>CM075806.1:43250878-44580878 GCA_037975025.1 Excoecaria agallocha | reverse complement strand
TGAGAATGAACAGTTATTAAGTTTTGCCCATTATATTGTATTCATGGCTTTTTTTCATCGTCATTATTTTTTCTTTGCTGTCGTGATCATAATTTCAGAAAAAAATAGTAGTTTACCTTGATAATTAAATTGTTAGATAGAACCAAAGTTTTTAAATAGGTGCACAAATATACACACCCTAATTTTTATAAGCAAAGCAAAAGTATAACAACCATATATGAAAACTTGTAAAAAAAAAAATCAACACTAGCATCCATAAGTTCTTAATAGACATATCGAAATTTGATGCAATCAATAAATCTGATTTATATAATTAAAATATGATATATTTAATCCGTCAAATAATTCAATCCGATCCGTGATATTATCCGTTTGGATCATGATTTATTTTGATTTTTTTATGATCCGTTTATATTTTATAATTTTGTGTGTAATATAATATACACATATTTTTTTTTATAATTTATACAGGTATAATTTTTCATTTTTTGAAACAATTTTAAAAATAAAAAAATAATGTTATAAAATTTGATTCGTTTAAGAGTGATCAATTTAAATCATAACATAATCCAATTTGTTATGATTTCAAAATTTTGATCAATTTATAATTAATCCGTCATAATTTGATCGGTTTATTTGCCACTTATAATTGTTTTATAGTCTTTATACCGTAACATAATGTCAAATTCATCAACTATAAAAGGAATTTGGTGTACTAAAGTCTATATATATTTTTTTTTCAATGTAGTTCCTTTACTTAAGAAATATTAACTGAATTTTCCAAACGTTTGAGTTTTTTTTTAAGGCATTATTTGTTCCATTGGTTTTCAAGTAATAATTTCTTTTAGTAAAAAAGAATAATTTAAACAAAATCTTTGGAGATTTAATAGAAAAAAATATGAATCAAACAAAAAATAAAAAATTGAGAAAAAAAAAGATTAAATTAAAAAAATAAAATATTTTTATTTTTTTGAACAAAACTTTTGAAGTAAAAAAATTAAAATAAAAAAATTAAGAAAAAAAGATTAAAGTAAAAAAAAAAGTGAAGGAAACATCTAGGGAATGTGAATGGGCCCTTTGGGGAATTGAACTTGGGGCCTTGAGGGTATTTCTTTAGTTTCACACCACTTATTTCACTTGTGTATTTTGATATTGTAAAACTAAAAAACTATATATCTATAAAACTTTGATCGGTTCGATTTCTTCAATTTTAAGAATAGAATAAATCGATTTTTAATTTCTATTCAAAACCGAACGAATCGAAAATTAAAAAAATCAAATCAAATAAATCAAATTCAATTCGATTTTCGATTTAATTCTGCACATCCCTAACCTGTACTGTGTGAGAGATTTTGAAGTTTAGTTGAATTAGATATTGTAACTTTTAAAAAAAAAAAAACCTGTCAACCTTCACCAAAATACCAACCAATTAATAGCATAGGAGATAACTAGCAATGCAACTTTCGCTTTTCAGATGAATGATTTGTAGCAAGATTTTCAGCTTTTCTCATTATACGAATTTGAATAAAAAGTTGATGTACAAAAATAATAAAGACTTTAATAAAAATGCCAAGTGGAACCATTGCTTCATCGGTTAAAAAAAAATTAAAATAATAAAAAAATAAAAAAATAACCTTTTAGAAGATGCTTTTTAGTCGAAAAGACAACAATCTCCCACTTGAAAAAAGTATATCCATAACCAAAAAAAAAAACTGTATTCAGTTTAATTCAGAAAAAAAAAAGAAAAAAAAAAATAAAAAAAACTGAGATTCGGGTAAATTCACATTAAAAGATGAGATTAATAAATTTGAATTTTATTTTGAGCGGTAAATAGATCAGATTGAACTATAATCCAAACAAATAAGATCAAATTTAATAAAAAAATACGAATCATATGAATTAAATATGTAAATTAAATTAAAGTTTGACTATTCTAATTCTATCTATAAAATAGGAAAGAAGAATTGTCCTTTTTCCATTGGGAAAATACCGTTCACAATTTTTTTCCTTTTCTCATCTTAGACGTGATAATTTTTAGTTCTCAAATATGACTAGGCGTAAAGCCACTCTTAATTAGTATTAGGATTATAATAAGCCACATTTCTCATATTGTTTTTTGAAAAATTTATCAATTCTTGTAATTCATTAATATTATAACTCTAATTCAATTGTATCTTATCTCTTATCAATTAATAAAATTAAAATAAATAAATAAATATCGATTCATATAATTCAATGTATTGTAACTCTAATTTTGTAGTATTTATCTTTTTTTATAAATTCAACAATTAAGAAAATTTTGAGATAATGGACACAATTAATTGATAATTAATAGTATTGAGAATAGTGAAACGAGATTCAAATGGAGGCTAATCAGCAGTGGATGCTTGGAAAATAAGAAAAAAGTTTACCCCAGGTTGGCAAGGGATTAGCAATTTGAAACTCTAATTAGAGAGAAGTGAAGAGAGAGAAATGCTTGTAGTATTGCCAAAAAGTCCTTTACCTATTGGTTGAGAAAATATTTATAGTATTCATGATTATGTATTGGAGTAGTTGTAATTAAGTGCTAATTATGGCTATCCTAGTGCTTGTAGGATTAGATTCGCTAGCAGTAAGATTAGGTTTGCTGGCAGCAAGATATGATCGACTGGATTGACTATTGATTCAACATTTGACGTGACTTTTATGAAGAGGGGTAATCCGATCGGACTGGTTCGGATCATTTCCTAGTCATGTGTTTGATTCAGAACGGCTGTTCAAAGAGTTTTTGAGGCGATTCACGACCTTTTTGGGCTTCGGGTTTGATCTATTAGGCCCATTATAAAAGTGATATCATGTATTATCATTTATCCTCCCTTCAAAATTCGATTGGATTTGATCATGATCTGGTGCAAGATTGTTCCGGTTTGCAAGAAATTTATCGTGACCCTTCTTATCCTGAGCTAGTTGGCAACATTTATCTGTATTAAATGATGTGTCCTTTCTGAGCTCACATCTATTTGATTTGATTTTCGCATGAAATCAAGAAATCCACATGTTCGCACTTTAGTGGAGGGCAATTTAAAATTTAAATTTCAAATACCCTCCATAAAATATGTCATTTCTTTCCCCCTTTTTTTCTTTTTCTACTTCACGCTTTCAAAAATCCTCTTTTTCTTAGGCTATTTTGTATTCTGCACGTTTCTTTTGTTTTGAGGTGATTTTTTTGGAACTTCTTTGCTTTTATCACCTTCTTTAAAAAGCTTTTACTAGGTAAATTTGCTCCAACTCTTTTTCCAATTTCCTTATTCTTTGTCTAAAAGCTTGTTGATTTAGAGCTTTAGGGTCCATTTTCTTTGATAATGGCGAGTCCACATGCTGAGCCTTCTTAGTTTATAGAATTTCATGGGATAGACATAGGGTTTATGAGTAATTTTGATTCCAAACCTCTAATTGGTGAGCATACAAAACTTAGGGCAGACGACGTAGAGGATTATCCATCAATGTATAAATTCTTTAATTGTTATTGTATTATGCCATGCTTATTATCTATGTTGTATAGAGATGGCCCTTTTTTCTGAGGGAAAATTTTTCATTTTGCATAGCATAAGTTTTGAATCCAATTTAAGTTTTCCATTTGACAAGTTCAATCAGGCTATGTTAAAAGCTTACAGGGTGGCACCAAACAAAATTAATTCGAATAGTTTGAAGGCCTTGACTTGCTTTAAGTCTTTATTTAGACAGTGCTGTGTCGTCCCATCCATTAAGGTTTTTAATCATTTTTTTCATCTCAAATTAGGGTGATTTGAAATATTTTTATTTCTTTACTAGCTATAAGGACAAGAAGCTTTTCCACCTTCCTTTTTTAATGAAGGGCTTCAAAGAAAAAATTATTCTGATCGGATTTTAGGAGGGGTTTGGAGTTAATCTTGTTTGATTGGGAAAGCCATAAATGTCGAGGATATGTCTTCAAAAAATCCTTTGATGTTTGAGAAAGACAAAGAATTTGTAGTCCATTGTGGAGTTGAACGGGGGAAATTTTGATTTATTATTGGTTATTCTATTCAGTCCTTCCACTGCTGGAGTAGAGGAGAAGGGTGATTCTTAGTCGAAGTTCTTCTTTAGATTTATTTTTGTATGTGAATGTTTTTCAGATTTTGATTTGGAATTTTGTGGTTGTTTTGTAGGTGAAATGGCTAGTAACAATATCATGGCCAAGGTCCAAGAGGTTGCCATAAGAAGAGCAACAGAGCATAAGAGGTAGGCCAATCAGAGGGCAGCCAAGGAGGCAAAGAAGAAGCCTGAAGTTGTGTTGACCTCTACTAATGAGACAAGGTAGAGTGTGGTGGAGGCAAGCCATCTCACTATCAAGCCATTAAGGCATCCTGCATTGTAACCTCCTGCTGCTACAAGTTTTATTTCGATCATCGTGATGGCCATAACAAACATAATACCTATGGTACCTGCCTCAAGATTCGATCGTGTCACGCCATCTATCCCTATTATGCCAAGTGTTGTGGTCTCTGATCTTCTTGGGCCAACCACTTTTATAGTGCCAACGCAACTAGCTGAAGTCTAACCTGGAGTAGCCAATCTACCTTCGGATGTAACACCCAATACCCGAACATTGATCCGAGCATCATAGTGTCACTAATGCTAAAGTTGTATAATCATTTATATGATCCAAGAATCCATTTATTACCTAGCACCTGAACTCATTTTAAATGAATGTATATTTTCATCGAAATATTACTATTCATTTGGTAACATTTTAGGCAGCATGACGACTATAAAATCATGCTTATCCACCTGTAAATTCAAACAAAACACTCCAAATAATTCATACCTCAACTCGACAATTTCTTCAATCCATCGCAATTCACCAATTACATATTCATCACTAATTTCCACAGTCATATATTACTACAAACCTTAGCATAATAAGTTTAATATGCATAATATAGTTACACATGTCCATAATCCAAAATAATACACATATGCTTTTAATCAACTAAATACATAATTTCATATTCTAGCTAGTTACTACAAATACAACATCTTCCATCATTCCTTCAAGTTCATGTACATGCCAAAGTCAATAACTTTTCTTGCAATACTTATTTGCCTTTATCTGTCCCCTGCACACAGCCAAAACAAACCATGCGCTCAACAACCTAGTTGTTTAGTGTTGGATATAATACTGTAGTATTTCACTACATACAAGCATATTCTAAAATCTATTTAAAATCGTAAATTCTTAATTTTCCACTTATTTACTTAAATATCCATATTATTATTATTATTATTATTATTATTATTATTATTTCCTTATTTATTTACATCATCATCATCATCATCATCATCATCATCATCATCATCATCATCATCATCATCATTATTATTATTATTATTATTATTATTTGCTTATTTATATTACCACCATTGTTATTTTTGTTAGTGTAAACTCTAGCCCCAATATATTGTTATAAAACATTTAATTTAATAAATGAGGCATTTGTTTTATCTATTATATTCCTGTGCATATCAATTGATAGAACTATCCAAGAATGTTGTTTCAGTTTAAGTTACCATGTGTGAGGCACATGGTTGTAAGACATTGAAACAAATGAGACTTCATTCTAAATATCCCTAGTCAATCATTATTATGGGAATAACAAATGAATTAAGACTAGTATGCTCTCTCTGATAAGTTGAGTTCTATCTTACAGATCATAAGGACTGGAGTGTTAATCAGAGATCATAGATACATGTTCAGAACATGGTATCTGGATTCGATTCGTTCATCAGAACACTACATGGTACAAGTCATAAGTGTTTCTCATGTACAAGTTTTGCATCAGAGTTCTTAGACCTAAAATCTCTATGAAACTCTTTATGAATTACTGTGTACTTTGACATACACCTAACGTGCTCGTAACAGAATGACAAGTATGGGTATGCACTGATTCATGTTAGAGAGCATGAGAGAAGTGAAGGGATTACCCCTCTCGATAAGAGAGAAAATATCATCGACCACTTGATCAGTGAACTGGGAAGTGTATGGCCATACCGAGATGAAATAATGAGTAATCATTATTTATCTGAGAGTTCAATGTCACTGAAATATCAAGAAAGGAATTAATATATATAAGGGTGACTAGTTCTATGCCTTATATTAATTTTGATATTTAAGGGTAAGGAATTATGCAAAATTGCATTAGGTCACTAAATGCCATTTGCATTTTCATTTAATTTGAAATACTATAATATCTTGCTAGAGAATATATATAGCCTTTGAATTAATTCATTAATTCATTGCCAAAATTAAATGGACCTATAGGATCTCACACAAAACATTGGACTTAAAATATTTAAATAGAGTATTGGGCATTAATTTGGGCTTTTATTTAAAGTCAAATTAATATGGATAATGGGTATTAAATTGCTAAGTGGACTTTGGCCCATGGAGATTGAAAAACACGGCAAAAGGAGTGAATGAATAAATTATTTATTTATCTTTAGATAATTGGTTATTTATCTTTAGATAATTAAGTTAATTAAATTTAAATTCCTATATGTCTTTGAATCAATATATACCACTTAATTAGGAAGTGATGGAGGCTGATTTTACTACCTAAATAATAATAAATTTCGGCACACACAAAACCCTAAGCTAAGTGATATATATAGATAATAAGTAACTTTGCCATTTAGGTTTTTTCTCTCTCTAAGCCACCACTCTCAAGAGAAAAAGACTCTTCCTTCTTCTCTTGAATTTTGGGCAGCCATTGGTGAACCTTAGAAAGAACAAGATCAGGTTTTGTGTCTTTAGTTTAACACCCATTGCCAAATACTCAAAGATTAGAGCTAACACTCTAGTTTTAAGCCTTTCTTGCAAGTGTGTGTGTGAGCATAGAGAGGAGTAGCTTAAAGGCTGTTTCTTTGGCATTGGCGATCAAGATCTAAAGCATATAAGTTCATCTTATTTGCTGGTCATCATCAAAATCAAGATTTAAAGTGCATCTAAAATTGTAAGTTTTAAAATCCTAAAATTGCATGTTTTCAATTCTTGTTATGGATTGCCATGGTATGTATGATCAATTATATTATTTTTACGCTGCGTGATCATCATGTATATGCCATGTTATATTCCATCAGTGGTATCAAAGCCTAAACATGCTTATTTTAGTGCTTTAGATGTATGAAATCTTGATTCAAAAATCGTTTGTTTAAAGACATGCAATGCAGAAATTTTCTGTTTTGAGTTTTTTTGCATTGTTTTAGTGTAAAAACGATTTTAAACAATGTTATTAAAACCAAACCGGATAAAGAACCGGAGAGCTCAAGGGTTCGTGGTTCGACCAGTTCGTTGGGGTTCAACCGGGTTTTTTCATTTTTTAAAAAATATATTATTTTTAAGTTTTATGTAAATATTATGAATATATCACTGTATAAAAAAATTAAAAATAGTTTAGAAAAATATATTTATCATCAACCATTAATAATAAGACTATATTTTCAAGTCATTCAACATTTATAACAAAAATTTAAGATAAATATATTAAAAAATTGTAAATTTTTAAAAAAATTCTACAAATATAAATTATAAAATTTTATTTTATTCATAAAAAATTCATTAAATTGTTTGAATTTTAATTATTTTGTATTTATAATTTTATTTTATTTTTTTCCAGAAAAAATAATATTGTATGAATATTTTGGACAAAAAGTTGGTTTTTCTAAAATCAAACCGGTTTTTTATCATTTAACCCGATTTTCTCCAGTTTTATCCCGATTTAACCGATTTTTTGGCGATTTGAAACAATATCTTTCGGTTTTTATCCAATCCGGTTTTCACCCATTGAACCAATCGAACCAGCTGACGGTTCGTGGTTAAACTGGTTCGATCGCTCGATCCGGTCTGGCTTTAATAACCATGATTTTAAATGTTTTATTAGGTATTATAATTGTTATGACATATTAATATATTGTCCTAAGATGTTCTTAGAGCTGTTCATGGTCGGATTTAATTATAAATACTTGATGGTACATGTTAATCCTGAAACTAGGTATTAGTTTATATGATATGTGTTTGTTTAACAACTAGTTTTCAAAATTAAATGTATAAACGTGTTTGGCATGTTTGTAAGTAATTTTTTAAAGATTAATAATGGGTCTGGACATATTTTAGAATTGGTTTTAATTCTGGTCCATGATAATTTAGTTGATTAATTTTAAAATCACTTAAAACTATGACTAGTTTGTATTTGTTGCATGTTTAATCAACATTGTTTGTTTATTTTGATTAAAATGGAAAAAACACATTTAGATCAGATCTGAATAGAACCTTAACTCAATTTTTATGACCTTATTTAAATTATTAAATGGCACATAAAATCATTTTAAGTGTTTGTGTATTTTTGTGGCATTATATGAGCATTAAACAACTAGTTTCCATTGTTGTTTGTTTGTTTTTGTATGAATGCCGTGTATGATATATGTTCTTCATGATTTTATGTTTTAAATTCATGTTAGAACATATTATATGTATTTTTAATGTTTATGGGCTGTATGACATGAAATTAAAAATGGCAAAAATCGAAAATTATACTAAAGTTGATTTATGGCACAAATCTAGCTAGTTTGTGTTTTGGGCTTTTAAGAGAACTTATTCAATAAGAGGATTTAGTCTATTGGGCTCTGGCCCAGGCCCATCATGGGGTTTTCTCTTAAAAGTTCAAGTACACAATTTCCATTAATGGGCTTGGCTAAATTAATTAAAATTGGACTTTGTTTTATCTATGAATGTTATGTATATTTATTTGCTTGTTTTGTGTGATGAATGGATATGCATGGTGCATTCATGGGCCCTAGGTTTTTGTAATTAAATATGGCCTACGAGCCATTATGTATTATTTTAAAAGTTTTATTTATTTTATTTCTTAGAATAGAATTTATTTGAAGACTTTGTAAATCAAGACGAAGCCCACCGAAGTGGAGAAGTCCAACTCGAAGATTCTTATGTAATAGTATATAATCTTAGTTGTAAGTTTTTTGGGTCCATATTTGTCACGCTTTTCTTTATGCAATTATATATATATGCATGCTATGAATGGATGACAAAGCGTATGCCATGTAAGCCATAATAAAATGAATCCCTAAAATAGTAAGTCACATAGTTGCCTTCCTAATTCGAAACATGTCAAGGCATCGATCATCGTTCCCGTAGACTAGGAGTCCTAGATGCACCCGATTATCTTTGTGAGGCATGGGTTGTGAATGTAGGTTGGACTTAACATGGAAAGGGATACCCGAACTTAGGCAACTAATAAACGGGTTTGTGCTATAACATCTTAAGATGTTAGTCCATTTGATCCAAGAATCATGTACGAGACATGATTGGAGTTTTCCTACCTAACTTAACTTGTTAGGTGTACAAGCTTAGCTTGACTAATAAGTTGTTGTGAAAAGTGGATCTTGGCCCATATTAAATCCCTAACGCGAATTATTTAAAGGGATATTAATTCGATTTGTGGGATTATAAATAATACCTCATTTAATCTTGCTAAGTTTTTATTGTAGATTGAAAATGGCTTCTTTAAACAACAACTTTTCATTGCGATCGATCCTGGAAAAGGATAAACTGAATGGCACCAATTTCATAGACTGGTCTCGAAACTTAAGAATAGTTCTTAAGCAAGAGAAAAATTCGTATGTTTTGGATGCACCATTGCCCGAAGAACTTGTTAGGAATGCCTCTACTATTCAAAAGGAAACTTTTGAGACCAAGAAGAGCGACTCCAATGATGTGACCTATCTGATGCTGGCCACTATGGTGCCTGACTTGTAAAAGCAATTCATGTACCAAGAGGCTTATGCGATCATGGTGCACCTTAAGGAGATGTTCCAAGAGCAAGCTCGTCACGAGAGGTTTGTGACAACAAAGGCCTTAATTTCTTGTAAGATGGTTGCGGGTACTCCTGTTAGTACCTATGTACTCAAGATGAAAGGGTATCTTGATACTCTTGAGAAGTTTGAGGTACAAGTCCCAGAGGAATTGGCCACTAACTTGATCTTAGGTTCATTGACTGATGATTATGATCCATTTTTCATGAATTATAATATGCATGCAATGAACAAGACAGTCACATAGCTTTATGGGATGCTTAAGAATGCTGAAGAGAACATTCGAAAGACTAATCCCGTACTTATGGTTCAAGGAGGCATTAAGAAGGGACCCGCTAAGGGAAAAGGAAAGGGAAAGGAAAAACCCAAGAATGACCTGGCTCGGCTCAAGTCAAATGGGAGTGCACCTCAGGCCCAACCCAAGCTCAAGGCGCAAAAGCTCAAGAAGAGCGAGAGCACATGCTTCCATTGCAACAAATTAGGGCATTGGAGAAAGAATTGCGCTCTCTTCAAGGAAGAACAAAAGAAGAATGGAGCCAAGGCATCCAGTTTTGGTATTTTTGTTGTTGAAATTAACCTTTCTATTTCTACCTTTTGGGTATTGGATACCAGTTGTGGTTCTCACGTTTGTTCAAATGTGTAGGGGCTAAGAAATAGGCGGTTACTTGGGAAGAATGAAGTGGTCCTCGGTGTGGGGAATGGAGCATGAGTTGATGCCATAGAGATAGGCGACTATCAACTCACTTTACCTTTTGAACTTTGTTTAGTATTGCAAAATTGTTATTATGTGCCTGCTATGAGAAGAAACATTATTTCAGTTTCTTGTTTTGATTTGGATGGATTTGATTTTGTTATTAATAATGGCAATGCTCATATTCGTTGCCAAGGCATTTCATATAGCAATGCCATGTTACAAAATGGCCTTTATATCCTTTATCTACAAAATAAAGAGTCCATATACAACATTAATACAAAGAGGGTTAAATCAAACAAATTGAATCCTACTTACTTCTGGCATTGTTGTTTAGGGCATGCAAACGAAAAATGCATTTCAAGACTCCACAAATCTGGAGTGCTTGGGTCATTCGACTTGGATTCTTATGACACATGCGAGCCATGTTTGCTTGGTAAAATGACAAAAAGTCCTTTTAACAAGAAAGGTGAGAGGACTAATGACTTATTGGAACTAATACATACCGATGTATGTGAACCATTAAGTACACAAGCTAGAGGAGGTTTTAGCTACTTCATGACGTCCATAGATGACTTCAATAGATATGGCTACGTCTATCTAATGAAGTACAAGTCTGAAACTTTTGAGAAATTCAAAGAGTTTAAGAACGAAGTAGAAAAATAACTTGACAAAAGTATAAAAGCCATTCGATCAGATTGAGCTGGCAAATACTTAAGCCAAGAGTTTGACAGTCATCTGAAGGAGTGTGGTATTATTTCACAGCACAATCCTCCTGGAACACCACAATGGAATGGTGTATCCGAAAAGAGAAATCAAACTTTGTTGGACATGGTTTGATCAATGATGAGTCAAGCAAATCTTCCTATCTCTTTTTAGGGTTATGCATTAGAAACTAATGCATTTTTACTAAATCGTACTCCAACTAAAGTAGTTGAGAAGACACCGTACGAGATATGGACTGGGAAAGAACCCAATATGTCATTTCTCAGGATTTGGGGCTGTGAAGCACATGTTAAGAAATTAATATATTATAAACTAGAGTCCAAATCCACTATTTGCTTGTTTGTGGGTTATCCCAAAGAAACAAAAGGATACTACTTTTACTTACAAGCCGAGAACAAAGTATTTGTTGCTCGCAAGGCTGTTTTCTTGGAAAAGAAGTTCATTCTCAAGAAAGACAGTGGGAGTAAAGTAGAACTTGGAGAAATTCAAGCGCCGTAAACTCCTATAGAGGATGAGTTGGAAATGGGATCAAGTTCACAACCAGTTGTGGAACAAGAACCCATTACACAGAAACCTAGAAGGTCCAGTAGGGTACGTCGGGAGATTAAGAGATACAAATTTCTAATCACCGACAGTGACACTATTGAGTTAGTAGATTGTGAGGATCCTACTACTTATCGAAAAGCTATTGAGAGCCCAGACTTGAAAAATTGGCTTGAAGCCATGAAATTCGAGATGCAATTGATGTACGATAACCAGGTTTGGACCTTGGTTGATCCATCAGAAGGTGCTAAGGTAATTGAATGTAAGTGACTATTTAAAATTAAAGCTAATAAGACCTAAAAAGGTAGACTAGTAGCAAAAGGTTTTCGACAAACTCATGGTGTAGACTATGATGAGACCTTTTCGCTTGTAGTCATGCTTAAGTCCATTAGGATCTTGCTTGCCATAGATGCATATCATGATTATGAGATATGGTTAATGGATGTCAAAATTGCTTTCCTCAACGAAAATTTACTTGAGGATGTGTATATGACACAACTTGAGGGTTTTGTCAATCCCAAGTATCCTAAGAAGGTTTGCAAGCTTCAAAAATCCATTTATAGATTAAAGCAAGCATCTCGAAGTTGGAATCTTCGTTTTGATAAGACAGTCAAAGAATTTGACTTCATCAAGAATGAAGATGAGCCTTGTGCGTACAAGAAGGTTAGTGGGAGCATAATAGTATTTCTGGTCCTATATATGGATGACATCCTTCTCATTGGGAATGACATTCCAACATTGCAAAAGGTTAAGTAATGGTTGGGGAAGTGTTTCTCAATGAAAGACTTAGGTGAAGCCGAGACAATACTTGGTATTCGGATCTATAGAGATAGATCGAATCGGCTTTTGGGACTAAGTCAAGAAAAGTACATAGACAAAGTACTAAAGTGTTTTAGTATGGGAGAATCAAAGAAAGGGTACATACCTTTAGCTTTGAGAGTTCATTTAACTAAAAAACAGTGCCCTAAAACCAAAGAGGAAAGGGATAACATGAGTAGAATCCCATATGCATATGATATTGGATCTATCATGTACGCTATGTTACGTACTAGGTTGGATGTTGCTCATGCACTGAGTATAACTAGTAGGTTTCAGTAAGACCCTGGTGAGAAGCACTGATCTTCTGTAAAAGGGATTCTAAAGTACATGCAAAGGACTAAGGATCACTTCTTGGTGTATGGTGGTTAAGAAGAGCTCGTCATACAAGGTTATGCCGATGTTGCTTTTTAGACCAACACTCAGGATTCAAAATCGCAATTTGGGTTTGTTTTTGTTTTGAACAGTGGTGCTATCAGCTGGAGAAGCTCGAAGCAAGAGACCGTTGCCGATTCAACTACATAATTTGAGTATATTGCAGCGAGCGAGGCTGCAAAAGAGGCTGTTTGGATTAGAAATTTCATTTATGGATTAGGAGTAGTCCCAAGCATTTTAGATCCATTAGAAATTTTCTGTGACAAAAATGGGGCCACGCATAGGCCAACGAGCCCCAGTCACACCAAAAATCAAAACACATACTCAGAAGGTACCATCTAATCAGAGAAATCATTAATCGTGTGGACATTAAGGTTAGCAAGATAGCAAGTGAAGACAATGTAGCAGATCCTTTGATGAAATAGTCGTGTCTAAATCATTACGAAGCTTATTTGAGAGCATTCGGTCTTAGGGCTATGCCCAATTGGGACTAGTGCTAGTGGGAGATTGTTAGTGTAAGCCTTAGACCCAATACATTGTTATAAAGCATTTAATTTAATAAATGAGGCATTTGTTTTATCTATTTTTACACATCAAATTCATTCAATTTTTAATATTTACTTAACCAAAATATGATGAAATAAAATTGTATTTGTATTTACTAACCTCATTTGAATCCACCTAATTCTTTTCTTCTTTTCGTTTTTCCCTTTTTCTCTTTTGCCCCCTCTTTTTTCACTTTGTGGCCAAATTTATCATGAAAAAATCATGAGGTTTCTCTTCAATATTAACATTAAACTATTTAAAATCATCTATTATAACTATTTCCTACAATTTTCAATCGAAAGAACTAAATTTTACTTACATGAGATTTTTCCCCGACTTGAAATCTCAAATTTCCTTCATTAAAATCTTCACTCGAACTCAATATAAGGTAGAAAATATGATGATAGGCCTTTGTTTTTGTTGCATTGGCAAATTCGAACCAGGTCATTAATGCCCAAACCAAAAACTATAAATTTTATGGATGAAAGAACGTGAATTAGCTGTTGTAGAGGACCACATGGAAATTAGGGCAGAGGAACCTACTAATGTGGGATAATTAAACAACCTGAAATTGTCCCTTTCCTTTTTGGTTGGCCTGGCAGCACCTTACATCATGAAAATTTGAGGCATTGTAATGAACAGGGTGGTTGTAGTCCTCATCGATTCAGGTGCTTCACATAACTTCATCTCTTCTTCCTTAGTTTCTGAGCTCAATTTTCCAGTCACCACCACTAAGCAATTTGGAGTTACGTTGGTCCCCGGGAAGCAAGTTAGCTCAACTGGATTGTGTGGGCATATCTGCCTCCAACTCCCTGGACTAGAGCTCTTAACTGATTTCTTTGGTCCAAAATATAAAAAAATATTATTTAAGTTGTGTTTAAAATGTCAAGTTAATTCGAGTTCATTTTGATACATTTCTAAGCTTGAAGCAAAAATTATTGATTCAAAATCTAATTTTTCAAAGTTGTCCAAAAATTCAATTTTTGCCTCTGAAAATTCATTGGGGTTATTTCTAGTGGTTTCATGCAATTGAAATAATTTTCTAAGGTCCAGAATATTTTTTTGAGTAGGTCAAAATTGGTTAAATTTTTTACAATCTCGGTGAATTCTTTACTATATCATTTGAAGGCCTATTTGATCTCAATTTTACCTTAAATTATACCGTCAGACTCATTATGAATTATAATTTTCAATGGTGAAGAGAAATTTCTATGCTTCCTGGAAGCCTTAGGTGGTACTATTCATCTTGAGAAAAAAAAGTACCATGTTATAAAAGTAAATATGAATCTATAGGAACATAGTTATATAGTACAAGTATCAATAAGCATATCAATTATCATTTGTTAAAATGACATGTTTATGCTTGCATGTATTTGTTTATATATCTAATTATATGAAAGAATATAGCTACAGTGATACATGTGTATATCTATAGTTACATGTGTTGATGTCTGAGATTGAATATTTATGGATATATTTACACGTATACAAGATTTTACAATAAAGGCATAAGCAAGATAACACACACACACACACACACACACACACACACACTATAAAAAATATTGATTTTACTGACAGAAGCATAATCTGTCGCTAAAAGCAAGATAATACTGACGGATTAACCACGGAATGAGAAATGCTTCGGTAAAAATGAAAAAGTTGTAGAATGGCGATATTTTTAGCGACGAAACTAAAAAATGGTCAGGTAAAATTGGCGGGAAGCAGTGGTGCCATTTTGTAGCGATGATTTAGCGATGGAAAATACGTCGGTAAAAGCTTCAAACATTTTAGCTATGTACCGACGGAAATTCCATCGGTAATATAAAATGCTACTTTATTTTAGATGTATTTGCAATAGATTAGCAATGGTACTTGTGCTCTATCGGTAAATAAAGGCAACATAATTTTGCCCTGCATTTTGTGACATTTTTTTCGTCAGTAAATCGTTGCTTAAGTTTTGCATTTATTTTTTAAAAAAATTTAATTATGATTATTGATTTTACAAAGTATTATAATATTAATAAAAAATATACATACATACATACATACATATATATATATGTTTAGTAATTATTTTTAATATTTTTGCTATATATATGAATTTGTGTTGAATTTAATTCTTTTTCTAATCTCAATAAAGTTAATATTTAATTCAAAATTATATGATTAAAAAATTAAATTTATTATCTCATTAATAATAAAAATAATTTTTTAATTATTTTTCATGGAGTCCAAAATCTCTTAGTATAATTTCAACTAAATCATACTAACTTATAACGAATGATCATTTTTAAGATTTTAATAATATTAGATAAATATTAATTATAAAAATAATTTTTATCATTAATATGTATTCAACATGTACGTGCGTGTGTGTGTGTGTATATATATATATATATATTTACGAAATTATCCCTTATTCAATTGATATTAGAAAAATAAAAATGGGGACATTTTTGTCTTTTAGAAACCCTAATTAGCCCTTCTCCCCTTGCCTCATCCTTCTTTTCTTTTCCAAGTTGGAGCAGCCGTCTCTTTGCCCCAATCCATTCTTTATTTCCCTCCTCTTAGAAACCAAGTTTTTCATCCGGTGATCGTGACGGTAAATGATGATATGACCTACACCGGCCAACTTACATCGCTGAGACGAGTACGAGGTACCCTTGTCCAGTCATCACTTGCCGACAAATGAGAGTTTGGAGTTGAGGTACCTTTCTCGATTCACTGAAGGTTTGTGCCCCATGCCCTCTATTTCTTTTAATTTCTCATGTTTCCTGATACTATTTCTGATATATGGGTGGATTTCAATTCATGTAAATCTTTTATTTATTTATTTTTTCTGTTACAGACCTATAATAATATGTAACATTGGTGGTTCAAATTTTTTGAACAGCTGATTTGATGCTAACCAGGTCCCTTTTCCTCTCCCTTCCTCTTTCTATACTAATTTATTTTTTTTACACTTATTTATTTGGCATGGATTTGCAATTTTTCTTCATTTTACATTTGGTTATATATATGATTTTTGGGAAAATCTTGGGATCCAAAATTTTCACTTTACTGGTGTTACATTTGGTTAATTTTTGCATTTGGGATTGTTAGCTGGTAGATATTTTGAGATCATTAACCTGTATTATTGCCTTGCTTGAGATACCTGAGATTCCATTATCTTATTTTGAGACTGGAGCTTTCGGTTAAGTAGGGAGGATTGTGAGACAAAGTGGTTGTAGTAGGAGTAAGAATGTAGGATTTGAGTTTTGAAAGAAATAATGATGATGATGTGGTTAATTAGAATAGAGATGTCGATATATTTGGTTGTTATTGGATTAGATATTAGTTGGGAGACAGAGAGAGATTGTTGAATGATTTTTGGCTTTAATTAGGTATAATCTCTTTTTTTTGTCCTATAATTAAGTATGCAATTTTTTTTTTGGGAATCCACACAATAGTAATGTTTTTCATCAAGTAGTACTCAATAAAATAAAAATTAGAAGTTGGTAAAAAGTTTGAGATAAAAATATGTAGCATTTATTATACATTTAAATGATAATATTTGTTTGGTAATTGTGTTGAATGTAATTGCTAAACAATTGGGTCAGTGTTTGTCATTGAAGTTCTTTAGTATACCCCGTTGGTTGATAGCCAGTGTATCATGTTGAATGGAATGCTTTCTGTTTGATAGGATTCATATGGAAATGGAGATGCAAGCTTTTGGTGCTCGTAGCTAGATAATATATATAATGATTCTCTTTCCATCTTCCATTTTGAGAAGGCTATGCAGGAAATGCTTCAACAGACTCCAATTTAGGGATCTGATGATCATCTTATAGAGTTTTTAGAGGCTATAAAAAGTATACTTGATATTATTATTAAACATATAACTTTTTACTAGAATCTTGTGTTAGAGAGTATGTCCTAGAGCCCATATAAAAGGGATGTATTTCATATGTATGAATTTATATTCTTAATAAAATGCATCATTCATTTATTAATGCTATGTTTAAATGCATGAGTTTGTAAATCTTAAATTAATAAATGAATTCCTAGATATTATAAACATTTCTATTGCATGCAAATGTGTTAATATCTAAATATTCCTAGTCATAGAATTAACAAGATAGGACATTGTTAATTTAGATAGACTAGCACATATTATGCTTCTTGAATGGTTCAAGTAGTGGTTCTCATACTGTGATTATGGAAGATAATCAAAGTTAACATGTGGATGCTTGTTAGAAGAACAAGTTCATTAGAGACCTGCAAAGAGAATCCTCACATGGATATTAAATCTATATCAGTAAGGAATCTCTTCATAGCGGTTGTGCAAGTATCCTTAGACTTGATATCACCAAAGTTATCTCAAGTAGCAAGTGGTATACTTTGACTCTATAACCGATTACTTCTAACTAGGGGTGAACATAATTAGGAGGTTAGGTATATCATGACCTACTTGAAGTTAGTTAAGTGATCGATAAAGGATTCACCATCCCAGATTTATTAAGGAAAGTTATCTCGCATGATTTTATAATTGCCTTGTTTAGAAAATCTCTGGCCAGAATAATATGCCAATATGGATAGGGATCCATAAAGGGAATTTTGGGAATAATGGTTAAATTAATAGAACATACATAATTAGATTTATATGAGTTGATAGAAATCCATACTCAGAATCTAATTGAGATAAGAGTGGTAAAAGGAGTAATTGCACAGTAACTATTTCTACGGAAGGGCATAGTCAAACCACTTAACTTTCCTGACATTTAGGTAGTCATGATACCTAGCTAGAGGACGATCATGATTTGCATAATAGTGTATCATAAATATCAATAGGAATTGATAAAATGATTTAAAAAAGTTTAAATCATGTGAGTTTTGAATAGAACTCATAATTACATATTATACTGCCAATATGGATAGAAACCTAATAGGTCACACACATATAGAGTAAAGGATAAAATGGTAAAATGACAAGGATAATAATATTTGATATTATTATGGGAGAAGAGAAATGAATAAGAGAATAATTAATTAAAGAGTTTAATTAATTATGATAAAGTGGAATTGTTCGCAGAACTTTTAGAAATATTCTGTATAATGGACCTAATTGAAATATTGTATTTCATAATTAATTATTATTGAAATATAAGTATTATAGGACTGATATAATAATTAATAGATCCATTGGAAAAATTAAAGAGGCTCAAGGAATTGATTTTGGCATAGAAACCCTTCAGAGGAAAGGTTTTACACCAACTTTAGATAGAAGGCCTTAGAGGCCTAATTCTTAGACAAAAAAAAATTAAATATATTTTATAAGTGTTATGGAGCCTACATATTTAATTTGGATGGATTTGGAATTAATTTGGATGATTAAATCCAAGTGTATGCACAAAGGGCCTTGTTTATGGGTTTTGTGCATAGTCCTTTATGAATGGACTTAAATTTAATTTAATTGAGCCCAAATAAATTATTAATAATTCCAGAAGCCCATTTAATATTTCTCCAGTAGTTTTAAAGAGCCCAATCCTATTATGAAGTTGGATTTTTAACCTAACTATAAAAATCCAAATGATAGGGATTTTAGGGTTAAGTGAACAATTAAGAGAAAAAGAAATTCTCCCTCTCAAAAACCCTAGCTGCCACCCCTTTGCTAGCATCAAGGGGAATTCAGCCAGCCTTGTGGTTCCTCTATTCTTGGTTCATTTATTCCTTCTCTAGTGTGGATTACTAATTAGAGGTGTTCAATTTTGGACATTGTGATTTGCGACAACCCGGTGAAAAGGAAAATCAACTGTTCAACAAAAATCAAAGGTGATTTTTCTTATTCTCATTCATATTTATATTGTAAATTCATGGGAAGATGAGATCTGTTGGTTAAAAAATTTTAAATTTCGCTTATGTATGTGATGCATGAAACTGATAATTCCTAACATCTTGTGATAGGCCTATGAAACTGACATGAAATTTTATACATTAGCTGTTGCAAATGCATTGAGGTGAAATGCTGAAGGAAAAGCTACTACTTAAGCCGAGGCTGATGAATGGAAGTGCAGATATGAACTTGAAAGGGAACGAAATCAACAATTGTAGCTTAAAGGTTTTTAATGATTAAATAAACAAAATAACAAGTATTAGTATTGGAGTTTCATGCAACTAGGTATATGTGATTGCTATCGTGAGAACTCAAATTTTAAGCCTCTATTATGGAAAAATGTATCATCCTATAATTCTTTGTCCAATTGATTGGAGATTCATACAATAATAATTTTCATTAATTAAGCTCTTTCGATATGTTTTGTTACACCTTGGCTCTACATTCTTTATTCAGTTGAAGTTTAAATAACTTTCTACTAAATTCTAACTGCTTTCCTAATGTGGTTTTCAGTTTGATGGATATGTGTCAATATTGATTAATATGCTTTATAGTTTTACTGCACGTGGCAGCATTTTGTTGCTTTTTTTTATTTTAGTTCTCAATTTAATCATTATTTGTCATATACCTTTTACTCTCTGCATACCTGTATGCCTTCATTCTATTGGCATTTTTGTGTCTAGGTGCTGAAAAATGTTTGGCAGTATAAATAATTATTGCGCTGTAACTGATGTTGAATGATAATTGTCCTTTTCTTGTTTTGTAAAACCTTCGTAAGAAATTCCATTGGCATTCTGGATTTTTTGCCTCTTGCTTTAAATACTAACTGATAATTATATACTGCTCAAGACAATTGTCTTTTTTATTGCCAGTGGCAATAATTGTCATTTGTTTTGTATAGTTTTTAGTTTGATCATTAAATTTTATTTTTTCATGATATGCTTTTTTGTATGTGATAGTGGAAATTTTTTTATCATTTTTACTCGAAGAGACTCGGTTACTTACAGTACAACTTCAGATTGGACTACACAATAGTATTAACTAGGGGTTGTAGGATCTTGTCATTATGTGTTTATCGATGATGTATTGGATTTGATAATCCTTCTCAGCTTTAACCTCCTTGACAAGGCCTTTGTTCCCCTTAGAGTTAGTTCAGTTCTTTTCTGTGGTTTGCAATACCCTTATTGACAAGAATAGCTGGGCATTGGTGTTATCTGTCAATAGTTGTTCTATGAGACATTTGTTTCTTAGTTTTTATTTTCCCTTTGAAAAGATGAGTCTTTTACTGTAGTTTGACTATGTCCAGATGACATCAGACCCTAGTCAATGTATGAAATTGTTCTATTATTCAAAACCATGTAAAAGAGGAGGAACTCTGGATATTCAAGAGTTGTAGCTATTATAGCGGAATGAATAACCTTTTTTATAGTGTGGCAGCTGAACTTTTTCATTGGTGTATGTCCTAAATTAATGGTTAAAACTATCTTAGGTTGCATTTCCATACATGGAATTCTTCATGTTTTTAAGAATGTGATGGCCTGTGATGCAAGGGAGTGTAATGGTGGATTTGCCTATGAGAGGATAAAGAACTCAGCCAACCAATTTGAGCTTTGTAATCACAAAAAGGAACAATCTAAAAAATTGTCATGCAAATGGGATTTGTTCGCATGAAATTCTTTAAAATGGAGATAGTGATCCAGGTTCCACCATGATTCTAAATAGGATTATAAGAAAGGTGATATTTTTTTACATGCCTCTCATCTGAGCTATTTTCTATATGGATAATATTTATTTTTTAATTGTATGCATGTATATCTTTCTAGGTTAACAACATTACATGTTTGGATGGTTACCGACAAATTGTGGTAATATTTATTTAGATTTTTTCAGGCTCTTCATATCCCTTGTATAACCTACAGCTGATATTCTTAAGAGGAATTTTTTGTTTCCTTTTTTGACTTCTGTTACTGTTATCAATAGTTATATACTTGCTTTTTTATTTCAGTTGTATATTTTAATGATTCTAGAATTGCATCTTACTAATTGACTGTAAGGAATTCTAAAAAATTCCTTTCAACACGAGTTGTTAGTAATGGATTTTAGATGATCTTCATGTTTTGAAATAAGTGCAGCAAAATCCTAATTGGATTCCATTTTTTTTATCCTGGCACATGCTTCTTTTAAACTATCATGGTACTCCAAAGGCGAAGACAATGATCAACATAAACATGATATCATCTCTTTTTACAAGGAAAATATAACAACTACAGAGCACAATAGTAAACAGGTATTACTTCTACAAAGGTGCATGTAAAATTTTCCTATCTATATCTGAGAGTCGGACTCTTAAGTATGACATAACTAAAGGACAAGCCTATAAGTAATTTATAATTTTTGCTGAGAACTTTTATTTTTTGGTTGGGATCATTTCATTTGGGACTCCTATGTACATGTCTTCTCAAATTCTCCTTTTCTTCCCCATATTTCTTTGACCTTATAGTGACTCTTGGTGGAGATGGTACTATTTTTTGGGTATACTTTCAATTAGATTTACAGCATCCTTCTCTTTTTCTACCAGTTGTGATATCATCTAATTTCATGCCTTTGGAGAAGTTACCATCTTCCTTTTTCATTTGCAGGCTACATTAGTGTTCAAAGGACTAGTTCCTCCCATTGATCCTTTTTCTTTAGGTTTTCTTGGCTTTATGACACCTTTTTGTATCCTTTATATTTTCTAGTGACATTATTTTCCTTAAAATGTGGAGGAATTTTTCCATAGCTAGTATTGGCTTCTTTTCAGGGATTTATCATTAATTTAATTACTTCTCACATTTGCATGTCTGACTCTAAGAGTATTCTTTAACTTTTCTCAGATAGTGAACATACAGAGATTGCCTTGATTCTATTCTTAGAGGGCCCATTAGTATAACATTGTGACATAGGTTACAATGCCATATTGTTACAAATGTGGCAACAAATGAACTTGAGACTGAGGAGCCTATACTTGTCCTAAATGAGGTTACAATTGACCATGGAATATCATCTTTCCTTACAAATTTGGAGTGCTATTGCAACAATTGTAATGCTTTAATGAGGAATTATGCTTTTACTTTAGTACCTTTCTTTGATTGGTAATGCTGGTATCTATTTACAATTTGGTTGTAGGTTATCTTACTTTCTAATTTTCTTTGGATGTATACAATTTGTATATTTTGGTTTTGGTGGTGAACTAGTTTGTTTTGGATATCACACTTGCAGGATAAGAGAAATTGGTTCAGTGACAAGCATCTAGTAAGTTCTTTTATTTTTCCATTCAATTTTCTCTTGATGTTTTCATCATTCTTTTGATTTCAAAGGAAAAAGAAACTTCTACATGGAAAATCTCACCATCATTTTTAATTTTCTGACAATCATAGATTAGTTTTAATATGGACAAATGGAAATGTTGCTTATGACCCTTTTGTCTTGCAATCATGGATATTACATGGATGAAACCTTATCCGAAAGCACAACTAGTCAGAATGCTATATACAATGCCTTTATTTGTTTATAAACTTAAGTTTCGTACAGAGATGCCATTCCTACCTAAGGTACTCAGATATTTTGTTTGAGATTTTCAGTGCTCCATGACCTAGTTAGCAATAATCACATCAGAAAGGTTCAGTAGCACATCATTTAATTTTCCTCATGCATAACATTTAGGGAATAGGTAACCAAAATTGGATATAGTTTATTAAAGTTTTGAAGCTCCCATAGAAATAAGCAACTAAAATAAATAACGACCATTAGTTTTTGAGTTACTGGACTTGTATTTGGGTCATTACAACCTGCAATGGTCAAATTTTGTGTCCTTGGTGTAATGGTTATCGCTCAATTATTTTTGCATATATATTATGCTCAGAGGTGTGGAATTTTCTATTTAGAGTTATTCTAACCAAGCTATTATCATAACAATCTTCTTTCCCTATTTTTTTGCTTTCAGATATGTTTTTTTTAAATTGATTTACAGTTATCAATTTCAAGTTCAATCTTTATTGATTCTATTGCTGTTTAAGGTTGTTAGTTTGTTATGTTCTTATAATCTGAGCATTATGATTGTTAGAATAGCTTCTAGCATGTGTCAGTTTAGATTTTTGGTCTTAATTTTCTAAAGTATGATCTCCGATGCCAAAGCTTTTAATCTTTATGAAATTTTTGCTCCATTGCTCTCCATCATCTGTACTGCACTTTTTAAGGTAGGCTGTGTACTTGTGTCAATAGCTGTGTCCTTTTCTGATTTCTTTCCTTTATCATCTTTATGAGAAGTTTCATCATATAACGCAAAAGAAGAGCATATTTCCATTACTCCTGTGTAATTTTTCATTTCAAGAATTTTGTTTAATAGAACTTTTACTCTCTACAGGAGCAATTACTGGTAGAACAACTTGAGCATTCATTAGTACAGGTAATTGAACTCTAATTGTTGCATTTGCCCTTAGCTGAATATGGGTTTTCATTTTTAGGATAATGCTCACCACGAGTTGAAAGTTATTTTTACCATTTGGAGTAGTCTTGATTTTGTTTTATCTTATTTCTTCTCATGTGTTTATGTGCCTGCTTGAGCACCCTGGATGCCTAGTTTAGAATTAGATCTCAGAGCGAGCCTTTTTTGATTTGCACATATTCACCTACTTTCCAAAAAACTCGATTACTGCATGTTTGATTTTGCAATTACAATAGGATATTTGTTTGTTAGTCTAAATTTAGATAACTTGTGGAGTATAATAAGTGTCAACTGACCTTTAGTTGTCCATTTTAGGCAGATTAACTTGGGCAAGATATATCAAAACTTGAAGCAAATTAACCTAGGCAAGATATTCTACAGTTGATTATCATTCAAGTTTCAAAATTTACATTGAAGGTTGATTAACACATTGGTTGCATGCTTAGGACATGTTTAACAATTTAAAGTTTTTATTGTTTTTAAGAATGTTCTAAGAGTATTTAGTATTGAGTTTTATGTTTTTGGCATTGTAATTTACACAATATTTGTACAAGTTTTAGACAACTTTTTGTATAAATTATTTTTGTTATATATTAAAATTATTAATTAATATAGATCTTTAATTTAGATTTTTTATTGTGTTTAATTATTGCATTTTATATTCCCTATTCCAATAAATTTCTAGTATGTTACTGATAAATTACCGATGGAAAAATCCGTTACTGCCATTCCAATAATTTTAATATTATACTAAATATATTACCGATAAAATTATCGACAAAATAATCCATCGTTGTTTATACTAAAATAAATTAATAATTTATTCATTAAATTTTACTGACGATTTACAGATAAAATTTTCTGCCAGTAAAGGTCAATGCGACAAAATATCCTATGAATTTTGAATAAAATCATCGATGGAATGTTTTTTATAAATCTGTCGGTAATATTTATTGATGGAATTTTCCGCCGATAATTTGGTACCTACAAGCGTTTTACCGATGGATTATATATATATATATATATATATATATATATATATATATATATAGTTTAGTTATGGATAGATAGGCATGCCTATAGGGATATCGTTGCAGCTGCTAATGTCGATCCCGTTTGGGTCTACCATTTATCCCCATATAGGACCATCATTCGATCCCATTTGGATCTATATATTTGATATCTTTGTATATCTATAGTAATTAATACCTATAGGTATTTATATGTTCGATACCTATTGGTATCCATCATTCTCGTTATCCATCATTAGAACTTAGGCAAGCAAATAAGTTACAACAAATATCTTAAAAGAAAAATTTTACACAAACTCTTTTTATAAATTCATTTATATACTTCAAGTGAATGCAGTTATTGTGTTTTATTTTAATTTCTTAACTAGGCACTTTGATATATATTATTTTGTTATCATTAAGAATATTATGATATATTGTAATGATTTGTTATGTGTGTTTTATTGACGACTGTTGTGAGTGGTTGTCTATAATTAATTTGTTCCCCACTAAGCTATTTAGCTTACCATAGGTTGTTTTATCTGTGTAGGTTTGCAGTTAGACTTTTGAATAGGGATTTAATTCTTGATCAAGTGGCCAACACAAATCCATCCACGAATTTTGATGTAGGATGTTTTTTCTTAATATTTTGTATCATTTTATATTAAGGTTAACATATATGAAAGATGTATATTATATGGAAATTGTATATTATATGGAAATTGTATATCATAATATGATCACCTTAATAGTTAAGCAATCTATGTAGGCATGTATGGTTTGGAAGTAATTTATGCTATATATGATAAGTAAGGATGTGAGTAATTAAACTATATATGTATGCATGATAGTGCTAAATGAATTAATATGTAAGTAGTAAAAGTAACATGATAATAGATATAAGTGTTATAGCTTAAATAATCTGATGCTACAAGCTTGCATGCCTAATGTATATGTACAAATGATAAAGTTAGATTATTAGCTAGAAGGTGTTACAATTTGTGGTATCAGAGCCTAGGTTTAGTCATTTTTGGGCAATAAAAGTTTAAAATTAGGGTATATGATATAATGTTATGTTGGCCTAATGTAAAAGTCCTTATTTTTCATATAGATAGTAGATGGAGGGTTCTTGGGATGCCATTGAGGAATCATCTCAAAGTAATTTGCTAGCTGGAATGAATACCTCCAATCCATGGTTTCCATTAACTAATCACAATGAGATTCTTACAACTATTCCTAGAGAGGCATTGCTAAAAATATCATAAGATATGGCTTAAATCATTGA
The DNA here is from genome assembly GCA_037975025.1 of Excoecaria agallocha. Lineage (NCBI taxonomy): Eukaryota > Viridiplantae > Streptophyta > Magnoliopsida > Malpighiales > Euphorbiaceae > Excoecaria > Excoecaria agallocha. Next base: position 44,554,643 of record CM075806.1, on the reverse strand, counting down.
GAATGATTGCTCCTAAAGCTCCAATCATTGAGATCAAGAAATATGGAGCAAAAGAATTTTTGGGTACTATTTTGGAATAGTCTGAAGAAATTGAATTCTAGTTGGAAAGGTTAGAGAGAATTTTTAATGAAATTCAGTGTCCAACAAACCCATAAGGTATCCTATGTTGTGTCATTACTACAAGGACCAGCATATAATTAGTGAAAGTTGGTCCTAAAACAACTTCAGTTATTTGATCCACTTATATGGGGATTCTTCAAAGCTAAGTTCAAGAAAAAGTATTGACTAAAGCTTACAAAGAAGAGAAATTAAGATAGTTTTTGAATCTAAAATAGAGATCTATATCGGTGGCCAAATATGAGAAAGAGTTTAGCCATATATGCAAATATGTTTTGAATTCAATGTTGACCCAAGCTTTCAAATGTAGATAGTTCGAAGAAGGATTTATTGATTAGATTAGAGAAAATTTGATTAGACCTAAATCTTTACATATGGTGGATTTTCACCAGCTTGTTATAGTAGCCCTGCGAGTTGAGAAGAGTGAATAGATTAAAAGAGAAAAAGAGAAAAAGAGCAAAGGAAGAGTGGGGCTAAAGATGTGTCTTCCACTGGGAAGAGATTTAAAGCAGCATAGGGTATTAAAAGAGAAAAAGAGCAAAGGAAGAGTGGGGCTAAAGATGCATCTTCCACTGGGAAGAGATTTAAAGCAGCATAGGGTAGCCAACCAGCTGAGTCTATGTATGGTCTTACTAACAAGGGAAGAAAACAACAATCATCAGCAACATCTAAACCAAATAAAGAAATACCAGTGAAGAAGAGTGGGGGTTAGCAATATAAATGTCCTTAATGTTCAAGGCAATATTGGGGCACTTGTAGAAAGTTGATTAATGCATGTTTTATAGATCATTTCATGGCAAACTATCCCTTAAAATAGGAGCAAAGATTGGTATAGCAGGGTAGCAGAGGAGATTTAAATACACCCTCTATTGATAGAAGAAGAAAGCATGGTGGATTAAGTCAATATGGATCACAGTCTCAAAATGCATCTAAAACTATTGATCAACCTATAGTACCAATGGTTTCTTGATGGGCTTATGCAATGAAAGCTCAAGAGGATCAAAATGCTCCTGAAGTCATAGTTGGTATTTTCTCACTCTTTGATTCTAATATTCATGCACTTATTGATCTTGGTTCCACCCATTCTTATGTTTGCAATGGGGATATGGGTAGGAATGTGTCAAATGTGCATCAATTTGATTATGATATTTGTGTAACTAGTCCTTTGGTGCATAATGTCTTTGTGAACAAAGCATTTATAAATTGTCCCATCATGATTCAATGAAAGAAATTTTTAGCTAATCTTATTGAGTTACCATTTTCGGAATTTGATGTTATTTTGGGAATGGATTGGTTATCAAAGCAATGTGTAGTGATTAATTATGGGATAAAGATAGTGACACTTAGAGATTCTGATGGTGAAGAAATAATAGTATAAGGCATTCAAACTAAAACCTTAGCTAATGTGATCTCTGCTATGCAAGTTAGACGGTTTCTTAGAAAGGGATGTTAAGCATTTTTAGTCCTGGTATTAGATTTAAAAGGAGAGTCAGGAAAGCTTTAATATATTTCAGTAGTAAATGAATTTGCCAATGTATTTCCTAAAGACTTACCTAGTCTTCCACCAGTACAGGATGTGGAGTTGTCTATAGAAGTTTTACCTAGCATAGCTCCTATTTCTAAAACACCATATAGGATGGCTCCAATAGAATAATAGGAGTTAAAGGTTCAATTATAGGAATTGCTTGCCTAAGGCTTTATTAGGCCTAGTTTATTGTCATGGAGTGTACTGATTTTGTTTGTAAAAAAAGGATGGTTCTATAAGAATGTACATAGATTATAGATAGTTAAACAAAGTGACAGTGAAGAACAAATATCCTTTGCCTAGAACTAAAGACTTTTTTGATCAGTTGAAGGGTCCTGGTGTGTTTTCGAAGATTGATTTGCAATCGGGGTATTATCAACTCTGAGTTATGGATGTGGATATTCCAAAAATTGCATTCAGAACCTGATATGGTCATTACAAATTTTTAGTAATGCCTTTTGGGTTAATTAATGCTCCAGTTGCTTTTATGGATTTGATGAATAGGGTGTTTAGACACTACTTACACCAATTTGTTATGGTGTTCATAGATGATATATTGGTCTACTCTAAAAATGAAATTGAGCTTGTTGAGCATTTGAGGATTGTATTATAGACTCTGAGGAAGAATTAGTTGTATGTCAAATTAAGCAAGTGTGACTTTTGGCTTAAGGAAGTTTCATTTCTTGGACATATTATATTTTCTGAAGGCATAAAAGTGGAGCCAGCTAAAATTAAGGCTACTGTAAATTAGAGATTGCCTTGAAATGTAACTGAAGTAAGAAGTTTTATAGGGTTGGCTAGGTACTAAAATCATTTTGTAAAAGGATTTTCAATATTATTGCAAACTCACTAAGTTATTGAGGAAGGATATCAAGTTTGAATGGACTGACCAATGTCAAGACAATTTTGATCAATTGAAATCAATATTAATAAAAGCCCCAATTCTAACACAGCTGATCTCGGGCAAATAGTATGCTATATATAGTGATGCTTCCAAAAATTTGTTTGGGATTTGTATAAATGCAAGATGGTAAGGTGGTAGCTGATGCCTTAATTAGTAAAATAATGGTAGCTACGATGATACAATAGTGAAGATGGAAAATTACAGTAGATGGTGCATTGATAGCTTAATTAAAGGTTCATCTTGATGTGATGCATATAGTGATGGATGCTTAAAAAAAATGATAGAAGGTTACAACATATTATGCAATCATTGCATAAAGAAAATCAATATGAGTATATAGATAAGGAAGATGGGTACATGTACTATCAAAATAGGTTATGTGTTTAAGATGACAAAGAGTTAAAAATAATGTTGTTGCATGAAGCTCACAATATAGTGCTTACTATGCATCTTAGCAGTAATAAAATGTACTAGGATTTGAAGCAATATTATTGGTGGTCTGGCATGAAGAAAGATGTTATTGATTATGTCTCTAAATGTTTAACTTGTTAACAGGTGAAGGTAGAACATCAACTTCCCTTTGGATTGCTGAATCCTATTCCAATTTCGTAATGGAAATAGGAAGATATTATCATGGATTTTGTGATAGGTTTGCCTCTCATGCAGAAGAGATATGATGTAGTATGGGTAGTTGTTGATAAACTAACTAAAGTAGCCCATTTCATACTAGTTAGAATAGACTATTCCATGGATAAATTGGTGAAATTATATGTGAATGAGATTGTTAGGTTACATTGAATACTAGTATCTATAATTTCATATAGAGATATAAGATTTACATCTAAATTCTAGCAAAATCTATAGCAAGCTTTGGTAGTATAATTATGATCCAGTATAACTTTTCATTCTTAAATGGATGGATAATCAGAAAGAGTTATATAGGTTGCAAACGATATGCTAAGGGGTTATGTTTTGGATTTTTTAGGAAATTAGGATAGATATATTGCTTTAATGGAGTTTACGTATAATAACAATTACCAGACTAGTATTGGCATGGCACCATATAAACCTTTGTATGGCTATAAATGTAGAACTATATTGTATTGGAATGAGCTAATGGAACATAAAATGATTGGCCTAGATATTATCAAGGACACAGAGGAAAAAGTAAAGGTTATCAAACAAAGATTGAAAGAAATTAGTGACAGATAAAAGTCTTATATAGATTTAAAAAGAAAGGATATAGACTATCAAGTTGGGAAAAAAGTATTCTTAAAAATGTCTCATTGGAGGAAAGTGCTGAGGTTTGGAAAGACAGGAAAATTGAGTTTGAGATATATTGGTCTATATGAATTTTTGCAAAGGGTTGGATCGATAACATACAAATTAGCTCTTCCTATGGACTTATCTAAGCTGTATGATGTATTTCACATTTTTACACTTTAAAGATACCACTCAGATAAATCTCATATGCTACCAACATAAGACATTCAGGTTCAGATATATTTCGCATATAATGAAGAACCTAAAGAAATTTTGGCTAGGAAAATCAGATAATTGAAAAATAAGTAGGTTCCTCTTGTCAAAGTACTTTGGCAACATCATAGAGTTTAAAAAGCAACTTAAGAACCAAAGTCAGTTATAAAAGCATAGTATCCTTAGCTATTTCAAATAGGTATGAATTTCAAAGGCAAAATTCATTTAAGAGAGAGAGAATTGTGAGGCCCAAACTTTGACCCTAGCAGAATTAAGCAAAATTAATGGGAATTATGGTTAAAATAATGTTTAATTAAGTTCATTTTTTAATTAAGTTAAAGTCCACTAGGGATAAATTGGTAATTTTACTGTATATGCTTTGTATGTGGTTAATTAAAGGATTAATATAGGATATACATGTAATTGTAATTGAAGGAAGTATAGTTTGGGGCCAAATTTATAAAGAAAAAGAAAATTATAGGTCAGATTTATTAAAAGAAGGAGAATGAAGGGTTAAGTGGATTTTATCCTCCACTTATACACTCTTTGGAAACTCACGTAAAAGGGATATATAAAGGATGAGTTAGTGGAAAGTGGTTTGGAAATTGGAAAGGAAATACAAATTTTAATTCTTTTATTCTCTCTAAGATTAAAATTTCTCTCATTTGTTTCTTTGAACTCTGTAATTTGAGGTTATTGTAATGGAGTTTGAAGCTGGATGCTGGGGTATTTGGATTCAGCATTTTAGCTTTAAATCTTCATCTTTTTCTAATTAATTTAATGGTAATGCATGAACTTTTATAAGTGAGAAGTTCAGAAAGTGATGAATTCTTATAGAAGGAGATACTAGTAAGAATAAAGGAAAGGAAGTTTTGCAGGAGTGAAAGGTTTTAGCTTCACTATCAGGTATGGGAATTGTAACATAATGTTAGGTTTTGTATGTATGTAATAATACTAAATTTAGTTGAGAATATGGATAATATAGAAAGATTAAATTACAAATGTTGTATGTGTAATTCTAATTCAAGAGACATTAGTGCCATTTTTTAAGGCATGAAATTTAGTTTTGGTTTCATTAAAATTATAGGAAACAAGTTGAATTACAAAAGTTTTGCACTTATAATTTTCTAGAGAATGTGCTATATTTTAAAGAGATCATTGGGTTTAGTACAAGTTAAATTGAGACTTAATAGTGTTTTAAATAAAAGAAATACATATGTTTAAGAGTACATTGATAGAAATCATGAATACTGGAAGTTTGATTATCATGCAAGTGGATTTTTTGGGTTTTGAATTGTGAATGCTGTGTGTTTTGGATAAACCCCTCGGTAGAGGGAAATTCCTCTCCATCAAGTTATTCATTCCTGTTTATCAAGGAGTGAGTAACTCAATAAAGGAAAATCTCCCTCCATCGAGGAAGGACACACCATCCATTGAGGGAAACTACCCTCTCTCGAGTTGATGCCCATTGTTTTATGAAGTTAATTTTCTCTTCTTGCAATATAAATTCAATCTTATTATAGTCATGCCAACATAAGTCCGTCCAAGAATTTTGATGTAGGATGTTTTTGCTTAATATTTTGTATCATTTTGTATTAAGGTTAACATATATGAAAGATGTATATTATATGGAAATTGTAAATCGTAATAGGCTCACCTTTATAGTTAAGCAATATATACAAGCATATACAGTCTGAAAGTAATTTATGCTATATATGATAAGCAAAGATGTGAGTAATTAAACTATATATGTAAGCATGATAGTGCTAGGCGAATTAATATGTAAGTAGTAAAAGTAACACCATAATAGATATAAGTGTTATAGCCTAAATAATTTGATATTATAAGCTTGCATGCCTAACGTATATGTATAAATGATAAAGTTAGATTATTAGCTAGAGAGTGTTACAAGGGGAGATGAATGGCTTTTTTTACTTGGGAGGGAGGTCCTAGGAATGACCAATTGTCTCTTGTTGAGTTAGACTAGGATTTTAATTTTTTTTTCAGATGTTTTGTATATTATTCATATATATTTTTTGAACATTTTCAGGCAATAAATATTAAAATTTGAAAGTAACATGCTCTTCTAATTCCACCTATGTTGGTTTGTTTTAGTTGAACTTTAATGCCCTAGTCTAATATTTTGCTAATTGCTTGTGTAAGTTTTTAATAAAGGAAAGTTTTACGAATTCCATTATGATTTCTCATTAATCGTTGTATGCCTTGTAAGAAATTTGAGATAACCTTGTATAGGTTTGTAATTGAGTTGATAACATTCTCCATATATTTTTTTTGCAAAAATTAGATCATTTTATGCATTTAAGGTGTGCTTTATTAGAATGTAGTTCATTCTATGAATGTGATCAAAGAATCATGATCGAGCAATACAACATAAAAATTGGACATGATATTTTTTATGGACCTCTACGTGCTAAGTCCTTGGAACATCTTGACCGTCTAGAGTTCGCAACTTATAAGTCCTAGGATTGATGACCTTTGAGACTTTGAAAGGGCCCTTCCAATTTGATATGATTTTACCTATGCCTGAATTTTGATACCAAATTTTTACTTGAATAAGGAATAGATATCCAAACTTGAAAATCCTAACTTTGACTTTGGCATTGTAGAAATGGGCAATTCTCCTTTTGTAAGCTGCTATTCTAGCATTAGCATCTTCTATTTTTTCTTCTAACAAGTCGATCGCCATACTTCTTTCTTTTGAATTTTGTTACTAAAAAAAATTTGCTTTATAGGAGGGAAGGCTAATCGCTATAGGTATGACTTCTTTTGAACCATAGATAAAAGATAATGGTGTCTGGTGAGTTCTTGATCTGGAGAGGTCCTACACACTGTATAACTCTTTAGTCCAACTTCCTTTTACATCTTTAAGCCTCTTCTTCAATCCTTCAAGGATTGTTTTGTTTAAAACTCTTGTCATTTTGTTGCTTTGTAGATGGGCAATGGATGTGAATCTTAGTTAGATCTTCGAACCTAAGGAAAAACTTATGAATATAAAGTTGTTGAATTGTTTGTTGTTGTTAGTGATAAACATTTTGGGCAAGCCAAATCTACAAATTATTCATTTTCAAACAAAGTTCTTTATCCAATCGACTGTGATGTTTGCCAAGGTGGCTTTGCCTCAATACACTTAGAAAAGTGGTCAGTTACAAAAACTAAGAATTTTAATTGGTTCTTACTTTGGGGAAAAGGTCTTAAAATGTTAAGGCTTTACTAGTTAAAAGGCCATGATATTCCTATTGGTTGTTATTCTAAAGTAAGCTGTCATATTATCCTTCAATGAACTTGGCATTGAGGATAAATTTTTACCTTTACTTAGGCATCCTTGAATATAATGGGCTCAAAGTATCCATGTAGTCCCCAAAAATCTTGACTATATGAATAGTACTTTTTAAGATGTGAATAGTGCCACCGAGGTGAATAGTACAACCCGAGATCCATAAGCACTTTTTATGAGCACTAGGAATTGAAATTCATAGAAAGTTAAAGGATGTAATTTGGTGTAAAATTGAGATCAAATAGGTTCTCAAAAGTTAAAAATAAAAATAGGTCACGGTTTGGTGCGAACAGTGCATCGGTAGACCAAAAATTTGATCAAGTATAAAAAAATTGTCCGAGACTCTAAAAATTTATTTTAGTTATGGGAGACTATTAGAAATAATAAAAATGAATTTTCGAATGTTAAATTAAAATAAAATAAAATGGTAATTGCACCTTCGGATCGAAAAATTTATTGAAATGACCTAGTTTTGATTTGAAAAATTTATATACACTCTAAGAAATATTTTTTTCATATTTTTAAACTAATTTTTATGGAAATTTAATAAGAAAAATCTTAAAACCAATATAAGGATGGCAAGTGGCATCATATATGTCCTTATATCAAATAATGCTTGATTTAATCATAACTATCCACTTTGGGCATATGAAAACAAAAGAAGTATGTAAAATATTTAGCCAACTTTAGTCATTTTCCTCTCCCTCCATGGTGGAACCATATTGTCCATCTTTCTCCACCATTTTTTCTTCCATTTGCACTTGAATTCTACCTAGTTTCCACCCAAAATTTCACCTAGAATTTGATGCTTATCATCCTCCCTACCATGATTGAGTAATTGGAGAAGAAAAGAGTTAGGAAATTGGAGAAATTGTGAAAGGAGAAAATCACTAAGTGATAAGTTAGAATTTTTTTTGTAGAATTAGTTAGGAATTGATGGAATTAGGTTATTTATATGCAAATTCTATTGAAATTACATAGAAAACTATGAGAAATTGATTGTGTAAAATTTGACCTAGGTGAATAATTAGAAGAAGAAAGAAGAGAAAGGGAAAAAAGGAGAATTAGTTGGAAAAATGCTGAATAAGGTTAGTGGATACCTAAATTCTTACATTTCATCAAAATTATGATTATATATGTAATATGTAACTATTGAAAAGGCATGTATAATTTAAATAATTGTTAAATAAGTTAATTTGGATGATAATTAAGTGTAACTATTAGGTTACAATTATGAAAACAATTATGGAATGAAAATTACCTAATATACATCATGAAATTTAAGTGAATAAATGATAAATATCTATGGAATATGCCTCAAACACGTGGTAGGAATGATTTATGACATGAAAAAATGGATGGAAATGTACATAATGTGGCCGAATGATGTCGTAAATGAATTTGATGTGGAAATGATGATATATGCGATATTAAGTGATGAAAAGTAGAAAAAAGAGAAAAATGATGCATGATGTATGAAATCCGTTTGTTACATAATATACTAATGTGTCGAAAATGTGATAACGATATAGATTTTGGATTGGAATTATGTGGTTTATTTTGCCTTTAGTATATAGTAGAGAAACTAGAAATATGAGATGTAATTGGCAATTAGGACACTGACAGTGATAGTCGATCATGGTGACTCACAAAAGTGGTCCAATGGTAGATCCACATTGAAAAAAGAATAAAAAAAGGGAAAAGAAAAGAGTTAAAAGAAAACGAGAAAATTTGCAAAAGTAGTGCTTTTATGGGCATTTGGGGTCCAATTCCCGCACATTCGATTAGTCTGTATGGCTTTCACTAGAAATACTAGTGGTAAAATTGAAATTAAATGGAGAAAATTGTAGAATTTAAAGAAAAAATAAAGAATAATGGAAAAAATAAGGATAAGGTGAATAAGAAAGTTAAATTATGGGTAAAATGGTAATTATGAATTAAATTGAAGAAATAAGTGTAGAATGGTAAATTTTGTAATAAGCTAGAGAAATTAGTGGCAAAATGGTTAAAAGGCAATTAAATTGACTTTTAAGGGTAAAATTGTAAGTAAATGAAGAAATGAACAATTTAAGGGTATAATTGTAATTTTGGCAAATAGATAAAAAGTAGGGGTAAATTGATAATTTTAGAAATTTAATGAGGCTTAAGAATATAAAATGGTAAAAAAAAAATTTATGATTAATTGAAATTTAAAGGGAAAAATTATAATTTTTGAGAATTAAACAAATAATAAGGATAAAATCTTAATTTATGTTAAAATTGTTAAACTAAGGACAAAAATGGTAAATTTTGATTAAAAAATAATTTTAGGGACTAAATAGAAAAGTATGCAAATTAAGATATAAGGATTAATAAGGTATGAAATAGATAACTTAACAAAAAATGCTTGCATGATTGAGTTGAAATATTAGTTGGGCATCCATCACTAGGTATGTATATATGCTTAGTGCATTGTGTTAATTGATCGATATTTAGCAAGTGCACTAGATCAGCTAGTAATATAGTAAGTATAATTAAAAATTAATGAATATCGAATCCAATGGAAATGGGATTGCTAAACAAAATGTCTATGGTTGAGTAGTAATCTGAGATGTCCTAAAATTTGAATTGAAGGGATATCTAACCTGGGTAGAAAATTAAATCAAAAAATTAACAATTAAAATAAAACATAATCGTTAAAGAAATTAAACAAAGATGAAATTAATGTTTAGGAAATTCTATCCTCATAAATATATTTTAATATAGGAAAAATAATATAAACATGAATAAATGGACTAACCCTCCTAAACTCAAGTCTTCATACTGGAACACTTTTCTAATAAGAAACTCCCTATCCCGAGACAATTCAAAAAATAGCATGAGCATAAGTACACAAGTCCTAGGCCTAAGATAAATCTTCTCTTGGAACACCCATTGTAATGCCTATACTAGCTAATCCCGGTTACTGTTACTAATTACATTCATTAACCTATTCATCAGGTGACTTATCAGTTAATTATGCATGCATAATAACATACACATCATACATACTTTTCATATGGAGGGCCCACTATTACATATTCTTGATCATTCTTACAGAACTTATAATTACATGCCTTATATATATTTACAAATACATTACTGATAATCAAAAGAGATGCAAACTTAATTATATACATTAAGATGCAAGTTCTATTCTGAAATTGGCTTGGAAGACTGTTGGCTTTGTCCCTGAACACACGGTCTACCCTTCAAACCTACACGGATTAACACCCATGCTAAGCTATAAAGCTTAGTGGGGAACAACTAAAAACATGTTGATAACTACTCACAGTAGCTATCATCAAGCATTCCTTAATAATAAAACACAATATAACAGTATCTTTAACAATATACAGTAACAGATATCAGACTATATATATATGCATATCATTGCATAACATTTAATGTATAATTTATCTTATCAATTTGCCTGCTTAAATTCATGTGGGAGTGGATAACGGGTTCAATGGATACCCAATGGTATCAAAACAGAAGGATACCCGTAGGTATCTAACAGAAGGATACCCGTAGGTATCAAACAGAAGTCTCACGTAGAGACAAGTCCTATGTAGAGACTTATAGAAGACTCATAAGAGTCAAACAGAAGCAGCTGCGATGGTACCCTATAGGCATGCCTATCTATCCACAACCAAGACTCTAAGTGCAGGCATAACATATTATATTTCATTTCTCATGAAATATCATCATCATAATTCAATATAGCATTAACAAATGCTAAACAGTACAATATTAGACATTCTCATATATATATATAGCATACTTAAGATTCATATACTGTAATTCCATGAAATAATTCATGTATGTTTCTATTATGAGTAATAGAAACTCACCTTTCAAATAACAAGCAAGCTTTGCATTCATGGATATTTCCTTTGCTACATGACTATCATTTAGGATGATTTATAAGCTTAGGAAGGGCTTAAACAAGTCTGTACCATAAAAGAAATCAAAGAAGATGCATTTTTGAAAAACAGGGGAGGGTCACGGTTACTATGAATTTCATGGTAACCGTGAGCCTAACATTTTTATAAGGGTCACGGTTACTACACATTTCCTAGTAACCGTGAGCCAAAAAGCCTTTCAATTCTGGACCTCATACGAACTACCTCACGGTTACCAACCATTTCATAGTAACCGTGAAGTAGGGTGAAAACATGGGTCACGGTTACTAAGAAATCCTTAGTAACCGTGAGATAGCTTCGTTTTCGCTACTGGACCAAAAGCTAACTGCCTCACGGTTACCAAGCCTAGGGTAGTAACCGTGAGGTGTTACGAGAATGGGTCACGGTTACTATGAAATCCTTAGTAACCATGATCCATTGCGTTTCCTTTGGTCTTAAGCTGTCGTTTTAGGAACCTCACGGTTACTATGAAAGTCATGGTAACCGTGATCCCTAAACCGACTCGAGACCGATTAACAGTCTCAAGTTCAAAGCTATTTTTGACCTGTAAAACAACATTTTAAGGCAAAATGGCCCAACAAATTTGTATGCCTAAGTGTCTAGTTTTCAAAACATCAAAAATCATATCAATAGGACCTGTAAAACTCCAGTTATGCAAGAAAAACCACAGACTATTCATAAGAGCAAAACTCACAACCACAATCAGATTTCAATACCGATTTTCACTATCATGCAGTGAAAATCAGATTTCGGTTCCTTCAAACAAAATCAAGACATGCAAGTCTAGTTTCTGAATCAACTTGAATTTCCATTTTTGAGTTACCATAGCTCAAGATATGAGTAAAAATGTACAGACTGGTCCAATAACCCTTAAACAGATTTTCATGTTCTTTAAACAAGCTTTGTATAAAAACAACTCTAAACCCTTCTAAGCTATAAATCATCCATAAAATACATGAGAGAGGCACACAAGCTTTATCTCTCATGACAAATCAATATACACACATACATGAAACACTAAATTCCCATACCTTACTTGATCTCCTCCTAGCTCTTCACCCTTGAAGAGTTTCCTTTCCTTTCCTCTTGCTTGGTTCTCCTTCTAACAAGTCATAAAAACACTTATATAAAAACCTAGTAAGCTAAATCAAGAATTACATAACCAAGGAGAACAAGTGATCTTACCACAAACTTGAGCAAACCTCTCTAATTCAAAGAAATCTAGAGAGAGAGAAAAGATGAGAGAGAGAGAGAGTTAGGGTTTAGGAGATTAGGAAGATGAAAATAGAGATTGAAGACCATAAGTGGCCGGCCAAATCCTCTCCAAAATATCTACCTCTCCCTTAAATCCAATTGGTCCAAATGTCACTTTAAAGCAACATTTACCAATTGGTCCCCCAACTTCCCTTAATTCAAAATCTACCCCAAAACTTACACTTTAACTTTTCAATTACACCCTTCAATTAACATTTATACTTAATTAAGCGTAAACACTAATAATTAATTAGTGATAATTCTACTAGGGTGTATTGCGGGGCATTACAACTCTCTCCCCCTAAAAGAATTTCGACCACGAAATTCATACCTGTACTGAAGAGCTGAGGGTGTTGAGCCCGCATAGCTGCTTCAGGTTCCCAAGTTGCTTCTTGAACTCCATGGTGTTGCCATAATACTTTGACTAGGGGGATTTCTTTGTTCCTTAACTGCTTAACTTCTCTAGCCAATATCTGTTTAGGTTCTTCATCATACGAATAATCAGTTCTGACACTGATATCTTGCATTGGTATGATGTGTGACTCATCAGATCTATACCGTCGGAGCATCGAAACATGAAAAACATTGTGCAACTTTGATAGCTCAATAGGAAGATCCAACCGGTATGCTACAGGTCCAATCCTTTCCAGAATTCTGTAAGGACCTATAAACCGGGGACTGAGCTTTCCTTTCTTTCCAAACCGCAATACTTTCCTCCAAGGAGATACTTTTAAGAACACTGCATCACCAACTTGATACTCAATGTCTTTTCTTTTCAAATCTGCATAAGATTTCTGTCTATCCCTGGCTTCTTTCAATCTTTGCTTAACAAGTTGAATCTTTTCTTCAGTATCTTTAACAATGTCAGGACCTGTCAACTTACTTTCAGTTAACTCCATCCAACAAGAAGGAGTTCTACATTTTCGACCATAGAGAGCTTCATATGGTGGCATACCAATGCTAGTTTGATAGCCATTGTTGTATGCAAACTCCATCAAAGTCACATATTTATCCCAACTTCCAGGAAAATCTAAAACACAACCTCTTAGCATATCTTCTAATACCTGAATGATTCTTTCTAACTGCCCATCAGTTTGAGGATGAAAGGCAGTACTCAGAAGAAGCTTTGTGCCTAAGGCTTGTTGTAGACTTTTCCAAAATCTGGAAGTGAATCTCGGATCCCGATCTGAAACAATTGAGATTGGTACCCCATGCAGTCTAACAATCTGGTCTAAATACAATTCAGCCAATTTATCCATTGAATAATTGGTCCGAACGGGGATAAAATGAGCCACTTTTGTCAATCTGTCCACAATAACCCACACTGCATCATGTTTCTTTTGAGTAGTGGGTAAACCTGTAACAAAATTCATAGTGACATTATCCCACTTCCACTGAGGAATGGGAAGAGGATTCAACAATCCTGAAGGAAGTTGATGCTCTGCTTTAACTTGCTGACATGTCAGGCACTTAGAAACATACTCAAATACATCCTTCTTCATTCCTGGCCACCAATAAAACTGTTTCAAATCTCTGTACATTTTGTTGCTACCAGGATGCATGGTGAATACAGTACTATGAGCTTCTTGCAATAATGCTTTCTTTAACTCATAAACATCTGGCACACATAATCGATTCTGATAGTAAAGACCACCATCAATCCCAATAGAATATTCTATCGGACCTCCTGCATGAACGGATTGAGCCAACTGTTGTAACTTTACATCATTTGACTGTGCATCAAGAACTGTCTGCCTGAGATTAGGGCGAGCTCTCAATTGAGCTAACAAAGCCCCATCAGATGCAAATTTCCATCTATAACCTTGTAACAACAAGGTTGCCATCATCTTCCGGCTCAAAGCATCAGCTACCACATTAGCCTTTCCTGGGTGGTAATCGATTATGCAATCATAATCTTTGAACAATTCTAGCCATCTGCGCTGTCTTAAATTGAGATCTCGCTGAGTAAGCAAGTATTTAAGACTCTTGTGATCCGTATAGATTCTGCACTTCTCACCATAAAGGTAATGCCGCCAAATCTTTAAAGCAAATACAACTGCGGCTAATTCCAAATCATGCGTCGGATAATTCTGTTCATGAGGTTTTAACTGCCTTGATGCATAAGCCACTACTTTACCCTCTTGCATCAACACACAACCCAATCCAATCTTCGAGGCATCACTATACATAGCATAATCTTTACCCGTAAGTGGTTGGGTAAGAACTGGAGCTTCAGTTAACATCTTCTTTAACTGATCAAAACTGGCTTGACATCGAACTGTCCACTCAAATCTAGCTTCCTTCCGAAGTAATTTAGTGAGTGGAGAGGCAATAACTGAAAATCCTTTCACAAACCGCCTATAATAGCCGGCTAAACCCAAGAAACTTCTGATTTCTGGCACATTCCTAGGCGGTCTCCAATTAACAATAGCCTCAATCTTTTTATGGTCCACCCTAATGCCTTCTGAAGACACCACGTGCCCAAGGAAAGAAACTTCTTTAAGCCAGAACTCACATTTACTTAACTTAGCAAAAAGTTGCTGATCTCTCAAAATCTGCAACACCAATCTCAAATGTTCTGCATGGTCTGATTCATTACGAGAATAGACCAGAATGTCATCGATAAACACCACCACAAACTGATCCAAATAGGGTCTAAACACCCTATTCATCAAATCCATGAAGGCCGCAGGTGCATTAGTCAACCCGAAAGGCATTACTAAGAATTCGTAATGACCATATCGAGTTCTAAAGGCAGTCTTCTGCACATCCATATCTTTGACCCGAAGTTGATAGTATCCCGACCTCAGGTCAATCTTTGAAAACACTCCTGCACCCCGTAACTGATCAAAGAGATCCTCAATACGAGGTAAAGGATACTTGTTCTTCACTGTCACTTTGTTAAGCTGTCTGTAATCGATGCACATTCTCAACGAACCATCCTTCTTCTTAATAAATAACACTGGTGCACCCCAAGGTGACACACTAGGCTTAATGAAGCCTTTATCTACCAACTCTTGTAACTGCATCTTTAACTCTTTCAGTTCCGTTGGTGCCATTCTGTAAGGTGCTCTAGAGATAGGAGCAGTTCCAGGCAACAACTCGATAGATAACTCAACTTCTCTTTCGGGTGGCAAACCCGGAAGTTCCTCAGGAAAAACATCAGGAAACTCATTAATCACAGGAACATCTTGAAGATTGACTGTCTCCCTCTTAGAATCAAGGACTAAAGCCAAAAATGCTTCACATCCTTTTCGAAGGAATCTTTTCGCTTTCATAGCAGAGATAACATTGGTTAAGGGTTTTAACTTAATACCCTGAATCAATGTCTCTACTTCCCCATCATTCTTAACTAATACTGTTTTAGCTTTACAATCCACTATGGCATGATATCTAGATAACCAATCCATACCCAGGATTACATCAAATTCATGGAAAGGTAAAACAATCAGGTCAGCTGGGAACTCTCTCTCTTGAATTCTAATAGGGCAATTCCTATAAACTTCATTTACATGCATACTGTGGCCCAAAGGGCTAATTACACATATATCATAATTCATATGATCAACAATAGATACATTTCTACCCAGTTCCCCATTACAAATATAGGAATGTGTAGACCCTGGGTCTATAAGCACATACACCTCAGAATCAAAGAGAGAAAATGTACCAGCTATGACCTCAGGAGCATCAGCATCAACTCGACCTTTCATAGCATAAGCTCGAACAGGAGACGTCGGAGCATAAGGTCGATCCACAGTCTCAGAGACATTCCTGGACTGGGCTCTAAACTGGCCCGATCCACCTCTGCCTCTACCACGACCTCTACCAAAAGAGGGTGCATTAGAAGCTCCTCGGTTACTTTGTGGACTCGAGATTTGATCCAGTGGCATAGGACAATGGGCTATAAAATGCTCCGTGCTGCCACATCTAAAACAACCACCTGTGAGCATTCTACAAGTGCCCCAGTGTCGCCTAAAACAATAGGTACATTCTGGAGCTTGGCCTCTACCTTGTCCTGATGCAGTACCTCTACCAGAACCAGCTGAGGAAAAAGCCCCTTGCTATCTACCTCTAGATGCAGGGCGATTTCCAGATGACACTGGTTGATCTCCTTGAGTCAACCTCGATCTTTTCCCGGATGAAGAACCACCCCGAGAAAAACTTCTTCTTCTTTGTTCTCTTTCTCTTTTCACATTCTCTTCTTTTTCCACCCGGATAGCTGCTTGAACCAGCTGGTGATAATCCACCGGGTGCAAAGAAATAGGACCTATCAAATGATCCCGAAGATGATCATTTAATCCCTCTTCAAACTGGCGACACTTAAAAGTCCCAGTCAGCATTGCTCTTGGTACATACTTGCTCAAGCGACTGAATTCTGCTTCATATTCAGCCACTGACATACTTCTCTGTTTGAGGTTCAGAAACTGCTTCAGTCTTTCATCTTTATAAGCTTCAGTCACATACCTCCTTTTAAATTCTGCTACAAAGAATTCCCAAGAGAGGGAATCAGGTAGCTGAGGTTGTGTCTGAACTAGTTTCCACCAATCATAGGCCGCTCCCTGAAGTAAGGATACAGCACAAGTCACCTTCTGATTGGCGGGGCATTGAACCTCAGCAAAAACCCGCTCCAATCGCTCAAGCCACAACTCGGCTTTCTCAGATTCATCCCAAGAAGAGCCTAAAAACTCTTCTGCACCATGCTTTCTGATCTCCGAAATCGGAGCCTTTGGTGAAGTCATCCTTTGTAGAATCTGAGCCATATCATGGGAAATCTTCAACAAGGCTTCCCCAGCCTCAGCAGCAGCTGCACCACCTCTAGTGGATGCAGAAGATTCAGGCTGAGAAGGATTCGATCGGCCCGGTAAATTACTCTCAGCCGACTAATCAACTACGTCACGATATCCTTCCATCTTATCTATAACAAAGAAACACAGGGACAGCCATAATCAGCCAACAACAACCAGAATTCTATATCTATAACTCATAAAATGCCTATCGGCCAGAACCACCTAAACCAAGGCGCTCTGATACCAAAATGTAATGCCTATACTAGCTAATCCCGGTTACTGTTACTAATTACATTCATTAACCTATTCATCAGGTGACTTATCAGTTAATTATGCATGCATAATAACATACACATCATACATACTTTTCATATGGAGGGCCCACTATTACATATTCTTGATCATTCTTACAGAACTTATAATTACATGCCTTATATATATTTACAAATACATTACTGATAATCAAAAGAGATGCAAACTTAATTATATACATTAAGATGCAAGTTCTATTCTGAAATTGGCTTGGAAGACTGTTGGCTTTGTCCCTGAACACACGGTCTACCCTTCAAACCTACACGGATTAACACCCGTACTAAGCTATAAAGCTTAGTGGGGAACAACTAAAAACATGTTGATAACTACTCACAGTAGCTATCATCAAGCATTCCTTAATAATAAAACACAATATAACAGTATCTTTAACAATATACAGTAACAGATATCAGACTATATATATATGCATATCATTGCATAACATTTAATGTATAATTTATCTTATCAATTTGCCTGCTTAAATTCATGTGGGAGTGGATAACGTGTTCAATGGATACCCAATGGTATCAAAACAGAAGGATACCCGTAGGTATCTAACAGAAGGATACCCGTAGGTATCAAACAGAAGTCTCACGTAGAGACAAGTCCCATGTAGAGACTTACAGAAGACTCATAAGAGTCAAACAGAAGCAGCTGCGATGGTACCCTATAGGCATGCCTATCTATCCACAACCAAGACTCTAAGTGCAGGCATAACATATTATATTTCATTTCTCATAAAATATCATCATCATAATTCAATATAGCATTAACAAATGCTAAACAGTACAATATTAGACATTCTCATATATATATATAGCATACTTAAGATTCATATACTGTAATTCCATGAAATAATTCATGTATGTTTCTATTATGAGTAATAGAAACTCACCTTTCAAATAACAAGCAAGCTTTGCATTCATGGATATTTCCTTTGCTACATGACTATCATTTAGGATGATTTATAAGCTTAGGAAGGGCTTAAACAAGTCTGTACCATAAAAGAAATCAAAGAAGATGCATTTTTGAAAAACAGGGGAGGGTCACGGTTACTATGAATTTCATGGTAACCGTGAGCCTAACATTTTTATAAGGGTCACGGTTACTACACATTTCCTAGTAACCGTGAGCCAAAAAGCCTTTCAATTCTGGACCTCATACGAACTACCTCACGGTTACCAACCATTTCATAGTAACCGTGAAGTAGGGTGAAAACATGGGTCACGGTTACTAAGAAATCCTTAGTAACCGTGAGATAGCTTCGTTTTCGCTACTGGACCAAAAGCTAACTGCCTCACGGTTACCAAGCCTAGGGTAGTAACCGTGAGGTGTTACGAGAATGGGTCACGGTTACTATGAAATCCTTAGTAACCATGATCCATTGCATTTCCTTTGGTCTTAAGCTGTCGTTTTAGGAACCTCACGGTTACTATGAAAGTCATGGTAACCGTGATCCCTAAACCGACTCGAGACCGATTAACAGTCTCGAGTTCAAAGCTATTTTTGACCTATAAAACAACATTTTAAGGCAAAATGGCCTTCAACAAATTTGTAGGCCTAAGTGTCTAGTTTTCAAAACATCAAAAATCATATCAATAGGACCTGTAAAACTCCAGTTATGCAAGAAAAACCACAGACTATTCATAAGAGCAAAACTCACAACCACAATCAGATTTCAATACCGATTTTCACTATCATGCAGTGAAAATCAGATTTCGGTTCCTTCAAACAAAATCAAGACATGCAAGTCTAGTTTCTGAATCAACTTGAATTTCCATTTTTGAGTTACCATAGCTCAAGATATGAGTAAAAATGTACAGACTGGTCCAATAACCCTTAAACAGATTTTCATGTTCTTTAAACAAGCTTTGTATAAAAACAACTCTAAACCCTTCTAAGCTATAAATCATCCATAAAATACATGAGAGAGGCACACAAGCTTTATCTCTCATGACAAATCAATATACACACATACATGAAACACTAAATTCCCATACCTTACTTGATCTCCTCCTAGCTCTTCACCCTTGAAGAGTTTCCTTTCCTTTCCTCTTGCTTGGTTCTCCTTCTAACAAGTCATAAAAACACTTATATAAAAGCCTAGTAAGCTAAATCAAGAATTACATAACCAAGGAGAACAAGTGATCTTACCACAAACTTGAGCAAACCTCTCTAATTCAAAGAAATCTAGAGAGAGAGAAAAGATGAGAGAGAGAGAGAGTTAGGGTTTAGGAGATTAGGAAGATGAAAATGGAGATTGAAGACCATAAGTGGCCGGCCAAATCCTCTCCAAAATATCTACCTCTCCCTTAAATCCAATTGGTCCAAATGTCACTTTAAAGCAACATTTACCAATTGGTCCCCCAACTTCCCTTAATTCAAAATCTACCCCAAAACTTACACTTTAACTTTTCAATTACACCCTTCAATTAACATTTATACTTAATTAAGCGTAAACACTAATAATTAATTAGTGATAATTCTACTAGGGTGTATTGCGGGGCATTACACCCATTTTAAAACCCATCTATTCTCTAACACACCAGAATTGAATATAATTTACATCTAAAAATCAAAACCTCCTATCAGAATGCAGTGAAGAGTAGATGAAGAAACTAAAAGAATAGAGCATATACAAGTATGATAAAACATTCAAATTCAATATTCAATCATCTCTCAATACATTAAAAATCAAACCCAAATATCAATGTAACTATAGAAATAATCATAGGAAAAATAGAAGAAAACAAGAAAATATTCATTAAACCCAAATATCCAACTACAATTATGATTAAAGAATTCCAAAGCAGGAAGAATTAATCTATCATCAAGAAAATAATTATAAGAATACAAGAAAATTAGGCTTTAGGATACACCCTTAATGAAAGAAAAAATGGATCTTAAAGGCCCTTCTTCCTCTACCTTGAAATTTCCTTGAATCTCAAATTAAAGATTTAATATACTATTTATAAGCAATAATTGAAATTAAAATTAAATCTAGGCTCAAATCAAAATAAAAACCTTATTCTATAGTGCCTAAAGCAGAAAAGAAAAAAAACTAAAAGCTATCTAAAACTTT
Organism: Excoecaria agallocha; assembly: GCA_037975025.1. Lineage (NCBI taxonomy): Eukaryota > Viridiplantae > Streptophyta > Magnoliopsida > Malpighiales > Euphorbiaceae > Excoecaria > Excoecaria agallocha. The sequence goes on along the minus strand of CM075806.1, from coordinate 44,533,944 downwards.
TCTCCTTTGAAGAAGATGAAACAACATTTTTATATGAAGTCTGGATAAAAACAAAACTATGTTTTGTAGGAAACACCACCGTGTTTTACTAAAATTCAAGCTGGGTTGATGGAGTGATGTGAAGGAATATGACATGGTATGAACGTGATGATAGCACAGCGGAAAAACAAAATTTTTTATCATACATGCCATATAATTCCATGAAAAAAATTGAAACATGCAATTTTAGAGTTTTAAACTTACAACTTTAGATGTCTTTAAAACTTGATTTTGATGATGACCAGCAACCAAGAAGGATATGTCCACCTTATATCTTCACCACCAATGCCAAGGAGCAACCTTTACGGCACTCCCTCTATTCTCACACACACACTTGCAAAGATGGCTTAAAATCAAGAGTGCTAGCTCTATGATTGTGTATTCGGCAATGGGAATGATTTGAAGCCACAAGATCTGATCTTGTTCTTCTTTTAGGTTACTGTTTCAGCCCAAGAACACAAGAGAACAAGAAAGATTTCTTTCCCCTTGAGTATTTCAGCCAAGATAGAAAAATAGCAAAACGGCATACCTTTTTATTCATTTAATTCATTAATATATATCACTTAATTTAGGTCAAGTGTGAGTGCCGAAAATTAAGTGTTAATGTCAGCCTCCATCACTTCCTAATTAAGAGATATATCTTAATTTAAATTCTATTAGAATTTAAATTCAAATGGCATTAGTCATTTAATCAAAACAAACTTACTTATTTAAGGTGATAGTTGCCGAATTCTACTAGTATTTTAGTTTGAATTTTGGCTACTTTAATTCCCTCTCAAGTATTATATTTTGATTAAATACAAATTAGGATTTAATACTCAATTAACTTAATTATACATAGATAATTAATCAATTGAAATTAAACCTAGCACATGCCAACAAATTTCTCTCGTGACCAACTGTTAACAGATTTGCCTAAAACAGCAAGCTGTTTTAGGCAAAAAGACAGTTCAACATATTTGCCTAAAACAATTGTTTTAGGCAAAATCGCACCTTGATAGTTTTGCCTAAAACAGCTAGCTGTTTTTGGCAAAAAAATTATTTTTACAGATTTGCCTAAAATAGCTAGCTGTTTTAGGAAAAAATTTGTTTACCCATTTTATGCATTAATTTGACTTTAAATAAAAGTCCAAATTAATTACCAATACACAATTTAAATATTTTAAGCCCAATGCTTTGTGTGCGATCCTATAGGTCCATTTAATGTTGGCAATGAATTAATAAATTAATTCAAATGCTATATATATTCTCTAGCAAGATATTATAGCATTTCAAATTAAATGAAAATGCATATGGCATTTAGTGACCGAATGCAATTTTGCATAGTCCTTTACCCATAAATATTAGAATTAATATAAGGCATGGAACTAGTCATCCTTATATATATTAATTCCTTTCTTGATATTCCAGTGACACTGAACTCTCAGATAAATAATGATTACTCATTATTTCATCTCGGTATGGCCATACACTTCTCAGTTCACTGATCAAGTGGCCGATGATATTTTCTCTCTTAATGAGAGGGGTAATCCCTTCACTTCTCTCATGCTCTCTAACATGAATCAATGCATACCCAATCATACCCGTACTTGTCACTCTGTTATGAGTACGTTAGGTGTATGTCAAAGTACACAGTAACTCATAGAGATTTCGGGTCTAAGAACTCTGATACAAAACTTACATATGAGAAACACTTATGACTTGTACCATGTAGTGTTCTCATGAGCGGATCGTATCCAGATACCATGTTCTTTAACATATATCTATGATCTCTGATTAACACTCTTGTCCTAATGATCCGTAAGACAGAACTCATAATATCAGAGAGAGCATACTAGTCTTAATTCATTGTTATTCCCATAACAATGACTGACTAGGGATGTTTAGAATGAAGTCTCATTTGCTTCAAGGTCTTACAACCATATGCCTCTCACATGATAACTTAAACCGAAACGACATTCTTGGATAGTTTTATCAATTGATATGCACAGGAATACAAAAGATAAAACAAATGCCTTATTTTATTAACTAAGTGTTTTATTACAATGTATTTGGGCTAGGGCTTACACTAACATGATGTGTGCACACCTTTTAGCTACTGACTAAATCTATCCTTATTAGCATTTACACCTAAAATCAGCCCTGCAACTCTAATGACGCACCGAATTGCTCCCAAAACACCTAAAAGTATCCCAAAAAATATTAAAAACCATAAAAACATAATGAACTAACAAAATAAAAATAAATAAAATAGTAAAGACTAAAATAAACAAATAAAACATAGATAAATGCAAAAAAATACTAAAAAACATAAGAATAATTGCAACTTATCAAATATCCTAAACTTAAACTTTACTCATGCTCGAATAAATTGAATAAACCACATCCTTAACTATTTCAATCTCAACAAAATAAAATAAGGACTCATTCTCTATTAAGGAGCAAGAAGATAGCCATGCAAATACCAAAGTTCACTAAACTAACAAGTAAATATAAGAGCATACTAAACAATTTCTCTATGTGTGTGCAAAAGGTCAAAACAAAATTTTCAACATTTAAAAATAAAACTTTAGATGTAAAGGCAAGAACAAAATTCAAATCAAATAAAAAAAAGCACTCATGGATTTTTGCTCGAAGCTTAAGAAACACCAGTCTTCTTTCTACCTACCATACCTTACTAGAAGGTCATCTCTGCTAAATTTGACAAGAAAAAACCAAGAATCAAGAGATTTTACATTATGGTTGTAATGTTAGGCTTAGGTAAAATGGCTAACAAAGGAGGATCAAGTCATTAGAGAAAAAATGCCACTACCTAAACAAAACTACACTCACCTAACTAAAGAAAAGATAATTTCCCAATCCAATTGCAAATCATCATGATTCTTAAATTTTGTCTCAAAATAGATTTGCTCAACAAACTAAGCTCAAATCAATAACAAATGCCACATAATCTTCAAAAATAATCATCATAAGGAAAAAGTTTGTCTTTCTACCAATTTTTGCACCCTAAACTTGCATTTCACTTAGTTAGCAAGGAAAAACTCGCAATGCATTCTTTTTATGCACAAAAATCAACTAGCTATAAAAATTAATGAATTACTTAACCATTCATTTCTATAGTTTTCAACAGGAACTAAATTGAGCACTTCCTTTTATATAAAACCCATATTTTTCAACAGGAACTAAATTAATCTCATTTTTTTATTTATGACTAGTAAACAACACAAATCTAATTTCCCTAGATAACCCTAAACTTATCTCACCAAATAAGCTTAAATCTCTATTACACATACCAATCAACCCTCGAACATAAATTTACACCAAGGATTAACAAAAACTAAACTCCTTTTACCCAAAATACAAACCCCACTCTTCTAAAGGGAGATAAAAAAAATCATTTTAAGCTAAAGGTAGTCTAAATGAATGTGACAATAAAACAAGCACGCATTTCACATACTTAATGGGTTAGCAAGAGATTATGAAATCTAGGCAGGAAAAGTCATTTAAAGAGGTACACAAAGAAGGGCTGCTTAAATCATTTTTTAGGTTTTATCTTATCCGAAGGTCACTTTGATGGGTAATCAGAAAGGTTCTAGTGGATTTAGTGAGTTTTCTTCTCATCTTCTAATTGACTCTAGATTATTTTTTTCAATTTTTCATAATAAGTCAAAGTGTTTAAAATATGGAAATTTCATGGTATAGTCAAGGGTTGCATGAAATGTAGCAAACAAAGATACAAACAAAACTAACTTCCTACTCAACTTAAAATTGAATGAAACATAAATTTTTAAAAATGAAATAAAAACCATTTACAATTGAGAACTACTAGGATGAAATAAAAATTTAAATTAATGGTTAATCAATAAAAAACAACTATCTCAAACTTCTGGGAACAAATTGGCATAAACACGAGAAAAACAAATAAAATTTTTAAAGAAAAAAATAATCTAAATACATAATAAAGGAGCATGATAAAGGTGGAATATTGATTGTGACCTAATGCCTATATATAGGACTTGATTGTGGATAAATAGGCATACCTATTAGGCATTTTACAATTGTCATAGTTTTGACCTCATTTAGACCTAGAGATTTGTCCTCACTTAGGACCATAATATTGATCCCATTTGGGTCCACATATTTGATATATTTAGGTATCCATAGGATTGATACCTATAGGTATCCACAAGATCGATACTTATAGGTATCAATAGGAATGGTACCTTCAGGTATCTATGGTGTATTTATTATCCATACCTATAGAACTTGTGTAGGAAACCATATAAGATGATTATAAAGAAAAAGTAAATACAACAAACAATTTATTTTGCAATGTTATATGTATAAGATTATGTTTCTAGAACTAAATGTGCACTTATATGGTTATAATGAATATTTAATTATTTTGATAAGTTTGCTAAATATCTTATGAATTTATCATATTTTTGCTTATGTGTTTGTTGAATGACCACTATAAGTGGTTGTTTGAAATTAAATGTTCCCTACTAAAATTTATAGCTTAGCACAAGTGTTAATCTATGTAGGTACTCAAGATGGGAGTCTTCTACAGGGATAAAGTATGCAGAAGATAGGCCAACACAAAGCTTAGGGTGAAGTCTTTTTATTAAGTATGAATTTTATGTTGTATATGTAATGTAATGTTTTGATGAAATGGTTATATTGTAATTGCTATGTAAACCTAAATTTGTAGAGATTTAATTGTACCTTATAATATAAATAGTTACATGTGGAACACAAATTTATGATATGATTATCTTAGAGGTATTGCAACATGTATATGAAATCATATAAATGTCACTTCATCTAAACCCATAACTAATTATAATATATTAGTATGAATAACTTAGTAAGGGCATTACATTTAGTGGTATCAGAGTATATGCTTAGAAGATTTTGGTCAATTAAAATCTATGAATATGTGGTGAGGGATAATTATATATGCTAGCTTAAAGCAACTATTCTTGTTCTTTATATATTATAAATCTTAGAAGGGTTTAAAGAAGTAGTGGAAAGGACAACTGAAAGTAACCTCCTAATGTAATCAAACCCATCAACTTCATCCCCGAGGAAGCCTTAGTAGAATTATCACAAGATATGGCCAAGAAAAAGAAAGAACAAAGAAAAGGTTCCTCTGAGGGCAAGTCAACTACTAGGAAAAGATCTTGAGATGTTTAAGGGACCTTTCTAATAGAGCTAAAACATAACCTCGTTATAAAAAGAAAATGACAAGGTTGGCCCATTGCAATTTGGACGGGTAAAGGTTCCTTAGTGTTCCCAAGGGGTGGACCACTAAAGTGTCCATATTGTACCTGGCAACATTGGAAAAATGTAGATTATTGGCTAGGGATAATTTATGTTGAGAAAAAATAGATCACTTTCTGGTAAACTGCCCAAAAAAATTTAGATAAGAGATGATTCATACGAAAGTAGTTGAGCATTAAATGAAACCCTTATTCCTAGAGGTCATGATAAAGGATATGGCAGATTAAGCCAATCAAAGACCCAATCGAAATAATATCTGAAACTATAGTTCATCTTAGAGTAACAACTAACCTAGCATAAATATGTATGCCATTAAAGCTAATAGAGAATAAGATGATCCAAAAGCTACCATTGTTATCTTTTCTTCCTTCAATTTTAATAGGGACACATTGTTTGATTTAATTTATAAATATGATATATATGTATGTATGTTATTATTTAGTTCATCATAAAATTATGGTCTAAAAGAGAGAAGCTTAACAAGTTATAAGACTCCGTACACCTGTTGGTTCTCCCTTTGACATTGTGGGTAATTACTTGAATATTTCATAACATGGGATGGGGCAAACATTATGTAAGGCCTTAAAGTGTGCCTTGGAAGGATTAAAGCTTGGTTAAATGAGTAACTAGTAAGAATGAACGAGGTTTTAACATATAAAAGTGTAAATGGTTATTAATGACATGATGGAAATTTTTTTATTTGTTAGGAGTATTTGAGAAATTATGCAATCTTAAACTTATATTTGAAATTAAGGGTTAAATTAAAAAAGGAAATAAAAAAAATGTACATTTGATAATATTAACTAAAGGAAAGGATTATATATAAATTAGCTAAGGACCTAAATTATTAGGTTAATCAAGTGATCCTATGTAGCCTTACTTTTGAACATTTCCTCATTAAGTAAGGTAGAAAATATAAATCCTTAAGGAAAGAGTGGTCGGCCACACTTGATAGGAGGAAAACTTCCATTTTTCTTGCTTTTTCCATTTTTCATTGAAATTCTTCTATAGTGCTGCTTTAGGCTAGAGTGAAAAACAAAGAGAAAAAGGGTTAGAAACCCATAAGTTTATAAGGTGAGTATGGAGGTTGTAAGTCCATAGATTTGATCATATTTTTTATTTTTTTATCTATAAATTGAACGAATATAATGAATACTAAATGTTTGCAATTAGGATTCCTAATATTAGTTAAAGATCAAGTAAAGAACAAAGGAAATGAGAAAGTATAAAGTTAAAAGGAGGAGCTTCAAGAGGTAAGAATATACTTAATTTTTTTATTGATAAAATTCACATGCTTAAATGATATGTGAAAGCATGTTATAGGTCAAGATAGGTATGAGTAAGGTAAAATTAGTGAGTAAAATAGGTTAGGGGATAGAAAATGATGGTAAGAAACATTAAACCTGCTGAACTTATTTGGATTATACGAGGACTTGGAGGGCTCTAATTAGGGTAATCCCAAACGAAAATTAAACTAGACATTGCACTTTTGTTTGTTATAAAAAAGTTAAAGAGTGATTCTATCCATGAGATGAGTGAAAATAGACTTGAAGTAGGGTGTTGACAGTAAATTTGTCAAGTAGAGCTATTTAAGTGTTTTGGTGATAATTGATGTGTTTAGATGCCTTGATGATTTATTTTAGCATGCTGAATACATGCTTATTTTATTGTTATACACATTAAAACTACCTTTAGCCTAAAATGATTTTTACCCCCACCCCTTTGAAGAGTGGACACTCTAGTAAGGTTATGTTTGTATTTTAGGTAAAAAGGGAGTTTAGATTTTGTTAATCCCTATTGTAAATTTCTTTTTAAGGGTTGATTGGTGTGTTTAATAGAGAATTGAGCCCATTTGGTGAAATAAGTTTAGGGCTATCAAGGGAAAATGGACACGACTTGTATATTGGTTCATACAAAAAGAGTTTAATTTCACTCTTGTTGAAAACTTTGGAAATGGATGGTTAAGTGGTTCATTTAATTTTTTTTTGCTAGTTGGTTTTTTTTTGCAATAAAGAATGCATTATAAGTTTTTCTTAGCCAACTAAATAAAATGCAAGTTTAGGGTATAAAATTTGGTGAAGCATGAGCTATTGCTTTATGATGAATTTTGTTAAATATAGTATTGGCATAAATTGTTTTATTGAGCTGAGTTTGATGAAGTAAGATGCTTTTGATACCAAATTCAAGATTGATAATGATATGCAATTGGGTTAGGAATTTTTCTTTCATTTAGTTGGGTGATTGTAGTTTGGCTTTAGGTGGTGTCCATTTTCTCCAATAACTTAATCTTTCTTTGTAGCCATTTTACCTAAGCCTAACATTACAACCTCAATGCAATACCTCTTGATTCTTAGTTTTTGTCTTGTCTAATTTAGCAAAGATGACCTTTTAGTGAGGTATGGTATATAGGAAGAGGCCTATGGTGTTTCTTGAGCTTCGAGCAAAAAGCCATAAGTGCATTTTTGCATTCAAGTTGAATTTTGTTCCTAACTAGTTTTTTAAAATGTTGAAAAATTATATTTTGGCCTTTGCACCTATAAAAAGAAATTGTCCAGTATGCTCTTATGTTTACTTGTTAGTTTAGTGAGCTTTGTTATTCACATGGCTCTCTATTTGCTCCTTAATTAAGAATGACTCCTTATTTTCTTTTGTTCAGATTGAAATGGTTGAGAATGAGGTTTATTTAGTTTACTCGAGGATGATTAAAGTTTAAGTTTGGGGTATTTGATAAGTTGCAATTATTCTCATATTTTTGGGTATTTCTTAGCATTATTTTTTGTGTTTTTTGTTTATTTTAGTCTTTATTATTTCATTATATTTTTATTGTGTTAGTTTATTATATTTTTGTAGTTTTTAATAATTCTTGGGTTAGTTTCAAGTGTTCTGGATCAATTAGGAGCTTTCCTAAAGATCCGAGACTGATTATAGGATCAATTGGCAAATAGGCAGAATTTGCACTAAAATAAAGTAGTGTTTTTTTTATCAAAACACAATTGTGTTATCCAATTTTCAGCAGCCTAAGTGATTCTCACATGATCTAGTAGCGCAGTCCTAATTTTATCCAAAACACAGCTATGTTTCTTACAAAAACATAGCTTTGTTCTTATCTAGTCTCTATATAAAAGCACCTTTCCATCTTCTTCAAAAGAGGGAGGAGACAAAACAACTTTTAGATTACTTTTTTATTTTCTTCATCTTAAGAATTGTATTTTAGGGTTTTTCATTTATTTTTAGTCTAGATTTAATTTTAATTTAGTTTTCACTTGTAATCTTTAGATTAACTTAGTTTAGGTTTTTATTTTGGGATTTAAGGAAGATTTCAAAGAGAAATAAGGAGAACCTAAAGATTTATTCTCTCTCATCATATGGTGTATTCTAAACTTCATTATTTTTTCTCCTTTTATGACTATATTATTAATGATTGAGAAGTTCTTCTAGCTTAGGAATTTTTGAATTGTACACTGTATTTGGATATTCTGAATATTTCATGTTTTCTTCTATTCTCATTATGATTATTATCTGAAACCTAATGATTGTTTAGTTTAACTTTAATTTTATTTGGAATGATAATTGAAGTTAGATTTGAATGTTTTATTTAGATGTAAATGCTATGTTCTTGTATTTTTTGCATCTAGAGTCCTTGATGATTTCAAAATAGAGGTCTTAAACTCTCTGTATAGACTGCATTTGGTTTAGATTTTGTTAGGGAACATATGGGTTTTTTGGTAAATAGCTCCAAAATGGGAATTTATCCAATACCTAGGATTTGTAAACCTATGCTTTAGCTAATTAATAGGTTGTCTCTAGAATGGGAAGCCTATTGATTAGTGTAGTTAGCTCTAGAATGGGAAACTTGGGTTTATTTGGGTTGTCTAGAATTTCATGCTTATATTGTTTCACCCATATCCATTTGCAAGTATGAGGATATAATTTCCTAAGCATTTCAGTTATCTTTGATTGAAATCCTTGATGATTGCTTTTACTTTTTGTTTTTATTATTTGTCTTTAATTTTAATTTATTTCTTAGTTTAGAATTCTCTTTAATTCAAAACTCAAAGATTATTTTAAATTAATTTTGCTTAACCATAGATATTTATCGTAACAATCCTTTTTCCCATGGATTTGATATTTTTGGGTCTTAAATATATTCCCTTATATTACTTAGCCAATCTAGTGCACTTGCTAGAAATCAGTTAAGTTTTTGGCACCGTTGTTTGGAAAAAATGGTGTTGTTTGCTTAATATCTTTAGTTGAGTTTGTTGGAGATTTTTATTTTTATTTATTTTTGATTTGGTGTTGTTTTTTACAGGTAGATTTTGATTCATTTTCACAAGATGCATGATTATGTTCAAGACTATGAATTGGTTTTTTTGATAGCACAAATGAAAGATTTGAGGAGAAAAATGCAAGAAATGTAGTACTGGCATTAACCTTCGACAATCTATTCATCTCTAACTGTTGATGATTCTTGTTCTCAATGGATATTGCAAGAGTTAAATGCCTCTAAAATTTAAGTTCTTCTTAACTTGCTTGTAAGTAGGTAGAAGCAATTTAGGGCTAAAAAAGAGAATGGATGGCTATAATTACTTCTCAAAAAAGAAGACCAAAAATCAAAACAGTTTATTGCTAAATAAAAAGAATTTGTTGAAGACTCGAAATTATTTATTTAGGGATCAAAAATTAGGAATTAAAAATCTAGAATCTAAGTTAGAATTCTTGAGTATTTTTATGGAAATTCAAGGTAGTTGTAATAATAAGGATGAAGTGAATCATACTTTAATGGTTAATAATAAAGAATTTGAGTGTAGGGTGTATAAACACTACAAGAAAAATTCATTTTCCCGACGGAATTGAGTGAATTTCCATAGGGAAACCAAATTACCGACGGAATTTAGCGACGAAAAATGGCGAAGGGGATCCAGTTGTAGGCACTTTTCCCGACGAAATAATTTCCGTCGGTAAAATTACAGACGGAAATTATTGACCGTCGCTAATTCCGTTGGGAGATGCAGACCAAAAACTGTCGTCATTTGCTATATTTACCGATGGAATTATATTTTCCATCGGCAATTTTACCGACGGAAATAATTGTTCCGTAGGCAAATTTCCGACGGAATGATAAATTTCGTAGGCAAATTTACCGACGGAAATAATTATTCTGTAGGCAAATTTCCAATGGAATGATAAATTTCGTAGGCAAATATAACGATGGTATTATATTTCCGTCGGTAAATATAACGACAGTATTTTATTTTCGTCGGTAAATTTGCATTCTACTAAAAAAATATGCGACGAAACACTAAAAATATTATATATTTTTACAACTATTTAATAATTAGAGGGGGGAGGGAGGAATGGTTTACAATCATCAGTTTTGACCTATTTGTTGCATAGCTATTGGAAAGGCCAAGAAAAAATATACACTAGTGTTGTTACCCTGATCGTAAACAGAAATAAGGGACAAAAGCATTGACTTTTCACACCTTAGAAAGAGCTGCAAGAGGAGGAATTATCACATCTCTAATCTTCAAGAAACACCTCTCTGACATGTCCTTTTCTTTCTTATCAGTGCTGAGGAGTCTTCTATATATTGGAGGAGCCCATATGTGTGAAGATTCTCTCATCTTTTCAGCCGATTGCACAAATAACTTCATTACAACCTTTCAAAGAAGTATCAATAGAGTGAATATAAAGCAAATTGGTTGAGTATATCATTGTAATAAGCTCAAACCTGAAGTTTTTTGAATTCTCATATATCAAGCAGATATATATGATTCAACGACATCCTTGTGAAAAGGTCCTTTCAGTTGAAGAGCCAAGACCAAAATAATGTCTAGGGTCCTCTACCAATGTAGAGATACATCAAGACCAAAACAAAATATCTAGGGTCCTACACCAATAAAAACTGTTTTATTTTTCTTTAAAGAAAAAGAAAAAAAATTGAAAAAAAGCACAACAACTAGTTCAAACTTATGCTAAATTCTGCAACCAAAAAGGAAGTCTCAAAGATGATAACTCTATATTATGCAAATCTTAACAGAAGTGAAAAGTACTATACATTTTCTCCCTATATTATGATAACTCTATATAACAAATTGTAGCATCAAGCTTTTGCTTAACATTATCCTCTCTTTCATAAATTTGAGAATGGAAATTAAGAAAGTGAAAATTGATTCTATCATCACAAAGGAATAGTAAGAACTTATAGGAAAAAAGATAGCAATTTTATCAATTTATTTTCCCTTCAGAAGTCCTCTAGGCATGGTTGAGAAACAACCATGGGTTCCGGGACTTGTCAATTAATATAAGTTATTTACAAATTTAAACATACTGGTATTAATTAATAGATCAATCAGGATATCAAATGACACTATGGAGCAAAATGTATAGCAACTTACTATTGAATTTACCATATATCCAAATGAAGCAACACAACAAACCCCTTGTTTAATATAAGTCCTATAGGCATGGTTAAGAAACAAGCATGGGTTTCAAGACTTTTTAATGAATACAAGTTATTTACACATCTTAAACATTTTGGTGTTAATTAATAGACAAATCAGAATATCAAATGACACAATGGGGGAACAATGTATAAAAACTTGCTATCATATATGGCATATGTCCAAATGAAGCAACAGAACGAACACCTTGTTCAATAGAAGTTGGTTAATCAGCAAGTTATTATACCTGTATAGCCTCAAATGTTGTAGACAATGAACCGAAATGATTGTCAAGGGCATGGACAATTGCCCCCAATGCAGAATAGAAGTGATTAGCTATAACATATGCATTTAGTTGTTGTATGGATATACACCATGCACCTAAATTACAAACCGACTGCAATCACCAGATGAGCATGTTAAATCTAAGTATGCAGTATCGTTGAAATTACTACAACTCATATATGGGATATTTTCCTTTATCTTTATGGCTATGATGACTTTAACTAGTTCCTGCTAGATCATGTCAGCGCCATCTTTTGCAAACCAATAAGAAAAAAAGGTAAACAGTAGAGCACTTTATCTTCACAATTAACAAATGGTGGAGATGGGCCACAAGAATATGACATGTACTCTATAAAAATTAATAGAACTAAAAACAATTTTTTGAAAACCATTTTTTAACAATATAAAGGAAAAAAGGGTTTAATGATTATTAATATTGCAAAAACAGCAAAATGAATTATTAACATTGCAAAGTCGAAAAATCGATAAAACTAAAATTAAATATAATTTAAAATTAAATTATATAAATATAATTACTAAATTTCAGGTTGGAAAAATTTTAAACCGGAGAATATTTTTTCCCCATCCCTGCCTCTACGAAGAAAATTCTTGGAAATTTTCTGCCCTGTTCAAGATGGTTTTCTCTAGCGATAGAGATTTTTCATCCCATGATCATCTCTGTATATAAGCTTTATGATTTTATTAATAAATTGATGAAGGCCATAAATAAATACATTTTTTGTACAAATGTTACGAAAGCATTAATCTTTGGGTTCAAGATTGTTCCATTGCATAGGTCTATTATTTACTAATTCCAACGTAGCTAGTTATGCATGTTCTAATTATGACAAGTAAGTAACCCCAATAATGTAGATTATTTTCAAAAAAACGGTGACATTACACATGTGAAGTTTTCATCATGCTGGTTATTATTATTATTATTATTATTATTATTATTATTATTATTATTATTAATCCTGTAACTGTCGAAATGAGAAAACGAGTATGAACCGATCGGATTGTGGATCATTTAGAACTTGTAAGAAAATTAATCTGATCGGTTTGGACATTAATAATCTAAAATATAAGTTATCTACTTAATAACTTTTCTTTAAAATTATAGGGACTTATGTCATTAACATTATTATTATAAATTCTCTATTTAATTTAAATTTTAAATAAAATTTCTGCTTAATAAACATTTTTAAATAAAAAGTTTAAAATTAATTTTCAAATATTTATTTCAAAAAAAAATTCAACTCTAATGCTATAGTTTAAAGAAAAGGTTCAATTTAGTCCCTCAACTCTTCCAATTTGAATTTCTAAGCTCCCAACTCTAGTACAATAAAACATATGATGCTATCTCTTTCATTTAATGACTATATTATTAATATAGTCATTAAATAAAAATTTACATCAATTTAGTTTAGATTAACTTATAGTTTAATTAATTAATTAATTTACTAAAATTAAAATTTATAATTTTATGGTTTTAAATTAAAGTCACAGTCTACTCACGAATAAATAACATGCAGTAGATATAAAAAGATACCTTCTAAAATAAACTAAATTACATGTAATGAAATAATCAAATTTTACACATAGTACTATTTATAAATCATTATTAACTTAATCATATTATGAAATAATCAAAATTTATATATTATTTTTTTAAAAAAATAAAGTTGTTAAAAGAAAAGAAAATAAAAAAATAAAACAATTACAATTTATAATAACAATTGATTTTTATGAAAATTATTGACGGAAATATGATTCATAGGTAAATTACCGACGGAATCATATTTTCGTAGGTAAATACCGATGAAATAATATTTCAATAGGTAAATTACCGACGGTTATATGATTCTGTCGGTAAATAACGACGGAATATCATTTCCGTAGGTAAATACCGACGGAATATTATTTCCGTAGGTAAATATCGACGAAATATTATTTTCGTCGGTATTTACCTACGGAATATTATTTCTGTCGGTATTTACCTACGAAATATAATTTCCATCGGTAAATTACCTACGGAATAATTTTTCCCTAGGTAAATTACCGACGGAATTCATTTTCCGTCGGTAAATTACCTACGGAAATTTGTTTCCGTCGATAAATTTCGTGGCCTATTTTAGGCGCGAAAATTGACGCCAATTTAACGACAGAATTTTATATATCCGTCGCTAAATTTCGTCGGTAGATTTTGGCGGGATAATTTCCCTCCTTTATTTACGAAGGATTATTTATTCCGTCGGGAATATGAATTTTGTGTACAATTTTCCCTACAGAACAATTTTTTCCGTCGGTAATTAGCGACGAAAAATATTCCGTCGGTAATTTTCTGTCTGGAATAAGAATTTTTCTTGTAGTGTAAATTAAAAGGGGGAACCAGTCATTGTTAAAGATAAATCCTATAGCTTGGAGGATGAATTTAGATCTCATTTAAAGGATTTCTCGCCAAAAGAGCAAGAATTGTTTAACTGTCTAGTGAAGGCACTGAATTTGGTCCGCTTAAAGAGTTTATTGAGGCTAGAAGAGCTGGTAGCATTCGTGTTTAAAGAACCTAAGGTGGAGTCTTACTTCATCGAAGATATGGTGTTTCCTTCCTTGGTGAATTTTAATAATTTTCTCCTACTGATGGAAGAAAATGAGGATCAAAGTTCGAAGAGCAACATTTGGATCACAATCTCGACCTTTAGAGTAACACAAGTCGAACTGGGACTCAATAAACCAAAACTTCTACTAACATTTCTTTTTAAATTTATAGCAATTTTGATTTTTGTGTTGTTTTTAGTGTTTTGTGTGAATTTATGTTTTTAGAGTTTGTGTTTTAGTTGTTATTTTGGCTTACTTAGCTTTATTGTTGTTTTTGAATTTTTATGTTTGTGTGTTTTTGTGTGGTGATTTTACTATTTTGTGTGAGTTTTTATTTTTGTTGGAATTTTGATAAAATTTTTTAATTTTTATGTGTTTGATTTTAATTTTAGTTTGATTGTAATTTTTTTTTGGTTTATTTGAATTTAAATAATTGAATTTGTTAGTTTAAATTATGTTTGGCTATGTTTTTGGTTTAATTTATTGAATTGGGTAAATTTTTTATTTTTCATATTGCAGAGACCATTTTGTCTTCGTGGTGTGCAATGAAAATTTTTTGCCAATTTTTTGTATAAAAGGGTGCACACCAAATAGATGAGTTTGTTTTTGCCGTGTGCAATAAAAAATTTTGTTGAAATTTAGTATAGAAGCATCTATACCATGGAGACAATTTTATCTCCATCGTGTGCAAAAACATAGCTGTGTTCATGTTTTTGTTAATTTTGCATAAAAACACTATGCCTTTTCTTCATTTTTGTGCTTCATTTTGATTCCCTATTTTTGTTTGTTTCAACCCAAATAAATATCCCCAAAATCTTTTTCATCTCAAGAGTTATACCCAAGCCAAATCTCAAGTAAATTTTATATTAAATTGCATCAAGGATTATAAATTGCTTTTTGGGTTGCTTTATTCTTTTCAAAATCATGTTGCACCCAAAAAGAATTCAAATATGTTATGCAATCAAAATTTGTTCCAAGAATTGTCAATTGATTTCTTTGTGTATAATATTCTTCATTTTTTCTCTTTAATTCTTAATTTTCATTTTACTGCAAAACTTTTCTCACATTTAGATTTTTAGTGTTCATATGCTCTTGTTCCATTTTTTTCAAATTAATTTTCTTGACTTGTTGTCTATCTCATTTTGCAATCTAGGTATGTATTTTTTTATTTCAAATTTCATTTATGAAATGCTCATTATTTTCTGCCTAAGATTGAGTTGATACATTTCTAATTTTTGGGTTGTTTTATTTTCTTTTTAACTTAGGACTTGTTTAAATTAACTCTAAATTCGTTTCATTGAATTGTGTTGCTTATATCTTGTTAAGAATTTCATATGATAGGTTACAGAATAAAATTATGCTCACAAAAATTTATTTTTACTTTTTTCCCACTAGATGTTTGCTTAATTACCTAAGTGAGATTTCAAATTTCAATTGGACAATTTTATCTTGATTTGTACTACAATTATTGTGTTTTAACTTGGTTTTTTTAGGCCAACATCTGCATTTTTCATGTTTGTGATTTTTATGATTACTTGAAATTGAGATTTCTTGTGCTTTGCTAAGAAGGACATAATTGAAGTGTCCCAACTTGAATCATAGTGCAAAATTTTAGGTGCCAAATATTTAGAATTTGTTTTGGGCATGTATTGCATATTTTTCAAATTATGCATGTTAATCTCATTTTAGCAAGATTGGATGTTGGGATTTTGGAATTTTGAGCATGAACAGGTTTGGTTATAAATTATTTAAGGGCAATTCTAAATGCTTAAATTATTTTACTTGAGATTGTGCTTAGGAGCTGTTGAGCTTTATTATTTTTGCTATAATATTTTTACAAACTTTGGTAGAACTTATTTTCTCATGGAAAATGTATGTTTGTTAGACCTAAAATGGTGGGACTAGGTTGAGTTGTATTACCAATTTATTTTCTATTTTTTTTTCAATGCAACTCTAGCTAAAATTCAATGTTTGTGCTTAAAATAACTGGTTTAAGGTAGATTTTGCATGTCCATCTACGTGAACACAACCAATTTTGCATTTTCACACTACAAGAAAATAGTCATTTAGCAATAGAACCAGTGGTTGCAAATTTGATGGTTACTATTTTTTAGCAACGAAAATTTTTTTCGTTGCTAAATTTAGTAACAAAATTCAATTTTTGTTGCTAAATCCAACCAATGTAAGATTTGGTGAATTGATCAAAATTACCCATGAAATAACATTTTCGTTATTAAATTTTGCAACAAAAAATATTATTTCTGTTGCTAAACTTAAAAACAGAAATTGTACAATTTTGGTAGCATAATGTTTTATTTTTAATAAAAATTTAATGTTTATAAATAAATATAATTCAAATTCATAATGCAATTTAAGAAATATTCTTATAGATAGTGTAATATAAAAATTATATTGTACAACAATAAAAATTCTAAAAAAATATTCTACTATAAAAAAGTAAGAATCTGCGGATACCATAACAAGCACAACATAAAGATAGTATCAATACCTAAATATTACAAATCTATAGTATGTAGTTGGTAAAAAAGGACGATCTGGCTACTTAGATTAGGTGTTACCCTTGGTTTCCAACTCTTTTATCTGATTATTTAGCTAGGTTACAGTATCCAGCAACATGGTGAGTGTGTTCTCTAGCTGAATGACTCTCTCAGAAGGTTCAAACTTCCTACTGTAAGCAGCTATAGACGATACAGAGGAATGCAAATGGGATATGTTTGCAATAGAACCTAAGCCAAAAATGCTTCCACAGTTATTCTTACCACCAACTGCTTGAAGAAATATCTAACTCTCATCGTCATTGTTAGAGCTCTACCATTGTTGAATGAGAGTCTCTTGTATTTGCTCCTATTGTTATAATAGTTATAATTAATTAGCTATATTTTCATAAAATAATTAATATTGATGTTTAAGTTTTACATACATTGAGTTGTCTGCAATGGGTATTGATGAATGTCTGACCATCATGCTTTTTTTTGTGTGGGTGTACATAAATACTTCAAGGTATGTAGGCTTCTTACCTATAATCCTTTCCTGCATAACCAAGTTAACTCAATTTTATAAAAAAATTCAATAGAATTTCCTTTATTTTTATGACATTTACCTCATATGAAACAAAAAAAATTTATCTCAACAATGTAGCTACCATGGAAATAAACATAAATTAAATAGACATAAATTTAGATATTTACCAATTTATCTGCATGCTCATGATGGCTCAAAGTCATCCAATGTGCACGACTAGACTCTCTCCATTCTAGCCTTCCTGTTTGTTTGAAGAATTCCTCTCTGAAATGGAAATTGCTTTGGGTAATTCCCAGTATTACTGCCAATGATCCCATATTTCTTCAAAAATAAAAGGAGGTCATTCACCACTCTTGTGTGATTTTGCAACAAATTAATTTTAGCGCTCACAGGTATGCCTTTTCCAAACTTTATAAATGACAACATTAAATTTTGAATCCCAAAAAATTCTTTCTGATAAAAAAGCATAATGTAAGTACTTTAACGTACAATAGATATCTCATTAATGTATGAAATCAACTATTTTGAAATAAATAATGTAATTTATTTTTTCTAGCTCAAACATCTGATAATAAAAATCCTTTATCTGCAAAGAGAGATTTTTCCATACATAACCCTTAATTTCTATCTTCTCTTTGAACTTGGATATGATCTTTCTTGAGCAAATATCTGATGGAATAAACCTATTAATATAAAAAAAAATTATATCAGTTTCAAATTAGATATCCATACCATTAGTATAAACTTATGTTTTTATCTTTCAATACAAAATTTTTTATAATTTAACTCACATATCATTGATAATCTTAATGTAAATTCTTCCATCAACTTTCTTCGCACCAGGTTGGTGGCCTCCTACTTCATCCTCAGCATCTACCCTCGATACATATGTTGGCATAGATTCAGAGTCTGCTGTGAGAGTAGATGCATCTATAGATTCTACTAATATATTTAGGTTATTTAATGCTAAATCACTTGGTAGATGAGGAGAGCCATCGGGGTTTGTAGTTGGTGAAGATGATGCCTCATATGACACACCTAAACTTGTATACCTTATAGAATGAGATGGGTGCACTTGTTGTGGACTATCATCTCCATCCGATGTTAATTTGAACCTGGGCAATAACATTCTCTTCTTTCTTTTGGGTGGCATATTTTCAACCTAAATATCAAAGAAATGAATTATTCTTTTTCTAATAGAACAATTTAATTGCAAAATATACAACAATATTATATTGATGCAATAATAACATATTTGGATTATGATATAATAAAACATACACAAATTAATCACTATTATCAATTAATTATACATCAAAATCGTCCTCTATTTTTAATATTCAGAATTAAAGTTAGGCTCATCTTTAGAATTATATCCATCTATGGATTCCTTTCCAAATAAAATTTCCACAAATTTATTATTTAGATCATTCTTAAAACATGCATTTATTTCATATACATCCAGTTCTTGAACTTGAAATTCTTCACTTTCATTTGTCTTACTTTCTTCCTTTGACTATTCTTCAAAAACACCTATTGGTTTTACTTTGCAGTTAGCCAACCAATCTAACTTATCTTATCTTAAGCTGGGATAAGGGATATAATAAACATGGGTCACTTGTATTGCCAACATAAATGGTTCAAATTATTTAAATCTTTTCCGCTAGTTGATTTTAATGAGATTATATCATCTATGTACTTTTGTTCCAATGTTAAGAGTAAGATCAAATCACACTTAAAAAGTACACACCATTTTATCGGCAATACAGGGTATTCAATTTTAAGTATCTTAATAATCTTGCCAAAATAATTCATTAGTTCTCCTTGTATGTAAAACCCATTGTTTATTGTTGCCATGCTATGTCCATGATTTTTTGTATGAAATTTACATCTATTAATGAAATAGACTAGATATGATTTAACAGTTTGCAGAGGTCCTTTTACAAGATCACATATGAGCCTGTTTTCTATTTTATTTTTAAAAGCTTACATAATTAAAAAAATTATTCAATACATTTAATATTTTGTAAGTTTAACAGTAATTTATTACAACATTTAATTTATTGCAAGTTAAAAACTTACATAATTTGCGAACCAACGTGGAAAGTTTTTTTTCACTTCTTTATTAATGTCATCCTATGGTTTTTTTTTGATATTAGCTCACTTAAAAATCCTCATATTCACTAAAAACATTAAAAATTATCTCAGCTATAAATTCTAATCCCAGAGAAGAAGAACTTAGCCAATTGTAAATATAACTTAAACTTACTACATGAAAGATTAAATTTCTTAGAAATTCAATAAAATGTAACCATGGGCAGCCTCCATTTCTTTATCTTTGAACATTTTTCTTATTGAGCGTCTATGTGTTCAGCTAAGATATGTGAAAATAGATAAGTTATCATCATCAATCCGCTCACCCCCATCATCATTACAAGGAACTTTTCTCTCTCGAGTGATAACACGGTGGTCCACTAGTGAGTGTGTGAGGTAGTTCTTTGATTAAGTGAGTGAGTGTAGTGGTGTAATGTGAGTGTGTGAAGGTGTGGTAGGTGATATATGAGTGAGGGGAGTGGTAAGAGCAAGGAAAATGCAAATGAAAGGTAAGAAAGAAGCTAAATACCGTGGGCTGACCCTTACACGTGGCCACGTGTGGATGTAGGTGGAATCACACGTGGGCATGCAAAGAACTACTGCCAGGCAAACATCCATTCACGTGGGCATGCATGAGCCTTTGCAAGATTATCACGTGGGCACGCGATTTTTGATGGGGCTAAGAAGTTTCCTTGTGCATGGCCACGCAACTTTCTGGTGAGGGAGTCATGTGGCCGTATGTGGCATCGTGGGGAAAGGCAGGAGCTACATATGTGGGCACGGGTCGATATATCTATATGAACATGTAGCCACGTCTCCTTCTTCATTCATTTTCACGTGGCCATGCATCGATCTTCTAGACCTCACGATCACTTTCTTGCATAAATTTTCCATATTTGCAGTTTTGGCCCAAATCTTTGCCTTTTTTACAATTAAGTCCTTTTTCTTGCAAATTAACCCTGAAAAACACCAAAATTTACAATTAACTTCAAAAACATAAAATTAACCAATTAAACTCAAATTAAACCTAATTAACACAAAATTAACCTAATTAAACACCTAAAAACATACTAAAAACACTATATAAATGACCATTATCACCTTTTGTAACTGGCTCATTTCAGGTCCTAAATATAATGTTTAGGCCTTCATTTTTTACTTTAAGGTTTTAGGGGAATTTTCATATTTTATTATTGTTTCATTCATATCAAAAGAGAAATGGTCATAATAAAATATAAGATTGTAGTTGGCAAAACATTTAAAATCCAAACATTAGAAACTTTTTAAAAAAAAGCAAATAAATTTCATAAGTAGGCTTTAAAAGAAATACTTAGCAGTGTATATATCCATTGATTCAAAAATAAATAAAAAAAGAAAAGCACAATAAAAATTTGAATTCAAAATAGCATAGAAGATAAAAATGTCAAACCAAAACGAATATTCTTTTAAGTGATTCATTAACCTTGTAGCCAGCTTTTCCTAAAGTTAAGGCAACAACTTTACCAATACACCTAGAAGCTCTGATTACCATAGCAATAGGCACTTCCATTTTGTAAGCTAACTCCACAGTTGCTTGTTCAGTAGTAACAACTTAAGTTTTTACTCTTATATTCACCATCACAATCAGTTATTCAACTAAATTCCTGAAATATCAAATAAAAATTTCAAATATATTATGACCTGCATACTAGTGATCGAATTATGTTTGTACATTTGTTCACATCAAAAGCAATAATACTTTATTTATACTAAATTTCTACATTAAACAAAAACCATATAAAACAATAAGTGTCTAGCATAAGCATTTGAAGGAAAATGATATTTAAATCTAATATTTGAAGCAAACACATGAACTTTACCTTTTCTATCATAGATTTCACTTTTTGAAGCACAATCAAAACTTATCTAGAATGAATTTTCATCATTTCTTAAGCACTTTTAAATTTTCTTTAATAATTTTATAAGCACTATCGAAATACGGATGGAAATGGGTAATTTTGAGGATTGTAAAAAATTAAATTGATGAATAGAACAATATTGATTTATAAAGCTGTATTGCCATTTTTAGAGCAAGAAATGTATTTTATTTCTAAAAATAAATGTAACATAAAAAAATTGAAAATTCTTAAATCATTTCCAAAATCACAACAAAAAGCTGAGGTGTGTATAACCAAATCACTCACACCGAAAAGGCACACAAATGAATTTTTTGATCCATTTCTAATAGATTTCACCATTAAAATAGAAAATTGAAGAAAAAAATCCACCGAATATATAGAAACATGGATGCAACAGAAAAGAAAAATAATTTAAATATGAAAATATGAGATCTAAAACAAAAAAGTAAAAAAATAAATACTAGAAAATAATGATCTAAACAAAAATTAATAACACACCTCTAACATTCACAGATTAGAGTCTCTAAAATGAAGCTTCAAAGTAGGAAGCAAAGAAGAAAACGGTAATGCAGATCTTAAAAAGACATAAAAGAGAGAGAATATGGTGAGGAGTAACAATGAAGTTAATGAAGTATTATAGGGTCTAAAGGAGTAAAATAGGTATGCAAAGAAAGAGGAGGATGCATGGGAGGAAGAAGCAAAACAGCAAGGTAAGGAGAAAAGGAAAAATTTCAGTTGTATTGATACCAAGGGCAAATATGAAAATAGCATTAAAATGTGTTTTTCGTTGCTAAATTAGTAACAGAAAACACATTTCATTGCTAATTCACAACTGAATTACTTTTCGGTAAGTTATTTATCAACGAAATTACTTTAGCAATGAAAATAATTTTTCGTCAGTAAATTGCCAATGGAATACATTTTCCATTACTAAAATACCAATTATTTATCTTTCCATTACTAAATTACCATCAGTTTTTTTTTCGTCAGTGATTTTTGCTGTAAATTTTCCCCCATTTTGCTGGTACCTTATTTAATAACATTATGAAAATTCCATTGCAAATTTTTGTGTTAAATTTTGGCATTAAAATTTTCCTCCATTTTTAGTGATGAAAGATAACCATTTTTATTTTTATTGCTAAATCTAAAAACTTTAACCAATTTTAGCAACAAAATTTGATTTCCATTGCTAATTAGCAACAAAATTTTCTTTCTAATTAACAATGAAAATTAATTTCGTTGCTATTTTTCTATTACTATTTTAACATTTTCTTATAGTGATAATAAAATCTTATGGAAAATATTAAAAATAAGATTAAAAAATTGAATGTTTAATAAACAAACTATAAGATGAATTAAAATTACTTAAACCTAGATTAGCAAATTTAGAAAAGGGTTAATTGTAAATTAAGGCTCAAACTATAGGGTACCTTACAATGTTGACTTTATCTCTAAAATCTCACAATGTCAGTCCCCAACTTTGACTCCCCTTTCAATTAAGGGACTCTATCACTATTTTGTATAGAGCCTCTTAATTGAAAGAAGAGTCAAAGTTGGGAGTTCATATTGTAAGTTTAAAAGATGAAATCCAACATTGTAAGGTACCCTATAGTTGAGATCTTTTTTTGTAATTAGCCTTTTAGGAAATAAAATAATTATGATAGAAGAATTAACTTTAACCTCTTTTACTGAATGTCAAAAAATAATGTAAACTTTTAAATATATGATTAAAAAATGAATATTTAATAAATAAATTAAAAAAATTGATAAAAAATATATTCCAATATGCTAACTAGTAATAATTAAATTTAAAAGTCTATAATAATGCCCCTATCTTGATTTTTTAGTATCAGGGCCAGTTAAGGATAGTGTGAGTTTAATTTGGCTAATTATTAAACTTGATTTTTTTTTGGGAATTTACTTTAATTAAAGCCATAATAACATTATTTGAAATACATAATAAAGAAATAGAAGTTTTGGTTAAATTAGATAATCTAAGTCTTTTAGGAAATATATTCTATTAAGATATCCAGACTAATATTATTTGATTAAGAATGATTTGGAAAAAGAAGCAATTAAGAATGTTCATGGAGCAATGAAACATTGGTTAGCCTTGAAAGCTTAGCATTGGTTAGCCCTTGGAAGCTAAGATGGCAAGTTGGTGGTCCTATTTAGCTGAGTGGTCCCGTGATTCGCACGGATTCATTCTTAACTATTTTTATTTCCAAATTAAGCTTAATTAAATAAACGTATGTGGATAGATTAACTATAATATTTTTTTAAAGATTCAAGTTCTAGTTCAAATAATGAAGATAATACTAGAGATACAGAAGATATAAATTCTATAGAAGTTAATGTAAAAAAGGTAAAAAATAATTTATTTGATTCAACTATACCTAAATAAGATATTAGAAATATTTACTCAATAGAAAACTGTGAATTTTTCCAAGATTATTCTATTAAACAAACAGAGAAAACATTGGCAATTAATTAGGAACATGAAACTATTCAATTATTATCGAAAAAGGCAATAATTGAACATAAAAAGAAAAAAATATAGATTTTTGCGTATAGGATTAGTTTATATAGTTAAAAAACCTCTATTCAGATTAAGATTAGACACTCCTATTTTAATGCATTTAAAAGATGCTAGACATATTAACTTTTTTAATTCTCTACTTATAGTGGTAGAAACTAATTTAACAAATGGACCAATTTATTTAAATTATTTTCTAGGATTTTCTATTAGTTTATACAATTCTAATATATTAAATACTCTAACCTAAACAATTAAAACAAAAAAAATTTAAATTTTAAAGAAAATTTTAGAGCAGTAGCAGTAATATATATAATATATTATGAAGTAATGACTAATAAAATAAATCCAAAAACTACAAAATCTTTCAAAAGAAATGAAGCTTAATTATTTGAAGCTAATAAATCTTATTCTAATATTCAAGTTTCGAGAAGACTTAGATGGGAAGAAATAACTAGTTTAGAAAATTGGAAATTAAAAGAAATATGTGAACCTAGACCAATTAAGATAATCAATTTTCTTGTATACTAAAGCATAGTGATGGATTAATTCAAATATATTTCTTTTTAGACGTTAATCAATCTAGTAGAATTTTCACTTATTCTAATAATAGATCATCAGTAAGTATAGTTTTTATATCATTATTTACAGGAAATTTATAATTAAAGGGAGTAAATTTTAATACAAGTATTCCAAGACAATTATGTACAGAAGAAAAAGAGAGTGAATTTTTTATTAGTCTAACTAGATCCCACATGGAAGCTTTTTCTCAAATTAATCAGTAAATACGACTAATTTTGAAACAAATAAAAGAATTTTTAATAAATGATTTAAAAGTAGAATATAATAAACTAAAATTAGAATGGTATTTTAATAATTTTCCTCAGGAAGAATTAAATAATTTTAGAAAATTATGGTATAAAGAAATGAAAGATAAAAAAAGTAAACATTCCTTTATTTTTATGGTTTGAAAATTATTGTTACTATAATAATATAAATTATCCATTTCAAAAACAAATTAATGTATTTTCAAAAATAGAAAAATAATGGATTACTATTAAAGGAGAATCAATAATATCTAAACATCCTCCATTATATAGTATTAAATTAAAGAATAATGACAAAACTTATTTTGTTAAACCATTTGAAGAAATAAAATCAAATAGCAAAGATGTAGGAAAATATTTACAACATGTAATATTACAAAATAATTTTTCTAATCAAATATTTGATACTATAACTAGTCAATTAAATAGAGTAAAACACATAGTTCAGACCCCTAAAATACAAAAGAATTCACTTCCAATGCCTAAACACCAAATAGAGTCATCATCCGATAAATTAAAAGCACCTTTGTTTAAATCTTTTGAATTTTTCTCAGGAGCAGTTATTAATTTAAAAGATGTAGATCTTGTATTAAGAAAAATGGAAGAAAATTTAGTACAATTAAGTATTAAAGATAAACAAATTATGATAATAGAGGAAGAAATTACATTAGAAATAGAAAATATAGAAGATCAACTTAGAGATAATGGTCAAGAAGAATTTTCAATTAAAAAATTACATTTCAATACTTATACGTGTAGGACAAAAACTAAAAATTATTATCCTAGACTTACACCTCCAGATAATCAATATGAAGAAAGAAATAATCAATCAGGATATATATATATGTGTGTGTGTGTGTGTGTGTTCTGCTTAAAACAGATTAATACTAGATGAATAATACTAAAAGTAAATGAAATCAGTTGGTTAGATAATTTTATACTTTTATAATTACATTATTTGGTAATTGTCATCATATATAATAATTGTATATAATTATATTATTGATTTACATAGTTAATAATTTTATATAATTATATTATTAATTTACATAGCTAGTTACTCATATAAGTATTATGCTAAAATTGATGAGTACTAGTTGAGAGACAATAAAAGTAAATGAAATTAATATAGTCATATAATTACATTAATTGGTAAAATTTCATTAAATAATATAATTATAAATAATTATATTATTAATTTGCACACTCAATTACTCATATAGATAATGTGGCAAAAGTAAATGAATGCTAGTTGAGTGTCATTAATTAGAAGTAAATAAGATTAACTCATAAAGTGATTATATACTTATATTATTACTTTAATTGATAAAATTTTATTGTATATAATAACTATAAATAATTTTATTATTCATTTACATAACTCATATAAGTATTATGCCAAAAATAGATAAGTATTAGTTGAGTGATACTAAAGTAAATAAAATTAATTCGTATGATCATTAGGTGATAAATTACTTAGCTTATATACCTATATAGATATTTGTAAAAATATTAAGTAATAATTGAATAACATTTAAAATAAATTAAATGAAATATAAATTATTTTAGTTACATATTCATATTGATATAGATATAATAATTCTTATAATAATTCAAATATTCAATCTAATTTATTAACTAAATATTATCTTAGTTAATTACCCATATAGATATTGTGTCAAAAATTAATGAGTAATAGTTGAGTGTCAATAAAAGTAAATGAAATTAATATACTAATATAATTACATTAATTAGTAAAATTTTATTATATATAATAATTATATATAGTTAAATTATTAATTTGCACACTAAATTATTCATATAGATATTATGGCAAAAATAAATAAATGACAGTTGAGTGACATCAGAAGTAAATGAAATTGACTGATAAAGTGATTATATGCTTATATAATTATACTAATTGCTAAAGTTTCATTATATATAATAACTATGAATAATTATATTATTAATTTATATAAATTATACATATATTGTGCCAAAAATAAAAGAGCATTAGTTGAGTAATACTAAAGTAAATAAAATTAATTAGTAAGGTAATTAGGTGATAAATTTCTTAATTCATATATTGATATAGATATTTGTAAAAGAAAAAGTAATAATTGAATAATATTAAAAATAAATTAAGTTAAATACAAATTATTTTAGCTACATATTCATATTTATATAGATATAAAAATTCTTATAATAATTAAAATATTTAATTTAATTTTGTCAACATTTATGCTCCTAAATAATAGCATAAATCAAACATTATGGGTAAACGCGTTTACTTCTTGTAGCGTAAAACCCTTTGACATGGGTCGAAGTGAGGAATCTTTACTTTCACGTCATTGACACAAACTTTCGACAATGAGCATGCATGTCGAGAAGAAAATGACTATTTCACGATCTAAATGCCCTTTGAAGAGATATTGATTTCGTGTAGAGATTATGTGTGTAGGGAGAGAACATTATGTGTAGAGAGTAACCATAATTAGGTTTACAAAAAGCCTATTTATAGAGGTAATTGAGAGTTAAAATCATAATTTAACTCTTTTTCATATTTTAATCAGGAATCAATTATCCTAATTTAAATAGGATAATTATTGTAGAGTCATGGGCATACCCAAACTCTATCATCTCCCACTCGTACATGACGGAATATTTTGTAGTCAATATCTCCACTTATATAGGCAAATAGATCGTGTGACCAACATCTCAAGAAATGAAAGCAAGAACTTTCTTTTTACTATATGCTTAACCTTAGATTGCCTTCTTATATTTACTATTTTAACTCATGACCTCATAAAAATATTTTCGTATTCACTATTATGTCTCCACTAATAGAAACTATAATAGGCATGACGGTGAACCACAAAACTATTAAATGTGATCAAAAGACTATCTTTCCCTCTTACTGTATGCCATCCATCATGATTCAACTTGTTTTTCTAATTAGACTTGTCAAGCCAAATTATTCCATAGCCTTTTGGAGACTAACTAAGCTAGCCACACTAAACCATACTTTAAAGACAAGTTAAGGGGTCTAAGGGTTGTTCTTCAATAGAGCTCACACTAGGGAAAGTTGAGATAATTCACTTATGAAATTCCCATATGTTAGTCAAATAAGTACACATGGTATGAAACATGTGTTATAGTGTTCTTTCCTTCCATTTGAGGAGCGCATGTCTTACAAAAAAATGTATTTTAACACCATAAAAAAGCTTAAGGTTACAATATATCAAAGCATCCAACTTTAGTCCTCCTACTTCATTACTACTTTGGGCTTTCAAGATAAAATATGATAGTTACATTTAACTTATCATAGGATTACACTTAATCTAGTTTGAATATCAATCCAAAGCATACAACCTCACACTACAAGAAAATTTAAAAATGGCAACGGAAAAATAGCAATGAAATTGATTCCATTGGTAATTTAGCAATAGAATTGCATTTTCATTGCTAAAATTGGTTAAACTTTCTAGATTTAGCAACGAAAATATTTTTGGTTACTTTCCGTTGCTAAAAGTGGAGGGAATTTTTAGCACCAAAATTTAGCAACAGAAATTAGCAACGAAATTACTATACTGTTGCTAAATAAGGCGCCAATGGATGGTGGAAAAATTTTGGAATGAAAAATAGCAATGAAAAAATTTTCGTTGCTAATTTGGCAACAGAAATAATTTTTCGTTGCTAATTTAGCAACAAAATTAATTTTTCGTTGCTGTATTAGCAACAGAATTAATTTTTTGTTGCTGTATTAGCAACAGAAAGTAATTCGATTGCTAATTTATATAGGTTAAAAAATTCATTTCCAAAATAGTAACGAAAAATAATTCGGTTTCTAAATAGCAACGAAATTCCTTTGGTATTTTCTAATTTACCCTAGGTATATAAATACTCATTTTTCCTTCCCTCCCTAATTTAGCCCAGCCACAAAAGCCTGCTAGTCTTTCTCTCAAAAATCAACTCTCTTTACTCTTTTATAGCAAAAGCTGAGCCTGATCATGATCGTCGTGAGGACGAGGGAGCAACTGCTGCCGAGGATGAGGACATTGGAGTTCAGGTCGCTCCGATCGTCAAACTCGAGGAGGTCGCCATCACCACCGATGAAGAGGACGGAGATGTGATTCTTGATCTGTAGATAATCTTTCACCCAATGTCTTCTACTTTTTTCGATTTCTAGGGTTAAGGAGATTTTGAAATAATATTCTTGGTCCTTTAAGATTGTTCTTTGCCTTTAATTTGTAGCCGTTGATCTTTGTGTAAAAGGAAAATAAACCTAAAGACAAAGAAGTCCTTTATCTCTTTGCCTTCATCATACGAAGACGATAGAATAAGTCCATCCGATATTATCAGGTTCTGTTTCTTTCTTCTTTGCATTTACTTTGCTCTATGACTGAAACTTCTTTTTATTATCCTCAAAATCTTAACCCTTTATTATCCTCAAAATCTTCTCTCGTTTTGCTTTCTTTTGAAAAATAACAGCTTTATCTTGCATTTGTGGTGTTGAGAAAATCTATCATTGTTTGCTTTAGTCTTTTGAAAAATGTAAAAACAATATATGCCTTTGAGTCTTTGTGAACTAGCTTAATTAGGTAAGATGGTCAGATATACCTAATGCAATTGAAGTGGGTAATTGGGTTCAAGCTCTGTTTATTTGCATAAAGTTTAATGCACTTGTTCATTACTAAGAAATTTGTTTTTTTGGTATTATATTTGTAATTTTAGTGAAGTGGACTTGAAGGAATGACTTCTACTGTTGTTTAATTGCCCTCTTATCTTAAAGCTTAAGGAATTCTACCAATGGATGGATATTCTTTAGGAGTTGCATATTTAAGAAGAGGATGCAATCCTGTTTATTTATTATTTTATTGAATTGGTGATGTTGTTTGGTTTTATGATAAGGACATGTAATGAAGGTAAAGACAATATCTCTTCACTAGAACCTTGTAGATGCCCCTTATGAGTATGCTTCATATTGTGGAGGTTGTAAGACATAAAACTTGTCTTATGAGGCTTAGATCAAAGCTAAAGAACAGCAAGTCCATGAATTGATGATATGTGTTGGAGCATTTTATATATTTTATTGTATTGTTGTGTTTGGATTAGTTTGTTATTGTATTGTAAATACAATTTCGAGCTATTTGTTTTGGTTAGGATGAGGATGGTTTTTAAAAATTTCTCTCTTCTGCTTTTATAGGGAACAGTCAGAGTGATTAATTTATTTTTCTCTTTTTTATTGCTTTTATCAATGATGAAAGAAAATTTAAATTTCCCTTTTTGAAAATTTTCAGCAATTGAATTTATAGATCCCATTTTAGAGGTGAAGACATTGTTTTGATGAGTAATTAAAATCATGGGGGTTTTTGGAAAGGAAATAGGTAATTCCTTTATTGGTGTAATTATCTAATCAATCATTTTGTGAACTTTTTCTTTTGCCTCTATAAAATTGAAAATGTTTAAGCTAACTTTTTGTTTGAAGTTAGAGACCATGTTTTAGGATTGTGACATCTCCTTGAATGGCTTTTATATGCTAAAATGGTTTTTTTATATGCTAAAGTCTGTTTTTGTGGGGTGCTTCATGAACGTCCTTGACTAATAACCATTCCTTGTTTGCTTGTGTTTCATTTCTGATAGTAATGATGTGCAATTTGGCAAGATTGTTCGCAATGTTGGCTTATTTCATTATTGATAGTTGAGAGTGGTTCAATTTAGCAAGTTTTATCACTATGTTTGTCAATTTTTTTCGTATTAAACATAGCTTCAACCTGTATGTCCGCTATTTGTAGTCAATTGAGACTTGATTTAGCAAAATTGTCTCTTATATTAGTTAAATACTTTTGAAAGTCTTAGTTAAGAGAGTTTGTGTTTGGCTAGATTGTCCATTATACTGGTCTTATCCAAATTAGATGCATCCTAATTGACAAGTATGCTAATTTTGTTTTCTTGTGATATGGCATTTTCTCTTGGAAATTATCTAATGTGCAAATGGAAACCTTATTGCTCATGGTTTATGCGGTGGTCTATTAAGATCCTTGAATAAAATTCCATTAGATACTACATCGATAAGGCTCTCAATTGGAGTAGTAAAATATATGAGAACGGTTGAGGAGATAGAGTTTAATGTTTATATATACGATATCTCTTATTAAGGATACTCATTTTTAAACATGAATATGGGAAAACGATTAGAAGTACATACATTTTCTGGAATGTGAATTATAATTTGATATTCTATGCGGTGGTATTGATCTCTCTAGCTTTATTAATGCTTAAAATGTTGCTAGGAATCTTATAATTTTTTTTGCTTTTAACAGAATCAGGACACAGTCTTTTGCAAGTCCATTATAAATGAATATGTAGTCAAGATGCAACTGGAAAAGCCTATTTACAACACTGTACAGTTTCAAGGATTGCTTCCAGTGTTTGCATCCTCATTGGCTTTCAACAGTGTTACTTATACTGGTGAGACTGGAAGGACCAAGAAAGAGGCTGAACAATTGATAGCACGAGCTGCAATTCTTTCTCTTATGGGTATCCCACATCTTTCAATAAATTCTTTTCATTTTTAATTACATACAAAGTTTTTTCTT
Source organism: Excoecaria agallocha (assembly GCA_037975025.1). Lineage (NCBI taxonomy): Eukaryota > Viridiplantae > Streptophyta > Magnoliopsida > Malpighiales > Euphorbiaceae > Excoecaria > Excoecaria agallocha. The sequence goes on along the minus strand of CM075806.1, from coordinate 44,502,300 downwards.
TCCTTTTTCTGGTGATTGATCAATTGAATGCTATGATGAAGCTAATTCCGGGTTAGCAACAATTATTTCTGAAATGGTCAAGTCTAAAGTCAAATTATATGCCACATTGCATAAACTCAAGGACTCCCAAAATAGTAGTTTGTCTGTTGATCTACCAATAAGTGCAATTCCACAAGCAACTTCAGGTATGTATTAGCCCCACAATGAATTTTCCATTACTAAAAGCAAGATCAATTAGAGAAGTAAACCTCTAAATTGTGCATCCAATTGTCAGAATGATTATTTTGGGAAGAGACGAAAAAGGCAAACAAGAAAATTTGAACTGAAACCCAGTAAGTTTATGATGCAATTTCTGGCATTTCACTGTCCTATTTGATGTGAATTATAATGCTTGTGAGGCTGAATGATTATTTTGTAAGTTCATGTCTTTTATTCATGTCCTCATTTTCTTTTTACCTGACATCATACACCTAATTCCTGATTACCCTTTTTAATCTGGTTTGAACTTTTTTTGTTTTTTCCATCTTTTTCCCGGGAATAGTTTGCTCAATTTACACTTTCACTAAAAGAGGTATGTTTCTGCATACCTATATATTAATTTTGAATATGAGATAAATCTAGAATTTTGTTAGTATCATATTGTTATTTGGAAAATTGAAAGGTAAAGGGGGGGAGAGAGAGAGAGGGGGGGGGGGGGTTGGTAAAAGAGTAAGATGGAATATTATTCAAAGAAGAATGTTATAAGTTTCTGATTCAACCACACACTTTGTCGATATATTCTCCCATATTTTATTGATGTAGCTAATCAGCAATCAACAATACTAACCATAACATTTTCACTCACTAATTACAACTTTAGCTAGCTAAAACAGTAGCTTCTGCTAGTTGTGCAAGCTGTATGTTCCTTATAATATGCTTCTATTTAAATTAAATAATTAGGTTAATTATATCAAATTGATTAATATATATTAAGAACTGTTCTCAATGTTTATATATATATATATGCCTATTGTTGTACTGTGATTTTAGTCTTAATATATATTAATCAATTTGATTAATAATTATGCTCCTAATAATATGCTTCTATTTAAATTAAAGAATTAGGTGAATTATGTATTCTTTATTTGCTGTTCATTGATTCTAATAGAATCACATTGTTTACATAGTCTGTATAGGTAAGGCCTTGAATTAGTTTAATTTTTGCCAAAGAATTTAGTTTGCATTGTCATTATGGATTGACCTAACAATTCTTGAGGACTAATTTAGTTAAGCACTACTAGTGCTTGGCTTCAAATGGGTGATAAGATGAAGTGTTAATTGCATTTAACCAAATACCTTGTTATCTTTAGTTTTAATGCTGAATTTGGTTTCTAGATATTGCTTAAGGTCACTTTATAATGTTAACTAAATACAATAATATAGTTGTGAAGGTAAAGGAGAATTAATTTGTTGCTAGTCTGATAATTAATTTCATTGTATACACATTATTGTCTTTATAAGTAACAGTTATGCATAAAGAAATATACGAAACATGCTTGCTAAGTGACCAGCAGAGCCGTGGTTGGGTTTGCTATGCAATTCATTGTCCTGAGCCACACATCATGCTCTTTAGGAGACCTTTAAACTATCAAAAATAGCAGGAGAATCAAGCTCAACAAAACATGCTTTGCTAAGTGATCACATTTACCCTCAGGTACGTTGAAAATGTTAAATACAAAACATACTATAGTTTATGCACTGCGTAAATGCTATGGATAATATGGGATTTTCTGCTTGTTGTGATGTAATTATTGAGGCTTTTGCTGATAACTTTATTGATTAAAAAAAAAGACTTTATTGGCTAAGATGTTCAGTAATAATTAATATAAAAGGCAATTAGCTAAGAATTAAAATGATGGGTTGTGTTGCTGATCTCCAATTTGCATGTAAGTGTATAGTATTATATTTAGCAGCATATCTCTTGTATAGTTGAGCTCTTAATAGTTCAGTTGTATAGTTGTACTATATCTAATAATATTGGGATATATTTTTATCTTTGTAAGTGCTATTGGATAAAGCATTAAATAGAATTATAGAATAAATAAATGTGGTGTTTGGATTTGGAATATTTCTTTTGGAACTCATAATAGGGTAGTAGTAAATTAATTAAATATCTATATTAAATTTTAGTGATGGAATAGAGACGGATGTCGCCGTCGTAAATTTTTTTTATTGGTGAGTAAGAATAGCAACGGAATTAAATTCCATTGCTAAAAATAGCAACAGAATTGGATTGTGGTTGCTAAAAATAGCAACAGATATTTATTTTCGTTGCTAATTTTGACAATATCACGGAGTCTTACCTTTGGTGGATTTTGCAATGGAATTTTAATTTCGTTGCTAAATTGAGCAACGGAATCAATTCCGTTGCTAAAAATAGCAACTGTCAAATTAGCAACCGAATTTTTGGTTGCTAATTTTGATTAGCAACAGAAAATCAACCATTTCCATTGCTAATTTTTGTTGCTATTTGATTATTTTCTTATAGCGTCATATATGTCTTTATCTTGCATGTTAAAAAGACTAATCTTGTATTTTCTACAAGAAGGCATTTTTATTTTGAACAGGCTCTAGAGTTCACCATATGTTCAAAAAATGCCTCATCTTAATCTTTGTCAACTTATTATCAAAACTAATGTAAACACCCGTGTGAGTAGGCTATTTATCTATACGACATGCTCAATAATAAATAATAGTAAATATTTACACATCAAATATTCACACTCATGTTGTGAAGCATGTCGAACCCCATAGGCATCTAATTTGTTCTCGAAAGCCCACTTTTAGGATTTAAGAGAGGATAAGATTCTTTTAATTCATGAAAATCAATCACTTTGCAATGAACAAGGTTTCAACCCAATAAGCAATGTCTCAAACCCTTGAAAAGATGAAACAACATTTGAGGAATTCTTGCTCATTTGGTAATGACTAATTTACGAGACATTTGTTGAGCATCACAAGGCATTTGATTTTAGGAGTTGCCATCTAATAGGACATTAGAAAAGTGGTTTTTTTGGTACCTTGTGACACCAAAATTAGAGAGAGTTCAGATCCCATTTCTATTTGCATTACTTGGTTAATGGTTAACATTAATATCTGTTTATGCCTAACTATGCTAATCCCTTTCTCACGCATTGTAGGAAATGCAATGAGGTGAATAAATAAACACATTATCATATAAAAAGAGATAAAGCCATACATAAATTGTGAGAATGTAGGGACATTGGTCCTGATATGTAAAAAATCAGGACCAATTTATTTGTTTTTTACAGCTTTAAATGGAAACATTTTTTATACATGTCAAGTGAAGATAAGTAAATGAATTAACAGTTTAGCAGAACTATAAACATAAATAAATTTGAATACTCATTTAATCTGGAAACATTAGTTTCCTATGCATAATTTAGAAAATTTATTCAGTGCGCTGGGCATATTAAAATAAAATATTGGTCTATTTTGTTATTAAAACCCAATTAATTAGGTAAAAATTATTTAGTGTATTTTTCTTTAATTTTGTGCCAAAATGCCCTTTTTACTATATTATTACAAATAGATAATAATGATTCAAGCCAAAATACAAATAATCAAATAAATTAAATAAGCAAATAAGAAATATTGGAATGTAAATCTTTGGGTCTATCTTGCTTTACCCATAACCTCTAAATAATTTCAAGGATTCATGCATCCAAAAACAAAATAGTGGATGGATTAGATGTGAGCAAATTTAAGGGATAAAGATACTCCCCTAAAGGGAACAAATTGCAGACTATTTATTTTTCGAAGAAACACAAGTAAGTATAAGGAATATAAGTAGTAAAAAACTCTTATGGAAAATAAAGAAACAAAAACAAAGTATGGAAGATCGAGTTAGAGTGAGTCACGGACTCAAGTGAGTCACAGACTAGGATAGGTTGAGTCATGGGCTAGCTGGGGCAAGTCACATCCCTTCTAGTGAGTTGCGACCAACTCCTGATTGAGTCATAAACTTATCCAGATAAGTGAATTATAGATTGAGTTAGTGACTCACTCACGGATCGAGTCCATGAGTCAGTCCAGAGTTGTCTAGTAACACTTAAAGAATGCCATAAACGCTACTCAAAGGTCTAAAAACCCAAACAAAAGCTAAAAACCATACAAAACACTCTTAAATTCCATTAAATCAACATATAAAGCTTAAAATAACACCAAAACACATCAAATATACAAAAATCACATAAATTAATCAAGTGAGAGAATATAAAACCTATAAAGAGAAAATGGTTGTGAAAGATGCAAAGCTTAACCAAATCCACAAAATAAACACAAATTCATGCAAGAATCATAAAAACACACACACAAAAACAATAATTGTACAATATTAAACATCACACACAAAAAAATCAATTTACACAAGTCACTTTCATGGAAGAACATAGGATACAAGGCTTTTGAAGATCAAAGTATAAAAAAATAAAAATGAAATGATTTTTGGTAATAGGATCACCTCTTATATTACCTTTAGTTTTTCTGTGAATTAAAGCTAGTTAGATTGCTTTTGGGTCCTTTTTTCTTTCCTTATCCATGAAATTATTGGTTTTCTTTCTTCCTTGAAACTCAAGTTCTTTTCCAAAAATAGTGTTTTTTTCAAAGAAACCATCCTTCTCTTTTGTTTTCCTTTTTCTCTCTCATTTTAGTTTTTTATGCATTAATTGCTCTCTTAATCCCAAAAAAGTGTCCTATCTTTTTTAATTATCTTTTGTATTAAGATCAAAACCAATGATATATTTTTTTTTATTGAAATGGTTCTTTACCTCGTAGGAAGGGAATGAGGATTTTTACTGGAAAATAACAAGTTATGGGTCGAGTCTATAAGTCTATGACTCATAGATTAACTCGATGGGACCCAAGCCCTAGATTAAGGTTAAAAATGGTGAGTCATAGATCGAGTCTATGACTTATAGGGGAGTAATGGGCTAAGGTGGATAGTGACCAGAGGCTCTAGTCCATAACTTAAGCAATGGATCATGGACCTGACCCCATGGGTTAGTTTATGACTCACTTACTTTATTAGCAATATGGTTCTAGCCATAACTACTTCCCATCAAAATAAGTAAATGAAAATATACCTTTTAAAAGAATGGTTTTTTCCTTTAAAAACTTGATTTAAACATTTTGTTGTGTCCAAAAGGAAAGCCGAAATAGAAATGAGAAGGCACTACTAACTCATGGTTGTTTCCAAAAGGTAACCCTAAAAGAGGCTAATCGAGTCTCAATTTGGGAAACTAGCGTGCTATAATTGGTTTCACCAAAATTCAAAGTATAATAGTAAAAAATGATAAAAGACATATACTTGAGGCAGCTAATTTTAAGATATAGACACGTACCATTTATGGTAGTGAATTTCTTATTGAGTGGTTACTGCCATTTTGTCAGCATTTAAACTCTTGATCAATACATCTGATTAGTGCTAGCTTGTCAACATGTAAAATTAGGAAAGCATGACATTTGATTTGCTTTAATTTGTCGATGCCCAAAATTAGGGAAATATGACATTTGATTTGCTCCGGTTTGTCGGTGCATGAAATCAGGGAAGTATGACATCTGATTTGTTCTAGTTTATCAGTGCATAAAATCGAAGAAGTATGATCTCTAATTTGCTTTAGTTTATTGGTGTATGAAATTGGGGAAGTATGCCATCTAATTTGTTCCAATTTGGTGGTGTATAAAATCAAGAAAGTATGACATCTGATTTGCTCTAGTTTGTTAGTGTATAAAACCAGGGAAGTATGAAATCTTATTTATCCAGTTTGTTAGTGCATAAAACAAGGAAGTATGACATCTGATTTGGATGATTGAATACCTCTTGAGAGGACTTTTGCCATCTAAATGGAAAATCACTTTTTGAGAAAATATTAGTACTTGAATAAGCATCTATTATCAGAATCCTGATGTGGTAAAGGAATGCTACTTACCCCTTTTATGGGTTTGTATGATTATCTTCATGCATATACAACTTTGAAATAAGGAAGTCATCCTTTTTAAGGAATGTGCTGAAGTCTCCCTCCAATGTCTATCAAACCTAGATATAGTTAGGCCTTATTTCAGCTTGATAGTTTACCATTCTTATCCATGATAGATTGCTCTTAATGTAGATGTTTGCCATTGTATTTATTTTTGTCATTATTTGTTGCCTCCTGTTTAGAGCGAAATACAATGAATTAATTCATAATGTGTATAATATTTCTAGTTAATTACCTTGATTGATTATTAATGTCATTATTTTCCTTCATTTTCCTTCTTTTATTATATTTATGATTGTTGAATTTAGGCTATTTGTCAAAACCTATGATGTTTGTGTGAGTGATCCTTACTTTCTTTTTCTTTTATCTTTGATATTTACTATGCTTTGTTTCATTTTATTTTCACTTATTATATCTCAAATGTCATAATAACTAACATGTAAGTAAATAAAATTAGAGCAAAATATCATTCATACATCTTTCGAATAAAAGCAAAAGTAAAAGAATGAATGTTAAAAACATAAATACAAACCAAAGGAAATTTAACAAAGTCTATAAATGCTAAATGACTCCTTAAAAGTCATTGGTAATCTCTCAATTTGGTGTAATCAGGCAATCCGATTGAAAGGCCATGAGGCAGCTGTGAAGGCTATGGAGGCAGAGCTTGAGATAGGCCTGTAGAAGGTGATGGTGGTAGTGTTGACAGTAGGGGTATCTCAAACTCAATCCCTGTAGCCTGAGCGAGGAGCCTCAAAACCTACCTTATAAGCTCAGTTAAGTGGCTCAAGCCATCTCACACCAAGCATATAGCTAGCTCCACTACAAGAAAATTTAAAAATAGCAACGGAAAAATAGCAACGAAATTGTTTTCGTTGCTAATTTAGCAACAGAATTGCATTTCCATTGCTATTTAGCAACAGAAAATAATTTTCATTGCTAAAATTGGTTAAACATTTTAAATTTAGCAACAAAAATATTTTTAGTTATTTTTCATTGCTAAAAGTTGAGGGAATTTTTAGCGCCAAAATTTAGCAACGGATTTCTATACTGCAGCTAAATAAGGCGCTAATGGATGGCAAAACAATTTTGGAATGAAAAATAGCAACGAAAAAATTTTTTGTTGCTAATTTAGCAAAGGAAATCATTTTTCGTTGCTAATTTAGCAATGGAATTAATTTTTCGTAGCTATATTATCAACGAAAAATAATTCGGTTGCTAAATTATATAGGTTAAAAAATTTGTTTTGAAAATAGCAACGGAATTTAGCAACCGAATTGAAATTTCATAGCTAAATTAGTAACCAAAATACAATTCCATTGCTAATTTTCATTTTCAATGAAAAATAGCAACGAAATTATATTTTCATCGCTAATTTTCATTTCAATTAAATAATTTTCATTTTCAAAAAAATTCCTAATTTTCTAATTATTTACATAATTGCCATTGTCTATAAATACCCCATGTTGGAACCCTAAATCTTCTCTTCTCTCTCACATGTACACACGATGGCTCTGTAATGCCCAAAACTCGGGTCGATTAATAGTTGGAAAATAGTACTTTTGATATCGATTTACTAGGGTCAATTTATTAAAATGTGATATAACATTAGTGAATATTTTCTTTAAGTTTTTGATTTTATAATTTAAACTAAAATACATTTTAGTAATAAATAAAGAATTAAAGTAAATAAATGTATATAATAATAAGAAAAGAAGAGAACATAGATATTTTGGGGGGAAAGTTTTCTTGAAGTCCTTAGAAATGTCTAATATCAAAAAAAAGAAGAAAAGAGTGGATCGGGAAAAGAAGTAGGGGAGATTGGAGGAAGAAGCGCCGATTAACGACACAGGCTACCAGCCCACCACTATTCGCTCCAGTTGCTGGCCACTAGCGAAACACCAGTCCATCTGCAAACGTCATCACAGTGTCCCCTTTACGTTTTCCATTCTTCTCTCCCTCTGCCTTAGCTTCTTCCTTTTTCTCCGACGAAGTGAGGCGGCTGACGGAAACATAAATAAGGCCAGTGAGTTCCCCTCAGCAAGGAGTTCTTTTTCGCCATCCTCCTCTCCCTTCCCATCGTCGACAATGTAGAGATCAGAGAAAGAAAGTCTCCGATGGTTTTTGTTAGATCCTGGCCATGAATGGAGTCCTTTGAGTGTGTGACCACCGCTGGTGGACTCCCCTCAACGTCATCCAACTCTTGGTGGTTTTGGTCTTGCACCGGTGAGGTTTCGGTCACCAGTCCAGTGAAGCTCCAACGATTATCCGGCGAGCACAATAATGGACAGAATAATGGAAAAATTTCTAAAATTTAACACTGAATGGTACGTGACTACCAAAATTAATTCTCTCATTATTTAATTAAAATGAATTAATTATAGAGCTTATTTTGAGTGAAAAAAAATCATTAATTAATAATGTTAGATGAACTTTTGCTATATTGTTTTATTTATCTACCTTGTTGAATATGGTAAAGGAATTGAGTGGGTATATAATTAACTTATTAAGGTGTGTGAGTGAAATTTGGGTATGATTTTGAAATGGTAAAGTAGCTGCTGTCAATTTGGTACAGTTGAGCAAAATAATAGTTCGTTTGATTATTTTGTCTTTTAATAGCCTTGCTTCTCCTTGCTAAGTAATACTATTATTAGGCTAAATTATTGGTTGAATTAATGTATACCTATAGTTAGTATGATATGGAACCATGGAGAGAATAGGTACAAGAATGTTAGATGAAATTAGGATTTAAACCAGCTGAGATTGTAATTATAAAATCTAGTCGTAATTAGGCAGTAATAGAATGTATGTTGGTTGAGTTTGAAAAATGTAAGTGATATTTTCTTTAAAGAGTAGGCATTATAACAAAGAAGAGAAATTCATACACTCAATATAGCTGGCCAATTGTCAATGGTATACTTTAAAGCAACTTGAAATATTATATATGATATTAGAATTTGTTAAAGAATCAAATAAAAATTTAGTTGAATCATTGGGGCTTACCAAATAAGTAGATAAATGTAATCATGAAGATATATATGGAATTATAAAGTACAAGGGTATAATTAGAAATGGGAAGTGTTGAGAAGATATGGATTTATGTGCGGGTTAATTATGCAGCTTTAGTTTAAATAAACAAATTAAGCAAATTTTTAATGCTATTAAGCCATAGGGTCTACTTAGTTAAATTTTATTTTAACCGATTAATTGGTATTAATTATTTAAGTTATGGGATTTAAAAGACTTGATTATTTGAGTTGCAAAAATGTAATTATGCTGGATTGCTAGTATTAGTATCTTTCTATTTTAGTTGCTTTATTAATGATAGGTTCTTTTAAGAAATCCAAGCGTCACATCAAGAATGTGCAAGATCTATATAAGATTTAAATTGAGTGATATTATGTTGATAAGTTATATAAACTTGAGATTTAAAACAATGATCTGCAATTGTTATGCTTGTTTTGCGAAGGCATATTTAGATATATATTGGTCGAACATCTTTATGATTCAACTAATGACTATTACTAGGTATGCAACTTCTTTCAGTTATGGTATATGGGTTATGTGTAATTATGGGTATTGACCATGAACTTATTTTAAAAATTTATGTTAACTATTAATCTTAAATGGCTTAAATGACTTGTGCTAGATCTATTACTTCTTGGATTAACTTAAGCTAGTGAGATTGCTGGTCCGCCACAGATGCCTAATGAATTCATCACTTATTGGGATACAAAAGTTGAGACACGACACCCAATGGGTCACATATTGATACCGTAAAGTGACCTTCAGTATAGCCAGCAGATAGATGTTGGTGTAACCCATTTCAGGAGTGGAATGAGTCATGAGGAGGATCAGCTGATTCCAAATCTTTATCGCTACATTTAGGTAGGTTTAACAATTGAAGATTTAGAAGTAAGTTCTTCTTCTTTTCATGATAATATCCTCCTTTTCTTTTTATTTTTTGACCTTTGCTCTATTTGTTGATGAACTGGTATGAAATATTTTGGCTGTAATGCAAATGGTTAAGATGCTAAATATGCTTTGCTTTGAAATTAATGTTTCTAGATCCTCAATTATTTTTCTGACTGTTTTCCAATTACCTTGATAGGATTTATGGGACATGGGAATTCCTCGTATTAATACTTTATTTCAGAAGGACCATCACACTCTAGCATATGACAAAGGATGGAGAGTGCGGATAGATTTCAAGCAATACCAAGTTCTAAAATAGAATCCCTTCTGGTGGACTCACCAGAGGTATGATAGTAAACTGTGGAACTTGAACAATTACCGAACTGATGTTATCCAAGCTCTTGGTGGTGTTGAGGGAATTCTTAAACATACCTTGTTCAAAGGAACATAGTAAGTATCTCTCTCTTTCTTTTATTATTATTATTATTATTATTATTATTATTATTATTATTATTATCATTATTCTTGGTGCTAAAATCACTCCTCCATCTTAATAAAGACAACAAATAGCAGAGATTGAGAAACAGGTAATATGTCTGCAGACTTCATTTATCCTTAGGACATTAGTCTACTTTTACTACTTGGCAGCTCTCACATTTTTTTCCTCCTCAGGCCAAAAAAGCTAGTTAGCTGACAGCAATAACAACAAGGATAACAAATGTGCATGGTGATGAGCTGATCGTCACAAGTCCCTATAAGCAGGCTACCTTTGGTTCCAAGACAGATTGGCATGTCAGAGCAATATCAGCTACAAATCTCTACCTTTGTGTGAATACATATATGTAAATTCAGAGGATATCAAGGTAAACATGTGTATTGTGTTATTGTTTTGGTTCTATTATTTGATTAAGCATATAACATTTGCTGATATCTGTTGCTTGTGATTTTACAGGAAAAATGATATAAATATATCATGCCTAAGAACATTCTGAAGAATTTTATTTACATAGTAGATCTGTGAACCCAAATTGTTAGGTACTTGTATGGTATAAGTCCCCTAGATAATCCTCAAGTAAAGGAGATTCGCTATATAGCGATGCCCCCATAGTGGGGGACACACCAACAAGTTCACCTGCCATCAGCTCTCCCTAAGCATGATTTCTTAAACGATTTAGAGCCTTTGGGATGGATGCACACCCAACCAAATGAGCTTCCTCAGTTGTCACCGCAGGTATGTCCAACTATCTTTGATCTTGTTATGTTATGCTAAGTATAGGGATCTTCTTTTTGGTATATATTGTTACCTGATAAATTCTAATTTTTGTTATGGTTTTAATATGATGCGACCTGAATGAGAAGTTCTTTCTTAGAGGATCTTACAGCTCATGCTCGTGTTTTAGAGAACAAGCAATGGGATGGTGAAAAGTGTATCATCTTGACCTACAGTTTCACTCCAAGGTCGTGCTCACTAACTGCCTATAAGCTTACTCCAAGTGGTTATGAGTGGGGGTGCGCAAACAAGGACACAGGGAGCAATCCTCATGGTTACTTACCCACTCACTATGAGAAGGTCCAGATGCTTTTAAGTGACCGTTTCCTTGGTTTCTACATGGTGACTACAATTTTACTGCTAATCTTGCTATAACTAAATTGATTTCACCCTTTGACTTTTTATTTAATTGCTTTTTGTTCAATTGGTTTGTTTCTTGTTAAAAAAAATAATAATTTCCTTTCTTTTAGCCTCGTCTCGCTGCAGTTGTAGCAATTGTGACGCTTCATGAGCTAAAGAGTATCATAAATGACAAGGGACACAATTCAGTAATAACCATGATACAGGTTAGTCTTTATGATTTTGAAATATTAGGAACTTGATTCAGGAGGAGAAAGAGAAGAGAATATGCTTTCTAGAGTCGACCCCTACTTCCAGTTAGTCTTTATGATTTTGAAATATTTGAAGTATTTGTCTCAGATCAGAATTGTTTGTAATTTTTATTCACAAATCATGTCTCAGATCTCAAGTATTTCTCTCGGTTTTATGTGGCTATTCTCTCACTTTTTTTCTCTTTCTTAAATTAATTTTTATTTCTCTCGATCTGAAGTAGATGCATTAAATTTAGATTTTAATTATTTATTTAGGATATCAATCTTATAGGATTGCACAAAGTTTTACTAAAATGAGACTTCATTAATATTTGAAGAGAGTGATTAGAATTTTACGAGCATTTGAGATTGTATCTACCTTGTTATAAAGAAGATGAGTCTTAAGATATTTACAGTTAATTGTTGTTGAAAACTGATGCTATGTTTAATTTGGAAGCTATCTATGTGAAGATATTGGGATATGAAATTTTTAACTTGTTACTTTCAACTTACTAGTAGAATTGATTCCTGGCATTGTTTTTTCGCACCTGCAGTCATCACATGATTTATTAGATTTCTGATAACTGATGCTATGTTTAATTTGGAAGCTATCTATGTAAAGATATTGGGATATGAAATTTTTAACTTGTTACTTTCAACCTATTAGTAGAATTGATTCCTGGCATTGTTTTTTTGCTTCTGCAGTCATCACATGATTTATTAGATTTCTGATAACTGATGCTATGTTTAATTTGGAAGCTATCTATGTGAAGATATTGGGATATGGAATTTTTAACTTGTTACTTTCAACCTATTAGTTGAATTGATTCCTGGCATTGTTTTTTTGCTTCTACAGTCATCACATGATTTATTAGATTTTTGATATGTGTCTTTTGATTTTGGTTTTGTACTTTACTTCTAAAACAATAATGGATTTTTTATATTAAAAATTTGTCATAATTTTTAGTGATGGATTCGCGACGAATAAGACCGTCGTTAATTTTTTTACTTATGGGTAAATTTAGCAACGAAAAATGGTTTCTGTTGCTAATTTAATGGAAATCAATTCCATTGCTAACGAAAATCAATTGTGTTGTTAAATTTAGCAACGAAAATTTATATTCTGTTGCTAAAATTGACCAATTCACCGAATCTTGCATTGTTGAATTTAGCAACGGACTTCCATTTTCATTGCTAAATTTAGCAATGAAATTCAATATCCATTGCTAAATTTAGCAACGAAATTCAATTTTCGCTGCTAAATTTAGCAACGGAATTCAATTTTTGTTGCTAAAAATAGCAACTGCCAAATTAGCAACCAAAATTTCCGTTGCTAATTTGCAATTTTCTTGTAGTGCTCCTTCTGACTTACCCCTAACTCGATCTAAGTTAAGCAGGTAACATGGAGATCTCTGGTCTTCTTTACCCTTTTCCTCAGAGTATGAACCTCATTAGTAATTGTAACTATGGTGCTTATGATAGTAGATATAGATGTCCTCATCCCATGAAGCTATCTATCAAAAGTCTAATCAATTATGGAAATCTTTTCAAACATGGTGTGCATATTTTGCCTCACTCCCTCAACAGCAACCTTTAGCCTAGCCAAATGGCTCTTCAAGTTTATAGGAACATTGGAGGCATCAGCAGCAGGTGGTACCATGGTATGAGAAGTAGAAGCTTCTGGGTCTCCATATGCATTAAACCTATATGCTCTAAATGATGCTGGCTACTAGAGCTCTCTGATGATGTCAACATCAGTTGCACAGAATGTGCAGGATTGAACCCCATATGGTTGGGTTGAATGCCTAAGTGATTATAGCCGATGGATGACTAGGCCTATCTCCTAGGTCAATAAGCCTCCAGTGTAAGAAATAGGTCATGCCCATATACCTGGGGAGGAGAATAGATGTCTTGTATAGGATCTGCCAGCTAATCATATGCCTGAGGGGGAGAATGAATATTTGATGCAGGGTCTGTCGATTGATCACCCCCATGTATGGCACTTTGAGGCCTGTGAATCCTAAATCCTTTATTGCACTCCTATACTGATAGTAACCTATAACCTCTAGGCTAAAGGCGTTGGATCACCCTTATGTCCACAACCATATCACATATATGCCCTTCTTCACTAATGATCCCAACTCATCCATCTTAGCCTCAAGGAGTCTAAGGGATATCAACGGTTTAGTAATTATACCCTTAGGACAACTATAGTACCTAGGGATCAAACCACTTAACTAATGTTTTTTAGGATCTTATGTGAAATATTGAGGCGGTAACCCTCAATTATAACCCAAAGGTTACATATGTCAAAGACATTTAGGGATCCAGGGCTTCCTGACTAACCTATGTATGAACATGAGAGTACCCCCCTGTAAGTACCTCAAAACCTAGGAGATCAACTTGGTAGCTTTCTCTATAGTAGGATTATAAGGAATACCTGGCCTAGCGATAGCGGTCCACTACTGATCATCTCCTACTATCCTCCTTGGAATCAATACATCCTCGCCTACAGGGAGATCAAAAGCCTTAGACACTCAGGCTCGAGATATGCTAAAGGCATAATTCAAAACTCTAAATAGGACCACCTTATGCTCTTATCAGGGCACTAATAGCCTAGATAATCAAAAGTGGCTAAGAATGGACGGACCACCTTAGGATAAGTGACAAAAGCAGGAGCATAAAAATCTTACCACCCCACTCATGTAAGGTAATACGGTACATCTCCCCAAATACCTATAGTCTTCAAGAAGTCTTGGCTCATAAAGTGACTGCTATGATACTATACGTTATACAAGGCTCTATATTAGGTAGCTTGAGTCTTTATCATCCAGTGAGGTGCCTGAATGTCTGAGAGCGATTGTGGCTGTAGGGGTCTTTCTACGATGAGGCATCTGTACCTTTTTTGAATAAATTAGCATGCTTAATATAGTTTCATAAAAACATGCAATTAAAATTATGCAACCAAAGTTAAATATACTGAAAATATTAAGATACTTACAAAAACAATCTATTCTAAAGCAATAGAGTTAATTGTCGCATAATAATTATTTTTATGTCATGGAAAATGATTTCAAATCTTAGGGGGATAAATTCAAGTTATTAACATTAAAAGTTGATTAGTCATCTAAGTTTAAATTTTGATTAATTTATTATTAACTTATAGTATAAAATGGAAAAAAAATGCAAAAAGTGAATATATTTTATTAATAATCAACTTGAATTACAAGACAAACTTCATCACATATAAAAAATTACATATATTATTCGTTTAAATCTATACAATAGAAATTATCTAAACATATACACAATCGCATGTATATATTGCATATGTATATAAAAACAATTAATCCTAATGACTATTGGACAACGTAATGACTAATACGAGAGGTCCTCTTGCATAAAAAAATAACATATAAATGCTCTCAATCAACATAGCTATATTATATACTGCAAATCAATACAATCAACGTCACCCTTAATTTTTAACTCAAATAAGGATATCAATAGCTAGAATTACATATTTAAAAATAAATTAAAATTTAAACTAAGATAACCAACTAATTATTTATAATGCTCAGTTGTTAACCATGCAACCCATCATCTAAAAAACTTAAATTCAAATTAACTCAAAACAGTTGCTTAAAATTGATCTAAGTACACAAATTGATTAACATAAATTATCTAAACTATAAGTTTTGGTTAACACAAATTATCTTTGCATTATAACTATTATTTTTAGTTAATTTTTGTTTTTTCCTATTTTCATTTTCCTTTACTACTATTGATTGTCTTTTTCTTCCTCTTTCATTTTTCGTTTTCATTTTTTTGTTCATTTTTATTTTTTTTTGGTATACTATTTTGCTACTGCTCCAATGAGGCTTGCTGTATTTTTTATAGTTTTTTCTTAACTTTTATATGCCTTATAATCTATAAGCTAGCAAAAGGGTAAATGAATCCTACTATAATTGTCAAGGTAATGCCAATAGTAAACAAACAAGCAAAAGCAAAAGGAAAGATTGCAGGTAAACAAATGCATAATAAATCTAAGCTTAATAATAAAAAATGATTAACAATATATATATATATATATATATATATATATATATATATATATATATATATATATATATATATATACATACATACTAGGAAATAGCAATAGAGAGAAAAGATTAAAAGAAAATAAAAAGCTTACCTCGTGTATTAATGGTGGAATAGTACATAAAAGACCAAACCCAAAAATATCAGTACTTTCAGAAATGTGATTCCAGTGTGATCTCAATAACAACAACGGCGAGTAAATCGGAGCTCAGGAGAGGGAGAAATGAGAGAAAGAAGAACCTTTTGAAAGGAAATGTTGAGTTATAGTAAGGAAAAAGAAAAGGTGAGAAAGAAGAAGAAAACCTTTAAAAAGGCAACTTTTAATAAGTCACAGACTTGGTTTGTGAATCACTTGGTGAGTCATAGAATAAGGGAGTGACTCACAGGCAAAACGAAATAGTCTAACATAAAAAAGGGCAAGTCACAACAATTGGTCAATGAACCCTAGGATAACTCATAAACCAAGTCCGTGAGTTAGGGCTAATGGTCAAAAAGGCCTTATAAGGCTACGGGAACTGAAGAGATGGGATTTATGACCATAATTGCCAAATTAACTGTGAATAATCCTAATTAAATTAATTAATTAATTAATTAATTTATATTCAAGCCAATTGAACCTTTTTTCTTTTTTGCTTCTTCTTTTTTCCCTTTTCTTTTCATAAATTAATGGCTTTTTATTAATAGTTAACCATTCTAAATTAATTAATTTTATATAAACATAATATTTAACATATTATTCACTCCTTGAATAAGTCTTCAAAACTCTTGCTATAATTACAAATTTGCTCATGCAAAATAAAAAACAAGTGAAACAAAAACAAAAAACAATCATGCAAATGCATATCCCATGCAAAAGGGGATGCACCACCCACGTGATTTTGAGGTTGACTCATGGTCTAATTGATTGAATCAAGGTCTAGGGGAGTGAGTCACTCTTCTGGCCTATAAATACCTCTAACTCTTCATTTTACCTTCGACCATTGCATGCGGTTTCCTTTGCTTCAGATGAGTGTTCTTTACTATAGCCTTACCTATTTAATTCTTCCTTTAACTTTATTATTTATTTCTATCATTATTATTTTCACTTTTCATTTATTTTTTATTTTCACTTTTCATTTATTTTTTATATTATCATTATTTTACAATATATATTTTTATTATTTTTTTCTATTTTCTATTTATTTTTCATTTTTTTATTTTTTATTTTTTATTCATTATATTATTATTTTTTATAGTTGTCCACCTGAAATGATGGAAACTTTTGATACCAAAGTTCATAGACTATTTGATGCCCCCAAAACCTGGGAAAATCATACTCTAGTTCCATAGTTCGATTTGAAATTTTTAAAAAGAATCCATCTTGACCATAATCATGTTTTGGTAGGCACTTGATATTGGGACCTCTGACTCCATGTTTTCAGATTCACTCATCATAAGTTATAGCCCTGGTTAATTAGTTTTCTAAGATCATTGGCATATTTTTCCATCTGGAAAATTTGCCTCGTGTTCCAAACTGCATACCAGATTATCCGAGTGATGCAAGTTAGACTCTGGGAATTTTACCTTCCATCATTGCGAGATTAATGTCTCGACAGGGAGCTATCCATCTTGAACATCTTCTTGATGCACTTGATAGCTTCTTTGACATATTTACTTTTTGAATTAGCATTATTCTATTGATCTGCTTCTCTCTATATTTAACAGTAAACTTAAGGGACCCAGCTGGTGACTATCGATTGCTCAGCATCATCGATGGCATATGCAATAGCCTAACCCCTTTCCTTATTATCTTGGCAGAAATCATCCTTGATTGAGACACTATATGTTCTGATCCTACTTTAGCTTTCTCAGAAAGCCCCTTGTTGGTCTAGGTACAGTCATTATTTTAAAGGTAGTGCACCTCTTGTGGGTTTTCATACTAGCTTTTCTTAGCAAAAGATGCATCCTTTTCTATTTTCACGAAGCCCTATGCCTTATTTTTTAGTGGGATGAATCTAACTCAACCCAATGGCTTTTTTCCTTTTTTCATTCTTTTTTTATCCATTTCTCCATTTTTCATTTTTTGCCTTTCTTTTTCTTTTTCTCAAGTGTGGCCACAAGAAAAGTTAAAGCTACTTGAGAAACCTCCTCCCAAAGTAATCAGTATATACTCTTTAGGGCATCTCTTTCCTAGGAAAAGACTCTATAACTTTGACTCAGTATAAGAAGGCTCTGTGTGGCTGGCAACAGTAGATGATAATGATATCAGCTTTATTTTTACATGGTTGATACCAAATTATATGATCCCAAATGGCCAATCTGGTTATGTTCCATTCTATGGTTTGCATAGAGAAACTTTCTATGTAGTTTTTTTATTGTGCTCATCAATTTGGGAAGCGGCAGGATATCATGAGGTGCCCGTTATCATTTAAAAGAGGTACTCTATCTATTGCCTTCATTTTTGGCTACCATCGATTGTAGGCTCAACTGTATGACAAAGCTTTAACATTTTTGTTACATATAAGATATTGTTATCCAGTCCTACAGTTGACAACATAGCATACTGGTTGAAACAAAGCTCAAGTGAAAGTACCAGAGGATGATCTCTAAACTCAAATGCATAATATAAGAAATTATGTACCACTTTTTATCATAGTACTAGACAACTTTAAAGTATTTATAATAAAATTGCTCTTATTTATATTAATGTACAAGCTTACATTACATATGGTAATATTTTTGCATAATTTCACCACTTATGATCATTATTCTAACATTAGGTGCATAAGTAAAAACTCTATTCAATCATAGAATCAAACTTTAAAAGCATATTTCCCTTATTATCAATCAGCCCTCTCGAGTTTTCTTAATTGAATATTTTCACTCCGCCTCTAATTTTTACCCAAGATGCCTTTTTTCAAATTTCACCTTAATAAGGTGCCCAATTTTAGCAAGGCTGCCATTTACCATTTTTGACCCATAGGGCTACTTTCTCTTCTTTTTCTCTTTTATTTTTATAATATTTTTCTGAGTCTAGCCATGGAACCTTTTTAGCTTGTCAATGTTGTCCAACTTTTTAAACTCATTCCAATCACTATTGCTCAATATTGTAGCACTTTTAAATATTAGCTTCTTAAGCATAAATGGCCCTTCCTATATCGGTCTGAACTTGCCTCTATTGTCAAGTAAGCCTAGTCTTATCTACTTGAACACCAAATCTTCTTCCTTCAAGGGATGCTTCCTGACCTTTTTCCAGAAAGACTTTGCTAGCCTCTTCTGATAAACCTAGTTATGGTAATAGGCCTGCATTCTCTCTCCATCTAGCAGATTGAGCTGTAATAATCTATATCTAGCCCACTCGTAATGATTGATGTTCGATCTTCACTAGTAAGATAGTTTTTGTCCCATACATCAAAGAGAATGGAGTGGCTCCAATTGAAGTTCTAATTATGGTTTTATACCCCCATAATGCGAAATGTAACTTATCGACCCAATCCTTGTAAAGTACTTATAAATTTGGCCTGAATCATTTTAACATTCTTATTGGCTGCTTTTACTGCTCTATTCGCTTAAAGATGATATGGCAAAGATCTATAGTGCTAGACTCCATATTTCTTGAACATCCACTTAATCTCCCTTCAATTAGCAGATATAATATGATTTGTAAGCTCGTATCTACATATTAAAATTTTTACTATGAACTTTACCATCTCCCTTGCACCAAAGTTCTAGTATGGTTGTGCCTCTATCCACTTTGAGAAGTAATCGATAGCAACAATAATAAATCTATGTCCATTTGACTCTGACGGATTGATCATCCCCATGATGTCTATACCATAGGTAGTAAAAAGCCATGGTAAAGTGAGATTGCAAAATTTTGACACAAGAAAATACCTTATATAATTGTACTATTGGCACAATTGGCATTCTTTCACATATTTGGAGCAATTTGTATCAACGGCAAGCTAAAAAAAACACCTGGCGCATAATTTTTTGAGCCAAGGCCAAACCATTCATATAAGTGCAACAAACTCTAGCATGGACCCCTTTCATAATCTTCTTAGCTTTTTTCTTATCCACACACTTAACTATATTTCATCTTGCTACCTCTTATAGAGAACTTCATCAATAGTAATGAATTGTATGGATAACTTATGCAACATTCTTTGATTCTTTTCTATAGCTTCTTTTAGAAACATCTACCTCTCAAAGTAATTCTGAATATCAAAATACCAAGGCTTCCCATCATCTACTTCAATATCCACCACCTGCTGTGTTTCATAACATGGCCTATTGAAATTGAAAATGAGTATTGGCTTCATTTTTACCCCGTCTGGATTATCCCATATCGACACCAGATTCATCAAAGCATCAACCAACTGATTTTCATCTTGAGGAATATACCTACAGACACAAACTTTAAATCTATCACCCAATGCTTTTAGGTAACTTGTGTAAGGCACCAATCGCTCTTCTATCACTGCCCATATGCCTTTCGCTTGATAGACCACCAGAGATAAATCATCATAAATCTTAGCATTATTTTCCCTCAGAGATAGCAAAACCTCAAGCCCGAAGATACATGCTTCGTATTCAGCTTTATTATTGGTAGCCTTATATATGAGCTTTTTAGCTAAAGGTAACTTTTCTCCTTCAAAGGTTACTAGGATTATTCCTACTTCTGTGCTTTTATTATTCATAGCTCCATCAAAGAACATTTGACACCCTTGGGTCATTATGGTTGCGATGTCTTCATCAAAAAACTTATAGGATATCGCTTTTCCTTTTAGCGATTAACTTACTAGGAATTCAACTACAGCCTTTCCCTTGACAGCCTTATAGGTTATGTACTCAATATTGAATTCTTACAAAAGAATCAACCACTTTCCCATTTTCCCTAGTAACAATAGTGCTTCTTGTAAATACTTAAGAAGGTTCTATTTGGCTATCATCTGTATTTTTTACAAGTGAAAATAATGTCTCAACTTTTGAAAACCCAAATAACTAATAAGCAGATCTTTTCTACCTCTGCATACTTGATCTCATATGGCAAGAATTTCTTTCTAAGATAGTACACAACATATTCCACCCCAAAATCATCCTCTTGAGCCATTATAACACCCACTAAGTTGTCCTCAATGGCCAGGTACAAAATTAGAGGTCTTTCAATTTTAGGTGGTCTCAATACTAGCGAGTGGAAAAGATATTTCTTGATGGTGTCAAAAGCCATCTGACAATGTTCATTCCATATCACTGGCTAATTGTTTCAAAGCAATTTAAAGATAAGCTCACAAATTTGTTAAAGAGTATGCCCTAGAGCCCATGTAATAGGGATGTATTTCATATGTATGAATTCATATTCTTAATAAAAGGCATCATACATTTATTAATGCTATGTTTAAATACATGAGTTTGTAAATCTCAACTTAATAAATGAAGTCCTAGATATTATAAACACAGTGCAAAGACAATTATAAAATTGTTTATGATATGAGATGTCTATTACATGCAAATGTGTTAATATCTAAATATCCTTAGTCATAGAATTAACAAGATAGGGCATTGTTAATTCGGACAGACTAGCACATGTTATGCTTCTTGAATGGTTCAAGCATTGGTTCTCATAACTATGATTATAGAAGATAATCAAAGCTAACATGTGAATTCTTATAAAAAGAAAAAGTTCATTGGAGACCTACAAAGAGAATCCTCACATGGATATTAAATCAATGTTAGTGAGGAATCTCTTCATAGTGGTTGTGCAAGTATCCTTGGACTTGAGATCACCAAAGTTATCTTAAGTAGCAAGTGGTATATTTTGACTCCATAACTAATTACTTCCGACTGTGAGTGAACATAGTTAGGAGATTGGGTATATCATGACCTACTTAAAGATAGTTGAGTTATTGACAAAGGATTCACCATCCCAGATTTAATAAGGGAAGTTATCTGGCATGATTCTATAATTGCCTTGTTCAGAGAATTTCTGGCCAGAGTAATATGCCAAGATGGATAAAGATTTATGGAGGGTATTTTGGAACAATGGTTAAATTAATAGAACATACATAATTAGATTTATATGAGTTGATAGAAATCCATACTCAGAATTTAATTGAGATAAGAGTGGTGGAAGGAGTAATTGTACGGTAATTGTTTCTATGGAAGGGTATAGTCAAACCACTTGACTTTCATGACATTTGGGTAGTCATGATGCCTACCTAGAGGCTGATCATGATTTGTATAATAGTGTATCAAGAATATCAATAGGGGTTGATAAAATGATTTAAAGAATTTTAAATCATGTGAGTTTTGAATAGAACTCACAATTACATATTATACTGCCAATATGGACAGGAATCCAATAGGTCACACACATATAGAGAAAAAGGATAAAATGGTAAAATGAAAAGGATAATAATATTTGATATTATTATGGGGATAGAGAAGTGACTAAAATAATAATTAATTAAAGAGTTTAATTAATTATAATCAAGTAAAATTGTTCGCATAACATTTTTGAAATGTTCTATAAAATTGGACCTAATTGAAATAATGTATTTCATAATTGATTATTATTAAACTATAAGTGTTATAGGGATGATATAATAATTAATAGGTCCATTGGAGGAATTATAAAGGCCCAAAGAAGTGAATTTCGCACAGAAGCCCTTCAGAAGAAGGGTCACACGCCAACTCTAAAACAGAAAGCCCTAGAGGCCTACTTCTTGGACCAAAATAAATTAAATATGTTACATAAGTGTTGTGGAGCCTATATATTTAATTTGGTTAGATTTGGAATTCATTTGGATAATTAAATCCAAGTATATGTACAAAGGGCCTATTTTGTAGGTTTTGTGCATAGTCTTTTGTGAAAGGGCTTAAATTGAATTTAATTGAGCCCAAATCATTATAAATAATTCTAGAAGCCCAATTAAAAATTCTCCAGCAATTTTAAAGATCCCATTCCCATTATGAAGTTGGATTTTTTAACCTAACTATAAAAATCCAAGAGATATGGAATTAGGGTTAAGTAAGTGTGAACAATTAAGAAAACACTGTCTCTCTTTTCTCTCAACCCTAGCCGCCACCTTCCCTAGCTAGCATCTAGGGATTTTGGCCGGTCCTTTTTCCTCCAATTGTTGGTTCTTTCAATCCTTCTCTAGTGTTGATTACTCATTGGAGGTGTTCAATTTTGGACACTGTGGTTTGCGACAACTGGATGAGAAGTAAAATCAACTGTTCAACAAAAATCAAAGGAAATTTTTCTTATTCTCATTAATATGTATATTGTAAATTCATGGAAAGATTAGATATATTGGTTAAAAATTTTAAATTTTGCTTATGTATAAGATGCATGTAATCGATAATTCCCAACATGGTATCAGAGCCTCGGTTTTGCCATGAATATACAATTCTATATTTTTGGGCGGAATAAGTTTTATTTTTGAGTTATTTATTTCATGAACTTTAAAATATCAGATTTGATTGTTCATGAATGAGAAATATTGATTTATGGATATATGTGTGACCAAATAAATAAAACGAAAACAAAAATGATTCTTTTAAGAAAGGGATCATGGTTTTGGCATGAATGGCTTTTAATTTTAGCAAATGTTCTAAATTAATTTTTTATAGATCCACTCTAAGATCATTTTGATGATAATTTATGTGTTTAATATGTGATATTAAGCCATAGGATCAAACGAAATTAAAATCGAACAAGTTTTGCATGAAAACTAGTTTAGTCAAAAAGTTTGATAAATTGGTGTTCTTGGTGTGTTCTTGTTTAGAAAAATTTTTAATCTTATAAATCTGATATATCTGATATATTAAAGTGTTTTTAATTAATTTTATTAATTAAAATGGGCCTTAAATTAATTGGATTAATTTTAATTCATTAAAACCACTTAATGGGCTTAATTATGTTTACGGACTTGGTTTAAATTAGTAAATGACTTGGTGGGCCCAAGGATCTAATTTAAATTAAATATTATAAACTATAATTAAGTTTATTAATGGGTTTTAAGGGCTGGAGTGGGCTTGGCTCATTCCAAAGGGCCCAAATGGTCTAATAGACACAAAACTAGTTTGTATGTGAACACACTTTAGGGTTCTATTGTGTGGATTTCGACCTACCCTTGTTATAAGCCCAAAATTGATTTTTTAATTATTTAATATGATTAATTAATTAAATAATCAATTGATAATTAATTAATAATCAATTGGATTGATAATTAAGGCAAGAACAGATACATGCAAAAAAAAAAAATTCCTAAAATGAAAGTTTCCTAATTTAATCACATTATTAAAATAACTCAAAAGTTTGTTTCAAGAGTTGAAAAAAAAGTTAGTAATCCATTATATTTTTTACTTTATGCATTAGAAATGCATAAAAGGGTGTATGATTGGCATGATGGATAGTTATGGACAAGGCCTAATGTGATTGAGCATTATGCATGTTTTGGCCCAATGAGGACTTTCATGTCCTGGCCACTTGTTTTTGGTTTGTATTTCTTTTTCAAATTGTAATATGTAATTAGATTACTTAGATTAGAATTAGAGATAGAGATGAAGACCACTATCAAGGAGCAAGATGGGCCGGATGGAGATCCAACAAGCTTGAAGATAATGTAATTATTTTTTACTTGTTTGAATCATGCATAATACCTAGGTGTGACCTTTTGATTTCCCTTTTGGCTCGGGGAAATCAATGTAGTATAGTTCATAACTATACCATATTTTTATGCTTATATTTATGTGATAGATATAGGATGCATACCAATGTATGCCAACCATATATGATGAGACTTAATTAACTAAAACCCTCAAACAAATACTAAGGTACATAAGCCTTCCAATAATTTGAGGAGAACTAGAGTTCTTTATAGTGTGGGTTGTTGACCACGGTCAAGCTCACATTATATCGAATATGTTCAAATCTAATTAAATGGGTCATCTTAGCTAGCTCACTAGCTTGTTAACCATAGTGAAGGCTAATGGTTCTAAAGGCAAGATTAGGGAATGCATATATGATATGCATGTATCAAGAGTTGATAACCTAATGATCCAATAGTTGTGTAGAGACACAATTGGTATAGAGATACCTACCTTTCAAGGGTATGGAGTTTGGTTTGTTGACCACAGTCAAGGTCAAATTACATATCAAGGATTGGATATTGGCCCACTAGAAAAACCATCAGGTTTTACTGGATTAAATAGTGAGGGCTATTAATTCGCAATAAAATAGTGAGAGTAAATGGATTAAGTAAAGACCTTATTAATGCATACATATATATGAACATACACTCTTATGTTTTCTTTTTCACATCTAGGATATTATCATGAGCACATCAAACATTAATATACGATCAATCTTGGATAACAAGCTGGTTGGTAGCAACTATTCTGACTAGATTAGGCAAGTGAGAATTATTCTTAGAGCTAAAAAGATCCATTATGTCTTGGATAAAAATACACCACCACTTCTATTAGATGATGCCATTGATGAGATCAAAGGCACTTATCGAAAATACATAGAGGATAGTGAAGCGGCAGCATGTTTGATGCTGGGTGCTATGTCCTCGGAGCTTCAGAAGCAACATGAGATGATGGATGCTAGAACCATCATTTTGCATCTTGAGGAGCTTTATTCTTCTCAAGCTAGAACTGAGCAATATGAGATTGCTCAAGCTCTATTTAGCTGCAAAATAGTGGAAGGCACTTCAGCTGCTACTCATGCATTGAAGATGTATGGGTATATTGAGCATTTGAGTAGACTTGGCTATGTAATGGATAATGATCTATACATAGATTTAATCTTGTACTCGTTGGCTCCAAGTTATGCACCTTTCGTGCTTAACTTCAACATGAACAAGATCCAAGTTACCATTCCTGAGTTAATCAACATGCTCAAAACAACAGATGGATCCTTTAAGAAGGTTCCAAAAAGTGTCATGGTTGTCACTTCTGCTAAAGGCAAGAAGCAGAAGAAGAAGAAGAAGATAACCAAGGCACAGCCAAAGAATGGTGGAATCTCCAAGAAGAAGGTTTCTAAGAAAGAAAATCCCAAAGGAACTTGCTTCCATTGTGGAAAGGATGGTCACTGGAAGCGTAACTGCAAGGCCTATCTAGATTCTCTCAAGGAGAAGAAGCAAGCTGATACTTCTACTTCAGGTATTCATATGATTGAAATTAATACTTATTCTATTGCTTCAAAATAATCTTGGGTATTAGATACCGAATGTGGATCTCACTTGTGTAATGATCTATGGGGGCTTAGAAGGTTTAGAAGAGTTGGAAAGGTAGAGATATGTTTGCAGCTAGCTACTGGACAGAACATCTCTGCAACAGTTGTGGGGACTTACCATTTGCCTCTTCCAAGTGGATTAGTACTGGAATTAAATAATTATTATTATGTTCCAACTTTATCTAAGAGTATTATTTCTTTCAGTTGTTTATTAAACGATTATGACATTTCTTTAAAGGACAAGTGTTGTTACATTTTTAAGAACAATATGTTTTATGCAAAAGCTATCATTGAGAATGGTATATTTGTTTATGATTTAATTAAAGAAGTGAGTTAATGTGGATACCAAGAGAATGAAACATGATAATCTAAATACCTCTTACTTATGGCATTGTCATTCAGGCCATATAATTGAGAAACGCATGACCAAATTACACAAGTTAGGTGATTTAGGATCATTTGATTATGAATCATTTGATACATGTGAATCTTGTTTATTAGGAAAAATGACAAAAGCTCCCTTTATTGGTAAAGGAGAACAAGCTAAAATGGTTTTAGACTTAATACATTCAAATGTATATGGTCCAATGACTACACATGCTAGAGGAGGTTACTCCTACTTCATTACTTTCATAGATGATTATTTCAGGTTTGGATACATCTATCTAATGAAATATAAATCAGAAGCATTTGAAAAGTTCAAAGAATTCAGAAATGAAGTAGATAAACAACTTGGAAATAGTATTAAAATAGTTAGATCAGATCGAGGTGGAGAGTACTTGAGCCAAGAATTTCAAGATTATCTTAGAGATAATAGGATTTTATCTCAATGGACTCCACCATATACACCACAACACAATGGTGTATCTGAAAGGAGAAATCAAATACTATTAGATATGATTCAATCAATGATGAGCCGAGCAGACTTACCTAAGTCTTTTTGGGGATATGCACTAGAAACTGCTGTTTATGTGTTAAACAGAGTTCCTAGTAAATTGGTTGATGTTACTCCATATGAGATGTGGAATAACAAGAAATTCACGCTTTCTCATATGAAAGTATGGGGTTGTCTTACTTATGTGAAGAAGACAATGTCAGACAAACTAGATGTTAAGTCTAACAAATGTTTATTTGTGGGATATCCAAAAGAAACATTTGGAGATTATTTCTATCATCCCTTATAACAAAAGGGATTTTTTTCAAGGCATGTTGTCTTCTTGGAAAGAGAATTTCTCCTACGAGAGGATAGTGGGAGTAAAATTGAACTTGGTGAAGTTCAAGATCGACAAATAGAAGTGGATCAACCGATTGAACCCGAGACTAAATTTTATAATGATGAGATTACAGTTGAACCTGATTATACATAAAATCCTAGAAGATCTACTAGGATGCGTTCTATCCTTGTGAGATATGGATTTCATGTTGATTTGAATAAAGGCATAACTGTAGTAGAGGACAATGAGCCTACAAGCTATCAAGAAGTTTTGAACAGTTCAGAACGTGATTTATGGCTTAAGGCTATGCAGTCTGAAATGGACTCCATGTATGAGAATAAAGTATGGACTTTAACTCAACCACCTGAAGGGATAAAACCCATAGGGTGCAAATGGGTCTTCAAAAAGATGACCGACATGGAAGGAAATATAGTTACCTATAAAGCTCGCTTAGTAGTAAAAGGCTATTGTCAAAAAAAAGGTATCGACTATGATGAAACATTTTCTCCTGTAGTGATGCTTAAGTCTATAAGAATACTTTTAGCCATTGCAGCTCATTATGATTATGAGATTTAGCAAATAGATGTGAAGACAGCTTTCCTAAATGGAAATCTGACTAAGGATGTGTATATGAGACAACCAGAAGGGTTCACATTTGGAAATGGCAAAAAGGTATGCAAGCTTTAAAGATCCATTTATGGATTGAAGTAAGCCTCTAGGAGCTGGAACATATGATTCAATGAGACAATCAAAGAGTTTGGTTTCTCACAAAATTAAGATGAACCTTATGTGTATAAAAGGGTTAGTGGGAGTGCAATTATCTTCCTAGTTCTATATTTAGATGACATATTGATCATGAAAAATGACATTTCTCGTCTCCAATCTGTTAAAATATGGCTATCCAAGCAATTCTCCATGAAAGACCTTGAAGAAGCATCCTATATTCTGGGAATAAGGACCTATAGAGATAGGTCCAATAGGTTGCTAGGTCTTTCTCAAAGTACATATATAGATAAAGTATTGAAGAGGTTCAATATGGATCTCTCTAGGAAAGGGTTTTTACCCATGGTACATGGGAAACACCTTTTTAAGTCTATGTGTCCACAGACACTAGAGGATAGAGAGAGTATGAATAGAATACCATATGCATTTACAATTGGTTCTATCATGTATGCTATGTTATGTACACGTCCAAATGTAGCATTTGCTTTGAGTGTCACAAGCAGATTCCAATCTAATTTTTGAGAGGAACAATGGGCAGCTATCAAGAATATCCTTAAGTACTTGAGAAGGACCAAGGATATATTCTCGGTATATGGAGAGGGAAGTTTAGAAGTAAATGGATATACAGATGCCTGCTTCCAATCTAACAAAGAAGATTGTAAATCATAGTCTGGTTATGTGTTCGTAATGGGAGGAGGAGTAATTAGTTGGAAGAGTTCCAAACAAGAAACAATTGCTAATTCCACGACAGAAGCTGAGTACATTGCTGCTTCGAAAGCAGTCAAAGAAACAGTCTGGATCAAAAAGTTCATATATGAACTAGGAGTGGTGCCTAGCATTATTGATCTGATTCCTTTATATTGTGACAACAATGGAGCCATTATGCAAGCAAAGGAACCACGATCTCATTAGCGATCCAAGCATGTTCTTAGACGCTACCATCTCATAAGGGAAATAGTAGCTAGAAATGATTTGAAAATAGAAACGGTTCCCACAGATGATAATGTGGCAGATCCCCTTACTAAAGCACTTTCCCAGATTAAGCATGATCACCATATAAATAGCAAGGGTCTAAGACATACGAGTGATTGGCTCTAGTGCAAGTGGGAGATTGTTAGAGAGTATGCCCTAAAGCCCATGTAATAGGGATGCATTTCATATGTATGAATTCATATTCTTAATAAAAGGCATCATTCATTTATTAATGCTATGTTTAAATACATGAGTTTGTAAATATTAAATTAATAAATGAAGTCCTAGATATTATAAACATAGTGCAAAGGCAATCATGAAAGTGTTCATGATATGAGATGTCTATTGCATGCAAATGTGTTAATATCTAAATATCCCTAGTCATAAAATTAACAAGATAGGGCATTGTTAATTCGAACAAACTAGCACATGTTATGCTTCTTGAATGGTTCAAGCATTGGTTCTCATAACTGTGATTATGAAAGATAATCAAAGCTAACATGTGGATGCTTGTTAGAAGAACAAGTTCATTGGAAACCTGCAAAGAGAATCCTCATATGGATATTAAATCTATGTCAGTAAGGAATCTCTTCATAACGGTTGTGCAAGTATCCTTGGACTTGAGATCACCAAAGTTATCTTAAGTAGCAAGTGGTATATTTTGACTCTATAACTGATTACTTCAAACTGGGAGTGAACATAGTTAGGAGATTGAGTATATCATGACCTACTTGAAGATAGTTGAGTGATTGACAAAGGATTCACCATCCCAGATTTAATAAGGGAAGTTATCTCACATGATTCTATAATTGCCATATTCAGAGAATCTCTGGTCAGAGTAATATGCCAAGATGGATAGAGATCCATGGAGGGCATTTTGGGAACAATGGTTAAATTAATAGAACATACATAATTAGATTTATATGAGTTGACATAAATCAATACTCAGAATCTAATTGAGATAAGAGTGGTGGAATGAGTAATTGCACGGTAACTGTTTCTATGGAAGGGTATAGTCAAACCACTTGACTTTCCTGACATTTCGGTAGTCATGATGCCTACCTAGAAGCCAATCATGATTTGTATAATAGTGTATCAAGAATATCAATAGGGATTGATAAAATGATTTAAAGAAGTTTAAATCTTGTGAGTTTTGAATAGAACTCACAATTACATATTATACTGCCAATATGGACAGGAACCCAATAGGTCACACACATATAGAGAAAAAGGATAAAATGGTAAAATGACAAGGATAATAATATTTGATATTAATATGGGGATAGAGAATTGAATAAGATAATAATTAATTAAAGAGTTTAATCAACTATGATCATGTAAAATTATTCGCAGAACTTTTTTAAAATGTTCTGTAAAATTGGACCTAATTGAAATAATGTATTTCATAATTGATTATTATTAAAATATAAGTGTTATAGGGATGATATAATAATTAATAGGTCCATTGGAGGAATTATAAAGGCCCAAAGAAGTAAAGTTGGCACAGAAGCCCTCTAAAAGAAGGGCCACACGCCAACTCCAAAACAGAAGGCCTTAGAGGCCTAGTTCTTGGACCAAAATAAATTAAATATGTTACATAAGTGTTGTGGAGCCTACATATTTAATTTGGTTGGATTTGGAATTCAATTGGGGAATTAAATCCAAGTATATGTACAAAGGGCCTAGTTTATGGGTTTTGTGCATAGTCTTTTGTAAAAGTGCTTAAATTGGATTTAATTGAGCCCAAATAATTATAAATAATTCCAAAAGCCCAATTAATAATTCTCCAGTAATTTTAAAGAGCCCAATCCCATTATGAAGTTGGATTTTTTAACCTAACTATAAAAATCCAAGAGATGTGGAATTAGGGTTATATAAGTGTGAACAATTAAGAAAATACTCTCTCTCTTTTCTCTCAACCCTAGCCGCCACCTTCCCTAGCTAACATCTAGTGATTTTGGCCATTCCTTGTTCCTCCCATTTGTTGGTTCTTTCAATCCTTCCCTAGTGTGGATTACTCGTTGAAGGTGTTCGATTTTGGACACTGTGGTTTGCAACAACCCGATGAGAAGTAAAATCAACTGTTCAATAAAAATCAAAGCTGATTTTTTTTATTCTCATTAATATGAATATTGTAAATTCATGGTAAAATCAAATATATTGGTTAAAAATTTTAAATTTCGCTTATGTGTGAGATGCATGTAACCGATAATTCCCAACAAAATTGAAGTCAATGAACCTACTAATGTACTACAACTTACCCAGAAACCCTCGTACCTTTTTTTTCTTTTGTGGCACAGGCATTTCCTTGATGGCCTTTACTTTATCAGGATCCACTTCTATTCCCCTCTAGCTCACTACATGTCTAAGGAGTTTCCTTAAAGTGACTCTGAACACACATTTCTTTAGGTTGAGATAAAGGTTTTATTTGTCAATCCTTTTAAAGAATTTTTTTCAAGGCTGCAAAATGACATTCGTAAGTAATTAACTTAATCATCATGTCTTCCACATACACCTCTATCTCCTTGTGAATCAGATCATCTAAAACCTTTGTGGCCATCCTTTGATAAGTAGCTCTTGCATTCTTTAATCCAAATGCCATGACCCGATAAGCATATATGCCCCATTCAGTAATGAATGCCATCTTGATCCTATCTATGTTCTTATTCAAGATCTGATTATATCCAATGTGCACATCACCAAAATTATACATTTCACAAGTAGTTGCATTATCCACTAGGAATCTATATGAGGAAGCAAGAAATCATCCTTTGGATACACCTTGTTCAGGTCTCTATAGTCTACACAGACTTGAATTCTTCCATCTTTCTTAGCTACTGAAACCATGTTTGCCAGCTAGGTAGGGTACTGGATCTCCATAAGGAACTTGGCCTTTATCTGCTTTTATATGTCCTCTTTGACTTTTTCTGCCTATTTTGGCCTAAGCTTCTAGAGCTTCTGCTTGATAGGCATATATTCAGGATAAGTAGGAATGGCATGCTCGACAATTATATGATCAATTCTTGGCATATCTTCATAGGTCCAAGCAAAGACTCTTTCATATTTTTTGAACATTCTCTCAAATTTTTTTCTCTCCTTAGGGGTGATATTAGACACTATCAAAATTCCTATTAGGTTTTTGAAAGTACCAAGATTAAATTGAGTGGTACTTGTTAAACTAATGTCAAATATAGATGCTTTATGATCATTATCATTCAAAATGAAATCATGCCAATATAGAGCCATTATTAGAGGAGAAGAAAATTTTCTTTCACCCTTTAACACTTTGAGCTCTAAATAACTTTTGTTAAAAACATACCAAGAAAAATGAAATTCAGATTTGATTTCTTAAGAACAAGGTCATGATTTAGAGTTGAGATCTAAACTATCATCTTCATAGAGTCTGAATATCTCCTGAGGGTAATATTCTAGGTTTTTCCTCTACTTTCTCTTTCTAGATTTTAATTGGTATGAATATTTGATTCTTCTATGCATATTGGCATGCTTGTTCATCACGATGATTAAAATAATATGTATATTAGCTTGAGATGCTTCAAGTTGTGAATTAGGACTAAATTAGCATGTTGATGGTGTATTTAATGTGTTTTCCTTCATTGTTGTATATTTAAAGCTTAGTTTTTAGCTCTTTTAGTTATGTAAATGTATATTTTATATGTATTTCGTGTATGATTTTTTGTTATAATATGATTTGGGATGATTTAGACCATAAAAATGCTTGTTTAGGGCTATGGATATTTTTTGCACTTTAACCATGATTTTGTATTTCTTGGTTCTGTCCAGATCTAACGGATGGGAGGATAGCTTGATGGAAGGCCGTCTTTACTCGATGGATAGGACATCTGTATGCTTGACCCTCAGTCTATCCCTTGCCTCAATCAGTCTGTCCCTCACTTGCTTTAGCCCATCCTTGGGTATATTTTTTGGTATTTCTGCACTTATTTTGTTTTTTCATGTCTTTTATACCATTTAATTGTTTTTCATCATATGATGCATTTTTCATATGATTTTAGTATTATACAACATGTTTTATACCTGGAATGATTTTTACATGATTAAACCTGTAATTATTTACTATGTTAT
This sequence comes from Excoecaria agallocha, assembly GCA_037975025.1. Taxonomy (NCBI): domain Eukaryota; kingdom Viridiplantae; phylum Streptophyta; class Magnoliopsida; order Malpighiales; family Euphorbiaceae; genus Excoecaria; species Excoecaria agallocha. The sequence continues at coordinate 44,469,151 of CM075806.1, read as the reverse complement.
TTGTAAATATTAATTTATTTATTTTAATGTAATTATTTTACTAATTTGATTATCCTTTGTGATTTTTCTTTTGAGTGTTTAATTTTTATAGCCTATGAAGGGTTTATGGTTTTTTTATATGGGAAATCATGCTTCTAGGAATGATCCACCACTTGCTACCCACATCCGATTCTTTTACCTTTTATTTATTTTTTATGACTTTATTTATTTAATTATTTATTTTACATTTATGGATTTATTTTCCTTTTAGATGTATTATTTTGGAGATGTAATAGTTAGTAAAAAAAGAATTTTTATGCACGATAAGATAAAAGATGCTAAAATGCTTTCTATTAAATCAATTGGGTTGTCCTTCTTAATGTGGACCAATATCCAATTTTTTAGCTCAAACCCACACAATATAATAAAACCTTTTTTTGTAAATATACATAGGGGAACTAATGTTCCCAAAACTAATCGATAACCCATTTTATGTATGATATTTATTTTTCGTTTTTGTATATTATTTCTTAGGATGATTTGCTTCTATAATAATCTTAAGTAAGATTTTATTCTTCTTAATTATTTCTTTTTATCCCTTTCTTTATTTGATTGGGATGTTTATTTAATTCTGCGCTTTTACATCATATGAGAGAGGATAGGGGATTAAAATTTAAAACTCAATTATAAAATAATGCCTAACCAAAATGCCTAATAAGAGTGAAATCCCTAACACCATTCTTTATTTGGGCAGCAAAAAGTGGAGACAAACTTCTTGATGTTCTATCGGGTGGAAACTCTATAACACCTATCTTTTTGGGCCGACTATTAGATGCCTTTTATAGGTTAACTACCAACCATAAATTGGGCTTGATCCTTCTTTATGGCAAAGAGGCCGATTTATGAGTTAAGTAAGCCTCATCCAATCCCGAACCTTAAAAGCAAGCCTCTGAGAATCCACCTAAAATCAAGAGAAAGCTCCAGTATGCATCATAGTATCACCAACATAATAAATTCTGCATTAGCATTGATCTCTCTAATCTAAACATTGGCTTTGAAAGTGCCTGCAAGCTGCCTATAGGAGTTGTCATAAGCTTTGACTTTAAGGTTGACTTATTCAGCATTGACTCATTCAATCCAAAGGCAGGAAGTGCTACCAATGGGCACACATTAGTTGAAGAGCCATCATCCACCATCACATAAGCAGTGTGTTTACCATTGACTTGAGCCTTTATGTACAAAGAATGGTTATGCTCATAACCTTCTATAGGCAAATCCCTATTAGTATATACAATGTTTTCTCTAGCATTTCCCCTTACCAAATCAAGCAACTCCAAAGGTGAGATAGTAGTGACAACATTATACTCATATAGGGCCTCCATTAGTTTCTATCTATGAGAAGGTGACTACTTAAGCAAAACCTATACAAAAATCTGAGCTGGGGTCTTCTTCAACTACTTGAGAATCTAATCTTCTTCTTGATTCTTTTTCGTAAGTAGTGGCTAAGGATCCACTAGGCTCTCCACCTCTAGTATTATCCAACCACTATGAGTAATCAATTTTACCTTTTGCTTGTCCTCTTCATTTTCTAAATCCCACATATCCAAAGGGCCAATACAACCTTCCTCTTTATTGGGCGATTCCCAATAGTCAACCACATATACCCCTATCCCAGGCTACTCTTCCGTATTCACATATTCAGGATAAATGATGGCTAGATACTTATTACCATATAAATCACACAAAGCCTACCATTCCAACAAACCTAACCAAATCATGGACATATAAGGCAGAACTGTATTGTAATTGCCTTTCTTTTTTTCCCCTTTCTCTGAATCAATAATTTATTTATTGTTAATGAGATCATACATTCTATCCCTCAAGGTTTTGCAATGGTTTGTGAGATGCCTTGTATACTAGTGAAATACATAGTATTGATTAGCCTGATGGTTGGGTTGACCCTTAATCCAAGCTGGTTTGGCCGATAAAGGCTGTAACTTTTCCTTCTTTATTAGCCGATCTAATAACTAGGAAAAAAACTTGTCCAAATTAAAATAATGCCTCTAAGTAGCTTCAATAGCTAATACCTCAACGATTTTCTCGGTAGTAACAATGCTACTAGTCTTCCCTGCTATGGTTCCATACCTTCGATGCCTAACACCAATACTACCATTACTCGCAGAACTCCCTTTCTTGGCCAGGTACTTCCTTTCACCTTCAATAGCAATATCTTTTAGGGATTTCCAATCCTTTAACCCTTTCATCTTCAAACCTTCCTTCAAATAAGGGTTAACATTTCAAATGAAAATCCAACTTTGATCAGGAGTATCAAACTTCGTCTTCATTTCCATGACCTAGTTCCTCCACCTTGTTAGGTATTCACAAAAGGATTCATTCGATTTTTACAATAATAACTCAATGTCTTTCAAAAACACTTATATTCTTGTGCTACAATAGTATTGCCTTAGAAACTCCTCCGTTAGCCTATCCTAATCCTCTTTGGTATGCCTATCTAGACCGTGGTACCAAATAATAGCAAGACCAGTAGGACTAAAGCTGAAGTATTCAACCTTCTATCTTTAAGTAAGAGTTATAACACAACAAAAAAACTACCAATTCGCGACTGTTTTACAATTCCGTCGCTTGGAGCATATTTTCTATTTTTTTACGATGAAATAGTGATGAAATGATTAAAAAGTCGCTAATTATTGGAGGGAAGCTTACACGCCATGTTTTGTGAAGAAATTAGCAAAAAAAGGTTCCGTCACTAAATTTTATAATTTTTAATTCGTGAAATTATTTCCAGAAAATTTAGCGACGAACATTTTAGTCGCTAACTTTAGAGGGAAAAAATAGCGTCTTTTTTTGCGACGATTTAGTGATAGAAATTTTTTCGCTAATAGTAATTTGTTACAGTGATAAAATTAGCGACGGATGTATTTAGTCGCTAATCCGTCACAAATAAATTAAAAAATAATTTTTTTTAATTTCACTCACATGATTTATTTATAGTTTCAAGTAATTTTAATATAGACCATATGAAATGAATATTTTATTTTGTAACAGAAAATTATAAATTATTTTATAAGTTGATAATATTTTTTTATCAATTATACCAAAATTTAAAGTTATTTATTTAGAAAATTTATATTTTTGATAATAATAATAATAATAATAATAATAATAATAATAATACTAATTGTTATGATTATTATATATTTGCGTGTTCAAGATTAATATAAATAAATATTTATAAAATAATAATATAAAATTTATTATTTCATTTAAAATAATAATAATAAAATTTGTAATTATTTTTTATTTTATAAAATTTAAATCAAATATTAAATTATTAGGAATTATATTGATTTCTTTATCAATTATCCCCAAATATTATCTTATTTATTTAAAAATTGTATTTTTAATAATAATAATAAAGTAATTGTTATAATTATTATATAGTCATATTATGAAAAATAATAAATATAAATATTTATATTATAATAATATAAAATTTATTATTTCATTTAAAATGATTATGAAAAATTTATAACATATTTTTATTTTGTTAAAATTTTGAGCAAATTTTAAATTATTAAAAAAATTTTAGTTATATATATTTACAAAATTATCCTTGAATACAAGGATAAAATGATGAAATTTGGTAGAGGCATTTTAATAATTTCAAAAATTTACCCTACATATAAAATAACATTTTCTCTCCCCTCACCTCTCTCTACCATTTCAATTTAATACGTATATGATTTTAAGCTTAATTTATTATTTAATTGAATAAGAATTAATTAATTGAATTAACTTCAGTTTTTAATAATTGAAATATCTAGTTCTATAATTAAATTATTTTTATTCAAACTTAATTGTAATGTCCCAAAAATTTGAAATCGTGCGAAAGCACTTTTAATACAGGTGTACAGTATTTTAATACTAGTTTTAGGATTGATTTATTTGTAAAATTTAAAAATTTTAAAGTGATAATTTGAATTTAAAGCAAAAATTTAAGAACTAATGACAAACGATTTAAAATAAATAAATGTATAATAATTATTAAAATAATTAAAATAATAATAATAAGATTTAAGTTTCTTATTGGATAATAATAATAATAATAATAATAATAATAATAATAATAATAATAATAATAATAATAATAATAATAATAATTATTTAAGAAGATATTTATATTTTAGAAGCTTGGAGTGAGATATTTATTGGATATAAAAAAAAAAGATGAAAAGAGATGAAAATTTCAGGACCAAGAGAATTTGTGTGGTCACAAAATTTTATAAAAGAAAGTAACCTTTAAAAAAAAAGAAAAGAATAGAAAAGTGACCTAAATAGAGAGAGAGTGGAGTAAGAATGTGAGGAAAAGGAGGGGCGCCGCTCTCCCCATCTTCGATTTGGAAATCGGGGACGGGGGTGTTGATTATGGTATCTTTCCCGAAATTTAATAATTATATTTATATAATTTAATTTTGAATTATATTTAATTTTAACTTTATCAATTATTAAAATCTATATTAATTTAATTTTTAATTAAATTTAAATTTTTTAATTATTAAATATTGTATTTCAATTATAATTAATTATTAAATATGATATTTTAATTATAACTAATTTTTTTAAAAAAATTATTTTTGATCAGAAACGGAGATTTCATCGGGACTAAAAATTCCTACTAGTACAAGAATAAGGGAAAATTTCCCCCCTAATCCTACCAAAGATAGAAATGGAGAATCCCTACCCTTAGCTGGAGCAATTGATGCGAAGTTGTTTCCTGTTCTGCCCCATCCTGTGATCATCACTAGTGCAATAGTAATATATATATATATATATATATATTAAGAAAAAAAAGAAAAAGTCTCAGCATGTTGAAAAAACGACATCGTTGCGCAAATACAGGGTCCACAAAGTCTCAGGTATTTACGTAGACTGAGAGAGCTCAGCCATCTCAAACCCTAACATCATTTTGACATTCTCTTTGAAGCCCTAACCAATGGCTTCATGCGGATTCTTATGCTCTCTTCTCCGATCATCCTCCTGTCGATCTACATCCAAATCTCCTATTTCTAATCCTAATCCAAGGCTTTCTTCTCCATCTCCATCCTCCGCATGCCGCGCCTCTCCTTATGGTTACCTCCTTAATCGCACTTCGGAGTATGCTACTTCTACTGCCGTAGCCACTCCTCCCTAATCTTCTTCGATCTTTGAGGGGAAGAAGGGTGGAAATATCACTGATTAATTTACAGCAAAAGGTGCGATCGGTCAGGTTTGTCAAGTCATTTGAGTCATTGTTGATGTGAGATTTGAGGAGGGTTTGCCTTCGATTTTAACGGCATTTGAGGTGCTTGACCACTCGATCCGTTTGGTGCTTAAGGTGGCTCAGAACTTAGGTGGGAATATGGTTAGGACCATTGCTATGGATGGTACTGATGGTTTGGTCAGAGGAAGGCGTGTCCTCAATACTGGGTCTCCTATCACTATAAGATTTTTGCCATTTGTTTCATTTATGTTTCTTTTGTGATTGATTGGGTTATTTGTGTTGATCTGACGATTTTTTATGCAAGAGATATGATCTTTTGTCTTGGTTTTGAATTTTTGAAATTGGGATTGTTTGTACTTTTAGATCTGAGATTTCAGGGGCGGAGAAATTGTAAGAAGACCGAATTTTTATTAGAAGTAATTATGGTTTTAAGAAAATTAAAATTGCTATTATTGATGCTATTGTTTTGCTATAAAAGCATCTAATTAAATTGCATAATCGTTGAAAGTGTAATTTTGCAAGAATGTCCTCTTTGCATGGATGTTATTGCCTTGGCTAATTACATGATTTGAAAAGCATGTTATTTCCTACTAGCCACTAACTTACCTTATTTTGCGGTTTTATCTCTGTCCTTTGAGTAGCATTGTTGAAATTCGAGGTTCCATTTGCAAAAAAAACTTAAGGTTTTTAGATTAGCAAGTTATTTCCTTTTTCATGGAAAATATGAATCTTGAAGTTGATTCTCTGTTTCAATATTCTCAATAGGTGCCTGTTGGTAGGGCTACCCTTGGTCGTATCATGAATGTTATTAGAGAACCAATTGACGAGAAGGGAGAACTCAGTAAGGAACTGTCACTTGATCAACTCATCTGTTGGTTTTTCGATATTAAAGTTATGACAGTCACGTTTTGATGTTTTATTAGAGACCAAACATTTCCTTTCCATTCACATAAAAGCTCCAACTTTTGTTGACCAAGCCACTGAATAACAGATTCTTGTCACTCGTATCAAGGTATTTGAATGGAATCTAAAGGACTATGACAACATATAGGAGAACTGTCCAGCAGTGATGAGAAAAAATACAAATCTTTGAAATGAGCAACGGAAAGGGAGATATGTCACCAATGACTAATGTAGTTGCACCTATCTATAAATATCATCGAATTTGCTAATTGATTATTCTCACATTACAGGAGGACAATGAGCTGTGTCTTATACATGGTGATGAGTTACGACTGCGTTATTCTGGAGATGCTGCTCATCCAGCATGGCAGTCAGTTGGACATGTGGTATGTCCTCTTGTTTATTTGAACATTAGATACTTTATTGTTTTCGAAATCACTAGGTTGTGTTCAATTGTTAGAAACTCATTTTCAGTAGTTTTCTACCTTATTTTTATAGGTTTAGATGTTGAAAAATACTGCATGCTTAAGTTTCTTCTCTATTTTTCAGATCAAGTTAACTGCACAGGAGGAAGTGGCACTTGAGCTCCGTGCTAGTCAAGTAGTTATTCTAATAGTCATGCTTAATTTTTCATATCTGCCTTTCAACAAATTGATACCATCTCTTATAAGTTGTTTTGTAGGGAGTTCCTGTAGATATAAACCATGGCTTCAATGTTGATTTTATCTGGAAGAGTACAAGTTTTGATCGGATGCAAAGGGCAATGAAAACTTTTGCAGTGGATGAAACAAGTGTCAGTGGGTATGTTGGATAGTCAATTCCTTTTGCACTTATTTATGTATGCTTCAGGTTCTGGCAAGAAGTTTTTCATCTAGTGGGCATTCAGTTAATTGAATGACCAAACCAGTATATTAGTGAAAGATTATGATTCAGAATATTTTCTATGTATGAATTAATTATATTTTGGACACTAAACATAATGACTTAGATTGCAAGTTCTGTATGAGAATTATTTTGTTGACAGGGATAATGTTTCAAGATATAACAATGTTGTTGTTAGATCACAAGGCTTTTAAGCACACAGTGGATATTTTTGTTGATCATTATAGAGATATGGGCATTTCTGTATCTGCCTTTCAACAATTTTCTATCCTTTTTTAGCAATTGAATTTTTTGTTTTTTGAAAAATTAAAGAAAGGAATTTATAAAGAGTTGAATTTCCTATTTTTAAGGATTGGTTGTCCACATTTTTGAAGATAATCCCTTTACAGCAGCATTTCACTTCCTTGTGACCCAAGAGGACATAAAAGGGGAAACTTGCATAGTAATTTTCCCGTCCTAAATAATATATATATATATTGTTCTTCACAAATTTGCCCTTTCATTAGCTGAATGGCAATTTAATTTGTCCCCTTTACTTTATTTACTCTCTTGCTTGAACTTTTCAAGGCATTTTTTTGCTTTATCAACTTTCTTGTGCTGTTTATTTCCAGTGACTGACTATAATAACCAATCCAATGATAAGTTTCTGATTTTGATAGCATGTTTTGGTTTGCTGGGCTCTACCATGTGACAATTTCATTGATACTCGATGATTGGCAGCAAGATTTCATCCATTTGAAAAGAATACTCCAATGGCAGTAAGGGAGAATCGATGGTCAAGTTCTCAAAATTCATAACTTCTTGAAACTTAAAGGTATTTTATAATACAAATCTCAAAAAGTCCTTTTTTATCCATCCAACTGATATATTATTTAAGGTTAGTTTGTCTCTAGAAATGTTTGTTTCATGTCTATGGCTTTTATTCATTTTACATCGATCTTAAACTTAAAAGGAGGGATTTTATTCGTCCATTGTTTGAATGATGCAAGTTTTGAGCTTTAGTGGTTATGACTAGTTCCTTGTTGAAGTAGTTTACCATAAAATAAATCAGTTATTGTTGCTGGTCTTGATTTATGATTATCTTATATTGGTTGGCTTGCTGAGTTGTTAGGAACCTAGAGAAATTTTACTAACTTAGGTTCAAGCATTTTCTAAACCTACTATCATAAAATGCAAAGAGGTGAGCCTTTTTTTCTAAATTTTAAAATTTGAAGCTATGGTTATCTTCTTTGTTTTAATATAAAATAAATAGGAAAATCATTGAAAAATGATCAGCGCTTAACGGTAGTTGGTCCTTTGTTTACTTCTGCAGTCCCTCAGAAAATACCTAAGGGCAATCAATGAATCTCATGCTCAAAAGCGCAAGGTAATTGATATAGCTTTAAAATAGGTCACCTTGTGTGAGTTAATCTCCAATATACTTGTTTTATTTCGTGCATGATTTCTTATCTCATTTATATTGGGAGAATTATTATTATTTTGCTCTTCTTTTTAGGTTTTCAAATCTCATAAATGAAGCTGAACTTATAAATTTCTTCTAAATGTGATAGGCTGGTCAAGTTTATGGTGTGCCTCTTTCTAGATCGTTATTAACTAAGCCTGTTGTCTTTCCTGAGCAAAGGGCTTGTGGTGAAGACTTCAAGAAGAAATGGATTGAGGTATATATTATTTCACATTCCACTAAAAGTGCAATTTGTCTTTCCATCATGAGCCTATAGGAACTTTTTTTTTCGTTTTACTGTTGAGGTTATCCTCAAGTGATGATGGATTGGTAACACTTTGCATTTTAAGGATATTGGTTGAATTTACTTTGTGGAAGCCTTCACGTTGCTGAATATGTTCATTGTTATTATATTTGGAGTTTCATTTGGGTTTTAAGTTCAAAAGTTGGCTATCTTGAACATTTAGAACTTGTTAAACTTTTCAATTGGTAAATGTAATCAGATCACTGAAGATAATTGTGAAGTATTAAGTTGTTCATTGAAGAGATTGGGTTATAAATTGTCCTCTCTAGTCTCTTCTTTCTTTCTTTTTGGCCCACTTTGTCTTTTGTGATTTTGAAATTAATGTAGCATATCCTCTATCACAAGCATTAATTCTCTGTAAAAAGTATGCATGATATAAACAAGAATCTATCATAGAGGGCTTACTGTTGGTTTTTTTATACAAAACTTGTTGTAATTGTTATAGACTTGGACATGATGATGTTGCCCCTTCAACAACCAGCTGCTGATCAACCTAATACTGCTACTGATGGACCTGGACATGATAATGTTGCCCCTTTAGCTACACAAGATGATCATCCATATAATGATTCTCCATCTGCTCATGGTGGTGGTTCTGCTTCCTAGTGATATTAGCTGCACTATATGTTTGATCATTATTTTATTTAGATAATATTGTTGATGTTAATTAGTACAATAATATTTACTATTTTATTATTTCATGAGAGTTTGAGGATAATATTATGTAATGTTTTAAATTATTTTCAATATACGTGTATTTTGAAACACATTCTAATTTGGAATAAATATATGTTTGTATGTGTGAGATCATTTTTATATACAGGTTAAAAATAAATAACGATCATTGTATATATGATTAAAATTTTAAAATACAGCAAAAGAAAAATTCAATTATGATGCAATAATTTAGCGACAAATTTGCGATAGAAATTCTATCGCTAATATGTAATAGATATAATTTAAGAAATAATTAGCGATGAAAAATGTAATCGCTAAATATTATTATAATTTCGCGACTAATTATGAATATAAATTAGCGACGGAACAAAAAAATTAGCGACTGATTTTGAATTTTGTCGCTAATATATTCGTAACTGGCCCTCTAGCGACTGTTTGTCGCAGCGTCACTAATTTAATTTAGTGATAGAATTCTGATAATTAACGATAGAATTTTCCATCACTAATTACCAGTTTTTTTGAAGTGTACCCTTATAACCAAGGTGTATTGCTTGATGTGAGCAAATGGAATAGGTATGCAGTAAAACTTAGGCAGATCGGGCATTTTAAATCTCTGAAGGACCACATATTTTCTTTCTAAATTCATATCTTCCAAACTAACCCCCTTTTCTACTGATAATAGTTGAGTCATTGCTTCTATCATCTCCTCCATCTTTTTAATAATGGGAAATTCCACCACTACAAAAAAACTGCCAACTAGCGACTAAATTTAGCGAAGCATTATTTTTGTCACAAATTTTGCGACGGATTCGCAACTATTTTACAATTCCGTTGTGGGAAGGATTTTTTCTATTTTTTTGTGATGAAATAGCGACGGAATGAATAAACAGACGCTAATTATTGACGGGAAGTATACGCGCCATGTTTTGCGATGGAATTAGCAACTAATATTTTCGTCGCTAAATTTTATAATTTTTTATTCATGAAATTAGTTCCAAAAAATTTAGCGACGAACATTTTAGTTGCTAATTTCGGAGGGAAAATATAGCTCCTTTTCTGCAACGGTTTAGCGACAAAAATTTTCCGTTGCTAATAGTAATTTGTTACAATAATACAATTAGCGACGGAAATCTTTAGTCGCTACTCTGTCGCAAATAAATTAAAAAATAATTTTTTTTTAATTTCACTCGTATGATTTATGTATAGTTTTAAGTAATTTTAATATAGACCATATAAAATGAATATTTTATTTTGTAACAGAAAATTAGAAATTATTTTATAAGTTGATAATAATTTTTTATCAATTATACCAAAATCTATAGTTATTTATTTAGAAAATTTATATTTTTAATAATAATAATAATAATAATAAACTAATTGTTATGATTATTATATATTTGCTTGTTCAAGATTAAAAAAATAAATATTTATAAAATTTATTATTTCATTCAAAATAATAATAAAAAAAATTGTAATTAATTTTTATTTTATAAAATTTAAATCAAATATTAAATTATTAGGAATTATATTGATTTCTTTATCAATTATCCCCAAATATAAACTTATTTATTTAAAAAAATTATATTTTAATAAAAATAATAAAGTAATTGTTATAATTATTATATAGTCATATTATGAAAAATAATAAATATAAATATTTATATAATAATAATATAAAGTTTATTATTTCATTTAAAATGATTATGAAAAATTTATAATTTATTTTTATTTTGTTAAAATTTTGAGCAAATTTTAAATTTTTAAAAAATTTTAGTTATATATATTTACAAAATTATCCTTGAATACAAGGATAAAATGATGAAATTTGGTAGGGGCATTTTAGTAATTTCAAAAATTTACCCTAAACATGGCTAGATTAATAAATAAGTTAAGATATTATCTAATAAATCCAAATAACCCATTTGATTCTGCATGTTTACGGTTTGGTTGGATCTTCAAATACAAATTGAACAACTTTTATATGGAATAGTGTAAGTAAAGATTCAACGGTTAAGTATTTCATTTAATTAGAGATTTAAGATCCCAAATGAACATAAATTCAATTAACAATAAGTAAAGAGGATTAAAATATTTTGTTTGTCGAAGAAAAATATAAATAGAAAAGGTGATGATAAAAAGATAAATGCATATGTGTGCTGATTATTGCATTAGTTAGGGGTTCAACGCCATTTTCTTTGTTCTATGGTCAGATTAAAAAAATCATGTAATTAACTTAATGATTTTCTCATTATATATATATATAATTTATTAAAAAAATATATTATTAGTATTATTATTATTATTATTATTATTATTATTATTATTATTATTATTATTATTATTATTATTCTGGTTGATTAATTCAACTGAAGTGAAAGTAAAAACACGGTAGCAGCTGATTAATTCAACTGGAGTTAATGTTCTGGTTGGCTGTTCCTTTGGCGAATTTATATGCAAGATTACAACTACATTTAATTCAACTAGAGTTAATGTTTTGTCCTATCGCATGTGAATAAAACCTATTTGTATTTCTTTGTACAAAATAACAAAAAAGAAAAAAAGAACTTAGTAGGTATTCATTGGAGTAAATATCTTAGGTGTAATGCCCCAAAATCTTTGAGTTGTTTGAAAATATTTTAATAGATGAACAATATTTTAATACCGATTCATGAGGGTCAATTATTGAGGATCCAATCAGTAAATATATATAATTTCAAACTTGATAAATTAATAATTTTTAATTAAACTATGATCTAAGCATTAATAATAAGAAATTAAAATAAATTAAGGTATAATAATCATTTGAATAATAATAACAATAATAATAATAATAATAGCAAATCCCGAGACCTTAGAATCCTTTAGATACATTTCGTTGGGCCACAAATTTATTAGAAGCATGACAAAAAAAAAGAAAGAGGAGATAGAATCGGGAAAGGAGCGCAACAAGGGAGGTTAGGATCGGGCCTTCCGTCGCCCATTGCCTTTTCCTCTTGCTGCCCATCGGCATTTACTCCCGCCATCTATTGGCATTCCCTCGGCCTGCTCGTCGAATCGCTGCTTATGGCATCCTTTCTCAACACTAATCTTCCTCACCTTACTGTAGCCCCTTTTTCTCCGGTGAGCTGTGATGGCCACCGATGACATGCACAACGTTGGTGAGCTCTTAAGGGCGAGGTGATTGCTCTGGTAGCCTCTCTCCCTTCCCAAAAACCTATAATAAATAGATTGGAATGGGAGAAGGCGGCATCTTTTTTAGCAGATCTTGACCAAATAGTGTGGCGCCAGAACGCGTGACCACCAAAAAAGGGACCCTGGGATCCCAAACTATGAGATGACTACATGAGACATCACCAGCGAAGCTCCAGTAAAGCTCCAATGACAGTTTGATGAGGTCTTCTTGCTTTTCCTTTTCTTAATTACAACAAAATTCTTTAGTTTGCTAGAAATTAGCAATAATTGTTATTATTTTGACTTGCATAACTAGAATTAAACGAAGAAACCAAAAAATTCAAGAGCTCTGTGGAATTTATAACCCATAAATCATACACTCCTCCTTCTTGGACCTCTCATCTAAATCCCATTCCACTTCATCGTTTCTCTCTTGGTTATCTTCCTACACCTATTCATCACTAGAATATTCCTAATTTGCCCAAAGGCACCGAGATTTATTTGAAGGTGATCTACCAATTCATTCCCTTGTTCAATTTTAATTTTTTATGGAGCTTTTATGAGCTTAACTTTATTTTTTATATTTATATAGCGCGATGATCTCTCTAGTATGCAATTGAGTGGTAATAAAGTGAGAAAGTTAGAGTTTTTTATGGCTGATGCAGTGGCCAATGGTGTTGATTGTATTATCACCATTGGTGGAATTCAGAGCAACCATTGCCATGCTACTACTGTTGCTGCTAAGTATCTTAATCTTGATTGTTATCTTATTCTTCGCACTTCTAAGGTTAGTACTTAAGCCAACCCCAATTCTTTTTTAGTTTTTTAAATATTGTTATTGTCACTCTTGTTTTGTTGCTGAAAATGTTCTGGAAGTGTTGCAGGTTCTTATGGACCAAGATCCTGGATTGATGGGCAATCTTTTGGTTGAGTGTCTAATTGGAGCTAACGTTCAACTTATTTCAAAAGAAGAATATGCAGAAATTGGGAGTGTGGTTTGTTTTGCCTCGCACCATCATCTTTTGTATCTTTACAAATCTTATCTATGGTTTTGCAGTTTTCTTTTAGCTGTATTTTGAACTCTTAAAGTTATTGCTTTGGAGTAGTCTCCGGCATTTTGAACTTATGGAATTTTAGTTTCATGGCATTCTCTATTACACGGATGCATTAACTTTGTATTTATCAATTGTGCCAATAGTTCTGCTGCTATTTAATTATTCGGGTCCCCGAGTTTTAATCTTAAAAACACTTGACTTGTATTTCAAAATTGTCAAATTTATCTCCAAGGTTTGCCAAGTGCTTTACACTTTGGTTTTTTATTACAAAAATATTAGATCTACGAAACACATGTTTCCCGAATTTTCAATGTTTAGTATTAGGCTCTTTATAATATATTAAAAGAAAAGTTGGTGAAGGAAGGGAGAAAGCCATATGTTATTCCTGTTGGTGGACCAAATTCCCTAGGAACCTGGTGAGTTAAGGTGAATATATTATACCATATATTATACCATATATGCAGTTAAGAACTTGCTTTGATGGATCAGTTGGTTTTATCTGCTATCATTATTGATAGGTCACATTTTTCTACTACTTTATTGCAGGTGAACTTTTCTTATTTTGAAGCTGGTGAAAACAAGCAAGCCCTTGTGAAGTTGGTGACTTGCGGAAGGTTGGTACATAGGAAGATGTCCACTAGATTTCTCTCTCTCTCTCTCTCATGTTAGGTGTTCTCAGCATTTTGTAAACACTAAACTACTAAAAGATGTCTTTATACTCATTTTTTATTTTTTTTATTATTTTTAGTGGCATTGCTCAACTTTGCTAATTAGAAGCGTGCATCTACTTCATACACTAAATGAAAAAAGATTTGATATTGAAGGTTTGCAGTCTAGAAGAATTTATAATTGCTAACCTTTAATCACTACGAAAAAACTGCCAATTAGCGACGGCCTTATTTTCATCATAAATTTTACGGCGGATTAGTGATTGTTTTACAATTCTGTCGTGGGAAGGATATTTTCTATTTTTTTGCGACGAAATAGCAACGAAATGAATAAACAGTCGCTAATTATTGGAGGAAAGTATACGTGCCATGTTTTGCGATGAAACTAACGATGAATATTTCCATTGCTAAAGTTTATAATTTTTTATTCACGAAATTAGTTCCAAAAAATTTAGCGACGAACATTTTAGTCGCTAATTTTGGAGGGAAGATATATTGCCTTTTTTTGCAATAGTTTAGCGACGAAAATTTATCTGTCGCTAATAGTAATTTGTTATAGTAATACAATTAGCGACGGAATAATTTATTCGCTAATCCGTCACCAATAAATTAAAAATTAATTTTTTTAATTTCACTCACATGATTTATGTATAGTTTCAAGCAATTTTAATATAGACTATATGAAATAAATATTTTTTTGTAACAGAAAATTATTTTATAATAGAAAATTATAAATTAATTTTTTATCAATTATACCAAACTCTAAAGTTATTTATTTAGAAAATTTAAATTTTTAATAATAATAATAATAAATATTTATAAATAGTAATATAAAATTTATAAGAAACGTTTTCTCATAAAATTCAGTTTATTTTAGAGGCTTTAATTAAAAACAAAACAAATTAATGAGAGAAAATAAAATTTCCAATTCGTTAATTTATCCAATTTAAGAATTATAATTTACATAATAAAAAAATTGTTATAAAACAAAGGCAGAATGTGCATTTAAGCCCCCATATGAAGAGTAAATTATCACTCAAACCATGACCTCTTTCATTGCAACAACGCTGTTTAATAGGGGCTAAGATATGAAACCTTAGCGGGACACGAAGGTTTAGGTTTCCCTTAGAAGTGGCGCAGGCGTAAAGGAAAAGCCATTGAAGCAAAGCAAAGAGAGAGATAGGGAAGAAATCGAAGAGCTCAAGAAAGGGAAAGAAAGTATGGAGAGCTAACATAAGCACTGAAGACATAGACGATTTCATTGAGAAGTCAACTAAAGATGCTCTTTTCAACGGCTCTCTTTCCCATATTCCCACTGAGTCCCTCTTCTTCTTCGACAAATCCAAAGGTAATCAATTAGCCTTTTTCTCTTTAGGTTCCTCGATTCTCCCCTCTTTAGCCGATACCCCATTTGGTAAAGTTCAGATCTTTCTATGAGGTGAAAGATTGAGAAACACAAAGAAAAAGTACTCCGCACATATAGTATTCTCCGAAAGAACCCTTTTGTACAAGTGGTGCCATCTTCGAATCAGAAGATTAAGAAGAAATCTAAAAGAACCCAAAGAGTTTCTGAGCCAAAAGATGTTACCAAGGTTAGTGACTAGGCAGTTCTGGTGGAGGTTGTTATTAATTCTTTTGGGTGTTTTTCGATATTGAGATTTCTTATGAATTTTTTTATAGGGTGATTTCACTTCTCAGGACTCTAGCATGGTTGACTTATGGGTAAATGAACGTATTCTACAAACTCTCTATTAGTTTAGTTTGTTTGGTTTTTTAATAGTATGATAAATGTTTAATTTTGTTGTATTTAATAATGTTCCAAGTGAATGCGGCAACAAAACTAGAAAGGTACTTCATTTCTATTTAATAATCTAAACCCCAACCTAGTTCCTTAATGCTATGTAGCAATTAAGTATGTTTGTTAAATTCGCGAAACTTGTATGGTCCAAGTTTAATTTGATGTGGCATGTATAGGATAAGTTTTTGCTTTTCAGATTATTAAAGAGGGATCATGTCGGTTGTGTTAGAGATATTAAACAAATATGGGTTGGGTGTGATGGTGGGAGGAGTACTAGAGGATGTGATTATTTTTGGTGGAGGAGAAGTAGATCCATTAATAAAGCATTTAGATTTTTGTAGTTGAGAAGAGGTGCAAACTATGTTTTTCATACTAAATAATTCTTAGAGGTGAGTTTTATGGAGAAGGTATGATGAGAGAATAAAGAAGAAGAAGAAGAAGAAGAAGAAGAAGAAGAAGAAGGGGAGTAAAAACAATTAGTGCAGATGAATTCATGTGGGCTCTAATACCATGTTAAGATGGCTGAAGTGTATTATATTATACTTAAATAAATAGGTCTACATGTCAGCTATTTATAGAGATGGAGATATTTACAAGAAGATAAGATATAGAAAGATACTACTTAACAAACGAATAGTAGATATTTGTTTAATATCTCTAATAGGCTGTAAAAGTATTTGATCATTTTCAGGTATCCATACCTTCAATTCAGGATTCATTAGCCCAAGCTATTGTTGAGGAATTGCAGAATTTGCCAGATATCATCGACAAAATAGCTAAAGAAGATGAGGAGATGAGAAGATGAGGAATTGCAGAAAGTCTATCAAAGTGAGTTGGGCCAATGTTTCTTAACTTCCACTGTGTTCTCTCTTTCTTTTTTTTTCTTTGTTACATTATATGAAAATGCAATCCAATGCTATGGTAATAGTGGAAGAGGAAAAAGATTGAACTGTGTAAGTGGTCCTAATCATAATGAATGCGCTCTTTATTGTGTCTCTTTATATCATCTTCCTCTTCACATGCCCTACCTTTTTGTTAGTGGAATTACAATTTAAGTACAATTTAGCATTTAGTACTAAAGTTCAATGCACAGTGGCAGTGTAAAAAGAGTTAATTTCTTTTGGTACTTTATGCAGTAGTTAGATGGAACAGATATAAAGGTGATAGTGCTATACTCTGGTTAGATGGAGAGCTACTGCTCACCTTCTGGCTATCCTCTATAGGCAATGAAACTACAACGATTTAGTTGTAACATGGCAATGTATGTCCATGAAAAGCTGACATCTTTATAGCTCTCAGGTAACATTTCTCTGGCATTTAAACTCAAAGCTTGAATCTTTCTTTCCTTTTTTTTCTTATTGCTTATTGGGTATGTTATTCTAAGAATGTTGTTCTTAACAAGTAAGAATACTGATTTTGTTAGAGTAGCTTCTTATTAGTCAATGAAGAATTCTGGGTAGGAAGCCCAGAATAATAAATAGAAGGATTAAGGAAAGAACAGAAAAAGAAGACAATAGACAGAATCATAATAAGACAGAAGAGAGATTTGGGAGAGAAAAGAGAGATGGATAATCTTAATTGTATTGCAATGATTAGTGGTCCTAAAGGATGTTATAGTGATATAAAGGAAAAAGTAGGACATTGTGCTAAATGACAAGAATGAATGCAATTTTACCATCACAGAATCTGTCTCCTACTTAAGGCTAGAAACTAACTTTGTTTTACAAACAATAACATAATTTAAGTAACTGCATTCAATTGACAATGAATATGCAGTATAAGCACACACTTTACCTGCTTACCTGCCTATGAATATGCAGTATATTTTTCTTATGCTGTCACATGAATCATTATCTAGAGCTTGATTACAAAATATGTTAATGGTAAATTGTTTGTGATAATATAGTACTTGATAATAGTTTTCCTTCAGATTATTTAGTTGGAAAATTTTTTTAGGATACAAGGCAAGCCACAACAGATATTCTAGACAATGGTCATATTCCCATAGTAACTGGTAGGATTGGACTGTATTTACGATGGTATGTTTCTGCCAATTTTTAGGAAGATTTTCCAATGCTTTTGGAATAGAAAACTTGTCATCTCAATATTTAAATGTCATGACATCACCTTGGGATACATCATCATAGTATTTAAGTAGCCATCATCCCAAAATAATAACTTGTTAGCATCATCACACATAAGAACATAAATTTATCAATTTTTTTCATTTTATCTTCAATCATTTTGATGTTCATATTTAATATTCATAACTAGCTGAATGAATTGGAAAGCTAGTTAAATGGTGATTTAGGTCTTTTCTTTTATGGTCATTTTAGAATCATACAAGTCCTGCAAAACTGTTAGAAACACTATATTGTGAATATTAAAGCTGATTTTGGGTTGTGCTTTTTCCTGGAAATACACCTGTATACCATAGATCATTTTGTAAGCATCTTGAAAGGACTTTGTTCTTATCTTCTCTAGCTGTTGCAACTTACTCCTTTTTTTCTAAGAGATGAGTTGTACCACAACTGCATTCTCTTTGGTCAATTTTGGCAGTTGAGAATTGTAGAAAGCAGAAGTTATGGGATTTTAGATTTTTGCTTTCTGTTTGATGGGAATCACATAAAGAAGAAATGATTTGGCTTAGATGAATAGAGGATTAAAGTAATTTATTAGCGAAAACCATATAATAGAAATTTTTTGGTGACTTTTCCATTTTTTGAAATACTAGCTTTGTGACCCCTCAATATGCATAATCAAAATCATGCATTTCTTTCATGATTCTGTAACAATTTAATTGCAATCTGATTGTGAAATTATCTTAGATGAAAACAGGCATGCTACCTTCTATTGTCACTGTAAACATTCTTCATCAAATGCTCAGGGATTATCCTGTTCAAGGTATGCCAAAGTGTTGTACATTTATAGCATGCAATTTTGGTTACTCTTCTAGTGGCTTTTGAGTTGATTTAATCTGATAACTGAAGGCAGCTTTGGTGGTTGATCCTGTTATGGTGTCTACAAGTGGAGATGTGCTGGCTGGCCCTTCTATTATTTTTAGTTTTTGGTAAGTAAGAATGTTTCTTTTAAAGTCATACACATATAACTAGGTTAATTGGTTTGCATGCCTCCCATGCAAAACTCATTTAGCAAACATGTTGTCCCTTGCTTGTATTTGGGATTTTATAAAATATATGCTACAGTCTATTGCACATACTCTTGCTTCTTGTGTCTTATTTTTCACTGTGATAGTTTATAGGCATTATTTCTCACTATAGTCTATTACACATAATATGGGAAGGTTTGCATACTGTCAAAGTTTTGGTTTTTCAATACAAAGAGGAGCATCTTCCCATGGCTGACATAGTAACTCCAAATATAAAAGAGGCGTCTACTTTACTTAGTGGTATGTCGCTTGAAATAGTTGTTGACATGCGGTATGCAGTAAAGCTTTTGCATGAAATTGGTCCTCGGTCAATGGAAATTGCTTTAAATTCTTTGTTTACTTAAATGAGGATTGTATATTGATTATATACTATTTATTTCTTTGCTGTTATGAGTATTTTGGACCAACAAATTGCCTTTTCTGTAGGAGTTACAATGCTTATTGAAGTAATAATTTCTCCCATGTTCAAATGGGAACTTTTTCTTTTGTGAAAAGATTGTTTGAAAATTTTCTTTGACCCACTAAGCTAAGATATGAATTCTAAACAATAAAGGATGAGCATTTAATTTTGTGGTTTTATTTTTGAAAAAGACATGGAAATATCTAAAAAGAAGCCAAGGCATTGACATTGCAACTTTTACAGCATTTAATGCTCGAGTCATAGGTATAAGTCATAATTCAGCCCTGAATGGTTTTCTTAAATACGTGAAAGGAATATGTAGCATTTTTAACTTGCTTAACTACTAAACAAGAAATTCAACTCTGGCTCCTAAATACTTCAGTGTTGGAAGTGCCATTATCTTTAGTTCTTGTAGCAAATCTATTGAGAGTATGAATTCATCAACTGGCAATTGAAGAATAAAAAAAAAAGAATTTCACATTGACAAGAGTTTTGAACTTGAACTTATATGTTGCCTACCAGAAATGTACTTGTCAAAGGCGGTGACCTCCCTAACTCTGTGGATGCTATTGACATTTTCTTTGATGGTACACCTTAACTTCTATACAATACTTTAGTCCATTGATATCAAGGTTTACTTTATCTGGTGTATGCATGAAGCGTTGATGATTTTTAATGTTGTTTAATCAATTTTTGCAGGTAATGACTACCATGAGCTACATTCACCCTGCATAAAAACTCGCAACACCCATGGTACTGGTTGCACTTTGGCACCATGTATAGCAGCTGAGCTTGACAAAGGTTCTCCAATGTTTTTAGTTGTTAAGGCACATGCTTATGTTTCAAATTCTGGCCAAATTCAAAAAATTCATGGTTCAATAATATAATGACAAAGGTATCAATAGTATATTGTCTAGTGTAGTCAGGATTGCAATGCATTACCAGTGAACAGAAAATTTGTATTCTTCCTCTCTCTACCTGCCTTCATTTCATATTTCAAAGTTTCAAAAAGTAAATATGTGGGATTTTATCTTGCAACTTAGAGATGTCTGATTTTCTTATGAAAATTTTGTAACCCATGTTTATAATCATCAGTGACCTATGCTAAAGATATGTTGCAATTCTAATTCAAGTTTTAATGGAATGCAGACATGCTTGTTAGTAGTGATATTCGGGATTATTCTTCTCATTATCATAATAGTACTCGCAGCATAAGTAGAAGTTATTGTGATTGAACTTACTGGCAAATGAGATAAGAACATGTTTTTCTAATTGGTTTGGTTATGTTGTTTTGCGATGACTGGTGGCTGACTCGAGTGTCTTACTAGCGGTGCTAGTGAAGAGGGGGTTGTGTGTTACAGCTTCTGTAACTTTTTGTTTCTCCTATATTTTACAGTATAATAAAATATTCATTCTTTCCTTGCTCTCTTTTTTTCCCCTCTTTGAGTATAATAAATTACTCACCAATCTGGCATCTGAAAAATTGAATCAAACTGGAAATTAAAATATTGTGTACAGGATGAAAATTTAAAAATACAATAAAAGAAAAAATTAAATTATGCAATAATTTAGCGACGAATTCGAGACAGCAACTATCGCTACTGTGAAAACTTTAGAATTTAAGAAATAATTAGCAACCAAATTAGCGACAAACATTTCGTTGCTAAATTTTACACTAAATTTTTAATTAGCGACAGATTTAGCGATGGAAAATGTAGTCTCTAAATATTATTATTATAATTCGGCGACTAATTAAGAAACTAAATTAGCGACGGAAAAAAATTAGCGACGAAATTTTTCATCGCTAAATTAGCGACTGAATTTGAATTCCATCGCTAATATATTCGCGACTGGTCTTTTAGTGACTGTTCATCGTGGTGTCGCTAATTTAAATTAGCGACGAAATTTTGGTAATTAGCGACTAAATTTTTCGTCGCTAATTAACAGTGTTTTTGTAGTGGATTGACAGTCATAGTTTAATAGTCTATAGTTTCTTTCAAAAGCAGAAAATCCGATGTATGCCAAGGATGCCCTAACCAAGAAGCTTATGTTTCTGCACCTAAAGGCCTTGATCTTGGTGTGTCCCTATATATTGTCATGTAAGAAAACAAGATAAGAAATGTGATTTTGAGCATTGTATTTGAGACTTAGTAAGCATATAAACTAGATAAGTTACTACCTAATTTATGTTACTGAAAAGAAGATAATGAGGATGATTAGTTGAGTTGGTTTATGGTTTACAAGGAGATCTAACATATCTGGTGGTGGAGAAAGAGAGAACACTAGCTGAAACTTTTATATGCACTGATATTAACATCAATAATTATTAGAAACCTTAAACTTTTGTATATATTGATATTTACATCAATAATATTTAACAATAAGCACTCTGCCTCCATAATTTTTTTTGTCTTTTCTTCTTTTTTATGTTATGTTCTTATGCAGGTAAGCGACTTGATAAATTGTGGCATGTATGTATTTACACTAGAGATTTTTACATTCATCCAGAGTGCTGCTTCACAAAGGAAAGATAAAGGCCAGGGTTATGTTGATAGGATAATGACTACAGAAAAAAGTTGCTGGGATGCTGTCATGATCTATTTTTGTTAGAAATTAGTTTAAAAAAAAGATATAGGCTTGATTTAACTGCACTTTGTTTTATATATTGTTTTTTTATGTTGACACTGTCGCTACTGCACAAACGTTAGAATTTGAGAAATAATTAGCGACAAATATTTCTTCGCTAAATTTTACACTAAATTTTTAATTAGCGATGGAATTAGTGACGGCAAATGTAGTCACTAAATATTATTATTATAATTCGGCGACTAATTAGGAATATAAATTAGCGACGAAATTTTTCATCGCTAAATTAGCAACTGATTTTGAATTTCATCGCTAATACATTCGCAACTGGCCTTTTAGCGACTGTTTGTCGCGACGTCACTAATTTAAATTAGCGACGTAAAATAGGTAATTAGAGATGAAATTTTTCGTTGCTAATTTGCAGTTCTTTTTTGTAGTGCACCCTAGGCTATTTTCCTCTCTAAGCATGTAGCACAGGTGGTGCTTACTTTTCTTCAGGAATAAAGTCTTCCTTGAGGGCAACACGTTTATCCTTTCACTGCTCCATAAGCTGAACTCTTGATCTAATTCTCCTCAATTATTCTTCTAAAGAAAGACCTACAAGAGTGATGATTGGAGTACCTCTAATAGTCATCGATTCTCTATAGGCTACAACAGTTGTCGTAGGTGGCTGGCCAGTAGGCTATGCCATGTAATTCATTATATCCATCATCATAGATCTCATCCTCTTTTGAACTCATCAAACCTTCTATCCAGTTTCCAACTATCAATAGGTTCAGCTCACATTAGATCCATCATACCTACTCTATCAGATGCTATCTCAAAGACTACAGCTAAACCCAAATCAATCTCGAATGCCGCCTCTAACTGCCCTGATAAATACCTTCTCACCAGATGCTCATTCGAACTGCTAAACTAGCTTGTTGACTCTATGGTGACTATAATTGTTAACCCTCAATCAAGACTCCAATCTTCCAATGTTTTAAAAAGGATCTTCCATTGCCAATATATGTCAACCGGATTAGCTAAAACTTTCCCTTGAGTGAATTTCTAAAGAAATTAAGGTTCAAAACTCATCCATATAACACTCATCTTCCTATACAAGTCAAATTCTCAAACCATATTGGTGATTCTGTAATGGTTGAAAAAATTATTAATATAATGAATGGTTATGCATGAAATGCATAGGCATATTATATATTAGTTACAAAGCACATGTACAAATTGAAACAAACCTCCCAACCTTATTTCTCCCACATTGGTGATCTTGCAGTCTCTTTCCTCGGTGGGGTTAATTCATGGGTTAGCAGGGAACCCAATAAACACACATGATGCATGATAAAAAAAATCGACAACACAGTATCTCTTTAATTTAAATATAGGCAAATGCAACATCAATCTCTCTATACTTTAGCCATTCAAACAAATCAAAATAGGTGTACAAGGCATAAAAACCTTTTAGAATTCAGCCAAGTATATAGGTATCCAAATATCAAGCAAAGAATTACGTTACACATTATTTAAGGGAAGTATCTATATCGGTACATGGACTTTGGTCTAGTAGTATAACTTTAGGGCTATCCAAGTGTGGTTCCTACCAATAGATCTAGCTCATCACAAGCATAATGATTGGTTAAGTCACCACTTAATATATCAAATAGGTATGAGACTTGGGCTGGTGGTCCTCTCTAATGATTACCTACATTGAAAGGACGTAGGGTCACATTTTGAGATTACACTGTTGGTCAAATGGGTATGACTAACCTAATTCTAAGGCCATAGCATGATTCTAATATAGCCTAAATAAGAAAAGAATTAGCACAATCAAACTATTTACAAACATTTGTATCAATTTAATCAAGTAACTTTAAAAATGAAATCTCAAATAATCCCCAATGAAGTCATCACTATGATGCACACCAAACCCTAATGGCATCCAGTTTGTTGCTAAAAGCCCACTTTTAGGATTCAAGACTATATAGGGTTCTTTTAACTCATGAAAATCAATCATTTTTCAATGAATAAGGGTTCAACCTAGTACATGATGCCTCAAACCCTCGAAAGGATGAAACATCTGAGGTATCCTTGTTCATTTGCTGATGACTAATTTACATGGCGTCTGCTGAGCATCACAAGGCATTTGATTTTAGGAGTCGCCACACAATAAGACATTTAGAAAGTGATTTTTTTATACCTTGTGACATCGAAACTGGAGAGAGTTTGAATCTCATTTCTACTTGCATTACTTGGTTAGTGGTTAACATAAATATCTGCTTATGCCTAACTATGCTAATCCCTTTCTCACATGTTGTAGGAAATGCAACAAGGTGAATAAATAAACATGTTATCATATATAAAGAGATAAATCCATACATAAATCATGAGAATTTAGGGACATTGGTCCTAACATGTAAAAAACTAGGACTAATTTATGTGTTTTTATGTCTTTAAATGGAAACATTTTTATACATGTCAAGCAAAGACAAGTAAATGAATTAATAGTTTAAGAAAAATATAAACATACATAAATCGAGATACTCATTTAATATGGAAACATTGGTTTCCTATGCATAATTTAGAAAATTTATTCAGTGTGCTAGGCATATTAAAATAGGACATTGGTCCATTTTGTTAATAAAACCCAATTAACAAGGTAAAAATTATTTAGTGTAATTTCCTTTAATTTCTTGCCAAAATGCCCTTTCTTACTACATTATTATAGATAGATAATAATGGTATAGGCCAAAATACAAATAAATAAATAAATAAATAAGAAATATTGAATGTAGATCTTTGGGTCTATCTTGCTTTACCCATGTGCTCCAAATAATTTCAAGGATTCATGCATCTAAAAACAAAATAGTGGATGGATTAGATGTGAGCAAACTTAAAGGATAATGATACTCCTCTAAAGGGAACAAATTGAATGCTATTTATTTTCAAAAGAAACACATGCGAATAAAGAAACAAAACAAAGTATGGAAGATTGGGTAAGAGTGAGTCAGGGACTCGCTCATAGACTCTAGTGAGTCATACACCTGGATGGGTAGAGTCATGGGCTAGCTAGGGCAACTCATACTCCTTTCAGTGAGTTATAACCAACCCCTGGATAAGTCATAGACTCGTTCAGGTGAGTGAGTCATGGATTAAGTCTATGACTCACTCATAGGTCGGGGTCCATGAGTCAGTGCAGATTTGTCCGGTAATACTAGAACAATGCCATAAATGCTACTAAAAGGTCTAAAGACCCAAACAAAAGTTAAAATCCATACAAAACAATCTTAAATTCCATTAAATCAACATATAAAGCTTAAACTAAAACCAAAACACATAAAATATACACAAATCACATAAATTGATCAAGTGAGAGAATATGAAATCTAGAGAGAGAAAAAATGGCCATGGAAGATGCAAAGCACAACCAAATCCACAAAATAAGCACAAATTCATGCAAGAATCATAAAAACACACATAAAAATGATAATTGTACAATATTAAACATCACACATAAGAATCAATTTACACAAGTCATTTCCATAGAAGAACACAAGATACAGGGCTTTTAAAGATCAAGGTATGACAAAAAGAATTAAATGATTTTTAGTAAAAGGATGAGCTCTTGTATTACCTTTAGTTTTTCTGTGAATTAAAGCTAGTGAGATTGCTTTTGGCCCCTCTTTTCTTTCATCATCTATGAAATTCTTGGTTTTCTTTCTTCCTTAAAAATTCAAGTTCTTTTCTAGAACTAGTGTTTTTTCAAAAAAAAAACCATCTTTCTCTTTTTTTTTCCTTTTTCTCTCTCCAGATAGATTTTTGTGTGTTAATTTCTCTCCTTAATCCCAAAAAAGTATCCAATCCTTCTTAATTAACTTTTAGATTAAGATCAAAACTAAGGATAGATATTTTTTGTTAAAATGATTCTCTGTCTCGTAAGGCTTAAAGCCTAGATCAAGATTAAAAATGGTGAGTCACAAACCAAGTTCATAACTCACTATGGAGTAAAGGGCTAAGGTAGATAGTGACCATGGGCTCTAATTTATGACTCAAGTAATGAGTCATAGACCTGACCTGTGAGTTAGTCGATGACTCACTTACTGGGTTAGTAAGATGGTTTTAGCCATACCTACTTCCTGCCAAAAATAAGGAAATGAAAATATACCTTTTAAAAGAATGGTTTTTTCCTTTAAAAACTTGATGTAAACATTTTTTCATGTCCAAAAGGAATGCAGGAATAGAAAAGAGAAGGCACTGCTAACTTATGGCCATTTCCAACACAGCGTTATCCTCATTAGGTAACCCTGACAGAGGCTGATCCATTCTCGATGTCTACACATATATTGCCAAATAATGAACTTTATTATTATTTATAAATAATAATGTTAAAGGATTATTATGGAAATAATACAATTCAAATCCTACATAAACCCAGAGATCTCATGTGCCTCTCGAACACATCTCTTATTACAGGTTAATTTAATGGATCTACTATCTTATCTTGCATGAAAATGTACTGCAAGTTCACCTCTCTGCATGCAACTATATCTTTTGTGTAATGATACTTAATGTTGATATGCTTAGTCCTACTATGAAATTTAGGATTTTTAATATAAGCTATCGATGACTAACTATCACTACAGACTATCACGGGTACCTCTAAGATAGTTACTTTTAAATGGTTCACTAACCATTTTATCCAAACTACCTCTTATATTGTATTAGAGAAAGTAACAAATTTAGCTTCCATTGTTGATGGGGCTATACAGGTTTGTTTCTTGCTCCTGCATGAGATGGCACACATGCCAAACAAGAAAATGAATCCTAAAGTGGATTTTCTCTCATCCACATCTCTTTTCCAGCCAACATCTGTGTATTCTCTCAATAACAGATCCTTGTATTGATAATAGAGAGAATAGCTTGCGGTACCTTTGAGGTATCTAAATATCATTTTCATTGCTTTCTAATGTGCTTTATCTAGGTTGGACTAATATCTACTTACTATGCCCACTGTATAGCATATATCATGTCTTGTGCACAATATTGCATACATTAGACTACCTATAATAGCAGCATATGGAATGTTCCTCATGCATTCCATTTCTTCTAATATCTTAGGACATATACTCTTACTATGAAATGTTGGGAATTATAGGTTACATGCATCTTATAAATAACCGAAATTTTAAATTTTTAACCAATAGATCTGATCTTGCCATGAATTTACAATATACATATTAATGAGAATAAGAAAAATCACCTTTGATTTTTATTAAATAGTTGATTTTCCTTCTCACCGGGTTGTCGCAAACCACAGTGTCCAAAATTGAACATCTCTAATTAGTAATCCACACTAGAGAAGGATTGAATGAACTAACAATGGAGGAATACAAGGGCTGGCCAAAATCCCTTGATGCTAGCAAGGGGGGTGGTGGCTAGGGTTGAGAGAGTGAGAGAATGTTTCATTTCTCTTAAGGTTTACTTAACCCTAAAATCCCTATCACTTGGATTTTTATAGTTAGGTTAAAAATCCAACTTCATAATGGGATTGGGCTTTTTAAAATTTTGGAGAAATATTAAATGGGCTTTTGGAATTATTAATAATTTATTTGGGCTCAATTAAATCCAATTTAAATCTTTTCATAAAAGACTATGCACAAAACCCACAAACTAGGCCCTTCATGCATACATTTGGATTTAATCACCCAAATAAATTTCAAATCCATCCAAATTAAATATGTAGGTTCTATAACACTTATGAAATATATTTAATTTTTTTTGGTCTAAGAATTAGGCCTTTAAGGCCTTCTATCAGGGTTTTGGCATCCAACCCTTCCTCTGGAGCATTTATGCGCCAAAACCAATCTTCGAGGCCTCTTTTAATTTCTCTAATTCATCTATTAATTATTATATTAGCCCTATAATACTTATAGTCCAATAATAATTAATTATGAAATACAATATTTCAATTAGGTCCATTTTACAAAATATTTCTAAAAAGTTCTGCGAATAATTTTACTTAATCATAATTAATTAAACTCTTTAATTAATTATTCTCTTATTCACTTCTCTATTCCTATAATAATATCAAATATTATTATCCTTGTCATTTTATCATTTTATCCTTTTCTCTATATGTGTGTGACCTATTAGGTTCCTGTCCATATTGGCAATATAATATGTAATTGTGAGTTCTATTCAAAACTCACATGATTTAAACTTCTTTAAATCATTTTATCAATCCCTATTGATATTTATGATACATTATTATATAAGTCATGATTGGCCTTTAGCTAGGCATCATGACTATCCAAATGTCAGGAAAGTTAAGTGTTTTGACTATACCCTTCCATATAAACAGTTACCGTGTAATTACTCGTTTCACCACTCTTATCTCAATTAGATTCTGAGTATGGATTTCTATCAACTCATATAAGTATAATTATGTATGTTCTATTAATTTAACCATTGTTCCCTAAATGCACTTCATGGATCCCTATCCATCTTGGCATATTATTCTGGCCAAAGATTCTCTGAACAAGGCAATTATAGAATCATGCGAGATAACTTCCCTTAATAAATTTGGGATGGTGAATCCTTTTTTAATCACTCAACTATCTTCAAGTAGGTTATGATATACCCAATCTCCTAACTATGTTCACCCCCAGTTGGAAGTAATCAGTTATGGAGTCAAAGTATACCACTTGCTACTTAAGATAACTTTGGCGATCTCTAGTCTAAGGATACTTGCACAACCGCTATAAAAAGATTCTTCACTGACATAGATTTAATATCCATGTGAGGATTCTCTTTGCAGTTCTTCAGTGAACTTGTTCTTCTAACAAGCATCCATATGTTAGCTTTGATTATCTTCCACAATCACAGTTATGAGAACCACTGCTTAAACCATTCAAGGAGCATAACATGTGCTAGTCTGTCTGCATTAACAATATCCTATCTTGTTAATTCTATGACTAGGGATATTTAGATGTTAACATATTTGCATGCAATAGACATCTCACATCATGAAAACTTTCATGATTGCCTTTGCATTGTATTTATAATATCTAGAACTTCATTTATTAATTTAAGATTTACAAACACATGTATTTAAACAAAGCATTAATAAATGAATGATGCCTTTTATTAAGAATATGAGTTCATACATATGAAATACATCCCTATTACATGGGCTCTAGGGCATACTCTTTAACATGAAATTGATTCTTTGCAATGGGGCTATTAATGGATTTGCATTTTTGCATATTAAATCATTGAAGGACTTGTTTTGATATATGTCTCTTATGAAAGAGATAACAACTTTTTTAAACAATCTCTTGAAATCTTAATTCCAAGAATGTAGTCTGCCTGACCTATATCTTTCATTTCAAAATTGAAAGATAACCATCATTTGATTTCATTTACATATTGAATGTCATTTCCTGTTATAAGTATGTCATCTGCATACAAAGTTAGAATGATAAATTTGTCTTTAGAGCTTTCGTGATAAACACAATGGTCTCCATCATTCATGTTGAACCCATTCAACATGGTTATTTTATAAAATCTCAAATACCATTATCTTGAAGACTATTTAAGGCCATAGATTAATCTTTTCAATTAGCAAACCTTATGTTTTCTATCTTTTCCAATAAAACCTATAGGTTGTTCCACGTAGATTTCTTCATTTAATCCTCTATTGAGGAAAGAAGTCTTTACATCCATTTGATGTAGCTCTAGGTTTAAACTAGCCACTATGGCTAGAATTAACCTTACATATGTAAATCTTATAAAAGGTGAGAAAGTCTCCTTATAGTCAATCCCTTTCTATTGCGTAAACCCCTTAGCAACTAACCAAGCTTTATATCTTTCGATCTCTCCATTGGCTTTTTGCTTTACCTTGAAAATCCACTTATTCCCAATTAGTTTACATTCTTTGGGTAGATCAACCAATTCCTAAACTTGATTTAATCTCATAGATGTTATATTGTCTTCCATTGCCTTAATCGATTTTCTTTAGCTGGGCATGAAAGAGCTTTTGATATATTTTTAGGTTCTTTTTCATCTTATGGGGTAGCTAAAGAGCTTCATTCGAGTCTTCAATCTCAAATCATCGATATGGAACACTTTTCTTTTTAGATTTTTGTAATTTCAAATCATTGATAAACATATCTCATATATTCATTGTAGTTTGGAATACTTCTACTGGGATTGACATTAATAATCCTACTAGAGCCGAGAATACTCACGCTTAAATAAGGGTCATAACTAGTCATGCTTCCATTGGAGGCAGGAAGATTCCTAATGAAGCAAGGATCCCAAACATTTGGATCATTTGGAAGAGGGTTTTGACCTTTTTCTTCGAATTTCATCCCACTTGAATGTAGTGATCCTAATGGTTCTGCTTCTTAAGTCTCATAGAAAGTGAAATCTTGACTCACTTTTTCCAACTTTGGAAATTTAATTTTTAGGAAAATGATATCTTATATTCAAATTCTGTCACTATACCATTTTCTTGCTCATCGATGAATATATATCCTTTTAATACTTTAGAATATCTCATAAAGATAATCATTTTACCTTTTGGTCCCAATTTACCGATTTGCTCGAGGTATCATGGATATAAGCAGCAAAGCCCCAAGTTTATATATGACTTAGTTCAGGTTATCGACTAGTCTATAACTCATAAGGTGTGGATGTGACAAACTTGGAAGGTACTCGATTTAAAACATATGTGGCTATTAAAAGAGATCTCCCCAATAGGAGATTGGAAAATTTACCTAAGCCATCATAGATCTTACCATATTTGGGAAAGTTCTATTTCTCCTTTTTACAACACCATTATATTATGGAAATCTAGGAAAAGACAACTGATACTCAATTCCTTTTTCATCACATAAAGCTTTAAATTCATTAGAAAGATATTCTTGCCCTCTATCAGCTCTTAAAGCTTTGATTTTTCTATCTAATTTATTTTTAATTAAGTTCATATAACATTTGAAGTAACTCAATACTTCTTATTTGTGAGAAATCAAGTAGACATGACCATATCTCATATAGTCATCTATAAATATGATGAAATTGTAGGCCCCATACCTTACCCTCACATTTATTGTACCATATAAATCAGAATGGATTAACTGTAATGAAAAATAGACCCTAGTTCCTTTTTCTAACAGTTTTCTTTTTAGTTTTCCTTTTAGCTAATGCTCATAAGTTGGTAAGTTAATTTTAAGGTTACCTAATAAATCTACTTTGGCTAATAGGCTAATTTGGCCTTACCCAATGTGATTTAACTTAGCATGCCATAATTTCATATTATTATCATAACTATGTAAAGTAGAAGAAGAAATTAAGGAAAAACTAGTATTATTCATATAATTAGGATCAATATCCATAATAATGAAATTGTTCGAAATAAAACCAAAATCAAAATAAACACCATCCAAACATAAATGCATATTATCATCCTTAAAATGCAAATTAAAATTTAGTCTCATCAAGGATAAAATAGAAACTAAATTCCTACGAATCTCTGGGGCATAAAATACATTATGTAGGAGTAAAATTGGCATTCACATAAGACTAATTTGCATATGTCGATCCCTTTAACTGCCACTTTGGCATTTTTCCCATATAAATCCATTTTAGCCACTGTTGTTATTCATCAAAATTCGATAAAGGTATATTGATCGCTTATCATATGGTCCATTGCTCCTGAGTCTATCACCTATAAAGGATGAAAATCAATTAGAAATATAGAGCTAGATATAGAGATTTCACTAACTCTCTAGTCATAATAGTGTACCTATTTAGGCATAGTGCAATCTTTTGCATAGTATCCTTTCTATTGAAGTTTGAAGCACTTCACTCTTGAAATATTAATTTTCTTCTTGCCTTTGGACCTATTAGCATTATCTCTCACTTTTTTCTTCTTAGGCTCCTTAGCCTTGTCTTTACTCTTATTCTTGAAACTTTTTCTCTTATTCTGGTTAGAACTCATTCCACCAGAATGGGATTGTGCCACATGCACTTTAGCATTAACCTTAATCATCACTAGATGATCATCTTCCAGCTTAAATGACAAATGACATCCCCAAATGTATTAATATTATCCATATGAGTCAATTGTATCTTCATATGTTCTCAACTCTTAGGTAAAGAGTGGATGATAGCTTGGACCTATTGGTCGTTGATCAGCTTATAATTAGCTTCACTAAGCTCAAAAATTATATTTTCCATCTCTCTCAAATGTTTTTGCATATTATATTTAGATTTTTTCTAATAAGTATCAAACTTGATCGTCAATGATCGAATCTATGCTGAAGACATAACTTCAAACTTTTTCTACAAGATAATTAATAGATATTTTGCATTTTGATACTTACAAAAGTATTTAGTGATGTCATCATCCATTGCACTTAGCAAGATGATGCAGGTAGTGGAATTCTTCTTTTTCTATACCATGTAACCATTTCGATTCAGCCTATGCTGGGCAGTGGTGCCATCCTTAGGTTCATCCATAACCGAATATAAAGGTTCTAGAGCCTCTTACTCTTCAAAAATATATTGGATTTTTATACTTTAAATTTCATAATTATCACCGTTTAATTTTATATCTTTGTTAAGTTTGACAATAATTAATTTGGAAGCAGAGGCCATTATGGATCATTTGATCTCTAATGGAATAAAAATTTGCACATTATTAAAGGAGAATTGACAATACATGCTATTCACTATGCCTTTAAAAAGATAACCTAATAAAGCTATCTATTAGGCCTAAATTCAAAAAGATTACTTAAAGTATCCAATTATCCTCTAAGTCCTAATATCAAATCTTATAGGTTAAAGTTTCATGCATAGTAAATCTTAATTGTTGGATATTAAGTTATTAAACTTAATAAAGGATATTATACTTAAGATAATCTAAGTCTTAACTTAAATATCATGCAACATCTTTTTTACTCATAAAAATTGCATTGCAGTTAATAATAAAATAAACACAATTATAATTAATATTAAATGCCAATATAGTATCCAAAAAATTAAATAAACACATTTATTTAATCAATCATAAGCATCCAACAATTCCAAAAATAAATGAAATGTAATACACACTTTTCTTTAAAAAATAGGAAAAACAAATCTTATTTAAAAAAATCAGCTAATTGATAATAAATATGACACTCATATCAATTACACGAAGAGACTAGTACATCTTTAAACTAGCCTCATAACTGGAAATGAAATTTGACCATCTTATATAACTCATATGGAAAACTATAAACTCGGTCATGTAACCATGTACGATACGCAGTGCATCCACTCCTAAGCACCATCACTGATTTAGTGTTACTTTTTAACACTCATCTATTGGATATCTTAAGCAAGAAATGCATAATTGATCTTCTATAATTTCCATTTTCTAATTTTTACGCGTCCAACAACAAATTCCTCAAATCTGGATGGTGACCAAGAGAGTTCTTCATCACTTTAATTAAGGTCCTATCATTATATCCTCTATTCAAGCCACCAATCCAAATGCACTCAACTGCTATTTGTTCTTGTATGTAGATTATGTAATGCACTATTGATATATTATTCATCCTCACATTGCTAATCTTGTGCACTTTTGCATTAGCTTTAGCAATACCTTAAGGAGTTCGTGAACGATAGGGACTCCTTATCATCATCATTTCTGTTATACATAACAAAAAATAAATAGTAATTACACTCATGTACAAACATATATAATTGAAAATCATTTCAATAAAAAAATAAGGATAAATCCACAATATATAATTTTCAGACATATTTGAAAATTTAAAAGGTAAAATATATATCAAAAAATTATTTTCATCAATTTTATTATAGTTATTTTTTTATTTGGAAAAACACAAAAATTATTTTTTGGTCCTCAAAAAATGACCAAAAATAAAAAATTGAGAAAATCAGTTTTAAAAAAATTGAATTGATTTAGTGGTTAGAGGAGGGCTCACACTCCCTCACACATTGTTAAGAGTGAGTTTCACATGCCATACATGCGGCAGACACACCACATGCCAGCTGAGGTAGGGTCGCCATATGGCGGGACCCCATTAGGCCATATGTCTCCATATCAGACCCTGTTTGACATGTGGCAGCCATTCATTAGTCTACATGGATGCTATACGGCACCAGATGGACTGGTATATGCCATGTGGCATCAGGTGAACTGATATATGCCACGCAGCATGACCATAGTTTGCCATATGGCAGTCAACCATTGGTCCATATGCATCCGTGATGGATCCATATGTGTCACATGGTATGACAACGGTTTACCATATGGCAGACCTTGACTGGATCACATGTCAACCCTCTGTTGGTCCATTTGTTAGATTTTTTTGACACATGGTGACATGTGATGCCACCTCAATGGTTCATGTATCCTAAGCCTATTGGTCCATGTGTCAGAGTGATAAATCACCCTAATAGTCGATCCTCTATTGGGCCATGTGTCAAAGTAACTTACCACTCTTATATGTGGTTGGTGCATGAGGGGCACATGCCAAAGTATGTGGCATGTGTACGCCACGTGCCGCCCTGAAGGCCGTTTCAAGTTATCAAATTTTTTCCGGTGGGAAGTTTTTAAGGTCCAGGAACACGATAGTGAGGTCAAAATTCAAAAATACAAACTTTTAATTTTCGTTAAGGACTTTTTGCATAATTTTTGATGTACACATATACACAAAAAATTAAATTCCAAAAATAGCATGATATATACATGAAAATTCATAAATTAGGTGTTCATGCTACCTAATTAGATCTACCGATTTCATGTAAATTATAGATCTAAAATTAAAACATGCCAGAATGTAAAAATTAGGGCTCTAATATCAATGTCAACATTTATACACCAAAATAATAGCATAGATAAGATATTACGAGTAAATGTATTTACCTCTTGTAGCGCAGAACCCTTTGATATGAGCTGAAGCAATGGATCTTTACTTTCACGTCACTAGCATAGGCTTTCAATGAATAGCACGTATACTGAGAAGAAAGCGACTATTTCACGATCTAAATGCCCCTTATAGAGATATTAATTTCGTGTAAAGATTATGTGTGTACGGAGAGAATATTGTGTGTAAAGAGTAACCTCAATTAGGTTTACAAAAAGCCTATTTATAGAGGTAATTAGGAATTAAAATCATAATTAACTCTTTTTCCTATTTTAATTAAGAATCAATTATCCTAACCTAAATAGATTAATTATTGTAGATTAATTATTGTAGAGTCATGGGCTCACCCAAACTCTATCCAATTTATTAACTAAATATTATCTTAATTTAATGCATTAAAATATTTAGCATAATTAGTTATGGAAATAACTTTATGTAATAAATAAAGAATAGAAATTATATATAATATTTACATATAAATTATTAGTAATATATATAATATTTAATAAAATATTTTTTCAGTTCAATTCGATTCCAGAACAGTTAGATACAACTCAATGCAATTTTCAGCTCAAATACAAACAAAATATCCGAATTCTAAATAAAGTCAACAATAAAATTCGGTTATAAATTTATTTTTTTTGGCATTTTGGTTTGGTATAAAAAGATATAAATATGTGTATAGCTTTACTGATAGCAATAAATTTAAAAAAAAAATTAAAAGAGAAGAAAATAAAAGAAAGATAGAGCTGATTAAGGTCCATGTTAACGAAAGATTATATTTATCATTTTCAAACATTTTGCAAATTTCCTTTTCAAAATATTCTGCCAATAAAAAATATAAAATGGAAGAAGAAAAAATGAAATCTTTTAAACAGAAAAAACAATTGATTTAACATTTTATTAACTATTAGAGATCGTGCAGTCAAGTATACATAAAAAATAAAAATAAAAATAAAAGAAAGGAAGGAAGATAAAAATAAAAGGAAATATGCAATTAATTATAAATTTCCAATTTTTCAAGTATTTAAAATTTAGGCAACCGTTGTAATCCTTCAGCAAGAGTCACCATGCACTTATGTATTTGTTGTCTATATAAATAAACAGACATAACCGCTTTTCACAAAAAAGAAAAAATAATAATAATAATAGCAGACAAAGTATATATCTTTGTGTATTTATATTGAGATGTTAAAAATGGAAGAAGAATATGGATGGGGAATTGGTTCAACAGTGGCGTTTCTTGCTGTTGCTTCTGTTCTTCTTTTGGGTCCTTTATTAATGGGAACATTGAGCCCACCGTCTCTTCTTTCAATTCTATTCTTTTTTGTTGCTTTGATAGCTATTCTATTCTTACTCCACCAAGCTTCTAAAGAATGATTTATACGTACATTTTTGGAAATTGTCATGTTTTGGCTGTTTCCTTCTTTTTTTTTTTCTTTTAAAACATGAATTGTATTTGATTTCCTTGTACTTAAATAAGAGGGTTAGTATGAAATAAGATAAAATTTCTTGTGTTGCATCGATTTCTAGTTTTAATTGTTTTGTTGCCTTTAAATTAAGTAGGCGAAATAAATACAAAAATGCCATGCACTAATTCATCTACCTTTTATTTAAAAAAAAAAAAAAATTCATCCATTAAGTTTCTTAATTTACGAGGTTTTAGCAGTAAAAAATTTGTTCTGATGATGTAGTATAAAGTTTGATCAACAAGCTGTACTTTCTTTTAATATTTCGTATATGCAGATAAAAAGTTTCTTTTAATTTTGTGAATATACCCATATGAAAGGGAAAAGAACTTTAGAAAGAAACTGTAATAATTAATTTTAGAAAAAGTCTTAGCTACAAATAACTGATAAAATTTCATTTATCAAATTAATAAAAAAATTAATACATATGGTGAGTTAGTTGAAAAAGAAAAAGTAATCGTTAATATGTACGTGATATTTTATTGTTAGTTTGATTTATAAAAAAACTTCATGTACTCGCTGACTTTTCAGTAGGGCTAGGAATTAAGGTAAAATCTACTAACGAAGACCATCTAGGCATCGACAGATGATTGTCTTATTGATGCCTGTGTTTTCTCTCTGTTTCAATGAAGGCATAGGTTCGATAGGCGCACTGTTTCGTGATCATAAAAAATACTGAGTGGAAAGTTATCCTTTTTAGTGTTCTACTAAATCATAATTTAATCTTTATTTCATTTCTTTTTTTAATTTCAATTGGCCGTAACACAAATATCTTTTAATTTCAATTTAATATACTGACGTTCTATCCATTCTCTTTTGTCCAATTCCGCGGTGGATTTGACAGGATAGCTAAGCAATTTAATAGTAAGTTTGACAAAAAAAAAAAAAAAAGATAGAGATTCATAAAACCAATAGATGAAATTAAGTTGAAATTGAAGAATTTTCTACCAGGAATTTTCCAACCTACAAATAGAAATCCATAGATCGATGTTAATCAGCAAAATGTCCTAAGACTTTTTTTTTTCTTTCTCATGTGATATTTTTCAATTGACTTGATTCACAAATTTGTTCATGGATGTGATACATTTTGTTATAACATTCTTTTGTGTATGTTAGCTTGAGAAAACTAGAATTATTCATTATTAGGGTGCAACTAGGGGTGTGCAAAACTGAACCAAAATCGAGAATCGAACCGAATAGATTTTGATATGTTTGATCGGTTATTTTGATTTTCGGTTCGTTTGGTTTTGAACCGAAAAAAAATCGATTCGGTTCTTAAAATTAAAAAATCGAAGGAACCAAACCGATCAAAGTTTTTATATATATATATATATATTATAGTATTTAAATATTAGAATTGAAGCATTGGATGAGTGGTGTGAGTTTTAAGTAAAATTTACTCAAACCCCTTAGGTTTTAGGTTCAAGTCCTAGAAGCCACCTTTGTTTTCTCAATTAGTAACTAAAGGCTAATTTACCTCAAAATTAAGTACTTTTGACTCAAACTATTACGAAATTTAATTTTTTTATTTTAATTTATATATTATTATAATAAATGATGAAATATTAATCCAGAAATTAAAATAATGAAAGGCTTCATTGTCTCGAAATTAAGTATTTTTGACTCAAATTATTATGAAATTTAATTTTTTTATTGGAGATCTTTTTATCCTAATATATATATATATATATATATATATATATATACACACTTGTAACAAATCTTAATTTCATATAATGACAATGTTTTAGGATTTTTTTTCACTTGATAATTTTTAAATTTCAATAAATAATAATTACATAATTATCTATTTTACTTTTATATATGCACTAAAAATAAGTATCTAATAAAATAAAATATAAAATTTTAATAAATTATAATAAAAATTTTGTAAAATTGAGAATAATTAATTAATTAATTAATTTAGTATTTATATATAAATTAAGTACAGTTCTTCTTCTCCACTGCCATGTGAGATTTAAAAGCCTTTAGAATCCTTAATTTCGCATTGCATTGAGTTGCTCGGGCGTATAAAATTATACTGTTATTATTATTTAATAAAATAATAATTGTTCTTATATGTACTTTTACGTATTATTAATTATATGTAATTTTACTTCAAAATCATTAAGTTATGATGGGTTTTAATTGCCCAAAATTTCAAATACATATCTAATTTCGAAGTGATATATATATATATATATATATATATATATATATATATATATATATATATATATATAAAGCTAATTTTGTGGCTGATTGTTTATCTCATTTGGTTACATGATCCTCTCAAGGGTATTTGTAATTAGATTCAACGAGATTGAGTTGGTGTTTCTTATAGAATATAATTTTTATGAAGTATTCAATGGTAAACTCAAAGCTGCAATAATTCCACAAAATTGAGTATTCATTGATGTTTATCTGGCAAAAAATTTTGTGGCCAATTGTTTAGCTTATTTGATTAAATAATCCTCTTAAGAACGTTTGTAACTAGATTCAACAAGATTGAATTGGTATTTCTCATAATAGACGATTTTCTATGAAGTATTCAATGGCGAAACTTTTGAGTTCTCATGATTTTTATAAAAATTTATTTGAAATTCTTTTATATTGTATTTTAACATGGTATGCAATTTGATTTGTCTAGTTTGGTCAGTTTTCCGATTAAATGTTCATTCCTAAATTTTAGTATAAATTTGGTTAAATTTCAATTTGTTGAATAAAATAATAGTTTTATTTCAGAACCTTAAAATTTCCAAATTACCATAGTTTTTTCTAAGCATACATTTAGATTCAATGTGTGTTAAAATAAATATGTCAAGTCAAATATAATGTAAAAAAAAGGTTAAGAGACTTAATAATAGGAAAAAAACATTATAGACAAAAGACCTGAGATTGGTTTTTTTGGTTTACAAGAAATAATAGTAAGAATTTCTGAAATCTTGAACCTGTGCTGCAAAATCAGAATCCGGTTTATTGGAGAATAAAGTAATGAAAGGCTATTTCAAATATGTGTATATTTTTTATTGGAGATTTTTTAATGTATTTTTTAAAATATTATTTTACTAGTATATTTTTTTAATATAATTTTAATTAGTATTTATTACAGACATAATATAATAAGTTTAAGTATATTATTTTAATTTTAGTTATTTTAAATGAATTTATATTATTGAATATAAATTAATTTAATTTATGGACCCATATAGGTTAAAAGTCCAATAAAAAATAAGCTCACATTGACCTAAAACTGATTGAACCTAGCCAAATCGATCGAAATTAATTTGATTTATTTGATTTTCGGTTCTAAAAGGTCGGTTTTTGGTTCGGTTTTTTTAATTTAGAAAGTTAGTTTTTCAGTCTATTCGGTTTGGTCCCAAACTGACCATTTGCACTGCCCGAGGTGCAACTTAGAATGCAGTTTGTTAAAGCATTTGGCTCTCAGAACTCTTTAAGAATCGGTTAATTGTTATTGCATGTCCTAATCATAGACAGACAGCAATGTTGCTAGGCTTTACTGAGTGGGGTTTATTGAACCCACTCAATAAAAAAAAAAAAATGCAAAAGCAGTTTTATAAGTTTAATTTAAAAAACAAAAAGTTTGACCACACTTAATCAAGAAAAAAATTAAAATATATCATTATAATTTTTATTTTTCTTAAAATGGAACCTACTAAAAATTTAAATGAATCTTTTGTTGCTCGCTGTAACTTTTATTCCACTAAACCAAATTTCTAGTTACGTTCTTGTATATAGTGGAGCTCATCAGATCTCTCTATCATGTGAAGCCCTGAATTAAGGCATTCATCCAACATGATATTTATCAGAACACTATAAAGTCAATTGGGACGAAAGTGACGGAAAGATTACTGCTGCAGCACACGTAGATAATTAAACAGAGTAACTGATCAGATGACGGAAACAAATTAAGGTAGTTTTGTTTTGGCCATATAAATGCCAATGAAACAGAAAATTGTCTGAATAAGTGATTTCAAAAGACAACCAAACCCTAACCTCTGAATTGAAAAGACCGTCGCCTCATTTATGCTGAGGAAATGTCTCGCTTGTCTGAGAGGAACTGGCACTGGAAGGATCCCTCATATATCCTCCCATTGCAGTTCCTCCAAAAAATCCTTGGTGATGACCCATGTGAAATGCCGGTGCAAATGCCAATGTCCCGAATTCAATGCTCCTCTTCACCAACGGCTCCCCTCTTATCGAGCTACGCTCTCCCTCTAGCTCCCGATAACGATGAAGATACAGGGTCAAGGGTTCGATATAGTCATCAAACCCTAGCTTGCTCATAGCATAAAGCACATCCTCAGCCGTAATGGTCTTGCGCTGCTCCCTTTGGCATCGTTCGTTGGCTTCGCTGGTGATGAAGCTGATGTACTCCGAAACACATTCTTGGATGGTTTCCTTTGCATCATCTGAGATTTTAGCATGCGGTGGAAGTATTCTTCGCATGATCCTAATCACATTTGCGATTGGCATGAACCTGTCTTGCTCTCTAACGCTGCATTCGTTGTCGTCAGTAGTAGATTGATTATTGTTGCTGCTACTGTTGCTGTTGTTACCATGATTGATCTCATCTGCTCTGATATTCATCTCCGATAATTTCATTCCTGCAACACATTGAATAACCATAGTTCCCCAAGCACTTATGAATCCTACAATAAGCACGTCTCACCAACTCATTTCTCCATATATATATATAGATAGAGAGAGAGAGAGAGAGAGAGAGAGAGAGAGAGGGGGGGGGGGGTGTTATGATTTATGTCTACCTATAAAATTTTTCTAAATATTTCTTTTATGAAAATATATTTACTTTTCCATATAATAATAATAATAATAATAGAAGTAGTAAAATGAGAACTTTGTTTTTAGTGGAATCAAAATAGACAAATTAAAGAAATTTAGGCAAAAGATGCTCATAATTTATTTTTCAAACTAGATTGATTTTTTATTTTCAATTGTCAACGAAATTAAGTGGAATAAAAATATATAAAAGAAGATCTTTTTGTTTTTCCAAATGAGGGGAGTCAGTTAACTCCGCTACTATAAGGACATATACATTCCTATACATGGAGGTCTATTAGTGGATCAATTTATGAAATTGAAGCATATTCTTACAGGCATCCTATGATGACATGCACATTCCCACACACACATATATATATATATAACATAAGCTTGTAAGTGTGTAACGCACTCGATTTTCCGTTTGCTTTAAACAACAGGTCACGTTATGTTGTTTGTTTGCTCATAAAATAACAAATACTTGAAAACCAAAGATTACAAAAAATCCATGCAACTTATTTTGACATATTGTTCTCACAGAATATAATGCAAAATGCCAAAATGACGTAGGCAAAGAGCAGGGCTCCTTTATATAAAGCAAAGAGGATTGGCCGTTATTATTTGAAAATGAAAATTAATACTTTTGACCGAAACAAGAATGAGTAATAATAATAAAATAAAATAAAATAAAAAGGAAACGAGCTTTTTTGAAGGCAGAAAATGCATGGACGCCACTTGCACTTGTGGGGTCAGATGTTGCTTGGAGTATGCAAGCCACTTGTTCAAAATCTACGTGTTTATTGCAATTTTCAAACCTTTTTTTTTTTTTACAACTTAATTTTCCACGGATTATTTTCTTTTCCAATTTGCCATTTTGAATCTGATCGTTCTTTCTATTGGAACAAATAATGCAGTTCAACAGGAAGGACACGATTTTAAAAGAAG
Organism: Excoecaria agallocha; assembly: GCA_037975025.1. Taxonomy (NCBI): domain Eukaryota; kingdom Viridiplantae; phylum Streptophyta; class Magnoliopsida; order Malpighiales; family Euphorbiaceae; genus Excoecaria; species Excoecaria agallocha. The sequence goes on along the minus strand of CM075806.1, from coordinate 44,426,681 downwards.
CAAAAACAATATATATATATATATATATTTGGTTTCTCTTCATTTTCAGCCTGTGCAATCAAATGTGGAAATCTGTCTGTTACCAACTCATTTAAAAACAAAAAATCAATAATAAAAAAAGAGAAAAAAAAATGAAATCATGATGTTTTAAAAATGAATATAGAAAATGATAGAGTTATAATGGAGAACTTTTGGTAATGGAGATCCTTAGAGATTATTTTATTTCCATGTATAGAGAAGATGATTTTACATATATAGGGAAGTTGATTTTATAATTACCTGAGGTTGAGCTTGGGATCTTGCGGTAACCATGGAAGCCTCCACGTTCCATCTCTCTTTTCTTTCTTTTCTTGCTAGTATGTGTTGTTTTGTTTTAGGATGCCAAACTGATCAATCAAAATGGTGAAGCTCTAAATAAATAGAGAGCAAGTGTCCTCATTTCTATAGTTATAATTATAACAACTGGAACCACGTGCCTGGGGGCGACGTCAACGAGGATTCCTTCTTTTTCTTTTTTCATTTGGCTAGTGCTGAATGCCCAAATTAATTGCAATGTCTAATACACCCTTATTGAAAATTTTTAATATTTTAGATTTTTTCCCCCAAAGCGTATATATAAAAGGAAAGAGTTATTGTACAAAAAGATGTTGCTCGTATAGTTTTCTTTTTTTTATAAGCTGAGAAGTTTTATTGAATTAATAAGGAGTTGCATACAGTACACAGGTGTAAAATCGGGTACGCAAAAGACAAATAACAAAGGCCAGTAATTAGATAGCATGGAGAAGCTTTAGTTGACAGTATCGTAAATTTTCATACGCTCCCAGTTTTTCCTTTCTCTAATCTCTAAACCAATTAGAAAATCCAAAAAAGATTCTCCATTATTCAGCTGAATAATGCCTAATTGGTCAGCTATTTCTAGAATTTTTAGAGCTTCACTTCTTAGGGAGTTAGAAACAACCACTTCCTCCTTAGTAAGACGGAAGTTCACATTGGAGATGCAGCCATCCGAGATAGACTCCCAAGCGATTTTCCCAGAACAACTATTGTTGTCCGAGAGCAATTTTCAGCGGTAGCCTTCGACTTTCCTTTTCTACCTCTTTTTTTCTTAGGTTTGGGAATTGAAGTGAAGATTTCTTAGAATCCAGATTATAAAATGATCTTGTTTTTTGAGCTTTCCTTTTAACGGCCTTTTCTTCATTATGGGCTTTCCCATTAGAGCCTACTTGAACCACCAACTCATTAAGACTGGGCCTAAAACTCATCCCACATTCATTAAACCGATCACAATAAGGGACGATATCCAATCCATTAAGAGTAAAAGCTTCAGCTTTTGCAGTCTTAGAGGGTATGGTTGAACCAGTCTGATGCTCCAAATTTTTTACCATCCTAAGCTCGCTGTCCTCATAGAGATTCACTAGCTTCTGGTCCTTGCACTGTTGTGCAGAGGAGGCCAATCCTTCCTTTTCAACATCATTAGTTCCCGAATCGAGAGAGTGCTCTAGAGAAGAGTGCGCCGACAAATAATAACTTGGGGATTATGCCAATTTTGAAATCAAATTTCCACAACTCGAGGTTAAAAGAGAGTGCTCGAAAGGATTGTTGGAGTTCGAGCTTATAGGAGAGTCCCTAGTTAGCAGTGATTCGTCGTCATCAGAAACCACCGGTTGCCGGGGTACTTGGTTACTCTGATCACCCATAGTTTGATAATTGCATACTCTGTTGAAGAAGGGACAAAAATTAGAGGGTTCCTCATAGATCCTGAATTGGTAAATGACTCCATCGATTCTTATCTTAAGAATATCGTTTATGGAGGCTGAGGAGGAAGTGGTTACAAGAAATCTAGCAATGTCTAACAAGGTTTTCTTCCTTGTATCGTCATCTAAACATATGAAATTGCCATATAAAGCTGCTATGGTAGAGAAAAATTCTGGATTCCAAGCGTCCAATGGGAAACCTTCGCATCTGATCCAAACAAATCTTTTCTTACAAATATCACTTGGCTCCCATGGCTTAACTTGCTCAAACCATTCGCTCAACCAGTCGATTCCAAACTCTAGCATCAGATTCTTTTCCTTTATTGAAGGAAAGGTTAAGAGAACCAAGTTGCCTCCCATTGGTTTCCATACACAAGACATATAACCTTGAGCTAACATTGCTTCCTGAACATTCACTATAGTTTTTGCATCATACAACCACCCTACCAGATTTCTGCTCAACCACTCTCTTTCCTCCTCTGCTACCTTGTATTGAAAATTGACAGCCCCTGCATTCATGTTTGTGTACATGTCTTTGAGATTCCCATCCTCACTCAGTGGCCCAAGCTTTGTAACTAATACATAAGACCCGCCATCCTTGAAGCTTGGCCGCTTTACTAGTAACGGTCTGGGATTACTTTTAGTTTTCCTCCTTGTCTCTACATATCCATACCAAGCAAGGTTGACATGTATTCTGTGGCTCCCAATCCAAGCTCCATTCACCTTATTAACAACCTGATTAATGTTCCTTGATGTGAGTAGGGTGATAAAACCAAACTTGGTTCCTTTTGAAGAAAGCTTTTTTGGGATGAAGATACGAACCACTGTCCCACACCAGGAAAAGACTTTCTTTAGTCCACAGGCCATACAGAGGGGATATTGTCCATGAATAGTTTAAAGGAAGGTTGATGGTTAAAGGGTGCACTGTGACTGAACGAAAGTGTACTATCTCTATGTGAAGACATGGGAGGATTAATGCTTTAAGACAGGGCTCAGGTCATCAAAGTTGATGTGTGCATTCCCGATTTGGGCCCCTTTTTGACCTCATAGGCTAAGAATTTGCATTCAAGATTAGCTTTTGACCATTAAATTATCATAATCACAATCTTCTCACGTTTGCAACATTTCCAATGTCATGATTCATCTTCAAATTCACTGCAAGATGATAGATGGATTTATGGGCTTAATGGATAGAAAATGAGAGAAAGATGTAAGAGAGAGAAGAAGAGAGAAGAAGAAGATTTATTTTTATATTTTGTCGTCTTCTCCTCCTCGCTCGTATAGTTGAAGTATTTATCTTTGCAACTATTGAATATTTGCCATTTCATATTCATCACAGTATTTGATTGCTTCCTGGTAGATGTACTGCAAAACTTTCCTTTATTCCTACAATAAAGAGTTACGAGCTTTCCATAACAACCAATAGATATATATCAGAAGCTAAAATTTTGCTTCTCTAATCTTTGATTGTATATGCTATTGGCTCAAGGTTCATAACATATTCTGATGATAAGTAATACAAGCTAACTTGTTTGGATTTTTTAAAGTTAAACTGTGCAAATCCATGAAGAAAAATATTGCTTGCGATCTATCAGAAACAGATCAGGATAGGATCGAGCTCTACTCATATCAGAAAAGAATTAGTCCTGTTTATTCAAATTCGAGCCGAAAACTTTATTTTCTTTAGAAAACTTTTGTACAATAATTTTATAGGATTCGCACACTCATACTCATTATTTGCTTAAATTATTAATCTCATTCAAACGTGATTTCTTTCCTAAAAATATAATCCTCAAATTTATTTCTTTTTAAACAAGAAAAGTAAAATATTTTTTCTTTCTAGAAAAAATATTCTCTGGCCATTAACTTGATTTTAAAAGAGTTTTTCAAATGAATTGTTTTTACACCTAACAGCTATAATAATTTTCCTATATATATTTCTATTTTTTAAGTGTAAAATATGAGTGAAACACTTTTAGTTTTTAAACATCATTTTACTATAAGTTTTATTTTATCATGGGCATCATTTACATATCCTCAAGATTAATATAGTTTATACTTGTAATCATTTTATAGTGAGTTTTATCTATCATGTGAGATAATTTGGGTTAGATTGCTAGGGCCTAAGAAAAGAAGCTAGCAAGCGTTTAGGTTATTTTACTTGAAAAAATAATTTAATGTTTGGATCATTTTACTTGGGAAAAAAAGATTAAGGGTTTTTGAGTTTTTCACTTGGGAGAAAAATTTGGATAGCTATCAATGTAATAGGCATTTTACTCTTGCCCGTAAATAGAGTCACCTTAGATGAGAGAAACTCTTAAGATGAATTTCTTAAGGGGAGGATGTAAGCAATGGTCAAACCTCTATATATAAATCGTTGTGTCAATTTCTCTTCCTCTCTCTATCTCCTTTTACTTATGCTTTACTGTTAATTTGCATGTCTTCAAATTTTGTTCATTGATGAACATAAGTATCTAGCATAATTTTAAGGGATAATATAATTGTGTATTAAGTTGATCATTAAATTCATATAGATCAAATATATTGAATAATTCCATTGTTATAAATTTTATATGATCTCAATATATGTGAGCTTGAAATATTTTGTTCCACCAGCACTTAAAAATTTTTAATACTTATTCACCCTCCTCTAGAGTATATTTGGGACTGACAATTGGTATCAGAGCAAGTCTCTTTCTTTATTTTAGGTTTAGTAACCTAGAGATATCTAAATGATGGTTGGAACAAATATAACTTTTGCTAAAGGACAATCCTCAACTCGTCCTCCAATATTTTATGATCAAAACTTTTCTTTTTGGAAAGCAATGATAGACACTTCATTCAAATGCAAGACATCAAAAGCTAAAAAATGGTAGTAAATGGCTACAAACATCCAAATAAAATTGAAGATAGAAAGGAAGTTCCAAAAGAAGAAAATGAGTACAATGAAATCAATATTTTAAATATCCAAAGAAATTCTAAAGCTATGAGTTTGTTATATTGCTCTTTAGATTTAAATGAATTTAACAGAATTTTAGCTTGTGATATAGCTGAGGAAATTTGGGATAAACTTGTGGTAACCTATAAAGGAACAACTCAAGTTAAAGATTCATGATTACATGTATTAATGTGTAATTATGAATCATTCAAAATGAAACTTGATGAAATTATTTTTGAAGTAAGTGATAGGTTTGTCAAGATAACTAGCTTAATAAAAGAATTTGAAAAAAATCATGAGTGATGAGGAGCAAATCAAAAAACTAATTAGATCTTTGAACTTAAATTGGAAAGAAAAAGTTGATATCTTGCTTGACAAAGACTTACTCAACTACTCTTATGAAGTTCTTATTGGTTCATTATTATCTTATGAGTTTGTGATGCAGAGTCAAGAAAATAAAATGGGAGTCGCCCTAGCTATTGATTTTGGAGAAAATTCTTCAGATGAAGAATTGGCGATGATCATAAGGAAATTTTGATAGTTTTATAAAAGGAAAATGAAGCATGGTAAATTTCTAAGATAGGTATGCAACAAATCTGGACATATCAAGTCAAGATGTCCTCTCTTGAAAAAGAAGGATAAGAAATTTAAAAGAAAGCAATGGTGGAAACTTGGAGCAATAGTGGTGATTCAAGTAGAAAATCTAAATCAGAATTAAGCTCAGATGAAGTCGAATTAATGGCAGTTTTGAATGATTAGGCTGAAGAAAATTTTAAATTAATTCAGATGAAATTCTAACTAATAAAGACAAATATGAAGTAAGTGCATCTGATTTTAATAATCTTAAGGAGCTTAAAAAGATTTTTGATGAATTATGCTTGAAATATGAAAAATTAAAGAAATGAAATGCTAATATTTTAGATATTTATCACAGGCTTGAATAAGATCACTTTAGCAAAATGTTAAAAAGCTAGTTCTTTATTTTTATGGAGAACGTAAAAGTTATGTTGAGTTGCTTGATGATGTAAATGATCTTGAAAATGAGCTTAGCATTAAAACATGTGAATGTGTGGAACTTGAATTAAAAGTTGATGAATTAAATGTTGTTATTGAAAATTTCAAGAGAGAAAAAGATAATACGGAAGCTGAAGAAAAGAAAAATATCAAGGAAGCTGAGAATTTAATTGTTTATTCTTTAAGAGATACGTGTACTATACCTATTGTGGTAAAAATGGGCATATTGTTAAGAATTATTTTTATAAGAAAAAAAGGGCAAGTTAAAAGAAACTAATGATAAAGGAATAAATGCTAGAAAATCTAACCCCAAATGATCCAAAATAAATTGGGTACCTAAGAAGAAATAATTATCTTACAGGTTTATCTTAAGAGCAATGAGAATAATGAATGGTATCTTGATAGTGGTTGCTCAAGATATATGAAATAGGACAAGAAGAAGTTTGTTGAACTCTCTACAATAAATCAAGGGACTGTCAATTTTGATGACAAAAATAAAGGCAAAATAATTAGTATTGGAACTGTTGGAACCAACCCATGCATTGATGATGTTTCACTTGTGAAATGATTGAAATACAATCTAATTTGTGCAAGCTAGTTATGTGATAAAAATTGAAAAGTTATTTTTGAAATAAAGGATTTCAAAGCCAAAGATGAAGTTATATGTGATGTTATTCTAACCGGTTGTAGAGTTAAAAATATTTATCAAGTAAGTTTGGATAATAATTGTGTTAATAAATCAAATTGTTTAATTTTAAATGATGATCAAAATTGGTTATGGCATAAGAGATTAGATCATGCAAGTTTACATGCTATTGAAAAATTATCTAAAAAAAGATTGTGTTATTGGTTTACCTAAGATTAAATTCAATAAAAATTATATGTGTGAGTCATGTCAACTTGGTAAGCAAATTAGAAGTTTATTTAAATCTAAGAAAGTAATTTCAACTAAAAGTGCTTAGAAATATTGCATAAGGATTTATTTGGACCTATTTCACCATCAAATTTGAGAGGTAAAAGTTATGTTTTGTGATTGTTGATGATTTCTAACATTTTACTTGAACATTTTTTCTTTCTCATAAACATGAGACATTTGATGCCTTCAAGAAGTTTCTAAAGAAAGTTCAAAATGAGAAAGGTTATCACATCGCTAAAATTCAAAATGATAATGGTGGAAAATTTGTAAACAAGGAGTTTGAAGATTTCTACTCAAAGAAGGGAATTGAACATAATTTTTTGGCCCTAAGAACACCACAACAAAATGAAGTAGTAGAATGGAAAAATATAACACTACAAGAGATGATAAGAACCATGCTGAATGAAAATAACCTTTCAAAGTATTTTTGAATTGAGGCAGTAAATACAACATGTTACATTATTAACAGAGTTTTAATTAAAGTTATTCTAAATAAAACTCCATACAAGCTGTGGAAGGGAAAAAGGCCAAACATCAGTTACTTTCATATATTTAGCTGTAAGTGCTTTATTCTGAATAATAAAAATAACCTTGAAAATTTTGATGTTAAATCTGATGTAGGAATTTTCCTAGGATATTCGCTTAAGAGTAAGGCATATAGATTATATAACAAAAGAACACATATGGTTGAAAAGTTAATTAATATTAAATTTGATGAAATGGATGTCTACATTGGAGAAAGATATTTTCTAATGACGATGCAAGGACCAACGAAGAAACTCCAAAAAATAATCAATTGAAATGGAAATATGATAAAAAAAAGAATAGCTGAAATAAAACTACAAAATACAGTAGAACAAGTTGAACCAAAATAGAACACTAATCTATGAAAAGAATGGAATGTTCAAAAAATCCATTCAAAAAAAGACTTGCTATAAGTAGTCCATCCACATGAATGATGACCAAAAGGCAACTAAATGAATATAATGGTAATTTTTCCTTCATGTCACAAATTAAACCAAAGAATGTTGAGGAAGCTCAAAATGACAACAACTAGATTATTTCTATGTAAAAAGAATTAAATCAATTTGAAAGAAACAAGGTTTGGTATCTCATTCGTAAGCCTAAAGATCACTTAGTTATTGGTATAAAACGGGTCTTTAAAAACAAACTGGAAGAGTAAGGAAATATGATAAGAAATAAATTAAGGTTTGTGGCTCAAGACAATAATTAAGAAGAAGGTATTGATTTTGATGAAACATTTACACCAGTTGCACGATTATAAGCTATTTGTATTTTTTGTGCATTTGCAAGTTTTAAACAAATCAACCTTTACCAAATAGATGTTAAAAATTCATTTTCAAATAGTTATTTAAATGAAGAAGTCTATGTTGCACAAACACCAGGTTTTGAAAATCCAAATTTTCCTAATCATGTGTTTAAATTAATAAAAGCTTTATATTGTTTAAAGCAAGCTCTTAGAGCTTGGTATGTAATACTTTCAAATTTTTTAATTGAACATGGCTTTTCAAGAGGTAAAGTTGATAATACATTATTTATAAAACATGACGAAAATTATATCATGCTTGTGTAAATTTATACAGGTAATATTATGTTTGGAGCTACTAACATCTCAATATGCAAGAAATTTGAAAATGTAATAAAAAAGAATTTAAGATGAGTATGATGGGAGAATTAACGTTCTTTTTGGGACTACAAATAAAAATAAGGATGGAATCTTTAATAATCAAGTCAATTATACAAAGAAGTTGTTGAAGAAATCTAAAATGATGGAAGCCAAATCAATAAGCACACCTATGAATCCATCAGTTAAACTTGATCTTGATGAGAATGATAAAAGTGTGGATTAAAAGTTTTACAAAGGAATGATCGAATTATTATTCTACTTAAAAGCAACCAAACCAGACATACATTTTAGTGTTTTTCTTTATGCTCGATTTTAATCAAATTCGAAAGTATCACACCTAACAACAGTCAAGCGTATCCTAAGATATTTACTAGGAATCTAAGAAATAGGTTTATGGTATTTTAAAAACTCAAGCTTTAATCTTGTTAGTTTTTCAGATGTTGACTATGCAGGTTGTAATATTGAAAGAAAAAATACATCTGGAATTTGTCAATTACTAGGCCAAGCACTTATCACTTGGTCCAATAAAAAATAGCACTCAATTGCTTTATCTACAGCAGAATCAGAGTATATAGCTACTAAAAGTTATACAACTCATATTTTATGGATTAAGCAGTAATTGATTGATTATGGATTCAACTTCAATGATATACCAATTTATTGTGACAATACTAGCACAATAAATCTCACAAAAACTCCAGTGATGCATTCAAAGACAAAATATATTGAAATCATATGTCATTTCATAAGGGATCATATGCAAAGAGGGGATATCAATTGAAGCTTTATCCCTACTAAACAACAACTTGCAAACATCTTCACGAAACCATTAAAAGAAGAACAATTTTGCAAAATCAGAAGTGAATTAGGTATAGGCTTATTGGAAAAATCTTCCTAAAAGGTAATTATATTCTCTTTAGATTTTAATTTTTATAGCTATTTACATGTTTGATGGTTGATGGGTTCTTAATTTCGTGAAAACCTGTACTTTATTTTAAATGATGTGTTAATTTTTAAAGGTTAGTTATTTTAATTGACAATTATTAGCACATTTTAATTTTCCCTATTTTATTCCTAAATATCAGCTCATGATTTTAGGTTTTAAAAAGATTTTTTTTTGTCTTTTTAATAACTTCCATTTTTGGGAAATCAAAAAGTTCCTGCTTTTTATTCCTAAATAAAATGAGTCTTCTTGTTTGATTTTTAAAAAGTACCTTTTCACCAAATCATTTATTGCAAATAATTAGTTAGAATTGCTGAATTTAAGTGTTGAAACATATTTGATTGAAAGATTTATGTGGAAATTATGGATTTATGTAGAGAAAGAAAGTGAAATGAGTGTGAAGGGAAAGAAAGTGCAAGGAAGAGGATGAATTAAAGTTAATAGAAGTTGGAATTGAAGGAAATGACATCAAATTTTGGGTACGTGTTTAAACAAATTTATTTTTCTCTAAAGTATATATTATGTATGTTGGGATTTTTGAGCATGAGTTGGCTTTTTGTGCAATTAATATTATAAGTACTTAATTGAATGCTAACTAATGTTATATATATGTGGTTAATTTCTACTTTGAACTTATAATTTGAATTTATTAGAAGTGACATACATTATGGTTAAACTTGGATAAAAAATTATATGTATATTATAAAGGGCAAATGATAAGATACAAATCATTTTGCATATTATATAAACCTAGTTAGGACAACTTAATGGAGAAAAAAATTTATATGTATATTATAAAGGGAAAATGATAAGATACAAATCATTTTGCATACTATGTGAACCTAGTTAGGACAGCTTAATAGAGAAAAATGAAAAATAAAACATTCTTCATAAGGTGATCAAATTTTGTATAATAATGAATCCTTTATTTAAGTATAAATTTATGTTTTCATGAGTAATTTTGATGACTATATCATAAAATTCAATTTTGACCATAAGAAGTGAATTCGATATTTAAGCTAAAATTTGACAAATATGAAATAATTATTGTGATGCTTAAAAAATGACTACAATTAATTTTGAGTCATGAATTAGGAATGATTAAGAAAAATAATGTGAGGTGAATTTTATTTGGAGTAAAGAATAAAGATAATTTTTGATATGTTATGGGATTATGTCTTAAAATAAAATATGAAATTTATTATTTTGCCCTTAGTAAAATTAATCAAGAATTGGAGTAATAAGGTAAGATTGGCATACTAATTAAGAAAGTCTAGCAGTATTGTATCTTAATTTTAATATAGAATTGAATGGCTCTAAGAGCTCTTCTAGTGAAGAATGACTCCGAGAGCTCGGTTATATATATATATATATATATATATATATATATATATATATATATATATATATATATATATATATATATATAGTGATAATATTATCAATTTCAGTAATGAGAAAATTTTGAATGGACCGAATGGTTCTGAGAACTCGATCCCATGTTTAAATCCCATTTAAATAGCTCGTTGCGATTCCATAGAATTTTACTTGGGGCAAATACAGAAAATACATAATAAATGCTAATTAAATAATTTGCAAAATTTTAATTGAAAGTAGTTAGTTAGTTAGTTATAACAATGATTAAAGTTTAATTTAGCAAAATATATAAATAAATGTGTGAGTTATACTAGTTTGAATTTTCTATAATGGATTTATTGCCTTTATATTCAAAAATAAATAGAAATATTTATGCTTGATAATTTGTGAAATTATATACGCATTTTTGTTAAATATTTATATTGTTAAATAAATAGAATTGCTTGAACACCATTAAGCAAAATGCTTAGCACGTGATTTTTTTTCCATATGTAGGTTTGAAAGAGTTTGAAGAATTATTTTTTAAGGGAAAAGTGAAAGTGGATCTACATCAAAAATTGGAATCATGAACAGAAAAGGGAAAGATTTTAAGGTGGATGCACATTTTTCGTTTCTTTTGGTTATCTTCTAAATATTTTGGCATCTCCATCAAATCATGGTGAACAAATCTTATGTATATTTATGTGTGTGTGTGTGTGTGTGTGGTGAATTAATTTAGTTTGAAGTTGGTTATGTAACTATAAATGAGAATAGTGATCTATTAATGCTTTATGGTTTTAAATGGAATGAGATTGAATTGTGGGATTTTAGAGGAAGGGCAAAACATTGTATTGGGGTTTGAAATGAAGATGGATGGCAAGATAGATTAAAGTAGAAGTGTATCGAGAATATTCTTATATGAGGGTTGGGAGTTTTTAGAGGAAACTCTATCAAATTTTTTATAAAATAAATAGTAATTGTAAAAGTAATAAAAATTAGGATTTTAAATAGATGATTTTGTAATTAACCCTCTTAAAGGAATATAAGCCTAAGTGTGACATCTTGTATCCAGGTCTTTTATCTGACCAGGTATAGGACATTACATTTAGTGCTATCAGAGCCCAGTTTAGGCGATTTTGGACCAGTAATCAAATAAAAAAGGAATTTGTGTACATGCCAAGTGGAAATTAAATGTGAATATGATGTGACTTTAATATAGATCCACTATGTTTGTTTGTTATAGATAAAAGGATGGAATCAAGCTCAAGAGTAGATAGCGAAGAAGTAAAAAATCATGCTTTAACCAGTGATATGGATAGGGGTGTGAAAGAGCAGCCAGCACAGCCGGTACCACCACTTACTACCCAGCCAATATCAAATCCGGTAGAGTTTTTTGTAACAATGATGGAATATATGAGATAGCAAATGGCTGTTGCACCTCTTGTATAACCATAGCCACAGCCACCCTTTCCACCATAGAGGCTTACACTAGAGAAGGTAAAGAAATTGGGAGCAAAAGACTTCAAGGAGGAGTCATCAGTCACTACTTCGAATGCTAAATTCATGTTAATTAAGATAAATAGGATATTTGACCTCCTTCACTTTACACCTGAAGAAAAACTGAAATGTGCTAATTGTCTTCTTCGAGGACCAACTACCAATGGTGGGAATTTACGAAGAGATTTATCGGACCATAAAATCTTGATTGGGAGTATTTTATATCCTAGTTTAGGGATAAATATGAGGGAGATGCTTATATGGAGTAGATGAGGAATGAATTTTTCAATTTGAAATAAGGACTTAGAATAGTAGCTGAGTATGAAAAAGAGTTTGATAGATTGAGTGCTTATGCGGAGTGACTCATTCCTATAATGGCTGACAGGTATAAAATATTTGAGGAGAGCTTTCATCATGAGATTAAAAAAAACCTGGTTATATCACAAATTAAGAATTATGGAGAATTGGTGAAAGCAACATTAAGAATTGAAAAAGCTAACATGGAGGAACAGAAATGGGGAAGTAGAGACCAACAAAAGATGAGTTAGGGATGAGTTAGTTCCTCATTAGCTAGTAAAAAGCAAAATAGGGTTAGGTTCTCAGGTTCTAGTACAATCACAAACATCTTTTCGTCAACTGGGGTAGAGCTAGAGATCATCTTCTAGGTTAGGATAGGCATCCTTATCCATAGCTAACACTATAGGTGGGTCAGAATGAGGAGAGATCACCCCATGTGAGCACTATGGAAAAAGATATGGAGGTCAATGTTGGAAAATGATGGGAGCATATCTTCGATGTGGGTCTATGGAGCATTTCCTAGAGAGATTACTTTGGAAGATAGTATTTAGCAGCTAGTCAGCTAGAGAGATCAGTTCTTAAGGCTTCAAAGGGTAAAGGCAGAGGCAGAGGAGCTAGTTTTGGTACTGGTGGATAGAGAATCACATTCAAGATAATTGAGAGATCTAACACACATAATTCATTATGTGCATAAGCTATACAGTCTTGGGATGACCAAGATGCAACATATGTGATTACGGGATACTTTTACTATCTCTGATAATTCTATTTATGCATTAATAGATCCGGGATCCACCCATTCATATATATGCATTCCATTACTTGATGATAAAAGATTGCATATTGACACCCCTGAACATGAAATTATAGTTACAAATCCTCTAAGATATAGCATAGTAGTGGATAAAGTTTACAAGAACTGTCCTTTAAAAATACAGGGCTATGAATTTCCTGGTGATTTGATTGAGTTACCTTTTCAAAAATTTGATGTGATTCTTGGTATGGATTGGCTATTTAGACATCATGTGATGGTAGATTGTCATCTTAAAATCTAAAGGTGATGAGATCACGGTTGTTGGTGAAAGGTTAAATTTTCTTTTGAATATTATATTAGCCACGGCAGCAAAGAGGCTTGTTAGAAGGGATGCTTGGCCTACCTAGCTTGTGTGCTTGAAGCTAGGAAAGATAATCCTAAAATTCAAGACATACCAACTGTATGTGATTTCCAGGATGTTTTCCTGATGAGTTACTAAGGTTACCACCAAAAAGAGAATTAAAATTTTTCATTGATATGTTGCCTAGTACTGCACCAATAGCCATTGCACTATACTGGATATGCCCTATAGAACTTAAAGAATTAAAAATTCAGTTGCAAAAGCTTCTTGAAAAGGGTTTTATACATCCTAATGTATCTCCTTAGGGTGCCCCAGTATTATTTTTCAAGAAAAAAGATGGGTATATCAGGCTTTGCATAAATTATAGACAATTGAATAAGATAACTGTGAAAAATAAATATCCACTGCTTAGAATAGATGACCTGTTTAATCAACTTAAAGGTGCAGGTATTTTCTCTAAAATTGACTTGAAGTCAAGGTATTACTAGTTGAGGGTGAAGGAAGCAGATATTTCAAAAATAGACTTTATAACCAAATATGGGCATTATGAATTTTTGGTGATGGCTTTTGGACTCATAAATGCCCTAATAGAATTTATAAAACTTATGAATCATATTTTCTATCCTTATTTGGATCAATTAATTGTCATCTTTATTTATGATATTTTGATTTATTCCAAAAATCGACAAGAGCATAATGACCATTTAAGGATCATTTTACAGATTTTGAGGTAAAAGTAACTTTATGCCAAGTTTAGTAAATGTGATTTCTAGCCTGATAAAGTTTCTTTTCTAGGTCATGTTATATTGGCTGATGGAATTAGAGTCGACCCTAAAAAGACAGAAGCAATTCTAGAATGAAAGCTAGAAATCAGAAGTTTCTTAGGCTTGGCTGAGTATTATCAAAGGTTTGTCAAAGGGTTTTCCATTATTGTAGCACCTATACCAAACTAGCTTCAAAAGAATACAAAGTTTGTATGGAGTGACAAATGTCAGGAAAGCTTTGAGAAGCTAAAAGCCATATTGACTGAAGCACCTTTTTTTACACAAGTTATGCCTGGTAAAGACTTTGTGATCTATAGTGATGCCTCACATAATAGGCTTGGCTATGTACTCATACAAGAGGAAAAGGTAATGGCTTATGCTTCTAGGCAACTTAAGCCTCATGAAAGAAATTATCTAACTCATGATCTAGAGTTAGCAACCATAGTCTTTACCTTGAAGAATTAGAGGCATTATCTATATGGAGAATAATGTTATATCTATACAGATCACGAGAGTTAAATATTTGCCTACATAGAAAGAGTTGAATTTAAGGAAAAAAAGATGGATAGAGTTGATAAAAGACTATGATTGTGTTATTTATTATAATCCAGGTAAAGCAAATATGGTGGCTGATGCTCTTAGCAGAAAATCATTGTTAGGTAACTTTTAAAAAATTGAATTAAACTATTAAAGTTATTACATAATAAGGTTATGTATGAATAATGATTTAAATATTGTTGTTCAATTTTAAAAGCTATGAATGCCAAATTATCCATAGCTAGTGATGGTGCACTATTAGTTGAGTTGAGACTTAGACCCAACTTGGTGTAATAAGCTAAGAAAGCACAGACACAAGATAAAAAGCTAGCCGCTATTATTACATAAATCCAAAAGGGGAAGGATAGTGAGTATGCAATCAAATAGGATGGTTAAGTATAGAATATGTGTTCTTGATGTTGATGAACTGAAAAAGAACATCGTGAAGAAAGGCCATAGCAGTCCATATGCTATGCACCCAAGAAGCAAGAAAATATACCAAGAATTGAAGACATACTACTGTTGGCCAGTTATGAAAAAAGACATCGCAGAATTTATTTCTAAATGTCTAATTTGTTAACAAGTCAAAGAAAAACATCAAATTCCCTCAAGTTTACTTCAACTAATAGCAATACTTGAGTGGAAATGGGATCATATCATGATGAATTTTCTGGTTTGTTTGCCTCAAACTAGGAAGTGGTATAATTCCATATAGGTAATTATACATAAATTAACCAAATTAGCTCACTTTTTGCCTATTAGAATTAACTATTAACTCTCACAGTTAGCAAAATTGTACATCAATAAGGAAGTATGACTACATGGAGTTCTATTATCCATCATATCCAATTGAATCCAAAATTCACTTCAACATTTTGGAAGAAATTAAAAGAGGCCTTAGGTACCACATGAAATTTTAGTATAGCTTTTCATCCTCAAATTGATGGACAGTCTAAAAAGGTAATTCAAATACTGGAATATATGCTTAGAAGCTATATCTTTAACTTGGAGGGAAGCTGGGATAATATCTTCTGTTGATTGAATTCATATAAAATAATAGCTACCAAGCTAGCATACATATGACATCCTATGAGGCTCTTTATGGTAGAAAATGCAGAATGCCATTGTGTTGGACAAAATTTAAATAAAATAAAATTGTAAGTCCATACCTGACAGAGGAGACCAAGGATATAGTGAAGATTATTAAAGAAAGATTAAAAGCTACTTCTAATTGCCAAAATTCATATGCAGATTTGAAGAGAAAGGACATTGAATATGCGATTAGGGACAAGGTTTTCTTGAGGATTCCTCCTTGGAAAAAAGTGTTTCAGTTTGGTAAAAAGGGTAAATTAGCTCCTAGCTTTATTGGTCCTTTCAAAATTATTGAAAGTGTGGAACCAGTAGCCTATGGGTTGGACTTGCCACTAGAGCTAGAAAGGATTCATAATGTCTTTCACATGTCAATGTTAAAAAGATATCAATTTGACCCATCGCATGTTGTGGCATTGGGAGATATTAAGGTGCAATCGGATTTTACCTATGAAGAGAAACCAATACAAATCTTAGCAAGGGAAACAAAACAACTAAGGAATAAATTGATGCCACTAGTAAAAGCATTATGGAGAAATCACAAAGTGGAAGATGCCATATAGGAATCAGAGGAAACTATGAGAAAGAATTATGTAGAATTTTTTCCCATAAGTAATTTTTGAGGATAAAATTTTCTTTTTAAAGGGAAAGAATTATAATACCCTAAATCCTAATTACCCAAATAATAGTTAGTTAAATGCAATTTTTATCTAAACTTGATAATAAAATAAATATAAAAATAATAAGTAATAAGAAAGCAGAGGAAAGGAAAGATTGAGTGTTTAATTACACTTGAATTAGGGGTTTAATTATGAAATAGATTAGTTGAAGGGACCAAAATGGAAATTTTCTAGACCAAAATGGATTTTTCCAAAACTACATCATTTTGGCTATTAGATTTTTAATTCCTTTTTGCTACCTTCTACAAAGGAGAATGAACTCCACTTTTTTTCTTCCTTTCTTCCTCTTTCTTTCTTTTTCTTACTTTCCTTTTCTTTCTTTTCCTTACGCTGTCATCTCTTTGTTATTGCGCCTCCCATTGTTACACCATCGCCCTTTGCCTACAATAACCCCTCTGACTTTCTTTTTTTCCTTCCCTCTTTTTTTGCATCATCCAGCATAGTAGCCCGCCTCTTGTTCTTTCTTTTTTTGGGTTCTTCATCAATCCCACTCTTTGCTACCATTTTTCTTAATCATGTAAGAGGTAAACTTTATTTTTTCCTTTTTATTTGATAAAATATGATAGAAATTAAAGGAAAAGTGAAGAGATTTAGATATAGGGATTTTTTAAAATTGGGGAAAATATTAGATTTAAATATTTTTTGAGTTATTTGGGAATTTAAGCAAATAATTAGTAAGAATTATTGAATTTAAGTGTTAAAATATATTTAATTAAAATATTTATGTGGAAATTGTGGATTTATATAGAGAAAGATAGTGAAATGAGTATGAAGGGAAAGGAAGTGTAAGGAAGAGGACGAATTGAAGTTTATGGAGGTTGAAATTGAAGGAAGTGACATCAAAATTTGGGTATGTATTCAAGTAAATTTATTTTTCTCAAAAGTATATATTATGTATGTTGGGACTTTTGAGCATGAGTTGGGTTTTTGTGCAATTAATGTTATAAGTACTTAATTGAATGCTAACTAAGGTTATATATATGTGGTTAATTTCTACTTTAAACTTATAATTTGAATTTATTATAAGTGACGTGCATTATGTTTAATGTTGGAAAAAAATGATATGTATATTATAAAGGGAAAATGATAAAATTCAAATCATTTTGCATATTATATGAACCTAGTTAGAATAGTTTAATGGAGAAAAATGAAATATAAGGCATTCTTCATCAGGTGATCAAATTTTGTATAATAATGAATTCTTTATTTAAGTATAAATTTATTATAAGGATCACACTAAACCCCTATGCTATTTACCATCTTATACATTTTCTTTCATAGGATAAACTATTTTTGCTATTATTCTATTGATTAACATTTTCTATACATATACATATGCTATGATGCAACGAGAAACTATCTAAATAGGATTACTAGATACATTACATTATTCTTTGCATTACGGTTTATTTAATACAAGACAATAAATATAAGAATAAAAATATAATACAACTCTATACTTTAACCCTTCCTATCTCTAATGGTTGGCCTTGCAACAGTAGAATTTGTTCATTCAGAATGAATTCTATCTTCTTGCACCTACATGGACAAACACCCGTGCTAAGCTTACTAGCCTAGTAGGGAACAAAGAAAAAACCATAAAGACAAGTTCTCATAGAAGTCATCAATAATATGCACACATATGAGCATTTAGCATAACATGTAATAAAATAATAACAACTAGCAAATTGTATTCTTATAATGCTACCAAAACATTATACGATTTACTTCAGTATGTACAAACATTATACTTTTAACATTAAAAGTACAACCTATTTGATGATTGCACACTTGATCCATCAAATTGACTGACGAATAATTATTCAGATACATAAAATTATATGAGTTAATCTATATGCTTATTGGTTGAGTTCACTTATTTTCTTCTCAGTGCCATACATAACACTCCTATCCTATGTAATCATTGATTCCTGATATGCTAAGTCATTTGACTCCTTATCACCTTTGTGTTCACTCAGTAACTTTTATTAGTTTAAGTACATCTATCCAATTTATTTGGCCCCCATTAAGATTCCTAATTAGTCTTATTACAATAGCATTTTATGAGTTGTTGCCAGTGATTAATTTATGTCAATTAATTCTATAAGCATCTATTATAACTACTAAGCTCTATAACATACAATCATTTATGTTATTCTACTGGTGTTGTTATATGTGTATTTATTAATAGCCTTAATTTAGAATTATTATTATCATGTCATTCTTTTAACTTTTTCATGTTAATTCTAGTATATTGATAGGTTAGGATAAATGCTTGTATCTTCCTCATGACTTGACTCAAATTATATATTTAGGTTGCAAGTTCATAAGTGATGGGGATTTATTTGAACCCTTAGTCTCACTAGACTGCGTATAGGATGAGTAGGGTATCGTTCCAAAGGGAACGGGGTAAATTTTATACTGAAACTACAAAGAGTTGATGGATAGGTAACGAATAAAATAAAGATTAGGCATTTGACTAAATATCTAAACTACTTTGGATATATTAAATTAATTTGGATTAAAGATGACTTAAATGATAATATGAACATACATTAAAAATATGAAATAGTAATTCATTTAAGAACAAGTGCAGATAATTATATAAATAAAGTGACTGGAGAATTTAGCCAAGATTCTTTAAAGCAACTCTCGTTGTCAGTAAAGATGTTTTCATTTAAAGTCTATAAGCACTCTCATGTCATTATAGAGATAAACAAAAATTATGAAGCTCTATGCCAATTCTTTAAACTCTCAAAGTGAATTCCTTATCTCTAAGTGAATTCAATGCTTCAAGTACATTCATTTATTTTTCCATCAAAGAATTCCAACTCTCGTTGCGAATAAATTGACTAACATGCCAAATACGGTAGCCAATCATACATAACAAATCAAAGCACACAAATGGATGTAAATCATACTTCATTCATAATAATAACAAACATGTCTTAAACAAATACTAGTGCATAGTTATAATGTACAAAGGAAACTAGCCAAATACATAATTGAATTTAAGACAAAACAAGAGAAAGAAACTCATCTCATGTTCCTTTGGCTTTATCCCTTTGTAATCATTTAATAAAAGCTAAGTAAAAATGTTTATCCAAAATAATAACTATCTTTCTCTAAAGACAAAACATTGATTGATCTCTTTTTTTCTTTCAACATCTTGGATCCCTATTTATAGAGATTAAGTCTACAGATATGTCCCTTCAGAATAGTTGTCAATCATAGAAAGTTGTCCTGAAAAGTCTTGATGGTTGGCTAAAGGATCGGTTGCAAAAAGGTGGCATCGTTTGAGAACAGGTGCTTTGTCCGACTCGTGAATGCCTTCACGAGTCGTGAACCCCTTCTGCCTACCGAGTCATGATTCGTCTCACTACTCTTCCGGACTCGTGATTTCATGCTTTAGTCGTGACTTGTACTGCCCTCCTTATTGAGTCGTGACTACCTTCATGACTCGTGAACTACTACTGGGAATCGTGAATGGCTTGCTCTTTCTTCTTCACTCCTCCACTCGTGAGGCTCTTCACTAGTCACACAAAACTATCCGAGTCGTGAACCACTTCACTACTCGTGATTTTTTTCTTCGAATTTTCACCTTCTTTATTTTCTTCACACTTCACCAATTTTAACCTAAAAACAAACATAAACACATAAATTGGACATAAACACATAAAAATACATATAATATTACATACTTAACTACATAAATAAGAGAAAAACACACATAAAAAGATAGACATTTTACATGACATCAAATTTCCCCACACTTAAACCTTGCTTGTCCCTAAGCAAGAGAAAAGTGAGAAAATTTAATCTCAAGTCAAACTAAGTAAGTTACATTATAACGCATTGCTCAATTTTTACTTAAGATAAGATTGATATAAATTTAAACACCTTAACACTCAAAATATTAGTACATCAAGACTTAAAACATGCATCTTAAATCATCAAGTCACCTAAATTTACTAAATTCAACATCAAGAATATAAAGTCTCAAGACTAACCATGCTCAAGTGAGAATAGTGATCATAAAGCCTAAGATCCTAAGACTATAGTTGCCTTTTTGGACAATTAAAAAGCACACATACCTTTAAACCAATCTCATGGCATTTTTAGACTATATTTTTTCATCTTTTTCTTTTTTTTTTTCTTTTTTTTCTTCTTCTTTTTTTAGCATGGGTATACTTTTAGACTTTATCCCATGAATAGCAAGATAATGTAGTATTGGGTGCGTTTTACGCTCCATCCCATACTTTATTAAACTTTTGGATATGCATCTTGCTGTATTGTATTAGTTTCATTTTTTCTCTCTTTTTACTAGTCCTCATCCATTATTGAAAAGCCTAAAGGTAAGTATTATGGCTATAGTTTCCATGAGGCAACTAAAATCCAAAAATCTTAAACTAAATGAGCATATTCTAACCTTAAAGCATAGTTAGTAAAGAGACTAAACAGCACAAAATGTTGAAAGAAGTAATAAGAGATAACTTAAAAAAATAAAACACATGCCAAAAATCTTGAATAACTAATCAAATAAGTATAAAAAGTAAATGAATCTTCATAACAACCTATATAACATACAATATGAGCAATACTTATAACAAAACTCACTATAAAAGTTAGTCTAAATAAAGAAAAAGATAAACAAACAACAACACACAAGTGCTCCCCCACACTTAGAACACACATTGTCCTCAATATGGAGAAACAAAACAAACACACAAATAAAAAGAAAATTAAAAATAAACAAAAGCGATGAGAGAAAACTCCCCTTAAATTTATGGTGAAGGTGGAGGTGATAGGACCTCATAGCCCGCTTAGGCAATGAAAGTGTCCACCTTATGTTCAAGACGGCGTTGACAATGAACCAATTGACTTGTGGCTTGCTCCAAGGAAGCCAATTGACTTTGGATGGCGGATTGATTGTGTAGCAATTGATTGAACATGGAAGTGGTAATATTTGAAGAAGATCCATCAGTTGGTGTGAAAACAAGTGAATGACTAGGTGTACCCTCCATAGGATCATCATTTTGCCCTTGCGCCATTGGCCTTGACTCTTCCGAAGTACTTTCCATAACAGCCACTTGGGGAGTAGAAGTGCTTGGTAATTCCTTCCAACAAGAATGATAGATAGGTGGTATGTATTGAAAGGAATTGTTAGTGACTTCTCCTCGTACAAATAAATGCTTAGAAAAATATATGCATGGAAATACACCATCATAAATACGCAAATCAATATCAATTCTCCTAGCAATAGCAGCTATGACATGACCATGTGTGATAAGGGACTCCGGCCAATTAACACAATTCAATAATTGTTTGAAAATCCAATAAGACCAACATATAGACTTACGATTATGCACACACCACATCAAAAATAGTTCATGACTAGAAACTCGATTAAATTCATGCTTGTTGAAGACAATGGAGGCAAGAATCTTATGCAAAATCCAATATTTCAAGTCCGATATAAACATGGATTTAGCCTCTCTAGCCCTATATGGTGTAGTCAAACCAGTAAGAAAGGTCCAAAAATCATTAGGTCTATAACTCTTAAGAGGAGTACATAATCCATTTGGGCTAAAGCCAAAGATACGATGCATCATGAAATAAGTAAGAGTATGATCAACATCATTCAAGCAAAAGTCTACAAGCCTAGGATTATCAGCATTTTCTTTAAAATTTGTGTAAAACTCCAAATCTAAGTCAGTATAGAATTGCTCATGCATATTAACAAAACGCAAGAGACCATATTGAGACAACATCTCATTGACTTCATCAAGAACACCTACTTGTTCAAACAAAGAATTAGGAAAATACTTACATTGAGAGATTGCTCTATCTTTTAGAACAAGGAACCTGTTACCTTCATGGATGGAGGAAAGAGGGAATGGTGAACCAAAGTCTGTCTGTAAACTCTGAAGTGGTGCTTTATCTCCCCCCTGCTGACCCCTTGATGCTAAAACATTCTTTGTCCTTACCATGGTTGTTAAAGAGAAAATGAAACAGAGAAGCAATGTGTAATGTGGCTGTAACGTGAATCAGTGTAGAAATGGGAAGTAGATGTTGCAGAGAAAAGAAAACAAAGAGATAAAAAGAAATGGAAGTTACAGTGAAAGAGCAAGAAGTTACGAGAAGAGTAAAAGAATAGGGAAGGTGAAAAAGGAAAATGAAACTAACTACAGTATTTATAGAAGGAGGGGAAAAATGAAAAGATATGACGTTTAGAAACCCTAAATTGAATTTATAACCATTCCCTCTCTTAAATTTAAGTTAATAAAGGGTAGTTAATCCAATTAAAAATCGCTAATACTCCTAATTAGAAGAAATAAAAAGTGAAATAAAGAAATAAAAATGAAATAGAAATAAAATCAGAAAGTGAAAAATCACGACTCGTAACTTTTGGAACAGTGCTTCACGAGTCGTGATGTACCTCACGACTCGTGAAGATAAGGTATTTTGTGTTGAGGAAGCAATGGTCACGACTCAGCAAGAATCTCACGACTCGTGAAAGAAATAGGGATAGACAAAAATAGAAATCATCACGAGTCGGTATGTACCTCACGACTCATGAGCCCTGCGCTTCTGTATTACACGTGATATCCTTCACGACTAGTGAGTCTACTCACGACTGAATAAATAAAGCCTCTGGAATACTCATGAAGATGTTCACGAGTCGTGATGAACTCGTGAACATGATGCAATACTATAATTTTCTACAAAATCTGACCAAACTTGAGCCAAAAGTTAAAATTACAACAGATAAATAAATCAATAAGAAAGAAAACTATAAACTACTTAAAACTTAACCAAAAATAAATCATAAACAAAAACTCTAATTTAAAAGCAAACAAAACACAATATAAAAATTCATACATCTAATAACTAATTTATATCATATAATCCTAAAACATCTACTCTTTTGTATCAATCAATAAAAATTCATTTTGAACCGTTTCCCGGCAACGGCGCCAAAATTTGATGGGGATTTATTTGAACCCTTAGTCTCACTAGACTGCGTATAGGATGAGTAGGGTATCGTTCCAAAGGGAATGGGATAAATTTTATATTGAAACTACAAAGAGTTGATGGATAGGTAACGAATAAAATAAAGATTAGGCATTTGACTAAATATCTAAACTAATTTGGATATATTAAATTAATTTGGATTAAAGATGACTTAAATGATAATATGAACATACATTAAAAATATGAAATAGTAATTCATTTAAGAACAAGTGCAGATAATTATATAAATAAAATGACTGGAGAATTTAGCCAAGATTCTTTAAAGCAACTCTCGTTGTCAGTAAAGATGTTTTCATTTAAAGTCTATAAGCACTCTCATGTCATTATAGAGATAAACAAAAATTATGAAGCTCTATGCCAATTCTTTAACCCCTCAAAGTGAATTCCTTATCTCTAAGTGAATTCAATGCTTCAAGTACATTCATTTGTTTTTCCATCAAAGAATTCCAACTCTCATTGCGAATAAATTGACTAACATGCCAATACGGTAGCCAATCATACATAGCAAATCAAAGCACACAAATGGATGTAAATCATACTTCATTCATAATAATAACAAACATGTCTTAAACAAATACTAGTTCATAGTTATAATGTACAAAGGAAACTAGCCAAATACATAATTGAATTTAAGACAAAACAAGAGAAAGAAACTCATCTCATGTTCCTTTGGCTTTATCCCTTTGTAATCATCTAATAAAAGCTAGGTAAAAATGTTTATCCAAAATAATAACTATCTTTCTCTAAAGACAAAACATTGATTGATCTCTTTTTTTCTTTTAGCATCTTGGATCCCTATTTATAGAGATTAAGTCTACAGATATGTCCCTTCAGAATAGTTGTCAATCATGGAAAGTTGTCCTGAAAATTCCTGATGGTTGGCTGAAGGATCGGTTGCAAAAAGGTGGCATCGTTTGAGAACAGGTGCTTTGTCCGACTCGTGAATGCCTTCACGAGTCGTGAACCCCTTCTGCCTACCGAGTCGTGATTCGTCTCACTACTCTTCTGGACTCGTGATTTCATGCTTTAGTCGTGACTTGTACGGCCCTCCTTATTGAGTCGTGACTACCTTCACGACTCGTGAACTACTGCTGGGACTCATGAATGGCTTGCTCTTTCTTCTTCACTCCTCCACTCGTGAGGCTCTTCACTAGTCACACAAAACTATCCGAGTCGTGAACCACTTCACTACTCGTGATCTTTTTCTTCGAATTTTCACCATCTTCTTCATTTTCTTCACACTTCACCAATTTTAACCTAAAAACAAACATAAACACATAAATTGGACATAAACACATAAAAATACATATAATATTACATACTTAACTACATAAATAAGAGAAAAACACACATAAAAATATAGACATTTTACATGACATCAATAAGTTTAAAGGTTTAGCTACTCGTTAAGTTCTATAAATCTGAAAGTATAGATAGTTTATACATTAACTATTCAATATCAAGCATGCAACATTGTAACTATAAAGAATGTGTACTAACAACATAATTAATATTGGTCCATTAAATAATCGTGAGTGTTCATCTAAATATATTTAAACCGTAAATCCTAAACCCAAAATTCAAATTTTGAGATGAAATGAAAGAATTGTGTTGTATCAACAAAACAAATATTGCGAAAAAAATGGCCAACTCACCCATATCCCACAGGAATTATTAAGAAAGATTTCTGAAGAATATTGTGATTGTGATGTGATAATAAAAAATGAGTGGCAAAAGAAAAATAAGATGGAAATGTTATCATTCTACATGGTCAATTCTCGTCATTCGCCCAAAGTTATAATAAAGTAAAAAAAAGTCAAAGTCAGAAAAAGAATATTTATATAATATTAATATTATTTCTTTTTCTGCTTTTGTTTTAAGCTTATTTATTTTTTTAATAAATGATTTGCTACAAAAGGATTTTTTTTAGTGAATGTGTCACAGTTAATTTCTCCTATTTTTTTTACAAAGAAATAAATTCTATTTTTTCTCCTATTTTCTAGGGCGACGAAGAATCAAATTATCACTATATTTATTCCTTGTGCATTGCATATGGCTCCATACTAGAATTCACTTTTCTTTTACCTTTCATCGAAGAAAAATCTAGGCTTAAATCAGTAAATGATCCAATAACCACCCTTTCCTTGGTAAGAGTAAAAAAAAACAAAATACTATGGTGGTCCTATTACTTTATTTCATCAGTGATTTAGCAATCCCAAAGTTTCTTTTTTTTTATTTGAAAAAAAATAATATAATCTTTTTTTTGTACTTTTTCATAACATAAATGGTGTTAAGATCCCTCCGGTGCGAAAACAAAAAAGTTTGTGACGCTGAACTAGGTCCCTGATAGAATAAAATCAGAAATACCCTTAATATTTCATACTACTCTTATTATGTATTTGCAATAATAAATGTCTGGCATATAATGTAATAACACTATATAATTATATACTTTTAATGGTGTCTTTAATCAGTTCAGTAATTATCATTGGCTATATAAATATCGTGACATTTCTATCATATGGTTGTTCATAATGCTTTTCTTATCTCTTGTAGCAAGCCTGCACCTCTCTAAAGGAGTAGATAATCGGTGATACTATACTATAGTACCTAAAGGTACGAAGCTATACTATACTATCTGACCAATCAAGCGGATCCAAACGGGATTAGCTACAATCCAAACAGGACTATTTATTACCCAAACGGGGTCTAATCATAGGGACCTACATGAGGCCGAATCATAGGGACCCAAATAGGGTCGAATATGTAGCAGCTACAAGGTACCCTTATAGACATGCCTATCTATCCACAGCCTAGACATAGATGCAGGTAGGTATATTTCTTTCCTTTAACCTCTTTATCTTTCTTTTTTATATCTTGTTTGTCTATAATTCATTCTCATGAACATGTATAGGAGCAAACATTCAACTATATATATATATATATATATATATATATATATATATATTCATACATTTCTATGTGCTATCATAGTCCTCATGTGTCTCATGGAATTTATTAAATGATTATAATCACATTCATATATCATGTCATTGAAGCATTTACATATCATAGCATGCTTATACTCATATATTATCATTCAACTCTCTTATTTAAATACATTAACATATAGTTATAAGATTTATATGATAACATAAGTAATTCATTTACATACCTATGCTCCTCTTTAGATATTTGTATGCATAACTATTCATTCATAAACCATATACTTTATTTATCTAACACACACACACACACACACACACACACATATATATATATGTACAGACATCTATTATGCTTAAAAGAATGTGTCTTTTAAACATTAATTCCTTATTATAGTTTAACATTCATGTGATTTTGCATTCTTTAACTATAATACCTTTAAGAATCTTTATGATTATTCATATTTCCTCTATGGTCAACTATGTTATTACATGTCCTAATCAAGTAACATCTTAAGTATGCATATACTATACTTTACTTTTCTTATATAGGTTACTAAATTGCTTTACATTTAAGGTCACTATTTATCTTTGTTCTTATGACTAGAATACTTTAATTATGCTTAGGAGGAGTTAGACTAACTTTAGTTATCATTTTAGACTTAAATTCAACTTTTAGAAGGAACAGGGAAGGGTCACGATTATTAGATAATACCTAGTAACTGTGATATAGGTTATATTTTGGTTTTGGATTGAGTCGAACTACCTCACCATCATTACCAAAAGAGTAATGACCATGACCTATACTTTTGAAAGGGGTCATGATCATTAGGTAATACGTAGTAACTATGAAATAGGTCAAGTTATGATCCTGGACTGAAAATTTGGGTACCTCATGGTTATTAGACAATTTCTGGTAACCATGAGATCCAATCTGCACAGATATAGAATTCTAATTTCAAATTTATACTATTTTTTACCTACTAAACATCCTTTTTAGCAAAAATGTCCTTCCACAAAGTTATAGCCCTATGTTTCTAGTTTCCATAACACTAAAAATCACCTTAATTAGACTTGTAAATCTCCAGATATACAACAAAAACTCCAAACTATTCCCATTGATAGGGCAGCAGCCATAATCAGAATTCAAGCCTATTTTTCTCTATCATACAAATCGATTCAGTATTATTTTCATATCCAAATCTATTTAGTATTATTTATACCAAATGAAGATATGTGAGTTTATTTTCATATCCAATTAAAATTTCTCAATTTTCACTACCATAGCTCCAGATATCATCAAAATAGTATAGACTATTCACATAAGTCCTAAGCAGAATTTCAAGTTCTCAAAGTTTTCATGCATAGCTCGATTTTCACACCACATCAAGCCTAATTTTTCATGTGTGACACATCTAATAACATCCAAAAATATGAATTTAATATCTAAAATCAAACATTCACACATAAATACTATGAATGATTCCCATACCTTTAGATGCTCCTTCAATCTCTCTCTTCCTTCTCTTCTTCTTTCTTGCTACTTTCTCCCTCTTCATAAAATCAATCACATACATAAATACCTATATAACTCAACAATATTAATCACTAATACCTATGTGAAGTAATTGAATTAAAAGATGAGAGATTATTACCTTTATATTGCCTAAACCCTAAATTCTCTCTCCATCTTCTTTGAGCAACCAAAGCATGAAATATTTAAAGAGAGAAGAGATGGGGGGAAAAGACCAAAATTTGTGAATTTAGGACCCCTCTTTGGTCGGCCACCCTTCTCATGAATTCTCATAAGAGTTCTAGAGCGGGACACATGCCTTACTTCTATTGGTCACTTCTTGGCTTTACAATTTACTCCCTCTTCTTTCTTTATTTCTATTTTTACCATAATTCTTTTACTTTGTATTTTCAATTAAGCCCTTAATGCCACATTCTCTCTAAATTTACACACATATTACTTAATACAAAATCACCATTTTGCCCTTGGTCATTTAATTAAATTCCCTTTAGGTCCTTTACTACTCTCAAAGCATTTAACTCTTTATGTCACCTTTTTAAGGCACCCTAAAGGTACTCAAGTCCTTCTAGGGTGTACATTGGAGCCTTACATTTATGGTTCAATGAGTAAGTTTGGTGACTCTATATCATAAAATCTAGTTTTGACCATAAGAAGTGAATTCGCTATATAAGGTAAAATTCGACAAATATGAAATAATTATTGTGATACTTGAAAAATGAATGCATTTGATTTTGGTTTGTGAATTGGGAATGACTAAGAAAAATAATATGAGATGAATTTTATTTAGAGTAAAGAATGAAGATAATTTTTGATATGTTATGGGATTACGTCTTAAAATAAAATATAAAATTTATTATATTTATCCATAGTAAAATTAGTTAGGAATTGGAATAATAGGGTAAGTTTGGCATACCAATAAGGAAAGTCAAGCAGTACTGTGTCTTAATTTGAATATCAAATTGAATGGCTCCAGGAGCTCTTTCGGTGAATGTAGTTAATTTGAGTTTTGGATTGAATGGCTCCGAGAGCTCGATCCACATATGCATTTACATATATATAAATATATAGATAGTTGTAATATTATGAATGTCAATAATCAAAAAAAATTTAAATGGACCAAATGGTTTAAAGAACTTGGTTCCCATATTTAAATCCCATTTATCTAGCTCTATACAATTTCACTGGATTTTACTTAGGGCAAATACAAAAATTACATAATAAATGCTAATTAAAAAATTTGAGAAATTTTAATTGAAAGTAGTTAGTTAGTTATAACAGTGATTAAATTTAATTTAGCAAAATATATAAATAAATGTGTGAGTTATACTGATTTGAATTTCCTATAAAGGATTTATTACCTTTATGTTTGAAAATAAATAGAAATATTTGTGCTTGATAATTTGTGAAATTCTATGCATGTTTTAGTAAATATTTATGTTGCTGAAAAAATAGAATTACTTGAACATGACTAAGCAAAATGCTTAATGCGTGGTTTTTTTTCGTCATATAGGTTTGAAAGAGTTTTAAAGAATTTTTTTTGAAGGAAAAGTGGAAGTGGATCTACATCAAAAATTGGAATCACAAATAGAAAAAGGGAAAGATTTTGAGGTGAATGCACATTTTCATTTCTTTTGGTTATGTTTTGAATATTTTGGCATATACATCAAATCGTGGTGAACAAATCTTATGTATATTTGTGTGTGTGTGTGTATTAATTATGGTGAATTAAGTTTTTTTGAAGTTGGTTATGTAACTATAAATGTGAATAGTGATATATTAAATGTGTTATGTTTTTAAATGGAATGAGATTTTGAATTATTGAATTTTGAAGGAAGGACAAAACACTGTGTTGGGGTTTAAACTAAATATGGATCGTAGGATACATTTAAATAGAAGTGTATTGAGGATTTTCTTACAGGCAGTTTAGGGAGTTTTTAGAGGAAACCCTACCGAAATTTTTATAAAATAAATAGTAATGTAAAAGTAATAAAAATTAGGATTTTAAACCAGTGATTTTGTAATTGACCCTTTTAAAGGAATCTGAGTCCGAGTGTGACATCTAATATTCGGGTCTTTTATCTTACCAAGTATAGGGTGTTACACTTTTCACTTTCACCAACCAAAACTCTGCCTTATCGGACTCTTCCAAGATGGTACCCAAAAACTCCTCTGACCTATGCTTTCCAATCACTAAAATAAGCCCTTTAGGTGCAGTTATTCACTAAAATATCTAAACCATATCTTGAAAAATCTTTAACAATGCATCCCTAAGGATCACAGCAGGTACATTCCCTAGGGTCGAGGTTGAAAACTCCATATTCGACCGAACTAGCAGATTACTTTCAACAGCCTCTTCCACTGACTCTATAGATCCTTTCATAATCTACTATCTATAAGAAATAGGGATTATTGCATTAGGTCAACATAGGAAAAAAAACTATATCCATATGTTCCGAGACTCTTCATAGCCAGAACTACCTACACCTATGCTTTGATACCACAAAATGTAAATGCACTCTCTATTGAAATAGCCTTATTATCTTATCATTATTTCATCACAATCATTCATGCATACTTGTTGACATTTCATTCATTACTATGTAACATTTTTAACAGGTATTCATATTTACCAATATTACATTACAACTTGCTATATTAAAGCACTATATTTACATTATAATATCCACTACAAAATTAAATGTTTATACAAGAAATTAACAAAATATTCATCTACATTGAGAAAATTCTATGCCTTGTCCTTGCATTAACCCTTCTCAAGCAAGCTTTATCCCTGATAAATCCTACTTGAGATACTTATATAGATAAAACACTCGTGTTAAGCTAAATAACTTAGTAGGGAAAATATGAATTTTAAATGATCTCTTATAGAATATAAGTACAACAAGTGAGCTAAAGAATAGTTTCTAATAGGTCATGAAATAATAATGTTATTTAACATTAAGTAATTAAATGAGCAAGAAAACAATGCTTTCATTGCGCAATAATACAAAATTCAGATATAGATTTATTTGCTACTATACAAATCACATTCATGATTACTTACCATTATCATACAGTCAATCATATAATATTTCATTGTATATCTCATGTTATGATAAATGCCTGCCTAAGCTATATGGTATGTGTAATGCCCCTCAGTATACCCTAGAAGAATTATTACTAATTATTATAAATGTCTATGTTTAATTAAGTATAAATGTATGTACAAGGACTTAATTGAAAAGCTAAAGAGTAAGTTTTGGGGTAGATTTTGAAATAAAGGAAAGTTAAAGGACCTATTTGTAAATAATGTAGTTTTATGACATTTGGACCAATTAAAAACTAAGGAGAAGAGATATTATGGGTTAGATGGTCGGCCAACTCATGGCCTTCAATCTTCATCTTCATCCTCTTAAACTCTCTCTCTCTCTCTCATTTTCTCTCTTTAAAGTTCTTGGAATTTTGATAAAAAAAGGAACAAAGATTTACTTGAATTTTTAGGGTTAAGGTAACTTGTTTCTCCTTTGATTTAAGTGTTTCTTTGAATATCTAGATGGGTTTTCATGGAGGTGTCTTATGTTTTATAGAAGGAGAATCAAGCAAAAGGAAAGGGAAAGAGGCTATCCAAGGTTGAAGAAGACTTGGAGCTTAGTAAGGTATGGGAACTTAGATTTTGTATATGTGTATTTTATGATTAGTCATGAGAGAGATCTTGAGTGACTCTCTCATGTGTTTTATGGATGATTTGTAGCTTAGAAGGGTTTAGAGTTGATAATATGCAAGTCTTGGTTAAAAATATGAAAATCTGTTTTAAAGATTATGTGACCAGTCTGTATACTTTTGCTCTTATCTTGAGCTATAGTTGTCTAAATGATGAAATTCCACTTGGTATAGAAACTATACTTGCATGCCTTGATTTTGTTAGAAGAGACTGAAATCTGATTTTCGCTGCTTGATAGTGAAAATCGGTATTGAAATCTAACTGTGACTTGTATTTCGTTTTCATGAATAGTCTAATAGTCTGTGGTTTTTCTTGGATAACTGGAGTTTTACAGGTCCTATTGAAATGATTTTTGGTGTTTTGAAAACTAAAAACATAGGCCTACAACTTTGTTGAAGGCCATTTTGGCTAAAACTGTTGTTTTTCAGGTCAAAAATGGTATAGAATTTGAGACTGGAAATCGGTCTCGTGGCGATTTAGGGCTCACGGTTACGATGAATTTCATAGTAATCGTGAGGTGCCTAAGTTTTCAGTCCAGAACAAAAGTATTTACTGAACCACGGTTACTAAAGTTTCATGGTAACTGTGACCCAGTCTCGTAGCATTACTTCACAGTTACTACCCTGAGCTTAGTAACCGTGAGGTAATGAGCTTTTGGTCGAGAAACAAAACCAGAACTATCTCACGGTTATTAAGGAATTCTTAGTAACCGTGACCCGAGTTCACAACCCTACTTTACGGTTACTACAAAAATGTTGGTAACCGTGAGGTAGTTCGTTGTTTAGTCTAGAACTAAAGTGCATCTTGGCTCAAGGTTACTAGAAATTTGATAGTAACCGTGACCCTTATTACAAGTCAAGTCTCATGGTTACCAAGAATTTTATAGTAATCGTGACCCTCCCCTGTGTTTTGAAAACTGTATTTTCTTCTATTTCTTTTGAGGTACATACTTGTCTAAGCCCTTTCTAAGCTTATAAATCATCCTAAATTATAGTTATGTAACAAAATGTATTCTCTATAAATGCAAGGTTGCTTATTGATTGAAAAGTGAGTTTCTATGACTCAAATAGAAACGTACATGAATTTATTTCAAAGAAGTTATAGTATATGATTATTAATTATGCTATGAAAAGGAGAATGCATATTGTTATAAGAATTAGCATTTGTTAATGCTATATGGAATGATAGTGATAAAACTTCACGATATATGAAATATGATATGTTATGCCTGCAGTTAGAGACTTAGTTGTGGATAGATAGGCATGCCTATAGGGTTTCTGTCGCAGCTGCTTCTGTTTGACTCTTATGAGTCTTCTGTTTGTCTCTACGTGAGGCTTCTGCTTAGATACCTATAGGTATCCTTCTGTTTAGATACCTACGGGTATCCTTCTGTTTTGATACCTTTGGGTATCCATTGCACCCGTTATCCATACCCACAGGAAATTACACAAGCCATTAATGCAAAAAATGATATGCATATACAGTTTAAAATTTGTTACTGTTCTGATGAATGAAGAATGTTATATTTGTAGTAATCCAGTAAATGCATGGTATTTTATTGTAATGAATGCTTAGTAATAACTACTGTGAGTGGTTATCAGCATGTTACTAGTTGTTCCCCACTAAGCTTTTTAGCTTAGCATGGGTGTTTATCCGTGTAGGTTCGCAGGGTAGAAGTCTTGTTCAGGGACAAAGCCAACAATCTCCCAAGCCGACATCAGAATAGAAGTAGCATTTTGATGTATGAGATTGATTTTGCATCTCTTTTGGTTACATCCAAATGTTTGTATGTAAAGGCATGTAATTATAAAGTTGTGTGAAGAATAATCAATAACATATGATAGTATGTATGTATGTATGTATGTATGTATGCTCATATAGGCATCATCAACAGACAAGTCATAGGATTAATGGTATTAATGAATGTAATTAGTAACAGTAATTAGGATTATCTAGTATAGTCCTTACAGTATGGATATCAGGTTCTATAAGTACCCAAAGGTATCTATCACATGGATAACCATAGGTATCAGTCCTGTGCCTACCCAAAGGTATCAAATCTATAACCCCAAATGGTGTCAAGACTATAGTCCCAAACGGGGATGAACAATAGACCCAAACGGGGCTAAGACACTAGCAGCTATGATTTACCTTTATAGGTATACGTATCTATCCACTACCAAGTTCCATATGCAGGCATTCTCTCACTTTTCATATCAATCAAATCATTGCTCATGTAAAATTGAAAGTGATAAGTATATACATATATACATGTTTCTCGATAGAGTACACCCTTATGTTCTTGCACATTCGTCTTTTCACAATCTTTATAATATACATGGAATAACTTTAATACCAAATATGTATAACATTACTATATTATATAGGTTCCATCAAAGTTTTAATCAATTCTTAATCAAATATTCACCTAAGCTCAATTACATTGTTGGAATTCCATAATGATATAGTTTATTTATATGTTCTTTTATCATAATTCTTGTTTAGAGTGCATTTGATCACTTTGTACGAAAATATTAGTGTTTAAAAAATAAGAAACGAAGGTTTAGGTCTGTGCCGAGTTAGCATGAGTGGTGCTAACTCATTACAGAGACCAGGTGTGTCCACTTGGCATAAAGGTGCCAACTCGGGATAGGACAACTTTCCTGGCTCATTTTATTTTGTATTTTTTCCATGGTTCCAGCTAGAATAAAACAAAATGCTCTTCTAAACTTGTATTCCTCTATGTCTATAGTTCTTATAGAATCAAAAATCAGTCCATTTGGACTTCTATATCATGAGATATCACTAAAATACCAGTGGCTGCTCCAAAAGATAGGGCAGCAGACTTAGTCTCACTTCAAGATAAAATTCGAGGTACTTAAAGCAAAAATCAGATTATTTTCTCTCCACATAAATTCTATCTATATGATTCAATTTTACTCTCCAATAGAATCATCCAATTTAAAGCTCTAGGGACTGAGATATGGTCAAATTACTGAACCTAGGTCTTATGAATCCTATGATGAGAAATTTATTGTATAAGATTTTTAGGTACAAATAAACCAACACATGCAAATTGCCATAGAAATCACACTCAAACATCTATTATACATCCATAATCATACAAATACCATTTTAATACACTAAATAACCCTAAAAATAGATAAGTGAGTTCCCTAACTTATCTTATCTTCAATCCTTGATAGCTTTTTTCCGTTCATTTTGTTATATTCTCTTCCTAAAATAACAACTCACACTTATTAACCTCTATTTGGTACACTCGAATCAATTTATAAAAATTAATGACAAAAAAAGGAGAAAAGTAGGAGAGGAACTTACCTTGCGCTTTATTAACCCTTAAATTCTCTCTCTTACCCACTAAAATCTCTAAGCTTCAAAAGAGTAAGTAATAAAGTGAATTACAAAGAAGAAAGACTAAAAAATGTTGGAGATGGTCCTAAGTGGCTGGCTACTCCCTTTCCTCCTCCAATATCTCACTTTTCTTAGCTTCTAAAAGCTCATATGTCTTTCTCTTATTGGCCCACTTGTGGCCATTGGGAGAAATTCCACATTACTCCTCATTAAACTTTACCTTTAACTCTTCCCCAAATACATTTATCAATTGGTTCAATTAGGTCCTCATTTGATGCATCACAAACATGAATGCATATACTAAAGTGTTAAATTACCAAATTACCCTTACCTTTCACATTAATACCCTTTATATTCTATTTTTTACTTTATTACCGCACTAATCATACTACTTACTCATATACTTTTGGGGTATATATTGGGGCCTTACATATATAAAAAAAACACCTCTAATTATGGATTATTTTATACCTAAGGTGATGATGCAAAATTGGTCGGTTACGGAAACAGTGATTGGAGAGGTGACCAAGATGAAAGGAAAAGTAAAATAGGATATGTTTTCTATCTTGGTTCAACAGCGTTTATATAGACTTTAAAGAAACAAGCAGTAGTTGCGTTATCAACTTGTGAAGCAAAATATGTAGTAGCTTCATCTACCATTTATGAAGCAATCTGGCTAAGTAATCTTATGCAAGAATTAGATTATCTGCAAAATAAACCTACTATAGTATTTGTTGATAATAAAACTTGCTAAAAATCCAATGCAACATGGGAGAAGTAAACAAATTGACAATAGATATCTTTTTCTTAGAGATCAAGTAAAGCAAGGAATAATCAATTTAGAGTACTATAATATAATAGAGCAAGTCGTAGATATACTTACTAAACATTTACCAATTGATAGATTCAAAGAGCTGAAAGATATGCTTGGAATGAAAATTGTTCAAGTTTGAGGGGCGTGTTAAAAATAGCAAACTTGAAAATATTTTTTGCTTTTATTATGAAAGGTTTATATTTTACAATAAATAATAACCATTGTTATTTTTAGTAGTAGAATTTATATATAAAGCCATCTTTTATAATTGTGAATATAAATGAATAGAAAACAAGTAATATTCATTTCGTCCACCTTATAACTGAGTTGTAACTCATTTTTACTTTTCCTCCTAGCTTGTTTATATCTTAAGAGTTTAGAATTTGTAAA
Organism: Excoecaria agallocha; assembly: GCA_037975025.1. Taxonomy (NCBI): domain Eukaryota; kingdom Viridiplantae; phylum Streptophyta; class Magnoliopsida; order Malpighiales; family Euphorbiaceae; genus Excoecaria; species Excoecaria agallocha. Next base: position 44,390,322 of record CM075806.1, on the reverse strand, counting down.
TTATGACTCTAACATGTTAAAAATAGGAAACTTGAAAATTTAAGTTTTTACATTAAAACAAATAATGAGTGGTTCTTAAAATAGTTTTTTCTTTTATTATGAAAGGTTTATAGTTTACAATAAATAATAACCACTGTTATTATTAGTAGTAGAATTTATATATAAAGCCATCTTTTGTAATTGTAAATGTAAGTGAATAGAAAGCATGTAATATTCATTTCTTCCATCTTATAACTAATTTGAGTATTTTAAAATGTCCTCCAACTTCTTGCAAACACAAATCCCCAAACTAACAAAAGAGAATTATGAAAATTGGTCTATCTAAATTAAAGCATTATCTAAATTGGTATATATATATATATATTAAGATCATTCAGAAAATTTAGAAAATATCTTTTATTAGTTTTCTAATTTATTCTTTATTTTGAAAAACTGAAAAATTCATTTTCTTTTTTCTATTTTAGAAAACTAACCAAAATAAACATTATCTTTATTTTCTATTTTTTGTGAAAAAATTTTCAGGAAAACTAGAGCAGTTTTCTATAAGTGAACATGTTAGCGTTTTTATTTTTTTAATAAATACAAAACCATTTGAAATTTTCATCGCATTGTACAATTCTAAGACTCTACTATGCATACATAAGATGGTACTGGCCCAACACATCTTTAAACATTACACTCGTGCTCCAGGAAGACAGCATAATCATCCAACTAAGACAGTCCTTTTACTCTCAATTAATGTCATGGCTCAAACTCCTAAAGCATTTATCTTCCCATGCTTTGGCAGTAAATCCAAAAACTAATACATTGAAACAACAGAGAATTGAAAAAAGCCTAAAGACCAACCCAATATGAACGTCCATTACTTTTAAGGACAACCAATGTGCCGAGGGCTGTCACAGGCCACTCGTACCAAATATTAGTGTTTATAGTTATAAATGATCATATATTTATAAATGGTATTATTAGTGATTGCCATAATTCAATATTGGTTTAGTTATTGGACCGAATGATTAAATTTAGGCAATTTTGGACTATGTTGTTTTTTAAAAACGGATTTTCTTAAAAATACCCATAAAAATATGAGTTTTTAAAATTGCCTCCTCCTTTCTCCTTTCAAAATTGCCTTTTTTTTAAATTTCTATTTCTAAAAATACCCCATCTGAAAAATGTAAGTTCCACCACATTGGCGTTGGTTAAGCTCAGGTTTATCCATCTCCATGAACCGTCAAGAACTCACTACACACTGATGGAATTTCAAATTTTCTCCCTATAAATATGCCTTATCTTGTCACCATTCAAAACTAGAGAATTGAAAATCAAAGCAGCCATTTCCAAGAAAATAAATCATAAACTCTAAAAAGATATAAGAAAAGGATGTCTTTGATCCAAAGTTTGGTGGTCGAAAAAACAACATTTTCGACCTATTCTCTCTCGATGTCTGGGATCCTTTCCAAGACCTCCCTTTTAGCACCATTGTAGATCCATTTTCAGAAAAATATGAAGCTGGTCATCACTTAGAAAATAAGCTAAGAACAGTAAGTCAAATGTCAAGAGTGCTAACTTACGAGTACAATAGGTAACATTTAAAATTGTTACCTATGAGCTAAAATATTTCTTGAAAATATGAATAAAAAAGGAAACTCAAATGTCAACTTAGAAAATGAGCAGTAAGTCCATTACCTAATGCATTTCATATTTTTTCAGTAGTACAAAGAGAGAAGAAATAAAACATCAACTAAGCGAGTATGGGATGGGATAAGGAGCAGATATTGGTGGCTTTTAAGCAAGACTCATCCATATTAGGTCGTTCATAAAATAAAATCAGGAAAGTAACTGAATTCTATGTGAATACTATAAAGTTGGATCCTCATGTTGTGATTTCAGTTATGTATTCAATTGAAAAAAGGATTATTCGTAGTTAAAGGTTTTGGAGTCCAACACGCTGATATAGAGTGAAAGTATAGCGTGGTTACTTTCCATAAATGAGATGAATTTCTTGATTAGAAGTAGACGGATGCATTGGAGAGTTACCTTATTGCCAAGAATGCTTGATTTATGTTAAACACATTAGTTCATAGGTTACGTCTAATTTGTTTAGAGAATTTTGGGTCAAACTCATTATTTTGTATGATTTTATCTTTAATTCTATATATGAATACCCTTTCTTTGTTTACTCAACATTTGATATGCATGTTTATTATGTGTAATGGCTTAATTTTAAGTTTGGTTAAGTGTAGCCTATATTGTACTCCTTTTTAATAATATAATAGTTTTATATTTTAATTTAGATAGAATTGTTATGGTGTTTAATGGCCTTCATTCTATAAACGGTGATTTTGATTCTGAAATTTGGTATATTAGGTATATCATTCAGTATACCAACTTCCAAATTGTAATTTTAATTTTAAAATTTGGTATACCAAATTCCAGATAGTGATTTTGATTCTGGAATTTGATATATCGACTGGTATATTAGGTATACAAAAGTCCATATGGTAATTCTAATTTTGAAATTTGATATATCAGTTGGTATACCAAAAAATAAAATAAAATTTTCATTTTATTTTTAGTATACAGACGGATATATCTGGTATACCATCTGATATATCAAATTTCAAAATAGGATATACATTTTGAAATTTAGTATATCGGACGGTATACCAGGTATATCAGTTGTTATGCCAAGTTCCATAACATGATTAGCATTATAGAATTTGGTATACTGACTGGTACACCTAGTATATCGGCTGGTATACCTGATACACAAACTGATATTCAGTATATTAAATTTTAAAATATGTTTGCATACTGGAATTTGGTATACCAAGTGTACCAACCAATATACCAAATTTTATAATATAATTAGCATTCTGAAATTTGGTATACCGGCTAATATACCAGAAGGTATACCAAATTGAATAACATGTTTTCATTCTAAAATTTGGTATATGTATACCAAATTTCATGATATATTTAGATTTTGAAATTTGATATATTGGTTGGTATACTTGGCATACTCTCCAGTATACCAAAAAATAGAGTATGTATTTTCATTTAGAAATTTTGAATTTTAGTATTTTTTATATTTAAATTCTAACAATAGCGTAAATCCCAATAGAGACCGGAAATCTTGTCATATGCTATCTTAATACTCTAAAATTTTATATTTATCTCATTGTATAATATTGTACCATGTTGATGCAGAATTAAAAATTTAATAGTTTTTGAAGATCAATACACCACTAAAAGTAAATCTCTTTCTGATTTAAAATTATTAATAACCAGCTCGAGCTGAGGAAAAAATAAATATCCACTTGCCCAAAAGTAACCGACATCACAAAATCCAATCCTAAACTCAAATTAATAGTACCCGCAGTTAACCAAACTCAAAAAAACCAAACTTGTACCTGAAATTCAAGTGCCAATAAGAAGAAAACATGACATCACTGGGAAAATGTAATTTGGCGTAGATTAAAAGAAAGAATGGAGGATTAAACTGAGGTCAAAACAAAAAACAAAAGTTAGGTGGAGAAGTTGGAATTCCAGGAGAGAAAAGCTCACCCAAAAGCTACAAAGAAAGAAAAGATTTAGACTTTGTAGGTCCCAGAACAGATATAACTCAATAGAGGCATTCAATAAAATCCTCATTGGTAGTAGAAAAATGCAAAAAAAAAAAAAATTGAAGTTTCCAACAAAAATATCCCTAAACACCTAGAAGAGTCAATTATAAAAAATGATTTACGACACAAACCTGTCAATTTACAACTTCAAAATTTATTTATACTTTCTAGTAATACAGACCTTTTGGAATCTCCAAAGCAATAAAAAAAAAAGCTTAAGGAAGAACTTTGTTGCTTCTCGTTCCTTTGCAAGAGCCACTTTTATCTTAGATAACTAAGGCAACTCAATATATATATAGTTATCATAAGTTTATGAAACCATTGACATATTTCAGTCAAATGGATGCAAGCATCCAAAAGAATATCCAAATGATTTTGTATATATTTTTAACTGGAAACTATTAAAATTTTAAGTTGTTTGCCATACAAATAGAAGAGAGCAATTAAACCAAAATCGCGCCCACAATCCAAAAGATTCTGTAAATATTTTTACCAGTCACAAATATTATTAGTCAATTACAAATCCATGAATAAATGAATAAATAATTTAAAAAAACTTAATTATGTTATGCACAACACAAACAAATTCAATATGCAGGCAAAAAAAATTTACAGAGAGATAAAACTATCCAAAGAAATAAGAGGATTGTCAATGTCTTCCATTGTAATAGAGTGAGTATCATGGTGATAAGCTATTGCTTTTCCGACTGCAGAACTTATGAGGTGAATGCAAGTCTCTTTGTTAACATTCCTTAAACAAGAACGAACATGATGACTCAAATTCTCCTTTCTTAGAGATAAACCAATAGAATCATTACCTCTACTTTTTTTCCACTATTTCCATTACTAAATCTCCTACTAGGAGATGGTGATCTTAAACTTCTGCTTGAATACAATGATTTAATCGTTCCACTTCTCTACCAAAGCTCTTCTGCCGATTAATAGCAGTTGGTGAGTTAGAACGAATCCTTTTCTAGGGCGTTGATGCACTTAACCTTGGTTCAATTGGGTGTTTTAGCTATGGCGAGTCTAGTGTCCAAGGAACGACCAATTGGGAACGTTCTTTGATAAAACAAAAAGTGGTGTTTTTTTTTTAAAAAAAAAAGTAATTTTAAACTTTCAAATATAATGGATGTATTTTTAAAAATTGGGGTTAAAAAATGATATTTGATGTAAATTCATCTTTTAAAAATTGTGGTCACATAAATATTTTTTTATTAACCTAGATTTTGCTAAATAAAATGTTTTCTTACATTACAAGAAAATATTGAAATAGCAATGGAAAAATAGCAACGGAAACACAATTCCGTTGCTATTTAGCAACGGAAAATAGTTTCCGTTGCTAAAATTGGTTGAACTTTATAAAATTAGCAACGGAAAAATATATGGTTGGCTTCCGTTGCTAAAAGTGGAGGGAATTTCTAGCGCCAATATTTAGCAACAAAAATTAGCAACGAAATTTGTATTCCATTGCTAATTAAGGCGGCAACAAATGGCGGATAAAATTTGGAACGAAAAATAGCAACGGAATTTATTTTCCATTGCTAATTTAGCCACCGAAATAGAATTTCGTTGCTATTTAGCAACGAAAATCATATTCCGTTGCTAAATAGCAACGGAATAATATTTCGGTTGCTAAAATAGCAACGGAAAATAAAGTTAGCAACGGAAAAATAATTTCGTTGCTAAATTTCACTTTGAATGAAAAATAGCAACCGAATTAAATTTGGTTGCTATTTAGCAACGGAATTTTGTTTCGGTTGCTATTTAGCAACGGAATTTTAAAATAGAACCAAATTTAATTCGGTTGCTAAATTAGGGGCATTTAAGCACTTTTTCCTTTGTTAGAACTATAAATTGGGAAAACCCTAGATTTTCATCTCTTCCCTCACACACCGCCGTCCCTCTCTCTGTCTCTCTAACGAAGCAGTCGACGGCAGACGTCTCCTCCGGTTATGATTACCAAAAGATAAACCGGGCAACCAACCTATTCTTCCTCCTTTCTTTTTCCTTTGATACTTGATCATCAAAGTTCACCTCTTTACTGTTATTCTTGGAATTTTGGGTTTTCTTTGGTAGCTGGTTTTTATATTACGGGTCTAAATTTTTTTCTGTCGACTGCAGGAGAATGTGCCAATAGAAAAGGTTTTTCAAACTCTTAGGTGTAATTTAAATGGTCTTACAACAGACTGTGCTCAGCAGAGGCTTACCATTTTTGGATATAACAAGCTTGAAGAAAAGCAGGTTGAGGACTATTAAGTTGTTTGTGCTTTTAAGAACCCAGCTTTTCTTTTCCATCTTTATTTGTGCACGTTTTGAAAAAATTGCTTATGCGTATCTTTTGGTTTTTTTCATCTCTTTTGATTTTCTGTAGGAGAGTAAGGTTTTGAAGTTCTTGGGTTTTATGTGGAACCCTCTCTCATGGGTCATGAAGGCAGCAGCTATCATGGCTATTGCTCTTGCTAATGGAGGGGTGAGAACAGAACTTTTCTTTCTTTTGATTTTTATAACTTGCTCGCTAGTTTAATGTCTGAACTTCATGGTCATATCTCTTATCAAAAATTTTCAGGGGAAACCACCTGATTGGTAAGATTTTTTTGGTATTATTACTTTGCTTCTTATCAACTCTACAATAAGTTTTGTTGAAGAGAACAACGCTGGTAATGCTGCTGCTGCTCTCATGGCCCGTCTTGCTCCCAAAGCCAAGGTGTGGATAGATACAAGAAACTCATTTGCTTATTCTTTGTTATGCTGGTTCTTTAATTTCTGAATATCGGTATGATTTATACTTGGTTGCTTTTTGCTAAATTTTTGGTGTCATTTGTTTGTGACCAAATTATGTCAGGTTCTTCGAGATGGAAAGTGGATTGAGGAGGATGCCTCCATTCTTGTTCCTGGTGGTATTATCAGTATTAAGCTTGGAGATATCATTCCTGCTGATGGTCGCCTCCTCGAAGGCGATCCCTTGAAAATTGATCAGGTGGGTTTTGTGAATTTCTTGTAATTGGACCTTAATTCATATTTGGTTAAGCTGAAATAGTTACTTTGCCTTATTTTCTATTGGGATTGCAGTCTTCCCTTACTGGTGAGTCTCTTCCAGTGACAAAGGGACCGGTGATAGTGTTTATTCAGGCTCTACTTGCAAGCAAGGAGAGATTGAAGCTGTGGTTATTGCCACTGGCGTCCATACATTCTTTGGCAAGGCTGTGCATCTTGATTTAATACCTCTTGTTTGTTAATTTGATAGTGCTGGTGGTTTTAACCACTTTATTAATAACCAGGTGTTAAAATTATAAGTGTGTTCTTTAATATCTCTTTTCTTTAAATATTTTAATCACTTTTGCTTTTCCTTCACAGGTATTGACTGCTAATGGAAATTTCTCTATATGCTCAATAGCCGTGGGGATTCTTACAGAAATAATTGTCATGTACCCAATTCAACACCGGGAATATTGCCCAGGAATCAAAAATTTACTTGTACTTCTCATTGGTGGCATTCCCATTGCAATGCCCACAGTTCTATCTGTAACAATGTCAATAGGGTCTCATCGATTATCCCAGCAGGTTGGTAATTTTTGTCTATATTTGTATCGAGATCTTAGATGATTTAAATTTGATGGTTGTGGTATTTATAAGCTATAGTTTATCAATTGTTGCAGGGAGCTATCACAAAAAGAATGACAGCAATAGAAGAAATGGCAGGCATGGATGTCCTTTGCAGTGATAAAACTGGAACTTTAACTCTCAACAAACTTAGTGTTGATGAGAATTCGATTGAGGTTGGTTGCATGTTACTGCAAGTTCTGGTTTTTTGTCATTCTTATTTATTTATTTAACATTTTGCACCAGTTAATTATAAATATATAATATTACTTGTCTCTTAAGTTAACTTTTGAAATTGAGTTAAAACCAAATCTATTTTCTTAACATTGTATTAGAGTCACTAGTTTTAAATATTAGGCCATTAGTCTTATAATCGGTCAGTCTTGCAAACTTTATGCTTCATGTTTTATGCTTATATATTCAGCTCTGAATATGAGAAAATATATTGAGTATCCGACCAGATACAAATATATAATATTTTTATAAACATTTGAATAATTTTTATTTTATAAACTAGTTTTAGATAATACTTCATAAATTATCTTTAAAAGTTGGGTTAAATTAAAATCGATTATGTTAACAGTGTATTAAAATTTCATTATTTAAAAGTATGAATTAGAAATTCTCTTGGAATCATAAGAAAGGGTTCGAGGACAATCATGGAAAAGTAAAGCTCCCACATCTGTCTAATCAGCCTCTTATACATGAGTGATTAAATTATAATTTAACTTTTTATTATTTTTAATTTTCGAAATAAATAAAAGCTAAAAAATCAAGAGTGGAAGATGGGACATACAATGATGGTGTGCTGTCTTTTCTCCTTATGTAAACAAATTACTAATTAAATATACATAAAATTGTAGTTATTCTGCATGTGGAGGGAGTGGAAGAATATTTCATATAAAGTTGCATTTTTTTTTACTTTATAATAATTTAAATATGACTTGTGGAAGGAGGCGTGGGGAACTCGCTGCCAGAGAGCGACATATTGGAAAAAGTATGAGTTTTGCGAATTCTTTTATATTTAGTGAACGTGTAGTCCCTTTTGAATATGGATGTGGACTTTACATTGAACCACATAAACTTATGTCAGTTATGTGTGTTTCTCAAATTTAATTTATTTTATTGTTTGCATTCGGTTTCTCCTATATAAATATTTTTCACTTTATTCATAAATAGCAAGTTAGGATAAAAAAAAAAGCTGCTTCAAGGAATATTTATTAGTTGATAGGCTTAATAATATTCAGTATAGAAATATTTTCAAGATAACTAAACTAAAACAAACATGTTCCTTTCTTGATTAGACATCTATTTTAACAGCTAATTTCACGAAAGTACTCACCTGTCAAAATGGGGTAGAAGCCATGAATCCAAATCCAAATTGAAGTCTTTGAAATGAAAATGTAAAATTACAAGATGATAAATCTTGTAAAGTTATCTGGAGCACTATCTAGCGTCACAGCTTGGACTGCCTATATTCAAAAAAGAAGTTACATTTCCCTTGCTATCACTGAATTCAGGTTTTCCATTTAAAAATTGTAAAAGTTATACCGGTAGCATGTTTTGCTAATGTGGTTGGTTTCTTTTTAAATCCAGATATATGCAGTCTCTTATCACAATCCGTGTTGTGGTAAGTTGTTTGGTGTTGGCTTAGTAAACTTGTGTTCAAATGACATTATTGGATTTATCAGCTATAATTGTAGAACTTGTAGTTAATATAATCCAATAAACATTAGTATTTTATGTCTCTCTTATTACAGCTGACCTAGTTCATGGATTTCTTTTATGCCAGCTTGGCTTTATGTTATTGGCACTTATATGGCAGCTTGACTTCCCATCCTTCATGGTACTGATCATTGCCATTCTTAATGATGGTATGTGTCCTTTGATTTAGCAGGCTATAACTTTTCGAGGTTTGGTAAATATTTCTTTTAATATTTAGATGTATGCTCTGCTAGGCGCAATTATGACCATATCATACAAAATCCACAGCTTCCTTCACCACTTATATGTAATTAGAATTTTTGATGATTTATATTTACTCCAGATGTTGATTTCTTAAGTTCTTTACTGGATTTGCTACAACTAGTTTGTACACGACCTGAATCTAACATTAATTATTGAGCCCATTTTGTTCGTCACTGTGTTTTGCTAGTTAGCATGAAAGAACAGCATGTACTTTTGTTTCAATTGTCAGATATATCTGCATAAATATTGATTTTCTAACTTCGAAAGTAAAAGTAATTTTGTGTAAAAAATAATAATAATTTAGTGACGGAATAGCGACGAAAATTCCATCGTAAATTTTTTTAAAATATTCGCCGAATTTAGCAACGGATATTTTAATTCAGTTGCTAAAAATAGCAATGAAAATTGATTTCGGTTGCTATAAATAGCAACGGAATTTCTATTCGGTTGCTAAATATAGCAACGAAAATTGATTTCGGTTGCTAAAAATAGCAACCAAATTTCTATTCGGTTGGTAAAAATAGCAACGGAAAATCTAATTCCGTTGGTAAAAATAGCAACGGAAAATAATTTCCGTTGCTAAAAATACCAACCGCCAAATTTGCAACCGAATGTTCCGTTGCTATTTTTTGTTGCTAATAAAAATTAGCAACGAAAATTCAACATATTCGGTTGCTAATTTCCGTTGCTATTTGCTGATTTTCTTGTAGTGTTATAACTTTATAAAATCAATGATCCCCATATGCGAATAGGGGTGAGTTATGGACCCACTACAAGAAAATCTAGAAATAGCAACGGAAATGATTCTAGCAACGAAAAACCAATTATGTTGCTATTTAGCAACTGAAAATAATTTCTGTTGCTAAAATTGGTTAAACTTTGTAGATTTAGCAACGGAAAAATATTTGGTTATCTTCCATTGCTAAAAGTGGAGGGAATTTTTGGCGCCAAAATTTAGCAACGAAAATTAGCAACAGAATCACTATTCCATTGCTTATTAAGGCGCCAATAGATGGTGAAAAAAATTTGGAACGAAAAATAGCAATGAAATATGATTTTTGTTGCTAATTTAGCAACGAAATATACTTTTTGTTGCTATTTTAGTAATGAAAAATAATTCGGTTACTAAATAGCAATGAAATTTATTTTTAGCAACCGAAATATATTTTCATTGCTATTTAGCAACCAAAATAAAATTTCGTTGCTATTTTTCATGTTCAATGAAAAATAGCAACCGAATTTATTTTTGGTTGCTAAAATAGCAACAGAATTTAAATTTCGTTGCTAAATTGCAACCGAATATATTTTCGGTTGCTAAAATAGCATGCTAAATATGGCGGCATTAGATGGCAAAAAAAAATTTGAGAAAAAATTTAGCAACAGAAACTTAATTTTGTTGCTAAAATAGCAACGAAATATATATTTCATTGCTATTTTGCAACCGCAATTAAATTACGTTGCAATTTAGCAACAAAAATTAAATTCCGTTGCTATTTAGCAATCAAATTAATATTCCGTTGGTATTGTGGTCCCAAATAGGTGAAAAAAATTTTGGTCCAAAAATAGCAACGGAAATTAAATTCCGTTGCTATTTAGCAACCGAAATTAAATTCCATTGCTATTTAGCAATTGAAACTAAGGGTATTTATGTAATTTTTTTATTTGTTGCCCTAGGTGTAAATTAGCCCCCATCTCATTTATCCATTTAACTGATTTTTTCTCCTCTCTCTCTTAGGGTTTGAGCTTCTTCTGTTTCTAAATTGCCCTCGTTTCTCTAAAACCTCTCTGAAAGGCATCTGTGGCTCACCAAGAAGCCCAAAACGGAGGCTTCGAGAAGGTTGTAGCGGAGGTAACTTTCAAAGCCTTCAAGCCGCAGTTGTTGGTTGAGGCACCCAAGGCAAATGATGTCGTTTAGTTCTACAAGGCTGCGTTTGGTGCTGTGGAAACTGGCCGTACCACTCAGCCCAAATGCAAGGCTGAACAGGAGCTCCCTCATATTATCTCTGCTTAGCTTTAGCTCGCTGGCTCCACCATTCTTATCTCTGATCTCGCTGATGACTCTGCATCGTACGGACTCTCTTTAAAATCCAAACACATGTTGATTAAAGAACCTAATGTTATTGAACCATTGATGGGATAGAAGGTATTCATTGTTAGTGATAGCTTACTATTAACATTGCCAACTTTGGAATTTTAAGGCGTGACTAAGAATCAATATGTTGAAGTGGGTGTCTGCAATGTTTTTTATTATGTCGTTAATCATCATAGATATAAAAAATTAGCTTTGATGAAGAGAGGGGTTAGGTCTAGAAATTAGATTTAGAACAAGGGGTTAGGTCTAGAAATTAGATTTAGAACAAGGGGTTAGGTCTAGAAATTAGATTTAGCAGCAGATTTTCGAAAAAGAGAACAGGAAGTAGGGAAAGAATGAGATGAGAAATAGACACTAATTATTATTAAAATTTTCAGATCCTGAAGTCCCTGGCCCAACATGCATTCTTAATAAAGACCTAAAAAATTATAAGCATATTACGATATCCTACATGAAGCAAATTTGTGCCTTTTACTATACTCAAATGCCCTACCAATGGAGTAATTTAGACATCTAATGATGCTTTTCTGCACATGTTCAATTTTGTTTTAAAGTTATGATTCATGCTGAGATTTTGTCTTAATTTTTAATTCTTGCACCTGGTTCTTTTTAGAGACTCTTCATGGTTTCCTATCTTGATGAGGAGATACTCGTAAGTGTTCTCCTGACTATGTTTAAGAATACTTGGTAATTGCACTTTTGCTATTTTTAAATTCTTATCCTAGTTGTCTTATGCTGCCCATAACATTTGTATGCTAGTTGTCTCATGTTGAACTGCATAAACAAATTGTACAAAATCTTTTATGCTCTAGATATGGCACAGTTTAGCTGTGATCTTCTTGCCTGACCGGTATCTAGCAAGTGTACTAGATCGGCTAGTAATATAGGGAAATAAGATTATGACCCAAAATATCGAACCCAAGGAAAACTTGTGCTTGAATGTGTTATTTCAATTTCAAAACCAATTTTTGTGTGTAAAAGAAAGAAGAGAAATCCCAAGTTTGTGATGATTGAAGAATTAAAACTAAAAACAATAATTTAAATTTAAACTAAAACAATTGAAAGAACTAAAGTAAAGAAAAGATCTATTGAAAGCAAGTAAATTGAATAAGGTGAAAATCAATATTAAAAACAACTTTCACTAAAGGACTATCCACCTTAACAAGTATCGCTATGACTTAAATAAAATAAAACATACAAGTGATTATGGAAAATTCAGTTTAATAAAACCAGATAACTTTATTCAAGATTATCATTCCAAGTATCAAATTTTCTTATTCAGATAAACTTAACACTTAGCATAAGGAACTGAATTAAGTCTCCTAGATGTCTACTAAAGCCTTTCTTAAGAGATTTAACTTCAACCTATTCTTGGTTACACTTTTCTTAATCTTAACTTACTCAAATCAACACATAATTATAGCTTATTCAGATTATAATCATGCATTAATCCAACTAAATTAACCTAAGAGCATGCAAGTCATTAATCAACTTAAACCAATCAATTAACCAATGCTTAATCAAGTTAATAATCAACTTAAAATTGAGAAAAGACAAGACTAGATTTAAGAACCAAGAAATAATCAACTTGTATTTGAATTGAAGAACAACTTAAGTCATAACAATACAAGTTTAAGGATTCAAGTATCCTTTAGCAAAAGTTAAAGAAAACTACTCACAAACCATTCTTAAAAAATAAAACAAAGTTTTGAAGAAAGCAATAAAAACAAAGAACATAAAATAACTAAGGAAAAGTAAAGCTTAATTCTAAGAATCGATCCCCTTCTTCTGTGTTTTATCTTCCTATTTATAAGCCAAAGAAGTCATAAATTCCTTCTCAAACTCTTAGAATTCAATAGGAAGTAATTTCTGCCCAAAATAGGAAGTGCGACAAAATCCTTCGCGAAATGGGAGTAGCATCACGTGGCCACGCCCTTCATTATGCATTTGAACACGTGGTCATGTGTTCTCTAGGCCTTTCTTCACACGTGGCCACGTGTGGTCCTTCACTTGGAATCCACGTGGTCACGTGGTTGCATTGTTCTTCTTCATTTATTTTCATATGGCCACGTCCCTTCAACATTCATCCCTTCACGTGGCCACGGCTCTATTGCTTCATGAATTCACGTGGTCACGTGTTAAGGCTCTGGACTGAACACTCGTTTTCTCGCCTAAACTTCCAATATTTGCACTTTTGACCCTAAACTTGCCCTTTTTGCAATTTAAGCCCTTTTATATCAATTTTAACCTGAAAATCAAACAAAACACAGAATTAACCTTAAAAACATAAATATTAACAAATTAACTCTAATTTAACATAAATAAAACCAAAACAACTAAATAACACAACTAAAAACATATCAAAAACTATATATAATCCACACTTATCAAATACTCCACACTTAAACTTTGCTTGCCCTCAAGCAATTTAGAATAATTCCACCTTCAAAACCATCAAACTTGATCAAAGATATACTATTTCAAAACCAAACTTAGCATTTTTAACAAAAGCACTTAATATAACCTCTAAATAAATCAACTTCAAACAAGAGAATATAAGCTAGTTTCCTTGAGTGTGTGCAAGACCAAATCTCTTTAAGCAATTTTAACAATTAAAATATCAACACAACTAGGTAATGAAGTATATAATATATGAATGCATAAGCATACAATCGGTTTCATACTTGAAACTCTAGAAATACAATAGGCCTCTCCTTTAGCACTGGAACCCGTAGGTCATCTCTGCCAAACAACTCAAAACAAGCTTAAAATCACATAGGTCTTTCAAGGGTTGTAATGGGGCTAAGGGAATGGTTACCAAAGAATTTATAAAAGATAATCAAAAGAAATAGCCACTCTAAGACAAAAATAGATCACTAAATCCCATAACTTAATCAATATATATTTTGCTCATCCTTGCCTTGATTCCAAACTTTCTTTATGCCCTTTATCAAGAAGTCATTATTTTTTCATTTTTCCTTGCACTACCCCACACTTATATTTTTTCATATTTGCTAGCTTTTTTTTTCAAACTTCAACCGTTTTTTTTTAGCATTCACAAGCTAACCTCAAGGTAAATTTCTCACTTTCAATGACTTTTCATAAAATTTCCTTGCTAAACCCAATAAAACTTTAATATTTTCATACATCCATTTAATCCTAAAGTGACCAATTCCATAGGGTGAGATAAAAGCTTTTTAGGTTATATGGTTGAAATATTAGGTGCAGCAAAAACACATTAATGGTACGCATTAAGCATACCCTATAGGCTCAAAATGGCTTAACAAAGGATAATTTTATCAAGGTAGGACACAAGTCTTTTAAGAAAGTTTATCAAGAAAATTGTTGCCTAGATCATTTTCTAAGTTATTTGAGTTTTTTATATGCTTTAAAGGGTGATGAGGAAGGTTTTAGTGCTCTAAATTTCCTTACTTCACTACTTCATTGTATTGATTTTTTCTTTAAGTCAAAAATTGGTCTAAGTGCTTTTAAGAATTTGGAAACTAACAAATATTTATCAAGTTGAAGATTAACCTATCCAAAGATTTATTAAACAACATAAATGTTCTCTTGCTAAGCAAAGGCTCAAAAACATGCATATTCCATATCCAAGCTCAATTTGTTCAAAGTTTTGAAGTAACTAGGGCAAACTAAGTTCTCATGAAAACTAAATGAAAAGGTGAACTACATAAGTCTTTAATATATTTTACAAACTTAAGAAAAGAAAACAAAACATAAACAAAACAAAAGAAAATAAAACAAAACAAAAAATACAAAATAACAAAGTTTGATTCATGAAAAAGAAAAGAAAAGTTGAAGACAAACTCCCTGAAAGGAGGTTACCCCCTCCTCAAAATTTTTCTATCCTCAGCAAATGAAGATCTATACCGGTGGAGGTAGTGGTGGAGGAAACCGCTGCCAAAAGTGATGGATAAAATGCTCAACTCTCCTATTTCCTTCCATTACTGTATCCCGAAGCATATCCAATCTTCCTTGCATTTGATCGAGTCTAATTTGTTGAGCATCCATCCGGCTACTTAATTGATTACATGGTGCTTCCCATTTCAGTGTTGTAGGCTCATTGATGGGGGAAGACACAGCTGTGGCAATATAATCCTCATTCGGCTCCTTTTGTTGCTCCTCAAACCGAATATTATTCTCTCTTAAGTACTCCTTCCGAGTTGCCCAATGACCACGAGGCCTAGGGATCAGAATTTTCATCCTTTTTCAGCATTTTATTATCAATACAAGGCAAATCTCCTTTAAGTGGTTCTCCATAAACCGGATGCTCAACTGCAGAAGCTAAAACTATAGCTATCCACCCTATAGAAATATTATCAATGTGTCCTGGCATTTTCTAAAAGTTCTTAATTCAAGTAGCTATAATGCCCGCTCCATTTAGTGTTATTCCATCCATCATGCATTAGAGAACCATTGCTTGAGATACAGTAATGGTGCTTGCATTCTTCAAATTGTTGTACATACTCTTTGCAAGAAAACGATGAATGATTCGTAATGCATGAGTCCTTAAAGCATGGACCTTGCATTGTCCTCCTACCCAAGGCTCATCTAATTCAAGATCCTTGATTCGTTCTCAATTTTCCACAGGCAAAGCATCTTCCCATTCAGTAGGGGCATTCGGCACAAATCCAAAAATTTCAGAGAACTGTCTAAAAGTTAAGGAATATCCTTTCTTACCAAACTTAAAACCGACTGTACCATCCTCTGAATCTCTCTTAAAGTAGCATTCAAAAGAATACAGAAAATCCTATGCCATATATGGATATACTTTTGGTTTCTTTTCAATGAACTTCTCCCAGCCAATATTTTGAATCAATGGTTCTATATCATGATCCCATAAATTTTCAGTCGGGATATTGAGGAATAAATGGCTTAAATAAGCGGGCTGAACATAGGTACATTTGCTAAAGTAGTCAAATTTATTGATCTTGGCCTTGTCCACATACGATGAAATGCGTATACTAGATGAACTTGCTACATCAGGATATTTAGTCCTTCGAGGTGCCACTACAAAGAAAGAAAAACACAATGTAAGTATCAACTCATAAACCACAATAGACTAAGGTGTAAGCACAGGAAGCATACATTGAATGAATTGAAGCACACTTGGATGCAATGAGAAATGTTGATAGCATATGCAGAGATCAAAATGATAGGCATAAAAGATATTCAAAGGTTGAGCATAAAGACTATGTTAAACATAATGCCTATCATGCATGACTAGACTCATGAACTAATCTTTCAAGAGGTGAATTACGTTGTCATGCGTCAATGCAACTCGTAAACATGCCAACCAAAGATTGAAAGTGAAATGATTTTCAAGAACAAAAAATCATTGGGACATTTCATTGAACATGTGGTGGGCATAAGTTTGAGCATTAATTTAAAGAGCATAACAAGGATTGTTCACTACCCAATTGCATATCAAGCATCTATAACATGCATATAATACTCATAATCATCCAAAGAAGCAAAAAGAATTAATCATGCAAACAAAATGTTAAGTGCAAAGTAACCTAAAAACTAAACATACATGAACAATAATGGCACAAAACACAACAATGGATGATAAGCAAACAATAAGTAAGGAGCAATGGGAGTAAATACTTACTTGGAAGTGAGAATCACACAAAAATTGTAGCACAAAGTTGAGGTAGTGTGTGTGAGTTGTGAAAAACCTAAAATAATGAAGAAAATATGGAGAAGGAAGAGATGATGGGTAGGAGAGAGAGAAAAATAAAGAGAAAGCAAATGGAGATGGTGATGATCGGTGATGAGTGAAAATTCGTGGGCACGAGTTAATTTTATGGTGGTGAGGTATGGGCACGGTTTAGAATAAAGAAAAAAAATGAGGAAGAAGAAAGGAAATGGCGTGAAAGTGTGTATATAGGCAGTGGGATGGGGCGTGGCCACGTGAGGTTCATGGGAAGAACCACACATGGTCACATGTGCCTTTACTCTTTCGGCATGCGTGGCCACATGATGGTTCTCCTTTGAACTTCACGTGATCACGTGAATTGAAAATGTAGGAGCAGAACTTCAAGCCGTGGCCACGTGATGTTTCTCTTGTAAAATACACATGGTCACGTGATTTTAATGGACTTGGGCACTACATCAACCCGTGGCCACGTGAAGTTCTCTTGTGAAATACACGTGGTCACGTGTCTTAACTAATCTTGGCAACCCGTGGCCACGTGATGGCTAAGGGAAAGCCACACGTGGTCACGTATACCAATATTTTTTCTGCATCTTTGAACCTATATGCACAATTAAACTTTGGTTAATGTAATTTTTCCATTTCAAGCTTTGAAGACACCAAATCTTTTCCAGGAAAAACATGTCTTCATTTTAAAACCTTGTTAATGTACTTTTTTCATGAATCAAAACACACAAACACACAAACATGCAACAAAAACACAAAATTTGACTGAAAACATAAAAGAGATAGAAAGTTAAAGTTCTGATGTTTTGGAGTCTCCAGCTAGACTCTTCAAACCGTTTTTTAAGTATCTTGAAGAACCATGGTCGCTTTCGCAACCTCTTGTTGTCCGATTTGGTATGGTTTGAGTCGGTGACCATTGACTGTAAATTCACGTCCATCCTGTAAGCTTTTGATCGTCACTACTCCAAAATTGCTGCTTGACATCACTTGATATGGTCCAAGCCACTTCGATTTTAGCTTTCCTGAAAACAAACGAAGATGACTATTATAAAAAAGTACTAACATTCCCGAAAAAAAATCTTTTACCCTTAAATGCTTGTCATGCCATCGTTTGGTCTTTTCTTTATAAAGTGCAGTGTTGTTATATGACCATTGTCAAATTTCATCGAGTTCATTGAGCTGCAATTTTCTCCTTTTTCCTGCATTTCTCAAATCAAAGTTAAGAAATTTTGTAGCCCAATATGCTTTATGTTCCAATTCGACTGGAAGGTGGCATGTTTTTCCAAAAACAATTCTAAAGGGAGACATACCTATAGGAGTTTTAAATATTGTTCGATAAGCCCATAAAGCCTCATCTAACCTAAGAGACCAATCTTTTCTAGAGTTATTCACTGTTTTTTCTAAGATTGATTTCAACTCTCTATTAGATACTTCCACTTGTCCATTGGCTTGAGGGTGGTATGGGGTTGTGATTTTGTGCTTAACACCAAATTTCTTAGGCAAGGTCTTAAATTGATGGTTGACAAAATATTTGCCTCCATCACTTATAATAGCTCTAGGTGCTCCGAATCTAGTGAAAATATTCTTCCTAATGAATTCCAGCACAATTTTTGCATCACATGTTCTAGTAGCTATTGCCTCTACCCACTTACTCACATAATCCACTGCTAGCAAGATATATTCAAACCCAAATGAATTTGGAAAAGGTCCCATAAAATCAATGCCCCATACATTAAAGATTTTTATTTCCAGCACATTGTTCATAGCCATCTCATCTCTTTTGGATATATTTCCTACTCGTTGGCATCTATCACAAGTTGTTATAAAAGATCTCACATCTTCAAACAAAGTAAGCCAGAAAAAAAAACCTGATTGGAGTATCTTTTGAACTGTTCTATTTGGCTCGTGATGTCCGCCAACTTCACCTCCATGGCATTATTGCATGATAGATTTCTGTTCCAATTCCGGTACACACCTTCTTAGTACTTGATCTGTACATATCTTGATAAGATATGGATCATCCCAAAGGTAATGCTTGGCATCCGCTATGAGCTTTTTCTTTTGTTGCCAAGTAAACTCCTTAGGAAGATAACCACCTGGAAGAAAATTGGCTATATTAGCATACCACGGAATCGATTTTTCATAAGTATAACAAGCACAAATATGTTCATCGGGAAATAAGTCAAAAATTTCTCCCTTTTCGATGCTAGCATGATCCAATCTAGATAGATGGTCAGCTACAAAATTTTCTGCTCCTTTCTTGTCTTTTATCTCAACATCAAACTCTTGTAGTAGTAGCACCCATCGGATAAGTCTTGGTTTAGAATCCTTCTTTGCAAAAAGATGTCTTAATGCGGCATGGTCCGACCACACTGTAATTTTGGATCCTAAAAGGTAAGATCTGAATTTCTCAAATGAAAAGACTATTGCCAAGAGTTCCTTCTCCATAGTGGTGTAATTTACTTGGGCTTCGGTGAGTGTATGGCTTGCATAATAGATGGTGTAGAAAATCTTCTCCTTTCGCTGTCCTAAGACTGCTCCAACTACATAATTACTTGCATCACACATAATTTCAAATGGTAAGCTCCAATCGGGTGATGCAATGACCGATGCACTAACTAATTTTTGCTTCAATAGGTTAAAAGCCTGTAAACACTAAGCATCAAAGTTAAATGCAGCATCTTTAAGCAATAAATTAGAAAGTGGTTTGGCAATTTTAGAAAAATCCTTAATAAATCGACGATAAAACCCGGCATAACCAAGAAAACTCCTAATGCCCTTAACACTAGTTGGTGGAGGTAGTTTCTCTATCACATCAATTTTTGCTTTATCAACCTCAATGCCTTTTTCAGAAATTTTATGCCCTAAGACAATGCCTTCTCTAACCATGAAATGACATTTTTCCCAATTTAGCACAAGATTAGTTTCTTGACACCTTTTCAAAACCAATGCTAGATTATGCAAACAAGATTCAAAATCATGACCATAAATAGTAAAATCATCCATGAAAACCTCCATAAATTTTTCAATAAAGTCATGAAATATGGCCATCATGCAACGTTAAAATGTGGCAGGTGCATTACGAAGACAAAAAGGCATTCTTCTATATGCAAATGTTCCATATGGACATGTGAATGTGGTCTTTTCTTGGTCTTTTGGGGCTATAGGTATTTGCATTTACCCCGAATATCCATCTAAGAAACAATAAAATTTATTTCCTGCCAATCTTTCTAACATTTGGTCAATAAAGGGCAATGGAAAATGGTCTTTTCTAGTGGCATTATTCAGCTTCCTATAGTCAATACACACCCTCCATCCCGTTATTGTGCGTGTAGGAATTAATTCATTATTGTCATTGATTACTACAGTCATTCCCCCCTTTTTAGGCACACATTGAACAGGACTTACCCAATTACTATCAGAGATAGGATAGATAATACCTGCATCAAGTAGTTTCAATACCTCCTTTTTCACTACCTCTTGCATAGTTGGGTTGAGTCTTCATTGAGGTTGCAATACCGGTTTAAAATTGTCCTTCATGGGTATACAATGTGTACAATAGCTGGGGCTAATTCCTTTCAAGTCGGATGTTGCCCAACCAATTGCTCCTTTGTGCTTTTTGGGGACTCCAATGAGCATTTCTTCTTCCAAATCTGTTAATGAAAATGAGATAATTACCGGATTAGCATTATCACTTAAAAATACATATTTCAAATGAGATGAAAGTGTTTTAAGTTCAGAATCTCCTTTAGGAGGGGATGGTTCATCCTCCATTTCCTTTTCTGCACTATGCTCTTGTTCCAAATTTTGTATCAACTCTTTCTCCTTTGTATCCAACTCTTCCATTGGCTTAGGATGCATTAAGCAACTTTGAAGTTCATCATTGAGAATGATATCCTCTTGTTTTGTGTTGGCACATTCTTGAACTTCATCAACAAAGTAAATGAATTCTTCAAAATCATATGAGGGGTGTTTTAAAATTTTATTAACATTAAAAAACATTTCCTCCTCGTTGAATCTTAAAGTGACCGTTTGTCCATGAACATCAATTAACGCTCTTGCTGTGTTCAAGAATGGCCTCCCCACAATTAATGGCACCTTCCTATCTTCTTCCATGTCCATAACCACAAAATCAACCGGAAAGATAAAATTTTTGACTTTTACCAACAAGTCCTCAATGATTCCTTTTGGCCTCTTTACCGATCTATCCGCCAATTAAAGTGTCATTCGGGTTTCCTTTAAATCACCTAGATTCAATTTCCTGCAAATTAAATAAGGCATCAAATTAATACTAGCACCCAAATCACATAAAGCATTCCCAACAAAATTTCCTCCTAGTTCACAAGGCAATGTAAAACTACCTGGATCTTCTAATTTTTCAGGAATTTTATTGGTTAATATGGCACTACAATTATCGGATAATTAAACCGTTCCTAGTCCTTCTAACTTTTTTTTATTCTAGCACAATTCTTTCATAAATTTAGCATATTTAGGCATGTGTAGCAAAGCTTCAGCAAATGGTAAATTTATATATAGCTTCTTAAACATGTCTAAAAATCTACTCAATTGTTCATTTTGTTTCTCTTTTCTAGCTAGAACAGGAAATGGTAATTGAGATTCATTAAGAACAGTAGAAACAAGTTTGTCCTTACCTTTACCCTTCTCAACTGTAGGAGGTACTTTTTCAGTATTTTCTGAGTTAGAATTACTTACCTCCGTTGTCGGTTCCACCCTTGAGGAAGAATTCTTACCAATTTCAGTCTTCTCTAACTCTTTTCCACTCCTTAAGGTGATTGCTTTGGCTTCCTCCTTTGGATTTCGGTCTACATTGGATGGAAATGTCCCTTGAGTACGGTTTGATAAGGAACTAGCAAGTTGTCCCATTTGGTTCTCTAAGTTCCTACTTGATGCCTATTGGTTCCTTATCCAAATATCTTGTGATTTTCATCTAGCATCTTGGCTAGCTAAAATTGAATTTTGGAAGGCCATAAAATTTGCAATAATTTCTTCAATGTTGGATTTCTTTTCTTGAGGAGGGGGAGATTGAGATTTTTGAAAATCGACTGGTTGGTGGTATGATTGTGATGGGTATTGGTTTGGATAATGTGGTGGAGCTTGGTTTTGGTATGGAAGTTGATTATTAGGAGGTTGATTATGATTAAATTGGGGTCTAGGATTAGGGTTAGAAGAGGAACCTTGATTACCTTCCCTCCATGAAATATTTGGATGGCTTCTCCATCCCGCATTGTAAGTATTGCTATATGGGTTCAAGGCATTTACTTCTTCCATCATTCCTTCATTATTCTTCATTCCCAAAGGTCCTTGAATTCCTGCATAAGAATCAACTTCATTAGATAACATAGAAATATTTTTAGCTTTAAGCTCATTTATTTCTTTTAAATGTATTTTTTCCATTAATTCTAATTGAGATTTTAGCATGGCTATTTCATCAATATTATGAACTCCCTGTTTCTTTTGAGTTGCTCTAGAGGTTGCCGATTGAGCATTATTGGTGTCCATCTCAACAAGAAGCAAAAATGCATCTTCGGGGATTTGGTTCATGAAACTACCATTTGAGGCTGCATCTAGCAAAGATCTTGTTGATGGATGGGCACCTGCATAGAAGATATGCATTAGTTGAAAAATAGAAATTTCATGATATGGACAACTTTTTAAAAGTCTCCTAAATCTTTCCCATGCTTTATGGAATGGCTCCTCATAAAATTGCTAGAAGTCACTAATTTGTTTCCTAATGAGGGCAGTCTTAGTAGGTGGGAAGAACTTGCAAAGAAATTTTTCTTGCATTTGTTGCCAAGAATGGATGGATTGATTTGGTAGCATTTGTAGCCAATCCCTAGCTTTTCCTATTAGGGTAAATGGAAAGAGTTTCAACCTAATTGCATCAGTCGATATATTAGGAATTTGCACAGTATCTCTCACTTCTAAGAACATATCCAAATATTGTGCAGGATCCTCTATGTTCGAACCCACAAATTGGTTTCTTTGTACCATAGTGATGGTAGCGGGTTTAATCTCAAAAGGTTGGTGGTGAGGAATCCTAATAGTTCTATGTTCTGCATTCCACCTAGGGATAGCATAATCCCTAATGGTTCTAGGTCTATACCCATTCTCGGGAGCTTGGTGTGGTATGTGTTGCTCTTCGATCCTAGGTGGTGGATCATTCATAGGTTGTTCTATTTATGCGTCATTCATGTTGCCTCTTAACCTTCTAATCCTATGGAATGTCCTTTCAATTTCAAGGTCTAATGGTAAGATGGGGTTGTCTCTCACCATAAATCACTAGTCACCCAAAAAGAAAATAAGAAAATAGATGAAGAAGAGAAGAAAAACACACAAAAATAACTTTAAAATCAAAATAAATAAACAAACGCCAATGTATCCGCGGCAATGGCACAAAAAACTTGACCGGTATCTAGCAAGTGTACTAGATCGGCTAGTAATATAGGAAAATAAGATTATGACCCAAAATATCGAACCCAAGGAAAACTTGTGCTTGAATGTGTTATTTCAATTTCAAAACCAATTTTTGTGTGTAAAAGAAAGAAGAGAAATCCCAAGTTTGTGATGATTGAAGAATTAAAACTAAAAACAATAATTTAAATCCAAACTAAAACAATTGAAAGAACTAAAGTAAAGAAAAGATCTATTGAAAGCAAGTAAATTGAATGAGGTGAAAATCAATATTAAAAACAACTTTGACTAAAGGACTATCCACCTTAACAAGTATAGTTATGACTTAAATAAAAGAAAACATACAAGTGATTATGGAAAATTCAGTTTAATAAAACCAGATAACTTTATTCAAAATTATCATTCCAAGTATCAAATTTTCTTATTCAGATAAACTTAACACTTAGCATAAGAAACTGAATTAAGTCTCCTAGATGTCTATTAAAGCCTTTCTCAAGAGATTTAACTTCAACCTATTCTTGGTTACACTTTTCTTAATCTTAACTTACTCAAATCAACACATAATTATAGCTTATTCAGATTATAATCATACATTAATCCAACTAAATTAACCTAAGAGCATGCAAGTCATTAATCAACTTAAACCAATCAATTAACCAATGCTTAATCAAGTTAATAATTAACTTAAAATTGAGAAAAGACAAGACTAGATTTAAGAACCAAGAAATAATCAACTTGTATTTGAATTGAAGAACAACTTAAGTCATAACAATACAAGTTTAAGGATTCAAGCATCCTTTAGCAAAAGTTAAAGAAAACTACTTACAAACCATTCTTAAAAAATAAAAACAAAGTTTTGAAGAAAGCAATAAAAACAAAGAACGTAAAATAACTAAGGAAAAGTAAAGCTTAATTCTAAGAATCGATCCCCTTCTTCTGTGTTTTAGCTTCCTATTTATAGACCAAAGAAGTCATAAATTCCTTCTCAAACTCTTAAAATTCAATAGGAAGTAATTTCTGCCCAAAATAGGAAGTGCAACAAAATCCTTCGCGAAATGGGAGTAGCATCACGTGGCCACGCCCTTCATTGTGCATTTGAACACGTGGTCACGTGTTCTCTAGGCCTTTCTTCACACGTGGCCACGTGTGGTCCTTCACTTGGAATCCACGTGGTCACGTGGTTGCATTGTTCTTCTTCAGTTTATTTTCGCATGGCCATGTCCCTTCAACATTCATCCCTTCACGTGGCCACGGCTCTATTGCTTCATGAATTCACGTGGTCACGTGTTAAGGCTCTGGACTGAACACTCGTTTTCTCGCCTAAACTTCCAATATTTGCACTTTTGACCCTAAACTTGCCCTTTTTGCAATTTAAGCCCTTTTATATCAATTTTAACCTAAAAATCAAACAAAACACAGAATTAACCTTAAAAACATAAATATTAATAAATTAATTCTAATTTAACATAAATAAAACCAAAATAACTAAATAACACAACTAAAAACATATCAAAAACTATATATAATCCACACTTATAATTGCCTATAATAGAATTATTCTAATCGATTCGAGCTAAAAGGAACATTGAAAAACTCTGGCCAAGGGTGGCAATCTCATTCTTCTTTAAATAATTTTTTTGTCTGAATTTTTTTAATCAGTTTAGAGAATAAATTAGAAGCATTCTAAGTAATTGTGGAAGGAATGCTCGAATGATGATTCATGCTTTAAAATTCAACTCTTTAGATGATATTTTATGGGAGTTCTTTCTTGAATCCATCATGCCATTGTGAAATGAGCTCAATAATTTTCTTTTTTCTTTTGTCGAGCAATCTGTTATAACAGGGCAAATTATGTGGTGTGTCCGCATTTTTACTGTTCAAATGCTTGTGTGTCTTCAATCTAGTGGTGAAAATGTGTGTGCACCGACTATAGCAACACTCTCTGTTAACTAAGTGGATCATTAGTTAACTCATACCTTTAGATTTCAATATGAACCAGCCTTTTGGAGCTCTACCTCACTTGATTTATATATTTTAAGTGTAGAACTAGAAATTTATATTTGGAGGCAAAAAATAAATGTTAAGTGTTTTTTATATGAAAAATCTAATAATTTGAAGTGAAGACCAATATCTTTTTAAATATATAATGATTACAATAAAATTCTAATTTTATAAAAAAAATATAGAACTTCATAAGTAAAAATATAATATTAAAAATTCAAGGTGGACCTAATGCTAGTTTTTTTTTTTTGAAAAAAAATATTAAAATTTATTGATAAAAATTTAATTTTAAAAATTTCAAGGGGTGGTGGCTCCCTCTATGGGCCACCTAGCACCGCCCTTGGTTTCTTATAAAATGCATTCTCAACTCCCACAATTTACATGTTTTCTTGTCCACTCATTATGATGAGGTACCTTCCTCATCAGAAAATATAACCTCATATGTAAAGTTGGTGCCAGGTTTAATGGCACATTTCATCCTAAAATGAAAGGATGAGATCTAATTACTTGTTTTGGAGTTTCTTTTTTAATTATTCGTTTTGGAATTTTTCAAAGCAAACTACATCGAATTCTTTCAGCTGAAATGGAATTAGTTTATGATTATTATTTTATTAAAATTCGAACTGTTTGGTTTTACAATTAATCTTACGAATGATTCTATGCTCCTTTTTTTGGTTTGAGAAATATTAGGTTATGGTGTTGTGATTATATAGAAGAAACTTATTTTTCTGTGTATCCAACACATAGGTTTAGTCCTGGTTTTACTGGTGCTTGTTGCACTGTGTGTCCTTTAGGAGCTACTTCTTGTTGCACTGTGTATCCTTTTAGGAGCTACTTCAATATTATGTGTAGTTATAGAGAAATTTTGGTTCAGTTTCCGTAGATGATAATTTGGATACGAAATTTGTGAATGGAATCATATTTTGATGAGAGGAAAACTAGTGGAAACATGCAAAGCATTTGACTGTATAATTCTATAGATACTGAGATGGTCTATTTTCTAATCAGGAAGTTAGGCAAAAGAAAAAAATTGAATGTCTGGGAGAGAGAATACAGTTCTAAATTTTATCAAATCTACATTTATCTATGCTAGTCAATATCATAAATTAAAAATCGAAACAAAGATGCAATCACTGTGGAGAGGTGGTTGTAAAAGTTTTAACGAAATATGAGTGGGAGGTAACTGGAAATTTGGTTGATTTTCTTTTTGTTTCCCTTTCTTTTTCATCAAGCAATCCAATATGAATAGCTTTACTGTCCAATGAATGTTAATTTATAAACTGGCAAAGTTTCCAAGATTTGTTTCGATTTATTATTATAGGGCCCATCTACAGTATGGACAAATGAAAAACATAGCTTATATCTCGATTCACTAGAAGCCTCATTTGTTAATCAGTTACACAATTCCATTGCTTTACGTGGTTGCTTACATAAGATCATAGGGGGCACATATTCATCCCAAGCAGTGCCAACAAATAGTAATGATTTTTCCCACTAGGTAAGGAGGACCTCTGTCTTTTTATGTGAATCCATGTGCACTCTAAGTGAAAGGGGGAACGGGGGGTTTGATCCCTCAGTTCACTTCCCACTGAAGCAGTTACTGAATGCTAAGGCTGGGGATGTTAGTTGCACTGCCTCAAGCCTGCCAAAAAGAAAAAACAAAAATAGAGAGCAAGAGGCCCCGCACATTCTCATAGAGCTGATTTAGGCCTTTCAATATATTCTTCCACTTGCATCAGGAGGTTATATCTGCCCCTTGTTGTATGTTATCCTTGGTTATATTTCAGTTGTTGGTTTTACAAGATGGCTCCTGCTTGAAGATCAATCCCAAAAGGCATAAGGTTGTGTTGGAAAGCACAGCTGATTCTCATTTTATTCAGAAAAGTCCTTGCATAGAACATTCTACATCTTCAGTTAAACGATCCTTTGAGGCACATCATGATCAAGAACACAGCTTGACCTCTAGTGAAAGGTTACATGTAGGAGAGACTTCTCTTTTCTGTTCAGTGAGAAGCTCAAAACAGCACTGTTCGAGTGCATCATACCATCATAATTCAGTTGGTACTGCCACAGGTATCTATTTCATGACACATCCAGGAATTCTTAAGATAATATTTTTTCCTTTCACTTCTTGGCAAGAGCTTGCAATCAGTAATTCCTTCTGAAGGTTATCTTGCTTGCTTGATATTTCTCTACTATGAATTCCTATCCACCCCTCATCATATGTCTTGTGATGCTGTTAGTTGCATAGATAGAGAGTCTAGTGTGACAAGTTTTATGTTTTTCATAATAAACACAAAGCAAATAATTCAAGTGTGTCTGTGTTTGTTAGTAAGACTGCACGATATTCACCCCTGATCCTGGGTAGTTCATTATCTTAATTAGCTCCATTTTCTCATTTTTTCCCCTTGATCTCTAGCCGATTCTCCAGCATTAAAGATTTTTTAGAGATTTGGTAGTGATAACTACTAAAGGCTTATTCTTGTCTTATATTCTTATTACTGTGGGAAGCAAAAATATTTTAGCACTATAAGGCTATGTTTGGTATGACGTAAAGGAATGTAATGTAATGACTAACGTAATGGATTAAATGATGTAATGTAATTTTGATTACATTACTATGTTTGGTAACATTGGTAATGTAATGTAATAACAAATGCATTCCTATATTTGGTTGCATTATATACATGTTTTGAAATGTAATTGTATTTATAATTGGCAATTAATTTTTATATAATTATCTTATTTTTTTAATTATTTTATATACTTATATATTTATTATATTATAAATATATAAAAATCGAAACTTCATAAAACATAATGTTAAAAAAATTATATTAAAAATGCAAATTCATAAAAATATAATTTTTAACTATAATATTCAAAATAAAGTTTACATATTAATAAGCAGCATCCTAACAAGAAAATCTGCAATTTTAAAATATACAACTTGATTCGTAAGTTCTCACACCTCATTTCCCCAAATTCATCATTTTTTCCCAAGTTAAAATCTTGAGAAATTTTCAAGAGAGTAGAAATAAAGGATGTGAAACAAATACAATGGGAAGAATTTTGAGAACCATATCATTATAGAGGAAATGAGTACAACAACCATAATCTAATTAATTAATCACCATCACTACCCTAGTTTTGACATAATGACAGAAGTCCACTGCTTGTGCCATTACTTTTTTGCTCCACTTGTTTATTCCCTTCAGCTACAACTAGCTCTTTGCTCTCAGAAGTTGCAGCTGGTTTCTTAATCACACCAATCCTGAAAATCGGAGAGCGACTGTTGGGTTTGGAATCTTCTATTTATTAACACTTGTTAGTTCATATCTCCAGGTATTCATGTAATTTTTCTTTAAGTAAATAATTTATGTACAACATGAAAAAGCAAATAATTTAAGCCCTACACAACGCCAAGTTTAATTAAGGACACCACTATCAAAAAGAAAATTGAATAGTGGCGGAAGGGTACCTGAGGTTGGCAAGCACTTGGACAGGTGTTTCTGTTCAGCAACTCTTCAGGACATATGTTGTATGGTGAGCAATTTCAAGCTAAATCAACCCTCAACAGTGGCACAGCTAAGCATTAGATGTGATAAATTAAAGGACAGATAAGTATTAACAACTCGTAATTAATCACTATCCAGTTCATAAAGAAGCTTACAATTTATAAGAATTCTAGTATCTATGTGTATTAACATCATGATCAATCTCATGCTATTGATTGATATAATCTACTGATCAATCTCATGGTAGTCGTTGGTCATAATTGCAGGCATTCAGAAGGCTATATGAACAAGTTGGTCTAGGGTGGGTTTATGCCATAACTAAATATGAACTTGTGCTGAAGTGTCTAAACTCCATGCAATTTTCAACATGCTGGGACCTTCGAATTTCACAAATCTAATCAAAATTGCAGATTTAGCTGCTCAAAATTTGAAGGAAACCATACTATGCAGCAAATCCTCAAACATGACACCAACCTAAACTCGATGAGAATTTTTACAAACTAACTATACCTGCTCACATATCCATGGAATCCATGAATGCATCTGCTAGAAGATGCAGAGCGACAGTTTAGTAATCAAACATGACCCCAACCTAAACTCGACATAGCCACAGAATCATAAAAGAGAAACACATAGTCCCCCATATGGCAAAGGAAGTCAGCTATTTTAACCAATGAATACAACCTGATTCCACTAAAGAAATATCCATACCGATGAAACAGGGGTATCTTCCCTAATACAAAAGACAATAAAAAACATTTGAAAAATATGAGGTCAGCAGCATGTAAATTTAGAGCCTTCGCAAGACAAAAATACCAGCAGCATCTGAGATCGTAAAGACAGTCCCATCTTCAATATAACAATAAAATATATACTAGATTTCAAGACTACAGAAGAATCAGCAAGTATAAAATAGCATTCCAGAGTAAATTGATAAATTGATCCAATTGAGCAGAGAAAAAGACAATTTCTCAGACAATATCGAGCAACCAGATTAACAATGTAAAGAAAACGAATGAGACCTTTTTAAATCTCCCAAAATAAATCAGATACCCAAACCATAAAACAAAGTAGAGAACCCATTATTTCACCACTTCAAAATCTATTTGCAGGAGAAGCAACGCATAGAAGCAACACAATGAAGAAATACAGGGCAGAAATGAAGAAATTTCCCAAACCGAAATGGATAGATCGTGAAGGAGAGGGAAAACTAACCGTAGAGAGAAAAGCTAAGCAGAGAGTGGTCACCGGAGGAGGAAGGCATCAACAAGAGGACGGTATAAACAGAGATGGAGGCGACGTCAGTGGCGGTGGCAGTGGAAGTGAAGGAGGAAGAAGGACAATGGTTTAGGTTGAGAGTGAGAGAGGCTGTAATGTAATGGGAATTACTTGGGTCAAGGGAAGGATTGGGGAATACATTTACTAATGCATTCAAAATTACATCAGTAAATAGGATTACATTACATTAATGAAATTTTTGCTAACAAACATAGGATTCATTACAGGATTAATTACATTACATTACATTACAGGCTACCAAACATAGCCTAATGGTTTCTTTTCTTTCTATTTGAAATAACTTTTTCATTTAATATTTAGAACTCTGTGTCTTGTTTAATTGCCAATGTGTACAGAATTCCTTTATGGAGTCATGTTATGTCAGTTATGGAAGCAGTGATGCTGTCACAAGTTACATAGTGTAGGTTTCTCATGATGTTAGCTAGAGCAAATAGTTTTTTATCTTTCTTCTTAGGATATAAGCCACTTCAATCCATGTGTTTTGAGATACATTAATCCCTTTGAAACTGGATTATTGCATTTATTTCCCTAGCTTGGTGGAAAGTTAATTCTATTATGGTTCACATTTTGCTTCTACTAAACTCTTTGGCTTCCTGCAGAGGTTTCAGACTAGAACTTTGTAAATGTAAGCCATGGAGAGAAGTCAAACCATAGGGCAACGGCAAAGAGGTTGAAGAGGGTTATTTCTGATGCTTCAAGCAGTGATCAAGTAACTACTATAATTAAACCTGGACTTTGATTTATCTACTTAGTTTTTTAGTTGATTAGGCATCCGAGTCTGAGTTGTGAGGTTTTCATTTTCTGTGTGAATTATTTTTACTTTCAAGTTGTGCCAACTGGGAATCGTAATACAAGCAGTGCCTCAAGTAACACTCCGGCTTCCTCTATTAGAGAACAACAGACGAAGCAAGAGGTACAGCCAGAAAACCTTCATAACACTGTCTATCCAAAATCTGAATCATTATTTATGAAGAGAGAGCTAAGTAGAAACTAAAGTGTGAAGGTCGAACTTAATGGGCAATATTGGATCCGAAGGAGATTAGGGAGATTTTTGGAGTTGTTAGCTAAGCAAGAACGAAAATATGTTAAAATGAGACGTAATAGTATATTTGATTTCGTGTACAAGTTTTGCAATCCGTCTTGTGAGATAAATAAACACTCCTTCCTATTCTTCCTTGTTCTCTGTTTCTTTCTTTTTCTCCTATATTTTTCGTGTTGCCAAGTGTACAAGATTGATTCATTTGTTAGTAAGATTTCATAGGCAATCTTTTTTCTTGTAAATTATAGAGATGTTGAATTATTTTTGTCGAAAATTGTGGATTGTTGTCTAGTTTGATAATATTAGGTTTCTGACTGTGTTAATGCAGTTTGAGAAAAGGGGCTAAACCTTAAATGTGGTCTAATGATAATTCACTCTGTAGTTTAATTTTTGTTGAATGTTTTTCAAGTTCGTTTTAAACTATTTGGTCAAATTGGTGAGCTTTCTTCATGTGATAAATGTCTAGTAACAAGACATATGTAGCATGTCTATTTTCCTTGATACTTTAGTGGCATATAGTGTAAATGACTATTAAGTATACACTTGCATTTTTCTTTTTATGGATAAAGGAATTTTTATTGTAGAAGAAAAAGGCATAACCATGACCAAAAAATGACAGGCTATCCTGCTTTAGATGGACTAAGAGACTTTCCAATCTATTTGGACATCAATGTGAGAACTGACCTCTTTGAAATCTCTGTATTAAGCTAGAAGAAAATATTATCCCTTTAAAGTTTGATTGATAGAATTAAAGTATAAAGTTTGTGGCATGTTTTCTTTGGCC
Organism: Excoecaria agallocha; assembly: GCA_037975025.1. Lineage (NCBI taxonomy): Eukaryota > Viridiplantae > Streptophyta > Magnoliopsida > Malpighiales > Euphorbiaceae > Excoecaria > Excoecaria agallocha. The sequence continues at coordinate 44,358,280 of CM075806.1, read as the reverse complement.
AACTCTAATTTACAGCATGTTAAACATCAATATAGGTGGTAGCATTCTTCCAAAAATTAATTAAAAATATGTAATAAATTTTAGTGATGGAATGACAATGGAAATGTCGTCGCGAATATAAGTGGGCAAAAATAACATAGCAACGGAATTGAATTTCAGTTGCTAAAACAGCAACGGAATTGAATTTCAGTTGCTAAAACAGCAACGGAATTAAATTTCGGTTGCTACAAATAGCAACGGAAATTAATTTTGACCAACTCATGGAGTCTTACCTTTGGTGAATTTTGCAACAGATATTTAATTTCGTTGCTAAATTTAGCAATGAAATTTAATTCCGTTACTAAAAATAGCAACTGTCAAATTAGCAACTGAATTTTCCATTGCTATTTTTGATTAGCAATGGAAATTCAACACATTCGGTTGGTAATTTCTATTGCTATTTGCTAATTTTCTTATAGTGACCGGTTCATAAGCAAAAAACTTGATCAATCTATTAATGTCGATTTTTCAAAATCATTAACCATTAATAAGTCTATTACATTCAGCTAACCAATTCATCGATTTTGATTTTTTAGTTCAATTAATCAATATTTTTTTATTAACCATTAAAATTTATAATATAAAATTATTAAAAAAATTAGGCAAATTTTAATTCAATTTTAAATATACAAAGTAATTTAAAATAAAAATTACAAAACAAACATAATTTACTAGCCAAAATTAATGTTCAACAAATTAATAGCTAATATTACAAAATAGATTTAATATTTATTGAAAATTAACATACTTAATATTAAGTCAAATTAATAAAATTTTGGATGATATTAAATGTTAAAATATAAACTTTAAAATATAAAAAATGTAATTAAATGCTATTATATTTGATCAAAATAACATATATAAAAGTTAATCGGATACTACATATAAATATTACTATATAATTAAAGAAAATAATATAATATAAATTTAGTTTAAAATATTATATAAATTTTATAGAAATATATAAAAAATTAAGGTATAAAATAAAAATATATTTTAAATATATTTTAAAATATTATTTTATATAAGTTTTAGAGAAAATAAAAATAAAAATTTTTTAAAGTATAAAAATAAAAATATATTATATATTATATATGAACCGGTTAACCATGAACTAACGGCTAATCGGATTTTTTATTTTGGTGTAAAAAATAAAAAAAATTAAAAATATGGGATAACAGTAAAAAAATAGAATTATGGTATGTCAAAAAATGGCACACAAGGTTACCGTTTTTCTGGCTGATGGGATCTATGGTAAAATCTACTTTTTTGTATTAAAAATGGCAGTTGAATGTACCATTTTTTATTGTAGCAAACAACGCAATTTGGCTTGCAAAGAGAGAGAAATCTATTGGTGGGATCCGCAATTAGAAAGTGACAGTTATGCTTGCCATTTTTTATACATCATTTTTTTTAATTATTACTTATAAAAACTTGGAAAAAAAACCAACTGCTCTATTACATTAAGTAATTCATTAATTAAAAGGGGTATTAATTAACTTATTTTTACGGGATTATATATATTTATTTAAACAATTTTCCAACGAATTTGGAATTAATTAATCAATTACTAATATTTGTAATCATAATAAAATCTACCAAGGACTTTTATATTAAATACACTATAGCATATACAAGCAACATTATCAGTTTTTTTTTAATCAAATTGACTTTGTGTACAAAAATTATCTGATTTCTTGAAATATTTTTATCATTTTATAGTTATTATCTCATAATTAGTCCAGCATGACAATTAATATCTAAACTTTTAATACTTCATAAAAATTGTATATAAAGTTTAAATTTATATTCTTTTATTGATTAAGATTACAAATAATTTTAACTATTATGCTGTTTGGAATAAATTTCATACTTCGTATTTTTATTATTTAATTTGTCGTGCATTGATTGTTATCTGTTCGAATAAAGACATGAATGAAATTTTCGACATGTATTTGAAGTGATGCAAATAGCATGCATCTTTTTTTGCCATCTACAGTGTATTTAATATAAAAGTCCTTGGTAGATTTTATTATTATTATAAATATTAGTAATTGGTTAATTAATTCCAAATTCGTAAGGAAATTTTTTTATTAAATATATATAATTATGTAAAAATAAGTTAATTAATATCTCTTTTAATTAATAAATTACTTAATGTAATATAGCAGTTTTATTTTTAGTTTTTCTAAGTAATAATTAAAAAAATATACAAAAAAATGCAAGCATAGCTGCCGTTTTCTAACCGCGAGCCCCACTGATAGATTTATCTCTCTGAACATGTCAAATGGCACATTCAACTGCCATTTTCAATACAAAAAAACATATTTTATTGTGGATCCCACCAGCCAGACCATAATTCTAATTTTTCACCGTTATCCTATATTTCTAAATTTTTTTTATCTTTTACACAAAAATAAAAAAAAATCCAATTAATTGGTATCCAAAAATTTAAATCGTGATCGAAAATCTAAAATATAAAAATTAAAAATCGTAATCGATTCCATCAAATTAATTTACAAAAAAAATCAATTTAATTTCAAGTCAGTTTTACAGTGAAAATTTATGAGTTTGATTAATTTTGATTTTACATTTTATGAAAAATATATTTGAGTTAATCCTATAGTTCAGAAATTTGATATCCTCTATAAAATGGTGATTATTTAAAGTTTACATGATAAGCCTATGTTAATTAGTGTGCTTTCTTTTATTATTATGGGTCCAATTCTATTTGGATTAGAAATACCATTACAGTTATGGAAGGAGCTAAGACGGAATTAGGTGGCCCTCCAATGGTGCCTCCATGAAATTTTTGAAATTAAGAATTAACTATAAATTTTAATATGTTTTCAAAACACTTGATTCTTTTCCATCAAGTTCTACATGAATTAGTATTTGTCCCAAAATTATACAAAATTTCATTGTAATTGATAACATGACCCCAACTATTAGTTCGAATTACAGACCTCAAATAGCTATAAAAATCATCAATTTCGGATTAACCCAAATTGACCAGTGGTTCAAGCCAACCGAACTAGGAAGTTCGTCCATGGCTCGGCCAGTAACTGAAAGCACGACTGCCATGATTGGGATGCAATTACCCTTCCCCCACGTCTTCCCCAAGAACCGAAGAAGTAAAAATAGTGGTTGAAATAAAGGGAATCTCCTTCCACTACCTCCTAGAAGGATGTCAAACACTCCTATAAAAAAAGAAAAAACAGGTATGAAAGCTTCATTTCATCTTCTTACACAAGAAATACCCTTATATCTCTAAGATTCTAATTTGACCATTGGAGATTCAGTTATCGAAAATTCACTGGTCCTTTATCTTCTTTTTGCAGGTTACCTTCTGAAGCGGTACTTTCATTCAACCTATCATCATTTGGTGCAATGAGCGTGTAACATGGACCTCTTTTCAGAGCTCAAACTAGGCATGTCCTAACTAGAGAATCAAACAAATCCATCCGCTCCCCCTTGAATGCAATAATTTTTCCCCAATCCAATGACCCCAGCTCAACCTCCCCTGCCACAACCATCCCAAATACTTCCAATATCTCCCCACAAAAGCCCAGTCCCTAATAGTTGTGCTGTCGGCAATAATTGCTTAGGCGCAATCGTAACCCTCTGCACAGTTATACCATATGCCATGAGCTTCGTAGCCTCCGGCCCGAGACCCATCCTTGCCAGCAATTTCACATAACCTAGGATCCACCATTACCCTGACAATCGAGCATTTTTACTGGCCCCTAGAAGATCGCATATAAAGACAACAAAATCGAAATGCCCTACAATATCAACGCAGTATTTGATCCCCGCTTTCCTGAGAAATCTCATCTACCCCTTTCCCCAAAATACGACTTCCCAATCTCAAGACATACAGCAGTAACACGAACCCCCGAGCTCATATTGATCAGTTTCAACATACCATGCTAGTGTTGATCGTATACGACATCGTACTATGCAAAATATTCCCACATACTTCACCCAGATTTGGTTTTGCAATCTTCTCAAGAACTACATTGAAAGTTTCAAGCAATTCAATGATATGTTCATAGCAAAGTTTGTGGTAGTTATCCAACCAAATAAGCTGTTAACGGACCCTAAACTGGTCCAACAAGAAAAGGGTAAAGTACTGAAGACCTATTGATGGAATATGAAATGGTATGAACATGACAATCACGCAGCGAAAAAACAACAAAAACGATCATACATGCCAAACAATTCCATGACAAGAATTGAAACATGCAATTTTAGGGTTTTTGAAACTTACAACTTTTGATGCCTTTTAAATATTGAATTTGGTGATGGCCAACAACTAAGATGACTTTATCCGTCTTAGATTTTGATCACCAATTCCAAGGAACAGCCTTTTACGCCACTCCCTTTATTCTCACACACACAATCACACCAACGGCTTAAAATAGAGGTTGCTAGCTCTCTTTTAAGGTATTGTGTAATGGCTATGGTTTGAAGCTACAAAATTTGATTTTGTACTTCTCTTAGGTTGCTATTACTACCCAAGATCACAAGAAAATGAGGAACTATCCTTTCTCCTTGTGAAAAATTGGCTAAAAGAAATTCTTGAGAGAGAGAGAGTTCACGCAAAAACCATAGAATAACTAGGGTTTCTAGTTTTCTCTCTCATTCAATATATATCCTTTCATTTTTAAGTGATAAATTTAAAATCAAATACTTAAAGATAATTAATTTTAGCCTTTATCACTTCTTTAAAATAAGAGATATATATTGATTTAAATTCTTTTGAATTAATCCAAGATTAAAACATATGACATATTAATCAAATAAATCACTTAATAAATATAAAGCATGTGCCGAAATTCCTTTAATTTTTCTCTAAGAATTTCAGCCACTAATATTCCTAATAAAGTGATTTAATTTGATCATAAGTCTTTTAGGCTTTAATACTCAATTAATTAAATTAATGCAAGACATTTAATTAATTGAAATTAAACCTTATGGGCTGAATTTCTCTCTCTCATGGGCCAAGGTCCAATAGCAATCTAAAACCCATCACACACATTAATTTGACTTTAATTAAAAGCCCAAATTAATGCTCAATACTTTATTTAAATATTTTAAGCCCAATGATTTGTGTGCGATCCTATAGGTCCATTTAATGTTGTCAATGAATTAATAAATTAATTCAAACGCTATGTATATTCTCTAGCTAGATATTATAGCATTTCAAATTAAATGAAAATGCATATGGCATTTAGTGACCTAATACAATTTTGCATAGTCCCTTACCCATAAATATCAGAATTAATATAAGGCATGGAACTAGTCATCCTTATATATATTAATTACTTTCTTGATATTCCAATGAAATTGAACTCTCAGATAAATAATCATTACTCATTATCTCATCTCAGTATGGCCATACACTTCTCAGTTCACTGATCAAGTGGCCGATGATATTTTCTCTCTTATCGAGAGGGGTAATCCCTTCACTTCTCTCATGCTCTCTAATATGAATCAATGCATACCCAATCATACCCGTACTTGTCACTCTGTTACGAGCACGTTAGGTGTATGTCAAAGTACACAGTAATTCATAAAGAGTTTCATAGAGCGGATTGTACCATGTAGTGTTCTCATGAGCGGATTGTACCATTTTAGGTCTAAGAACTCCGATACAAAACTTGCATATGAGAAACACTTATGACTTGTACCATGTAGTATTCTCATGAGCGGATTGTACCATTTTAGGTCTAAGAACTCCGATACAAAACTTGCATATGAGAAACACTTATGACTTGTACCATGTAGTGTTCTCACGAGCGGATTGTATCCAAATACCATGTTCTTTAACATGTATCTATGATCTCTGATTGACACTCTTGTCCTAATGATTAGTAAGACAGAACTCATATTATCAGAGAGAGCATACTAGTCTTAATTCATTGTTATTCCCATAACAATAACTGACTAGGGATATTTAGAATGAAGTCTCATTTGTTTCAAGGTCTTACAACCATGTGCCTCACACATGATAACTTAAACCAAAACAACATTCTTGAATAGTTCTATCAATTGATATGCACAGGAATACAATGGATAAAACAAATGCCTCATTTTATTAATTCAAAGTGTTTTATTACAATGTATTGGGGCTAGGCCTTACACTAACAATCTCCCACTAGCATTAGTCCCAATTAGGAATAGCCCTAAGACCGAACGCTCTCAAATGAGCTTCGTGCAGATTTGGACTTAATTGTTTTGTCAAAGGATCTGTTACATTGTCTTCACTTGCTATCTTGCTAACCTTGACGTCCCCACGATCAATGATTTCTCTGATCAGGTGGTACCTCCTAAGTATGTGTTTGGATTTCTGGTGTGACCGGGGCTCCTTGGCCTGTGCAATGGCCCCGTTGTTGTCACAGAAAATTTATAATGGATCTAGGATGCTTGGGACCACTCCTAATCCAAAAATAAAATTTTTAATCCAAACAGCCTCACTTGCTGTAATATACTCAGATTCTATAGTTGAGTCGGCAACGGTCTCTTGCTTCGAGCTTCTCCGGCTGACAGCACCACCATTAAAAACAAAAATAAACCCAGATTGTGATCTAGAATCTTGAGTGCTGGTCTAAAAAGCAGCATCGGCATAACCTTGGATGATGAGCTCTTCTTGACCACCATACGCCAAGAAGTGATTCTTAGTCCTTCGCAGGTACTTTAGAATCCCTTTTACAGCAGACCAGTGCTTCTCACTAGGGTCTTACTGAAACCTACTGGTTATACTCAGTGCATGAGCAACATCCAACCTAGTACATAACATAGCGTACATGATAGATCCAATAGCAGATGCATATGGGATTCTACTCATGTTGTCCCTTTCCTCTTTGGTTTTAGGGCACTGTTCTTTAGTCAAAGGAACTCCCAAAGCCAAAGGTATGTACCCTTTCTTTGAGTCTCCCATACTAAAATACTTTAGTACTTTGTCTATATACTTTTCTTGACTTAGTCCCAAAAGCCAATTCGATCTATCTCTATAGATTCGAATACCAAGTATTGTCTCGGCTTCACCTAAGTCTTTCATTGAGAAACATTTTCCCAACCATTGCTTAACCTTTTGCAATGTTAGAATGTCATTCCCAATGAGAAGGATGTCGTCCACATATAGGACTAGAAATACTACTATGCTCCTACTAACCTTCTTGTACACATAAGGCTCATCTTCGTTCTTGGTGAATTCAATTTCCTTGACAGCCTCATCAAAATGAAGATTCCAACTTTGAGATGCTTGCTTTAATCCATAAATATATTTTTGAAGCTTGCAAACCTTCTTAGGATGCTTGGGATTTACAAAACCTTCAGGCTGTGTCATATACACATCCTCAAGAAAATTTCCATTGAGAAAAGCAGTTTTGACATCCATTTGCCATATCTCATAATCATGATATGCAGCTATGGCAAGCAAGATCCTAATGGACTTGAGCATGACTACAGGCAAAAAGGTCTCGTCATAGTCTACACCATGAGTTTGTCGAAAACCTTTTGCTACTAGTCTACCTTTGTAGGTCTTATCAGCTTTGAGTTTAAATAGCCACTTGCATTCAATTACCTTAGCACCTTCTGGTGGGTCAACCAAGGTCTAAACCTGATTATCGTACATTGATTGCATCTCGGATTTCATGGCTTCAAGCCAATTTTTCGAGTCTGGGCTCTCAATAGCTTCTTGGTAGGTAGTAGGATCCTCACGATCTACTAACTCAATAGTGTCACTATCGGTGATTAGAAATCCATATCTCTCAATCTCTCGATGTACCCTACCAAACCTTCTAGGTTTTTGTGTAATGGGTTCTTGTTCCACAACTGGTTGTGAACTTGATCCCATTTCCAACTCATCCTCTATGGGAGTTTATGGTGCTTGAATTTCTCCAAGTTCTACTTTACTCCCACTTTCTTTCTTGAGAAGGAACTCCTTTTTCCAAGAAAACAGCCTTACGAGCAACAAATACTTTGTTCTCGGCTTGTGAGTAAAAGTAGTATCCCTTTGTTTCTTTGGAATAACCCACAAACAAGCAGACAGTGGATTTAGACTCTAGTTTGTCAGATGTTAATTTCTTAACATTTATTTCACAGCCCTAAATCCTGAGAAAAGACATATTGGGTTCTTTCCCAGTCCATACCTTGTATGGTGTCTTCTCAACTGCTGTAGTTGGAGTATGGTTCAATAAAAATGCAGCAGTTTCTAATGCATAACTCCAAAAATAGATAGGAAGATTAGCTTGACTAATCATAGATCGAACCATGTCCAACAGAGTTCGATTTCTCCTTTCGAACATACCATTCCATTGTGGTGTTCCAGGAGGAGTGAGCTATGAAATAATACCACACTCTTTTAGATGATTGTCAAACTCTTGGCTTAAGTATTCGCCACCTCGATCTGATCAAATGGCTTTTATACTTTTGCCAAGTTGGTTTTCTACTTCGTTCTTAAACTCTTTGAATTTCTCAAAAGTTTCAGACTTGTGCTTCATTAGATAGACATAGCCATATCTACTGAAGTCATCTGTGAATGTCACGAAGTAGCTAAAATCACCTCTAGCTTGTGTACTTAAAGGTCCACATACATCGGTATGTATTAGTTCCAATAAGTTATTAGTCCTTTCACCTTTCTTGTTAAAAGGACTCTTTGTCATTTTTCCATGCAAACATGGCCCGCATGTGTCATAAGACTCTAAGTCGAATGACCCAAGCACTCCAGTTTTGTGAAGTCTTGAAATGCATTTTTCGTTTGCATGTCCTAAACGACAATGCCAGAAGTAAGTAGGGTTCAATTCGTTTGACTTAACCCTCTTCGTATTAATGTTGTATATGGACTCTTTATTTTGTAGATCAAGGATATAAAGGCCATTTTGCAACATGGCATTGCCATAAGAAATGCCTTGACGATGAATATGAGCATTGCCATTTTTAATAACAAAATCAAATTCATCATTATCCAAACATGAAATTGAAATAATGTTTCTGCTCATAGCAGGCACATAATAACAATTATTCAAAACAATACAAAGTTCGGAAGGTAAAGTGAGGTGATAGTCGCCTATCTCCATGGCAGCAACTCGTGCTCCATTCCCCACACGGAGGTCCACTTCATTCTTTCCAAGTAACCACCTATTTCTTAGCCCCTGCACATTTGAACAAATGTGAGAACTACAACCGGTATCCAATACCCAAGTGGTATAAATAGAAAGGTTAATCTCAACAACAAAAATACCAGAACTGGACGCCTTGGCTCCATTCTTCTTTTGTTCTTCCTTGAAGAGAGCGCAATTCTTCCTCCAATGCCTTATCTTGTTGTAATGGAAGCAAGTGCTCTTACTCTCTTTGAGTTTCTGTGCCTTGGGCTTGGATTAGGTCTGAGGTGCACTCCCACTTGACTTGAACCGAGCGAGGTCATTCTTGGGTTTTGCCTTTCCCTTTCCCTTTCCCTTAGCGGGTCCCTTCTTAATGCCCCCTTGAACCATCAATACGGGATTGGTCTTTCGAATGTTCTCTTCAGCATTCTTAAGCATCCCATGAAGCTCAGTGACTAACTTATTCATTGCATGCATGTTATAATTCATCACGAATGGATTATAATCATCAGTCAATGATCCTAAGATCAAATTAGTGGCCAATTTCTTTGGCACTTGTACCTCAAGCTTCTCAAGAGTATCAAGATACCCTTTCATCTTGAGTACATGGGTACTTACAGGAGTACCGGCAACCATCTTACAAGAAATCAAGGCCTTTGTTGTCACGAACCTCTCGTGACGAGCTTCCTTTTGGAACATCTCCTTAAGGTGCACCATGATCGCATAAGCCTCTTGGTCCATGAATTACTTTTGCAAGTCAGGCACCATAGTGGCCAGCATCAGACAGGTCACATCATTGGAGTCGCTCTTCTTGGTCTCAAAAGTTTCCTTTTGAACTGCAAAGGCGTTCCTAGCAGATTCTTCAGGCAAGGGTGCATCCAAAACATACGACTTTTTCTCTTGCTTAAGAACTATTCTTAGGTTTTGAGACCAGTTTATGAAATTGGTGCCATTCAATTTGTCCTTTTCAAGGACCGATCGCAATGAGAAATTGTTGTTTGAAGATGCCATTTTCAATCTACAATAAAATTTAGCAAGATTAAATGAGGTCTTATTTATGATCCCACAAACCGAATTAATATCTCTTTAAATAATTCGCGTTAGTGATTTAATGTGGACCAAGATCCACTTTTCACAACAACTTATTAGTCAAGTTGAGCTTGTACACATAATAAGTTAAGTTACTTAGGTAGGAAAACTCCAATCATGTCTCGTACATAACTCTTGGATCAAATGGGCTAACATCTTAAGATGCTATAGCACAACCCATTTATTAGTTGCCTAGGTCCGGGCATCCCTTTCCATGTTAAGTCCAATCTACATTCACAACCCATGCCTCACAAAGATAATCGGGCGTATTTAGGACTCCTAGTCTGCGTGACCGATGATCGATGCCTTGACATGTTTCGAATTAGGAAAGCAACTTTGTGACTTACTATTTTAGGGATTCATTTTATTACGGCTTACATGGCATGCGCTTTATCATCCATACATAGCATGCATATATAAATAATTGCATAAAGTAAAGCGTGACAAACATGGGCCCAAAAACCTACAACTAAGATTCTATACTATTACAAAAGAATCTTCGAGTTTGGCTTCTCCACTCCGGTGGGCTTCGTCTTGATTTACAAAGTCTTCAAGTATATTCTATTCTAAGAAATAAATGAAACTTTTACAATAAAATATAATGGCTCGCAGGCCATATTTAATTACAAAACCCAAGGCCCATGAATGCACCATGCATATTCATTCATCACACCAAATTAGCAAATAAATATACATAACATTCATGGATAAAAGAAAGTCCAATTTTATTAATTTAGCCAAGTCCATTAATGGAAATTGTGTACTTGAACCTTTAAGAGAAGACCCCATGATGGGCCTGGGCCAAAGCCCAATGAACTAAATCTTCTTATTGAATAAGTTCTCTTAAAAGCCCAAAACACTAATTAGTTAGATTTGTGCTATAAATTAACTCTAGTATAATTTTCAATTTTGCCATTTTTAATTTTATGTCATATAGCCCATAAACATTAAAAATACATATAATATGTGCTAAAATGAATTAAAAAAAATAAAATCATGAAGAACACATATATAGTACACGACATTCATGAAAAAACAAACAAACAACTAAATAAGTCCATAAATATTGATTTAATATTCTGTACCAATCTGATCTAAATGTGTTTTTACCATTTTAATCAAAACAAAACAAACAATGTTGATTAAACATGTAACAAACACAAACTAGTCATAGTTTTAAGTGATTTTAAAATTAATCAATTAAATTGTCGTGGACCAGAATTAAAACCAAATTTAAAATATGTCCATACCTGATAATTAATATTTAAAAATCACTTACAAACATGCCAAAATCATTTTACATTTAATTTTGAAAACTAGTTGTTAAACTAGCAATTTTCATGCCAAGTAGCACCTAGTTTCGTTATTAACATGTACCATCAGGTATAAATAATTAAATCAGACCATTACCAGCCCTAATAACATCTTAGGACAGTATATTAACATGTCATATTAATTATAATACCTATCTAATCAATTAAAATCGTTTTTACACCAAAACAATGCAAAAAACTCAAAACAGAAAATTTCAGCATTGCCTGTTTTCAAAATAACGATTTTTAATTAATTTTTTTCATGCATCTAAAGCACTAAAATAAGCATGATTAGGCTCTGATACCACTGATGGAATATGAAATAGTATGAACATGGCAATCACGCAGTGAAAAAACAACAAAAACGATCATACATGCCAAACAATTCCATAACAAGAATCGAAACATGCAATTTTAATGTTTTTGAAACTTACAACTTTTGATGCCTTTTAAATATTGAATTTGGTGATGGCCAGCAACTAAGATGACTTTATCCGCCTTAGATCTTAATCACCAATACCAAGGAACAGCCTTTTACGCCACTCCTTCTATTCTCACACACACAATTACACCAACGGCTTAAAATAGAGGTTGCTAGCTCTCTTTTAAGGTATTGTGTAATGACTATGATTTGAAGCTAAAAAATTTGATTTTGTACTTCTCTTAGGTTGCTATTACTACCCAAAATCACAAGAGAATGAGGAACTATCCTTTCTCCTTGTGAAAAATTGGCTAAAAGAAATTCTTGAGAGAGAGAGACAGTTCACACAAAAACCATAGAATAATTAGGGTTTCTAGTTTTCTCTCTCATTCAATATATATCCTTTCATTTTTAAGTGATAAATTTAAAATCAAATACTTAAAGATAATTAATTTTAGCCTTTATCACTTCTTTAAAATAAGAGATATATATTGATTTAAATTCTTTTGAATTAATCCAAGATTAAAACATAAGACATATTAATCAAATAAATCACTTAATAAATATAAAGCATGTGCCAAAATTCCTTTAATTTTTCTCTAGGAATTTCGGCCACTAATATTCCTAATAAAGTGATTTAATTTGATCATAAGTCTTTTAGGCTTTAATACTCAATTAATTAAATTAATGCAAGACATTTAATTAATTGAAATTAAACCTTATGGGCTGAATTTCTCTCTCTCATGGGCCAAGGTCCAATAACAATCTAAAACCCATCACACACATTAATTTAACTTTAATTAAAAGTCCAAATTAATGCTCAATACTTTATTTAAATAATTTAAGCCCAATGCTTTGTGTACGATCCTATAGGTCCATTTAATATTGGCAATGAATTAATAAATTAATTCAAAGGCTATATATATTCTCTAGCAAGATATTATAGCATTCCAAATTAAATGAAAATGCATATGGCATTTAGTGACCTAATGCAATTTTGCATAGTCCCTTACCCATAAATATCAGAATTAATATAAGGCATGTAACTAGTCATCCTTATATATATTAATTCCTTTCTTGATATTTTAGTGACACTTAACTCTCAGATAAATAATGATTACTCATTATCTCATCTCGGTATGGCCATACACTTCTCAGTTCACTGATCAAGTGGCCGATGATATTTTCTCTCTTATCGAGAGGGGTAATCCCTTCACTTCTCTCATGCTCTCTAACATGAATTAATGCATAGCCAATCATACCCGTACTTGTCACTCTGTTACGAGCACGTTAGGTGTATGTCAAAGTACACAGTAATTCATAAAGAGTTTCATAGAGATTTTAGGTCTAAGAACTCTGATACAAAACTTGCATATGAGAAACACTTATGACTTGTACCATGTAGTGTTCTTATGAGCGGCTCGTATCCAGATACCATGTTCTTTAACATGTATCTATGATCTCTGATTGACACTCTTGTCCTAATGATCCGTAAGACAGAACTTATAATATCAGAGAGAGCATACTAGTCTTAATTCATTGTTATTCCCATAACAATGACTGACTAGGGATATTTAGAATGAAGTCTCATTTGTTTCAAGGTCTTACAACCATGTGCCTCACACATGATAACTTAAACCGAAACAACATTCTTGGATAGTTCTATTAATTGATATGCATAGGAATACAATGGATAAAACAAATGCCTCATTTTATTAATTCAAAGTGTTTTATTACAATGTATTGGGGCTAGGGCTTACACTAACACCTATATGGAGAGGTTTAATGACATCGCTATAGATATATAAAATCTCAATCCAGAGGTAGCCATCAATGCCTTGATCATGAACACCAAATGCCAAGACTTTAGTGACTCCCTAAGCAAGAAGCCTCCGAATGATTTCACCGAGCTAATATCCTGAGCTCGACAATTTTACTCACAAATTCATCAACACGTTTCTCAACCTCGATGACCTTCTGCTTAGCCTTGGCCATTTTTGATCGAAGGGAATAGAAGTTGGAGTCTGCTCGCTATCACTTGTCGATAAAAACATTCATCATGGTGATAGTGGCACCTATCAGCAGGGAGCCCTACTTCAACACAGATAAAACAAGCAAAAATCAATTGATCGCAGTGTATGCCGAGTAAAAAATTGAGGCACCATCGCTTACCTCCATATGATTCCTTTTCATGCAAGCAAATAGTTGCTCACAACACAGAGCAATAATGGGAGCTACTTCCTTCGGCACACATGATATCATATGAGTAAAGGTGTTAAAATTATCATTTTTATGGAGTATTCACTCCTTTTTCCTCCCAGTACTCGCAAACTTTGGCAACTAGGGTTCAAAGATCCTTCCCCTCCTTCTTCTCAGACCTCGACGCTTCAGCAGAAGAGCTTAGACTTATCTTCGCAACCAACGCACTTACCATATGGGTCATACTCGAGTCATCTGGTATCTCCACCATGATGGAAGTTCGTCTTTCTTTGGTAAAGGGAGCAAGGACCATTTCAGGTGTATAGAGAGGTACGCTAACAGTAGCTTCAGTGATTTTTTATCTCTTAACCCTTATTATCTTGACTGCTCGGCTTCCTTTCTTTTATGACTGCAAAAAAGAAATAAATTATAAAGAAGGCATCGGTATCATCCAACAATAAGGGAAGTAAAACTACCTCTTCTCTGACGATAGATGAGCTCTGAGCCATAAGGGTTGAACGGGTTCCTCAGATTCTATTTCTTCCGAGCAAGCTCCCTCAATCGAGCCAAAGTTAGCTCCTCTTCTTCAATCAACCATAGGCCATTGTCGTTTCGATTAGTAAACCTACCCCAGGTAGTCCAAATAGGGAAAATAGCTCGAGCCTCTCCACCAGGAAATACATATCCTTCCATTTTTTAAATGATTTTGGATTCCCGATGAAGGCAACGTAGCTAACCCGAGTTTTTATATAGTTGTGGTCCTCGATCCCAATGCGAAGACCAATAATATGGGTAGCCTGGAATAGATTTAGCGTCAAATTTATGCCGTACTCCATAGCCTAAATTTAGAGAGTGGATAAGGTACGCCACGCGTTGGGGTAAAGCTGCCCAATCGATATATCAAAGTAGTTCAGCACCTGTACCTCAAAACTCATAAAGGGAAGATGAATACCGACTTTTATTTATGCCTCATAGACTATAATCTTCCATTTATTGATGAACTTAGTGTTCTCCCGCTAGGAGGAGCTGGGCTTACTTACAATGTATTCAAAGAAAGACATCAATTTGGTGAGTAGGGTCTCAAGCTCATCCTCTCTCACCTTCGAACTGACATTACCCACCTTAAGCAGATGGCGAGGTGCTTTCCTTGATGAGGATGTGATAATGGATTGTCCAAATTCAAAAGGTTGGGCTTCTTCATGGGAAACCTAAGCCCTATTAATTTTCATCATTCTCTCGCTCGAATCCTCAATGAAACTTATGGCTCCCAAAGTAGCAAGAAAAACGAAAATAAAAGAAAAAAGAGAGGGAAAAAGGAGCGAACTTGCTATAAACGAAAGTCTTGGCAGGAAGACTAGCAGAACAAGAGATCGTTGTACCCAAGCTTTCGCTTCAGAAATCGCCTTCAAAGAAATTGAAAGAAAAGAGAATGAAGAAGAAGAAACTGAATATAAAGGTCTTCTCAACGAAGGGGATGCTTAAATAGAAAAATAAGGATCCATATCGGCCGTACATATGGTGAAGGATCCGGTAAACAAGTCACGCCATTATGATAGATCGCGAAAATCGAAGCGATCAAAGCCACCAACTCACGATAAATCAGGGTGCAATAATTACCCCTATTAAATATATTTGCACAAGCGCTAATGTCGGCCCATCGGTTCACACATTGCTAGGGATGCAAAAAGATAACTTTCCAAATGCTAAAGAAGAACATAGCTCGTTCGGTCTATTCTCCAACTAGGGGGGACTCATGATAACATGATCCCAACTATTAGTTTGGATTACAGACCTCAAATAGCTATAAAAATCATCGAGTTCGGATTAATCCGAGTCGACCAGTTGTTTAAGCCAACCGAACTAGAAAATTCGCCTATGGCTTGACCAGTAACCGGAAGCACGACTGCCATAATTGGGATGCAGTTATTCTTCCTCCACGTCTTCCCTAAGAATCAAAAAAGTGAAAATAATGGCCGAATGAAAGGGAACCTCTTCCCACTACCTCCTAAAAGGATGTCAACCATACCTATAAAAGGAGGAAAAACAAGTATGAAAGCTTCCTTCCATCTTCTTACACAAGAAATACCCTCATATCTCTAAGATTCTAACTTGACCGTCAAAGGCTTCGTTATCAAAAATCCACTAATTCTTTGTCTTCTTGTTTGCAGGTTACCTCCTGAAGCGGTACTTTCATTCAACCTGCCATCAGTAATCATTATATATTTACTTAAAAAATATTTTTATTCACTTTTCAATTTAGATGTTTCATATAAAAGATATGTAATATTTATTTTTTGCCGCTCTGGATATTATTTTTTTAATTCCACCTCTAAAAAGAGAGAACCCTAGATGTTATGCTATTAAGTATATCATATAAAAAAGTTGTGTAGTCTAATATCTAGTATACGTTGTTTATTCTACCCATTAAGAAAATGTGTAGAAATACAAACTAAGGCTATATTTGGTGAGATGTAATAAATTGTAATATATTGGGTAATGTAATTAATTAAGAAATGTAATGTAATGCAATGTAATTGTGATTACATTACTACGTTTGGTTACATTAGTAATGTAATGTAAATATTAATACATTTCTGTATTTAATTGAAAATATGAGTAAAAAATAGTTGAAAATTTCAAATATATAATGCTTATATATGGCTTGATCAATGACCATAAATTGATCATCAAGTTTTTTTATCCAATGGCTATGATTAATCTATTTGTCTACTTATGATTGATCCAATTTATTTTGTTATCAAATTTTTACCAAAATTATCCAAAAATATTATTTAGGTTGGTTTTAAAACTTTAGCCCAAAACGAGTTTGTTTCAATATATTTCAGAGTTCGAAATTAAATTATCAGTTCGAAAAGTTAATTTTTTGGATTTATTTAAAAATTAATTTTTCACTTTTAAAAATTTATTTACATTATTCCAAAAGATTCTATGTAATCAGAATAATTTTTTAAGATTTATAAAATATTTTTTAGCCGGTTAAAATTTTGATCAACTCTTTACGGTTCCGCTATTTATTTTTATTTTTTAATTTTGGTGACCTAAATAAATTCATTTTTATCTTAAATTATATCACCGTACTCATCATGTATAATACTTTCCGGTGGTATAATAAAAATTTTACAGTTTTCGGCGACCGAACAATATTATTCATTCCGGTCATGTTAAAACTAGCATTAAAATAAATAAATTCATGTTAAAAATGTATTAAGTCATTAAAATAAAAAAAAACTAGCATCAACACTCAAATGTCATGTTAAAAGATAATTTACAAAATTTTTGAACTCGTAAAAATAATGTAATAAAAAATATAAAATAAAATTAAAAAATTTGAGAATATATTAGTAAATGTATTCATATATATATATTTGCAAACATGATTACATTAGATTGTTAAAAAATGTGTGTTAACAAATAAATAATTAATTATACTTTAAATTATATTATATTACAATTCGTCGTAACAAACATAGCATAAGAATAATAACCGATGCAATTGTGCATGGTTGATCTGTCACCATGTGTTCAGTAATGGGAACAATTCAAATTTAAATGAAGAACAAAATCTGCGTGTTAATATTTACTCGTGTATGATATTTACTACCGGTGCAAATAACAATATGTGTATAGATAATTTCTTGGAAATTTAACTTTTAAGGAATACCAGTCAGATTTTTAGACTAAAATGACTTTAGGTTAGGAACTGTACGTGATCTACCGGATCGAGAAGGTTGGTATGAGTCGTACTAAAAATATATTAGTCTAATATTGGCCTTATTGACCAACATGTGCATTTATATTCAATAAATTAAGTTACGTTGTATCTTACACGAGGAAGTTGCATGTAATTTGGGTAATATGCTCAAATTGTCTTGCAATTACGTCGTGCAAAATTGATTTAAATTTAAAATTATTTTAAATTTATTAAAAAAAATTAAACTTAATTTAATTCATAAAAATATTAATTAGATAAATTCAAAAATTATTCATTTTATTTCCTAAATTAATGAATTTGTACTAGATATCCAACAGATTTTCCTCTTTTACCAAGTCTAGTTCCTTCCCTCCTCTCTCCCCCTCTCTCTCTCTCTCAAAATTATCTGTCATTTTCACTCTCGTCACCTATGACTTCTTGGAACTACTGCCAGCATAAATAGTACTTTATAACGGTGAATAATGATACTGAGAGTGAATAATACCACTTCAACTCAACTAAAACTTAGAAAAATTTTATGTCATCATTAGAAAGTACAATTCATAATAAATCTGGTAGTATAATTTGAGCCGAAATTGATATCAAATTGTCCTCCAAAAGTTAAAAATAAAAATAAATCACGGTACCAAAAAAGAAATCAAACTAATTTTGACTGGCTTGAAATATTTCACGGACTTTTAAAAATTATTCCGATCGCTTGGAACATTTTAGAATAATGAATATTAATTTCTAGAAATAAAAAATAAAATGTTGACAATTTTAAATTTTAAGATTTTCTTTCTGGTAGAAAAATATTTTGATACATTGAAACATATCGAAATGAACTCTGATTTACTCGAAATTTTAAAAATATTTTAATAATAATATTTAGAAAATTTTGAAATAATTTTAAAAAAAAATAAAATAAGGATGAATGTGATAACGAGAAATTAACAAGTGGCACAATAGTTACCATTCATAGTTGATTATTTGGGTTTGAAGAAAAATCTCAAGATAGCATAAGAAAGGATAATAATTTTTCAAAACCGAAGCAAAGTGTGAATTTATCATCAAAAGCAAAAAATAAATTAGTATATTATTATTGTTTTTTAGACTAATTTTTTACTATTTATATATTCAATATTTATATAAAGTTTTATTTTTTGACTAAAATTAAATTATTAATGAAAATTTTATACATTCATTAAAAATTATTTTTGTTAAAAAATATGAATTATAAATAAATCAACATGCATTAAACTTATGAATCGATCCAAATTTATTTAATACATTTAAAAATTAATTCATTTATGATCTATATTTTTTGATCTATTTATGATTTATCTATTTATAGTACAATTTAAATCTGTCTAACCTTTTCATTTGCCACGTGTACTTGTAATTATGACTTTTATTACACATAAATCATTTTTGGAATAATTACCAACACATCATTCTTTAAAAGTTCTTGCAATGCTGACTTTTATTACATATAAATTATTTTTGGAATAATTACCAAAAGATATGTTTCCGAAGACGCAAGGAAAAAAATTTATAGTAAGAAATCGTATGTCAAATTTCATTTCCGATTTAAGAAATTTAAAAATTAAAGATACTTTTATCAGATAGTATTGGTTAAACTTCAAAAAGTTGAAATGAAAGAAAAATAGAATTTTTCGAATCTTTTCGATTTTTTTCAATTTTTTTAAGCATTCGTTTAAAAAATAAAATCTACCAAAAAAAGTCATGTGGATTGTTTACTAACTATATCTTAAAAAATTAAAAAATGCATTTATGTATTTTTTCAGAAATGAAAAAAATACTAAATTATCTATAAATATATATTATTCACGTATATGAATATTTCTGGCTTATCTGATCCTCTTATCCCTTCTCAAACTCTCTTTGTCGTCATTAGAGTAGCAGTCGCACGAGTTCATTTTCAATTTCACGTCTTGAATTATGAAGGGTAATTATCCCCCTTCTTTCTTTGGCTTTATTCCAATTTTCGGACAATATTGACAATTGTTTGAGTTATTTTTTATGGTAGAAAATTAATTGAGTTAAAAAAGTTATTATTAAGGTTTAAATTTTTTCTGATATTATTTGATTTTAATTACTTCGGGTTTGGATGGTAACAAACAGTTTGGAATGATTTTGCAAATAGAGTATTTTGGTAAAACTTTTATTTCAGTATAATTTTAAATGTTTTAAGAAATAGATTCAAAGAAAAAGAATATATGGTTTAAGTCATCATAAAAAATTTAACGAATAATTAGAAATAATTTTTGAAATGGTTTCCAATCTTCACCATTTCATATCTTAATCCAAAAATTATTTTAATTTTATTTTAAATTTTTTATTTAGATCGATTTAACAATCGCTATTCTAATGAATTAGTTGGTATTTATTTTATGATTTAGAAAAATTATATGTTGGATTTTATTATATAAAGGGGCTTTTGAAGAGGTATTGGGAGACTCTCACATTTAAGAAAAACAAAAAAAAGATAATTATCTTTTTTCATTAATTACTTTTTTTTTGTTTTCTCATATGCAAATTAATTATTTTTTATAGAGCATTATTATTTATTAAAATAAATGTCTCTATATTTCAAAAATAACTATGATAGTTTTGTATATAATAATGATATTGATAAATAATATCATAACTTAATAGAGTGACTTAATAATTATGAATTTCCAAAAAAGTAAATTACAACATAACTTATAAATACATACATTTACTATTTGCTTAACCTATGCATGTTCACTTCCTTGGTTCGAAATTCTGTATTTTTTATTATGTTTTTCATAATATTTCATGTAATTATATTATTTTCCTGATTTTTATTTCCTCCCAACTTAACTATGTTTGGATGCCCATATCCAATTAATTTTTTGGTTGATTTTTGAGTTAGAAGAAAATAGTTTGATTTAGGCTCCGCTTGGAACAAAAGAATTCAAATTATAGAATCCGTTTACAAATGAATTCCATATAGAATTAATTTGTAAATGAATTCTTATACTTGAAATAAAATAATTAAAATATAGAATTAAAAATGAACTCATTATTTTTATGTTCGGAATAAATGAATAAAAAAATTCATTTGTATGTTATTTCCTAAAATATCCTCCATGTCAATTTTGATACATTTTTAGGTAATAACTTTCAATAATAGATTAAAAAAATAGATATAATTCACATGACAACAAGTCAATTATACATTTACGAAATAAACTGAATATATTTTTAGCATTAAATTAAATTAATAACATAATAGTGAAATATTATAATAAATAATAACTTTATTGACATTTGAGTCAATTTACCATCAAAATTTTATTAATTTAAAATATAGTAATATTAAGCTTCTAATATTTGCAAAGCATTTCAATTAAATAAATTTATTGATAATTTTGTTCTAACTAATCAAAATACTCATTTTTTATTAAAAAATTAAGTTTTAGATTTTTATATTAAAAAGTTAATAATAAAAAGTTGTTGTTGTTGTTATTATTATTATTATTATTATTATTATTCAAGATTACTTTATTTAATTTTTGTTAATAATAATAATAATAATAATGATGATGATGATGATGATGATGATGATGATGATGATATTTATTATAACCACGTTTATAATAATTACTTAAATTAAATCAAATTAAAAAAATACTAAAGAATTGTTATTCTCAAAAGTATGTGTGTTTTTGTGTGTGTGTGTGTATATATATATATAATGGTCTTTTAAAATTTTGACTTCTTAAAATAAGAAATTCATTTGCAAATTTCATATATTTTGATGGAATTTGGTGAAGGTATAATGAATTTCATGAAATTTTATTCATATAATTCAATTTTTTTTCCATTCCAAGCATTAAAAATTGAAATAAAAAAATAAATTTTATAAAATTTTACGAAATTTATTTATTTCAAACATAGTCTTAATATTTAGTCGGGGTTTGTAAATTCTTCCACCGATTTTCACATTACATTTTACTGTTTTGGGACTCCATTTAGCTCTAATATAGAAAAGTGATCTAAATTTATTTAACAACCAAAATAATCCAACTCGATTTAATTTGATTATTATTTATTAATGTTTATTCATGATTTTTATCCAATGTGAAAATGAAAAATGATTATTATAGATTACTATGTATAATTTTTCGTAAATTATTACATTTTTTGTAGATTGTACTCTTAAAATAATTAAATATCATATTATTCATTATATTTATTTAAAATAAAAATAAGCTCTTTTAATAGATACTATTAAAAATATAAAATTATCTTTTAAATTTGTTAAAACACATCATATTATTTTTCTATCATTGATTACGAGTTAAAAGTATTTCATAAAATGATATGTATTTTTATAAAATAATATAATATTTTAATAAATTTAAAAAACTAACATAGGTTAGTTTAAAAGGATAATTTACCCTTTGTTTGGATGGGAGTAAATTAAATTTACTTTAATAAGTGAAAATGAAAGTAATGAAATTTATATTTTCAAATATTTTCGTTCTATTATTTGAATAATTTAACAAGTACAGAGAGTGAATTAGATTTCTACAAATGTATTTGATAACTATACCCTTATGCATAACGTGATGATGTATTTATAGAGAGAGATAATTTGGTAATTTTAGCAAATTATTTTCATTATCCTTCTATATTTATCCTGCTTTCTTACCAAATTGGGGGAAAATAAAATACTTAACAGAGAATTAATTGAAAATTTTAATTTTCATTGGATTTTACTCTCAATTTTATAATTTTACAGTACAAACAAGAAAAAACAATATCATTTCAATACTTTCTACCTAATTACTCTCACTGCCCTTGATCCAAACAAAGGGTTAAAATAAGTAAGGTCATGTTGTTCTTTTATGATCATAGAAATGATTTATCCGACCAAATGTTGGTGGGTATATCGCATAGTTATTAAAATCGGATCGGATCAATCGGTTGAATCGGTTTAATTGTGAACCGATAGGTCAATCAGTTGATTTAACTATTGAAAACCGAATTGGCAAAAAATCGGATCGAATCGAAAAAAATTGGGTTGAAATATATATATATATATATTTGAAAAAATTAATATTTTAAATTTTAAGTATATCACTTAATAATTTAATATACTTATTATCTATTTGAATTTATTATAATTAAATATAATTATACTCATATATGCAAGGTTAATATTTTTTGTGTTTACTTCATTAATATTCCATCTAAACATGAAATTATTTTCATGATATGATTTTATTTTTATGTTTCTAATATATGATATTCAAAAATCCGTTATTAATCACTTATAATAATAAAATTAAAATTATATTTCGTAATTTATTATTATAATATTTGTGATATATATTTAATATTTGATGAATATTTTTTTAATTTTTATATAATAGTATTTAAAAAATTATAATAATTATAATATTTTAAAAATAAAAAAATTTAATTGAATCGATCGAACCACAAACTCCAGTCTTACTGATATTTATTCAGTCCGATTTTAATAACATTGAAATAAATATCCGTGGGAGAAGTTGTTAAATGGCGGAAACAGTCAGGATATTGCGTACGCGGCATTGCACTTTTACTACTAGAAAATTGCCATTCAAAAGTTCCATTTGTTCATTCCCATTAATATAACTCAAGAGATTCGTTCAAAGTCCCCAACCCCAAAATCCACGATATCATACCCACAATTGATTTATTTCTTTATTTGGTATATTAATTTATTATTATTATTATTTTAAATTCTACTATTCGGGTGATGGGTATAATTATGATTGTTCTCCTCAACTCTTCACTGCTATTCTCAAGATTATCTCTTCCTTCGCAATCATCAACCGCTGTCTCTTTCTCTCCATTTTTTCTGCTTCTTCAATTGGATTTGTTGATTTAAGGGCAATTCTCAAGAAAGTATAATTATGATTTGTTGTTTCTTTACCTAATTGAAGAAATTCTTGATTCTTTTGTTGCTTATCTCAGATGCTAATGGAAATGTCAATTCTAACATGTTGCTTTAAGAATAATACATAACTGATCACATTCATGGTTAATAAATAAGGAGACTTGCTCTGACAACTTGTGTTTATTTGTATATTTACCATTAGAATTTCCCACTTTCTGTTCCTTCTACGTATCTGGATTAAGAACTATAGTTTCTCTCGCTAGCAGATCAATGTCAGTTCCGGAAAATTCATCACCTGCCATGGAGCGAAGGGTAGCTGAAAATGAAGTTGAACAGATTAAACTACTTGCTGCGGTCAATGATGAACATGATGGTGTTATCGTGGAGCTGAGTGAGCCTATGGATTCTGAAGTCTTTGCATCAATGCTTAGAGCTTCAATTGCTAATTGGAGAAAGCAGGTTGGACTATTTTTAAGTTTAGTATCTACTTAGTTCTATCAGATGCTCTTGTAACTGCTGTGAAATTATTGGTCTGCAATCATGTATGCAGGGGAAGAGAGGCATTTGGATTAAAGTGCCAATTGAATTAGTCAATCTTGTTAAGGCTGTTGTGAAGGTAATTAGTCGTCTTTGTATAATGCAGTGACGAACATGAAAGATGCCTTATCCTTTTATTGACTTTTACCTGTTATTCTACTTTTCTTGTTTGAACTGTTAATGATCAACTCTGTAATTTACCTTCCAGGAAGGGTTTTGGTACCATCATGCAGAGCCAACATATTTGATGCTTATATCCTGGATCCCAAAAGGTGCTCATACTCTTCCTGCCAACGCCAGTCACCGTGTGAGTATTGGTGCATTTGTCATGAATGACAAAAGAGAGGTACGTTATTATTGCTCATCAAATTGAAGTTCAGGAGTTCTTTGGGAATTTCTATGTGGATGTTTGTTCTTGGATGCTCATTATTATGTCCCAGAGATCTCTCTTAGTAGATGACCTTATGCTAATGCGGATCATCTATGAAAAAAGGATTTGCGTTTTTCTAATTTCCTGCAGAGGAAAGTCTGTTTATGCATGAGAAGTATTGTTAGGCAGTGGGAGTGTAATGGTTCAAAGTTCTTTTATATTTTCATTAGTATGTTGAATGTGTGTCTTCATTTCTTGGAATATCTTCTGTCTCTTTATTATGATTTCTGTTATTTCTACTAACGGATTGATGTTTGACATGGTCATCTGCCATGAATTTGTCTTGCTGATAATGCTAAAGTTCTATGCACATACACACATGCGTGTATCCTGCCATGCATGCATGCATGTATGTTTACTTTTTTGCAGTATTCTGTAGTCTTTTATTAACATTTTTTATATGCAATTTCATTTGAAGGTGCTAGTGGTCCAAGAAAAAAGTGGAATACTTCGAGGGACAGGCGTGTGGAAGTTCCCCACTGGAGTAGTTGATGAGGTATTATCATTATGATTTCCTCTAATTATATATACTTTTAGTATGGAAGATCAACACATAGAAATAAATTTTCTACAGGGAGAAGATGTATGTGCAGCTGCGCTAAGAGAAGTTAAAGAAGAGACAGATGTAAGTTACTTTTATGGAAATCATAACTGTTAAAGATAAAACTTATAAAATGTAATATAATTTTGAAACTTTCCTTTCTGATGCAACAGATTGATGCAAAATTTGTGGAAGTACTAGCATTCAGGTATACACACCGCTAGAATTTAATTCTTACCTGCACTTTGACCAAAAAAAAAAAAAAGGAGCAGAAAACCCATTGTTCCTACTTATTGTGCCTTGCTTGCTAGTACCTGTCCACCCTAAAGTCTGGGATCTTGAACAACTTCCCCACGTCTATATAATGGTGGTGTAGCTTTATGTGCATCAGTATAATTTCATATTTAATTGCTGTTCTCGCATGATTTTCTGCTTCAGAATGGTTCCATAAAACAAAACACACTATTTATTTATTTTTGGTTTGGGGGGAAGATTGGAGATCTAAAGAATAAAGAACAGGATAAATTTCATGTTATGTGCATCTAAAGATCACATCATTCATAATTGATCTTTTTTGGAAATTATTTTAAGTCACCATACTTAAAATGTACAGGCAAAGCCACAAATCTTTCTTTGAGAAGTCAGATTTATTCTTTTTATGCTTGCTCGAACCACTTTCCTTTGACATCCACAGGCAGGAATCAGAGATAGAGGCAGCACAGGCAAGTTTTGTTGAAAACTTATTTTCATTTTAAATGTGTATGGTTCACTACTAAAACCTATAATTTGATTTTTCTTGTTGCATAGCCTTCTTGATAACCACTAGATGGTGCATAGCTCATAATTTTTACTGATCTTTTAATCGTTTAGTATTTGTTAACATAAAAGGAGCCAGTTTTGCATTTACGAACATTTGTTCCTTGCAACTGTCTGCAGTGGATGCCACTGGCGGAATATGTGGCACAGCCATTTGTGCAGAAGAACGAGCTTTTGAAGCAAATATTTGCTATATGCTTGACAAAGATAGATAAGAACTATTCTGGGTTTTCTGCTGTGCCCGTCTCCTTGAGTCCCTCAGACGAAAAGAACTATCTATACTTCAACAGTGGAGACCTGAAGAAGCATTAAGGTCTGGGAATCACTTATCAGCCTATGGAATTATACTCTGGATAAAGTTCTAGGTCTGCAAGTTCAGCCAACAGATATAGCATGATATTATTTTAATTCATTCTTTATAAAAGGAAATAACTGTTTATCTTGTTACAATGTTCCTTCATTGTTTGATTCATTATATGCTCAGTTGATTAATAAATTTCTCCCTTGTTATCTTAATTAACAATTATTGCCCTATGCTAAAAAATAGAAAACAAAATAAAATTATTGCCTGTATATTAAAGCTATGATTCATGGATTTAATGGATGGATGATCACTCTCACACTTATCATACTGTTCTCCTTATATGGCATTATTTCGCTTACCCGTTTGATTTTGCTGTATTTGGGATCATTTTGATCTTTCATTATATTGAAAGTAATATGGTTTTATTTGTTCTATTAGAGAAAATAAAAATAAAAATAATAATTAGACCTAGCATTTGGATCAGGATGGATTCAGGTTCGGCTTAATTTCTTTTTCTTTTTTTTTTGGGTTGAGTAACTTATTTTTTTGCCAGATTTGGTTGGATCTCGAGATACAATTAGAACTAAAAAGCTGAACTAAATCAATTCGTTATATTCGGTTCAATATTCAATTTAATACGTTGGCTTTAAATAAAATTTCAGTAATATCGATTTAATTTTCAGTTTCCAAATCACTAAACTAGATTGATCGAACTAGTAGTAAAATTAAATTATTTTATATTTTTTTATACTTATTTTATAAAAATCTTTAACTATATTCTTTTATTTCTTTTTATTTATATTGATATGTCATCACCTCTCCCTCTCAATCGGTAGAAGGAAAAATGAATTAAAATAAACTTGGGAATGAAAAATGAATTAAAATAAACTTTGGAATGATAATTAGAATAGAAAGTTTAATTAGAGAAAGAAGGCAATAGCCTTTCTTTGAGATATGAGGTGCAATGATTTAATGAGACAAAAATCGGAATAGCACGACTTAATGGTAGTGATGCCACAAGATTGAAGATAGGCCGTCAGCAGCAGAACAAGGCGGATTAGGGCATGAAGCAAACATTGAGAAAGGAAATATTCAAAAGGAAAAAAAAAAAGGTAAAATATGGTATATATTGTATGCCGCTTAATTATTGTTTTTTTTTATTATTTTTCCTTTTATCTTTTGCTGATAAAAATTTAAACAATTACATATTTTTCTTTTTTTCAATTAAATGTAAATTTTATAGAAAAATTGGGATGCGAATATTAATAAAACAGTATAATGTTAATATATATGTGTGTGTGACAAAATAAAATTTAATTAAAAAAATTAGATTATGAATTCAGATCGGTGTCAAATTTCAGGTATCTTAGATGGATTTTTGGAGTTCACACAAGGTTCGACCTTTAAATTTTCCGGTCATTTAGATTTGATCCATTCTGATTTTGTTTCGAGTTTGGATCACTACTTCCGAGTTAAATCAAAAATTGCAGTTTTTGAAAAGAAACCTTGTGTAGTTCATTATTTTTTGAAAAAACGAACATTATTTAAAAAAAAATTAAACATAAAATCATGTAGTTGAACATACAAATTATGTGTATATAACCCGATTGAATAATAATTAATATATTTATGTTAAACTAAATAAATAATTAGTTTTTATCATTTGATTTTTTTAAATGTCTAATTATAATTCTACATAGAGATGGCAAATGGACGGATTGAACGGATTTTGATTAGAACATAAACGGATGAATTATAAATAGATGGATCATAAATGAGATAAAATATATGGACCATAAATGTTCCAATACCCAAATGGATTGGACGAATTTTGGATCAACCCATGGGTTTAATGCATGTTGACTCATTTCTCATTGGCTCATCTATCTTTATTTTATTTTTCTATCAAAATTATTCCAAATATTTCTAAATATTATAATTAAGATGTTTTTAAAATTTTGAGTCAATCGAAGTTCATTTCAATAGGTTTTAAGGACCGAAATATTTTCAACCGATCCGAAAATTCTAAATTTTTAAAATGTCCAAAATTTTAATTTTCACTTCCGAAAATTAATATTCATTATTCTAAGATATTTTATATAATCGGAATAATTTTTGGAAGTCCATAAAATATTTTCAATTCGGTCAAAGTTAGTTTGAACATTTTTTTTATTCCGTGACTTATTTTTATTTTTGGAGGATTATTTGACCTCAATTTCAGCTTAAATTATACCACCGAACTCGTCATAAATTGTACTTTCTAATGATGATATAAATTTTTTTTGGAATTCAGTGGTCTTGAGATGGTATTATTCACCTTTACTATCACTATTTACCATTAGAAAATACTATTCATGCCGGTAGTGGTTCCAAGGCATTACAGGCGATAAAGGTGGAAGGAATAGATGATTTTGAGGGGGGGGGGGGGGGGGGGAGGGGGGGAGGGAGAACCAGATTGAGTGAATAGAGAAGTCCATTGAGCTCAGATGGATCGCATATAGCTTAAATATGAATCAACTTATTACATCTACTTTTTTAATGGAATTAATATTTTTATACATTAAAATGATATAAAAATAATGCAATAAAAATATTGGTCCAAATATATTGGATAGTCCAAATGCATCGGATAGCCTATATAGGTCGTATTATGGTTCATTGAGTGAATAGAGAAGTCCATTGAGCTCAGATGGATCGCATATAGCTTAAATATGAATCAACTTATTACATCTACTTTTTTAATGGAATTAATATTTTTATACATTAAAATGATATAAAAATAATGCAATAAAAATATTGGTCCAAATATATTGGATAGTCCAAATGCATCGGATAGCCTATATAGGTCGTATTATGGTTCAGATGGATCGCATGTGGCCCAAATGAATTGCATGTAGCTCAGATATGAATCAATCAATTTGACCAATTTTTTTAATAAAATAAACCTTCAATATAATGTAATATTAAAATTATTGCAGTAAAAAAATATAATAATTCAAACGGATAATTTTTTGTTGATTAAATAGGCATCATAGCTAGACGAATTTAGTCATTTTTGGATTGGCTCAATTAATATTTTTTTGGATTGAATTGGGTTTGAATCATTTTTTTAACGGATTTGGACGAGATTTTAGTTTTGGGCCAATTTTACCAACCCTAATGACAGTCAATTCGGTGGAAAGACTACATACTTTTGAGTTGATTTTTTCATTTTTAGACCTAGTAATACTTAACCGAATTCATTATATAGCTTAGTAAATAATAATGTTATAAGTTAGGACCAATAATAAAAATAAAAATAAATGGATGGACGGGATACTCAGACGGAGATGTTAGCCTTGGCCTCTACATAGCATACCCCTTCGTCATTGCAATCAATGGTACAAGTGTCTTTAATCCTTCCAGCAACTGGATAATAAAGAGTTAGAGTTCAGACAAAGATTGTTTTAGCAAAATCGACATTTTAGAGCCGACATTAATGTCATAATAGAGGATCAAGGGATTAATGTCACAATGAATCAATGATGGTTACAACAGACTTCTCGCGGCTGATATCTAATCTACAACTATGAACTAAATTACAAATCAATTGTACATTTTCGTCTCTTGGTTTTGGAGAATGCATTAAACTAAAACGTATCAATCATCACTGATTTTCAGGCCGGAAAATGACCTGGAAAGCCCATTACCATTCCCGCACTTTTGTAACTCAGATTCAATGGTTTTAGCAATTTCTGCTCCTTCTGCAGCTGACTCAGGCAGATCCACATGGAAAGACCCTTGTTTAATTGGTTTTGTATGTTCACTAATCACAGATTGCTGCTTGATGTAATTGTACAGTTGTTGATGAAAGGGATGATCCAAAGAAAAGCAATTGTTTGAAGTCTCTGAATGCCGAGATGATCCTGATCCTTCTCTTTTACAGAAATGAGGAAGAGATGCCAAATCCATTATCTACATTGAAAATTCCCAACAATATCAATCCCTACAAAGCTATCCACGCGCTACTACGTTGAATGGAATGCGTGCTTGTAAGGTGTCTATAAATAATTTATCAAATATAGGAAATGCAATCAATGCATGATATGCGAGAGTTTCCAACACCTCAGAAGACATGTAGCAAAAACCTACCTTCAACAGCTCATCTCGCCCGTTACCCGATAAAACCTGAACTTTTTTTCTTGTTCTTTCTTGCAGCAAAGGCTTCACAACCTGTCCTAAAATCAAGTATTAATTGTTTTCATAACTTAATTACAATAAGATCATTCATAATCAAGTGATATAAATGTAAAGCTGAACATGAGATCACTGTGTTTCTAATTCAATGTACTAATAAAGCGGTAGCAGCAATTAGTAAATTTAACAGCAGGAGATACACTGGCAATGAAGCAAGGGCCTACCTTCCAACAAGCTGAAAATATGTAAGGGACATTTACAATGTAATATGTTTTTGTTTTTTCTGGATAGTTCAAGTCATCAATAGTTGAAATGATTGTCAGCAACTGCAGCAGCACAAAGCAGAGGACACTGTTAATCTGACACAGCAAATAACAAACTGCAACATTGTAGTATTGAACATTGATAGTTCTTATATACTGCTAGAGGCTAAGATAAAACAAATAACAGCAACTAATTGACCTATCCTGCTCATTCTAAAACAAAGTTAACCAAGATATGATTGTTGTTGATCACCAAACAGAAAGAAGTTAACACAATGTTGAAAGGAAGATATGGAAAATTAGAGATAAACAACGACGGAGGAAAATAAATAAAAATAAAACAATTTGGTAGGATGGCAAGTTACCTTTATTTGGCTCAGTGCTGACAGCTTCAGACCAGTCATATCCAAAACTTTCACACAGGTGGTTATAGGCCGTTGATGTTTTTTCGAAGCAGAAGGCTACAAAAGTACATAGGTCAATTAAACCCACTTAAAACAATCAGAAGGCTCAAATTTAATGCTCACCAAAATTACACGATCCCGATATTCATTGATTTGAATGTGTGACTGCACATAGTGATGGACCTGTGGTGAAATACCAGATGTGAAATAATGTTATAATTTGTTTCAAGTCTTGTCACTTCAGCAATCATAGGATTATGGTGTATAGCAAATTTACTTCTCAAAATTAAAAAAGATGTTAGATAAGCAACACAATAACACACGTTTTCTTATGATACTTACAGATGCTTTATCAAATGTGCTGAGCCCAACACCAATGGCAAACACAGGGAGACCCTGAAAAAGAAGCAAAAAAGTCATTGGAATACAAACACATTGTACAATTGCTAACTTTTCCAAGCATCACTGAACAAGATACAGCATCATCGGTATTATTCCAAACTGGAAGTGAGAAACCAAAAGGATGAAAATAACTTCACAGCTACAGTGAACACCTCTCTCGAATAACCAGACATTCCAATGAGCTGTGAATCACGCACTGCTCTGTACAAATCAGTTGGGACTATAGGTTTCTGTATAAAGAAACAGAATTCAGATCAGAGATTTATAAATATGCTGACCTCATAATTAGAAAATTCTAGCAAGATTGGTAAGGACACATCCCAAAGAACTTGATAATTCTTGAAGGCTGATTTCTTTTTCTTTCTATTGTTTTGCATTCACATCGCCAGTAAACAGGAGATAAAATTATTATTTATATTCTAAATTGTGAGCATCAGCACATTCATAGAGGTGTGCAGGAGGTTTATGAGTGCACAAATGAGCATGCATTCTCTGTCTATACAATTGTTATTTAAAGTTTGACCTTCTGGAAAAGAATTTCGGTTTCTAGCAGAACGGTATATCAATTATGGAATCAAAAGACTTCTTCAGTCTGCACACCATGAGTCACATCGAGGCTTAAGAGTATTCCACTTGGCAAATGTAGCCAAAAAACTTCAATCAATAAGAGAAGGCCAGACCTCAGCATAATCATTCGAGAAACAAAAATGAATGCATCATAAATATGACAAAATTTCTTCGTCAATTTTCCATTGTCAATAGTTAATTTGATCAAATATAAACCTCATAATAGAAACATCAGAGACAACAATTAGCTGACAATGCCTTAGGTGTAGTTTAATTTTAAAATGCCAATTGGCATCCCTCAAAATTTGATTTACCTTAGAGCAAAGGCAATTGTCATCTTATGCCATGGCAGCTTATAATAAAAGAAAAATGAATACCACGTATAGTCCAAACATCTACTAAAACACAAATATTAGCAAAATCATATCCCGCAAAGTGTAAGTTACATGGTGCGCCTTCTCATTACAAAACTCACCACCAGTATACTGTCGATCTCATTTTGAATCCTCCAGTGCAAACAATCAACTAACTAGAGCATCACAAATGTACCATATTAGGAGATGGAGATTGAATAGCTTTTGTAACGTCTAAAGAAATAATAGTTGATATATTCGCAAAGCATTTCCACAGAAAAAAGTTCTGCAAACCATTTTATGGGCTTTGGTAACATTCCAATCCCTAGCCTTCAGGAAACGAACCAAAGTTTCTGCTTGATATCCTTGATGGACATTCTGCAGTAACAAAGTAATCATTTATCCAACAAATAGTTGAAAGCACAAAGGCTATCCAAAAGATAGTGAGAGTCAAGAACAAACAAAACCTTTCCCAATTGAAGTCCATAAGATCCAAAAGACACTAATAGCACACAATAGAAATCAAGCATTTCAGACACCCAAACACAAGTAAATTGTCAGTTACAATAAATCATCCCATATTTTTGCAAGATTTCATGCAAATTTAACAATGCTACGAAAGACATAGTGGCATTGCTGTATACACAGGATTTAAGAGTCAATATGAGTTCAAACTAAGAAAAGGGAAAGGATATACACATCAAACTTCTTGGACTGATGCAACATCATTTTACAAATTCAGGTATCAAGAAATGCAGAAATGTTTTGCATGAGGAAAACAAAACTTTACATTCTCTGCCAATTTCAAACTTTAAGGAAACAATCTCAATCATTCTTGATCATTTCACAAATCAATCAATTATAGAAAAAATCTCCAAAAACTTGTCCACAGATGGCCCAAAGTTGGCTGTCAGGATTGAGCATCATGCAGCAGTTTGCTACTAATATAAACTCTACAGCTCAATAGCCACATCACTGGTGGTTGGATGCCATCCTAAAGCTCAAGTGCTATAACTTCCTTGAACAGAGAGATGAAAACTAACCTTGCAACAAAATATACCAGAACAACAAATTATTCATCTGCAATGCATCAATTATTCCTTTCTATACAGCTGGATGAGTCAGGGAAATATTCTGCTATCAAATTGTTAGTGATCAAAAATAATTTCAGAAGCTTACTGAAAGTCATTGTAGCATATTTTGCCAGCACAGAAGCTGTAACGTCCTATTTGGTCGTTGCACTCCAATTGCAAAAGGAAAACACAGAGGGAGGGAGAGTGGGAGAGATAGAATGAAACAGTTCTAATTAGTAATGCACAAACGCCAAAGCTGCAATTGCATACTCTGCCACGGTTTTCCTTTAGCAAATCAGGAAAAAGATAGAAAATGAAGTATAAATGTAGTTTCTAGTTTTAAAACACAAGAACCAGATCAAATGCTGCTGAGAGGAAAACAAATATTAAACATGAAGAATCTACTGCAGTAACACCTGCTTAAGAAATTACATGTTTTGAGTATTGGGGTGAAAAATCTCCTCTACCACATACTGCTGCAGGTAAGATGCAGAAGTGGCAAACAATCTGTCTATTAGTTTGATTATTAATTTCAAATGGACCACATATTATTTGGTTAAATGGAACTTTTAGAGACCTAAGCCTTATACAATCCTGATACTAACATGAAAATGAAATTTTCAACGTGTAATGCTAGAAAACCAGATTCTTGAATCAACTACGAACATAACCATGTTCAGCAAACCAAGAAATGAAGGTTTCTACTAACCGACAAGAAAATTTATATGCTCTCATATACGTGCCCATGTTTCCAGCTGAAGTTGAAAAGATTCAGATCAGACGGGAAATGAATACCAAATAAGCTATGAATCAAACTATCAGAAGCAATTCCAATAACACATATGGAAAAACAGTAAACAGAAGGTCAAGCCTTTCAGATTCAAAATCAGTGGATCAGCATCAAAACATGCAGCTAAATACGACTATATCACCTAATTACCGATATCAAAACTGAAATTTGTCATCAAAACTTCTGAGCCAAGTTGAGAAAATCAAAACTATAGTAGTGAAATAGAATTGAAAAGTAAAATGCATACCTCGTATGTTCTTTTCAATGGCTCCTCAACTGCCACCGCATTTCAATAAATAAACCAGCAACAAATCAATGGAAGGCAGTTAATTTGCGCAATATTTTAAAATTAATTCGATCACAATAGAAACAAATAAAACAAGTAAAGTGGAGATCAACCTTGATCCATGAGAGCTTTGAACTGATTGATTGCCTCATCTGGAACAATACCCATTTCTCTCTCCTCCCTCTCTCTATCTCTAAAGTAAAGAAGTAGGAAAGAGAAATGCAAGATACAAAATGTCGGGAACTATTTCAACTTGTCTTGGTTGACTCCTTTTGAACTGGCACTGGTAGCATCTCAAACTGGATTCAAAGAAACCCAGAAACAATAATAAATGCCAAAAAGATTAGTAATTTTAAGGCGATAATATTGAGAAAGAATCATAGAGTAATAAAGAGATAACTTTGATTTTGTTTTAGAGGTCAAGAAAGGCGGGTCTACCGGCAAAGCATATAGCCCACCTAGAAAATTAAAAAGTAAGAAAAAAAAAGAAAAAATTGAAGCTTTAAAAAAGAAATACTCTCTCTCTCTCTTACATTCTGTGCTTCACACTTTCCATGGAGACCAGAGCACCGCACCGCACCACACGTATCCACGAGACCCAACGATTTTTGTTTATTAGTGTTTATTTTTTGTTTTTTCTCCATTTTATGCAACCTCGTAAATTTTAATTTTTTTAACATTTCTCATCAATCATCAATATTTTTATATCCGTGATGCAAACTGCATCCCTTCCTATTCATATATGTGATAGCATTTATTCATATATGTGATAGCATTGAAAAATTGTGTAGGAAGTTTATTTGGGGCTCTTCTGTTAATATCAGGAAAATTCATCTCATTAAGTGGGAGAACTTTTGTAGACTTGTGGACCAAGGGAGAGTTGGACTAATGAAAGTTAAAGTGTGTAGTGATGCGTTCACAATGAAACTGATATGGAGAATAGTCCATGATGATAAAGCTCTTTGAATCCGGATCTTCAAGGCTAAGTACCACATCCCCAGTCAAGATTTGCAGCCTTCCCTTAGGCCCTCTTCAGGCTCTATCCTTTGGAAAAACATCTTCCGTCTTTGGCCTACTTTCAAAGCCAATGCCTGCTGGGCTGTGAATGACGATAAGTCGGTTTCCTTTTGGTTCGATAATTGGTCTGAGGTTGGTCCTTTGTATCTTCATGTTCCTCATGTTCTTTGCTCTTCGATTTTGTGGAACAATGTCTCCCACTTTACTGTTAGAGATATGTTTCATATTAATGTTGGCTGGCGGAAAAACGTTTTGGAGATTTTATTAAACGACCGGGTTCGCAACTTGATCGACATTTCCCTCCCTCTAGATGATGGTTTAGGTTCGGACTCTTTGGTTTGGTTGCCTTCATCCTCAGGTAGCTTTTCTATTATGTCCGCCCATGATCTATTGCATCAGAATGGATCTGGTAATTTCACTACTGATTGGAATCTCTGTTGGAATTGAATGGGTCCTCAAAGAATCAGGTTCTTCCTTTGGCTCCTGATGCATAAAAAGTTGCTCACTAACATAGAGAGAGCCAGGCGAAATCTGTCTTCCGATGCTGTTTGTCCTATCTGTTTTAGAGGTGTTGAATCTATCCTTCATACGATCAGAGATTGTCCTATTGCTAAGTCTCTTTGGTCGGCTTTGCTTAAGGACCCTTTCTCAACTCAGTTCTTCTCTTTAGATCTAGATACTTGGTTGTCTAGTAACTTAAAGTCCGATCTTATTTTTGACTCTATATCTTGGAAGCTTTTATTTGGCTTCACTTGTTGGTGGCTTTGGAAATGGAGGAATGATAGAGTTTTCAATAATCATTCAGTACCACTCACAGTTAAGAAACAAACTATTACTTCAGCTTGTTTAGCTTTCTTGAATACCAAAGACTATATGATTGCTGCAGGCCATAAGGGGGGAGAGAAGATGGAGACTTTCATAGGGTGGACTCCAGGTTCTGAAAACTGGACTACTCTGAACACGAATGGCTCTTTTAATAGCCAGATTTCACTAGCTGCTTCAGGTGGGGTCTTTCGTGACCACATGGGAAGATGGTTGGGGGGTTTATCGGCATTTGTCCAAGGTAAGAGTGCCTTTGTTGCTGAACTTTGGGCAGTCTTGTATGGCCTTCAAGAGGCCTGGAATAGAGGTTGGCGGAAGCTCATTCTTTAGGTGGACAACGTGGGTGTTATGAATAGCATCACGAAAGGTCTTCAGCCTGCTCCAATCTACAGTGCAGTCATTCTTCGCATCAATGATCTTCTCTTCAGAGACTGGCAGGTGCAGATTTTTCATGTCTATAGAGAAGCCAACAGAGACGCTGACTTCTTAGCGAGCTGGACTTATAATCAAGAGATGCATTTTATTTGGCATCAAATACCTCCTATTGGTATTGAAGAGATCCTTAGAAATGATTCTATGGGCACTTCGTTCACCAGAATCATTCATCTTTAATTTGTATTTTTTGTTTTGTTCTTTTCTTCTTCATATAAAAAAATATTTTTATATATGTGTGCCGACTTTTTTTTTAATTAATTACTCAAAGCATCTTCCAGTATATGAACCACAGTCTCTCTTTGATCTCCCGAACAAAGTTAAGTTTGAAGCAATTAGCAGCGAATTTAGGGTATCACTGCGGGTAGTAAATTTGCAAGTGCTATGTTGAACTAAATTTTGAAATATAAGTTATTATACATATACGTGTTAATTAAAGAATAATGAAGTTGAAAAAAAAAATTAAAGAATAATGAAAATAATAGAGAAAAAAAATTGATTTTTAAAATCAAGCACTTCTTTCGAGAGAGAAATAAAACCAAATAAGCATAAAATAAGAATTAGACGAAGCGATAAACATTCGAGATAGGGGTGTTCATTTGATGGGTTCGGATTAACCCGATTCGAATCCGAACAACCCGAAAATCAAAATTCATCATAAATTCCAATCCTATTTTATCCTATTAAAAGTTTGGATTTTTACTTGAATAATCCGCAGTTGTTCGGGCCTCATCCGAATAAGCATAAATAAGAATTATTGAAAAGAAAAGAAAAAAAAAGAGAGAGAAAGACAAAGGGATAAACATTCGATATTTCATTTGGTTGGAAATTAGTTATGGAGGTATGGTAAGCACCATTATAAAGGTAAAAAAAAAATCCAATCTTTAAAATTGTATAATTTTTTTTATTATTTTGCATTTGTAATTCATAGAATCGGTCACAATTTCTCTCTCTCTCTCTCTCTCTATATATATATATATATTTTACACATCTCCATAAAGAGTTAAAACACAACTTCTCATCTTCAACGGACAGTTCTATGTGTTCTGAATGGCAAGAGTATGAATCAGTTCTTTTCACAGCACCATCATCAAATTTCAAGCAATTCCATTTATGTTACAAATTTCACAACACAACACAATTTTCTTCTTATTCTTCATTTTCTCTTCCTCATCTTTAAAACAAATTTATAAAGGGAGATCGATTCATATCTCCGTGACTATATCTCGGGCAATTCGATAAAAGAGAAACTAATGACTATAAGATGTGATATATGGTGTGACAGAGACTTTGAAGTGTTTTATTTTTGTTTGTGAATACGTTCTTTGAACAAAAAATCACAGGCTATGCGTTTGATTGTCAAGCCAGCGTAAACAATCTGTTGCCACTAAATTAAAAATTTATACAAACCCTTAGCTGTCGATTTGGACACCTGTATTTTCATACCTTGAGAAATTAAGACTGAGGCCAAAGGTGTGACAACTTTATACTGACATTGAAAATTAAAACAAAATAAAATCATAAGGTGTAACAGAGATTGTGAAGTGTTATATTTTTATTTGTGTTTGCTGCTTGCAGAGTCCATTCAGCTTTCATAAATCTTTGATGTTTCATTACCTTCTTTCAATTGATTTATTGGTAATAGCTCGCACCAGGTATTGTTTTTAAATGAAGGGCACTAATGTCTGGCTCTATATCAAAAAATGAGGAAAGTAGGGTATGCAATGCATGCTATGAATTTCATAGAGACATTTCCCATATAAACACATCATAGTTTTCCATACCCTATGAAGTACGCCGAACCTTGTAACCATTTGACTTATTCTTGAAAATCCTCTTTTAGGGCTCAAGATCGGATCAAAGCTACCTTAATTCGTAAAAATCAATCACTTCACAATGGTTAATGATTCAACCCAATACGCGATGCCTCAAGCTTAAAAGACATGAGACAGCATCTCGAAGTATCCTTATTCATTTACTAATTACTAACTTACAGGGCGTCTGCTAAGCATCATAAGCCTTACATTATGGAGTCATCACCCAATAGAATATTGGAAAAGTGATTCTTACCTTATGAATCTGAAATTACATATAGTTCGGATTTCACCCCTAGTTATGTATTTGATTGATGGCTATATGAATAATTGTTTATGGCTAATTATTCCAGTCTCCCTCACATGCAATACGAGGTAAATAACAAATAACACATTACAAGCACGCAAAAAGTTATAAAACCATACATAAATCGTAGCATTTTGTTTGAGGACATTGATTATGGCATGTGTATATTAAAAAAATGACCTTTTTGAGATGAAAAAGAATGAGGGCATTGGACCCAAAAACAAATCATTACATAAAGAAAATCTTTTTAGCTTATTTTTAATTGTATCGTTCGGGGAAAACTTTTAATATAAATAATGCAAGTATATAAACATATATAAATCGAGATGTTTATTGAATCAGAAACATGGATTCCCTCATGCATATTTCTGAAAACTGTTTGTGTGATTTTTATAATCAAATAGGACATTGGTCCATCTTATTGATAAAACCCCATTAATTGAGTAAAAATATTTAATATGAATTTTCCTAATTTTTGTGCCAAAAGTACTTTCTTATTATTATTACAAACTGCATAATAAAAACCAAATACAAATAACTTTAACAACATAAATAAATTTAAATAAATTAACATCCCCATGGCCTAATTGGATTCCTTTTTTCTCCAAGATGCTCTAAACAAATCCAAGCATTTATGCGTAAGAAACACAATGAAGGTAAATGGATTAGTTAAA
Organism: Excoecaria agallocha; assembly: GCA_037975025.1. Taxonomy (NCBI): domain Eukaryota; kingdom Viridiplantae; phylum Streptophyta; class Magnoliopsida; order Malpighiales; family Euphorbiaceae; genus Excoecaria; species Excoecaria agallocha. Next base: position 44,318,454 of record CM075806.1, on the reverse strand, counting down.
CAAGAATAATAATAAAATTGATATATTACAAATATAACATTATAAGTTAGAGAATAAATATATGACAATATTAAAAATTAAAGCAAAAAATGAAGGAATATGTATACGAATCAAAAGAAACGAGAAAAGAAAACTCATAAATAGGTAAAGGAGTGAGTCATGGACCCGGTCAAGGAAGAAAACAAGTCACGGCCCAAGAAGAACGAGTCATGGCCTTGAGTGGAACGAGTCACGTTCCCTTAAGTGAGTCACTGGCCACTCCAGAGATAGTCATGGTGAGTCATTGTCCAAGTCCGTGACTCACTCATAACTTAAGGCCGTAAGTCACTTCTGGACTGTCCAGTAGCTACTGAAATGATGCCATGACCAAAGCTTAAAGCTCCAAATCAATTCTTAAGGTTCACAACTCAAAAAGAAAACTTCTATACTCCTTAAAATCAACTTACACACTCAAAATAAGACTTAAAAACACAAAACAATATAATTTACACTAAATCAACTAGCGAGAGAACATATTCTTAGAGAAAGAAAGTAACAACTAACATGTATAAAACTTCATTCGATTTTCAAGGATATAGTATATTCATACATAAAACAAAAAATTACACATAAATATGCCAATAAATATTATTTGTACAAGAAGAACAAGATACATGAGGTTACACAAAGAACAAAAATGAAACAGAGCATGGCCATTATAAGGAAAATTCAAAATGGACTTTTACAAAAATTAAAGTGTTAGATCTACATAAAATCTAAATATTAGCCTTTTATATTACCTTTAGTATAGCTATTTTCCAAATCCAATGAGAATGCTATATAGCTCTCCTCCCTGCTTCTTATGTTCTTCCTTCAAGACCAGACTCAAAAAACTAGTTGTTTTTCTTTTTCTTTCTTTCTTTCCTTTTTTAGGGTTTGTTACTTGATATCATTTCAAAAAATATCCCATCTCTTAAATGTCTTGGATTAGGATTAAAACATAAGATTTTTGTTTTGAAATGATCCCTTATTTTGTAGGGAAACTATGATTTTGGGCAAAAAAACCCAATTACAGTATTGACTGGTGAGTCATGATCCTTAACTCACAATCTTGATTGAGTGGGCTCTTTCAAAAAAGGCGAAAAAACCATTTTAAATATAAAGAGAGTGAGTCACGAACCAAAGGTTGTGACTCACCAGCGAGTTACAATCTTAAATTGAACCCTAAAACTTAAATTGCGATCTAAAATAAGGAAGTGAATCATTTTTTAATGCTGTGACTCAGAAGTGAGTCACGGTCTTGACCCATAAGTCAAGGCCGTGACTCATTTTTTAGTCAAACAATAGCTCTTAATTATGCTCGCCTCACTCAATCCAGAAAAAGGAATACAACTTTGTTTTCAAAAAACCATTTCCCCTTAAGACTTGATAAAATATTTTCTCGATAAAACCCAATGTAAAAGAAGAAAAAGCATTGCTATTTCCTGGCTATTTCTAAAATAGTATTATCTTCATTAGATAACCCTAACAGAGGCTAGCTTAAGCCCAATATCTACAATTGCCCCTAAGTTTGGGAAGACTAGCACACCGGTATCTAGATTTGCCAAAGTTCAGAGTAAAGCGATAAAAGATGCATACCTAAGGTAGCAAATCTCGGAGTGCAGATATTACCATTCGTGGCAGTAAATTTTTGGTTAAGTGATTACCACTAGCTTATCGGCGTTTCAACTCTTGCTTAAGCGATTATCGCCATCTTGTTGATGTTTTAACTCTTAATTTGGCATTTACCATCAGCTTGATGATATTTTAAACTTGGATCAAATAAGCAATTACCATCATCTTGTCAACATTTCAACTTTTGATTGAATCAGGGTGATTACCATCTGCTTGTTGATATTTTAATCCGGCATTAACTGGGTGATTACCATCAGTTTATCGACATTTTAACCTTAGTTAGGACGTCTGATTAGTGCCTGCTTGTTAGCACATAGAATCAGGAAAAACGAGAGATTGTACGTCTCATAGAAAAGTTTTCCCTTCCACAGTTATATCATAAAATTTTTCCTTCCGCGATTATATCACTTTTTGGATGAGTGTTAGTACCTACAGAAATGCTTAACATCAGGACCCTGATGCAATAAAGGAAAATATTTAACTTGTATGGATGTGCATGATTTTCTCCATGTATGTTTAATTTTAGAGAAAGGAGGTTGAGCTTTGCAAGGCAGGTTTGAGCATAATCCTGACACTTGTATAACCAAGTGTAGGAGGATTTCATTTTGATATGATTGTGTAACATTTGTGATGTTTGAAATGTTGTTGATTGAAGTTTTTTGGGATGTAACCATATGTGAGACATTAATAGATTAGGTCACGATAGGTTATTAAAATTTTTCATATTCCTTGTTGTTTTGTCTTTTTCCAATTTTTAAATTCAAATCTTTATTGAATTCATTATGATTATGCGAACAATCATCTTTTGTTGTTCATTCATCACCTATTGAATGTCATACTAATACTTTTAAAGAAATCAACACATGTATGTCTAAATAAATATTATAAAGAAAAGGAAAATATCAGCCACACATCATTCAAACAAACAAAATACAAGTGAAGGAGTTTAAACCATAAATGTGAATACACCCAAAAATAAGTAGTAATTCAAACATTAATTAACATAATAAAAAATAATAAGCATCTCCATAAAGGTCATCGATGATGCCTTGGTGCGGAAGGACCTAGTGGTCTAGTTAAAGGTTTTGGTGGCAGCTGCGAAGGCTGTGAAGGCTCTACCTGAGATTGATCTGTAGGTGGTTGCGATGGCTGGTATGCCTCAAACTCAAATCCCATCCTTTGGGATAGAGGAACCAAAATCTAGTTCACAAGTCTAGCTAAATAATGCATGTTATCACGAACTTATCTCATAGCCATCTCCTATCGACATACCGTCACCTCCATCTGGGTCAGATATGCAACATGGTGCTCTTTGCTTTCTCCTATAGCCTTTTTAAGATCAAAAAATGCTCTCTCAATCCTTCATGCGATCTTTCCCATAGCAGGCACTGATGTACCAAGAACATGAGAATTTCTAACATAGGTGCAGCTAAATGTAGCGACCTTCTCTTAAACTTTGTGTAAATCCCACCTCAGACTCTTAACAATAGTATCTAAGCGATTCAATTTGCTCTCTAGATCTATGAGAATGCTAGGAGAAGCCACAGTAGGTGGTGCTAGGCCACGGGAAATAGAAGCCCCAGGATCTTTATGTGTATGAAACCTACGAGCCTCTTATGGTGCCGGCACATATAGTCTACTATAACCTCTAGATGGCATAACCTACGATCTTGTATAATGACTAAGACTAGTCATCATACCAGAAGCTTAGGTGTTCAAATGTGTCTGGTCAATGGGAGAATGGCCACTATGTACAGGACCTTCAATATTCTCATATGTCTGATAAGGAAAAGGATGGGTACCATACACAAAATCCTTGTATTACTCATCATCGGCAAGCACAATATATCAATGCCTACGAATCCTAAACTCTTAATCTGCCTCCTCTACTAATAATAATTTGTAAACACCTGGATGTGTACATTTGATCATATGCATGTCTAATGCCATCTCGAAGCTCACAACCACATCTCCTTCAACCTGTGGTCCCATCTCAGACTCGAGGACCCTAAATGAAAGTAATAGTTGAGTGACTATGCCACCAATAACCACTCCAGTGCCTGGAGCTCAAGTTATACTAGCGATATTTTGCAAAATGTCATAGCTAATGTTGAAATACTAACTTACAACCATACCCTACAAGCTCCAGATATCTACAACATTTAAAGACCCTAGAATTCCTAATCATCCCATATACGAGTATAATAGAACTCTCTGTAAATATCTCAGTACTTGCAAAACTAACATGTCACTTTTGCAGTCATAGGATCATAAGGAATGCCTGGCTTAAAAATAATAGCCCACTACTCATCTCCAATTATCCTTCTAATGATCACCACACCATCACCTATAGGTAAATCGAAAACCATGACATATTGAAGGGTTATCAAAAACTTGAAATGTAACGACTCTATCCTTGGTATTTGAGAGTTGATATCCCCCATATTGAAACGTAGCTAAAAACTAGCAAACTACCTTTGAATATGTAGCAAAGGAAGGATTATAAAAATCCAGCCAACCAACAATAGATACTATGCATCATGCTAGATACCCATAGTATGTAGAAAATGATGGCTCATAAATTGATTGGCCTAAATATGTACTCTATACAATGTTTGATATCTAGCAGCTTTCTCTAGTGTTATCCACTCTGGTGCCTAAACATTTGGCTGTGGTTGAGCCTGTCTATGTTGAGGCATCTGTATGATCATAAGATAGATTAGCATATTTGGGCATAAATGCATTTATCAAATAAGTATGTAACTATGATTATGAATTTGAGGTCAATTATGATCAAAGCATCATGTTATAATGTAATAATTTACTAAAATAAGAAATTCAAGTAGCGGTATAACTATTAGTTTCTACATCAACAATATTAGAGGTAAGCGAAAATGACAGCAAATCATGAACATAAGCTTCAGTAAACTCATTCAGATTAATAACATTGATAGCAGTAATTACAGAGATATGCAAATTAGAATCCGTTTAATTTTAATAACATACCTACTAAGTATCATAATAGTAAAAAAATGTACAGAAAAAACATACACACGCATTTTATCGTCAAAATCAAACTTCTATTAAAGAACAACCATATTACATCAAAATTTGATTTAATATAGGTAATTCATGTCAATATTTTAGATACAAATTGTATATTAACACAAAATGGCAAAAAATTTGACAAAAATCGGGCTACATGACGGCCAAACATTGGAGGCCTCCTTGCAAAAAAAATGACATAAACAATGCCTACAATCTGACGCAAGCATTTCATATACAATCAAACACATTCTAACCATACTATAGGCGGTCATATGTATCTACATGCAACAAATCAAACATATAGCAACATTTATCGATACATAACTCACACACTCCTAAGGTCTCATTTTTATTAATTTATCTATTTATATTCACATGTGTTGTGTACATGGGCAAACATATATACCATTCGTAAGTATAATCTTAATTCACAGAAATTCCTAATGAACATGTCTTATTCAATTAGCATGCATAATTACTAACTAAACTAAGTAGTTAGGTATTAAAACAAAACTAAAGGCTAAAACAAAACTAAGCCCAAATTTGCACAAAATCTTACTTAAATTTGGCTTGCCTTTTCCCCATGTATTTCCTCTATTTTTTTGTTATTTTTATTTTTTTGTTTTGCCATCCCTACTGCTCCTATTGTTTCTTTTTATATTTTTTTACTATATCTTAAATATCATTATTCTTCATGCCCTACATAATATAACATGATTACTAATTTATTCTAAGTTATATTAACAACAAACAAGCATTAAGGAAGACATCTTTACAGTAGAAGCAAAAGGAAGTGAAAACGAACAAACAACTAAAGTAAAATTAAAATGATAAATTTAGCTCTGATTAAATAAATAATTATTGAAAAAAAGGCAAATAGCTTAAATGACTAACAAACTACCAGGAAAATGAAGGAAACCGACCTTAAGTTTCAATGGCAAAATGAGATTTGCGAGATGAAGCTTGGTAAAATTAGTACCCATACTTGAACAATTTGATTGTGAGTTCAACGATACTAAGAATCCATAAAATGAAGCCCGAAGCAAGGAGAAATGGGTGAAAAATGACTCTCAGAAAATGTGAATCATATTCCAGAAGAGGGAGAAAAGAAAAAAGGAAGAAGAACAAGAAGAAAGGACATGTTTTAAAATGAAATTTGGTAAGTAACAGCACAAGGCCCATGAGTCACTTGGTGAGTCACGGCCTTGGGGTGTGACTCACTTGCAAAACAATGCAGTGCCACTAAAAGGAACAAGTCACGGACAAAGGGGTTGACTCAGCAAGTGAGTCAAAGTCTTAACCCGTGACACATCGAAAAATGGCCAATGTTTCCACTAACAACCGTGAGGGCCATAAATACTCATTATTAGATACTAATGTTCATTAAATGCTACTTAATAACGTTAAATTGAACCCTAATTTAAATTTTACTTACTTAAATCCGAAATCAAATATCAAATTATTTTTAATTTATCATTAACACTAATTATTTAATTTTACATTTATATTTATACTTATATTTTAGTATTATATATTGCACTCCCTGAATAAAACTTCAAAGTCCCTATAGCATTATTACAAACTTTTCCCTACAAAATCCAAAAATTCAACGAGATCAGTTATAAAAAAAATGCATGCTTCATGCAAAATGCATCATCCAAGTGGCTTAAGAATGACTTAAGGTCCCAAGGAATGAGTCAAATGAGTCAAAGGAGTGACTCACTCCTAGCCTATAAATATCCCCAAATTCTTGGCTAGCCTATAAATACCCCCAAATTCTTGGCAATCTGAGCTCTTCATGTGGTCTCCTATTCCAAGTAAGTATTTCTCTCCCTTGGTTTTTTGTTACTCCTATTAATTATTATATTATATTATTATTTATTTTGCAATATTTTTATTTTATTATTTCATTCACTACTTATTTGTTATTTTTATAACAATTACTATGATGATAACATAGTTATTATCATTAATATACTTTATATGCTTCATTTATTACATTACTTATCTGTATATTATTAACATATAAACTCTTTCTTTTTCGTTTGCTTATTTTTTGTCATTTATACACTTATATATTATTTACAGGCTCATTCTTTTAAATGACCACGACTTTCTTCCCCAAAGTGCACAGGCTGTTTGATGTCTCTAGAACCTAGGAAAACTCGATCCTGGTCCCATACTCTGGCCTAAAATTTTTATGAAGAATTCGACTTGGCACTAATCTCTTGTTAGTATTTGCACGATATTAGGATAACTGATTTCATATTTTTAGGTTTACTCATAAAAAATTATATCCTTTGACTGAAGAATTTGCCCAGATCATCTGCATGAACTTTAACCGTGGAACCTTAACTTGTATTCCAAACTTCATACCATATTACTCAAGAGATGCAAGCTAAGCTTTGGGAATCCTGCCTTCAATTGTCTTTAGAGTAGTGCCTCGATAAGGACCCATTCCTTCAAAACCATTGATGGATGCACTAAAAGACTTCTTTAACATTCATACTTTTTATGTCAGCATTATTTTGCTTATCTATCTTACTCTATATTTAACAATGAATTGAGGGAAACCATCCGACAATTACATATTGCTTAGCATTATCGAAGGCATACACAATGGATTGACTCCCAGTAATGCCCTAAAACATATGGTACATTTTAGAGCATGAACAATAATCCTAGGATAGTTTTTAAGGTGATTACAGTTGAATGGTATAGAAAAATTTAAAAGAGCATAAGTGTCAAACATGCTCAAGTTAGGGAAATTCAAGGGTGGATGACCTAGTAAGGGGTTAGAATTAACCCCTAAATGAGAAAATGAATATTAAATAGAGCTCGATGGTACAATTTAAGGTAAAATTGAGATTGGATAAGCTCGCAGACTGGATAACGAAAAATTTACCCAGATCGAAAAGGGATGACCAAAACTTTGAACGATTTGAAAATATTCCATATACCTTAAAAATTATTCTATTTGCCTAGATCTACAATAAATAATCCTAATTAATATTTGAAAGTGAAAAATAATTTTTTCTTGACGACTTTGAATTTTTGAGTTTCGGATAAGTTGATTTTGCATCCGGAGTTGGAAGTATACCAAAATGAACTCGGATTGACTTAAAATTTTAAAATTCCTCAATAAAATTCTTTTCATATGTTAGGTCAAGTTTTAGGTGAATTAGATAAAGGAAACATTAAAATTTGAAAATGGCAAAAAATGGAGGTTATTAGATTATTTGGGTTAAAAGGTACCAACGCATACTCATGACTCATTATTGACTTATAGGAGTGACTCATCACTCACTCCCAAAAAGGTGTGACTCAAAATAGGCAGTAATTAAGAAAAGGATGACAAGTGGCATAATGTGAACTTTTGGATTAAATAGTGACAATCAATCCTAGCTATCCATATGGGCATAAAAATAGCTTAAAAATCAGAAATTATATAGAGAATTCACTCGCCTTCTTTTCTTCCATTACGTCCCTCACATAACCACAATTTCCTCATTTTTTTAAATTAATCCCACCAAATTCAACCAAATTTCATGTCTTAAATAATTCTAAGGCTCAAAATTCATTTATAGCCATTTCAAAGATCAATTTTAAGTGAGGAAAGAGGATAAAATGGTGAAGAGAAAGTTTGGACCAAGAATTCAAGTAAATTAATTTAGTAATATTTTGATGAATTAAATGAATTTCTAGGTAGATTTTGATGTAGGGATTTATATTTTGAGTTTATTTTAAACTATGGATGAAGAAAAATTGAGGAAAAAATTTGAGGATTCGGCCAAGGTAGATATAGAAAGGAAATCAAATGGAACAAAAAGGAAAAAGAAGGAAAAAGATGGAAAAGGAAGAGAAATCGTGGAGAGAGCTTGAAAAATAGATATGTAGATGCAAAAATTAAATTATTTCATGTGTTTGAGATTATGTAAGTTACAAATTTTGCAATAAGTTGAATAAAAATTTAATTAATGGTACATAAATGAAATTAGATGTGAATTAATGAGATTAGTATGAGAAATTGAATGAAATTATGATTAAAGATGAGAAATTGGTGTAGGGAAGCATTATGTCACTTTAAGAAAAATTATATAATGTGAGTATTAAATTAAACAAATGGTAAATTAATGAAATTAAATGATGGTTAATAGAATATTTAATGTTAAATATGTGAAAACATAATTAGGGGTCACATATTAATTGTACAACCTAATATGTTCTTTAAGGATAAATTAGGTAAAGGCTAGTGTAAATTCAAAGTAATGATAAATTAATATAATTGAAGGAGAAATTACAAGATATATGATGTTAAAGGTATGAGAATATGATTAGAAAGGATAAATTAGTCGTGGAACCAATTATGTAAAAAAATGAAATTAAAGTTTAATAAAGAATTAAATTAAATCACGGTTAGATTTATGCTTAATATGCATGAAAAACATGTTGAGAATGTGTTAGATGAAATAAATAATTTTATACATACATGTTCAAATAGTGACTGAATGGTAACCTATGATGCCTCATATGATTATTAAAGGATTATTGGTATATTAAACATGAAATGCATAATATAATAATGAGTAAACATAATATGATTGGTTAGAACTACAAATATCATGTGGATATAATACTGTGCAAGTGAACATAATAGTGTACATGTCTATGATTAAGAGCTACTAATGCAAAATGGAAGTACATCAACATATGAATACATAAAATAATCTTGGGAATGCATATGACATGAGAAAGAATGAGAAATCATATAGTATGTTTGAGTTCATGATGAAGCTGAATGATGTACATAAGGAAGATGGCATGTTTTCATCATGTTTGAATGATATTCATCATGTTAGCTATGAATCCCCATATGATAATGTTGAATGGATGAGAATTAAGAAAGCATGACATGTGATATAATGGAAATAACATGAAGAATTATGTGAAAATATAACATAAAGTGGAGTATACATTTGCCCTTAATGTACAGTGGGTAATTCAGGATAATAAGATATAATAGCTAGCTATAGGGACACATATACTGCGGCACCATTATGAGATTTGATTTATTGCACTCCATGAGGAATAGCCGACATATAACACATTGTGAAGTAGCTGGATCTCATTAAGTGGTCCCTTCATCCATATTGGAGCAGCAGTATTGCATTAAGTACATGGTCTTTCCAGTCTATTAGCATTATTGGAGTTCTCGTGCATATTCGGTTCGAGAATTTTCAATAGGCACTACTAGGGGTAAAAATTTAATTATATAAAAAATTAAGGACTAAATAGTAAATTATGCATGAAAGATGTTAATTATGTGAAAAAATAGTGAAAAGGGGGAAAATTAAGTTAAACGAGTTAAAAAGGGTAAAAATATAATTACGTAAAAAATGAAGGATTATATGACAAATTATGTGCCAAAGATATTATTTATGTGGTAAAATAATGAAAAAATGAATAATGAGATCAATTGATTTAAAAAGGGGTAAAAATGTAATTACACGAGAGAACAAAGGTAAAATTGTAAATTTGCATTAGAAATATGGTTAAAAGTGTTAATATGGTCAAATAGGCAAAAGAGGCAAAAATTTTAACTAAGGAAAAATTGAGGGACCAAACTGTAATTTTCCAACTTATGAGTAAATATGAGGAATAAAATGTAATTTTTACAATTAAGATGAAATAAAAGTCAAAGAAAGCACAAATGGTCAAAATTGAGGTTAAGCAAAGTCAAACATAATGAAAAGCAAGTTTAGGGCCCTAATGGTAATTTTCAACCCAAGTAAGAATTATGGGAGAATAATGAGAAAAACACATACTAGAAGGGCTAAATTATAATATGTCACCATGTAGTGACTAAATTGTATTTTTTATCCTAAAAGAGGGAATAAATGAGAAAAAGGAATAAACATGTGAAAATAAGGATTAGATAATGAATAAAGAAGTAAAGAAGAAATTGTAAGACAAAATATAGTATTAAGTATAGAAGAAAAAAATGTAAGAAAATAATATTAATAGGGACTAAAAGGTAAATCACTCCCCACCACCCCTTCACCCGCACCCACATAAAAGAGTTATTAAAGATTAAGACATACAAAGGATCCAATTTGATATTAGGATAAAGAATTTCATAATGAAAAAATAGTTAAGGATTTAATATGTAATAGTAATTTAAAGGTAGCTATAGTAATGAAAGAATCAAAGGGAAATTAGCGAATCAAGAATACGATTAAAATTGCTAAGAAGGAAAAGAATGCAAGAATAGGAATAATAAAGTTTAAAATATTGTTGCATTTATGAAATTACGATTATTGTTATTATTATTATTATGAAATAGTATATAAATTCAGAAGAAATTTTACAAGTGAATAAAGATTTAGGAATCAAGGTTTATCATTTGGGAAAACTAGTGTGAGGCCTAATTTAATTGAAAAAGAAATGTAAATATATTTGAGAACAACTATGTAAGCAAAATCAAATGAGTTGGGAAATGATTATTAAGATAAAGCCTCAGGACAAAACTTTAATGTTATAAGCACATTATGTACAAACATTAAATCCGACCATGATATTTGAAATCTGTATCATAATTAAGCATAACTAATAAATCAAGAAAGGACAAACAATAAAGTAATAGTAAAGCATCAGGCAAGAAGCAAATAGCTGACTGAAAATCTAATCAGGGATCCGAAAATATATATAGGTATGACAAAGAAAACATTTTATGACATAAGGATTGAAGTGAATCTTAAAATACAAACTAGAAATCATATGGAAATATTAGTGAAATCAAGTATAAGATGTTGAACAATATGGATGACCACTGAATTAAAAATGTAGAAACCAACCCACATGAGAAGGATCAAAAATAAGGATGATGAAATAAAATCATATAAAGGGATCTAGACAAAATGATAATGATGTACATAAGTCCAACAAGATTGAGAAAAAATATATAATGATGTTATGAATAGTATTTTAGAGAAAAATGCTAGAGTTGTAGAACATGCAATTAGCTATAGACAAGAGTAAAATAAAAACGGAACACCAAGTTGTACATTGGGTAAGAAAAACAAGTAGTGAAATGAAAATTGAAGTATGAGAAATGACATAAGCTTAATTATAGATTAAATATAGACCATACAACTAAGTGACTAAAAATGTTGTAAATATTGAAACAGTTGGAAAAAAATAAAAAAAAATTCAAAAAGAGCACATACGTGTAAAAACAAATGGATGATTTATGACAAAAAAATAGAAAAGAGAAGGATAGAACAAAAGAAAAAGAAAGATAAAAATAGGAAGTAAAAGAAACCAACTTGAGTAAATTATGATATTTAAAGATATTTAAACAATAGAAATAAAGAAAAAGTTTGTTTGTACACTTGTATATCTATATCATGGAATTTATTAGTTGGGTATCCACCACCGAGCATTATGGGCTCGGTGCGTAGCTTGTTGATGTGCGTAGTTTTTAAAGAATTTTAGGACGATAGTTGAAGGGACAGGCACTGGATACGGATAGACACCAAAAGTGATTAATTCTAGTGGTTTTATGTGACATGTTGGAGTATGACCAAGTTCTGTACATAAAATTTTGTTGAATTTACATTTATATTAAGTTATGACATTTACGGTACATGGATGTTACATTTAGTGGTATTAGAACTCGATTTAGAAGGTCCTATGATCGGAGTGGATCAAATAATTAAGTATACAATATACATGCCATAAGGACATTAGTAGTTGAGATGGTTAACAAGTAAAGCAACCTATCCCTTCTGATGTGAGTAAGGGAAATAAGTAGAAATCACAGTGAAATAAGAAGTATAACAAAACATTAGTGTTTTCAATTATAAAAGTGCAAATAAATTTCAAATACAAAATTTTTATTAGTGGGGGAGAAATGTAACACCCTAAAATTTTCATCTAACATGCATGGTACATTTTAGAGCATGAACAGTAGCCCTATGATAGTTTTCGAGGTAATTACAGTTGAATAGTATAAAAAAATTTAAAAGTGCATAAGTATTAAACTTGCTCAGGCCATGAAAATCCAAGGACGGGTGACCTGGTGGAGGGTTAGACTTGACCCGTAAATGGAAAAATAGGTATTAAATGGATTTCAATAGTACAATTTGAGGTGAAATCGAGATTGGATAGCCCTCAAACTTGACAGCAAAAAATTTAATCAGACTGAAAAGGGTTGAATAAAACTTTGATAGTTCAAAAAATATTTTATAGACCTTCAAAAATGATTCAGTTTGCCTAGATCTACTATAAATAATCCTAATTAATAGTTAAAAGTTAATAATAATTTTTCTGATGACTTTAAATTTTTTGATTTCAGATCGATTGATTTTGCGTCCAGAGTTGAAAGTATACCGAAATAAACTAGAATTGACCTAAAATTTTAAACAATCCTCAATAAATATTTTTTCATATGTTGGGTCAATTTCTGGGTGAATTAGATGAATCACGCATTAAAATTGAAAAAATGATGAAGAACGAAGATTATTTGATTATTTAGGTTAAATGGAACCGATGCACATGAATGACTCGTTAGTGACTCATAGGAGTGATTCATTACTCACTCCTAGAGGGTGTGAATCAAAATAGATAGTAATTAAGGGGAGGACGACAAGTGGCATAATGTGAACATTTGGATTAAATAGTGACCAATCAATCCTAGCCATCCATATAGGCATATAAATAGCCTAAAAATCAGAAATTATCTAAAGCATTCACTCACCTTTTTTCCTTCCATTATCGTCCCTCACATAACCACCATTTCCTCATATTTCTTCCATTTTCTTTAATTTAATCCCATAAAATTCAACCAAATTTCATGTCCTAAATAATCCTAAGGCTCTAAATTCATCTATAGCCATCTCAAGGATAAATTTTAAGAGGATGAAATGGTAAAGAGTAAGTTTGGACTAAGAATTCAAGTAAGTTAATTCAGTAATATTTTGATGAATTTAATGAATTCTAGGTAGATTTTGATGTAGATATTATATTTTGAGTATATTTAAAATTGTGGATGAAGACAATTTGAGAAAATAATTCAAAGAGGATTTGGCCAAGGTGAATTTTCAAAGGAAATCAAATGGAACCAAAGGAAACAGAAGGAAAAGATGGAAAAGGAAGAGAAATCATGGAGATAGCTTGAAAAATATGTATGTGGATGCCCAAACTAATTTATTTCATGTTTTTGAGATTATGTAAGTTAGGAATTTTATAATAAGTTGAATAAAAATTTAATTGATGGTACATAAATAAAATTAGATGCGAATTAATGAGATTAGTATGAGAAATTGCATGAAATTATAATTAAAGGTGAGAATTTGGTGTTGGGAAGCATTATGTCACTTTAAGAAAAATTGTATAATGTGAGTATTAAATTAAACAAATGGTAAATTAATGAAATTAAATGATGCTTAATAGAATATTTAATGTTAAATATGTGAAAACATAATTAGGGGTCACATATTAAATTGTACAACCTAATATGTCCTTCAAGGATAAATTAAGTAAAGGTTAGTTTAAATTCAAAGTAATGATAGATTAATGTAATTGAAGGAGTAATTACAAGACATATGATGTTAAAGGTATGAGAATATGATTAGAAAGGATTTAGTCATGGAACCCATTATGTAAGAAAATGAAATTAAAGTTTAATAAATAATTAAATAAAATTAAGGTTGGATTTATGCTTAATATGCATTGAAAATATGTTGAGAATGTGTTAGATGAAATAAATAATTTTATACATACATGTTCAAATAGTGATCGAATGGTAATCTATGATGCCTCATATGATTATTAAAGGATTATTGGTATATTAAACATGAAATGCATAATATAATGATGAGTATACAGAATATGATTAATTATAACTAAAAATAACATGTGGATATAATGTTGTGCAAGTGAACATAATGGTGTACTTGTATATGATTAAAAGTTACTAATGCAAAATGGATGAATATCAACATATGAATACATAAAATAATCTTAGGAATGCATATGACATGAGAAAGAATGATAAATCATATAATATGTTTGAGTTCATGATGAAGCCGAATGATGTACATAAGGAAGATGGCAAGTTTTCATCATGTTTGAATGATATTCATCATGTTAGCTATGAATCCCCATATGATAACGTTTAATGGATGAGAATTGAGAAAACATGATGTGAGACATAATGGAAAAAACATGAAGAATTATGTGAAAATATGACATAAAGTGGAGTATACATTTGCCCTTAGTGTACAATGGATAATCCAGGATCATAGGATATAATGGCTAGCCATAGGGATACATATACCGCGGTACCACCCTGAGATTTGATTTATTACACACCATGAGGAATGAAAGGCACATAACACATAGTGGAGTAGCTGAATCGCATTAAGTAATCCCTCCACCTATATTGGAGCAGCAGTATCGCGTTAAGCATGTGGTCCCTTCAGTCTATCAGCATCATTGGAGTCCTCTTTTTTCATATCCGGTTCGAGGATTTTCACTGGGCACTACTAGGAGTAAAATTATAATTATATCAAAAATTAAAGACTAAATAGTAAATTTTGCATAAAAGATATTAATTATTTGATGAAATAATGAAAAAAAGGGAAAATGAAGTTAAATGAGTTAAAAAGGGTAAAAATATAAATAATTGAGAAATCTAGGATTAGATGACAAATTATATGCCAAAGATATTATTTATGTGGTAAAATAATGAAAAAAAATCAATAATGAGATCAATTGGTTTAAAAAGGGATAACAATGTAATTACGTAGAAGAACAAGCGTAAAATTTTAAATTGGCATTAGAAATATGGTTAAAAGTGTTAATATGGTCAAATAGGCAAAAAGGGGAAAAATTGTAAATAAGGAAAAATTAAAGGACCGAAATGTAATTTTCCACCTTCTAAGTGAATATGAGGAATAAACTGTAATTTTTATAATTAAGATGAAACAAAAGTCAAAAGAAGCAAAAACGATCAAAATTGAGGTTAGGTAAAGTCAAACATGATGGAAAGAAAGTGTAAGGATCTAATGGTAATTTTTCACCTAAGTATGAATTATGAGAGAATAATGAAAAAAATACATACAAGAACGACTAAATTGTAATATGTCACCATGTAGGGACTAAATTGTAATTTTTACCCTAGAAGAGGGAATAAAGGAGAAAGGGGCATAAACAAGTGAAAATAAGGATTAGATGATGATTATAGAAGTTAAGAAGAAATTGTAGGACAAAATATAGTATTAAGTATAAAAGAAAGGAATATAAGAAAATAATATTAATAGGAACTAAAAAGTAAATCACCCTCCCATATGAAAGAGTCATTAAAGATTAAGACATATAAATGATCTAATTTGATATTAGGATAAAGAATTTTATAATGGAAAAAATAGTTAATGATTTAATATGTAATAGTTATTCAAAGGTAACTATAGTAATGAAAGAATCAAAAGGCAGTTAGAGAATCAATATTATGATTAAAATTGCTAAGAAGGAAAAGAATACAAGAATAGAAATAATAAAGTTTAAAATATAGTTGCATTTATGAAATTATGATCATCATCATCATCATTATTATTATTATTATGAAGAAATAGTATATAAATTCAGAAGAAATTTTACAAGTGACTAAAAGAATTAGGAATCAAGGTTTATCATTTGGGAAAACCGGTGTGTGGCCTAATTTAATTGAAAAAGAAACGTAAATATATTTAAGAACAAATATGTAAGCAAAATCATATGAATTGGGAAATGATTATTAAGATAAAGCCTCAGGACAAAAATTAAATGTTATAAGCACATTATGTACAAACATTAAATTTGACCGTGAGATTTGAAATCTGTATTATAATTGAGCATAACTAATGAATTAAGAAAGGATAAATAGTAAAGTAATAGTAAAGCATCAGGCAAGAAGCAAATAGTTGATTGAAAATATAATCAAGGATCAATATATATATATATATATATATATATATATATATATATATAGGTATGATAAAGAAAACATTTTGTGACGTAAGGATTGAGGTGAATCTTAAAATATAAACTAGAAATCCGACAAAAATATCATTGAAATCAAGTACAAGGTGTTGAACGATATGGATGACCACTGAATTAAAAATGTAGAAACCAACTCACATGAGAAGGATAAAAAATAAGGAAAAGGAAACAAAATCATATAAAAGGATATAGACAAAATGATAAAAATGCACATAAGTCCCACAAGATTGATAAAAAAATATAACGATGTTATGAATAGTTTTTTAGAGACAAATGCCAGAGTTATAGAACATGCAATTAGCCATAGACAAGAGTAAAATACAAAAGGAACACCAAGTTGTACATTGGGTAAGAAAAACAAATAGTGAAATGAAAGCTGAAGTATGAGAAAAGACATAAGCTTAATTATGGATTAAATATAAACCATGCAGCTAAGTGACTAAAAATGTAGTAAATATTGAAATAGTTGGAAAAAAACAAAAAGGATTTTTCAAAAAGAGCACATATGTGTGGATGATTTATTATAGAAAATAGAAAGGAGAAGGATAGAAAAAAAGAAAAAGAAAGATAAGAACAGGAAGTAAAAGAAACCGACTCAAGTAAATTAGGATATTTGAAGTTATTTAAATGATAAAAATAAAGAAAAATTTTTATTTGTACACTTGTATATATATATATATCTTGGAATTTATTAGATGGGTATCCACTACTGAGCATTACATGCTTAGCGTGTAGCTTGTTTATGTGCACAGGTTTTAAAGAATTTTAGGACGATACTTGAAGGGACAAGCATTGGATACAGATAGAGTTACACATAAAAAGTGATTAATTCTAGTGGTTGTATGTGACATGTCGGAGTATGACTGAGTTTTGTATATAAAATTTTATTGAATTTATAGTTATATTAAGTTATGACATTTACAGTATGTAGATGTTACACTCCCTTTCCTGTTATCGTAGCAAAAACCATCCTTATTTTATATACTATATGTACTGATTTTGTTGCAACTTTCTCTATGAGCCCCTTATTAATCTAGGTATGGTCATTATTTTAAATGGTAGTGCTCCTTTTATGGGTTTTCACACTAGCTTTTCTCGGTAGAAAACGTGTCATTTTGGATTTTCACGCAACCCGATGCCTTACTTTTACTTGGGATGAGAACAATTCAATCCCTACGACTTTTTCTATTTTTTTATTTCATTCATTTTCATTTTTTTCGTTCTATTCATTTTCCTTTTTTCCAAATGTGGCTATAAGAAAAATTAAGGCTGCTCGAAGAACCTCATCCTAGGGTAATCAACATGTATTCCTTAAGATATTTCCTTCCTAAAAGACGACTCTACAACTTCAACTCATCACAGGCCGACTTTGTATGGCTGGCAATTGTAGGCGACAATGACATTAACTTTATGTGCACATGGTTGGTACTTGATTATATAACTCAAGATGCTCATTATAGATGTGTTCCATTATACGACCTGTATAGAGCCACTATCTGTATAGTTTCTCACTATGCTCGCAAATTTGAGGATCGACAAGACATCATAAAGCACCAATTGTCGTTTTAAGGAGGTACTTTATTTGTCATTTTTATTTCTGGTTACCATTACCTTTGGACTCAGTTGTATGCCAAGGCAGATATTTGAAACCCTACTAATTGTGACTTTACTACTTTTGATACATATAAAAGATGGGAATCTAGCACCGCAATTGACAACAAAGCACACTGGCTAAGAAAAAACTCAAATGGTAACAGTAGATAGTAATTTCTAGATTTAAACATGTAATGTAAAAAAAACCATATAACACTTTCACATCAAACAAGACAAGTCAGAGTATGTCTAATAAACTGCTCTTATTTATATTAATGTACGACATATGATAATATTTCCACATATCTTCACTATTTATGATCACTACTCTAACATTAGGTTCAAAAGTATAAGGCTTTACTAATTTATAGGATTAAAACTTGAAAGTATCTTTCCCCTGTTATCAATCAGCCCTCTCGGGTTTTTTTTGATTGAACATTTTCACTATACCTCTAATTTTTCTCGAAGATGATTTTCTTTTGGATTTGCACCTTAGCGAGGTGCCCAACTTTAGTAAGATCTTCGTTTACCAATTTTTGACCCCGTAAGGCTATATTCTCTTCTTTTTCTCTTATTATTATTATTATTATTATTGTTGTTGTTGTTGTGTCTAGCCATGGAACCTCTTTAAGCTATCAATGTTGACTAGCTCTTTGAACTTATTTCCATCACTGTCACTTAGTATTGCATCTCCTTTGGATAATAATTTCTTAATACAAATGGGCCCTCCCATGTTGGTCTAAACTTACCTCTGATGTTAGGTAGGCCTGGCTTTATCTGCTTGAAAACCATATCTCCCTCCTTCAAATGATGCTTTTTGATCTTCTTACCAAAAGATCTTACCAGTATTTTCTAATAAATCTGGTTATGATAATAGGATTGCATCCTATCTCCATTTAGTAGGTTAAGCTGAAACAACTCCTACCTAGCCCATTCCATTTCTGGTAACTCAGCTTCTAAAATCACTTGCAATGATTGATGCTCAATCTCTATTGGTAACACAACTTCTATCCCATAAATAAGGAAAAAAAGGAGTGGCTTCAGTTGAAGTCTTAGCTGTAGTTTTGTATCCCTATAATGTGAAAGGTAACTTCTTAGCCCAATCCTTATAGGTTCTAACCATCTTGTCTAAAATGCTCTTAATGCTTTTATTAGCTGCCTTAATTGTTCTATTTGCCTGAGGATATTATGGCGAAGATTTATGATGCTGAACTCCATATTTTTTGAGCATTCATTTAGTTTCTCCTAGAAATTGGGTTTCATTGTCAAACATAATGTGATGTGAAAGCCTGTATCTGCATATCAAATTCTTTTCAATAAACCTTGCCATTTCTCTCACACCTAAATTCTTAAATAATTTTGCCTATATCCAATTTGAAAAGTAATCAACAGCCACTACAATAAACCTATGTCTGTTTGAAACTAGTGAGTAGATCATCCCCATTATATCAATAACCCAAGCAACAAAGGGCCAGAGTGAGTTAAGATTACACAATTTTGATACGAGCACATGTCTCAGATTAGCATATTGTTGCATAGCTAACACTCTTTTATGTATTTAGAATAGTTTGTATCCATAGTAAGCCAAAAGAATCCCTGGTACATTATCTTTTTTTCCAGGGCTAACACATTTATATAAATGCCAAACAATCCAACATGAACTTCTTCTATAACTTTCTTGGCTTCTCTCTCATCTATACATCTTAATTGTAGACCATCTACCTACCTTTTATAAAGCACCCCACCTGTAGTGATGAACTGAGTAGATAACTTACGTAACATTCTCTGATATTTTTTCATAGCCTCTTTCGAGAACACGAATTTTTCATGGTAATTATGAATAACAAAACACCAAGAATTCCTATCACCCGCCTCAATATCCATGACCCATTTGACCTTGAAACATGGCTTATCATAGTTGAAAATGAGTATGGGTTTCATACTTATCCCTTTTGGGTTATCCCACATTGACACCAGCATTGCTAAAGCATCAACTAATAGATTTTCATCTCGAGGAATATACTCAAAAGTATAAACCTCAAATTGATCATTCAAAGACTTCAGACATCTCACATATGGTACCAACCACTTTTCTTTCACAGTCCACTCACCTTTTGCTTGGTAAACTACAAAAAATGAGCCACCATGAACCTCAATGCTTCTTACCCCTAGGGCTAATAAAGCTTCCAATCTGAAGATGCATGCCTCATATTCAGCTTTGTTATTAGTGGCTTTATATCTAAGCTTCTTGCTAAAGACAACTTTTCTCCCCCAGAGGTTACCAGAATTACTCCTATCCTTGCACCTATATTGTTCGCAGCTCCATCAACAAATATCTACCATTATTGAACTGCTATAGCTGTAATTTTCTCATCAGGGAACTCATAAGATATTTCTTTCCCTTCTAATGATTAGTCTGCTAGAAATTCTGCCATAGCTCTTCCCTTGATGGTTTTTCAGGTGATGTATTTAATATAAAATTCTTGCACTAGAATAAGCCATCTTTCTACTTTTCCTAATAATGAGGGTGCTTTTTACAAGTATTTAAGAGGATTCTTCTTGGCTATTGTTTGCACTTTGGACGAATGAAAATAATGCCTTAGTTTTTTTTAGAGGCCCAAATGATCAACAAACAGATCTTTTCTACCTCCACATATTTAACTTCATACAGCAGAAATGTCTTACTAAGATAATATACAACATATTCAACCCCAAAATCATCCTTTTGAACCATCATGGCTCCTACTGAACTATCTTTTATAGCCAGATATAAAATCAAAGGCTTTATGCCTTATGACAGTCTAAGTGTTGGTTGATGTAAGATATATTCTCTGATAGTGTCAAAAGTTACCTGACAATCTTAATTTCATGTCACTTGTTGATATTTTTAAAGTAGCTTAAAAAGAGGCTTATAGATGAAAGTCAGCTTGGCAATGCATCGACTGATGTACTGTAGCCTACCCATAAATCGTCGAACTTCCTTTTCGTTTGATTGTATCCAGCATACCCATCCATAAAGCTACAAATTGCACAAACAACTGCATTATTTACCAAAATTTCTATATGAGAAAGTGAAAAGTCATCCTTTGGATAAGCCTTATTTATATCGCTATAGTCCATGTAGACTCGAACCTTTCTATCTTTTTTAGCCACTGGAATCACATTTGCCAACTAAGTGGGATACTAGACTTCCACTAGAAACTTTGCCTCAATGTGTTTTCTTACTTCTTCCTTGACCTTCTTTGCCCATTCTCACTTAAGTCTCATGTGCTTCTGCTTAACAGGCCTATACCCAAGATAAGTAGGGATGGTATGTTTGATGACTGCATGATCAATTCCTGGCATGTCTTCATAAGTTAGACAAAGACTTTTTCATATTTTTTAAATATTCTCTCAAATTATTTTCTCTCTTTAGGGGTAACATTGGATGCTATCAAGATTTCTCTTAGAATTTCAAGACTACCAAGATTGAATGAAGTATTACTTATTGAATTAATGTCAAATATAAATGCTTTATGATCATGATCATGATCATGGGAAATGAAATTATACAGAACATCACATAAGTAAGCAAAGTTATTCATATTATTAATATAAGAGGAGCCATATACACCATTTTAAAAAGTTTAGGTATAAAAATTGTATCTATAAAAGCATTCTCATCCACATCTGATGATTTTGACACCTCAAATAAGCTTGCTCTGCCTCCTGCATCCTATAGGGTCTCCCAATCAACTTCTGTGATAGCTTTTTCAACATCTTTTAACTCATGCATTGGAACTTCGAATTCAATTTCTGTTTTGCCTTTGGCCTTGAAAGCCAACAATTTTGGAGTTATGACCTTCTTAGGGACATCATCCCATTCAAATAACCTAATCATAATTTCTTCATCCCAGAATCCTCTAGCAGGCTTGATGGTTCCATCAACCCAGTCAAAAACATCATTAAAGATTTCAAATCTAGGAACAATCTTCCTTCCAACCATCATAGGCTCGATCTCTCTATAGTACTGAGGCATAGCAAATACCGGCATAAAATTGTTAAGAATACATAAAACACCCTCTGGTTTCAATAGAATTTTCTTCTTAGCATCAGATCTTTTATAACCTAAACCCTTCTAACTGGCCTATCCTATTGTAGTAATAGCTTTAGAAGGACCCTAAGAATCTTTACCCAATCTAGCTCTTGGAAGAAAGTTCATTTTCTACATCATGTTCACCACTTGCTCACTTCCATCATTGGCATTAACGACAGCTACATAAAACCCACTGAATGGTTGATTTTCTATTTCTAACACAAAAACCTGGTTCTCTCTTGTAGCCTTTATAGTGACCACTTTACCTTCATGAAGAATTTTAATCATCTAATGAAGAGTAGATGAAACTCCTCCTAACTTGTGAAACTAGGGCCTCCCCAATAAAACAAAAAAAATTGGCAGGTATTGGCAACACTACAAATTCTATTTTTGTGCTGATTACTCCAGTCTTTACATCAGCCTTAAAAGTACCCGCTGCTTGCCTTCGAGAATTATTATAAGTTGTGACCACCAGATTAGACTTACTTAATATGGACTCATTCAATTCGAAGGTCGAAAGTGCCACCAATGGACATACAATAATGAAAGATCTATCATCCACCATTATACATGTTATATGCTTTCCATTAACTTAGGCCTTTATGTATAGAGGATGATTATATTTCTGACCCTTAATATCCCTATTGGTATACATGATATTTTTTTTAGCACTTCCTCTAACCAAATCTAACAGCTCTGAAGTCAAAATAGTTGTATCCACACTGGATTCATATAAGGCCTCCACTAATTTTTTCCTGTGGAAGGGTGATTGTTTAGGCAAATACCATATAGAGATTTGAGTCATAGTTTTCTTTAGCTACTTGAGGATTTGATCCTCCTTCTACTCCTTTTTAGTAGGCAACGGCTAAGAATCTAACTGTCTTTCTACCTTTGGCACTACCCTACCACTTCGAGTGATTAACTTCAAATTCTATCCCTTTTCCTCATTCTCTAAATCCTACAAATCTAGAGGACCAACACAACCTTCATCTTCAATAAGTGACTCTTAACAGTCAATCACATATATTTCCAACTTATGCTTTTTTTTAAGGGTGACCACTGGCTAGGTACTCATTGTAACACCCTCTATATTAATAGCCAAGCTATACTGTTCTATTAATATCTCTATTATTATTTAATCGTTGTCCAATTAAATGAAAATTTGATAATATAATGGTTTAATTTTTTGCACTACCCAAACCTATAAAAATTTCAAATTACACTCCCAATAACATTTCCTCCTATTCCCAAACACCAATAAAAAACACATAGCACTTCTAAGATTTTCCATCTTGTCATACATATCCATAATTATTAATATCCACACAATTCAAGCATCGATGATTTCCATTAATCAACGAGTTTTATAAGTATTTAATTTACATGCCAAGTTACAAACTTTCACAACTGTTATAACATTTACAATAATTACACAACATAGATTCAAAAATTTCATCCTTTATGGTACATGCCACTTTACTTTCTTCAAATGCTGATCCGATGGTACCTATCTCTGTGCACAGTCACAATAAAATACATGTTAAGCAACCTAGTGTTAGAGAGTATACCATAGAGCCCATGTAAAAGGGATGTATTATATATATATATATATATATTCATATTCTTAATAAAAGGCATCATTCATTTATTAATGCTATGTTTAAGTACATGAGTTTGTAAATCTTAAATTAATAAATGAAGTCCTAGATATTATAAACACAGTACAAAGGCAATCATAAAAGTGTTCATGGTGTGAGATGTCTATTGCATGCAAATGTGATAATATCTAAATATCTCTAGTCATAGAA
Source organism: Excoecaria agallocha (assembly GCA_037975025.1). Classification (NCBI taxonomy): domain Eukaryota; kingdom Viridiplantae; phylum Streptophyta; class Magnoliopsida; order Malpighiales; family Euphorbiaceae; genus Excoecaria; species Excoecaria agallocha. Next base: position 44,294,235 of record CM075806.1, on the reverse strand, counting down.
TTAAAAAGATAGGACATTGTTAATCCGGACAAACTAGCATATGTTATTCTTCTTGAATAGTTCAAGCAGTGGTTCTCATAACTGTGATTATGAAATATGATCAAAGCTAACATTTGGATGCTTATTAGAAGAAAAAGTTTATTGGAGACCTGCAAAGAGAATCCTTACATGGATATTAAATCTATGTCAGTAAGGAATCTCTTTATAGCGGTTGTATAAGTATCCTTAGACTGAGATCACCAAGGTTATCTTACGTAGCAAGTGATATACTTTGACTTCATAACTGATTACTTCCAATTTTGGGTGAACATAGTTAGGAGGTTGGGTATATCATGACCTACTTGAAAATAGTTGAGTAATCGATAAAGGATTCACCATCCCAGATTTATTAAGAGAAGTTATCTCGTATGATTCTATAATTGCCTTGTTCAGAGAATCTCTGGCCAAAGTAATATGCCAAGATGGATAGGGATCCATAAAAGGGTATTTTGAGAACAATGGTTAAATTAATAGAACATATATAATTAGATTTATACGATTTGATAGAAATTTATACTCAAAATCTAATTGAGATAAGAGTCGTGAAAGGAATAATTGCACAGTAACTGATTCTATGGAAGGGTGTAGTCAAAACCACTTAACTTTCCTGACATTTGGGTAGTCATGATGCCTAGCTAAAGGCTGCTCATAACTTGTATAATAATGTATCATAAATATCAATAAGAGATTGATAAAATGATTTAAAGAAGTTTAAATCATATGAGTTTTGAATAAAACTCATAATTACATATTATACTGCCAATATGGACAGAAATCCAATAGGTCACACACATATAGAGTAAAAGATAAAATGATAAAATAACAAGGATAATAATAGTTGATATTATTATGGGAGAAGAGAAATGAATAAGAGAATAATTAATTAAAAAGTTTAATTAATTATGATTAAGTAGAAATGTTTGCATAACTTTTTAGAAATATTCTGCAAAATAGACCTAATTGAAATGTTATATTTCATAATTAATTATTATTGGACTATAAGTGTTATAGGGCTGATATAATAATTAATAGATTCATTAGAAAAATATATGGGGCCCAGAGAATTGGTGTTGGCGCAGAAACCCACAAGAGGATGGGTTTCATGCCAACTCTAAATAAAAGGCCTTAGAGCCCTAATTCTTAGACTAAAATAAATTAAATATATTTTATAAGTATTATAGAGCCTATATATTTAATTTGGATGGATTTATAATTGATTTGGATGATTAAATCCAAGTATATGCATAAAGAGTCTAGTTTGTGGGTTATGTACGTAGTCTTTTATGAAAGGACTTAAATTGGATTTAATTGAGCCCAAATAAATCAATAATATTTCTAAAAGCCCAATTAATATTTCTTCAGCAATTATAAAGAGCCCAATCATATTATGAAGTTGGATTTTTAACCTAGCTATAAAAATCCAAGATAAGTGATTTTTAGGGTTAAATGAGTTTTCATAAGAAAATAAAATTCTCTCTTATTTTAAACCCTAACTACCACTCCCTTACTAGCATCAAGGGAAATTCGGCCAGCCTTGTGATTCCATCATTCTTTGGTTCATTTGATCCTTCTCTAGTGTGGATTATAATTGGAGGTGTTCTATTTTGGACACTGTGATTTGCGACAACCAGGTGAGAAGGAAAAATAAATGTTCAACAAAAATCAAAGGTGATTTTTTCTTATTCTCATTAATATTTATATTATAAATTCATGACAAGATCAGATATATTTGTTAAAAATTTTAAATTTCTCTTATACATGTGATGTATGTAACCGATTACTTCCTAACATGGTATCAAAACCACGATTTTGCCATGAATCTACAATTCTATATTATTCGCAAAATAGTTTTTCTTTTTATTTTTGAGTTATTTATTTCATGAACTTTAAAATATCATATCTGATTGTCCATGAATGAGAACTATTGATTTCTTGATGTATGTGATCAAATATATAAAATGAAAAATAAAACGATTCTTTTGAGAAAAGAATCATTCGTTTTTGGCTTGAAGAATTTTATTTTTCAATAAAAGTTTAGGGGCTGTTCTAAATTAAATTTTTATTGATCCACTCTAAAATTATTTTGATTATAATTTATGTATTTAATATGTGATATTAAGCCATAGGATCAAGCAAAATTTAAATCAAACAAGTTTTGCATGAAAATTAGTTTAATCGAAAAGTTCGATAGATTGGTGTTCTTCGTGTGTTCTTGGTAAGTTAATGTTTAGAACAATTTTTAATCTTCTAAATCTGATATATTTGATGTATTAATTTTTTCAATTAATTGGATTAATTAAAATGAGCCTTGAATTAATTGGATTAATTTTAATTCATTAAAGCCACTTAATAGGCTTAATTATCGTTACGGATTCGATTTAAACTAGTGAATGACTTGGTGAGCCCAAAGAACTGATTTAAATTAAATATTATAGACTTTAATTAAATTTATGAATGATTTTTAAGGGCTGGAGTGGGCTTGGTGATAACTATAAATTTAACTATGTTTTTAGTATATTTTTAGGTGTTTAATTTAGTTAATTTGATTTTAATTTAGTTAATTTAGGTGTTTGTTGGCTTAATTGAGAATTTTGGTATTTTCAGGGACTAAATTGAAAGAAAGAAGGATTAAATTCAAGAAGTAAGAAGATTTGGGGCAAAAGTGGAAAATTGGAAAAGTTGATTTAAATGAACCACATGAAAGATAGAAGTAAAGTGCTCTCTCGAGCATAATTTCTGCTCTCCCAGGCATAATTTTACTCTCCCAAGTAGGAAACGTGCTCTCCTAAGTATTTTGATTACTCTCCCATGCATAAAAGGAAAATTGTCAACAAAAGTCTTCCAGTTCAAGAAAAACTCCAACTCAACCTCAAAAAAGGAATTCTTAGTCAGGGAAACTTCTTCTTTAGCAATGTTTTCACTCTATAAAAAGGGCACCAAGACATCAAGACGGAAGAGCTCATTAGTTTTAAGTTTTTACGTAGTTTTTCTACTTTTTTGTTTTTATTTTATATTTTCCTTTTCAACTCTGTTTTAGTGTTTAAACATGTTTAGGAAGTAGTTTTTTCTTCTTTTGCTAATGGATTCTTGAAATCTTATATTTTTATTGTTATAACTTAAGCTTGTGCTTAATTTTAATGCAAGTTTGATTATTTCTTAGTTCTTAAGCATATTCTTATCATTATTTAACTAAAGTTTGGTTGTTAGCTTGATTAATTATTGGTTAATAATTAACTTTTGGTTTGATCATTGATATGCATGTTCTTAGGTTAGTTTGCTTGGATTGATGCATGATTATGTTTTGAATAAGAGATAATTTTATGTTAATTAAAGTAAGTTAAGATTAAGAAAAAGTGTAACTAAGAATAGGTGAAAGTTAAATTTCTTGAAAAAGGATTTAGAAGATATCTAGGAGGATTAATTCAGATTTTTATGCTAAGTATTGAATTGTTCTTAATAAGAGAATTTTAATGCTTGGAATGATAATCTTGAGTAAAGTTATCTGGTTTTATTCATCTAAATTCTTCATAATCACTTGTGTTTCTCTTTTAATTAAGTCATTTCAATGGAAGTTAAGGTGGATAGTTCTTTTAGCAAAAGAAATTCAGTTATTATTTTGTTTTTAATTAATGTTAGTTTAATTTTAGTTTTTTTTGTTTCATTGTTTATTTTATTTTATTTTGCTTTTAAATAAAAAACATTTGAAAAATAATCTCAGATTAATTTAATTCATGCATATGTATTCTTTTCAGAAATCCATGTTCCATTGGATACGATATTTAGGGTCTTAATCTATATTTTCCTGTATTACTAGCCGATCTAGTACACTTGTTAGACACTGATCACTTGGCTCATTTTGAAAGGCCCAAATGGTCTTAAATACACAAAACTAGTTTGTGTGTGAACACATTTTAAGGTTTAAATTGTAGGTTTTGGCCTACCTATTGTTTTAAGCCCAAAATTGATTCTTTAATTGTTTAATGTGATTAATTAATTAAATAATCAATTAATAAACAATAAATAATCAATTGGATTAATAATTAAATAATCAATTAATAAACAATTAATAATCAATTGGATTAATAATTAAATAATCAATTAATAAACAATTAATAATCAATTGGATTAATAATTAAGACAAGAACACATGCATGCAAAAAGGTTGCCTAAAATGAAAAAAAATTTCCTAATTTGATCACATTATAAAAATAACTCAAAAGTAAGTTTCAGGAGTTGAAACATAGTTTGTATTCCATTATATGGTTTTACTTTATGCATTAGAAGTGCATATAAGGGTGTATGATTGGCATGATGAATAGTTAGGGACAAGGCCCAATGTGATTGAGCATAATGCATGTTTCGGCCCAATGAGGACTTTAATGCCCGGCCACTTATTTTTTATTTGTATTTATTTTTCAAATTGTAATATGTAATTAGATTACTTAGATTAGAATTAGAGATAGAAATGGAGACCACTATCAAGGAGAAAAATGGGCCGGATAAAGATCCAACAAAATTGAAGATAATGTAATTATTTTTACTTGTTTGAATCATGCATATTACTTAGGTTTGACCTTTTGATTTCCCTTTTGGCTCAGGGAGATCAATGTAGTAAAGTCCATAACTATGCCATATTTGTATGCTTATATTTATGTGATAGATATAGGATGCATACCAATGTATGTCAACCATGTATGATGAGACTTAATTAACTAAATTTCCTCAAACTAATACTAAGGTATATAAGCCTTTCATTAATTAGAGGAGAACCAGAGTTCTTTATAGTATGGGTTATTGAGCATAGTCAAGCTCACATTATATCGAATATGTTCGAATCTAATTAAATGGGTCATCTTAGCTAGCCCATTAGTTTGTTGACCACAGTTAAGGCTAATGGTTCTAGAGGTAAGATTAGGGAATGCATATATGATATGTATGCATCAAGAGTTGATAACCTAATGATCCAATAGTTTTGTAGAGACACAATTGGTATAGAGATACCTACCTTTCAAGGGTATGGAGTTTGATTTATTGACCACATTCAAGGTAAATTTTCATATCAAGGATTGGATATTGGCCCACTAAAAAAATCATGGGGTTTTCTCGGATTATATAGCAAGGGCTATTGATTCGTAATAAAATAGTGGGAGCAAATGGATTAATTATAGACCTATTTAATGTATACATATATATGAACATACTCTCATATGTTTTCTTTTTCACATTTAGGTCATCATCATGAGCACATCAAACATTAACATACGATCAATCATGGATAACAAGCTGGTTGGCATCAATTATTCTGACCGGATCAGACAAGTGAGAATTATTCTTAGAGCTGACAAGATCCATTATGTCTTGGATAAAGATCCAGCATCACTTCCATCAGAATAAGTGAAGCAGCATCTTGGATGAGATTAAGGGCACTTATCGAAAATACATGGAGGATAGTGAAGCAGTGTCATGTCTGATGTTGGGTGCTATGTCCTCAGAGCTTCAGAAGCAACATGAGATAATGGATGCTAGAACCATCATTTTGAATCAAGATGAGCTTTATTCTTTTTAATCTAAAACTGAGCAATATGAGATTGCTCGAGCTTTGTTTAGCTATAAAATGGTGGAAAGCACTTCGGCTGCTACTCATGCATTAAAGATGTTTGGGTATATTGAGCATTTGAGTAGACTTAGCTATGTAATGGATAATGTTATATACATAGATTTAATCCTGTATTCATTGGCTCCAAGTTATGCACCTTTCATGATTAACTTTAACATGAACAAGATCCAAGTAACCATTCCTGTGTTAATCAATATGCTCAAAACAACCGATGGATCCTTCAAGAAGGATTCAAAAAGTGTCATGGTTGTCACTTCTGCTAAAGGCAAGAAGCAGAAGAAGATGATGATGATGATGACCAAGGCACAACCAAAGCATGGTGGGGTTTCCAAGAAGAAGTTGCCAAGAAAGAGAATCCCAAAGGAACTTGCTTCCACTGTGGGAAAGATAGTCATTAGAAGCATAACTGCAATGCCTATCTAGATTCTCTCAAGAAGAAGAAGCAAGCTGATGCTTCTACTTCAGGTATTCATATGATTGAAATAAATACTTATTCTATTGCTTCAAAATAATCTTGGGTATTAGATATCGGATGTGGATCTCATTTGTATAAAGATCTATAGGGGCTTAAAAGTAGTAGAAGAGTTAGAAAGGCAGAAATATGTCTATAGTCAGCTACTGGACAAAAAATCTCTACAACAGTTGTAGGGACTTATCATTTACCTCTTCCAAGTGGATTAATACTGGAGTTAAATAATTGTTATTATGTTCCAACATTATCTAAAAAAATTATTTCTTTCAGTTGTTTATTGAACGATTATGACATGTCTTTAAAGGACAAATGTTGTTACATTTTTAAGAACAATATATTTTATGCTAAAGCTATCATTGAGAATGGTATATTTTTTCTTGATTTAATTAAAGAAGTGCATAATGTGGATACCAAGAGAATAAACCAAGATAATCTAAATACCTCATATTTATGGCATTGTCGTTTAGGCCATATAAATGAGAAATGCATGACCAAATTACACAAGTCGGGTGATTTGGGATCATTTGATACATGTGAATCTTGTTTATTAGGAAAAATAACAAAAGCTCCCTTTATTGGTAAAGGAGAACGAGCTAGAATGGTTTTAGACTTAATACATTCAGATATATGTGGTCCACTGACTATACATGCTAGAGGAGGTTACTCCTACTTCATTACTTTCATAGATGATTACTCCAGGTTTGGATATATCTATCTAATGAAATATAAATCAGAAGCATTTGAAAAGTTCCAAGAATTCAAAAATGAAGTAGAGAAGCAACTTGGCAAGAGTATTAAGATACTTAGATCAAATCAAGCTGGAGAATACTTAAGCCAAGAATTTCAAGATTATCTTAGAGATAATGAGATTTTATCTCAATGGACTCCACCTACACCACAACATAATGGGGTATCTGAGAGAAGAAATCGAACACTATTAGATAGGTTCAATCCATGATGAGCCGAGCAGACTTGCCTAAGTCCTTTGAAGATATGCATTAGAAACTATTGTTTATGTGTTAAATAGAGTTCCAAGTAAATCGGTTGATGTTACTCCATATGAGATATGGAATAACAAGAAACCCACACTTTCTCATATGAAGGTATGGGGTAGTCCTACTTATGTAAAGAGGATAATGTCAGACAAACTAGAAGTTAAGTCTGATAAATGTTTATTTGTGGGATATCCAAAAGAAACATTTGGATATTATTTCTACCATCCCTTAGAACAAAAGGTGTTTGTTTTAAGGTATGTTGTCTTCTTAGAATGAGAGTTTATCCTACGAGAGGAAAGTGGGAGTAAAATTAAACTTGGTGAAGTTAAAGACCCACAAATAGAAGTAGATCAACCGATTGAACCCGAGACTGAATCTCATAATGATGAGATTACAGTTGAACCTAATTATACACAAAATCCTAAAAGATCTACTAGGATGCGTTCTATCCCTGTGAGATATGGATTTCACATTGATTCAAATAGAGACATAATTGTAGTAAAGGACAATGAACCTAAAAGTTACCAAGAAGTTTTGAATAGTTCAAAACGTGACTTATGGCTTAAGGTTATGCAGTCTGAAATGGACTTCATGTATGAGAACAAAGTATGGACTTTAGCTCAACCATCTGAAGGGATAAAACCTATAAGGTGCAAATGGGTCTTTAAAAAAATACTGACATGGAAGGTAATATAGTTACCTATAAAGCTCGCTTAGTAGCAAAAGGCTATCGTCAAAGAGAAGGAATTGACTACGATGAAACCTTTTCTCCTGTAACGATGCTTAAGTCTATAAGAATACTTTTAGCCATTACAGCTCATTATGATTATGAGATTTGGCAAATGGATGTGAAGATAGCTTTTCTAAATGGAAATCTGATCGAGGATGTGTATATGACACAACTAAAAGGGTTCACATCAGGAGATGGTGAAAAAGTATGCAAGCTTCAAAGGTCCATTTATGGATTAAAGCAAGCTTCTAGGAGCTGGAACATATGATTCAATGAGACAATCAAAGAGTTTGGTTTCTCACAAAATGGAGATGAACCTTGTGTGTATAAAAGGGTCAGTGGGAGTGCAATTGTCTTTCTAGTTCTATAAGTGGATGACATATTAATCATAGGAAATGACATTTCTCTTCTCCAAACTGTTAAAATATGGTTATCCAAGCAATTCTCCATGAAAGACCTTGGAGAAGCATCCTATATTCTAGGAATAAGGATCTATAGAGATAGATCCAATAGGTTGCTAGGTCTTTCTCAAAGTACATATATATAAAGTATTAAAGAGGTTCATTATAGATCTCTCTAAGGTTTATACCCATGGTAAATGGGAAACACCTTTCTAAGTCTATGTGTCTATAGACACTAGAGGATAGAGAGAGCATGAATAGAATACCATATGCATTTGTAATTGGTTCTATCATGTATGCTATGTTATGTACACGTCTAGATGTAGCATTTGCTTTAAATGTCATAAGCAGATTTCAATCCAGTTTTAGAGAGGAACACTGGGCAGCTGTCAAAAATATCTTTAAGTACTTGAGAAGGACCAATGATATATTCTTGGTATATGGAGAGGGCAGTTTGGAAGTAAATGGATATACTGATGCCAACTTTCAATCTGATAAAGATGATTGTAAATCACAGTCTAATTTTGTGTTCATAATGGGAGGAGCAGTTAGTTGGAAGAGTTCCAAACAAGAAACAACTTCTAATTTCACGATAGAAGCTGAGTACATTGCCACTTTGGAAGCAGCCAAAGAAGCAATATGGATCAAAAAGTTCATATCTAAACTAGGAGTGGTGCCTAGCATGTTGATCTGATTCCTTTATATTATGACAATAATGGAGCCATTGCACAAGCAAATGAACCACAATCTCATTAGCAATCCAAGCATATTCTCAGACGTTACCATCTCATAAGGGAAATAATAGTTAGAAATGATGTGAAAATAGAAAGGGTTTCCACATATGATAATGTGGCGGATCCCCTTACTAAAGTACTTTCCCAGATTAAGCATGATCACCATATAAATAACATAGGTTTAAGACATATGAGTGATTGGCACTAGTACAAGTGGGAGATTGTTAGAGAGTATACCCTAGTACAAGCATGATCACCATATAACTAACATAGGTTTAAGACATATGAAAGTGTTCATGATGTGAGATATCTATTGCATGTAAATGTGATAACATATAAATATCCCTAGTCATAGAATTAACAAGATAGGACATTGTTAATCCGGATACACTAGCACATGTTATGCTTTTTGAATAGTTCAAGCAGTGGTTCTCATAACTGTAATTATGAAAGATGATCAAAGCTAACATGTGGCTGCTTGTTAGAAGAACAAGTTCATTGGAGACTTAAAAAGAGAATCCTCACATTGATATTAAATCCATATTAGTGAGGAATCTCTTCATAGCAGTTGTGTAAGTATCCTTAGACTTGAGATCACCAAGGTTATATTAAGTAGCAAGTGATATACTTTACTCCATAATTGATTACTTCCAACTGGGGGTGAACATAGTTCGGAGGTTAGGTATATCATGACCTACTTGAAGATAGTTGATTAATCGATAAAGGATTCACCATCCTAGATTTATTAAGGGAAGTTATCTCGCATGATTTTATAATTCATTGTTAAGAGGATCTCTGGTCAGAGTAATATGCCAAGACGGATAGGGATCTATAAAGGGCATTTTGGGAACAATGGTTAAATTAATAGATCATATATAATTAGATTTATATGAGTTGACAGAAATCCATACTCAAAATATAATTGAGATAAGAGTGGTGAAAGGAGTAATTGAACAGTAACTATTTCTATGGAAGGGTATAGTCAAAACCACTTCACTTTCCTGATATTTGGGTAGTCATGATACCTAGCTAGAGGTCGCTCATAACTTGTATAATAGTGTATCATAAATATCAATAAGGATTGATTAAAATGATTTAAATAAGTTTAAATCATATGAGTTTTGAATAGAACTCATAATTACATATTATACTGCTAATATGGACAGGAACCCAATCGGTCACACATATATAGAGTAAATGATAAAATTATAAAATGACAGGGATAATAATATTTGATATTATTATGGAAGAAGAGAAATGAATAAGAGAATAATTAATTAAAGAGTTTAATTAATTATGATCAAGTAGAAATGTTTGTAGAACTTTTTAGAAATGTTCTGCAAAATGGACCTAATTGAAATATTATATTTCATAATTAATTATTATTGGACTATAAGTGTTATAGGGATGATATAATAATTAATAGATCCATTGGAGAAATATGAGGCCTAGAGAATTGGTTTTAGTGCAGAAACCCACTAGTGGATGAGTTTCATGCCAACTCCAAATATAAGGTGTTAGAGGCTTAATTCTTGAACTAAAATAAATTAAATATATTTCATAAGTGTTATGGAGCCTATATATTTAATTTGGATGGATTTATAATTGATTTGGATAATTAAATCTAAGTATATGCGTAAAGGGCCTAGTTTGTGGGTTGTGTGCATAGTCTTTTATGAAAGGACTTAAATTGGATTTAATTGAACCCACATAAATCAATAATATTTCCAAAAGCCTAATTAACATTTCTCCAACAATTTTAAAGAGCTCAATCACATTATAAAGTTGAATTTTTAACCTAGCTATAAAAATCCATGATAAATGATTTTTAGGGTTAAGTGAGTTTTCATAAGAAAAGAAAACTCTCTCTTCTTCTAAACCCTAACTGCCACTCCCTTGCTAGCATCAAGGGGAATTCAACTAGCCTTATGATTTCATCATTCTTTGGTTCATTTGATTATTCTCTAGTGTGGATTACAATTAGAGGTGTTCTATTTTGGACATTGTGGTTTGCGACAACCCGACGAGAAGGAAAAATAACTGTTCAACAAAAATTAAAGGTGATTTTTCTTATTCTCATTAATATTAATATTGTAAATTCATGGCAAGATCAGATATATTGATTAAAAATTTTAAATTCCGCTTGTACATGTGATGTATGTAACTGATTAATTCCCAACATGGTATCCCACACCTAGTCGCTTAGTGTTGGATACATCTACATAAAATTTCATTCACTTTATCTTATTCACTTAAATTTATTTAATTCGCTATTATTTTTATTAAACTCCCACAATTAAATAAATTTCCAATTTATTCTTTTTATACCAAATTGTTCATTAAATTGTTTCAAAAATTTTCTCTCTTTTTGAATTTCATTAATTTCTCAGTTCGGATGAAAATTACCATTATGTTCCTATAGTTGACTTTTTTCATATTTTGACCCAAATTTGATTTAAAGTTGACTTTTTCTATTTTAATCACTTTAGCTTAAATTTTAATCTAGAAAATTTTCTTTTATTCCTGTTTGACCTTAATTACACAAATTAAATTTTTGCCCTTGCAAATTTTTCTTTAAGTGAAAAATTACAATTTATTCCTTATAACTTTTCTTTATTTATAATTTTTCTCTTTTTAGTCAAATTGATTGTTTTAACCATTTTAATCATATTTTCATTACTATTTAACCCTTTTACCCCTAGTCAATCGTGTAATTATGATTTTACCATTATTGAACATATACATCTCATTTTTCATCTTAAATCATTTTTATTCAAATTTTCAACATTTCTAAAGCCATAATTCTCATTTTTACATAGTTTTATACAAAACTACCATTTTACTCCTAATTATTGATAGCAGAAAAACCATAAACTTAGGGATGATCACGGGGCGGGGATTCCCCGACCTCGGCAGGGACCCACCCCATTCAGGGCGGGGAATCCCCAAATTTTCCCCTTGAGGGGACGGGGGGAAAAAAATCCCCGTTATAAATTCAGGGGCAGGGACGGAGAATAGGGTATCCGCCCCGCAAAAAATATATTTTTTTAATTTTAAAATATAATATTTTATAAATAATTAAAATTAAAATATAACTTAATTTTATAACTAATAAGTTTTAAATTATACTTAATTTTAAATTTATGAATGCCTAAAATTTATATTAATTTAAATTATGATTGATTTTAATTTTTTATTTATTAAATGTTATATTTTAATTTTAATTATTTATAAAATATTATATTTTAAAATTAAAAAAAATGTTCGAGGGACGGGGATCCTAGCGGGGCGAAGGACGGGGGGGATTTCCTTTCCATTATAGAGTCAGAGGCAATGATGGAGAATCCCCGACCCCAGCGGGGCAGTGAGTGGGGATATAATCTCCGGCCCACCCCGCCCCGTGAGCATAAGTGGATAAACAAATCTAGTAAGTGGGAGTATCCGTACCACTTTAGGGTATGCGGGTACTTCCCAATGTATCAATAATGTGCCGGCTAACAAAATTACAACATTTTCCCAGAACAGTAATAAAAAATGATAGAATGATAATAGAACACCGCAGGATAAGTGCACCTATGGCTAGCCATACTATCCTAGGGTCCTGGATCACCCACTAACACTAAAGGCATAATAAATCATTACTTTTAATATCTTATATTATTATTATTTAGTTATACATACTAATCATATTATGTCAACACTATTATGATTTAATTTTCATTCATTTAGGCTTACTAATGGTGCATTTCATACTTATATACATACTATTGCAATAATATTGCCAAATCAAGCCATTACACATACATACTTCAATGTTCATTTTTCACTCCCCAATTATTTTATCCTTCTTTATTATGTCATACATACTTCAATATTCATTTTTAAGCATCATTATGACATAATATACTCAACACACACACAATTTCTCAAGTGTCACCATTTTTCATCATTATGTATACTTACACATAATCATGTACAATTATTATTTTCACATTCATCAAGTCTAATAGCTTTCTCATACCTTGTCTTGTTTAAATATTGCTAAATATTCCATTTAACATTAATATACTTTACCTTTATCCAATGAGTACCATTCGGCCACCTAGGGTTTATACCCTTCCACTTGATTTTCTTCACTAATTCAAGTTTATATTAGGCTAATTCATCATAATATCAAGTTATATCAATTTATTTCACCAATTCACAATAGTTGGTATAGTTACATAATGGAAAATTTAAAGAAAATTCATTAAAATAAATAAAATTAAATGTAATTTGTATCCATTAACCTTGTTTTGGCTTACTTATCACTTATTATTCTTTCTCTTTCCCTCATTGTTTTTGGCCTTCCCCTTTTTGTTTCTCTTTTGGCAAAAAATGGAAGGAAATAAAACACCATTTTAATTCATCATTTCAAGCAATTTAAATACACTACTACAATTCTCTAATCCTACTCTACATGTTGGTGCAATATCTCCCTTAATTTCCACCTAAAACTCATAAAATTGCAAAAGTGCACTTTAGGGTTTTACCTTAATTCTTTGATTTCTTAGCCTTTTCTTGATGCAAACCCTTTTTTATGTGAAAGAGCATGAAATTTTGAGTATAGGGTTGTGATTTGAGTTGGAGATGTGAAGAGAGAGAGAGAGAGAGCTTGGAAGGAAGAAAAATGAAGGAGAGAGAGAAAGAGAGGATGGTTCGGATTTTAAGGAGAAAAGGGACGAATAAGCTACAGAAATGGAGAGACTTCTAGATTTCTTTAATCTACATCTGATGGGTTATATATATGTAAAAGGAAGGGCCAAGATTCACTCATTTACTATTGAATCCAATGGCTTTAAATTTTTCCACTTGTCACTCACTTATACACTTAGGCTCACCCTACTAATCTGAGCTCACTCACACTTGATCACCACCCCAAATTAGTAACTCACATGAAATCTAATGGTCAAATTCTTGGATTTGACACTCCAATTAACCTTATCTCGATTTTGCATCCCGAAATATGAATTTTCATTCCCAATATTGGATTGCCTTGAAAGTTTTCCTTGAGTGTCATTACATATTTAGGAACAGATGGTAAAAATTTCAACTCATTCCAATATCATTTTGACATACTTTTAGCTTCAGTGGCCTGTGCAGCTAGTCCTAATTCCAAAATTTTGGAATTACCAGAATTGTTATTTTTCAATTCCCTAGGTGTCATTACAACTTATAACATGTATGTAAAATTTGGAGTTAATTGGAGGTCTATAAGGCCTCCTAATATTTAGTCAAAATTTTGGTCAAACATATACCGAACCATTAACATGTACTTTCATATTTTATATTAAACCCATACTGCCTATCGGGTTACCCATCCTTAGGTTTCCTAGCTCGGGCATGATTAACTGTACACTCTTTTTAAATTTTCCATCCTATTCAATCCCGATCAGTCTGAAATCTATCCTAGGGTAATTAATCATACTTTACAACATGTCATGCATGACAAATGCAAATTTGGGGGGCTTACACTCATTACCATATAAGTCACATAACATATGTCATTCCAAAAAACCTGAGCCAACCATTGACACCAAATGTAAAACTACATTATAACTCTACTTCTTCTTTTTCCTTTTTTCTAGATAAGTGATTTGTTTGCTATCGATAAGATCTTGGATCTTGTTTCTTAAAGTTCTGTAGTGATCCATAAGATGGCCTATATGTTGATGATATGCATAGTATTAATCAACCTGATGACTAGGCTGACCTTAACTTCTAGTAGACTTAACTTGCAAAGGTTGCAATTTTCCCTTTCTCATCAATCAATCAAATACCCATGACAGAGATCTACCCAATTTCAAGTAATACCTTTGAGTACTCTAAGTAGTAGACACCTCGACTATCTTCCTGGTAGCACTCATACCACTAGTCCTACCCGTCATAGTTCCATACCCTTGACGTCGAGGGCTAAAACCAGCACTACCAGCGGAGCTTGCTTTCTTAACCAGGTACTCACCCTCAGCTTCCATGGCAATATCCTTCAGGGACTTCCAATCTTTCAACCCTTTCATCTTCAAGCTTTCCCTCAAGTAAAGGCTAGCATTTCTAATGAAATGACTAACCTAATTGGTGGTGTTAAGCTTTCATTTCATCTCCATTACTCTATTTCCCCACTTTGTCAAGTACTAATGAAAAAACTCATCCTTCTTTTGCTGCAGCAGCTCAAGATCTTTTATAGTGACTTCTATCCATGTGCTATAATCGTATTGCCTTAGGAACTCTTTTATCAATATATCCCAATTCTCTTTGGTACACCTATCCAAGCCATGATGCTAGTTGATGGCTTGGCCTGTAAGGCTAAGGGTAAAATACTCAACCTTTTATCTCTTAGTAAGAATGGTGCCTTTCATGACCAGAGTATACTGCTTGATGTGAGCAAATGGATCAGAAGTGCCATCAAACTTAGGCAAATCAAGCATCTTAAACCATTGAGGGAGCATGTCTCCACTATCTAAATCCATATCTTATAAATTGACGCTCTTTCCACCCGATAAGAATCGGGTCATTGCTTCTATCTTTTTTCCATTTTTTTAAGGACTGTATCCTCTATTTTAGGTAGTTTCCCCCTCGGGACTTATGTTACCGCCTGCTCTTCCTCCTCTTCAGGGATGAAATCTTCCTTAGGAGTAATGCCTTTATCTTTTTGTTGTTCAATAAGCAAAGCTCTCAATCCCGTTCCTCTTAGTTTGGCAATTAGAGAAGGTCCTATAGGGGCAATATTTGAAGTGCCTCCGACTATCATTGGTTCCCCATATGCAGCAGCAGCTACCAAAGTTTGTTAGATAGTAGGCTATGCTAAGGAGCTCATCATGTCAGTCATTATAGACCTTATCCTTCTCTTAAACTATCCAGTCTTCTTTCCAATTCTTGACTGTCGATAGCCCCAATCTATGTGGGATCCATCATATCTGTTCTTTTAGAAACTAGCTCAAAAAACTCATCCAAACCCAAATCAATTTTTGTTGCTGACTCAAACAATCATGATAAAGATCTCCTAACCAGATGCTCATCTGGACTCCTGCACCACCATGTTGACTCTATGGTTACTCCAGCTATCTTTAAACCTTGAGCAAGGCTCTGATCCTTTAATGTAGCTTCTTAAGGTTTCATCTGGCCCTTGTACTAGGTTACAAAGATCATTAATAGATTTAAGAGTCCATATTTGTACAATGAATCTTTTGGTGAATAAATTGCAAAGTTACCTAAAGCAGTTGATTGATTATAGAGGGAGATCACGGAACCAATCTAAAGCATCATCGACTAACATTGCGGGAAATACTCAGCAAAAAATTTGATCATCAAAAGAATACATTTGTATTTGTGTTAGATATTTGAAAATATGGCATTTAGTGTCAAATTTACAAATGTACCTAGATCTTTTGATCTCCTTAAATTTATTCAGAAGCTCAGCCTCTTGGATCTCCTAGTTGAACTGCGAGATAGTATTACTATCAAATATTGACTTCTTAGGATGCCCTAGGCCAAAGTTTTTGATTTACTACAGGACCTAGTTCTTGTTCTAGTCGGTTATAGGGTCATTGCCATCCTCTTTGCTTTCTTGGTCAACCTTCTCTTAGGATTGCACATGTATCCTAAATCATCTCCTAAGTTGGTGAAGGGTAAGGGAGATTGTTTTAAGGTATAGGTTAGATCATTTCTAAAGGAATAGCTCCCACTTATTGATGATACCTTCCTTTTTTTTATGTTTTTTTTTCAACTTTCTACACCTCGAATTATATGCCAAACCTAAGCTTTTTACTACATTGCCAGATTTGCAACATTGTGTTCACACATCTTCTCGCATCATTGATTCCACTTTTACCTTCTGACTCTCTTATGGAGATTTTAGGTTGTTTGCTCTTTTGAACACACCTTATGATGCTTTTGCAGAAATCTCCAAGGATCATTTTCAAATCCTTCATAGTAGTGGAGGTAAAATGTAACACCCATATACCGTAAGTGTCATAATGAAATATTACAATAATTTTAGTATAATATACGTATAAGCATAGTCCTATTCATACTTGCCACATGCATAATACATGAAAATTTATCTCCAGTGTGAGCAACTTTGTTCAAATCCAGTGCTTGTCCCTTCGATTACTAACCTATATCCTTAAAAACCTACACGTAACAAACAGCCATGTGCTAAGCATTTAATGCTTAGTGGTGGATACCCAACTAATAAATTTCCTAGTGATAAGCATACATGCTTAATTTTTTTTTTTACTTAAATTACCATCTAATATTATAATTTGTTTGAATTGATTCACTTTATTTCTTATTCTTACATTTATTTTTCATTTATTCCATTTATTAATTTTTAAATTGCATCATTATTAGTTGTTATCCTCCTTTCAATTCCTTGTAGTGAGTTTTCCATTTATTTTGTACACTTATGTGACTTTACTTAATAATTCTTTTTAGTCTTTTGTAGCTATTTTAATATATTGCGCATTTCTGATCATTTGATTTCATAATCTACACTTAATTTATAATCAACCTCATGTCTTTCCTTATATTTCAATTTTAAATTCATTGCTTTCCTTTTCTTACTCGTTATACCACTTGGTTCTTTTCTTATTCAATTTCAATGTTGTCTATGTTAAATTGCATTTCTTATGAATCAAACACTTATTTTTAAGGTACTTTTCATAACACACTTACTTTTTATCATTTTCGTTTGACTTACTATAATCATTATTGTTTGTTCTAATTTCTTTACATTATTTCACCGTTAGTTCTTACTTTTGATTTTTCTCATATTGGTTGCTCACTGCATTTTTATTTCAAAGAACATTAATCTAATTTAGCATCTTATACTTGTCCTTTATTGACATTTCCATTTGGACTAGTCTATATTTTAATACTCGCTTCAACTCTCTTTCTCTTGAATCTTTCTTTGTTATAATTATATAGTTAGTCTCCCAATTAGGTTTTTCACTTACTATTCATCTATCGTTTGTTGCTTTATTTTCAAATTATTGTTCACTTTTCCTTGATTATTATTTATTCTCAATCATACAAGCATATTTTAAATCTTTAGCTCGGGGTTTGATGCTTATATATACAGTGACCCATAACATTAAATTTTCTTCTTAAATCTGAACCTATATATTATTTTTCCCTCTCATCAATTCTCTTTTCTTTATCTATTTAAATTACATAAATGTCTGCAGTCCATCTCTTAATTATTGTTCACTATTTTTATTAATTACCTTTCAGCTCTTTGGTTATACCTTATTTACATTTCAAATACTCACCTTTATTTATTTATAATTTTGACTGTGATATATCATTAATTACATAATTAATTTTCTTCATCATTTATTTTATCTTTTATTTCCAATGGGTATTTTAATTTTTCATAATGACTCACATGATGGCAAACTACTTTTCTATTCTCTGCACATTTCCTTCTTTAACAATTTAAATTACATTTTTGGTTTTTTAATTTCCTTTTGATTCTTTTATTACTATTTTTATCTCTTGTTTAATTACTTTCCACCTTTAACTAACAATTACATTTTATTCCTTAAATTTTATTTCATTATATAATTCTCTAATTTTAAAGTCAAATTTAACCTTTATATTTTATTCATATCTTTTACTTCTTTAAAACTCATCAAATTAAGTGTTAATCTTTAACAACTCTCTTATGTACTCGTAAATTACCATTTAGTCTCTACTAATTTTTTTCTTACATTTCCATTCTTTTATCCCTGATTACTTAATATTATATTTTATTTTGAAATTTCTCTTTTAATTATTCAAGTTACTATTTAGTTCTTATTATTGTTTATTTATGTCTTTTCCTCACTTACTTTCCAATTAGGGTGAAAATTATAATTTGGTCCCTTAATTTTCTTTTTAACACATAACCGATTATTCCTTATTAATTGTACCCTCTTTTACTTTCTTTTGATCTTTGTTCTATTTTAGTCCCAAATTTACATAGTCTTTATATTTTTTCTACGTGGTGGCAAATTACAGTTTGATCTCTAAAATTTTTCTCAATTACATTTTTACCCTTTCACTATTTTAACTTTCTTAACCACGTTTCTAATGAAATTTACGATTTTACCCCCAATTTCTCGTGTGATTACATTTTTGCTCCTTTTTAATCACTTAATTACATTTTTCATTTTATTCATCATTTTATCAAATATTTGACATCTTTTTATACGTAATTTACCATTTATTCCTTATTTTTTTGTATAATTATGTTTTTTTCTTAGTAGTTCCTAATGGAAACCCTTAAACCAGATATGCAAGATGAGGACTCCAATGAATGTGAAATGAGCTAGTGTGACCACTTGGCATGATCATACTACTCTAAGATGTGTAGAGGTGACCACTTGGCGTGATGAAACGCCTCCAAATGTATTGAGGTGATCACTTGGCATGGCCAAACGCCTCATTTGTCAATCTAATGCATATCAAAATCTCATATTTTTACAATGGTATATATCCCTATGGATAGTCATTATAGTTTAGAATTCTAGATTAACCACTATACACTAAGGGTAAATGTTTATTTTCATCTTATGTCATATTATTACATAACTTTTCATACCATTCACATTATGCCCCAATTCTCATTTTCTCATTTCTTATTCATTCATACTTAATAGGCATATATTTGTAACTAACATTTGTAATATCATCCAAATGTGGTGGGAACATGCCATCTTTACATTGTGTATCATTCGACCATGCTATGTTTGTATGCATACATTATAAATTTTAACACATTATTATGTCTCATATGTTCTTACAAACATTTCAAGCTTTCATATAATGATATACAATTAGTTTAAATGATTGTCCATTTAACACATATATGAATACCATTATGTCCATTTGGTCTATGTTATGTCTATTTGTATTTTTTAAGTTCCAACCACTCATACTAGGTTTATCCATCATCATATTACTCATTTCATGTTAAATATTCAATTAATCATCAAATTATCACTTGATATGCTTTAGGTTACGATTCGGCCTCATAATGTTTTACTTCCTTTTAATTGTTTTCTTCGCCAATTATTATTCATTTCATGGTAACTCACTAGTTTACTAATTCATCTTGATTTATTTCATCATTTTCATTACTTATTCTTTACATTCCTATCCTTTACTATTTGATTATCATTAGTTCAGAAGCACATAAGTTTGATTAATTTAAATTTAAATTAACATTACTCAATTTATTCTTAAAGGACATAATGGGTTACATAATTAACATTTTATCTCTAATTATATTTCCATACAACTGACATTAAGTATTCTATTTGCTATCTTCTAATTTCACTAATTTACCATTCATTTGAATTATAATCCACATTAAGCAATTTCTCTCTAATTGACATAATGGTGGTTTAAACTAATTTATCACGTTTAATCATTCTTTTATATGGTTTCTCATGCTAAAGAAATTCTTTGATAATTAATTTCATTATTCTATCTATAATTGAAAATTTATACATCAACTACATCAAAAACCCTAAAACACATAATTAAGGCTCTTATGAAATTAATTAGTTTAAGTATCCACTTACCTATTCTCCAAGCTCTATCTATGATTTATTTTCCTTTTCCATCTTTTTCTTCCTTTCCTTTTTTGTTTTACTTGATTTCCCTTGAAAATCCACCTTGGTTGAATTCTCCATAGACTCTTCCTTAATTTTTCTTCACCTATAATTCAAAATATACTTAAAATATAAATCTTTATATCAAAATCTACCTAAAAATTAATTTAATTCATCAAAATTTCATTAAATTAACTTAGGTGAATTTTTAATCCAACATTTCCCTTCATCATTCCATCCAGTTTCCTCATTTAAAATTGATCATTAAGATGACTATAGATAAATTTAGGGCCTTATAATTATTTAGGACATGAAATTTGATTGAATTTGGTGGGATTAAGTTAAAGAAAATAGAAGAAAAATGAAGAAATGGTGGTTATATGAGGGATAGTTATGGAGGGGAGGAAGGTGAGTGAATTCTCTATAGAGTTTCTAATGTTTAGGCTATTTATATTCAGATGTGGATGGTTATGATTGATTTGTCATTATTTAATCCAAAAGTCCATATTGTGCCAGTTGTCATCATCTCCTTAATTACTATTCATTTTGAGTTACACCCTTTTAGGAGTGAGTGATGAGTCACTCACACCCTTTAATGAGTCATGGGTGTGAGTTGGTGCCATCTAACTCATATAATCAAATAATCTCTATTTTTTTACCGTTTGTCGGATTTTAACATTCCCTTCATTTAATTTACCCAAATATTGTTCCAACATATGAAAAAATATTTATTAAAATGTATGTAAAATTTTAGATCAATTCGAGTTCATTTCGATATACTTCTAGCTTCGAAGGTAAAATTTACCAGTCCGAAACTAAAAAATTCAAAGTTGTCAGAAAAATTATTTTTTATTCTCAAATGTTAATTAGGATTATTTTTAATATATCTAAGTAAACATAATAATTTTTGGAGGTCTATACAATATCTTCGGGCTGGTCAGAATTTTGGTCAACCTTTTTGGTCCGAGTAAATTTTTTACTATCCAGTTTGAGGGCCTATCAACCTCAATTTCACCTCAAATTATACCAACAAACTTGATTTAACTTATGCTTTCTAATGGTAAAGAAATATTTTTATGGGTTTTGATTGGTACTATTCACGCGGACATTACCTTGGTGTATTATTCACTATCCGAAGAATACTATTCACAAAAATGGAACTTTCTACCAATTACATAGAATTAGGCTGGACCATGATCTCTTCATTGAATGTTTTCATGAGGTTTTCACAAGTAAGGGACCTAGAAGGGGTACTGTCTGCATCATCTCACATTGTAGTATACTTAGGTCTTCTACAATCATCATCAGAGTGATCATCATTTATGCGTATTGAATGTCTGAATTATCTTTATGAATCTACCATTGCTCTCAACGAAAGCACCAAATGATATTACAAAGAATATCTAAAGAGAGATAAAAGTAAGAGAGTAGGGAGTCTAGTTGGATTAGCTTGCAAAATAAGACCTATAAGAAAGAGTGTCCGGATGGGATGAGCACTCTAATACTTAAGTTAGTAAATTTTTAAAGAGAGAAATTATAGAGTGAGAAGGTCTAAAATGGCATTACTTGGAGCCTTCAACAGTTGAGCTATTTATAGTGTATGTTTGGCACCAAGTATCGAGGAGTTTGAGTGCTTATTAGTAGTTTGGCATAATTGATATATCGACTATGGTAAGTAGGCAGCTTATGTCAAATGACATGATAGGATGGGACTTTGTTAGGTTGGCCAATCCAGTAAACAATTATAACGGTTGCATCTCCCTGTGTCCTGTAGTTCAATTCGATTGTAGGCATGGGATTAAGCCCAATTTGGGCTTTGGGCTAAGAACACATGAAGCCCAGAAAATTACAATATAAGTATTATATAAAAACTCAATTTCTTTCTCTTGATCACAAAAAAAAAATTAATCTAATTTGCATGTAAATTTATGTTCTGTTGTTTTAACTCACATATATTCCCTCTTTATATATATGCAATAGAAACACTTCTAAAAAATTCCATTAAATTTAACATAAGTTTTGATTTTAAAAAAGTTTCTTTGAAGAAAATAAGAGGACGATTTTGGGTCCATCCTTATTATTTTCAAAATTGGCCTTTGGGCTTATTCACCATTCATTATATATGGTGTCAAAGCCACCAAAAATAATTTCTAACTTTTTTCAATAATATAAATTGTAAATAAGATGAGAAAAAGTAAAATCCACAAAAATTAATACAATTTAATTTAAAACAATCAGAAATTTACCAATAAAAAGAAATGGGAGTTCTAGTAAACCAATAATAAAAAGTTTAGAATAATAATAATAATAATAATAATAATAATAATAATAATAATAATAATAATAATAATAATAATAATAATAATAATAATGAAGAAGAAGAAAATAAATAAAGATGGATGAAATTATGAAAAATTTCAGTTAAAGGCAGTTGTAGCACATAATTCAACTTTACCGATTACAAATGAAAAAATAACTCAAAAACCATGTAATGAATTGGTTATAGTCGTTGGACAAGTATTTTCGACAGATTTTCCCATATAAATAAGCTAATCAAGTAAGATTGTAAGTAAATCTTAACCAATAAACAACCCTTTATGAAAAAAATTCAATTTATTGATAGTTTTATATTTATTGACATTTTTTATTAATTAGAAAGATCTGACCTAAGCCAACCAATCTAAAATCACATTATGCACGTTCATTCAATTATGGCATATATATGTAATTCAAATCATTTAAACACATATAGATTCCGATCTTAGAACTACCTAAATTGTGTTCCGATACCACAAAATGTAACACCCTCTGCTTTTCTAGATCCGAATATTACCAAATTATAATCGGGTTACCATTTAGAAATTTGATTACATCATTGACACCCATTTTACATTTCATTTCCATACAATATAAAGATAGTTTTAAAGGTCGATATGTTGGTCCATTACATGCCAATTTAATTTATCGTTGTAAATTCAATATTCATTTGGGCAAAAATTACTATTCATTTGGTAGAAATTTTAATAGCAAAATGGCTGTAAGTTTAACCTATCCCTCCTACAAAAGTTCAAAAATACACTTTTAATATTCAACCTCCAACTCCAATACTCTAAGCAACAATACAGGCACTTCTATATCTCATTCTCAACCATCACAAACATAAACTATCAACACATGCATATACATATATACTTATGTCTTACTTTATCATTCCATTAAGAACATTTACATGCCATAATACATTTACACAATAAGTCAAGTATATATAAATTTACTATCTTATATAATATACATACAAAATAATATTTAAGATCTACACCCAAAACAAGCCTCCTTCTTCAAATCGCTCTACGTCCATGGCTTTCAATACTTGTTCCTGCACGTAGTAAATATTTACATGCTAAGCATAAAGCCTAGTGTTGACTACCCAACTAACAGATTTCATTTATCACAGCCATATTCTAAATTAATTGAATATACAATTTACTTAATTTAATAAAATTAATTTACTTTATATATATATATAACTTAAATTCTTAATTTCCCTTAATTATTTCTTAATTTCACTATGTTTCATTAATTAAATATTCTAATTACCATAATTCCTTAATTTCTCACTATCATTCTTATTTTAGAGTGAAATTTACACTTTTACCCCTATAGTTCAATCTTTTTATCAAAATGACCTTTGGATCACTATCTTTTGCCAAAATTACATATAGGTCCCTAAAGTTCGATCGTTTGCCATAATTACCGTTTTATCCCTATTTCTTCCTTTTTAACCTAATTGCATCACATATTTTCATTTTTTACACATAAGTCATGTTTTCTCTCATTTTAGTCCTTAAATTTATTTTTTTTCCAAAATTACAATTTAGTCCTTATTTTTACTACTTTTTCACTTATTTACAATTTTGCTCTTCCTCTACCCAATTTAATCCATAATCTCATTTTTATTCTTCTAACTATATTTTTTTCACTATCTTTTAACTATTTTACCCTTGAATTTCCATTTTTCCTTAATTCTTCCATTTTAATCCTTAATTTCCATTTTTATTCATTATTTACCATTTTCTTTCATTCATTATCATATTATTAATATTTTAGTTTCGCCCATAGTACTTTTTAGTGGAAACAAAACATTCAAACTAGATATGCGAGACGAGGACCCTATAAGTCCATAATTACATGATTCTCAATTTTCTCTCTTTTTCACAACTTTTCACAATCCTTTGTCTTATTTATGATGTGGATCTACCTTTGGTCTACTTTTATGAATCTCTACGACTTGCTATCGCAGTAAATTTTTCTATGGCTAGCCAATTATATCCTATACTTTTAGTTTTGCTTCTAGGCACTAAGGGAAAAACTATTTTCACAAGGCTGAAGGTATAATTTAGTCCCTAATGTTTGGCGAAAAGGGCAATGTAGATCCTAAAGTTCCATTTGATGTAATGTCACCCCTGAAGTTTGAAAATTATAGCACTTTGGCCCCTAAAAAATTGATCCAATCCTTGAGTCACATGTGTCAAATCCTTGAGCGTCAACTGTCATTTCAGGGATCAAATTGCCCCAATTTTTAAATATTAAGGATGACATTGCACTAAATATAATTTTAGGATCTAAATTGCACTTTTTTCTAAACCTTAGGGATCGATTTGCACCTTTAGCCTTTTTACAAAATCAACATAAAGTATGGAATATTCCCAAATTTGCTTATGTTCTTACATTATGTATCGATTTAATTTCACACCATGCACATTGTTTTCATCAATTTATCATGTAACCTCATTTCCACATATCATTCCATCACAAATACTTTATTTTACCCAAGTACACCATTTGGCCAACATAAGCACATATTCATTCACATGTCTTTTCTTGCCATAAATAGTTCTCATTATGTTTTTAGGATTTAAATCACAACCAACATTTATTCATTTATAATCATACATGCCATCATTCAGCCCTAATAGTAACTCATATAGATCATTTTTTTTTAATTTTTCTAATTCATTCTAAACATATTTTCCATGCATAATTAACATATTTCTAACCTTTAATCAAATTAATTCCATACATATCCTTAATTTCTAACCTTCAAAACTAACTTACCATTTTTAACCATATTCTTATACATTTAACTTCAAAAAACTCATTATTTATCACTTAATTTCCTTTATTTACCATTAGTTTGAATTTAAGCCTATCATACATATAAGAACCCTAAGTTACATAACAGATTCTAATTTCATTTTCTTACATTTAAACATGTTTTCATGCATTCCTTTTTACCAATCTCATTATTTGTTATCCAATTTCACTTAGATATCTTTAATTTGAATTTAGACATGATTTACTTACAAACCCCAACATTATAGAGCAACGAAAATTATCAAAAATAATGAAATCATTTGCTAAATGCACCATATAGCGACAACATTGCGACAAAAAATGAATTTCGTCATAAATATTGAAAGAGTTGATGGCAAAATAAATATTGTGATAATTTAGCGAGAACAAATTCTTGTTCTTGCTAATATTAGCCGCCAAAATTTTGGCTTAAATAATTGCAAGGACAAAAGCATATTTGATATGAATATTGTTGTTGCTAATTAGCGAGAACATGATTGTAGCTAAATTAACAAGAACAATGTCGATGCTAGTTTAGCAAAATATACTACCCCATTCATCTAGCTGAATTGGTGAGAACATTATTGTCACTAATTAGCGAGAACAATTTTGTAGCTAATTGGTAACAACAATATTGTTTTTAATTTAGTAAACTATACATACGGTTAAATATTAGCTTTATTGATATATCTATATTGATGAAAATATTGTTGTCGCTAACGCTAAAAGAAAAATGCAAAATAGCCAGAACAAAAGTCCTCGCTAAATGATGATTTTTTTGTTGCTAAATCAGTTTAACGATGACAAAAATTTTGTAACAAAAGTCATCCTAGCTGATTTTAACGAGGACTAAAATCCTCGCTAAATTTTGCTAGGATTTTTACGAAGGCTAAAATCCTCGTTAACTTTTGCGAGGAATTTTTTCATTACTAAATTTTAAGATGAATATATTCCTCACTAACTTTTACGAGTACTAAAATTCTCGCTAAATTTTGCAAGGCTAAAGCCCTTGGTAATATTTGCGACGACTTTTTTGTCGCTAACTTTTGCAAGAATTGAATTACTCGCTAAATTTTGCAAGAAACTTAAATTTTAGAGTCCTCACTAACTTTTGCTAGAACTTTTAATTTTAGCAATGACAAATTCCTTACTAAATTTTAACATCAAATTTGTGATAAAATATTGTTATTGCTAAATTTATTACTTTCTAAATTTAAAATGAAATTTTTTTAATTTACTATGGAGGTTTTATTATTTAAATAATAAACTAAAAAATAACAATAATATTTATAAAGTACTCAATACTTAAATAAAAATATATATATTAATAAATAAACTAGTATTTACAAATGCATATCATTGTACATCCAAAATAATATATGCATGCATATATAGAAGCAACATATCCAAAATAATATATACATGTGCAAGGAACGAGATGTGCAAGCCTCATGATAATATTAAGTTGTTGTAGCTCCAAGTCTATGCTCGTCCTCAATGTGCACCCCCTACTGCATCCAAGTATGTTTGATTCTCATCAACATTTTCACCTTCATTTTGAGATCTTTCCAACTGAAACTGCATGATTTTATCCTAAGAAAATCCATATTTCAAATTAGAAAATCTGTAAATTCTTCTAGTATGCAATTACAATATTTACACTTACATATATTGCCATGCATCTATCATTAACAAAAGACATTCCATCATTCTTCTTTGTATGGGTGTACAAGAAGACTTCACAAGCTATGGACCAGCGTCATTTTTTTTAACCTAAAATAGAATAAAGCAAAAAAAATTATAAAAATAGACTAAGGTATTGTCAAAAATTCGATAGCATTTTCCTTAAAAAAATCGTTAAGATCACATCCAACATATTTTGCTCATTGTATAACTCAAATTCCATATACACTTATAAAAAAATTAATGCATTTATAACAACTATTTTAACCACTTCTATACCCCAAAACAACTCATCTAATCATCACATCAAACATATAATGCTAAAAACTCAAATTCTATGTCAATTTATTAATTATTGTTAAGAAAAAATGTCAACTTCCCAAATGTGCTTCCTTTTTGACATATCTGTAATAAAATAAAATATATTAGATATAAATTTATGTTAGTGAAAAATCTATGGATCTTACTTAGCTTGATGCAAAATTTAAGACCATTGTCACCCCCGACACAAAATCTAGATTAATATGACCATGATTATCTTTTCTTGCATACATCCATTTTCGATTATTCTCCTCCATCATGACATACAATTAAAAACTGAGAATAACCAAGTAGTTTTAAATATTTAAGAACCTGCCATGGAAAAGTATGCATTTAAGATATGTAACAATTTTATCTAAGATTACATGGAGAGATAGAGATGAGCTTAGTTTTTTTTTTTAATAAGCATCATAGTATTATTGCAATTATCAAAAAGCTAGGAGTTATAATCACCAGTTCCTATGACAATATTATATAAATATAATATTATATGAATAGTCTAATAATTTTTAATAAGTTTAAAGGTACTAGAATAATATTTATATTTTCAATAAATTTAAAAAAATAATATGCTATTTCCTTTTCTTGTTTGTCTACCAAAGGGTTAAAGTATACAAGTATATATATACTTGAGGGTATTTCCTCAGATTCAATTGCAAGTGGATATAAAGAATCAAAATTCTACACAAACTTAAAATCTAATCAATAAAGCCATAAACGAAAATCAAATCAACCTGTGAAGACAATAATCTATTCAAGTCTTCTTGCTCTTTCTCTACATGTTTACGAGCATCACCATATACGGCTGCAGCCTTAGCTAGTATGTTATCATTAGCATTCTCAGTTCCATATCTGCAGCAAACCTCGAACAATTTGGTTCCTATTACCGAAAAAATTATATCCAATAAGAATAAATATAAATTAATAATATGAATAACATGCAATAAGAAAAGTAGACTCTTATGAAGCACAAAGTTAAACAATAAATTTTATTTTACAAAGTGACAATTGGGTGGAATAATTTTTTATATTGCAAAAAGTGACAAATTGGTGGGAAAGGAGTACAAGAAATTGGCAAGAAAATAAATAATAAAAAGGCGTATTAACTATCCTTGAAAGCCAAGAGAAGAACATCATGGACTTAGTAAACTGAGGAAAGTAATAAAAAATGTAAATCACTGTTGCCCCTTTCATTAGGTTCTGTTTCTCTTGAAACTAATACAAGCAACAACATTAATGCAATGTATCCTCCATCTTAATCATAATATCTTCTCTGCTATGCCTCAATGGTATAATTCCAAAGAAGGAACGGCCAGGTTCAAAGTTACCAATTGGATCAATAAATCCAATTTTCCAATTTCTTCAAAATAATGAATAGGTAGCAAAGAGAATAAAAGGGAACAAAGATATAAAACGTGAGGCATGTGCTCTATGCATCTCAACTTGTATCATAAAAAGAAAAGTAGATTCAATCTTAATTACAGGGAGATTTGCTGGTGGTGTTGTTAAAAAGGCTTTGCTGGTTTCATGTACCTAGAAGGCCCTACATATATATTTTCTTTCCTTCCATAGGGCATGATAGTTTAAGTTAATATTTGTCCAACCAATAGGCCCCTTCATCTAATGGGTTGGGGTTTAGGTAAACAAATCAAAATCGTATTACATTATAAGCTGTATTCTAATGAAAGGCAGCAATTGTCAAAGATAGATAAGAACATGATTAATAAGCTCATGTATCTATTTCCACCAGATCCTCAGAGTTTAGTAGCCATTCAATTCATAAATTTCTTCAGAAATCTAATTAAGGTGTTGAATCTCCAAGTTGTTCAGTGCAAAAATTATTGCTGTAAACATCAAAATTGAGATAACATGCTACCGTCATCTATGTTCCCATTCTTTCAGACAAAACAATCAAAAGTTATGCATTGCCTCTAATATTTAATTTCAGTAGCAATATAGTAAATCCATTTGCAATAATAATAGCATATGCCCCAAATATGTGAACTAATACATTTTAAAACATAGTAACTTCCAGTTTATATTGAAGGACTAGGAAAGAAACCATTGGTAAAAATTTTAAATCAATCTTTAATCTATAAAGGGCAAAACAATCACACCTTCCCTGTACGAATTGACTTGTACAGTTTCTCCAACTGTTGATGTCTCTACATCTCAACTTCATCAATAACCATCACATCTGAGCTCTCATAACCTGTTGTACTGAACTGCATGCTACACCCAAGTACTTGGAATTAGGATTGAGTTTAGCATTGCCCATGAACATAATAAGTGCATTACATGTTGCAGATACATTAAATCTTATATGAATAACCCACAAATGCAAGCACATGGGGGTGAGCTAGAATTCAAAAACATGCAGGAAGGTAGGAATAAAAGAAAAAGACCTGCATTGGTTAAAATATGAGAGTCAATTAAGGTGGCAAAAGGACCCATTTATAAACTTGAACTTGTTCTTTGAATGAAAGTGTTTCTTGAATGTGAAGGTATACCAAGGAATTTAACCTATGCAAGCAAAGCCGAGTCAATTATTGATACTGCACAGTTAATTTGGATGAAACTTCTAATATATCTACAAAAATAAAATGCACATAAATTTCCCAAAGTGAAAACTGTCTATGTAATTAATAATCTTCTATTTTTGATAACTTGCCCTTATGCCCTGTAATCCTAACCCCTATATAGTCACAAGAATATGTAATTTAATTTGCACAAAATTAACCCCAGGAAGAGACATAACGCAGTCAGTGGTTGAGAAAATCAGATAATGAAAACAACTTGGGAAAAGAGGAATGCATGGTTCTTTAAAGACTGAAAATAGAATATTCATTAAAAAAATCGTTAAGATAATTACATGGTTCTTTAAAATGGTATAAGGAAATTCAGTGCAAGAATCATTAACATAAAAGATAAGTTCTTTAAAAATCAACTATCTATCCCTCAATTCATACTGTGTGTGATATGGAGAGGTGACAGAGAAAATAGATCATATATCTTAGGAATTTTACCACCAAGAAGACCAGGTTAAATAGTATATAAAAAAGAAAAGGTTTTCCTTTTCATTCTGTTCCATCTAAATAACACAATCAACCATTCATTCTCACTCCCTCTTTCATTTGAGCTCGTTTTTCTATATAAGTAACAAACTAATTGACATATTTAAGCTAAATTCTCTAACTCCTCACTCGTTAATGGAAATCAAGATACATATATAGCAGTGTGCAAGTCAATTCATCCATTTGTAATGCTCACAAATCAAGATACATTTATACCACCAAACAAATTCTCTAGCTGAGTGTATCCCCAACAAATCCTGCAAAAATATAATATATAATGCATATGCAGCAGCAACAAATCTCCAAACATGATTGGCCAAAATATTATGCAATAGGTACAACATCAGTAACATCAACAAAAATATTGACCCTCTTCATCCTTTTAGAAAAATAAAAATATAACTTAAATTTGCACGACACTATATTAAGCACGCTGATAATTAAAATCCACAACAAAGCAAACTTGAATCTACAACGAACTTATGACTTCTCCAAGTAACAAACCAAATCAATACTTAACCTGAGCTCAAGAAAGAAAAAGAATATCAATAAAAATAGAATATTTACTTTCAATTTTTTTCCCAAAATGATACTTCAACAGAGTCCCATTTTCTGCTTCAAAATGAGATAGAATAAAAAAACGTTCAACAAACTGGCAACTCTCCGGACCATCTGAAATTTCTGAGAGGATAACTTGAATTTCAATTAAAGATCACATAAGAAATAAAGTTGAGATAAAACTAAAAAAGCCAATAAAACAAACAAAAAAGCATATGATAAATTAGGAATAACTACTACTTTGCTTTTGGCTTAAGTTTGAAATCAAATCATCTACGTTGATATGTTAATGACAGTGATAAACAAATATTCCAGTCACATCAATTCTCCACCACAAGATCAATATAACCTAGACAACAGTAGCATTTCAGTGTCAAGCCAAACTAAAGAGCTCCAGAAAGCAATTACTACAGACAGAAATAAGCCAAATCAAAACAAAACCAAGTGCATTCAAGCAATGAGGTTAGTCATCGAAATGGGGTTCTACAAAATGTAAAAATAGCATGTAATATTTTGTAATTACAGCATGCCAAATTGAACCGAGCAATATAATAAAGCATACCCAATTCAATTTTAATTAAACAAAAACCAATTCTTCACATTGAGTTTCTTCAGATTCAATTGCTGGTGGATATAAAGAATCAAAATTCTACACAAACTTAAAATCTAATAAACAAAGCCATAAACGAGAATAACAGAAAACCCTTCATTTATTTTTACTAAGCTAAGCAAGAACTACACTAGCATAATTGCAGCAAGCAAAAAAAACATACTTTTTAGCAAACTCTGCTGCCTTAGCGGAGACAGAGTCAGGGGCTTTTTCATCCTCTTTTTAACAGTAAAGCAGCTCCTCCTCGCATGCATCGTTGTCTCTCACTTCACCCATTTACCTTTACACAAACAAATAAATAGTAAAACTGGTCAATTTCTAGGGCTAGGGATTTCGAATCGCAGAACTCAGAAAAATAAAGTTCTTTAAAAAGCCCGTGAGATAGAATAGAAAGAAAAGAAACGATAGGGTTTCGATTTAAAAGAAAAGAAATGATGGAACAGATAGAATAGAGAGAAATAAACTAAAAAGCGCTAAAACGAGAGGCTGAGATAGAGAGGCTAAAATGAGAAATCATACCTTAAAAATGGATGAGATGAGCAATATGAAGGTTGAGACAGAGAGGCTAAAACGAGAGAGATACGGGAGATGGAGTAAAATGAGATAGAAAGAAAGGGGACAGAGGGAGATGGGGTAAAACGAGAGAAAAAATGGAAAGGGGGACATGGGGCTTGGGTTTAGGTTTCAGTCAATTTTTTCATTTCATTGGCGCCTACTGATCCCACTAAAATAAAAATTAGCATTTTAGATGATTAGCTAGGATTAATTACCTAGCTAAAATTAACATGAAATTTTTTCATGCTAATTTCAGATGATTAGCTAGGATTAATTATCTAGCTAAAATTAGCATGAAATTTTTTCTCGCTAAATGCTTTATTAAAATTACCAAGGACTTCATTTGTAGCTAAATGTCACACTTATTCATTAATTTATTAGAAAACTTTATCTAGCAAAATTGGCGAGCACATAGTTCTCATTAATTTTTTGCTCCGGAGAGAATTTTATTCTAGCTAAATTAGTAAGTTTACATTCTTATTAATTTATTCATACCAACTTCAATTGAATTTACTGTTGATCTCACTAAAAAATAAGTGGACATATTAGAAATTGGTGAGAAAATATTGCTTTTACTTCCCTTTAATAAGGGAAACTACATTCTTATGTAACTTCATAAATTAATGCCAAACTATTTAATAGATAGCGAGGATTTATTTCTCACAAAATTAGCGAGAATTAAGTCATCGCTAAATGATTTATCTATCAAATGAGCGAGGGATTTATCCTCGCCAAATTAACAAGGATTAAATCCCCGCTAAATGGTTCATCTATCAAATGCCAACTTATTTAAATGTTAGCAAGGGATTTGTTCTTGCTAAATTAGCGAGAATTTTTCTCGCAAAATTAGTGAGGATTAAGTCCACGTTAAATGATTCATTTATCAAATGCCAACTTATTTAACCGTTAAGCCCTCGCTAAATTAGCGAGGATTTTTATCTCGCAAAATTAGTTCTTGCAAAATGGTTCATCTATCAAATGCAAACTTATTTAAATGTTAACGAGGGATTTATCCTCGCTAAATTAGCAATAATTTATTTCTCGCAAAATTAGCGAGGATTAAGTCATAGCTAAATGGTTCATCTATCAAATGCCAACTTATTTAAACGATAGTGAGGGATTTGTCCTCGCTAAACTAGCGAGGATTTTTTTCTCGCAAAATTAATGAGGATTGAATCATTGCTAAATGGTTTATCTATCAAATGCCAACTTATTTAACCGTTAGCGAGAAATTTGTTCTCGCTAAATTAGCAGTGATTTATTTCTCGCAAAATTAGAGAGGATTAAGCCTCGCTAAATGGTTCATCTATCAAATGCCAACTTATTTAACTAAATCCTTCGCTAAATTAGCTAAGATTTTTTTCTCGCAAAATTAGCGAGAATTAAGTCCTCGCTAAATGATTCATAAATCATTCGCGTCATGCATTAAGAGTTAACAAGGGTTTTAAGCTCGCAAAGTCGTCACTAATTTTTGCACCAAAATTTTGGCGCCCAAGATTAACTACAAAAAAATTTATTTTTCATTAAATTATCGCAATATAAAATCATTTTTCGTCGTAATGTTGTCGCTAAATTGTGCATTTAGCAACAAATTTTTTTATCCTCGCTAATTTTCATCGCTATTCTATATTTTTTTTGTAGTATAATTAGCGTGAACATTGATGTAGCTAAATTTGCGAAAATATTATTGTCGCTAATTAGCGAAAACAATATTGTAGCTAACACTACAAGAAAATTAGCAAATAGCAATGAAAATTAGAAACCGAATTTGTTGAATTTTCATTGCTAATAAAAATTAGCGATGAAAAATAGCAATGAAACATTCGATTGCTAATTTGATGGTTTGTATTTTTTAGCAACGGATTTCAATTTCTATTGCTATTTTTACTAACGAAATTTTAATTTCAGTTGCTATATTTAGCAATCAAATAGAAATTCTGTTGCTATTTTTAGTAACCGAAATCAATTTCGATTGCTATATTTAGCAACCAAAATCAATTTTCGTTGCTATTTATAGGAGCTAAATTGAAATTTCTGTTGCTAAATTCATCACTATTCCGTCACTAAATTATTGTTAATTTTTTACACAAAATTGGTTTTACTTTAGATGTTAGAAAATCAATATTTATGCAAAAGCCTATATCTGCCAAATGAAATAAAAATGTAACTGCAATCATCCATTGCTGGACTTAAGACATTTGATTGTACACGACTATTAACAGTAAAGAGGTTATCCAAAAGTTTAAGGAATGAAGTTATCTTCCTAGATGACCAATATGCCTATCAATCCATATAGATCAGGAAATGGTAAAACATAAACATTGTGAACAAGCTACATCCTCCACAAATCTCTTCCCCCTCATTCAACCTAGCATATGCATATACATATTGAAATGAAGTACATATATGATATACCAAACCTAAATCGTAAAATTTCAAGTGCTAGTTAAAAATCATAAGATCTTCAAAAATTAAAGCTAAATTTTGTCAACCAGAACACCATCACATACGGAAGCAAATGATGTTTCAACTGATATGCTAGACTGTGATAAATTATATTTGCATATTAAGGCATAAAATTATGTCAGAACTATACTATAAATTTTACATAAAGGGTTCCATGGTAAATTTTAAATTTTAAATGAACTGTAGACTACACTTTCTAAGAGATAAATAATAGACAGACTTACACCTGAACAAGATCTTGAAGAATTTCTTGATGCCGAGTCAAAGTATGAGAAACCATTTCTGATCCTCCAAATGACACCCAAACTTGCATCACGAATTCACTTGTTGGAGTTTCTTTAATAGTTGATCTATCCCAGATTCAAGATCATTCTCTGCAGCATCAGCTTTTGTAGAAACCTTTGCAAAAACCACTTTGCAATATGAATTCATCTGCTCGTCCAACTGAGCTTCAAATTTCCTGGCCTACAATAATAGATTCAGAGATTAGTTGCTCGGACTAAGCTAGATTTAGATAAAATTTAACTGAGAATCATTGCTTCCAACCAGCTGTTCTAAGAGAGATGCCTATAGAAATAAAAGTTCTAAGAAGCCTTAACATGGAACAGATTACAAGCCACATGATATCTTCATTTCCAAGTAACAAAAACCAACTATTCACATTGACTTCAGGTGTAAGCAGCATTAAACAAATAATCAGATCAAAATCTTTTGCCAAATTGAACATAAAATATGCAGAAAACACATTCTCGTGATGCATATATCTTTCTTCACATGCAGAAGCATAGAACAAGATAGTACATGATCATTAAAATAAATAGCAATCACTTAGTTACTTGAATTTAGTAGTTCACATGAATTAACATCTCCACGAGTGCAAATATTTATATTGAAAACAATACAAGTAGTTTGATTGCAATCTAACCAAGTTCAAGAAAGTTAGATTTATAGATGATATCCTATAATTTGATTTGCAAACTTTTATAGGTTTACCCATGCAAGTAGTTTGATTGCAGTCTAAACAAGTTTAAGAAAATTGGCATCTCCTTGTGGCTTAAAATTAAAAAAATATTCTTAAGAAGATCAAATGACCAGGTGCTAATAATTTAGCATCTTAATTAATTTTAGATCAAAGGACCATCTCAAATATGTCTACCAGGCTAAATAAAAAAATCATCATTAATTCCAGCATGAGAACAGACAGACAAAAACACTGGTTCTATCACTTTAGAAACTAGTTCTGTACATCATAAGAAGAGAGAGAAAAAATAAGGAAAATGAGAGATCTCATAGTTCAAGTTTTGATGGCAGTGCACCTGAAGGGACTAAGATAGCCAGGGACACTAATTATGTGAAATCAAAGAAGGGCAAGCATCAAACAATAGAAAAAAAGGAAATTCATCCAAGAGCACATAAGCAAACCAGGTGAAAACAGCTTTCAGAAGAACAGATGAGTGAAGTCAAGCTCTTTATAATAGAATAACAATAACTTAAGTTTTGATAAACTAACCAACAAATGAGTGAAGTCAAGCTCTTTGTAATCAATTGCTATAATAAAACTTTTGGCAGCAAAAAGAAAAAGGCAGACCAGCTCTCTGAGAACTGTACCTAGTTAGTGAAGCACTGATGCTTGGTTGGTAAGCATAAGTGGCCAAGGGACCTTTGAGGTTAGCATGCTTGTTCATAGCACTTCCAAGTAGTGGAGGTGGTAACTGAAACCTGCAAGACAATAACAGAAATATGTAATGTGAGAATAAATTTGAGGAATTTGCATGGGGAAATCTTCCAGTAAAACAAACCATATTGTACCGGCAATAATACATGGAAAGAATGTGGCCTTGTTTGAGACACACATTTTAAGAACCCAACCCACAACTTTGGCATTTTCCACACCTGAGTACAGAACATGTCTTTTCTGCAATTTGGGTTAATGGAAAAATGAAATATTCTATTGAAAAATATAGCAAAAGGAATTCAGCCCACATACAGAGAGTAAATGAGATGGTTTTATAGCCTGAAAACAATTGTATAAGCTAAAACATAAACACAGTGTTAAGACATGATAATTAAAGTTGAAGTCTTCAAGTTACTAGGGTTGGAAATGCATCTATGGCTTGAATTACTGTTCTCATAAAGAGTAAAGGCAAAGGAGTTTGATCAACTTGACAAGGTAAGAAGTTAGTACAAGTAATTAAACTAAGTATTGTCCTCTCAGACAATAATCAACGTTTACATACCATCTGGTTCAGGGCCTTTGCCAAGACCTGCTGGGTGAATACTGTACGTTGCTTGAAACAAGCAGAGCAGGCATCTGTTATCTGAATACATGGAGAAAGACACACAAACATTAGCATAGTCACAAAGCAAAGAGCACTGAACAAAAATCCAAAAAACTTCTGCTTCCATCAATTTTTACAAGCCAAGACATAAGTGTTTGAACATTTTTTTGTGGAGTTGTTAGGTAAAGTCCACAAAGACCCAACAAATTAGGCCTGATAAGAACAGAGCATTAATGCAAAATAAAAATACAATACGTTATAGATTAGAAATTGCTTGTTTGTATAGGGTTGGATAGTTTGTACCATTTCGGTTAGGGGTGTGCAAAAACCGATCCGATCAATCCGACCAAACCGAACCGATATATTCGGAGGGGGTTAATTGAATTATTAGGGTCGGTTTGGTTATGAGTATGAGAGTTATTCGGGTCAGGTGAAATCCGACTAACCCGAATTTTTAATATATAAATAAAAAATTATAATTTCTCTACAATATTAATTAATATATAATATATATTTAATATAATTTTGAAATTGTTAGTTGTATTTTTAAAATATTTTTTATGGTATTTAATATTATTTATTTGTATTAATTTAGGATTTTAATTTAATTATGTAAATGAAAAAAATTAATTTCGGGTTAATTAAATTGTTCGAGTCGAAGCCCGAAAAAATCAGGTTGTTCGGGTATGTGCCCGATATATATATGTAGGGGCGGGTCAGGTGAGTGAAATATGTAAATTTCGGGTTAATCGGATTCACTTGAACCCGACCGATGCACACCCCTAATTTCGGTGTATATAACACTAATCGGCCGTGTTTTAATATAGTGGTGTACTGTGCATAATAAATAAAGATAAATATATAATTTTCTCTCAAATCCCTTGATAAACTCTTAAAATGATACAAAGCAAAATAGCAAAATAGTGAAATCGACCTCTTACAGTGGAGAGGATTATATATTATATTCTTTTAATAAAATTTGACCAAATTGGCAGCACATCAACCTATGAATCCCAACCAATAATAATAATAAATAACTCGACAACAATGGAAGACCACTAACGATCGCAGCAGCATGAAACAAAAACAAAAGATATTATCAAAAAGCTAAAATAATGTTGTTTACGTCCTATGAGTCCCATCCAACCCAATGCTAGTAAGGAGCTGAAAGAAAAATCTGATGGCATTGGATGTCATGACAGATCTACAGATCACTTTTTATACATATGTAAATATAAAAATATATAGATATAAAGAAAATAAAAGTTAAAGGCAAGCTTAATTTACATGGAGGACTATAAAGAATAGATATTAATCTGATGGAACACTGACTGCATTTATTCATAGAACCAAAACAAGTAGATGAAGTAGAAGTAGAAGTAGCAGCAAACAAAACCAGTGTGAAATTAGTCTGTCTGAGCTAGCTGATGGTTTAGAGAGAGCTCTTCCAGCAACAGCAGGTGAAACTGCAAAAGAAAAGAGGACTTTACTGGATAATCAGATGTGAAAGAAGCAATAGAAAGAGGACTTTACTGAATAACATTTAAAAAAAGAAAAGAAAATAAATAAAAAATGAGATATAACTTTTTATTCACTTGAGTATGCATAGATATACTTTTCATTGCTTTCCCCGCATATGGAAATCATTTGACTTTCCTAGTTTGCTTACGCAAACTGAAAATCTCTCTTGAATCATAATTTATCATTCAAAACTTGTTTCCTGCACTTACCCTTAAAAGTAAAAGCAAAACAAACCTAAAAATGTCCACAAATAACTGGATGCAAAAACCTTTTCTCACTTTAGACAAATACCTAAAGATTTGAAATACTAAAAAGGTACCTGGAAGACTTTGATGAGCTTCAGCTCACCTCTACGCTTGATTTCAAAACCTTTAAGCTAAAGAAAGGAATTAATTATCCAAACCCACCTTTGATTTGAAACAAAATCTTATGAGTAGAGGCATACAAAAGGACAGTAAGGGCAGAAGAGTTAGCATAGGAAAGTAAATCAGCAGCAGTATGTCTATGGCCAGATGGATAAAAAATGGTGCCACCAATTTTAGTGCCATAAAGGTGGTCTTAGGTGAAGCCATTGTTGAGCAAAACCCCAACTTCCAAAAGTGCTTGCCTAACATCCGATTGCCATGGCCCCAATTGTGCAGTACCGCGGATTTAATTTGGCTAAATTTGTCTTGTAAATGTAGCTCCTGTAAATGAATTTCATAGGAGGTGAAAAATACAAATGCTGTCTATAAGTTGTCAACTAAAGGAAAAGCACTTCAAAACTTCTAAGTGCTGAAATCAAATGCGAACCTCGCAAGTCTCTCTAGAGGTTCAGGCACCATCTGCCAAATATTCAACTTCAGTATTTTGATTTCAACAGCAACATTCCCAAACACTCTCTTTTGTGATTGAAAACAGTTGAATCTGCTAAGCACAACAATCAATAAAATCAATGTACAAAAAGAGAGAGAGATACTTCTTTATAGCTAACAGCGGGCTTGTCTACAAAACGAGAGGACCTCCTCACTCGTACTAACTCTGACGAAGCCTTACAAGCCCTTGATTTCACCTGCTTCATCCGAGAATCATCACAAAATCAATAAAGTCACCATTTTTTAACATAAATACCATCTACAAAACCAACACACAAAAACTTACCGAGGATTTCTTTGGACTTGGAGTTCGAAGATCGAGTCACATTAATTTAATAATATATGGCAAAGGTAGAGAGAGATATAAAGCATATATGCCAAATGACATTAATTTAAAAAAAATATTCACCAAGCATTGCTTTTCAGATCACATTAATTTTAAAAAATAGACATGAAACCCAAATCAGGATAGAATGAAATGAATAAACAATATAATTGGTCCACCCATGCACAGTGAGCCTTTACGCATGAAAATACATAGAAGGCAAACACCCACTTGACTAGCTCAAATAATGGAATTTAGTTATTAAATCAACCAAATACTAATGCAAGAGCATATACGAGACAGAATACAAACCTTGCTGCACTCCCTCCTTCTCAACTTGTCTCATCAATTCAGCTGCTTCTTTCAGAAGAATTGCAGCTATCCTATCCTCTATCTCTAGATCCATCATTACTACACAAAATCAAAAATTGAATGAATAATCAATGAAAACAGAACAAAAAAAGTATAATTTTCCATACCTCTATATAGGGCTTCACAAGCTTTGGTTTAATACGAAGATCAGAAGATATCCCAAATCACAGCCTTTCTTTTTTTCAGCAGTTTCATTTCCCTTTTCCAACCCATTCTAGAGAACACAGAAAACATTATTCACTATTAAACAGGAGTCGGAATAAATACATATAAAAAGATTAAAAAAAAAAACTTCCCCTTCAAAAGAAAATTCATCCAGCAAAGGTTAATGAGAGATACCCGAGTAATTTCATCCATCTTTTCTAGCAAAAACTCTGAGTACAGTTGTGTTTGAGTTAATAGTTCATCTAATTTGGTATATTAAGTGTCATTCAACTGCACAGACCCCTCTGGCTCTTCCTCTGGCTGTTTATCTTTCACCCGAGCTTCCAACAACCTGTCTTCCTCTTCCACCATAGTTCTTGAAGTAAGAGAGGAGTCGCCATTTTTTTACCTCTATACGTAAATCCTTTACGAATTCTCTAATTTGTTCCTTGCAAGTTTCCTCGCTATCTGCCACGATTCACAAATCTTTAAAAAACAAAAATAAAAAATAAAAAACCACTAAAGAAATACGATTTCAGGAACAGGGAAACTCTACAAATAAAAAAAGCTATATTCAACTATAGAAATCTAGGGTTAGATAAAATGCCATTACTAGCAAAAAAAAATTGACAAACAAAAAATTGAGAAAATTGAAAAGAGAAAAAAAAAGAGGATACAGAGAGGCTTTGTGAGGAATAATCGAAGAGAGAAGCAGGAAGTAGAATGGAGCAGAGCATGGAATAATCAAAAAATAAAAATGACGTGTGTCAAAGTAAAGCTCATTGGCAGTGTGACAGCAAAAATTGGAAGGGGACAGAAGCTGCAAGGTTTCAAATAGATTAAAGCAACTTCTAGGTTAATTTACAAATTTAACATCAGGTAGTTGAAATTAGAACAGAAGGCTTTTATTAGAGGTTTACCATTCAAATAAAACAAATATTTATACCGTATCAACGATGATACCGAAGAAGCAACTAGGGGATGATCAGCCAAAAGGAAGGTGTGAGCAGCTGCTGGTAGAGGGTCTGCAGGTAGAGGTTTAGCATTCAAAGGGAGGGGATAATAAAATTACATAAATATCCCTAATTTAGCAATGAATTAGATTTTCATTGCTAATTTAGCAACCAATGTAAATTAGCAATGGAACCTATATTCAATTGCTATTGTAAGTTAAGTTATTAACAACCAAATTTCAATTTCGTTGCTAATTTATATTTTTAATTAAAAATATAAATTAGCAACGAAAATTCAATTTTATTGCCATTTTTCATTGAAATGTAAATTAGCAACGGAATTATATATTGGTTGCTAAAATAGCAACCAAATTTAATTTTGGTTGCTATTTTACCAACCAAAAATAAATACCGTTGCTATTCTTCATTGAAAATAAAAATTAGCAATGAAAATCTAATTGCATTGCTATTTTTCATTAAATATAAATTAGCAACGAAATTTTATTTCGATTGCTAAAATAGCAACCGAATTTAATCTCGATTGCTATTTTTCATTGAAAATAAAAATTAGCAACATAACTTTAATTTCGTTGCTATTTTTAATTGAAAATGTAAATTAGCAACGGAATTATATTTCAATTGCTAAAATAGTAACTGAATTTAATTTCTAGCAACGAAAAATAACTTTTGTTGCTATTTTCATTGAGAACTTTTTAACTCTAATTATTTAGCAACCAAATTATTTTTCATTGCTAAAATAGCAACGAAAATTAAATTTTGTTGCTAAATTAGAAACGAAAAATATTTTTCATTGCTATTTTTCGTTCCAATATTTTTCCGCCATCTATTGGCGCCTTATTTAGCAACGAAATCAATTTCATTGCTATTTTTTCATTGCTATTTTTACATTTTCTTGTAGTGTAATTGACAATAATATTATTGTTGCTAATTTAGTGAAATGTACATATGGTTGAATAGTAGCTCCATTGATTTAGTTGTATTGACAAAAATATTATTGTCACTAATTAGCAAAAATATTATTGTAGCTAAATTGGCAAAAATTTTATTATCTCTAATTAGCGAGAACAATATTGTAGCTAATTAGTAACAATAATGTTGTTGCTAATTTAGTAAAATATACATGCGGCTGAATTTAGCTCCAATAGTATAATTATATTGGCGAGAACAATATTGTAGCTAATTGGTGACAACAACGTTATCGTCAATTTAGCAAACTATACTATTTCATTCATATAGCTCTATTTGCGAGAATAATGTTGTCGGTAATTGGCGAGAACATTATTGTAGCTAAAATTGACGAGAATAATATTGTCGCTAATTAACGAAAAGAACATTGTAGCTAAATTGGCGAGAACAATGTTATTGCTAATTGTACCTTTTTACTAATAAAGGGTTAATTTAGTCTAAATTAGACCGATGATGCTTTAACACTATATAATTTATAGTAAATTATAATTTATTAGTACTTCAAAAATGAATTAGTCCTAACTATTTTTATATGATTTTGATTCTCAATATTTAAAATTTATTTATATTTAGTTAGATCATTTAATTTAATATATTTAGCTAGTATATTTTCCTAGCAAAACTAAGATGAATTAAATTGTTGGTACTTAACTAAGTTATTATCTTTACATCCAATAATATCAATTATTATTAATTATATAATAAAAGAAACTAAATTGCTACAACCAGGTTCTCACAAAATTAGCTAGAAAAAAAGGAAAAATAATTATTGTTTACTTGTAGAAAATAAGGACTGTTTTCTAAAAAAAAAATCAGTGAAAAATATAATAGAAAATCATGCTCACTTAATGTAATTTTTCCAAATTGAAAATAGAAAACTTTTCTAATTTTCTAAAATATAAAAGGATTTGGAGAAGTATTTTTTATGTTCTCTAAAATTTTCCTTTTCCATAGAAAAAATGCCTTATTTTGTGGGAACGACGCTTTTAGTATCCATCTCATGCTCTCTTTGAACCTCATCTCATGCTTCATCTATTTTTTTCTTCTTCACCTGTTGTATACTCTACTCACAAGAAAATCCAATTTTGATTTCTTCTGATTTATCTCAACCAAGTTGGATTGCTGCAATCGAAATAAAATTTGAAATAATTTCTTTGATTCGATTCGTTATTTCCTCTATTTATACTCAATTTATGAGCTTTTGGAGTCAATTTCGATTGAAAGAGAGGCTATTCATAGAGAAGATATTCAATTTTTTTGCTCTTATTTAGCCGGTTAGCAATGTATTGGCCATTTTTAGCTAAATTTTCATATTAGAATCAAACTATAAGAAAATTGTTTATATCTAT
The DNA here is from genome assembly GCA_037975025.1 of Excoecaria agallocha. Classification (NCBI taxonomy): domain Eukaryota; kingdom Viridiplantae; phylum Streptophyta; class Magnoliopsida; order Malpighiales; family Euphorbiaceae; genus Excoecaria; species Excoecaria agallocha. The sequence goes on along the minus strand of CM075806.1, from coordinate 44,250,427 downwards.
TGGATTTTCTGTTTGATTATTTGTTTGGATCAGGGACTTATTAAGCCTTCTGATTTCTGCCTGTACAGGAACTTAAAGCTAGTGATGATCTTTGTTTGAGGTAACCTTTTCTGCTCTTTTGTAACTGATGTTTGTTTTGATGTTGAATTGTGCTAATCTTATCTATGCTCAGTTTTGAGGCTGTAATCTGGTCAAATTCTACTAATCTGGTCTATGCTCACTTTTTTGCTTATTATTATCTCATGCTACACTACAAGTTTGTAGAAAGATTGAGAATTTCATTATTTACTGCTACTTTAAGCTTTTCATTTTGTTGTTCAATATACAATTATTGTTTTTATTTGCAATATAAAGGAGACTGGAGAGGCCCTTTTTGGTTTTGTTTCTATCTCTGAGCCTTTTTATCAAGCTTTTTCTATTTTGTTTGTTCATCATCTTTTAGTCATATAAGTATAACAAACAAAAACATTAAATATGATTTCTCAAAATTTGCAATAGTACCACATATATAACATGAAATGTGGACCTACAAAAGAGCTTGTAATTCTGCTCGCAGCCAACCTTGTAGCCATTTATTCGGCTGAAGATACTTACGTACGGGACTTCAATTTACCTTTTTTTTTTCTTTTGAAGTGCTTTTTGTTGAGAATTTGTGTCATATATTTGACTAAAGAAGAATATAAGAAGGGTAAAAAGAGCGATAGATTTTTCCTTTTTCAACATAAGGTACTTGGTATTTTGCTTGTCCTGTGCTGTGCATTAGAATGACCTTTTGCTTGGTAGAATGAGTCATCTTTAGATTTTTGTTATTACATATTCAAGGCTCATAGGGCACTACAAGAAATTACACTTTTTGTGATGCAAAAAAAGTCATAAAAAGATTCATTTTCGTTACTAAAAGAATAAGATGATGAATTTTTATCGTCATAAGGATTGTCATGGTATGTGCATAACAAAAAGGTTTTTGGATGGATATGTATGGTGCATTCATGGGCCCTGGGTTTTTGTAATTAAATATAGCCTGCGAGCCGTTATGTATTATTGTAAAAGTTTCATTAATTTCTTAGAATAGAATTTATTTGAAGACTTTGTAAATCAAGACGAAGCCCACCGAAGTGGAGAAGCCCAACTCGAAGATTCTTATGTAATAGTATAGAATCTTAGTTGTAGGTTTTTAGGCCCATGTTTGTCAAGCTTTACTTTATGCAATTATATATATATGCATGCTATGAATGGATGACAAAGCGTATGCCATGTAAGCTGTAATAAAATGAATCCCTAAAATAGTAAGTCACAAAGTTGCCTTCCTAATTCAAAATATGTCAAGGCATCAATCATCAGTCACGTAGACTAGGAGTCCTAGATGCGCCCAATTATCTTTCTGAGGCATGGGTTGTGAATGTAGGTTGGACTTAACATGGAAAGGGATTTCCGGACCTAGGCAACTAATAAATGGGTTTGTGCTATAATATCTTAAGATGTTAGTCCATTTGATCCAAGAGTCATGCACGAGACATGATTGGAGTTTTTCTACCTAAGTAACTTAACTTGTTAGGTGTACAAGCTCAGCTTGACTAATAAGTTGTTGTGAAAAGTGGATTTTGGCCCACATTAAATCACTAATGCGAATTATTTAAAGGGATATTAATTCGGTTTGTGGGATTATAAATAAGACCTCATTTAATCTTGCTAAGTTTTATTGTAGATTGAAAATGGCTTCTTCAAACAACAACTTTTCATTGCGATCGATCCTGGAAAAGGACAAACTGAATGGCAACAATTTCATAGACTAGTCTCGAAACTTAAGAATAATTCTTAAGCAAGAGAAAAAGTAGTATGTTTTGGATGCACCCTTGCCTGAAGAACCTGGTAGGAATGTCTCTGCGGTTCAAAAGGAAACTTTTGAGACTAAGAAGAGCGACTCCAATGATGTGACCTATTTGATGCTGGCCACTATGGTGCCTGACTTGCAAAAGCAATTCATGGACCAAGAGGCTTATGCGATCATGGTGCACTTGAAGGAGATGTTCCAAGAGCAAGCTCATCATGAGAGGTTCGTGACAACAAAGGCCTTAATTTCTTGTAAGATGGATGTGGGTACTCCTATTAGTACCCATGTACTCAAGATAAAAGGGTATCTTGATACTCTTGAGAAGCTTGAGATACAAGTCCCGAAGGAATTGGCCACCGACTTGATCTTAGATTTATTGACTGATGATTATGATCCATTTGTTATGAATTATAACATGCATGCAATGAACAAAATAGTCATCGAGCTTCATGTGATGCTTAAGAATGCTGAAGAGAACATTCAAAAGACCAATCCCGTCCTTATGGTTCAAGGGGGCATTAAGAAGGGACCCACTAAGGGAAAGGGAAAGGCAAAATCCAAGAATGACCTGGCTCAATTAAAGTCAAATGGGAGTGCACCTCAGGCCCAATCCAAGCCCAAGGCACAAAAGCTCAAGGAGAGCGAGAGCACATGCTTCCATTGCAATAAGATAGGGTATTGGAGGAAGAATTGCGCTCTTTTCAAGGAAGAACAAAAAGAAGAATGGAGCTAAGGCTTTCAGTTCTGGTATTTTTTTGTTGAAATTAACCTTTCTATTTCTACCACTTGGGTATTGGATAACCGATTGTGGTTCTCACATTTGTTCAAATGTGCAGGGGCTAAGAAATAGGTGGTTTTAGCTAATACATACCGACGTATATGGACCATTAAGTACACAAGATAGAGGTGGTTTTAGCTACTTCGTGAAGTTCACAAATGACTTCAATAGATATGGTTATGTCTATCTAATGAAGTACAAGTCTGAAACTTTTGAGAAATTCAAAGAGTTTAAGAACGAAGTAGAGAAACAACTTGGCAAAAGCATAAAAGCCATTCGATCAGATTGAGGTGGCGAATACTTAAGCCAAGAGTTTGACAATCATCTGAAGGAGTGTGGAATCATTTCACAGCTCATTCCTCCTGAAACACCACAATGGAATGGTGTATCCAAAAGGAAAAATCAAACTCTGTTGGACATGGTTCGATCAATGATGAGTTAATCAAATCTTCTTATCTCTTTTTGGGGTTATGCATTATAAACTGCTGCATTTCTACTAAATCGTACTCCAACTAAAGCAGTTGAGAAGACACCATATGAAGTATGGACTGGGAAAGAACCCAATACGTCATTTCTTAAGATTTGGGGCTATGAAGCACATGTTAAGAAATTAACATCTGATAAACTAGAGTTTAAATCCATTGTCTGCTTGTTTGTGGGTTATCCCAAAGAAACAAAGGGATACTACTTTTACTCATAAGCTAAGAACAAAGTATTTGTTACTTGCAAGGCTGTTTTCTTGGAAAAGGATTTCCTTCTCAAGAAAGATAGTGGGAGTAAAGTAGAACTTGGAGAAATTCAAGTGCCACAAACTCCTATAGAGGATTAGTTGGAAATGGGATCAAGTTCACAACCAATTGTGGAATAAGAACCCATTACACATGAACCTAGAAGGTTCGATAGGGTACGTTGGGAGATTGAGAGATACAAATTTCTAATCATCGATAGTGACACTATTGAGTTAGTAGATCGTGAGGATCCTACTACCTACTGAGAAGCTATTGAGAGCCCAGACTCGAAAAATTAGCTTGAAGCCATAAAATTCGAGATGCAATTAATGTATGATAACCAGGTTTGGACCTTGGTTGATCCATCAGAAGGTGCTAAGGTAATTAAATGCAAGTGGCTATTTAAACTCAAAGCTGATAAGACCTATAAAAGTAGACTAGTAGCAAAAGGTTTTCGACAAACTCATGGTGTAGACTATGATGAGACCTTTTCGCCTGTAGTCATGCTCAAGTCCATTAGAATCTTGTTTGCCATAGCTGCATATCATGATTATAAGATATGACAAATGGATGTCAAAACTGCTTTCCTCAACGAAAATTTACTTAAGGATTGCAAAGGGTTAAGCAATGGTTGGGGAAGTGTTTCTCAATGAAAGATTTAGGTGAAGCCGAGACAATACTTGGTATTCGAATCTATAGAGATAGATCAAATCGGCTTTTGGGACTAAGTCAAGAAAAGTACATAGACAAAGTACTAAAGCATTTTAGTATGGGAGACTCAAAGAAAGGGTACATACCTTTGGCTTTGGGAGTTCCTTTAACTAAAGAACAGTGCCCTAAAACCAAAGAAGAAAGGGATAACATGAGTATAATCTCATATGCATCTGCTATTGGATCTATCATGTACGCTATGTTATGTACGAGGTTAGATATTGCTCATGCACTGAGTATAACCAGTAGGTTTCAGCAAGACCTTGGTGAGAAGCACTGATCTGCTATAAAGGGGATTCTAAAGTACCTGCGAAGGACTAAGGATCACTTCATGGTGTATGGTGGTCAAGAAGAGCTCGTCATACAAGGTTATGTCGATGTTGCTTTTCAGACCAGCACTTAAGATTCAAGATCACAATGTGGGTTTGTTTTTATTTTGAATTGTGGTGCTGTCAGCTAGAGAAGCTCAAAGCAAGAGACCGTTGCCGACTCAATTACAGAATCTGAGTATATTGCAGTAAGCAAGGCTGCAAAAGAGGATGTTTAGATTAAAAATTTTATTTCTGGATTAGGAGTGGTCCCAAGCATCCTGGATCCATTAAAAAATTTTTGTGACAACAATGGGGCCATCACACAGGCCAAGGAGCCCTGGTCACACCAAAAATCCAAACACATACTCAGGATGTACCACCTGATCAGAGAGATCATTAATCATGGGGACGTTAAGGTTAGCAAGATAGCAAGTGAAGACAATGTAGCAGATCCTTTGACGAAACAAATGCGTCCAAATCTGCACGAAGCTCATTTGAGAGCATTCAGTCTTAGGGCTATGCCCAATTAGGACTAGTGCTAGTGAAAGATTGTTAGTGTAAGCCCTAGCTCAAATGCATTGTTATAAAACACTTTAGTTAATAAATGAGGCATTTGTTTTATCTATTGTATTCTTATGCATATCAAATGATAGAACTATCCAAGAATATTATTTCAGTTTAAGTTATCATGTGTGAGGCACATGGTTGTAAGACCTTGAAACAAATGAGACTTCATTCTAAATATCCTTAGTCAGTCATTGTTATGGGAATAACAAATGAATTAAGACTAGTATGCTCTCTCTGATAAGATGAGTTCTGTCTTACGGATCATAAGGACAAGAGTGTCAATCAGAGATCATAGATACATGTTTAGAACATGGTATCTGGATTCGATCCATTCATGAGAACACTACATGGTATAAGTCATAAGTGTTTCACATGTGCAAGTTTTGCATCGGAGTTCTTAGACCTAAAATCTCTATGAAACTCTTTATGAATTATTGTGTACTTTGACATACACCTAACATGCTCGTAACAGGGTGACAAGTATGGATATGCACTAATCCATGTTAGAGAGCATGAGAGAAGTGAAGGGATTACCCCTCTCGATAAGAGAGAAAATATCATAGGCCACTTGATCAGTGAACTAAGAAGTGTATGGCCATACCGAGATGAAATAATGAGTAATCATTATTTATTTGAGAGTTTAGTGTCACTGGAATATCAAGAAAGGAATTAGTATATATAAGGATGACTGGTTCCATGCCTTATATTAATTTTGATATTTAAGGGTAAGGAACTATGCAAAATTGCATTAGGTCACTAAATGCCATTTGCATTTTCATTTAATTTGGAATGCTATAATATCTTGCTAGAGAGTATATATAGCCTTTGGATTAATTTATTAATTCATTGCTAATATTAAATGGACCTATAGGATCGCACACAAAGCATTGGGCTTAAAATATTTAAATTAAAGATTGGGCATTAATTTGGGCTTTTAATTAAAGTCAAATTAATGTATGTAATGGGTATTAAAATTGCTATTAGACCTTGGTCCATGAGAGAGATAAATTCGGTCCAATAGGATTAATTTTAATTAATTAATTATCTTTGATTAATTAAGTTAATTGAGTATTAAATCCTAATGGCATTTAAATCAAAATAAATTAATTAAATGTAGATAAGGTAACCAAAAAACCAAGGATAAATTCAATAGGAATTTCGGCAACCATATCCCTAAATTAAGTGATTTATTTTGATTAAATGTCTTATGTTTATTTTAAATTAATTTGAATTTAAAACTTACAAGAGTTTGAGTTAATGTATGTTACTTAATTAGGAAGTGATGGAGACTGAATTTACTAGCTAAAATATAGTAAAATTCGGATAAAACATAAAAACCCTAGGCGTGAAATGATCTCTCTCACACTCTTAGCCGAAATACACAAGGGGAAAGGATTTTTTTCTTGTTTTCTTGTGTTCTTAGGCAGCAATAGCAACCTAAAGGAAGTACAAGATCAGATCTTGTAGCTTCAATCCATTACCATTGCCAATTACTTTACACATTGTCTTCACTTGCTATCTTGCTAACCTTGACGTCCCCACGATCAAGGGTGCATAATAGTATTTCTGGTCCTATATGTGGACAACATCCTTCTCATTGGGAATGACATTACAACATTGCAAAAGATTAAGCAATGGTTGAGAAAATGTTTCTCAATGAAAGACTTAGGTGAAACTGAAACAATACTTAGTATTCGGATCTATAAAGATAGATCGAATGGGCTTTTGGGACTAAGTCAAGAAAAGTACATAGACAAAGTACTAAAGCATTTTAGTATGGGAGACTCAAAGACAGGGTACATACCTTTGGCTTTGGGAGTTCCTTTAACTAAAGAACAATGCCCTAAAACAAAGAAGAAAGGGACAACATGAGTAGAATCCGATATGCATCTTCTATTGGATCTATCATGTACGCTATGTTATGTACTAGGTTGGATGTTACTCATGCACTCAGTATAACCAATAGGTTTCAGCAAGATCCTGGTAAGAAGCACTAGTCGGCTGTAAAAGGGATTTTAAAGTACCTGTGAAGGACTAAGGATCACTTCTTGGTGTATGGTGGCCAAGAAGAGCTCGTCATACAAGGTTATACCGATGCTGCTTTTCAGACCAGCACTCAGGATTCAAGATCGCAATCTGGGTTTGTTTTTGTTTTGAATGGTGGTGCTGTCAGCTGGAGAAGCTCAAAGCAAGAGACCGTTGCTGACTCAACTATAGAATCTGAGTATATTGCAGCAAGCAAGGCTACAAAAGAGGCTGTTTGGATTAAAAATTTCATTTATGGATTAGGAGTGGTCCCAAGCATCCTAGATTCATTAAAAATTTTCTGTTACAACAACGGGGCCATCGTATAGGCCAAGGAGCCCCGGTCACACCAGAAATCCAAATACATACTCAGGAGGTACCACCTGATCAGAGAGATCATTGATTATAGGCATGTTAAGGTTTGCATGATAGCAAGTGAAGACAATGTAGCAGATCCTTTGACGAAACAATTGCGTCCAAATCTGCACGAAGCTCATTTGAGAGCATTTGGTCTTAGGGCTATGCCTAATTGGGACTAGTGCTAATGGGAGATTGTTAGTGTAAGCCCTAGCCCCAATGCATTATTATAAATCACTTTAGTTAATAAATGAGACATTTGTTTTATCTATTGTATTCTTGTGCATATCAATTGATATAACTATCCAAGAATGTTGTTTCAATTTAAGTTATCGGGTGTGAGGCACATGGTTGTAAGACCTTGAAACAAATGAGACTTCATTCTAAATATCCCTAGTCAGTCATTGTTATGGGAATAACAAATGAATTAAGACTAGTATGCTCTCTCTGGTAAGATGAGTTATGTCTTACGGATCATTAGGACAAGAGTGTCAATCAAAGATCATAGATATATGTTAAGAACATGGTATCTAGATTCGATTCGTTCATGAGAACACTACATGGTACAAGTCATAAGCGTTCCTCATAAGCAAGTTTTGTATCGGAGTTCTTAGACCTAAAATCTCTATGAAACTCTTTATGAATTACTGTGTACTTTGACATACACCTAACGTGCTCATAACAGCATGACAAGTATGGGTATGCTTGGGTATGCATTGATTCATGTTAGAGAGCATGAGAGAAGTGAAGGGATTACCCATCTCGATAAGAGAAAAAATATCATCGGCCACTTAATCAGTGAATTAAGATGTGTATGGCCATACCGAGATGAAATAATAAGTAATCATTATTTATCTGAGAGTTCAGTGTCACTAGAATATCAAGAAAGGAATTAATATATATAAGGATGACTAGTTCTATGCCTTATATTAATTCTGATATTTATGGGTAAGGGATTATGCAAAATTGCATTAGGTCACTAAATGCCATTTGCATTTTCATTTAATTTGGAATGCTATAATATCTTGCTAGAGAATATATATAGCATTTGAATTAATTCATTGTCAATATTAAATGGACCTATATGATCGCACACAAAGCATTTGACTTAAAATATTTAAATAAAGTATTGGGCATTAATTTGAGCTTTTAATTAAAGTCAAATTAATGTATATAATGGGTATTAAAATTACTAAATGGACCTTGATCTATTAGAGAGAGAGATTCGGTCCACAAAGGTTTAATTTTAATTAATTAATTATCTTGTATTAATTAAGTTAATTAAGTATTAAAGTCTAAAAGAATTTGAATCAAATTAAAACACTTAAAAAGGAGATAATGTGACCGAAATTGTAAGATGAAAATCAAGGGAATTTCGGCACATGTATATTTCTTAAATTAAGTGATTTATTTTGATTAAATGTCTTATATTTATTTCAAATTAATTCAAAAGAGTTTGAATCAATATATGTTACTTATTTTAAGGAAGTGATAGAGAATAAATTTACTACCTAAAAGGATAGTAAATCTCGGCATTATCTGTAACACCCTTATCACTCGATCTAACTGAACAGTGCGCGCAAATCGATAAATTTTTATTTTTTATTATTTTTTTAACCTTTGAGTAATATCAAAATTTAATATTACCAATTTACTTAGGTATTCGTTGACCTATAACTGTCCCGGGTTACTATTCACATAATAAAATTTTGGCAGTATAACGGCTGTATATCTAACTAGCCTCCTGAAAAACAGACAGATCATAGCCTCTCAGAGGCACAACACTTCTAAAACAATCTTCCCATTCTTCAAAACTCCCATCAATCATCCAACAACTCAAAACAGATCATAACCACATGCAAACACATATATGTTTACATATCTTTACATAATCATATACTTATACATAACAGTCTGTTTATATATACATGCCAAAACCTACATAAGCTACTTAACAAAATAACTTTTTTCCATTTGTGCATCACTGCTCCTCCAGCTCGGTACCTGCATGCAGCAGAAACTACATGCTGAGCATAAATTATGCCCAGCGGTGACTAACAATCCTAATACTTTCTTTTAATAATATTTATTCCTCTATTATGATTCGACAAAATAAATTAAATTCTAAAAATAAGTACAGTTAAACACATTTTAATCAAATTCAAGTAGAAACAGTTGTTTTCCATACTATTTACTCTTTTTCTCATTTATTACATAACTTTGGCAAATTTTTCATTTAGTCCTCGAAATCTTACTAAATTCCAAAAAGTCCTTTTTGTCTTAATATTTATAAATTTGCCATTATAGTCATTTATTTTCATTCTCATTACATAATTTCTTTCATTATTCATCATTTATGCTTTATTATATTATTTTCGGGTAAAAATATATCTTAGTCCCTATACCATGAAAACTTTATCTTTTGACACTATTAGACCTCCAAAATTACTATTTTGCCATTGTTAACCATTTCTTACTTATTTTTACTTATTAATTACCCACTGAACTTTCATTTTCTTTCATTTAAGCCCTTTTTCCATTTTAAACTTTATTTTTATCATTCTTTTCATTTCTTTTAACTTATTATCACTTTCATGCTCCTAGTACAGTATCGACAAAAATTTTCAAACTGGATACTCGGAACATGGACCCCATGGGCCACATACAGACTGAAAAATGATCTTAAAGACCATTTTTCTACAAAACAGATATCAGATACAGACAGAAGCCATGGAGATCAGTGATCCTACTATAGCTAAGCAAGTCGCCATGACTTGCACCGCGATACAGATGTCCCTATGGCTAGCCAATTATATCCTGAGCTAGGCTTTTACTGCCAGACTATTTCTAAGGGTATAATTTCATAGAAATTTCAATCAAATCATTATTTTCTTATTATTTCATTACTTAATTATACTTGTTTAACTTATTATTTATTCTTTTCAATTCCTTCACATGGTTTGTTAATTATTCTACCATAATTCACCGAAATTATTCACTTTCTCGTCAAATTGCACATTTTTTCATATTAATTCAACAATTCCATTACTTACATAATTAAGAACTTGTCTCTAAAATATTCATTTAATTTCTATAAATTCCATACAAATTCTCAAGCATGTTATTTCATTTCTACTATGATTTTGAAGCATAAAATCATCAAAATTTACAAAATAAACCTTAGTTTTCTTTAGTGATTCATTCGGCCAACAAAGGACCCACCCCTTATTTTCATGTAACACTTCATTTAAGCATTTAAACACACTTATTTAAGGTCTCTTAACACTAATTTACCATTACTTTCAATTAAACATTATTTTATCACTTTTACCCTAAGTTACATAAAGGTTACTTAACTAAAAATCAAAGGAAATATTAAGATTTATTAGTCAATAACCTTTCCTTCTTGCTCTAGGTTGCCTAAGCTTCCTTTTCCTTGCCTTTGGCCTTGGAAGCTTGCACTTCTCCTTGATTTCTTATGGAGGCCGAAATATCAAAACATAAAAACTCTATTTTTTGACCTCAAATGCTAAAATTGACATCAAAATAAAATCTAGGCACCCAAAAACATAAATAGGCACCTTAGAAAGAATTTTAACTCATTGGTTTCACTTACCTCAAATGAAACCCTAAATTCTCTCTCTTGATTTTCCTTGATTTTCTTCCTTCTTTTGAAGAGAGGAGGACACTAAACTCAACTAGGGAGGTAGAAATTACTATAAGAAGGCTGATTTTTGTGTGAAATGGAGAGAGAGAAAAAGAGAAAACTCAACAAAAATGGTGGAGTATTTCGGCCAAAGGGAAGAAGATGTGGAGAAGAGGAAGGAGATGCTGGTCCATTCTAGAATTTTCCTCTTAAATAAGATATTTTAAGTGGTAATGGGCTTGGGTTATGTTAGTGGGCTTAATTAATTATTTAAAGCCTATTAACAACCTAATTTAAAGCCCAAAATAATTTTTCCCATTTTCTCACTCCAAATTACTCCAAATTTGATTCTATAATTCTTATCACATCAAAAATAGGTAGTACATAAAATTTTGGCTCAATCGGAGTCCATTACCGATCCGATTTGACAACTGTCGACATCGCCGAAAAATTCATTTTTTTACACCGAAATATTCTTCATAAAATTTCATTAAGAGCTGCAAAATATGAAAATTTTTAGAGTTCATTTGCTATATTTAAAAATTTATGCAAAATCAAGTCACCTTTCCTACCAGGAAAATTGACTCGCTAACTTTTTCATATTTTTGACTATCGGAGGCCTATTTGACCTCGATTTCACTTCAAATTTCAACTCCAGACTCACCATGATCAATACTTTCCGATGGTCAAATAAAATATTTTTCACTTTCGGATCCGAATTATGGCTCAGGTGCACTATTCACCATTGAAATTTACTGTTCACGACCAGACCAGTGTTAAGGCCATTACAATTCTCCCCTACTAAAACAAATTTCATCCTCGAAATTTACCTGTATTGAAGAGGTGGGGATACTGATGTCTCATAGTTGCTTCTGGTTTCCAAGTAGCGTATTTAACGTTATGATGGTGCCATAGTACCTTCACTAGTGGAACCTGCTTGTTTCTGAGTTGACGGATTTCTTTTGCTAAGATCTTCACTGGTTCCTCCTCATAGGTCATATCATTAGCCACTTGAATTTCCTCCGGTGTAATCACGTGACTAGGATCCGACCTGTATCTACGGAGCATAGACACGTGAAACACATCATATATCTTTTCTAAATCTGAAGGTAACTTTAATCGATAAGCTACGGGACCCACTCGCTGAAGTATCTCATAAGGGCCAATAAATCTAGGACTCAACTTGCCCTTCTTTCCAAATCTCAAGATTTTCCTCCATGGAGATACTTTCAGGTACACTCGATCTCCAACCTGAAACTCTATGTCCTTCCTCTTCAAATCATCATAGGACTTCTAAAGATCCATAGCTTCTTTTAATATTCCTTTAATGACCCGAACTTTTTCTTCAGAATCACGGATCAAATCAGAACCCATTAACTTTCTTTCACTCAGCTCGGTCCAACAGAGAGGAGTTCTGTACTTCTTACCATAAAGTGCTTCAAAAGGAGCCATTTTCAAACTGGATTGGTGACTATTGTTGTATGAAAACTCTGCCAAAGGTAAATGCTTTTCCCAACTGGTGCCAAAATCTAGGATACAACATCTGAGCATATCTTCCAAAACCTGGATCACTCTCTCGGACCGACCGTCTATCTGAGGGTGAAAGGTTGTACTAAAGTGAAGCTTCATACCCAAAACATCTTGAAAATTGTGCCAAAAACGAGAAGTAAACCTCGGATCCCTGTTAGAAACAATGGAAGATGGCACCCGATGCAATCTTACTATCTCATTAATGTACAATTTCGCCAGTTTTGACAAAGGATAGTCCATTCGTACTGGCAAAAAGTGAGTAGACTTAGTGAGTCGATCTATAATCACCCAGATGGCGTCATGTTTCTTCTGAGTCAGAGGCAAGCCTATCATAAAATCCATGATTACTCGGTCCCATTTCCACTCTGGTACTAACAAAGGATGCAACAACCCTGAAGGAACCTGGTGCTCAACTTTTACTTTCTGACAGATCAGACATTTACTTACAAACTTAGTCACATCTCGCTTCATACCTGGCCACCAATAGAAAGCTTTCAAATCTTGATACATTTTATTGCCTCCAAGATGCATAGCATAGCTGCTGTGATGTGCTTCAGTTAGAATACTTTTCTTCAACTCTTCTTGGTTTGGGACACAAAGTCTTTGCTTGAAATAGAGGCTCCCATCATCACTTAAGGAGTAATTCTCAACACTGCCATTCTGAAGCCTATTTTTAATACTCATCAACCGATCATCTTCTTCCTGAGCAGTCTTAACTTGATTCACAAAGTCAGGCTTTACTTGCAATTCAGCTACTAGGTCTCCATCTGAAGCTAAACTTAAATGGACATTCATAGCTCGGAGAGCTGCAAACAAAACAATCAATTACTAATTTAAAACAATTACTTATACTAATTACTTAAGGGTATTAGCATCACCTGACATAAATTTCCTACTAAGTGCATCGGCTACTACATTAGCTTTTCCTGGGTGGTAGTCAATGTAGCAATCATAATCCTTGATCAATTCCAACCAGCGCCTTTGTCTAAGATTGAGCTCTTTCTGGGTAAGTAGGTATTTTAAACTCTTATGATATGAGTAGATATAGCATTTCTTGCCATACAAGTAATGTCTCCACACTTTCAGTGCAAAAACAATGGCTGCTAACTCCAGATCATGGGTAGGGTAGTTCTTCTCATGTGTCTTCAACTGTCGGGAGGCATATGCAATCACCTTACCTTCTTGCATCAAAACGCAATCTAACCCATTCCTGGATACATCGCTATAGATCACAAAATCCTTACTCGACTTAGGTTGAGTAAGAATTAGGGCTTCATTCAACATACTTTTAAGTCTTCCAAAGCATTCTTGACAAGCATCAGTCCACACAAATCTAGTATTCTTCTGTAGTATCCGACTAAACCCAGAAAACTCCTCACTTCAGTAACATTTTTGGGTGGTTTCCATTGGAGAATCGCATCAATCTTCGAAGGATCCACTTTAATACCTTTTTTCGAGATCACATGTCCCAGAAAAGACACCTCACTTAACCAGAAGTCATACTTGCTGAACTTAGCATATAACTGCTTTTCTCACAGGACCTGCAGAACAATCTTCAAATGCTTATCATGCTCTTCTGGCATCTTGGAGTAAACCAGAATGTCATCAATAAAAACTACTACAAACTGGTCCAAATAGGGGTGGAAAACCCTATTCATCAAGTCCATAAAGGCGGCCGGAGCATTTGTAAGTCCAAAAGGCCTGACTAGAAACTCATAGTGGTCGTACCTGGTGCAAAAAGCAGTCTTCGGTACATCCGCTTCTTTTACTCCCATCTGGTAATAGCCTGATCTCAAGTCAATCTTTGAGAAAACACCTGCTCCCTTAAGCTGATCAAACAAGTCTTCAATGCGAGGGAGATGATACTTGTTCTTAATAGTAACTTTGTTCAGTTGCCTATAATCAATGCACAACTTGAGCGTGCCATCTTTCTTCTTTACAAACATGACTGGCGCTCCCCAGGGAGAAACACTGGGCCTAATAAATCCCTTATCTAGCAATTCTTGTAACTAAATCTTCAATTCTTTTAACTCTGCAAGCGCCATCGTATAGGGAGCAATGGAAATAGGTGCAGTACCTGGAGCAACATCAATGGAAAATTCTACCTCCCTGTTAGGTGGTAAGCTTGGCAACTCATCAGGAAAGACATCCTGAAACTCTCTAACGGTAGGTACTTCTGACACCCTTGGACTGACTTTCTTTGCTTCCACCGCATAACACAAGTAAGCTACACATCCTTTTTCTAATAAGCTTTTTAGCAATAGTGGTAGATATCACATCAGATAAGAAATTAGTTCTCTCACCTATGACTGTAATCTCTCGATCACCACTAAGCTTTAAAGTAACTCTCTTCCTCCTACAGTCGACAGTCGCTTAATGGGCGGATAACCAATCCATCCCCAAAATCACATCAAACTCATGAAAAGGTAAAGCAATCAAGTTTTCCAGGAAGGTATGTCCCTGGGTACTAATAGGACACTGTCTGAATACCTTATTTACCACCACACTATGCCCGAGAGGATTACTCACCAAGATGTCCTGATCCAAGCATGCCTCTGTCATCCCTTTTTCCCATGCTAACGCAGTGCTAATGTAGGAGTGTGTGGAACCAGGATCAATCAATGCATGTATTTAATCAGAAAGCAAGAAAAATTTACCTACTATCACATCTGGAGCATCCTCATCTTCACGTGCTCTAACAACATAGGTTTGACCCGATGCTCTCCTCTAACCCTGTGATGTCTGTCCAATTGGTCTAGAGGTTGAAGTATGAGGGGCAACTCCCCTACCCCGACCCCTAGGAGCTGAAGATCCTGTACCTGATATCGGTGAATTAACTGAGCCAGTCTGTATGATAGGACAGTCTCTGATCCGATGATCTCTAGACCCACATCTGAAACAGGCTCCTGTCAAAAGTCTGCACTCTCCAGGGTGAATCTTACCACAGTGCTCACAAGCTGTTGTAGAACCACTATCTCGATCCCGAGGGGTACTAACAGTCGGAGCTCTGCCTCGAGATGCACCTCCCTGACCTCGACCCACTGCTGCCTGTGACTATCCTTGAGATGCCTGAGATCCCTTTGCCTTCTTTCCTTTACCACTAAACTGCCCTTGTTTTCTCTTTTGCTGGAACCTGGACTGCCTCTCAGCCTACTCAGCATGCGTAGTCTCTAACTTTATGGTTGCTTCAACCATAGCACGCAAAGTGGGATACTTCTGAGCTCCAATGATCTGTCTGAGCTCGGTATGCAGGCCTCTCTCAAATCTGTAACACAATTTCTCCTCTGTAGCCTGGCCTTCATCCAGGTAGGCACTCAACCACTCCAACTCCCGTTCATACTTTGCCCCTATCTTATTTCCCTGTTTTAATCTCCAGAAAGCCTCTTGCATAGTAGCTTTATACTCGGACCCAATATACTTCTTCTCAAACTGGTCCATAAAGAACTCCCAACTCAACTGATCTACAGGAATATGTCTTCTAACTGAATCCCACCAGATGAATGCAGGACCTTGAAGTAATGCTACAATGCCTTCAAATTTTTCTTCCAGAGGACTATGAGTTATCTCAAACAATCTTTTTATCTTATATAGCCATTCTTCAACCACTAAAGGTGTCAATGGTTCTCTTCCAGCAAAGTCTTCCGCCCCAAATCTCTTCAATTGTTCCAGAATAGGTCTTCGCATAGGTGGGGCTGGCTGAACCTGCACTAGTATCGACTGATGCTGCGCTGGAGTTGGAGCTGCCTGCAGTCGCTGCTGAATGTAATCAGCCATCAAATTAAGGAAGTTCGGCTGAGGAAAAGGAGGCGGTGCCACAGGAGGAGGATTCTGTTGTGGGGCCTCTTGCTGCCCAATATTACTTGAAGCCTCACTCCTGCTGTCAGCTGACTGTTGTCCTTGGTCAGTAGACATCTTTTCACTATAGAACAAAAGGAGCAGCTGCACATTAGTTCCAAAACACTCACTTCCCAAACACAATTGGCATGTATATACAGATAAATCAATTAATACCTACTCCGATCTTAGAACCGCCTAAACCAGGCTCTGATACCAATAAAATTGTAACACCCTTATCACTCTGATCTAATTGAACAGTGCACGTAAACCGGTAAATTTTTATTTTTTATTATTATTTTTTTAACCTTTGAGTAATACCAAAATTCAATATTACCAATTTACTTAGGTATTCGATGACCTATAACTGTTCCGGGTTACTATTCACATAATAAAATTTTGGCAGTATAACGGCTGTATATCTAACTAGCCTCCTGAAAAACAGACAGATCATAGCCTCTCAAAGGCACAACACTTCTAAAACAATCATCCCATTCTTCAAAACTCCCATCAATCATCCAACAACTCAAAACAGATCATAACCACATGCACACACATATATGTTTACATATCTTTATATAATCATATACTCATACATAACAGTCTGTTTATATATACATGCCAAAACCTATATAAGCTACTTAACAAAATAACTTTTCCCCTTTTGTGCATCACTGTTCCTCCAGCTCGGTACCTGCATACAGCAGAAGCTACATGCTGACCATAAATTATGCCCAACGGTAACTAACAATCCTAACACTTTCTTTTAATAATATTTATTCCTCTATTATGATTCGACCAAATAAATTAAATTCTAAAAATAAGTACAGTTAAACACATTTTAATCAAATTCAAGTGGAAACAATTGTTTTCCATACTATTTACTCTTTTTCTCATTTATTACATAACTTTTGGCAAATTTTTCATTTAGTCCTCGAAATCTTACTAAATTCCAAAAATGTCCTTTTTGTCTTAATATTTACAAATTTGCCATTATAGTCATTTATTTTCATTCTCATTACATAATTTCTTTCATTATTCATCATTTATGCTTTATTATACTATTTTCGGGTAAAATTATATTTTAGTCCCTATACCATAAAAACTTTATCTTTTGACACTGTTAGACCTTCAAAATTACTATTTTGCCCTTGTTAACCATTTCTTACTTATTAATTACCCACTTTGGCAAAATTGCCATTTTGCCCCTGAACTTTCATTTAAGCCCTTTTTCCACTTTAAACTTTATTTTTATCATTCTTTTAATTTCTTTTAACTTATTATCACTTTCATGCCCCTAGTACAGTATCGACAAAAATTTTCAGAATGGATACTCGGGACGTGAACCCCATGAGCCACATACAGACTGAAAAATGATCTCAAAGACCATTTTTCCACAGAACAGATATCAGATACAGACAGAAGCCATGGAGATCAGTGATCCTACCATAGCTAAGCAAGTCGCCATGACTTGTACCGAGGTACAGATGTCCCTATGGCTAGCCAATTATATCCTGAGCTAAGCTTTTATTGCCAAACTATTTCTAAGGGCATAATTTCACAGAAATTTCAATTAAATCATTATTTTCTTATTATTTCATTACTTAATTATACTTGTTTAACTTATTATTTATTCTTTTCAATTCCTTCACATGGTTTGTGAATTATTCTACCATAATTCACCGAAATTATTCACTTTCTCGTCAAATTGCACATTATTTCATATTAATTCAACAATTCCATTACTTGCATAATTAAGAACTTGTCTCTAAAATATTCATTTAATTTCTATAAATTTCATAAAAATTCTTAAGCATGTTATTTCATTTTTACTATGATTTTGATGCATAAAATCATCAAAATTTACAAAATAAACCTTAGTTTTCTTTAGTGATTCATTCGGCCAACAAAGGACCCACACCTTATTTTCATGTAACACTTCATTCAAGCATTTAAACACACTTATTTAAGGTCTCTTAACACTAATCTACCATTACTTTCAATTAAACATTATTTTATCACTTTTACCCTAAGTTACATAAAGGTTACTTAACCAAAAATCAAAGGAAATATTAAGATTTATTAGTCACTAACCTTTCCTTCTTGCTCTAGGTTGCCTAAGCTTCCTTTTCCTTGCCTTTGGCCTTGGAAGCTTGCACTTCTCCATGATTTCCTATGGAGGCCGAAATATCAAAACATAAAAACTCTATTTTCTTGACTTCAAATGCTAAAATTGACATAGAAAATGAAATCTAGGCACCCATAAACATAAATAGGCACCTTAGAAAGAATTTTAACTCATTCGTTTCACTTACCTCAAATGAAACCCTAAATTCTCTCTCTTGATTTTTCTTGATTTTCTTCCTTTTTTTGAAGAGAGGAGGACACTAAACTCAACTAGGGAGGTAGAAATTACTATAAAAGGGCTTTTGTGTGAAATGGAGAGAGAGAAGAAGAGAAAACTCAACAAAACTGGTGGAGTTTTTCGGCCAAAGGGAAGAAGATGTGGAGAAGAGAAAGGAGATGCTGGTTCATTCTAGAATTTTCCTCTTAAATAAGATATTTTAAGTGGTAATGGGCTTGGGTTATGTTAGTGGGCTTAATTAATTAATTAAAGCCCATTAACAACCTAATTTAAAGCCCAAAATGATTTCTCCCATTTTCTCACTCCAAATTTGATTTCATAATTCTTATAACATCAAAAATAGATAGTACAAAAAATTTTGGTTCAATCGGAGTCCGTTACCAGTCCGATTCAACCGAACTGGTCCAATTCGACAACTGTCGACATCCCCAAAAAATTCATTTTTTACACCAAAATATTCTTCATAAAATTTCATTAAGAACTACAAAATATGAAAATTTTTAGAGTTCATTTGCTATATTTGAAAATTTGTTCAAAATCAAGTCACTTTCCCTACCAGGGAAATTGACTCGCTAACTTTTTCGTATGTTTGACTATCGGAGGCCTATTTGACTTCGATTTCACTTCAAATTTCAACTCCGGACTCACCATGATCAATACTTTCCGAAGGTCAAATAAAATATTTTTCACTTTCGGATTCAATTTACGGTCCAGGTGCACTATTTACCATCGAAATTTACTGTTCATGGCCAGACTAGTGTTGAGGCCATTACATTATCACTTAACAAGATAAGTGATATATTGTGAATGAATAAAATAAGAAAACCCTAGGCGTGAACTTTCTCTCTCACACTCTTGGCCGAATTTCACAAGGAGAAAGGATTCTTCCTTGTTTTTCTTGTGTTCTTGGGTAGCAATAGCAACCTAAAGGAATAACGAGATCGGATCTTATAGCTTCAATCCATCACCATTGCAAAATACTTAAATATAGAGCTAGCACTCTCGATTTTAAGCCGTCATTGCAATTGTGTGTGTGAACATAGAGATGAGTGGCGTAAAGGCTGTTCCTTTGGCATTGGCGGTGAAGATCAACGGCAAATAAATCCTTTTTGGTTGCTGGTCATCATCAAAATCAAATCTTGAAATGCATCTAAAGTTGTAAGTTTTAAAACCCTAAAATTGCATGTTTTCGATTCTTGCTTATGGATTGAGTGACATGTATGATCGATTTTATTATTTTTTTGCTACGTGATCATCATATAAATGCCATGTCATATTCCATCAAAATTGGGTGAATTGGGCTAAGGCCCACATTTGCTTTGCTTTTGAAGTTTTTTTTCCTTTTTGCCTTTTAATGAAGTTTAACAATTCCTTCTTTTTCCGTCTGCACTTTACTAAAAGTCTGGTTATATGATTGAGTTGGAAATGTCGTAGTGAACCATTTTCTTTTGGATGATGCACCACTGCCTTCTTAGAAACCCACTAATGTTCGAAATTCTGCCTTCTATAATCCTCCTTATAGGTATAGTATTTTGTCATTGTAAGTATCATTTTTTGTGACGAAAATAATTATCGTCACATTAATTTCTTACTTTTAATGACAAAAATAATGTCATAAAAAATTATTGTTTGTCGTCATAAAAAATTAAATTTTTATGACAAATTTAAAATTCGTCACTAGAGTAAGTATTTTTAGTGACGAAAATATGTTTGTAACCAAAGCTATTAAATATTGACTACATAATTATTATCACAAATAAAGGTAATTTTTATCATATAATAATTTATATTGTCATTAAATCTAATACTTTCAAAGATGATAAATGATTTCGTCATTAGTTTAATATATATTAGCGATGAATATAAATCATCATAATATTGATATATTATGTATTGTGACATAAATATGAATTAAAATAGTTGTTTAATACTACGTTTTAATGACAATATCAATAGCATATTTGTGTAAATTATATGATCATTTATGAACTAATAAGTCAACAAAATGTGACAAATATAATTGTCACATATACATTGTAATAAAAATGAACATTTTATATTATATGATATACAATCCAATATTTTTTAAATTATTTACCAAGGCAAATTGTCTATCAAATAATATTAAAATATTTATTCAAATAAAATATTAATTAAAATAAAGCCTACTGTTTAATACAAAAATTAAAATATTCTAGTGCAAAAATTAAAATATCCTAATCCATAAGTAAAAAACTTTATTAAAACTTCAAAATATGCATCCTATTCCTACAACAAAAACAAAAATAAAATCATATATTAGAGCAACACAATGTAATCATTTATCAACAGAGCAAGCTCGCAATATAATTATTTGTCAAACATATTCATATCATTGAACATAGTGAAAAATAATTGTACAAATATATAAAACTTACATTGAAGAATTCAATCGATATTCATCTCATTTGTTTTTAAAACTGCAAGTAGCTTTTCAATAGTAGAACCTTGTTGTAATAATTGATCCTTCAACTCAATTACTTCTGTCTCACAATCAATTACTTAAATCTTAAGTATATTCACTTCTGATTGAGACTCGCTCAACTTTTCTTGAGTATCAATAAGTTCCTTTTGAAGCTTTTGAGTAGTAAAGTAATTTGATGGTAAACACCTTAAAGGAGGTTCGGGACCATATCCAAGGCCTTTTATATAACCAGGACCATGGCCAAGGACTTCTTGAACAATTTCATCTTCAATCTTTTGAATTTCTTGCTCATTATATTGGTTTCGCTTTTCTACCATTAAATTTTATCACAAGAAAGAATTAAAAAATAAAATTAATTTAAGTCTAAAAATCACAATAATGACATTACACAGCTTGTATACTAACTACTTACCTAATATTGTTCTGCTTGTTGAGGTGACCAACCTTTTTGAATTGAAAAATAGGTTCGCTTATAAAGGTCAATCCTACCACATAACTCTCCATTCAATTCATTTTGAGACTATTATAAAAAGAAAAAACAACTCAAAATAATAATTAACTTATTTAATTATGTTGAAATGGTAAAATTTATAATGATAAGTAAAAAAATACTTACAATTTCATATCTACGAACAGTAAAAAGCTTCCTACCAGATATATGAGGAGCTTTGACATTATTTCGATTCGAAGCATTTTTTGCACAAATTGTGTTTGTGAATTCATTGGATTAGATGTTTCCCCGTGATAAAACCATATCTGATAACATTTATCCATCCCTCGAATCAATAAATGATCCTCAACTATTTTTTGACTTCTAAAATACAAGTTCATGCAACTTATACATGGACATCAAATGTCATATTCTTTTCACATATGATTTTCCACAAACTTCATAAAAGATTGTACCCCTTCTATGTACTTTTCAGATCATTTCATGATAGACATTCAACTCTTATTCATTTTTTTAGTATAACCTAAATGAAAATAATCATTATTAAGTAACGGGAGAAAATTTAATCCAGTTAAAGTTAAATTTGGCCACATATACCAAAAATAACATAAAATATATATAATTATATTAGGTAAAATCTACATACTGTTTAAATAGTTTACAAGATCATATTTACAGCATGCAAATGATATATAAATTTATAAGATCATAGAAAAGAAAAAAAAAACCTGAAAATGATGGCCCAAATTGAAGTGATAAATGATGTAAAACTGACAGCGATGAAAATGGGCCTTCAAAAATATAGTTGATGCTTGTGTATGTAAGATTTGAGATCAACTCACACACAATTAGACAGGAAAAAAAGAAATAAAAATAGAAAAAAATGACAACAATATTAGCAATTAAAAATAAATAGTATCACAAATTATGGCCACAGTTAACGAGCACTTCTTCAAAATTGTATCTACAGGAATTTGAAATGTATAACATGGATGCAATATTGCTATCTTAGTGGTTTGCATCGAAAAACAATTATACAGAAACAGAGCTTAAGAAAAATGATCGAGTGAAATGCATCTCTCAGCCATTTTGTCAAATTTTTCACCTTCATTCTTTTTTTGGCAATTGATTTCACACGAACTAGGAGTGTTTCACATGATTTGTGATCTAGGCATTTATTTTGTTCTAAGCATACTTGCTTCAGTTGCTCAATGTTTTGAAAGAGAAAAACAGGATGCAAATTAATAAACCACGAAAAGCATGTTCTCTGCTGGTTTGTCTAGTTTTACAACAATCCCAAATATCTAATTACTTAAATCATCAATTAACTAAAAATAACTAATTTTTCCCAATTAAATTTCCTTAATCCCTAAATATGAAATTATTTTATATCTTCCAAGTTGTTACTATAATTCACTAAATAAATAATTGATGAAGCTTACCACTTCAACAAATGGAAGAAATCACAGCCAAAGAAGCAAGGAGAGAAAATGAAGCCGAAGCAAAGAGAAATGGAAGGCGGTTGCTCCTCTAATGCAATGGAAGGGAAAGACGTCGGAGGGAGCTGTTGGCGATTGCGTGGAGACCGGCAATGAAAGGCGCGACAACAAGGGGGAATGAAGTCACCGGATGAGGGAGGGGGAAGAAAAGAAGAACGAAAGAAAAGGGGTTGTGGAGAGGTCGGTCCTTCTAGGATTTGGGCAACCAAAGAAAAGGGAAAGCCAACTAAACCCCACTAAAAGACAAACCGTTACCCCTAATTATTTTCATGATTTCAAATTATTATTATTTTTTATCTTGAAAAATCTCTCTGTTCCCTTATGGCATATGGTTTTCTTTTTCACCTTAAACAAAGAATCAAGAGTAGGAATATACATTATAATTTCAGTTGTTTATAACAAATATAATTTTTGCAATTTTTTAATTTTAATTAAAATATTTTATTTTAATAAATAATTTATTTTATTTAAATTATTTCAAATTTTTTATGAGTAGGTAATGCATCAAAATATAATAAAATTAATCAATTTTATCATTTTAAATTGTTATTTAATTAAGTTTAGAAAATAATAAATTTTGGTTTGTTTATTAGGTAAAGAAATTAAAAAGTATAGAATTGGTAAAAAACCACACGACAAAATACTATTATTGTCACAAATTGATTGTACTAATGATAAAATTTTATTTCGTCATAATATATTCATTTTTTTGACATATTTATTTGTCATGAATAATATTATAGTGACAAAATAATTTTATTATCACTAATTCATTCAATTATGACAAAAATAATTCATATCACAAAAAATAAGCATTTTATGACTAATTTATATATCGCAAATAGTTATTTTTTATCATTAAAATTTTTTCCACTTAAATAAAAAGGTTGAAAATGTTTCCTCAATATCAAAGGTGTATTTCATCACAATATATTCATTTTTTGTACATATTTATTTGTCATAAATTTAATTATTTTTTGTGACATAATTTATTTGTCGTATATTAACATTATAGCCAATTATGACAAAATATTATTATTATCACAAATTGATTGCACTTTTGTCACAATATATTTATTGTTGTGACATATTTATTCTTCATAAATAAAATTATTGTGACGAAATAGTTTTTTCGTCACTAATTCATTAAATTGTGATAAAAATATTTCATGTCATAAAAAATAAGTATTTTGTGATGAATTTATATGTCGCAAATAGTTATTTATTATCATTAAAACTTTTTTCTCCAAAAAAACTGAAAATTTTTTCTTTATGTCAAATGTGACAAAATTGTATCTCGTCACAATAGTATCATTTTATGCGACACATTTATTTGTTACAAATAAAATTATATTTGGAACTAAAACTTTTGAAAAAATATAGAATTTTTTTACCTAGATATCTTATTTGTAACAAAATAATTTTATCGTCAATAAAATTTATCTAATTATGAGAAAAATAATTTGTCGCAAAAATTAAATATTTTGTGACGAATTTATATGTTGCAATAAGTTATTATATTGCCATTAAATTTTTTTCCCTAAAAAAAAAGGCAGAAAAATTTTTCTCCTAAATAAACCATGACAAAATATATTTATCGTCACAAAATTAACCTATTAGTGATGAAAATTTAAACATAAACTGACGTAAGATAATTTTGTCACATTAATAAATAATATGGTGATGTTTTAATAAATTCGTTGCTATAAGTTATAATTAGTGACAAAATTTCATACGTCACTAAAAAAATTGTCACAAAAAGTATAATTTTTTGTAATGGGGTAAGGTAGATTGCAAATATTTAATCTTTATAATGCTTATTGAGGTTAACCATTGTTTTTAGTAATTAGAATATTTTGTTTAATTTTCACTTTCCATCATGCTAATTAAACTTGGCTATTCCAATTTGACTATGAGTGTTTGATTGTGTTAATGCATGCCATTTCACTTGATTTTACTCTATAAAGTGTTTCTTGTTTTGTATTTTAAGTTGCAAAACCATCGAACAGATATTCTGGGATTTAATATTTTTTCGGCTATTATGCTTTGTTGGAGCTTCATACACAATTGGTACAATGAGCTCAAAAAGGGAAATATTTAGAAACAAAAGGAAAATAATGATTGCATTGCTTGACATCATTAGGATTGTACTCTCTACTTTGTACTATGCTATCTCTCATTTAATTACATCCCACTTTAGTCTTTCTATGTTCTCAATCTGTGGTATTTTGTTTTTATGAGATTCAGGTACTAATATGCCCTTGCCTTTTCCATATTTACTAATCCTTTACCTTTTCATGAGAAACACCATTTTTTTATATAATCTTTTTCTGCAAGATATTTATCTATTTGTTTCGTTAAAGAAAATTGTGATAGCATGATATTGTTAGAGAGTATGCCCTAAAGCCCATGTAAAAAGGGATGTATTTCATATGTATGAACTTATATTCTTAATAAAAGGCATCATTTATTTATTAATGCTATGTTTAAATACATGAGTTTGTAAATCTTAAATTAATAAATGAAGTCCTAGATATTATAAACATAGTGCAAAGGCAATCATGAAAGTGTTCATGATGTGAGATGTCTATTGCATGCAAATGTGTTAATATCTAAATATCCCTAGTCATAGAATTAATAAGATATGAGATTATTAATTCGGACGGACTAGCACATATTATGCTTCTTGAATGGTTTAAGCGGTGCTTCTCATAACTGTGATTATGGAAGATAATCAAAGTTAACATATGGATGCTTGTTAGAAGAACAAGTTCATTGGAGACCTGCAAAGAGAATCCTCACATGGATATTAAATCTATGTCAGTAAAGAATCTCTTCATAGCAGTTGTGCAAGTATCCTTAGACTTGAGATCACCAAAGTTATCTTAAGTAACAAGTGGTATACTTTGACTCCATAACTGATTACTTCTAACTGAGGGTGAACATAGTTAGGAGGTTGGATATATCATGACCTATTTGAAGATAGTTGAGTGATTGACAAAGGATTCACCATCCTAGATTTATTAAGGGAAGTTATCTCACATGATTCTATAATTGTCTTGTTCAGAAAATCTCTGGCCAGAGTAATATGCCAAGATGGATAGGGATCTATGAAGGGCATTTTAGGAACAATGGTTAAATTAATACAACATACATAATAAGATTTATATGAGTTGATAGAAATCCATACTCAAAATCTAATTGAGATAAGAGTGGTGAAAGGAGTAATTGCACGATAACTGTTTCTATGGAAGGGTATAGTCAAACCACTTGACTTTCCTGACATTTGGGTAGTCATGATGCCTAGCTAGAGGCCACTCATGATTTGTATAATAGTGTATCATAAATATCAATAGGGATTGATAAAATGATTTAAAAAAAAGTTTAAATCAAGTGAGTTTTGAATAGAACTCATAATTACATATTATACTATTAATATGGACAGGAACCCAATAGGTCACACACATATAGAGTAAAGGATAAAATGGTAAAATGACAAGGATAATAATATTTTATATTATTATGGGAGAAGATAAATGAACAAGAGAATAATTAATTAAAGAGTTTAATTAATTATGATCAAGTAGAATTGTTCGCAGAACTTTTTAGAAATATTCTGTATAATAGATCTAATTGAAGTATTATATTTCATAATTAATTATTATTGGATTATAAGTGTTATAGGGCTGATATAATAATTAATAGATCTATTAAAGAAATTAAAGAGGCCCAAAGAATTGATTTTGGTGCAGAAACCCTCTAGAGGAAGGGTTTCACGCCAACTTCAGGTAGAAGGCCTTAGAGGCCTAATTCTTGGATCAAAATAAATTAAATATAATACATATTTAATTTGGATGGATTTGGAATTCATTTGGGTGATTAAATCCAAGTGTATACATGAAGGGCCTAGTTTGTGGGTTTTGTGCATAGTCTTTTACGAACAGATTTAAATTGGATTTAATTGAGTCCAAATAAATTATTAATAATTTCAGAAGCCCATTTAATATTTCTCCAGCAATTTTAAAGAGCGCAATCCTATTATGAAGTTGGATTTTTAACCTAACTATAAAAATCTAAATGATAGGGATTTTAGGTAGAAGAAAACAATTAAGAGAAAAAGAAATTCTCTCTCTCAAAAACCCTAGCCGCCACCCCCTTGCTAGCATCAAGGGGAATTCGGTCAGCCTTGTGGTTCCTCCATTCTTGGTTCATTCAATCCTTCTCTAGTGTGGATTACTAATTGGAGGTATTCAATTTTGGACACTATGGTTTGCGACAATCCGGTGAGAAGAAAAATCAACTGTTCAACAAAAATCAAAGGTGAATTTTCTTATTCTCATTAATATGTATATTGTAAATTCATGGCAAGATCAGATCTATTGGTTAAAAATTTTAAATTTCGCTTATGTATGGGATGCATGTAACCAATAATTCCCAATAGATATTGGGTAAATGCTAGTTTCCATAATTACTATTATTTGTTCTGTTCTCTATTTTGCATGCTGCTGTTACTATTATTTTGCCATATGGTTACTAGTTCTATAATCTAACATTTTTGGTACAATGAGCTCAATAATTACTTGCTTAAACATGATTAATATAACTATGTTCAACCATTAAAACAAGAATTAGTAGCTCAAAATTGTATTTTCATTGTGCTTTCTTCTTGACAGTGATGAAGCTATTGCTACATTCCTAGATTGATGTATTTTAGTATATATATATATATATATATATATATATATATATATATATATATATATATATATATATATATATATATATATATATATATATATATATATATATATATATATATATATATATATATATATATATATATATATATATATATTTGAAATAGATTTGTTTTAATCCACAACTGCTTTGATTTCAGCCATTTTGTATCTATATTCAACCTACAGAGGATATAATCATCTATGCTTGTTACCATGTAGAGGACATCATTTCTCAAGACAAAGAAAGCAATAAAAAGTTAAAATCCTTAGCACAAAAAGCTTCGACTTTCTTGCTTGGAAGAGGTCAGTTCACCATCTTTAGTTTGGTCATCATCTTATAGTCATATAAATATAATGATTTATACATGTATTAATTTCAAGGTATAATTGTTGTTTTAAATTAAGCTTTATAATTATAACTAATTGTTATTATATTGCATAAGGATTATGCTTTTTGATATATTATTTGACATTTCCACAGATTAATTTTAGATCTGGTAGTTGCCACAGTTTCTGTTGCTTGAAGCTTTTGATTTTGTTGTTCAATGTACAGTTGCTATTTTTGAGTGCAATATAAAAGAGATTGAAGGGGTCTTTGTTGTTTCTGTTTTTATCTCTGAGGTAAGTCCCTTTATCTCTAGTTTGATTATTGTTTCCCTACATTGCTTTCTTATTCAATCATTTCACTATTTTCTTTGTCTCTAATGCATCTAGCTACATTTTGAAAATTGATTAATCAATCTGATTAACAGTAAGCTATGTTCGGTTAGAAAGAAGGAAATGGGGTAGTTGTATTTGAAAATAACATGGACCGTGTTCATTCATTTGCTTCTATTTAATACCTAATCATATCCCTCATCCTTTACATCCTCCCAAGCAAATAAAGCCATAGAGATGTTATTTACTATTGCATAACCAATTACTAGATTTTTGTACCAGGTACCACTCATCTAGAACTTGCCTAAGCTTGTTTTTACTCTTCTTTTAAATTCATTCGACAAGTTTAGGCATAACTCAAGCATAACTTGGGCAAGAACTGATCATGAAAGTCAACCAACAATTTAGTGCTTATATTAAACTTGAGTTCCCTACTAGTTTTGAAATTATGAGCTCCTATTCCTAAGATGTGAATTTCTTGGTGGAGCCTTCATAGAAAACAAAGTTTTTTTAACTTTTTTGTTGGCAGAATAGTAACAACTGCCAAGTAAAAGAAATCCCTAAAAGAGACTATTAGATGGGATCATATACCTTCCTTTCAAGTGTAAAAAAGGGATGTGTTAGCCCCAAGAATTTTTTTTTTCTTCTGATGCATGAAGTTGAGAAACATTGGAAGTTTAAATTTACTCGTAACATTTATTTTCTTTTTGTACATTTAAATATAAGTTTTAGTATTAATGGCCTGTTAGTTGGAGCTTGAGACTATTATTGTGATATCACAAACAACACTTTGAAAACAATACATGCAGTGTTGGTTTGCATTAGATTATATTCTCCCTTTCTAACTTTAATTGGATCATTTGCAATTTGGAGATCCTATATGCAGAGTTGCAAGTAAGATTCTCTTAATTTTGCAAGTGATGTGAGTTTCTGATTTATTTGGTTGCTGTATTAGCATATTTCATTCTGTAGGGCACTGGACTCCAACTAATGTTGATGGGATACTCTCCTCAATTTGAAAGTTATGTAGCCTCTTGGTTATGCTTCCAGGTCTTTGAAATCTATCTTCAAAAAAGTCAAATATTGTGCTTATGTCATTACTATATATTATTTGGAAATGGCTTCTTGTAATTTTTGTAATTGTTTTTAACTTTTTTTTCATGTGAAATGAAAACAATGTATGATGTGAAATTAGTAACTAAATTGGTGGTCTTTTCACGAGCTTGTATAATCTATTTAGGTCAATTTTTGCAAGATTAATCTCAACATAGCTCTTGATATCATCTAATAAGATCTTAGTATACAACTTAACATGTGCCTAGAGAAATCACTGCTAGAGTATAATAGGATGATATTAATATATTGATTCATCCCAACAAATGCAAATGAAAATATTTAGAGAGGCGATTGTTGATAGATTGTGAAACGATTATAATAATAATAAAAATTAGAAATTGATTGTATTTTTTTACGTTACTATAATATTTTTTTAAGTCAATGTTCATTACTTTATAAATATTAAATTTAATTGAATCACCTTAATAAATTATAATTTAATCATATATACATATTATTTTAATTTTAAAAATTAGAGTATATATATTTTTTAATAATATATAATTTAATTTTTTAATTTAGAAAACTTTTTTCATTTTTAACAAAAAATGATTTTATTTTCTGTTTTCAAGAAAATAATTTTTATTTGTTGATAGATGAACGTATTTTTCAAATTTTTCGTATAAATCATTTAATTCAATTTTTTAAGGAAATAAAATATAAAAAACAGTATTCCAAAGGTGTGTTTGGTAACATTTTTTGTTTTTTATTTTTTATTTTTTAAAATCCATAAACTGTTTTTAATTTTTGTTATTTATTTTTCAAAAATTGTTTAAAAACCGTTTTTCTATTTATTTTTTAAAAAATATTCTAAGATCCATTAATACATATTATACATATATATAATCTATTTATTAATATTAAATAATAAATATTTAATAAAATTCAAAATTTAAAATCTATTACATTAAAAAAAATCATCATATGGTGGTAGTGGTGGTAGCGATGTTGGTGACGGTAGTAGCAGTATGGTGGTGGCAATGGTGGTGGTAGCAGCAACAATAGTTTGGTGGTGGTGGCGGTGACAGTAATGGAAATAGCAATGACGGTGACGACGGTAGCAATGATGGTGATGGCAATAGAAATGGTAGCGGTGGTGGTAGCCATGGTGGTGGTGGCGACGGTGTAGTAGTGGTGGTGGTGCCAGTAGCAGTGTGCTGGCGATGGTGGTGGCAAAGATGGTAGCGGCAATGGTGGTAGCGACGACAGTGATGGTATGGTGGTGACGGTAATAATGGCAAAGATGGCAACGGCAGTGGTGATGGTAGTGGTGGTGGTGGCAGCAGTGATATGGTGGCGGTGGCGACAATAGTAATGGTGGTGATGTGGTAGTGGTGGCTGTGTGATGATGGTAGCGATGGTGATAATAAGGATGAAATAATTAAATTATTAATAAAAATAAAATAATAAAAACCACATTTTAAAGATTTTTTATTTTTATTTTTGTTGTTAAAATTACTTCTTAAATTTTTACAGAAATAAAAAAATAATAATTTTGTTGCATATATTTTTATTTTATTTTTAAGAAAAAAATCAAAAATCAAAAACCAAAAACAAAATCGTTCTCTAACGAACACACCCTAAACGGACCCAAAGATTCTCGTCAATTTTGCGTTTGCGAGTCATTCCTTAGCTAATTTCCCAAATTTTTTGAGCCAGAGACAAAGGGCCTGTTTACTTATAGAAAATTGCTCCAGTTTTCTAGAAATTTTTTTTTATAGAAAACAGAAAATAGAGATCATGTTTATTTTCATTAGTTTTCTAAAATAGAAAACAGAAAATGAATTTTCCAGTTTTTCAAAATAAAGAAGAAAAATTGAAAAACTAATAAAAGATGTTTTTCAAATTTTCTAAATAATATTAATACACACACATATATATATGTACATACATAAATATACATATACATGCATATGTAAATTTTTGTATGTGCATACATATATACATATGGATATGTATATACATACATATGCATATGTATATGTATACATACATATGTATATGTATGTATATATATGTGCATATATACACATACATATGCATATACAAATATATATACATACATACATATACATATAAATATGTATTTATACATATACATATACATATACATATACATATACATATACATATACATATACATATACATATACATATACATATACATATACATATACATATACATATACATATACATATACATATACACACACATACATATTCATATACATGTATCTGTATGTGCATGCATACATACATATGTATATATATGTATGTACATACATATATATACAAATGGATATATATATATATACACACACACATACATACACATACATGTACATATGTATGGATTCATAAATACATGTGTATGTATGTGCATATATTCACATACATATGCATATACATATATATATGTATGTACACACACACACACACACACACACACACACATATATATATATATATGTATAAATGTATGTATGTATGTATACATATATATACATGTAATATCTGTATGTATATATATATACATACGTGTGTGTATACATACACACACATAAATAAACGCTCCATTTTTTCATTTGTTGATAAATAAACGCGTTTTTTAAATTTTCTACGGAAAATAAATATTTCAATTTTCTAAGAAAATAGAAAATAGAAAACAGAAAACTATTTTCTGTAAGTAAACGCATCCAAAAAGTTTCTAAATCCTTAAAACCTAATTCCCTTCGATGCTGCTGCCCTTTTAGCCCCCACTTCATCTCTCTCTCTCTCTACTCATCACTGGAGATTACTTCCTCATTTAACTGCAGCTCAGCTTCTTTCTCAGTCGCTGCTTTGCTTCAGGTCTTAGGTAGACTATCTTTTTCAATTTATTATTCCTTTTCTTTCTGTATACAGTTAATTCAGAAGAAATTCGAACCATATTTGTTAGGTTCTTTCTTACTTAACATGTGAAATATATGATGATACTTAAATGAAAGCTTTTTGCGTTTTTCTCGGCAACCAAACACCCTTTCGGATTATGTGACTGAGTGCTGAAGTCAATTTATGAGAAATAGTTAAAGAGCTGAAATCACTTTCTTCTTCTTCTTCACTTTTCTGTATGTTGCCTGCCGTATTCTCATTTCTTAAATGAGTTTGGGCCGCGTTGCCATCTCTACAAATCCTGTGATAGGATTATTTTTTTATCTCCTTTCAGTGGACATGATGCATTTTTTTTAATTCCTTTTTATTAATTTAGTTGGTTCATAGTTTTCTTCTTTCAACAGTAGATTTTAGAGATAATTATACATTGTTTGAGACCAAATGGGTGGAAGAGAAAACCTTTTGATAAAAAGTATTAGATTATTTGATAAGTTTCCATTTTGGAAAGAACGTGTTAAGAGTAATGGAAGAGCATAAATTAAGATTTTTGATTGAATGTTTTCAAGGAAATAAACACCATAGAAACTCTCTTTACTTTGAAAATTTGAATTATTACTTTAATTTGGAGTTCACTGTAAATGGTGCGGTGTGTTTTTATAATGCATGGTAATAATTAATGAGTTACTTTTGTCTAAATCGGGTTTACCAACAATTGCTAATGAACAAGCCCATGGCAAGTTGCCACAGAGAAAAAAATAAATTAAAAAACTTTATGTAACCAACATATAGCTATTAGTTTATTCGTATCCTTTTAAGCTAATCCATAAACTTTGTCCATGTATATACATAATAAATAAATAATATTCAATATTCTGCTGCTTTCATATATAAATATAGTTTTCGAGTAATTACAAAAGATTATATATTTCAAATGTTAATTACATGAAGAATGTATTTTCATTTACAATATATTGGAATAGTATAGTTTACAAAATCATAATAAAGAAAGAAAACTAAATAATATTTGACCTGATATTCCTAGATCTTTCTCTGACTCCCGTCACACTGCTTCTAAGCTTCGATCCCTTTTTTCTTAACCTACCCATAATTATATATAATCCACCATTTTACTCTTTTATCTACTACTTAACATATATATATATATATATATATATATATTGCTAGCACATCTAAAATATGATGGTTCTATTTTTTTATTTTACATTATACTTTAATGGGGGATGCAGTGATGTTCAACCTTATTCTGACAGTAAAATGTTAGTGTAAGCCCTAGCCCCAATACATTGTAACGAAACACTTGAAATTAATAAAATAGGCATTTGTTTTATCCTTTGTATTCCTGTGCATATCAATTGATAAAACTATCCAAGAGTGTTGTTTCGGTTTAAGTTATCATGTGTGAGGCACATGGATTGTAAGACCTTGAAACAAATGAGACATCATTCTAAATATCCCTAGTCAGTCATTGTTATGGGAATAACAAATGAATTAAGACTAGTATGCTCTCTCTGATCTTATGAGTTCTGTCTTACGGATCATTAGGACAAGAGTGTCAATCAGAGATCATAGATACATGTTAAAAAACATGGTATCTGGATTCGATCCGCTCATGAGAACACTACATGGTATAAGTCATAAGTGTTTCTCATATGCAAGTTTTGTATCGGAGTTCTTAGACCTAAAATTTCTATGAAACTCTTTATGAATTACTGTGTACTTTGACATACACCTAACGTGCTCGTAACAGAGTGACAAGTACGGGTATGATTGGCTATGCACTGATTCATGTTAGAGAGCATGAGAGAAGTGAAGGGATTACCCCTCTCGATAAGAGAGAAAAATATCACCGGCCACTTGATCAGTGAACTGAGAAGTGTATGGCCATACCGAGATGAAATAATGAGTAATCATTATTTATCTGAGAATTCAGTGTCATTGGAATATCAAGAAATGAATTAATGTATATAAGGATGACTAGTTCCATGCCTTATATTAATTCTGATATTTATGGGTAAGGGACTATGCGAAATTGCATTAGGTCACCAAATGCCATATGCATTTTCATTTAATTTGGAATGCTATAATATCTTGCTAGAGAATATATATAGCCTTTGAATTAATTTATTAATTCATTGCCAACATTAAATGGACCTATAGGATCGCACACAAAGCATTGGGCTTAAAATATTTAAATTAAGTATTGGACATTAATTTGGGCTTTTAATTAAAGTCAAATTAATGTATGTAATGGGTTATAATATTGCTATTGGGCTTTGGTCCATGAGAGAGAGAAATTCAGCCCATAAGGTTTAATTTCAATTAATTAATTATCTTGTGTTAATTAAGTTAATTGAATATTAAAGCCTAAAGGAATTTAAATTAAATTAAATCACTTATATATTTAATGATGTGGCCGAAATTCCAAGAGGGAAATCAAGGAATTTCGGCACATGCTATATATATTTAAATTAAGTGATTTCATTTATTTAAATGTCTTATGTTTTATTTCAAATTTGAATTTAAATTCAAAGGAGTTTAATTCAAAATTTATTACTTATCTTTAGGAAGTGATAGAGTTTGAATTAATTATCTTAGGATAGTTGAATTCAGATTAATGACTTGCCAAAGGATAAGCATATATATTAAAAGAAATAAAACCCTAAACCTAATTTTTTTGTGGGATGAATAGTAACTCGTGAATAGTGACTCTCTCTCTCTTAATTCTTTTGTTCAATTTTTCACAAGGAGAAAGGATTGTTCCTCATTCTCTTGTGTTATTGAGCAGTAATAGCAATCTAAAGAAGTACAAAATCAAGTTTTGTAGCTTCAAACTATAACCCTTATACAATACCGAAAAAGAGATCTAGCAATCTCGTTTTTAAGCCGACGGTGTAATTGTGTGTGTGAGAATAGAGGGAGTGGCGCAAAAGGCTATTCCTTGGCATTGGTGATCGAGATCTAAGGCGGACAAAGCCATCTTAGTTGATGGTCATCATCGGAATAAAAGTTTTAAAAGGCATCAAAAGTTATAAGTTCGATAACCCTAAAATTGCATGTTTCGATTCTATCTTTGGATATGTATGGTATGTATGATAAAATTTTTGTTTTTCCGCTGTGCTATCATGATTATCATACCATGTCATATTCCATCATAAAAGAATTCTATGATAGGTTTGTATTTCTTAATGACTCTTTTTTGTTTATTTTGCAGCAAACATAATATTGGCTATTTTTTCATTTTAAAAGGCTAGATGTTTTGTCATTTTAAAAGGCTATGTAACTTATTTTAATATTTTTTTTTGTTATACTTATTTATGCATATTGTCAGTAAATTTATTTACTCAAAGGTGCTTTAGAAAAGGGAGAAATTGCATAATGTATATGTTGTTTTGTAGTCTATGGCAGGGAATAGAGTAGGTGAAGAACTTGAAAGCTACATATAACCTTATTTAACTTTTAGCTTTTGCTAGTGAAATTGCATGTTTGAGTTTCATGTCTAAACTAGATGTTTGTATGGCTAGATTAAGCTTAAAAAGGAATTGGTTATGCATTCATCAATAAGAGAGTATGTGACAGGTCTATTGAACTAAAAATTATTTTTGTTAAAATAAGTGGCAAAAAGCCATTTGTTGTTGTGCATACTAGTCTAGTAGAGCTTTTGACATGAAAAGAGTTGCAGGTGTGCACTTGCTTTCCATCATTAACTGTTTGCCAACATTAGTCACTATTATTATTTGGTTCTTCCCCTTTAACAAATAGCAATAACATGTTAATCAACTCAGAGCCACTGTCCTTTTGCTTATATAAGTAGGATAGACTTCTAATCTTCTTCCCAATTTGCAAATAGTGATAACCTGTTAATAAATTCTTAGCCACTGTTATAAATAAACAGCATAGACAGTTCATCTGTTCCCCATTTGTAAATAGATATATATGTTAATAAATTCTTATCCACTATTCTTGTGCTTAGATAACAGTTTGAACTGTTAATTTTCTTTGAAACTTCTACTGTCATGTTTCTAGATCACCTATATTTTTGTTTACAATCATGCCTATTTTGTATACATTAGTCAATAAATTATGCACATTTTATCTGTGGTGTTCTATCTTCTTAATTATGGAAGTTAATACTTTTGGCTACTCTTAAAAACAGGCTGTTTGGCTCATGAGCTTGGTCATCTAAAATGCGATCATGGTGTGTGGCTCAAATTTGCCAACATTCTTACCCTTGGAGCATATACTGTACCGAGTAAGTCTTTGGGGCCTTTTAGTTTGTATGAAGGAGTATGGGGATTCTGAGTTCACAAATTTAAGCGTAATTGGTACTTCTACATATATAGAAGTCATTTATCCGTAGTGTTTTCTTTCTCCCTTAAAGCTGTCCTATATTTTATTATTTAGAGATATTAAATGGAGTTTATACTTGAAGAATATGAGCAGTGTTAGCCCTGTGATGGCTGCTATGCAATTTTAATTACATGAATAATGTGAAAGGAGGGTTTTGATAGATACATTTGGAGCACTTTAGAGTCTGGATTAGAGAATATATTTGATTTTCTTATTTCGATTATTTCTTGCTTTTTCCTAATTTTTTCTATTAAGTTCTTTTAAGTTCTAAAGTAGAAGAACTTTGTGCTACATATGTTAATTTGTACAGGTGAATCAGTTTCTTATCGGCTTAAATGTTAATTGGTTTTTACGATTTTTGGGTTGTTGATTTTGATGTTAATGTGACTATCTCATTTCAAGTACCTTTTTCAAACTCTACATTCCTGATGCACTGTAAATTTGCAGACTTTCAACACTACAAAAAAACTGCAAATTAGCGACGAAAAATTTCGTCGCTTAAATACCATTTTTTCGTCGCTAATTAAAATTAGCGACACCCAATGAACAGTCACTAATAGGCCAGTTGCTAATATATTAGCGACGGAAATCAAATTCAATCGCTAATTTAGCGACGAAATAGTTCGTCGCTAATTTTTTATCGTCGCTAATTTATATTCCTAATTAGTCGTTGAATTAAAATAATAATATTTAGCGACTACATTTTCCGTCGCTAATTAAAAATTACTGTAATTAATCGCTAATTAAAAAATTACTGTAAAATTTAGCGACGAAATTTTTATCGCTAATTATTTCTTAAATTCTAACGTCTGTCAGTAGCGACAGTTGCTGTCGCGAATCCGTCGCGAAATTATTGCATAATTTAATTTTTTTTATTTTATTTTTAAATTTTCATCCTGTACACAATATAAATAATAATGTTATACTATAAAAGTCATATATAATAGATACAAATATAAATAATAATCTTATATTTATATATATATATATATATATAATTTGTAATGAATTCATTACAAATATAGTCAACATAAAAAATCAATATATAAAATAAAGTGCAGTTAAATCAAGCACTTAACTAATTCCTAACAAAAATGGAGCATGACAGCATCCCAACAACTTTCTTTCTATAGTCATTATCCTATCAACATATCCCAGCAAACTGAGCAGTGTACAGTACTGAAGTTGTTGGCCATAATGTGTTATTGATTCTTCAATTTGAAAATTAATTTCCTGAAAGAATTTTGAATATCTAAACTACAAAAGAAAAAATATAGTGAAAGAAGTTACATAATGCAAGTTATATGATAAACAAACTGAGTAGTGTATTTTTCCAAGCAAAGCAAATGGAGTATTTAAATGCAGTAAAAGTATTTGCCAAACATGTTGGAGGTTTAGTAAAAGTATTTGTCAAACATGTTGGAGGTTTAGGACATCCATCATGGACAACCAACCAATCCCTGGTTGTAGAACTGGCAAAGGAGAGAACGGGATTTTAGAGGTTGTCCTAAATAAAAAGCCTTATGTATAGTCATTGGCCCAACTAGATTAAACTAGCAAAATGACATTTTTTATTCTCCCTGCTGCATTAATGTTCATATGTTTCCTTAATCATGTGAAGTTATCATAATGCAATTGCTGCATGGCAAAGATACATTTCAAGAACAAAAGGTTGGAATTCTTATTTTTTTAAAATGATTGTCCTCTAGCTGGTGGTAACAAAAAAAAAGCTGACAAAGACTAAAACTTAGCTTGAAATGGAAGTAAAGGAAAAAGGAAAGGATAAGATTGAAGGATATGACTTATCCAACTTTTGGGAGTTAAATTATGGAAAAAGAAAAGATGAGATGGGTCCCTTTTGCTATCCCTAAAAAAATGAAAAGTATGCCTCTCCTATAGCTAAAGATATGTTCTTAAGACTATTTACCCCTTTGTCCATAAAATTAGTGTGAGCAAAACCAAAGCAAACCATATGCAATTCAGTATCTTAGGTTTGATTATTTAGGTTCTTCAATCTACTCAATTCAGTTTATGCATATTGAAAACCGAATAAACCGAACTCACCAACGTTTATAAGTTTATATATGCCTGTGTAATTGTTGTGATTTTTATATATATAATGTATATAAGTCATCTAATACACACAGATAGTTAATTCTCTAATACATACATACATACATACATACATACATACATACATACATACATACATACATACATACATACATACATATATATATATATATATATATATATATATATATATATATTTGCTAATTTAAAATGAACCTAGAAAGTTTATTAAAAACATAAAGAATATTAGTGCCCATAAAAAAAGGCCAATAGAAAAGTCACAAAGGCCTAAAACTGGAAAAACCAAACTGAACTTTCCAAATTATTTCAGTTAGTTAAGTTCGGTTATCTTATTGAATTTCTGGTGATTTGGTTATCTTTTCAAAGAAGTTATGTATTTTAGGTTTTGATTGTTTTCATATAGAATCAACTGATTGCACACCCCAACTCAAGATCCTTTGTCATCCCTTAAAAAGCCCAAATGTGGTAATTGGGTTAACTTTTTTTCCTTTATACTTTTGTCCCTCTCGAATTGGACTATCCTTTGTTTCTTATCCAATAATTACAAAACTCACTACTGCAAGAGACTTTTAAGTAACATCACGCCCAAAAACCATATATAATATTTTTTACCCCCACATAAATAATGCATCATGTCATTCAAGAAAAGAGAAAATGAATTTGTACCTTGTCAAGGGAATGGATATTATTATGCTTCCCAAAAGTGTACTGGCCATGATAGTGCTATTTGATGCATCAAAATTGTCAGTGATACCATCACATCCCATTGACAAATCATCAACAGGGAGTCTATACGAAAATGATCCCTATTAAAGGCATATTGGCAATCAGTAAGAGCAAAGCCAAACACTACAATGATCAAGTTAGCTTAAAATACGTTTAAAAAACAAGTAAGAGCTTATAAGAGATTAGATTAGTACCTGATATTCATTTATATGGTCCTCACCTTCATTAAAACCTAATACAAATGCTCTCATAATAGCTAAATTATTAATCATTATAACAATTATAATGTACCTATTATTCTTATTCAATTTATATTAAAATAAAAGTCTAAATCCCTAATATTACCAGTATAATCTATTCATTCACGTTTAAAAAAGCTTCCCTTTTGACGTTTCCTCTCTTCCTCCATTATCTCATATACAAACCAAAATTACACAAAATCAAATCTCATAAAGAGCCAATCAGATTCTGAATGAAGTTCTATACTTGGGGTTTTACATTATTAGATGAACAAATCAACATCAAATAATATAAATAAGGCATTTCGCAGAAGTTACTGCCACAATCAGTTAGAAATTTCAGATAAGTTCAAATATAATAATAATTACAAGAAATGATGACGGGTTAAATCTGAACTAAGCCTAAAATCAACTGCATTGGTCATTCAGTTAGGTAAATTAAATCTTTCTAGTCCAACAATAATGGAGGCCTATAAGAATAAATCCATTCCAATGGGATTCCTTCATATGAACCACCAGAAATAGAAGGATTCAAAATAGAAGAAAAAAAATAAGTCTTCCAAGCTTGAATCATATCAATCAAAATCTTACCTAAAATCCTTCAAATGCAGCAAACAAAAAGCTCGTTCCTTTTCTTTTGCTGCAAAAACAAAAACTTGCAAATCTCATCTGTATAAAGCCATCTACGACAATGGCGGTACAAAAAACGAACACAACAAATGGGTAGACTTGAAATGAACAAAAGATACAAACTTTACACCATTCAACGAAGCTCACCAGTCGCTCAACATTCAGGAAGCCCCAATCTTCAACTTTCAAGGACTTGGGTCATTTTTAGGAGTCTCATAAACAGACAGAAGAATCGAAAAGGAGAACCGAAAGTCTAAAGATATGGAATTAGGGCTCCACAACCAAAGAAAAGTGGTCAGGTCAACTGATTACAGAGAGAAATAGAGGTGTTGCAATTCAATATCATTAAGTACCAATCAGTATTCTCAATCTCAATCACAAAATTCAGAAAGAATCTTGAGAATCCAAGCTATCATTTCAAGAATTTCTCATATTCTTTTTATGCTCCAAATTAGGGTTCTTATATGATTAATTATATCAGAAAAACAAATAACAATTTCAACTTTTATGGTAGTTTAAAAAAAAAAGAAATCAACTTTTATAGAATCTACAGTAAGATTTTAAGGCCCTGAAATTTCAATACAAGAATGCTCAATTTAGCTAGTTCTTTTTGAAATCTGATAGAAAGCCACATATAAAGTACAAAGAAGAAGATCTAGATTTAACATTTTTCCCAATTTTTTTCAAAATCCCTAGATTTAACATTTTCCCTAATTTCACAACTCATTCAATAACAAAGAAAAATCGAAGTGTACCTTGTGAAATAAAAGAGAAAATCCCTGCAAGGGCTGCACTTTAAGGAACTGAAGCACGGAGGGCAGCAGGGGGCATGATGCCACACGATGGAGAGAAGGAGAGGAAGAAGAACAATGGCATTAGAGAGCTACAGTAGCAGCAGGAAGTGGAGGTGGCAGCTTGACGGTAAGGCGTGACCAGAGAGGGGCAGAAGGAGGAGGAGAAGGGGATGATCGAAGGGGAAGAGGTGGTGGATTACCCTAGAAGCAGCAAGAGGATATTTATATCTCATCCTCCAAAATGGTACAGTTTTGGCTAGGAATGGGAAATTTTCATTTAAGCCCCCCTAACATTCTTTTTTTTGCCCTCTAACCATTAAATTCTTATGTTTAAAACCAATATCAATTTTAACTTAAGCCAATAATTCTCTCTCATTTTTTATACCTATTTATTTTTATTGTAAACTAGGTTATGCTTAGGGTTGGGTTAAGTAACCATGCTATTAGATTAATTTAAATTCGGGGCATTATAGAGAAATAGGCAAATAATATCATATAAAATATTTTTTAAAAATAATTAGTGAGCATAAATATTCACTTAATCTTTTTTTTACTGAAATAAATTAATATTAGCGACACAAATATTCCCAAATTTCATTAACTTTTACCCTTATGTAACTATTACAAAATTATATTCACTTTTACCCTTAGTGCGAGAGAATGCATCTAGGTCTGAAACATAGCAATGTACCAGTTCAACTATATAGTTTTGAATGTACTCACCAAAAATAATCTTCACCGTTCAAAATTAACAACAAGGAGTTTTTAACGTACTCACCAAAAATCAGGCCAATCTAACGGTAAATGATTTTCCAATCGTCTTCATATACAAAACTGGTCATTACGTAAATAATCCAAAAAATAACCTCTTTTTTGCAACAAAAACTGAACTTACAGATCTTAAAAAATAATCTTCACCATCCAAAATTAAAAACAAGGAGTTTCAAATGTACTCACCAAAAATCAAGCCAATCTAACGGTAAATGATTTTTCGATCGTCTTTGTATACAAAACTGGTCATTACGTAAAAAATCTAGAAATAAGCCTTTTTTTGCAACAAAAACTGAATTTACAGACCTTAAAAACTATTCTTTACCATTTAAAATTAACAACAAGGATTTTTGAACATACTCACCAAAAATCAGGCCAATCTAACGGCAAATGATTTTTCAATCATCTTCGTATACAAAACTATTTATTAAGTAAAAAATCCAAAAATAACCTCTTTTTTGCAACAAAAATCGAACTCACAGACCTTAAAAACTAATCTTCACCATTCAACTCTATTGTCTTATTCAACTAAATAATAAATTAAGCTTAAAATCATATACGCATTAAATTGAAATGGTAGAGAGATGTGAGGGAATAGAAAATGTTATTTT
This sequence comes from Excoecaria agallocha, assembly GCA_037975025.1. Lineage (NCBI taxonomy): Eukaryota > Viridiplantae > Streptophyta > Magnoliopsida > Malpighiales > Euphorbiaceae > Excoecaria > Excoecaria agallocha. Next base: position 44,207,714 of record CM075806.1, on the reverse strand, counting down.
TATATGTACGGTAAATTTTTGAAATTATTAAAATGCCCTTATCAAATTTCATCATTTTATCCTTGTATTCAAGTATAATTTTATAAATAAATATTTGAATTTTTTTAATAATTTAAAATTTGCTCAAAATTTTAACAAAATAAAAAAAATTATAAATTTTTCATCATTATTTTAAATGAAATAATAAACTTTATATTATTATTATATAAATATTTATATTTATTAGTTTTCATAATATGACTATATAATACTTATAACAATTACTTTATTATTATTATTAAAATGTAATTTTTTTAAATAAATAAGTTTATATTTGGGGATAATTGATAAAAAAAATCAATAGAATTTCTAATAATTTAATATTTGATTTAAATTTTATAAAATAAAAATTAATTACAAATTTTTTTATTATTATTTTAAATGAGATAATAAATTTTATATTACTATTTTATAAATATTGACTTTTATTAATTTTCATAATGTGATAATATAATAATTATAACAAGCAGTTTATTATTATCAAAAATATAAATTTACTAAATAAATAATTTAAATTTTGAAATAATTGATAAAAAAATTATTACAAAATTATAATATAATTTACAAAATTTTGTTTCAAAATAAAATATCAATTTCATATGATCTATATTAAAAATACATGAAATAGTAAAAGCTATTTGCGACGGATTAGCGACCACATAGATTCGTCGTTAATATTTTTAAGTGAGATCTAATACAATTAGCGACACATTTTTCGTCACCAAATCTTCGCAAAAAGTGGCACGGTTTTTTCCCTCCAAAATTAGCAACTAAATTAGTCATCGCTAAATTTTCTAGTACTAATTTTCAAAATAAAAAATTAAAATAAATTAGCGACGGTAAGTTCGTCGCTAATTCTGTCGCAAAACACGGCGCGTAATTTTCCCGCCTATAATTAGCGACTGTTTATTAATTTCGTTGCTATTTCGTCGCAAAAAATGAAAAATGACCTTCCCACGATGGAATTGTAAAACAATCGCGAATCCGTCGGTAAATTTGTGACGAAAATATATCCGTCGCTAATTTTAGTCGCTAATTGACAGTTTTTTTGTAGTGCAAAGGCATTAAGGGCAGAATCATAGTTCTTTGAGATGATAACAAGCCTAATTATTTTTCGTGAGACATTAGGTGAGTAATTCTATCATTTTGATTTTTAAGATGGATATGCTTTTGGCATTTATATATTTTTCTGAGTTACCCTGCGTGTTAACTCATTTGTTACTTCAAATTTTTTGCCTTATTTTCACAAGTGGAAATGTCCAGATTGTATGCAAGGTTCTGTTTGATCTACTAGTGTGAAAACATTATAAGGAATTCTCTTTTTATGTTCCCCTGCAAATAAGTTACCCAATATTCTGATTCATTTTTTTTATTAGACATTGTATCAAAACAAAATCTCCAGCTACTTAGATGAATGCTAAGACTTCACTTGAGGTTGCTGCTGATGATATTTGAATTGAATTGTTTGTTAACTCTATGGTAGAGTATTTAAATGAGTTTTTGAGCATAGACATTGTTTGGTTGCTAATGTAATCTATCTATGATTAACATCATTTTCGATGTCATAATGACCCTACATGCTCGGTTGTTGGATATTAGTTGCTTGTTTTTGCCTATATGTACAATGATCCTTTAAATAGTAAGTTTGGTAGTATCTATCATGGACATCCATCATCTGTGTTCGATATTGAATTGTTGATCTTTAAGGCCATTTCCTAGATATTAGTAAGCTTTTAAATTAAATATTAATTGAATGCTAAGATAATGATTTGTGTCTGTAAATCATGCCATTTCCTAAATATCAAGCCGCATAAACTACCTAGCATGTTGTCCAAAATTAATAAATAAGTAGTTGTATTCTATATTAGTTGTTATCTTGTATGACATGTTAATAGGGAGTTGTACGTTTTCTTTAGCCAGAAGAAAAGAAACCTGTTTTAAAGTTTACTTCCCATTTTGTCCTTTATCTGGGTCTCATTTTATCTGGGATTGGGACTGGCTAGTGGCATCTCTTTGCCTCAAGCCACACTCGTGTCTATATGGTTTAGGCTGCAAGTCAAATGAAATCCAACACTAGTTAGCTTAACTTTTACAATGGAACAAAACCACGCTGTTATCAAAATTGTGAACTTTTCTGTCTTCTTTGTTTGCTTAGTGAAACTTCATTGAATTTACCATCCTTATAGGCTTTTTTTTTCTTGTAGTGATGTTACATAGATTTGTGTTGAGCTTAAACAAGAGATGGATGAGCGGATCGGATAGATCCAACAATAGATGGAGATGCAGCAACAATTTTTCCAATAGCAGATTTAGGAGTAAATGCATCTATTCACATTATAGTTATAAGTATATAGTAGGACATTTTGGATGATATTTGTTATTGTTATTATTTTAGATGTACAATTAACAATGATATCCATTAGAAAATAATAATTTTTTCATGGATATATATATTATTATATTAAATATTAAGTATATAAATATAAATTTGTCATTTGTAATTTATTATGTAAATGATTAAATTTTTATATTAATTCAATAAATTAAAAAATAATTTTAATTTAAAAAGGGATTAGCATTCTAGATAGTAGCTATTTCGCTATAACTTAGCTATAATAGAATTTTACCTGACTTTGAAAGAGCACATTAGTGACAGATACTTTTTCGTTGAAATCATATTAGTGACAAAATATTTATCTCTAAATAAGGAAAAATGTATTGTATGGCGACAAATGTATTGTCACAAAATTTAGCGAGAACATTGTTGTAGTGATATGGCGATGAATGTATTGTCGTAAATTTTAGCGATAATAATATTGTAGTGATATGGTGACGATTGTACTATCATCGCAAAATTTAGCATGAATAATGTCGTAGTGATACTACAACAAAAATACTATATGGTGATGAATATTTAACGACAATATTTAGTTCTCGCTAAAATTTGGTGATAATTTATTTTCTAAATTCTGCGACAATGATTTTTATTTCAAAAAAATTGTTGTCGCTAAGTTGTCGATAAATTGATTTAGTGACGAAAAAATATCAGTAAGTGACAAATTTTATCGTCGCTATTTTGCATTTTTTTAGTAGTGCAAATTACATAAAATAAGTTACTTTAGGTATCCACATACGTTAATTCACCTTGATTTCTTCAATTTTCATTTTCTTTTCCTTTCTTCTCCTTCTCCTCTTCTTGTTCTTCACCTAAACCGAATTGTGCACAAGGAATATCCATGAATTTCTCCTCAATTTTTCATCCAAAATCAAATGAAAATAATATTTTACCCAATTCCCCAATTAATTCTAGGTAAAATACATAAATTCACTTACTTGGGTGATTTTCTCTCACTAAATTTTATCACTTTTCAAGTTTGTTTTTCCTTCAATTCTTTATCTAAGGTAGAGAGAATGATATTTATGGAATCTAGGTGAAATTTTGGTTAGAAATATGGTGGGAATTGAAAGCTTGAAGAAAGAAAATTGTGGAGGGAAACTAAGGAGGAATTTGGCCATGTGAGGAAAATTGTGGAGGGAAAACTAAGGAGGAATTTGGCCATGTGAGGAAGGTGGGGAAAATGGCTGATTTTGGGAGAGTTTCGGAGAAATTTCTCCACTTCTCTAATTTGTCCTTTCGTGTTTTTAAATGGAGGGTCAAGATGTAGTCAAACACTATTCAATCTAATGGCTTATATTAAATCATTTGTCATCCTCTCATTGTCTATATATTTTAATTATTATTTTACTTCCAAAATAAGTTTAAAATTATGTAAAAATATTAGCTAAAACATGTTTTAAATTTTGGATCAATATGACTTCATTTTAACATACTTCTAAGTCCAGAGGTAAAATTTATCGATTTGAAATTCAAAAATTTAAAATTATCTAAAAATTTATTTTTCATTTTTAAATATTAATTGGATTATTTCTAGTGGTTTCATGCAATTGGAATACTTTTTTGAGATTTGTATAATATTTTCATGCTAGTCAAATTTTGATCACAATCTAATGTGGTTTATGTAATTTTTTCATTGTCAATTTTGAAGGTCTATTTTATCTCAATTTTAACTCAAATTATATTATTAGACTCGTCATAAATTGTACTTTCTAGTGTTGATGAAAAAAATTTAATGGGTTTCGGTTGATACTATTTATCCCGGTGTCACTACTCACCCCCGAAACGTACTATTTTGACAAGCCAGATTGTAAGGGTGTCACAATTCTCTTATATACATAGAACTGCTTCCCACACACTAGAGTTTTCTCCATATTTTTATGGCTTTCTCTCTAAACAAAAGCCCCTCTCTAACTTAATTATTAGAATACTTATGTTAGGATACACTTGCTCTAGCTTTTTGACCCTTCTCTTCATGTTGTTAGGAATTTCGACAAGTTCGACCATCCGAAGGGACCTCAATTTTCATAGCACATCACAAAGTACTATAGTTATGCTTCATGATTAAATTTTTGCACTTCAACTATAAAATGTAAATAATAACTAGATTTCTTCGTTTCTTTCCCAATCAATTTTTGCTCTTCAACTGTATAATGCATATAACAACTATGTCTTGTCAAAGAAAGCCATTACTTACCCAACCAGAGAAATTTTAAGCAATTTCGAATTTCAGAATTTGTGAAGAATATAAAATGACATAATGCATATCTATACATTTAAATTGGACTTTATAATTCACTTGAACAATTAAATTAATTTTAACAATAACATATAAAATACTAATAATTGTCAATTTTGCAAATAATAAATATGAATTCGTTGCCTTTGAAAAAGGAGAATGTAACATTCAATTGCGTTAATGTGGCATAGCACAATTTTAAAATAAAAAAGATACCCATCAAAATCAATTAAAAAAACCTGATTAATTTCCTTTTTAATTTTCATAAGTATCACTATACATTACATGTGGAAAATGTATTTTCATCACTTTGGTTTAAATGTGATGTTAGTTCGATTGAGTGTCACACGCTCCAATTTTTCTAAAGCAATGTGAATTAGTAAATATTATTTGTGAAAATGACCAGTATAAATGCTCAATAAGTCATTATTAAAATTTAATTGTTCAAATAAATTGTGAAACTAAATTTAGATGTTTTTATATGTATTAAATAATTTAAAATAAAAACAAATAAAATATTTTAATATTCTTATAACTTATTCCGTAAGGCTTTTAGTTTTAGCAATTTTATCCAAGGATTTTGTTTTTATGGCTATGGATCTAATAATTGAACGTCTATTTCAAATGAAAAAGACATGTAACCGCATTACAAATTTATCGGTTATGGTTAATAGGGATAGGGTTGAATGGGATAAGATGTGCCCAAAAGGCCAAGCATAGGCCTATGGCAACTCTTTCCGCATAGGCCAAATGTATTGGATAAAAAGCACTAGCACCCAAGCTTTTATGACATAACAACTCTCAATGAACCTCAACAATAATTAGATAAATCAGTTGATTCTACCTTTGGTTTTTTCTAACGATAGAAGGAATAATTGTCATTTCTTCTCGCCAAGAAGTTGAGGTTCCAAGAATCAATTTTTAAACCATTTTCCCCTTTGGACTTAATACTGAAAACAAAGAAATATGTAAACTACAAATACAGGCTATAGAAAAATATTGATGCAAATTCATAATAGCTTAAATATTTTTCTTTGAATATTCAGGTAAAGGAAAATGGAGAACGAAGAAACTATCAATGAGATCATTCCATCCAATAAGGCCAAAAAGCTTGAGCAAGGTATTCATAATCTCTTCTTTTATTTCTTAATAAATATATGAGGTTTCATTAAAGATATTTTCCTTTTTTGTTTGGTTAATAGATTATAACATATTATATAGAATTATGCAATGAAAATTGTTTATCTTTGCTGTAATTTTTCTTTCTTTTTCATGCAAAACAAGAGATAAACGATTCCCCAATAGAGCAAGTGAGACTGATAGTGCCAATCTTGTGCAAGTTTCGCTCTTTCGGTATTACTATATATCTCTAGTTCTGTATTATTGGTAACTAATGATAAACCTTCACTTTAAAAAGAAAAAAAAATTCTTTTAGCAATTGCATAGTCACTAAAAAGTTGGGAGCTGAAACAGTAAATAGTCGCAAATTTGCAACAATTTTATTGTCTTCGCGAAAGTAATTGCTAATTAAGGTTTTTTTTGGAGTCTTGTTATTAACTCTTATGATTCTCAACCTGTAGAGCCTTACATGAAGACGAAAATAGGCCTAAGAGAGGCCTATCAAGATTGCAGTTCTTTCTTATAGTTCTTGTATCAAGCTTCACATACTATATTGTGCCAAACTATCTGTTTCAATCAATAACAGCTCTCTCCTTTGTTTGTTGGATATGGAAGGATTCAATCACTGCCCAACAAATTGGTTCTGGTCTTTATGGACTCGGCATTGGCTCATTCGGGTTAGATAGGTTAACCATATCCAGCTTCCTGGGATCTCCTTTAGCCACACCTGGATTTGCAGTTCTCAACTTATTAGTTGGCTACACCATTATCCTTTACATCATACTTGTACAAGTTGTTCTCATTAATAGTAGTTTTGTTATTTAAGTAGTTAGTTAAAGGTTAAGTGTAGTTAGTTAAAAGTTTTAGTCACGTGAGTATTTTTCTTCTTTCTTTCCTTGTATAAATATAGATTCTTTCTTCTTTTTTAAGTAAGATAATATACATAGTTTTCCTGGTTCTTGGAAAACTCTCTGTTCATGGTATCAGAGCCTGGCAATTAAGGTTCTTGATTTTTTCTAGCAATCTTGCTGGAAATTCTTACTAGTTCTTCTTTCTTTTGAGTAGAATATTGCTTCTTGATTGTTCATGGAAAACGTTACTGATGATAATCCTATTACCCCATAAGATAATGATGTTACACAAGATCGTGATTTCTATCGCAATCACAATCGCAATCAAGCAGATGAGGATTCATTTCTACTTCAGAGTTCCGATCATCCTGGAATGGTTTTGGTGACTACGCCATTAACAAGTAAGAACTATTTGAGTTGGAGTGCAGCAGTTAGAACCTCTCTAGAGGCTAAAGATAAGATTGGCTTCATTGATGGAATTGTATTGCCTCCAATAGATAATGTGCTTTTTAGACGCTGGAAAAAGGTGGATTCGATGATAAAATCTTGGATAATAAACTCTATGTCCAAGGATTTAGCTAATTCTTCCATATATTCTCCAAGTGCAAAAAGTCTTTGGGATGTACTTAAGAAGCAATTTGGAGTTAGCAATACTCCTCAACTGTATCAATTGTAGAGACAAATGCACTCCATTGAACAGGGTAATGAATTGGTTACTTTGTTTTTAACAAGATCAACAAGTGCTGGGATGAGATGAATCGGTTAAAGCCATTGCCTATTTGTACATGTACTGGTTGTGTTTGTGGCCTAAATAGAAAGTTGGAGGAAAGGGAAGATGCTTTTAAGTTGTTACAATTTCTTATGGGACTGAACTCTGTTTTTAACAGTACTAGAAGTCAGATATTGAATCTTGAACCTCTACCGAATATTGATAAAGCTTACAATATGGTGTTGAGGATAGAACGACAAAGGGAAGTAAACTTGGCTTTTGCATAATATCATATAAATTCTGCTGCTATGATTGCTAAAATGTTTAATTCTAAAACTGATGATGGTAGAAGTTTCTCTAAGAAGAAAGGGAAGAAGAATGACAAATTTTGTCGTCACTGCCATAATTTAGGGCATACTAAGGAGACATGTTTTAAGCTCCATGGTTACCCTGATTGGTTTACTGATCCGAAAGATAAAAAGAAAACAGGAGAAAGAAAAGGCATGGCAAATATGGTGAATATAGATGGGGAGATGCTGGATAATCCACTTGATGGTTTTTATGAACAAGAAAATAAGTCAACAGAACTCAGCTTCATGGTATCTCAGTTGATTAGACAAAAGTTAGCCAAAATGATGAAAGGAAAGACTAAAGAACCAGCTATTTCTGGAGAACATGTTAATTTTGCTACAGCTGTGACCATGCCTGAACGTTGTATGTTTGGGACTGTTGCTGGAAGTTATGCAGGCAACACTGCTTCTCATGATTTAAGTATTACTGGTCATGATGTGTGGATTATTGATACAGGAGCTTCTACTCACATGTGCAGCAATTTAAATAAGCTTTGTAATTTCATTAAACCAAAACATCCTATTCCTGTTCAGCTTCCTAATGGTTTTATTCAACCTATAAATCTCACTGGCCAAGTCTTGCTGAATTCCATTTTAACTCTCAAAAATGTTCTTTACTTGCCTTCATTCAAGTTTAATTTGTTATCAGTAAATAAACTGATTTCAAATTCTAACACTTTCTTTGTTTTTTTATCCTTCTTATTGCCTTATATAGGACCAAAAGAGTAATAAAATTCTGGCAGTTGGGCAAGTAGTAGGAACACTCTATGTTTTAACTCCCAAGTCTTTCTCTCTTTCATTAATAAAATGCTATACTGGAAATGTTTGTTGTAATTCCATTATTAGCTCAAATGTTGTTAATTCCTTTCCTGTTGTTCATTCTTTTCCTGTTTCGTGCAATGCTTCTTCCTCACTTAATAAAAATTCTTATTTTTCTGATATTGTTTGGCATAAAAGACTTGGTCATGCTCCTGAAAATGTTTTAAAACACATTCCTTGTCTTGATATGAAAGTTGTAAAAAGGCCATATGATGTTTGTCATGCTGCTAAGCAACAATGGTTATCTTTCCCAATAAGTGAGACTAAATCTGAAGCAAAATTTGCTCTAGTTCATGTTGATCTCTGGGGTCCTTACAAGCAGTTGAGTTTGAGTTCTGCTCATTATGTGTTGACAATAGTGGATGATTTTAGCAAAGGAAGATGGACTTATCTGCTGGCATACAAGACTCAAGTCTTCCTTCTCTTGGAGTCTTTTCTTCGCATGGTTTATACTCAGTTTGATACAATGGTTAAGATTGTTCGGAATGATATTGGTTCTGAGTTTGTGAATCAATCTTGTCATGCTCTTTTCTCTAAGCTTGGGATTATACATCAGAAGTCTTGTAGCTATACCCCTCAGCAAAATGGGATAGTTGAGCATAAACATAAGCATTTGCTTCAAGTTTCTTGTGCTTTATTGTTTGAGTCCAAGCTTCCTAAAAAGTTCTGGGGAGAAGCTATCTTAACTGCCACTCATATTATCAACATGCTTCCTACACCTGTTCTGAACTGGAAATCTCCTTTTGCAGTTTTACATGGTTGCGATCCAACTTATAGTAAACTCAAAACGTTTGGTTGTTTGTGTTATGCAATAAACATAACTCCTCACAAAGATAAGTTTACTCCTCGATCTTTTAAATGTGTTTTTGTTGGTTATTCCCTAGGGCAAAAGGCCTATAGACTCTACAATTTGGAAACACATACTGTTTTTGTTTCTAGAGATGTTATATTCTATGAAGATGTCTATCCATTTCAAGTATGTCCTGATGATGCCACTGCTCACATTCCACTGCCATCAGTATCAATTACTGCTGATTTTAATAATTAATTTGTTGATGATTCCACTACAATGTCCAGCTCGACTTTGGAACATTTAGATAGACTTGATCCTTCGCTTGGTTTTTCTGTTCTGGAGCCTGTTCTTTCTAATTCTATTATTCTAGTTTTTGATGTTCCTATTTTGAGAAACAGTTCTAGAGCTAAGAAAACACCAGTTTGGTTGCAAGATTTTGTTTGTAATACTGCAGTTATAATAGGTACTGCTCTTCCTTCGAGTGCTTTGTTGTTTTCCTCTTCATACTCTTCCTTCATGGTTAATGTCTCCAAGATCAAAGAACCATGCTCATATAAACAAGCAGTTCAACACTAAGGTTGGGTTAAGGCCATAAAAGAGGAGCTTAAGGCTCTAGAGGCTAACTGTACATGGGTACTTACTACTTTGCCTGCTAGAAAGAAGGCTATAGGCTCAAAGTGGGTTTATAAAGTGAAGTTTAATCCAGATGGTACTATTGAGCGGCTTAAAGCTAGACTTATAGCAAAGGGGTATAACCAAATGGAAGGAGTTGATTTCTTTGATAGTTTCTCACCTATTGCTAAGCCGGTGACAGTTAGAATTTTCTTGGTTGTGGCTACTTCTTTGCACTGGAGTATTCATCAATTGGATATCAACAATGCATTTTTACATGGTTATTTGAAGAGGAGGTTTATATGATACCTCCTGAGGGGTATACCAAAGCTAAATCAGGAGAGGTTTGTCAACTGAAAGGATCTCTATATGGGTTAAAACAGGCCTCGTATGAATGGAATTCTGAGTTTACATCTCAGTTGCTTAGTTTTGGTTTCAAACAATCAGTTAGTGATCTTTGTTTCTTTACTAAAAGGTCTACTTCTTCTGATCTTATTACTTTGTTGGTTTATGTTGATGATGTGCTAATAGCTGTCCATAATGAGTCAGATATCCTTGTCATGAAGCAGTTCTTGCATTCTCATTTGACTATTAAGGATTTAGGTTATGCTAAGTATTTTTTAGGCATTGAGATTGCTCGATCCACTGCTGGAACTTTTCTTTCGCAAAAGAAATATCTCATAGACATTCTTACTGATGCTGGATTAGCAGGATCTAAACCTGCTGTAACTCCGTTGCCTAGATCTCATAAGTTTCAGAAGAATTCACCTTTCCTTCCTGATCTTGATAAGTTTCATCGACTTGTTGGTAGGTTACTTTATGCTAATATGACTCAGCCTGATCTTACTTATAGCATCCAGCTTCTTAGTCAACATGTTGCTGCTCCTACTGAAAGTCATTGGGAAGCTAGTCTTCACATCTTGTGTTATATCAATGGTACCATTGATCTTGGCCTTTTTCATCCTGCTGATACTTCACTTACTCTTTCTGCTTACTGTGATAGTGATTGGGCATCTTGTCCTCTCACTCAAAAATCTTTGACTGGATATTGTGTTTTCCTTGGTGATTCTTTTGTTTTTTGGAAGATAAAGAAGCAAACAATTGTATCTCGGTCCACTTGTGAGGCAGAGTATTGTAGCATGGCAACTACTGTATGTGAGTTGCAATGGGTTTCATATTTGTTGTCTAATTTTTAGCTTTTCGTTCCCACAGCTATCTTTCTTTGGTGTGATAATTAGTTTACCCTTCATATATCAGCTAATCCGATCTTCCATGAATGCACCAAACATTTAGATATTGATTGTCACATTGTTCAGAATAAATACAAGGAAGGTTTTATTCATCCTCGGTATGTCTCTACACATTTTCAATCGGTGGATATCTTCACAAAATCTCTGGCTTTCCCTCAATTCAAAACTATTCCTAGTTGGTATTAATTTCCAATTCATCTCCAACTTGAGAGGGGACTGTACAAATTTTTCTCATTAATAGTAGTTTTGTTATTTATGTAGTTAGTTAAAGGTTAAGTGTAGTTAGTTAAAAGTTTTAGTCACATGAGTATTTTTCTTCTTTCTTTTTGTAACGCCCCAAAAATTCGAGTTGATTATAGATGGTAATTAGTATATTTTGGTACTAATTTGCAAGAATCAATTATGAAGATTTCTAATATAAGTTAGTATTGTTAAAATTAATAATAATAATGTTAAAAGGTGAAATTTAAAAAGAAATGTGTGGTTGAATTTAAAGAGGAAAATAAAAGAGAAATGGTGGGATAAAATAAAAAGAAGGTTGTGTGTGTGGTTGAAAAGAGAAAAGAGAAAAGAAAAAAAAACAACAAGAAAGGGAAATCGGGAGAGAGAGGGAGGAGGAAAGGGAAAAAGCGGTGATGGCTTTGGTTCCGTTGGCTGGCCGCCGTTCACGACACTGGCAAGAAGGCTCCGATCGTTGCCGCCGTCGTGCTCCGTTCATCCCTTTCCCTCACAAGCACCATTCTCTTTGGCTCCCTTTTTCTTTTGATTTTCCCCCATCACCACCGTAGCTTCTTTCTCTTTTTTTGGTGGTTATCGATGGCGGTTGAGGGAGCTGATGGCACCAATGGGATCCTGAGGCTATGGTGGTTCCTTCGGTTGTTGCTGCTCCTTCCCACTCGTCGGCAGCAAGGAGATCAAGGATGGTGAGGATGGGATATTTAAGCTTCGATCCTGATGAACGATGGCAGTGTGGAGGCACGTGAGTGTTGCCTGGAAGTTGCCGGTGGCTTGACCTACCAGTGGACAATTTCGGTATCTTTCCGACGAGTCTCCAGTGAGGCTCCGGCAAGGCAGAATGGAGAGGGCATTCTAGGCTTCGACTTTATGGTATGGGAACTATGTTAATAATTTAAGTTCATGTATAATTTTGAAGTAAGATTTGGTTAATTTTTATGCTATTATGGATAGAACAATTAAGGTTTGCATGACTGAGATTATACAAGTACCTATCACTAGATTTTGTCTAATTGAACTATATTTTGCAACATAATTATTAGTTTAGGAATGAAATAAAAATCGTATGACAGTAAGTGCCCATATTGATACTAAGTGTGGGTGTCTGGAACGTTAACTAGAGAGACAAATAAAAAGAAGGAACCCGAGATGTTGCCTATTGTTGGTTGGCTTAGGTTTATTCATGGTGAAGATGAATTAAATTGCATAAGACCCATATCAGTTTATCTCATCAATTTTGATTGGTTATGGTAGTATAGTTAATATCATGGAAACAAAATAGTAATTAAATGACGTTTTTATTAAATGTGTATATCGAAACTCTGACAAATTCTTTGATCCTTATCTTTTAATGGATATGAGTGGGTTTTGTTACTCTGTTATAGGAGTTCCTTGAAATAAAGTTATATGAAATAATAGATTCAGGGAATTAATTATATTTTGGCATAAAAACTTGTCTCATAGGATAGAATGGGAGATCTATGTCTAATTTGGAATTTTGTGTAATGTTAATCATATGAATGGGCAAATTAGCTTAAGAATATAGCGAAAGTAAATTACTTGACTTTGCATGTATATTCTTTTGGTTGCGTAATTAGTTTAATGGTAAAGTAATGATGTATTGTCTTTTAATCGTTACACTTTCGCACTATTAATTATGTAGAAAATGGCTTAAATACAGCTTTTAGTTTATTGAAAAGAGGCTTGTTGGTAGTGGAATTGTTTGTTTAAAAAAAAACTAACTAATTGTTTAATTTATAACAATATAATTCCTAAGTATACTGGTAATATGATATAATTGGAAATGTTAGTGATTATAAGCCTATAGTTTAGTTAGTAAGGAGATCAAGGTGAGAGTTTGAAAAGTACAATGTCTACGAGTGTTTGTTGTCGGTTTCTATCTTTATTTAAAAATAAAGTAAGAAATAGTTTAGCCAAAGTATCAATTTTATTAAGATTGTTCTTAAATAAGTTCAATTCGACATATGATAACATAATGATATATGGATTTACTCTATAATTATATAGTTTGATAAAATTTATAATATAGTAATATGTCTGTTATAATAATAAGAATTTATATCAAATAGTCGTAGTTGCTATCATTTCATAACTTATAATTTGGTAAAAGAAATGTGACTAAGTTATGATGGTTAAAGTCTAAATAAATTAGTTACATGTACAGTATTTGATCAAGTCAAAAGGAAAAAGAAGTTACTCTTTGAAGATAGTTAAAGATAACTAAAGTTTTATTCTCATTTCTTACTATAAAACTTGTACAAGTATTGGATTATGAAGTATTTTAACTTCATATATGCTATTATCTTTCATGATGCATTTTACTAAGGTATTAAACAAAGAAGTTACTTGACACATAAGAGGTTTTGATAGAGTAAATAGATGATTATTTGGGATTTAATAGACAGTAGTTAAAAGTTATAATGCCATAATACAAAGTAAGTGAGAATGTAACTGGTATAGTAACAAGCTATTGGTATAAATGTGACACATTTACCTCTCTTGATACATTTTTGTTTGGTACTTGAATAATCATTATGAGCACCATTACATTAAATGGAGTGGATATAATGCCATGTTTATGTTTTTATAATGGTATAAGAAACTGATGTTAAAAATGTTATGCTTTTATACATGATTGCTTTGGTATATAACTATTTAAGATGATATAGTTACATATATGAGTATGCTATTAAATTTATATACATATATAGACATCTCTATTAAGGGTAATACATTAAATACATGTATTGAATATAATATGTTTAATGATTAAATTAAGTACAATGGAGCATGAGAGATGACTGTGATGAACCATGCAGGTACATCCTTCTGAAACGATTATTTGTTTATGTGCTATTTTAGACTCTCATGGTGGGGGTGATTATATATGATTTCATTCTCATGAAAATAGTATAGCAATACATGAACTACTATGACAAGTACAAGTATTGTTAACATGTGACTATTAGAAAGTTTAAAAGTAATATGAATGAATCTATATAAAGTAGATTCCTTTGACGACTGAAGAGTAATTTAAAAAGAATTTGCTGAATTATTGTGAAATAATTCATAACATAAATGAAAAATGGTTCACAAATTGTACAAAAATATTGAAGATTCTAAATAACTATATTTTCTGGATTGAAAAGGAATTGAAATGATGTGAAATTTGATAAATATGTATTGAAAGCAAGTGGTCTTTTGTGGCCTTAGAAAATAGTCTGGCAGTAAAAACTAGCTCAGGATATAATTGGCTGGCCATAGGGATATCTGTATTGTGGTGCAAGTCATGGCAACTTGCTTTGCTATGGTAAGATCATTGATCTCCATAGTATTTATCTGTCTCTGTTATATGTATCTGTTATCTGTTCTGTGGAGAAATGGTCCTTTGGAGTCATTTCTCAGTCTGTTGTGGCCTTGTGGGGTCCACATCCCGTATATCCAGTCTGAGTATTTCTATCAGTACTGTACTAGAGGCATTAATATGAAAATAAGTTAAAAAGTATAAAAGATATGAAATGTTATAGTTCCAAATTAATGTGCATAAGAATTATCCTCTTATATATATGTACAACAAATGGATAATAAATTGAAAGTTATAATATTGATGAGTATGTGATTCTTTAATACTATATAAGCATTATGTATCTATATTTTATGAGTAAGTATTGTACACTAAGAATTTATCTTCAATAATTATATTGTTTCTGAAAGTCATAAGTTAGTTCTTAATTTGTTATATTTGTTTATATATAAATGTATAGGTATGTATACAACTTTGTTATAGATCAAGTATAAAATATATGGCACACTATGGTGTTAAATAATATATAGTTCACTTTGTTAAGATTATTTTAATGATTACATGGAAGTGAATTTAGAATGCATACTATACTTTAAATGATGTATATGTATAAAGGAATTATACCAAAAGTCTTTTGTGGTAACAATTAATGCTGACTTGCTTACTGAGTTATTAAGTTTTGTTGCCTATATAAGTAAGATGTTCCTTCGCTTATGCTTGTGATTTATTGCTGAATGTAAGAATTGGGATCTAAGGAAATTGAAGGTATAAACTAGAAGTATTATTAACTTTATACTTGTATAATTGATGTTATGTGTTCAAAAGATTATCGTTAGATTTCTGTTCCCCGCTAAGCTTTATAGCTCAGCACGGGTTTTGTTATCCATGTAGGTAACAGGATAGACTTGTTTCTGGTTAGGCAGCTTCTATAACTCAATCATCAGAAGAGGAGATCTAGTCCGGGCAATTCACCTTCGAGGTTCACAGATGTAGAGAGGCCATTTAAATGTAAATTGTTTTTATTTTGGAGTATTAGTGACTTAAGAGTTCAATATGTAATATCGATTTATCTCAAGAAATATGATTAATAATGAGAATGGATGTATGAAATGCATGTTGAAATTATCTTGGTATTGTTGTGCCCCTGATGAGCTGAGGGAATTGTCGGATTTGCAAGTGGATTAGGTAAGTTTTTAGATGTTATATTGCTAAATTTTTATTTGGTAATTAGTCACTTGGACAATTATAGTTTTATCGGCTTACTTAATTTATAAGTATTTCTTTTTGGACAAGCCTGAAGTCGATGGGATAGTTAAGATTCAAAAAAAATTTTTTCCAACTTATCACTTGTTTCAGTTAGACTGTTCAGCAAGATGTTACACTTTCCTTGTATAAATACATATTCTTTCTTCTTTTTCAAGTAAGATAATTTACATAGTTTTCTTGGTTTTTGGAAAAATCTCTGTTCAATATTCCCTTTAGCTTACTGGACTAATGCATTTAGAGCCAAACGTTTCCCCATTATCTCTTCCCATGTGTTCGATTCAACTGGACAGCCTTATAATATCACCCGTGTTTTGAATTCAACCACTTTCCCACTTGATGAACAAGCATACAATGGCTATAGCAAGATCAATTTAAGTATTTTATTCGTTTATACTTATGGTCTCAGCTTTGCTCTATTGGCTGCTACATTGTCCTATGTTGTGTTTTTCCATGGAAGGTATACAAATTTTAGTGCATTACTAGATTTTGGTCTTTGAATTTTGATGAATGCTTTATTGCATTACTGATTTGCAGAACAATTTGGACACAAACAAAAGCAGCATTTACAGATAATTTTGGAGATGTCCATACAAGAATAATGAAAAAAAATTATGACGTTGTCCCTCAATGGTGGTTTTATACAATCTTAATTGCAGTAGTTAGACTTGCGATGCTTGTTTGTAAAGGTTTTGGTAGGCAATTGCAAATTCCATACAGGGGTGTCCTCTTATCTATTAGCTTGGCTTTCTTTTTTACCCTTCCAATTGGTGTTATCCAAGCAACTACAAACCTGGTACTTACCTCTTTCTCTTTATCTGTAACATCCATATACCAAATATCATAATGCAATATAACTGTAAATTCTACATAATTCATGGACAAAGCACCGTCCTAATCCGATATGCCACATACAAAGACTAGAATTCATCACTATTGTTATGTAACTCTGACCAATCTAGGGCCAGTCCCTTTGAGTACTGACTTATATCTTCTAAAATTTGCGCACACCAAAAAGTTATACGCTAAGCACATAATGCTCAGTGATGGATACTCAACTAATAAATTTCACAGTACAAGTATGCAAGTAAAAAAAATCCTTTCATTTAAATATCATCAAATATTCTTATTTAATTGAGTTGACTTATTTTGCTTCCTATTTTTGTCTATCTTATTTCTATTTTCTATCATGAGTTATCCGTTTGTTTTATACATATGTGCTCTTTTGAAAATCCTTTTTTTTTTCAAATTGTTTTGATATTTACTACATTTTAGTCATTTAGTTGTATCCTCTATGTTTAATCTACCATTAATTTATGTATTTTCTTCATATTTGAGTTTTTAATTCACTACCTATTTTTCTCACCCAATGTACAACCTGGTGTTCCTTATTATGTTTTACTCTTGTTTATGGCCCATTTGCATTTTTCACAATTCAAGCATCTGTCTCCATGACGGTGTTCATAACATAATGATATTTTTCATCAATTTCGTTGGACAATGTACAACCTGGTGTTCCTTATTATGTTTTACTCTTGATTATTTTTCATTAACTTAACTTTTTTTATTTTCCTTTTGATTTGTATTCCACTTTAGTCACAATGTACCTATTATTCCTTAAATTCTATCCACACAATGGCAAATTACGATTTAGTTTCTACATGATGACAAATTATTATTTAGTCCTTCCTTTATGTTTTTTTTCTCTTTTATTCCCACATAATTCTTAGATGAAAAATTGCCATTAGATCCCTAAACTTTCTTTTCATCATGTTTGACTTTATTTAACCTCAATTTTGACCCTTTTTTGCTTCCTTTGACTTTTATTTCATTTTAATTATAAAATCAAATTATAGTCATTATATTTATCCATAAAGTGATAAATTACAGTTTGGTCCTTGAAAACTTTTGCTAATTATGGTTTTTTCCTTCTTTACTTATTTGATTATTTTAACCTCTTTAATCATATTTTCAATGCAAATTTACAATTTGCCTACAATTTATCATGTAACTACATTTTTATCCTTCTTCAATCTATTAATAAGATTTTCACTTAATTTATTATTTAATCACATGTATGATATCTTTCATGTATAATTTACCATTTAGTCCCTATTTTCTTGCATATTTACAGTTTTGCCCCTAATGGCTATTAGTGTAAGCCGTAGCCCCAATACATTGTAATAAAATACTTTAGTTAATAAATGAGGCATTTGTTTTATCTATTGTATTTTTGTGCATATCAATTGATAGAACTATCCAAGAATGTTATTTCAGTTTAAGTTATCATGTGTAAGGCACATGGTTGTAAGATCTTGAAACAATAGAGACTTCATTCTAAATATCCCTAGTCATTCATTGTTATGGGAATAACAATGAATTAAGACTAGTATGCTCTCTCTGATAAGTTGAGTTCTGTCTTACGGATCATAAGGACAAGAGTTTCAATCAGAGATCATAGATACATGTTTAGAACATGGTATCTAGATTCGATCCATTCATGAGAACATTGCATGGTACAAGTCATAAGTGTTTCTCATATGCAAGTTTTGTATCGGAGTTCTTAGACCTAAAATCTCTATGGAACTCTTTATGAATTAATGTGTAGTTGACATACACCTAACGTGCTTGTAACAGAGTGACAAGTATGAGTATGCATTGATTCATGTTAGAGAGCATGAGAGAAGTGAAGGGATTACCCCTCTCAATAAGAGAAAATATCATCAGCCACTTGATTAGTGAACTGAGAGGTGTATGGCCATACAGAGATGAAATAAGGAGTAATCATTATTTATCTGAGAGTTCAATGTCACTGGAATATCAGGAAAGAAATTAATATATATAAGGATGAATAGTTACATGCCTTATATTAATTTTGATATTTATGAGTAAGGGACTATTCAAAATTGCATTAGGTCACTAAATGCCATTTGCATTTTCATTTAATTTGGAATGCTATAATATCTTGCTAGAGAATATATATAGCCTTTGAATTAATTCATTAATTCATTGCCAACATTAAATGGACCTATTGGATCGCATACAAAGCATTGGACTTAAAATATTTAAATAAAGTATTGGGCATTAATTTGGGCTTTTAATTAAAGTCAAATTAATGTATGTAATGGGCATTATAATTGCTAAATGGACCTTGATCCATTAGAGAGAGAGATTCGGCCCAACAAGGTTTAATTTCAATTAATTGATTATCTTGTATTAATTTAATTAATTAAGTATTAAAGCCTAAAAGAATTTAAATCAAATTTAACCACTTAAATAAGACATGAGGTGACCGAAATTCCAAGATAAAAATCAAAGGAATTTCGGCACATGCTTATTTCTAAATTAAGTGATTTATCTTGATTAAATGTCTTATATTTGTTTCAAATTAATTCAAAAGAGTTTGAATCAATATATGTTACTTATTTTAAGAAAGTGATTAATAATAAATTGACTACCTAAATGGATGAGGATTTTGGCATTATCACTTAAGAAAATAAGTGATATATATTGAATGAGAAAAATTAAAAACCCGAAGGCGTGAACTTATCTCTCTCTCACAAAATTTTCTTAGCCGAATTCACAAGGAGAAAAGGATTGTTCCTTGTTCTCTGGTATTCTTGGGTAGCAATAGCAACTAAAAGAAGTGCAAGATCAAATCTTGTAGGTTCAATCCTTTGCCATTACACAATACTTAAATAGAGAGCTAGCAATCTCGATTTTAAGCCGTCATTGCAATTGTGTGTGTGAACATAGAGAGGAGTGGCGTAAAGGCTGTTCCTTTGGAATTGGTGGTGAAGATCTAAGGCTGACATATCCTTCTTTTTTGCTGGTCATCATCAAAATCAAATCTTTAAGTGCATCTAAAGTTGTAAGTTTTAAAACCCTAAAATTGCATGTTTTCGATTCTTGTTCATAGATAGAGTGGCTTGTATGATTGATTTTTATTATTTTACGCTGCATGATCATCATATAAATGCCATGTCATATTCCATCAGTGGTATTAGAGCCTAAACATGCTTATTTTAGTGCTTTAGATGTATGAAATAATTAATCAAAAATCGTTATTATAAAAACATGCAATGCTGAAATTTTCTGTTTTGAGTTTTTTGCATTGTTTTGGTGTAAAAATGATTAGATAGGTATTATAATTAATATGAAATATTAATATACTATCCTAATATGCTCTTAGAGCTGTTAATGGTCGGATTTAATTGATAATACCTGATGGTACATGTTAATCTTGAAACTAGGTGCTAGTTGGCATGTTAAGTGTTTATTTAACAATTAGTTTTCAAAATTAAATGTAAAAATGATTTTGGCATGTTTGTAAGTGATTTTTAAAAATTAAATATCAGGTCTGGACAAAATTAAAAATAGAAAAATTGGAAATTATACTAGAGTTGATTTATGGCACAAATCTAACTAGTTAGTGTTTTGGGCTTTTAAGAGAACTTATTCAATAAGAGGATTTAGTCCATTGGGCTTTGGCCCAGGCCTATCATGGGGTATTCTCTTAAAGGTTCAAGTACACAATTTCCATTATTGGGCTTGGCTAAATTAATTAAAATTGGACTTTATTTGATCCATGAATGTTATGTATATTTATTTGCTTGTTTGGTGTGATGAATGGATATGCATGGTGCATTCATGGGCCCTGAGTTTTTGTAATTAAATATGGCCTGCGCGCCATTATGTTTTATTGTAAAAGTTTCATTTATTTCTTAGAATAAAATTTACTTGAAGACTTTGTAAATCAAGACGAAGCCCACCGGAGTGGAGGAGCCCAACTCGAAGATTCTTATGTAATAGTATAGAATCTTACTTGTAGGTTTTTAGGCCCATGTTTGTCACACTTTACTTTATGCAATTATATATATATGCATGCTATGAATGGATGACAAAGCGTATGCCATGTAAACTGTAATAAAATGAATCCCTAAAATAGTAAGTCACAAAGTTGCCTTCCTAATTCGAAACATGTCAAGGCATCGATCATTGGTCACGTAGACTAGGAGTCCTAGATGCGCCCGATTATCTTTGTGAGGCATGGGTTATGAATGTAGGTTGGAATTAACATGGAAAGGGATGCCCGAAACTAGGTAACTAATAAATGGGTTTGTGCTATAACATCTTAAGATGTTAGCCTATTTGATCCAAGAGTCATGCATGAGACATGATTGGAGTTTTCCTACCTATGTAACTTAACTTGTTAGGTGTACAAGCTCAGCTTGACTAATAAGTTGTTGTGAAAAGTGGATCTTAGCCCACATTATATCACTAACGTGAATTATTTAAAGGAATATTAATTCGGTTTGTGGGATTAATAAGACCTCATTTAATCTTGATAAATTTTATTATTGTAGATTGAAAATGGCATCTTCAAACAACAATTTCTCATTGCGATCAGTCCTTGAAAAGGACAAATTGAATGGCACCAATTTCATAGACTGGTCTCGAAACTTAAGAATAGTTCTTAAGCAAGAGAAAAATTCGTATGTTTTGGATGCACCCTTGCCTGAAGAACCTGGTAGGAACGCCTTTACGGTTCAAAAGAAAACTTTTGAGACCAAGAAGAGCGACTCCAATGATGTGACCTGTTTGATGCTCGCCACTATGGTGTCTGACTTGCAAAAGTTATTTATGGACCAAGAGGCTTATGCGATCATGGTGCACCTCAAGGAGATGTTCCAAGAGCAAGCTCGTCATGAGAGGTTTATGACAATAAAGGTTTTAATTTCCTATAAGATGGCAGCGGGTACTCCTGTTAGTACCCATGTACTCAAGATGAAAGGGTATCTTGATACTCTTGAGAAACTTGAGGTACAAGTGCCAAAGGAATTGGCCACTGACTTGATCTTAGGTTCATTGACTAATGATTATGATCCATTTGTTATGAATTATAACATGCATGCAATGAACAAGACAGTCATTGAACTTCATGGGATGCTTAAGAATGCTGAAGAAAACATTCGAAAGACCAACCCCATACTGATGGTTCAAGAGGGCATTATGAAGGGACCTGCTAAGGGAAAGGGAAAGGGAAAGGCAAAACCCAAGAATGACCTAGCTCGGTTCAAGTCAAATGGGAGTACACCTCAGGCCCAATCCAAGCCCAAGGCGTAAAAGCTCAAAGAGAGTGAGAGCACTTGCTTCCATTGCAACAAAATAGGGCATTGGAGGAAGAATTGCGCTCTCTTCAAGGAAGAACAAAAGAAGAATGGAACCAAGGCATCCAGTTCTGGTATTTTTGTTGTTGAAATTAACCTTTCTATTTCTACCACTTGGGTATTGGATACTGGTTTTGGTTCTCATATTTGTTCAAATGTGCAGGGGCTAAGAAATAGGCGGTTACTTGGGAAGAATGAAGTGGACCTCCATATGGGGAATGGACCATGAGTTGCTGCCATGGAGATAGGCGACTATCAACTCACTTTACCTTCCAGACTTTGTTTAGTTTTGAAAAATTGTTATTATTTGCCTGCTATGAGAAGAAACATTATTTCAGTTTCATGTTTGGATTTGGATGAATTTGATTTTGTTATTAAAAATGGAAATGCTCATATTCGTTGCCAAGGCATTTCATATGGCAATGCCATGTTGCGAAATGGCCTTTATATCCTTGATCTATAAAACAAAGAGTCCATATACAACATTAATACATAGAGGGTTAAATCAAACGAATTGAACCCTACTTACTTCTGGCATTGTCATTTGGGGCATACAAACGAAAATCACATTTCAAGACTCCACAAAACTGAAGTGCTTGGGTTATTCGACTTAGAGTCTTATGATACATGTGAGCCATGTTTGCATGGAAAAATGGCAAAGAGTCCTTTTAACAAGAAAGGTAAGAGGACTAATGACTTATTAGAACTAATACATACCGATGTATGTGGACCATTAAGTACACAAGTTAGAGGTGGTTTTAGCTACTTCGTGACGTTCACAGATGACTACAATAGATATGGCTATGTCTATCTAATGAAGTACAAGTCTGAAACTTTTGATAATTTCAAAGAGTTTAAGAACGAAGTGAAAAACCAACTTGGCAGAAGTATAAAAGCCATTCGATCAGATCGAGCTGGCGAATACTTAAGCCAAGAGTTTGACAGTCATCTAAAGGAGTGTGGTATTATTTCATAGCTCACTCCTCCTGGAACACCATAATGGAATGGTGTGTCTGAAAGGAGAAATCAAATTCTATTGGACATGGTTCGATCTATGATGAGTCAAGCAAATCTTCCTGTCTCTTTTTAGGGTTATGCATTAGAAACTGCTGCGTTTCTACTAAACCGTACTCCAACTAAAGCAGTTGAGAAGACACCATATGAGGTATGAAATGGGAAAGAACCTAACATGTCATTTCTCAGGATTTGGGGCTGTGAAGCACATATTAAGAAATTAACATCTGACAAACTAGAGTCCAAATCCACTGTCTGCTTGTTTGTGGGTTATCCAATATAAACAAAGGGATACTACTTTTACTCACAAGCTGAGAATAAAAGTATTTGTTGCTCGCAAGGCTGTTTTCTTGGAAAAGGAGTTCATTCTCAAGAAAGACAGTAAGAGTAAAGTAGAACTTGGAGAAATTCAAGCACCACAAACTCTTATAGAGGATGAGTTGGAAATAGAATCAAGTTCACAACTAGTTGTGGAACAAGAACCCATTACACAAGAACCTAGAAGGTCCGGTAGGGTATGTCAGGTGATTGAGAGATATAGATTTCTAATCACTGACAGTGACACTATTGAGTTAGTAGATCATGAGGATCCTACTACCTACCGATAAGCTATTGAAAGCCTAGACTCGAAAAATTGGCTTGAAGCCATGAAATCCGAGATGCAATCAATGTACGATAGCCAAGTTTGGACCTTGGTTGCTCCACCGAAAGGTGCTAAGGTAATTGAATGCAAGTGGCTATTTAAACTCAAAGCTGATAAGACCTACAAAGGTAGACTAGTAGCAAAAGGTTTTCGACAAACTCATGGTGTAGACTATGATGAGACCTTTTCGCCTGTAGTCATGCTCAAGTCCATTAGGATCTTGCTTGCCATAGCTGCATATCATGATTATGAGATATGGCAAATGGATGTCAAAATTGCTTTCTTCATCGAAAATTTACTTGAGGATGTGTATATGACACAACCTGAGGGTTTTGTCAATCCCAAACATCCTAAGAAGGTTTGCAAGCTTCAAAAATCTATTTATGGATTAAAGCAAGCATCCCGAAGTTGGAATCTTCATTTTGACAAGGCAGTCAAAGAATTTGAATTCATCAAGTATGAAGATAAGCCTTGTGTGTACAAGAAGGTTAGTGAGAGCATAGTAGTATTTCTAGTCCTATATGTGGACGACATCCTTCTCATTAGGAATGACATTCCAACATTGCAAAAGGTTAAGCAATGGTTGGGGAAATGTTTCTCAATGAAAGACTTAGGTGAAACCGAGACAATACTTGGTATTCGGATCTATAGAGATAGATCGAATCGGCTTTTGGGACTAAGTCAAGAAAAGCACATATACAAAGTACTAAAGCAGTTTAATATGGGAGACTCAAAGAAAGGGTACATACCTTTGGCTTTGGGAGTTCCTTTGACTAAAGAATAGTGCCCTAAAACCAAAGAGGAAAGGGACAACATGAGTAGAATCCCATATGCATTTGCTATTGGATCTATCATGTTCGCTATGTTATGTACTAGGTTAGATGTTGCTCATGCACTGAATATAACCAGTAGGTTTCAGCAAGACCCTGGTGAGAAGTACTGGTCTGCTGTAAAGGGGATTCTAAAGTACCTGCGAAGGACTAAAGATCACTTCTTGGTGTATGGTGGTCAAGAAGAGCTCGTCATACAAGGTTATACCGATGCTGCTTTTCAAACCAGCACTCAGGACTCAAGATTGCAATTTGGATTTATTTTTATTTTGAACGGTGGTGTTGTCAGCTAGAGAAGCTCGAAGCAAGAGACCGTTGCTGACTCAACTACAGAATCTGAGTATATTGCAGCGAGTGAGGCTGCAAAAGAGGCTATTTGGATTAGAAATTTCATTTCTAGATTAGGAGTGGTCCCAAGCTTCCTAGATCCATTAAAAATTTTCTATGACAACAACGAGGCCATCGCACAAGCCAAGGAGCCTCGATCACACCAGAAATCCAAACACATACTCAGGAGGTACGCCTGATAAGAGAGATCATTGATCGTGGTGACATCAAGGTTAGCAAGATAGCAAGTGAAGATAATGTAGCAGATCCTTTGATGAAATAGTTGTGTCCAAATCTGCACGAAGCTCATTTGAGAGCATTCGGTCTTAGGACAATGCCCAATTGGGACTAGTGCTAGTAGGAGATTGTTAGTATAAGCCTTAGCCCCAATACATTATAATAAAACACTTTAGTTAATAAATAAGGCATTTGTTTTATCTAATATATTCCTGTGCATATTAATTGATAGAACTATCCAAGAATGTTGTTTCAGTTTAAGTTATCATGTGTGAGGCACATGGTTGTAAGACCTTGAAACAATAGAGACTTCATTCTAAATATCCCTAGTCAGTCATTGTTATGGGAATAACAATGAATTAAGACTAGTATGCTCTCTCTAATAAGTTGAGTTCTATCTTACGGATCATAAGGACAAGAGTGTCAATCATAGATCATAGATTTATGTTTAGAACATGGTATCTGGATTCGATTCGTTCATGAGAACACTACATGGTACAAGTCATAAGTGTTTCTCATATGCAAGTTTTGTATCAGAGTTCTTAGACCTAAAATCTCTATGGAACTCTTTATGAATTAGTATGTACTTTGACATACACCTAACGTGCTCGTAACAGAGTGATGAGTATGGGTATGCTTGGGTATGCATTGATTCATATTAGAGAGCATGAGAGAAGTGAAAGGATTACCCTCTCAATAAGAGAGAAAATATCATCGGCCACTTGATCAGTGAACTGAGAAGTGTATGGCCATACCGAGATAAAATAGTGAGTAATCATTATTTATCTGAGAGTTCAGTGTCACTGGAATATCAAGAAATAAATTAATATATATAAGGATGACTAGTTCCATGCCTTATATTAATTCTGATATTTATGGGTAAGGGACTATGCAAAATTGCATTAGATCACTAAATGCCATTTGCATTTTCATTTAATTTGGAATGCTACAATATCTTGCTAGAGAATATATATAGGTTTTGAATTAATTCATTAATTCATTGCCAACATTAAATGGACCTATAGGATCACACACAAAGCATTGGGCTTAAAATATTTAAATAAAGTATTGGGCATTAATTTGGGCTTTTAATTAAAGTTAAATTAATGTATGTAATGGGCATTATAATTGCTAAATGGACCTTGATCCATTAGAGAGAGAGATTCGGCCCAACAAGGTTTAATTTCAATTAATTGATTATCTTATATTAATTTAATTAATTGAGTATTAAAGCCTAAAAGAATTTAAATCAAATTAAACCACTTAAATAAGAGATGAGGTGACCGAAATTCCAAGATAAAAATCAAAGGAATTTCGGCACATGCTTATTTCTAAATTAAGTGATTTATCTTGATTAAATGTCTTATATTTGTTTCAAATTAATTCAAAAGAGTTTGAATCAATATATATTACTTATTTTAAGGAAGTGATTAATAATAAATTGACTACCTAAATGGATGAGGATTTTGGCATTATCACTTAAGAAAATAAGTGATATATATTGAATGAGAAAAATTAAAAACCCAAAGGCATGAACTTATCTCTCTCTCTCACAAAATTTTCTTAGCCGAATTCACAAGGAGAAAAGGATTGTTCCTTGTTCTCTTGTGTTCTTGGGCAGTAATAGCAACTAAAAGAAGTGAAAGATCAAATCTGGTAGCTTCAATCATTTGCCATTACACAATACTTAAATAGAGAGCTAGCAATCTCGATTTTAAGCCGTCATTGCAATTGTGTGTGTGAACATAGAGAGGAGTGGCGTAAAGGCTGTTCCTTTGGCATTTGTGGTGAAGATCTAAGGCTGACATATCCTTCTTAGTTGCTGGTCATCATCAAAATCAAGTCTTGAAGTGTATCTAAAGTTGTAAGTTTTAAAACCCTAAAATTGCATGTTTTCGATTCTTGTTCATGGATAGAGTGGCTTGTATGATTGATTTTTATTATTTTCCGCTGCATGATCATCATATAAATGCCATGTCATATTCCATCAATGGCAACCGTTGAAAATCGTTGAACCAAATATGCAGGATGAGGACTATATGACTGTGTGTATATATTGCATGACTGTATGTGTGACGTGACTACTTGAGTGTAGCCATCCCTCAGTATGTGAGAGGTGACTACTTGAGTGTAGCTAACCCTCAATAGGAATATGATCTCATGATGCTACTGTGGTACGGATCCCTATGGCTAGCCATTATATTATATGATCATGGATTACCTACTGTACACTAAGGGCAATTATTTATTTCACTTTATGTTGTATTTTTTTATATAATTCTTTATGTCATTCCCATTGTACCACATATCATGCATTCTTTTTTCTCATTCATTCATCATTACCACATATATCTTTATAGCAAATATGGTGAATAACATTCAAACTTGATGAAATATGCCATTTTCCTAAGGTTCACCATTCTACCTCATCATGAACCTTTACATACAATGTGATTTCTCATCAATTTTCATGCCACATGTATTTCTAAGATCACTTTATTTATTTGTAATGCCCACTCTAATTACCTTTATCTATATGCTATCTCATTTAATTACTTACACAAAACTCAATTAATTTACTCATGAATAATACACATTTCCTAGGGCATAAAAATATAATTACATTCATATACATTTATTCTAAAGCTTAATGAATATTTACTATTATACGAGTTTAGTGTCAGTTACAAAATTTCATTATATACATTACAAAATTTGGCTATATACCAAATCTTCCTCAAGCTCTAATCCTTGTGACCTGCACATGTTGCCCAGACACGTAGCTCTTTGTGCTTAAACCTAGGAACCTACATGGGAAAACACCCGTGCTGAGCAATAGCTCAGTGGGCAGCAACACAACACAATCTGCCAAGAAATATAACATCATAGCATGCAAAGACTAACACACCGTCTCATTACAAATACATATAAATATTGAATAGTAATATGCTTTCTATTTACTGATATTAACATTTCAATAATTAATAATATAACACCCTATATCACATATTTACTATATATAATGTCATCTATGCCATTTTACCCATCTTTACATATGACTAACATATTAATCAGGATTATCGCATCCTAACTGTACATTTATTTAAACAAACATGTTGACTTCATATGAATTACCAACATCTTATCAATGATAATTCTATTTCATCATACTTTAGCCATTTATCTTTGATGTATAGCATTCAGCATTTCAGCACATTTATATAAAGTATTATAGCTTCTAGTTGCATGCATAACTAGAATTTTCACTATGAGCTTATTACAATCTTCACTTCCATAATTTACATGTATATATATATATATATATATATATATTTATTACTAACTCTTATACATATTAAGCATGTAAGGAACTAAACAAGGTTTATCCAAAAGATTTCTACATCCACTTCTATAGACTGGTGTTGGCCTGTCCTGATGCAAAAATAGTTCCCGTGCCAAAAGCCTTGACTACCAAAAACCTACACGGATCAAAATAACCCGTGCTAAGCTATATAGCTTAGTGGGGAATTCTAAACATGAATGACAACCACTCACAGTGGTCGTCAAAAATATAGAATAAACAAACAATTTAAAATAATAATAATAAGTTACATAACAAGATAACCTTTCACAATAAATTCAGCATACTTGAATTCATACAATTCATAATGAGATATGTATATAATGTAAACAGATATCATTTCATGCTTAAACAATCATTGTTAATCATAATAAATCAAATATCAAATGCATAGTTCATACTGTGCTTATTAGTGAAACATATTTGCTTTACTTTAGCCTGCTTAAGTTCTAATAGTGGATAACGGGATCGGTGGATACCCGAGGGTATCAAACGGTGGATATCCGAAGATATCAAAACTATGGACCCAACCAGGGTCAAATATACGGTGGACCGGTCAAGGACCCAGAAGGGCCAAGTAACAACCCAAATGAGTTGTGTAAGATCCAGCAGGATCAACTATACTGTGGACCTAAAAAGGTCGACTGTGGCAGCTGCAATTCCCTATAGGCGCCTATCTATCCACAACTGAAACTCTATCGCAGGCATAATTATATTCTTGTTAAATTCACATATCAAGACTATGTTCATAGTGTACTATTCGTATATGTATAATATCTTGTAATACTATGAGTTCTTTGGTGCATAAACAAATATATGCACATTTCATATGCTAGGTTATATCAAGCCATGAGACTATAAATTTGCATCATAACATATAAGCATGACGTATAATCATCATCTCATACAATTAAGCATGTTCTCTTTAAGCATTATACATATTCTTAGTCATGCCAAAATATCTTCTATTTCATGGGCAATTACATATTCATACATTCATATATAACATGTAGGCATGACATTTAATCATCACTCCATAATCATCATTGTACGTACCTGTAGATTCATTCGCATACAATTGATGCATTCTTATATGCATATTTATCTATACATATAACCACCTTCATCATCAAGTATGAATCAAGTACTATACAAATTATCGATAAGTCTTCATGTAATAAATACATTTAACTTGCAACATGTAAGGTAGATATACATACATCTTTACAACTTGATTGAAACCTTTATTCATATGTATTTTTGTATCAAAAACTTGTTAAATTCTCGATAAAAACAGTTTAGTTAATCATTACTATTCATTTGAAACCTTTCTGTGAATTTTGAGTAAAACAGCAAGGATCACGGTTACTATGAAATTGTTGGTAACCGTGAGATAGGTCACATTTCGGTTCTGTACTAAAAACTGCACTAGGTCACGGTTACTATGAAAATCCTCGTAACCGTGTCATATATGTACAAAAGGGGCTCACGGTTACTATTAATTCCTTAGTAACCGTGAGATAGGTTACTTTTCTATTCTGGACTAAAAACTGGACTAGGTCACGGTTACTAAGGAAATCCTGGTAACCGTGACATATATTTTGTCCAGAGGCCGATTTACGGGTTCAACTTGTATTGCAATTTTGACCTTTAAATCATCATTTTTAGAGAATAATGTCTTCTACAAACTTGTAACCCTATGTGTCTAGTTTCTAGGACATCAAAAATCTCTTCAAAATCATTTATATAACTCGAGATATGAAGAAAATACTAAGGACTGTTCATGCTCACAAATTCTACATTTTTGTCCGAAATTCAAACTGGATTTAGACCCATTTAAAGACAGAATTCGTATATAGTTTCTTCTTATAAAATCTTTGTCTATAGGTCTAGTTTAAGTCCCATTTTGAATCACCTCAATATCTATTTTCAAACTCCAGATATTATCAAAACAATACTCATAGGTCAAAAGAACTCAAACCCAGAATTTTATCAAATTCACATGCATGTCTCATCTTATGTTCTCTTTGTTTATTTCTCAAGTTTTCAAGCAAAACACATCATGTTCCAAAAGATCCATTCACAAGCAATATGAGAAACCCTAAATTCCCATACCTTAGCCAAAATCACAAAATCTTTCAATCCTTAGCAATGTCTTTCCCTTTGTTCTTCCTTCTTTCTTCTTCTCCTTCACAAATATCATCATCATTCAAAATCCAACACTTATACAACATCTTCTTCAATCAAAATGAAAAGAAAAGAGATGAAGATGATGATGGGTTCATTAACATATACATTACCTTAGTTGAAAGTCTTAAACTCTTAATGAACTCACAAGATTTCTCATTAATTCTCTTGAGATGATTTAGAAGGAGTGAAGGAAGGATGAAGGAGATGAATTTTCTGGGTTTTCCTCTCTAATGGCCGACCACCACACACACACTCTCACAATTCTTTAATTTCTCTTTCCTTCCACTAACACACACACCTATATATAGTGCTTTGGCAAATCTCTCTTTAGGTCCTTTAAGATTTTGCATGTTACCAAGACTTCCCACCAAATCTTGCATGTCACAAATCATACCCCATCATTTAAGTCATTCTTAATTCAACCTCACCAATTTAACCTTTTCTTACATTGACCTCTCAATTAATCATTTATTCACATTTACCCCTTAAAGATACTGTAATTGCAAAATTACCCCAAAACAATACTTTTTACTTCAATTGCATCCTCAACTAATATTAAACTTTACTCATAAATTTTATTTTCATGCAATTAGCAATAATAATTTACCCCATTGACCCTTACTCATACAAAATTATCATTTACAAATATGCAAATTAACTAGGGTCATGTTAGGGGCCTTACAATTCTCTCCCCCTTAAAGAATTTCGTCCTCGAAATTCATACCTGTTTCAAACAATCGAGGATATTGCTTTCTCATAGCTGCCTCTGGCTCCCAAGTTACTTCTTGTACACCGTGATGTTGCCAGAGTACTTTAACAAGGGGGATCTGTTTGTTCCTTAATTGCCTAATCTCCCTAGCCAGGATTTCCTTTGGTTCCTCATCATAAGTGAAATCCGGCTGTAACTGAATATCTTGAACTTGCAACTTGTGAGATTCATCCGTGCGATATCTACGAAGCATAGATACATGAAACACATCATGAAGCTTGGCCAATTCCATAGGAAGAGCCAATCTGTAAGCCACTGGTCCAACTCTTTGAAGAATTTCATACAGACCAATGAATCTCGGGCTGAGTTTTCCTTTCTTCCCAAATCTAAACACCTTTCTCCAAGGAGACACCTTCAAAAACACTTTGTCACCCACCTGGTATTCGATGTCTCTTCTTTTAAGGTCAGCATATGATTTCTGCCTGTCACTCGCTTCTTTCAGCCTCTGCTTGATAACTTGAACTTTTTCTTCTGTATCTCTAACAAGGTCAGGACCAATTAACTTACATTCAGTCAACTCAGTCCAACAGACTGGAGTTCTACATTTTCTGCCATATAAAGCCTCATATGGTGCCATTTGTATACTCTTCTGATAGCTGTTATTATAAGCAAATTCCATTAAGGCTACATATTTATCCCAACTACCAGAGAACTCCAAAGCACATCCCCTCATCATATCTTCGAGAATCTGAATAACCCTTTCGGATTGCCCATCCGTTTGAGGATGAAAAGCTGTACTGTACTTGAGCTGTGTTCCCAAAGCTTGCTGTAAACTCTTCCAAAATCTCGATGTAAACCTTGGATCTCGATCCGAAATTATAGACACTGGTATACCATGTAACCGTACAATTTCATTCACATACAATTCTGCAAGCCTATCCATAGAATAATCTGTTCGAACTGGTAAAAAGTGAACTACTTTTGTTAACTTATCCACTATTACCCAAACAACATCATATTTTCTTTGAGTAAGAGGCAAACCAGTAACAAAATCCATGGTAATGTCTTCCCACTTCCACTGTGGAATTGGGATGGGATTTAAGAGACCTGAAGGAAACTGATGTTCTGCTTTCACTTGCTGACATGTTAGACATTTAGAAACATAATCAATAATATCTTTCTTCATGCCAGGCCACCAGTAAAACTGTTTCAACTCTTGATACATCTTATTCCCACCTGGATGCATAGTGAATGCAGTATTATGTGCTTCATGCAACAATACTCTTTTCACTTCTTTATCATCAGGGATACACAACCTGTTATGGTAGTATACACCACCATCTTCTTTCACTGAAAAATCAGATTGATCACCTTCACAAACTGCTTTAACAGTCTGTTGTAACTTTACATCCTCCTTCTGAGCATCAATCATAGTTTGCCTAACCATGGGCCTAACTTTAAGCTGTGCTAGTAAAGCACCATCAGAAGCAAATTTCCAATTGCACTGTTTTAACATCAAAACAGCCATGGACTTACGACTCAGGGCATCAGCAACCACATTCGCTTTTCCTGGGTGGTAATCAACTATACAATCATAATCTTTGAATAGTTCTAACCATCTCCTTTGCCTCAAATTAAGTTCTTTCTGAGTAAGCAAGTACTTGAGGCTTTTATGATCAGTATAAATCCTGCACTTCTCCCCATAAAGGTAATGCCGCCAAATTTTTAAAGCAAAAACCACAGCTGCCAGTTCTAGATCATGAGTCGGGTAGTTCTGTTCATGTGATTTCAACTGTCTAGATGCATAAGCTACAACTTTACCATCTTGCATCAATACACATCCCAAACCAACCTTAGATGCATCACTGTACATTGCATACTCTTTTCTTGCCACAGGTTGAGTCAATACTGGAGCCTCAGTCAACATCTTCTTCAACCTTTCAAAGCTTGCTTGACAACGATCAGACCATTCAAACTTAGTATTCTTTCTCAATAGCTTAGTGAGGGGTGAAGCAATGACAGAAAAACCCTTCACAAAACGACGATAGTAACCTGCCAACCCAAGAAAACTTCTAATTTCATGCACATTCTTGGGTGGTCTCCAATTAACTATAGCTTCAATTTTATTTGGATCAACCCTAACACCTTCAGCAGATACAACATGACCTAGGAAAGAAACTTCCTTAAGCCAGAAGTCACATTTACTCAACTTAGCAAACAACTCATTTCCTTTCAAAGTTTGCAAAACAATTCTCAAATGATCAGCATGTTCAGCCTCATTTCTGGAGTAAATCAGTATGTCATCAATAAACACAACAACAAATCGATCCAAATAGGGTCTGAATACCCTATTCATAAGATCCATAAATGCAGCAGGTGCATTAGTCAACCCAAATGGCATAACTAAAAATTCATAATGCCCATATCGCGTTCTAAAAGCAGTCTTAGGAACATCTCCATCTTTAACTCTGAGCTGATAATATCCCGATCGCAAATCTATCTTTGAAAACACACCAGCACCACTTAACTGATCAAATAAATCCTCTATTCGTGGCAAAGGATATTTGTTCTTCACTGTCACTTTGTTCAACTGTCTATAGTCGATACACATTCTCATAGACCCGTCCTTCTTCTTAACGAATAAAACCGGAGCACCCCAAGGTGACACACTAGGTTTGATGAAGCCTTTGTCTAACAATTCCTGTAACTGAACCTTCAACTCTTTTAATTCAGATGGAGCCATTCTGTATGGTGCCCTAGAGATCGGGGCCGTACCAGGTAACAGATCAATAGACAACTCAACATCTCTTCCTGGAGGAAGACCAGGTAATTCCTCTGGAAAAACTTCTGGAAATTCTTTCACAATCGGTATTTTGTCAAGCTCCACCATATCCCTTTTTGAATCAAGGACTAAAGCTAAAAATGCTTCACATCCTTTTCTAAGACAACGCCTAGCTTCCATTGCTGATATAACATCAATTGATAGCTTAGGACAATTGCCTTCTACTACCACTTCCTTTCCTTCATCGTTCCTGAGGGTTACTATTTTCATTTCACAATTCACCACAGCATGATGCTTGGATAACCAATCCATTCCCAGAATTATATCAAACTCATGAAAAGGCAATACAATCAAATCTGCTGGAAACTCTTTCCCTTTAACTATTATAGGACACTCTTTGCACACCTTATTAACAATTATACTATGTCCCAAAGGACTAGTAACACATACATCAAAATCTAACTTTTGTGTTTTAAACCTATCTCTACCCGAAACTTCAATACAAACATATGAGTGAGTAGAGCCAGGATCAATGAGTGCATGTATATTACAATTATAAAGAGAAAAAGTACCAGCTATAACTTCTGGAGCATCCTGTTCCTCTCTGGCCTTCATGGCATAAGCCCGCCTAGCAACCATTTGAGTAGAAGGTCTATCAACTGTCTCTGACATATTCTGGGACTGGGATCCATGATGAACTGATCCAAACCTTCCCCTACCTCTACCTCTTCCAGATGGGGGTGCATTAGAAGCTCCCCTGCTATTCTGTTGCTTAAAACCTTGATCTGATTTCAAAGGACAATTTGCCATGAAATGATCGGCACTGCCACATCTAAAGCATTCTCCAGCCAGTTTCCTGCAATTACCCCAATGGTGCCTGGAACAATGAGAACATTCAGGTGCTTGACCACCACTCTGTCTTCCTGAAACTTCCCTCTCATTTTTAGGCTTGGTAAAGGATTCTTGCTTCTTTCCTTTATTAGGAGAATTGAAAACAGACTCTGCAGGTTGGCCTCCTTGAGTCCCTCTAAATATTTTTCCAGCAGATGATCCTCCCCTGGAACCACTTCTTTTATGCTCTCTCTCTCTTTTAGCTATCTCATACTTTTCAATTTTCATGGCAGTTGTGACCAGTTGATTAAAATCTACCACATTTAGAGATGTAAAACCAAACAATTTTTCTTTAATTCTATCATTCAGCCCATCTTCAAAGTGCCTGCATTTGAACACTCCGGTCAACATCTCCTTGGGAACATATTTGCATAATCGGCTAAATTCTTTTTCATATTCAGCCACAGATAAAACTTTTTGTCTCAAACTCAGAAACTGCTTTAATTTCTCCTCCTTATAAGCCTCAGTAACATATTTCTTTCTGAACTCTTCCTCAAATAATTCCCAGGTAAGTGGGTCAGGTAACTGTGACTGTCTCAAAATTAACTTCCACCAATCATATGCCATGCCTTGAAGTAAGGACACAGCACAAGATACCTTGTGATTTGCAGGACAATTTATTTCATCAAATATCCTCTCCAGCCTTTCTAACCAGAATTCAGCTTCTTCAGATTGTTCTAGATTGGTGCCCATAAATTCTTGTGCCCCATGCTTTCTAATTTCAGAGATTGGAGCCTTGGGCAAAGTCATTCTCTGCAAAATCTGGGCCATATCCTGAGAAATTTTCAACAAGGCCTCTCCAGGAACTGCGGTAGGAGTTTCATTTCGATGCGAAGAGGAAGTTATTGGATTAGAAGGATTTGATCTATCCGGCAAATTACTTTCAGCCGATTCTTCTATAGCATCCCTAGAGTTCTCCATCTTTAATCTATAAGAAAACAGGAACTTTTGCATCAGGCCAACACAACACTATCTCAAATTAAGGTTTCTATACTTGCATTGCCCAGAAAAGGCTAAACCTAGGCTCTGATACCAAATTATAACACCCTATATCACATATTTACTATATATAATGTCATCTATGCCATTTTACCCATCTTTACATATGACTAACATATTAATCAGGATTATCGCATCCTAACTGTACATTTATTTAAACAAACATGTTGACTTCATATGAATTACCAACATCTTATCAATGATAATTCTATTTCATCATACTTTAGCCATTTATCTTTGATGTATAGCATTCAGCATTTCAGCACATTTATATAAAGTATTATAGCTTCTAGTTGCATGCATAACTAGAATTTTCACTATGAGCTTATTACAATCTTCACTTCCATAATTTACATGTATATATATATATATATATATATATATATATATATATATATATATTACTAACTCTTATACATATTAAGCATGTAAGGAACTAAACAAGGTTTATCCAAAAGATTTCTACATCCACTTCTATAGACTGGTGTTGGCCTGTCCTGATGCAAAAATAGTTCCCGTGCCAAAAGCCTTGACTACCAAAAACCTACACGGATCAAAATAACCCGTGCTAAGCTATATAGCTTAGTGGGGAATTCTAAACATGAATGACAACCACTCACAGTGGTCGTCAAAAATATAGAATAAACAAACAATTTAAAATAATAATAATAAGTTACATAAAAAGATAACCTTTCACAATAAATTCAGCATACTTGAATTCATACAATTCATAATGAGATATGTATATAATGTAAACAGATATCATTTCATGCTTAAACAATCATTGTTAATCATAATAAATCAAATATCAAATGCATAGTTCATACTGTGCTTATTAGTGAAACATATTTGCTTTACTTTAGCCTGCTTAAGTTCTAATAGTGGATAACGGGATCGGTGGATACCCGAGGGTATCAAACGGTGGATATCCGAAGATATCAAAACTATGGACCCAACCAGGGTCAAATATACGGTGGACCGGTCAAGGACCCAGAAGGGCCAAGTAACAACCCAAATGAGTTGTGTAAGATCCAGCAGGATCAACTATACTGTGGACCTAAAAAGGTCGACTGTGGCAGCTGCAATTCCCTATAGGCGCCTATCTATCCACAACTGAAACTCTATCGCAGGCATAATTATATTCTTGTTAAATTCACATATCAAGACTATGTTCATAGTGTACTATTCGTATATGTATAATATCTTGTAATACTATGAGTTCTTTGGTGCATAAACAAATATATGCACATTTCATATGCTAGGTTATACAAGCCATGAGACTATAAATTTGCATCATAACATATAAGCATGACGTATAATCATCATCTCATACAATTAAGCATGTTCTCTTTAAGCATTATACATATTCTTAGTCATGCCAAAATATCTTCTATTTCATGGGCAATTACATATTCATACATTCATATATAACATGTAGGCATGACATTTAATCATCACTCCATAATCATCATTGTACGTACCTGTAGATTCATTCGCATACAATTGATGCATTCTTATATGCATATTTATCTATACATATAACCACCTTCATCATCAAGTATGAATCAAGTACTATACAAATTATCGATAAGTCTTCATGTAATAAATACATTTAACTTGCAACATGTAAGGTAGATATACATACATCTTTACAACTTGATTGAAACCTTTATTCATATGTATTTTTGTATCAAAAACTTGTTAAATTCTCGATAAAAACAGTTTAGTTAATCATTACTATTCATTTGAAACCTTTCTGTGAATTTTGAGTAAAACAGCAAGGATCACGGTTACTATAAAATTGTTGGTAACCGTGAGATAGGTCACATTTCGGTTCTGTACTAAAAACTGCACTAGGTCACGGTTACTATGAAAATCCTCGTAACCGTGTCATATATGTACAAAAGGGGCTCACGGTTACTATTAATTCCTTAGTAACCGTGAGATAGGTTACTTTTCTATTCTGGACTAAAAACTGGACTAGGTCACGGTTACTAAGGAAATCCTGGTAACCGTGACATATATTTTGTCTAGAGGCCGATTTACGGGTTCAACTTGTATTGCAATTTTGACCTTTAAATCATCATTTTTAGAGAATAATGTCTTCTACAAACTTGTAGCCCTATGTGTCTAGTTTCTAGGACATCAAAAATCTCTTCAAAATCATTTATATAACTCGAGATATGAAGAAAATACTAAGGACTGTTCATGCTCACAAATTCTACATTTTTGTCCGAAATTCAAACTGGATTTAGACCCATTTAAAGACAGAATTCGTATATAGTTTCTTCTTATAAAATCTTTGTCTATAGGTCTAGTTTAAGTCCCATTTTGAATCACCTCAATATCTATTTTCAAACTCCAGATATTATCAAAACAATACTCATAGGTCAAAAGAACTCAAACCCAGAATTTTATCAAATTCACATGCATGTCTCATCTTATGTTCTCTTTGTTTATTTCTCAAGTTTTCAAGCAAAACACATCATGTTCCAAAAGATCCATTCACAAGCAATATGAGAAACCCTAAATTCCCATACCTTATCCAAAATCACAAAATCTTTCAATCCTTAGCAATGTCTTTCCCTTTGTTCTTCCTTCTTTCTTCTTCTCCTTCACAAATATCATCATCATTCAAAATCCAACACTTATACAACATCTTCTTCAATCAAAATGAAAAGAAAAGAGATGAAGATGATGATGGGTTCATTAACATATACATTACCTTAGTTGAAAGTCTTAAACTCTTAATGAACTCACAAGATTTCTCATTAATTCTCTTGAGATGATTTAGAAGGAGTGAAGGAAGGATGAAGGAGATGAATTTTCTGGGTTTTCCTCTCTAATGGCCGACCACCACACACACACTCTCACAATTCTTTAATTTCTCTTTCCTTCCACTAACACACACACCTATATATAGTGCTTTGGCAAATCTCTCTTTAGGTCCTTTAAGATTTTGCATGTTACCAAGACTTCCCACCAAATCTTGCATGTCACAAATCATACCCCATCATTTAAGTCATTCTTAATTCAACCTCACCAATTTAACCTTTTCTTACATTGACCTCTCAATTAATCATTTATTCACATTTACCCCTTAAAGATACTGTAATTGCAAAATTACCCCAAAACAATACTTTTTACTTCAATTGCATCCTCAACTAATATTAAACTTTACTCATAAATTTTATTTTCATGCAATTAGCAATAATAATTTACCCCATTGACCCTTACTCATACAAAATTATCATTTACAAATATGCAAATTAACTAGGGTCATGTTAGGGGCCTTACAAATAAATATGTTAGCACTAACATGTAACACTTAGAATCTTTACACTTTTATCATTTATCAATATACATGTCAAATCAATTCACTTTTATTTCCTAAATTTCAATTAATGGTGGATAACGAATGCAAACACGCGACAGTGATAAGCAGTACCGTATAGATGAGACATAACAGTCTCAAATTAGGCAACATTGATAACCAGTGTAACACCCTTATGATACCTAACACTGTTCCGATACACTGCAGGCCGAATTTTTTTTTCTTTTCCATCTTATTCTCTTTTAACTAAATAACCTATACTTAGTTATCTTAATCCTAAATTGTCGATGACCTGCAACTGTCCAATTTACTATGCATTTAATAAAATTTTGGTAATATAATGGCTGTATATAGTACTAGCCCCCTGAAATGTAGATAATTTCACATAGCTTCTCAGAGGCACAACATACATATATCGTCATCTCAAGCATTTAATCTCTTAACCATTTATTTAGATATATCACATATATACAAATATACCAAAAAGTCTCACTATCCATCACCAAGTATAACATTTTACAGTCCCAAAATATCAACTCCAATGTATTTAATTACAACATACAAACCCATAAGTATAATACATATATATACATGCAACAAAATTTAAAACTCCACAAATCAAAAGAAGTCCTTTAGTGATAACTCTTGCTCCCGCTCCTGTGAACCTGCACACAGTCATAACTACGCGCTGAACAATTGACATGCCTAGTGATGACTAACAAATTAAATATTTCAAAACTCCACCTAAAAAGTCTAATTATGCAAAAATTCTCCATTTTAATCTTTCAAGCAGCTTAATTAATATTTTTCCTTTCAATTAACAGTTTATATTTCTAATACACTTTATTCATCAAAATACTCGTTTATTGTCAAATTATACATTTAATTCAAAGTTTTACCTTTTTATCAAATTAGTCTATTTTTCTCGCTAAATTACGAATTTAGTCTTTTTATACTTCTTTTTAACATTTAAGCTATTAATTAAGGTATTTAACCTTAATTTTACACTTAGTTACACATTATTATACAAAATTACATTTTAGTCCTTGTTGACCATAAAACTTTATTTTAATACATTTTAACCATTAATTGACTATTTTATCCTTAATTAAGAAATTCTTAATTAATTTGCTTAATTTTTACTCTTTTGGAGAAAATTACGATTTTGCCCCTAAACTTTCTTTTCCTTCAAATTAGTCCTTTTTCACTTTAATTAATATTTTTCACTTCTCTTTCATATTTTCTCATATAATTTTCATTATGCCCTTAGTTCTGTATAGAAAACTCCAAACTGGATATACGAAACGTGGACCCCACAAGGCCACAACAGAGATAGAAAAATGACCCTTAGAGGGCCAATTCTCCTAGAGCAAAGAACAGAGACAGAGTAGCCATGGTGATTAGAGATCTAATCCATAGCATAGGAAGTCGTCATGACTTGCACCGTGGTATAGAGATATCTCTATGGCCAGCCAATTATATCCTAAGCTAGTTTTTACTGCCTGGTTATTTTTAAGGGCATTATTGTACATACTTTTATTCAATTTCACTTAATTCGAAGTCTTCATAAACTTTTTCATTTTCAGAATTTTCATCAATTGACTTTTTTACTGACTTTTCAAATATAGTAAATTAATCCATATTAATTTATCACTTTTTACCCTTTATTGAATTATTCCTTCATAATTCAATAATTTTTACCTATACATATTTCATAATTTATTTTCGGGAATACCTTATTATTACATATAAATTTCTTAAAAATTCATATGCACACTTTTCACATTTTTTATCACTTTCCCTTTATTTTATTGAATTATTTTCCTATAATTCAATATTTTTCATTGTACATAATTACTATTTTATTTCTCATTTATTCATGTAATGTATATAAATTTCCTAAAAATTTATATATACATTATTTCATATTTACTACCCACATATACTTAATTTATGATTTATTTCTTTATAAATCACCAATTTCACTACTTACATACACTAATCCAAAAGTTTAAAAATTTTCATAAAATTCCATAAATCATATAAAAATTCATGAAAGTTAAATATGACATTTACAATTAATTTAGACTACTAATTATCATTTTCATGCAAAAATCATCATTTTTCACTTAATGACAAATTCGGCCATCATGCTAAAGTCACCTTAAAAATTATTTCTCTTCATTCTAATCATGCACATATGATCAATTATGTCCCAATTTTATTTACCTTATCTCAATTTCTTTAATTAAACTATTTAGCAATTTTTTCCCAAATACATAAAGAAAAATTTATTCAAATAAATAGGAAATACTTAGATTTATTAGCCACATACCACTATATCTTGATCAAGAGTGCCTAGCCTTCCTTCTCTTTGCCTTTATCCTTTGAAATCCTTCCTTCACTCTCCACACCTAATATAAATAGCCCATAAATCCTCAGTTTTCTTCATCTTATTGATCTGAAATGCAAAATCCAAGCTCAAAATCATAAACTACACCTCAAAATCCATGGAAAAACACTAAAGAATTAATTTAAATCCATAAATTTCCTAAA
Source organism: Excoecaria agallocha (assembly GCA_037975025.1). Taxonomy (NCBI): domain Eukaryota; kingdom Viridiplantae; phylum Streptophyta; class Magnoliopsida; order Malpighiales; family Euphorbiaceae; genus Excoecaria; species Excoecaria agallocha. The sequence goes on along the minus strand of CM075806.1, from coordinate 44,165,673 downwards.
ATCTAACTTACCCTATTTTCTTTATTCACTTGATTTCTAGCCTTTCCTTGCTCAAACCACTTGATTGAGGCTACTAGGGTGATCCAGAAAGATGGAAATTTAGTTGCTATATTGGAAATTATGAGAGATTTGAAGTGAAAGAAGAAGAAATCAAAGAGAGGAGAGAGAGCTATGGTTCGGCCAACTAAGGAGAGGGAGAGGAAGCCAGCTAAATCTGAAAATTTATGCAGATTTTTCCTCTATTTATACCTCTCATTTGGGCCTAAATATGGGCTTAATCCATGGGCTTAGCCCAAATACAATTTAAAGCCCACTTTAGGCTATTTAAATCCTAAACCAATTTCTTTATCTTTCTCACTTCAAATCACTTAAAAAATGATTCCATCAATTTTATCACATCAAAAATAGCTAGCACACAAATTTTTGGCTCAATCGGAGTCCGTTATCGATCCGATTCAAACTTATCGGTCCGATTCGACAACTGCCGGTGTCACCGAAAAATTCCATTCTCATCACTAAAATATTATACACAAAAATTCATCTAGGCATACAAAATCTGGCAATTTTCGGAGTTCGTTTACTATTTTTAATTATTTACGCAAAATCAAGTCACCTTCCCTACCAGGGAAATTGACTCGCTACTTTTTTTGTATTTTTGACATTTGGAAGCCTATTTGACCTCATTTTCACTTCAAATTTCAACCTTGGACTCCCCATGATTAATACTTTTCAATGGTCCAATAAAATATTTTTAACTTTCGGGTGTCCTTTTGGGCCCGAAATGTACTATTTACCATCGGAAAGTACTATTCACGGTTGACCCGGTGTTGAGGCCATTACAACCAATATCGTACAGGGGAGATATAATAGTCTCAAATCAGGCGACACCCTTAGGTATTGAATCACAAGGCAACTACAATTACTATCCCATTAATAGGCATGTCTATCTATCCATTACTATGTGACATTCAGGCTCTAATAAGTCACTAATCATTCAATGATATCACATTAGATACATTTGAAAGAAATTGTTGTGGCAATACAATCAAATAACATGCAATCATTCATTTAGTTGCATATAACATTCCTAATGTACTATTTTTGTTCATTTATATTCATTATGTTTTACACTCATTTATGTCACTTGTTACATTTATTTTTACACTTAAACCACTCTAAACATGTTTAGAAAGGTCTAAATGTGCTTTGGCATCAATTTGAGACATTGAATACAAGTTTAGAGAAAAGCCAGGAAGGGTCACAGTCATTAGGTAAAACCTGTTAATCATGACATAAGTTACATTTCGATTCTGGACTGAAATTTGGCTATGTCACAGTCATTAGATTTTACCTGCTAATCGTGAGATCCATTTTGCTCAGAGATAGATTTTTAGTTTCAACTTATATTTCAATTTTAACCTAGTAAACAATGTTTTTAGGAAAAATGGTCTTGTACAAAGTTGTTCCACTATGTCTCAAGTTTCTAGAACATTAAAAATCACTTAATTCTGAATTCTAAATCTCAAGATATCACTAAAACACTACAGATTACTCCTAGATTACAAATAGCAGGGGTCCATCAACTTCAAGCTAAATTTCAAAAATCTTAGAGGCATATTCAGGTTTTGAGGTCTTCTACAAAGTTATAGATATATGTCATATCTGTTGGGAATTATCGGTTACATGCATCTCATACAGAAGCGGAATTTAAAATTTTAACCAATAGATCTGATCTTGCCATGAATTTACAATATACATATTAATGAGAATAAGAAAAAATCACCTTTGATTTTTGTTGAACAATTGATTTTCCTTCTCACCGGATTGTCGCAAACCACAGTGTCAAAAATTGAACACCTTCAATAAGTAATCAACACTAAAAAAGTATTGAATGAACCGACAAAAGAGGAGAACAAGAGCTGGCCGAAATTCCCTTGATGCTAGCAAGGGGGTGGCGGCTAGGGTTGAGAGAGTGAGAGAAATTATTTTCTTTTAATTGTTCACCTTAACCCTAATATCCTACCACTTGGATTTTTATGGTTAGGTTAAAAATCCAACTTCATAATAGGATTGGGCTCTTTAAAATTTCTGGAGAAATATTAAATGGGCTTCTGAAATTATTAATAATTTATTTGGGATCAATTAAATTCAATTTAAGTCCTTTCACAAAAGACTATGCACAAAACCCACAAACTAGGCCCTTTGTGCATATACTTGGATTTAATCACCCAACTGAATTTCAAATCCATCCAAATTAAATATGTAGGCTCTATAACACTTATAAAATATATTTAATTTATTTTGGTCCAAGAATTAGGCCTCTAAGGCCTTCTACCAGGGCTTGGCGTGTAACCCTTCCTCTAGAGGGTTTTTGCGCCAAAGCCATTCTTCTGGGCTCTTTTTAATTTCTTCAATGGATCTATTGATTATTATATCAGTCTTATAAACTTATAGTCCAATAATAATTAATTATGAAATACAATATTTCAATTAGCTCCATTTTACAGAACATTTCTAAAACGTTCTGCGAATAATTTTACTTGACCATAATTAATTAAACTCTTTAATTAATTATTCTCTTATTCACTTATCTACTCCTATAATAATATCAAATATTATTATCCTTGTCATTTTACCATTTTATCATTTTCTCTATATGTGTGTGACCTATTGGGTTCCTATCCATATTGGCAGTATAATATGTAATTGTGAGTTCTATTCAAAACTCACAGGATTTAAACTTCTTTAAATAATTTTATCAATCCCTATTGATATTTATGATACAATATTATACAAGCTATGATTGGCCTCTACCTACACATCATGACTACCCAAATGTCAGGAAAGTCAAGTGGTTTGATTGTACCCTTCCATAGAAACAGTTATCGTACAATTACTCCTTTAACCACTTTTATCTCAATTAGATTATGAGTATGGATTTCTGTCAACTCATATAAATTTAATTATGTATGTTCTATTAATTTAACCATTGTTCCCAAACTGCCCTTCATAAATCCCTATCCATCTTGGCATATTACTCTGGCCAGAGATTCTCTGACTAAGGCAATTATAGAATCATGCGAGATAACTTCCCTTAATAAATTTGGGATGGTGAATCCTTTGTTGATCACTCAACTATCTTTAAGTAGGTCATGATATACCCAACCTCCTAACTATGTTCACCCCCAGTTGGAAGTAATTAGTTATGGAGTCAAAATATACCACTTGCTACTTAAGGTAACTTAGGTGATCTTAAGTCTAAGGATACTTGCACAACCACTATGAAAAGATTCCTCACTGACATAGATTTAATATCCATGTGAGGATTCTCTTTACAGGTCTCCAATGAACTTGTTCTTCTGACAAGCATCCACATGTTAGCTTTGATTATCTTCCATAATTATAGTTATGAGAACAATTGCTTGAACCATTCAAGAAGCATAACATGTGCTAGTCTGTCCGAATTAACAATGTCCTATCTTGTTAATTCTATGACTAGGGATATTTAGATATTAACACATTTACATGCAATAGACATCTCATATCATGAACACTTTCATGATTGTCTTTGCACTGTGTTTATAATTTCTAGAACTTCATTTATTAATTTAAGATTTACAAACTTATGTATTTAAACATAGCATTAATAAATGAATGATGCCTTTTATTAAGAATATGAGTTCATACATGGGCTGTAGGGCATACTCTCTAACATTATCGTTTATTTTCGACTAGAGTCACCTCAATTCGACATCTATAAAAGGCATTATTCTAATTACACTGAAACTAGTTCACATTACCTTAAGCAAATCTTCACTTTTTCACTTTGCAAAATATAAATCATCATTTTCTTAACATAACACTACAATAATTATTTCCATCATCAATCACAAGGCAAATATAGCATATACATCCACTTGAATCAAATAAATATATAGCATAAGGAAGAATAACTCCCAAACCTTCACAAGCTTCACTCATTTCTCTTCAATCTTCTCTTTCTTTCTCTTTACCCTTGCTTGATTGTCATTAAAATAGCATAAATTCACACATACAAAAATCATTTGCTCTCTTAAATCTATAATAAAGATAAGAGAAAGAGAGCTTTTACTTTATAATTTGCTAACCACTAATTTCTTTTTCTTCCAATTTCTTAGTTAGACTTTTTAGGGGTTATTTAGGAGAAAATAGGGGAGAGGGATGGCCACCTTCAGCCCTTAAAGTGATCGGCCATCCCTTTTAAAGAATCCCTATTTATCTCCTTTATTCAAGAATAGTCTAGGGAGCATAAGTGTTGCCTTCCAATTGGTCCACTTGTTTGCCAAGGAAAATTTTCACTTAGATCCCTAATTCTCATCAATTTGTTATATCTTCCCCTAAACTTTCTCTTTTTCTTTTCAATTGAACCCCTACTTAACATTTTTCTCTAATTAAACACATGTATAGCTTATTTTAAAAGGACCATGTTACCCCTACTTTATCAAAATAATTCCCTTTAGGTCCCACTCACAATGCATTAGCTAACTAGACCTATATTGATCATAATATCATTTAAACATGCATACATTCTTCTGGAGTATATGTTGAGGCCTTATATTTCTCTTTTCCTTAAAAGAATTTCATCCTTAAAATTTCTCTTGTTACCAATTATACCACTACACTATCTTTAAACAATAATATTACATAACAGTAACATTATTTAAAACATACCAGGTAAGTTCTCGATATTCAGATACTTCTTATCTCCTCTAAGTATTACATATACTCGACCTAATATATTAGAAGCAGATGGCTTTTCCACAGTCTTAGATGGTGCTCGATTGGTTCCACTCCTACCTCTTCCACCTCTCCTAACTCCAAAATTATTGATATTTCCTCTACTTGCTTGTGAGGCTAGGCTATTTCGGATTTAAGGGCAGTTGGTTAACATGTGTTCCATACTGCCACACTTGAAACATGCTTCTATAAGCTTCCTGCACACACCTTTATGCTTCTTTTGATAATACTTGTATATGGGTATAGTGCTACCCTATAATGCTGTAGTACTAATCACCGAATTAAGCTTTTGAGTCAAATCTTGATTAGTTTGTTTACTGTAAGCCTCATTAACTTTTTTACTACCCTTCATTCCACTATCTTGCACTTTTCTCTTTTATTCCTTTTTCTGCTTCATTTGTTCAATTTCTTTCACCTTCAAGGTAGCTTCAACCAATTGATAATAATTTACTTTCTGTATAGAAGTTACTAGTATTAAACTTCCTCGAATGGTCTCATTTAAACCATTTTTAAATTGTCTACATCAAAAATCATTCGTCATCAAGGTGTCAGGCACATACTTACTGAGTTGACTAAATTTTTTCTCATATTCTACTACTGTCATATTCCTTTTCTTTAATCTTATAAATTCTTTCCATTTAGCCTTTCTATAGGCTTTAGTAATACATTTCTTCTCAAATTCTTGATAGAAAAAGCCCCATGTTAACTCTGCAGATCGTTGTGGAATTTGAAGTACTAATTTTTTACAATCATAATTTGGACCTTGTAATAGGGACACTGCATAAGTAACTCATTGATCCCATGGATAGTTAATCTCTTCCAGTATCTTATCCACTTTTTTATCCAAAACTTAGCTATATCTGATCATCTACCGAAGTACCTATAAACTCTTCTACCTCTCTCTTTCTAATAAGATCAGTAGGAGCCTTTAGAGTAGTTAGTCTATCTATTATCTGCATCAATCTTTATACCAACATAAAATTACCTTGAGCAGGATCTACATCTCTTACTGGTGGTTGTTCAGGTGTAGGAGGATTATTATACATTGGATTCACACTTCCAGCTATCTCACCTATGTCTTCACTAGGATCTAACTCCATCTTTATCTTACATAAGTCAACATCTACATTTAAGCCACAACACTATAAGAATAAACATGTATGACCTATTCTCTAACACCTTATTGCCCAAAATCGTCTAAATCTTTGCTCTGATACCATAATGTAATGCCCGCTCTAATTACCTTTATCTATATGTTATCTCATTTAATTACTTACACAAAACTCAATTAATTTACTCATGAATAATACACACTTCCTAGGGCATAAAAATATAATTACATACATATACATTAATTCAAAAGCTTAATAAACATTTACTATTATACAAGTTTAGTGTCAGTTACAAAATTTCATTATATACATTACAAAATTTAGTTATATACCAAAATCTTCCTCAAGCTCTAATCCTTATGGCCTGTAGATGTTGCCCAAACACGTAGCTCTCTATGCTTAAACCTGAGAACCTACAAGAAAAAATACCCACGCTAAGCAATAGCTTAGTGGTGAGCAACATAACACAATCTACCAAGAAACATAACATCATAGCATGTAAAGACTAACACACCATCTCATTACAATACATATCATTATTGAATAGTAATATGCTTTCTATTTACTTATATTAACATTTCAATAATTAATAAATATGTTAGCATTATCATGGAATACTTAGAATCTTTACATTTTTATCATTTATCAATATACATGTCAAATCAATTCACTTTCATTGCCTAAATTCCCATTAATGGTGGATAAGGGGTACAAACACGTGACACTAATAAGCAATATCATACAGATGAGATATAATAGTCTTGAATTAGGCAACACTGATAACTAGTATCATACAGGCGAGATATAATAGTCTCGAATCAAGCGACACCCTTAGATATTGAATCACTAGGCAACTACAATCACTATCCCTTTAATAAGCTTGCCTATCGATCCACTATTATGTGAAATTCAAGCTTTAATAAGTCACTAATCATTTAATAATATCACATTGGATACATTTGAAAGAAATCATGGTGGCAATACAATCAATATAACATGCAATCATTCATTTAATTGCATATAACATTGATAATGTACTTTTTATGTTCATTTATATCCATTATGTCTTACACTCATTTATGTCACTTGTTACACTTATTTTTACACTTAAAACACTCTAAACATGTTTAGGAAGGTTTAAATATGCTTTGGCATCAATTTGAGACATTGAAAACAAACTTGGAAAAAGGCTAGGAAGGGTCACAGTCATTAGGTGAAACCTGTTGACCATGACATAAGTTACATTTCAGTTTTGGACTAAAATTTGGATACGTCATGATCATTATGTTTTATCTACTGACTGTAAGGTCCATTCTGCCTAGAGGCAGATTTATAATTTTAACTTTTATGTCAATTTTGATCTAGTAAATGATATTTTCAAGGAAAATGGTCTTCTACAAATATGTTCCACTATGTCTCTAGTTTCTCAAACATAAAAAATAACTCAAATATGACTTCTAAATCTCAAGATATCACTAAAACACTATAGATTACTCCCAGATGACAAACAATAGGGGTTTGTCAACTTCAAGCTAAATTTCGAACATCTTAGAGGCATATTCAGGTTTTGGGATCTTTTAAAAAGTTGTATATATATGTCTTATAGTTCATTTCAAATAAAATCATCTCAGTTCGATATTTATAGAAGGAATTATTCCAATTATACTAAAATTGGTTCATGTGACCCTAAGCAAATCTTCACTTTTTCACTTTTTAAAACATAAATCATCATTTTCTTAACACAACACAATAATAATGATTTCCATCACTAATCACAAAGCAAATATAGCATATACATCCATTTAAATCAAATAAATATATAGCATAAGGAAGAATAACTTCTAAACCCTCACAAGCTTCACTCCTTTCTCTTCAATCTTCTCCTTCTTTCTCTTTACCCTTGCTTGATTGTTCTTAAAATAGCATAAATTCACACATATCAATAATCATTTATTCTCTTAAATCGACATTAAGAAGAAAAGAAAGAGAGCTTTTACCTTATAATTTGCTAACCATTAATTCCTCTTTCTTCCAATTTCTTGATTAGCCTTTTTAAGGATTATTTTGGGGAAAATAGGGGAGAGGGATGGTTGCCTTCAGCCCTTAAAGTGGCCAGCCTTCCCTTTTAAAGAAATCCCTATTTATCTTCTTCATTCAAGAATAGTCTTGGGAGCATAAGTATTGCCTTTCCATTGGTCCACTTGTTGACCAAGGAAAATTTTCACTTAGCTCCCTAATTCTCATCAAGTTGTTATATCTTCCCCTAAATTCTCTCTCTGGATTTTTTCCTACTTAACATTTTCCTCTAATTAAACACATGTATAGCTTCTTTTAAAAGGATCATGTTGCCCCTACTTTATCAAAATAATTTTCTTTAGGTTTCACTTATAATGCATTAGCTAACTAAACCTATATTGGTCATAATATCATTTAAACATGCATACATTCTTCTAGGGTACATGTTGGGACCTTACAGTATTCATATGTTGATATACATCTACTTTGCATTAGTAACCCTTAGTTACATACATGTATCCCATTATGTTCACTTATATAATATTATGTCCACATGTTGTTTTTAGTTCTAATCAATCACGTTGTGTTTACTCATCATTATATTATGTATTTCATGTTTAATATGCAAATAATCATCAAATTATTATATGATACAACATAGGTTACCATTTGATCACTATTGAACATGTGTGTATAAATTTAATTAATTCATCTAACACATTCCCAATGTGTTTTCCATGCATATTAAGCATAATTCCAACATTGATTTAATTTAATTCCTTATTAAATCTTAGTTTTATTTTCTTACATAATAGGTTCCATAACTAACATATCCTTTATAAACATATTTTCTTACATTTAACATCACATAATTCCTCCCTTAGAGTGATGTTAAATTATGTGATGCTAAATGTAAGAAAATATGTGATGTTAGATTACATAATTATGTGGTGTTAAATTATGTGATGTTAAATGTAAGAAAATATGTTTAGAAAGAATATGTTATTTACGAAATCTATTATGTAAGAAAATGAAATTAATGTTTAATAAGAAATTAAATTAAATCAAGGTTGGAATTATGCTTAATATGCATGGAAAATATGTTGGGAATGTCGTAGATGAATTAATTAAATTTATACACACATATTCAATAGTTACCGAATGGTAACCTATGTTGTATCATATAATAATTTGATGATTATTTGCATATTAAACATGAAATGCATAATATAATGATAAGTAAACATAACGTGAGTGATTAGAACTAAAAATAACATGTGGACATAATATTATGTAAGTGAACATAATGGGATACATGTATGTAACTAAGGGTTACTAATGCAAAGTAGATGTATATCAACATATAAATACATAAAGTGATCTTAGAAATACATATGGCATGAAAAATGATAAGAAATCACATTGTATGTAAAGGTTCATGATAAGGTCGAATGGTGAAGAAAATTGCATGTTTCATCAAGTTTGAATGATATTCATCACGTTTGTTATGAATTCATATATGGTAATGATGAATGAATGAGAAAAGAGAATGTATGATATGTGGTATAATAGGGAATGACACAAAGAATTATATAAAAAATATAACATAAGATATAATGGTTAGCCATAGGAACCCATATATCGCGGTAGTATCATGAGATCATATTTCTATTGAGGGTTGGCTATGCTCAAGTAGTCATCTCATGCATACTAAGGGATAACTACACTTAAGTAGTCACCTCACACGTACAACCATACAGTATATACACACATTCATACAGTTCTCGTTTCGCTTATTCGGTTCAAAAATTTTCATTGGTTGCCACTAGGAGTAAAACTGTAAATATATGAGAAAATATGGACTAAATGGTAAATTATACATGAAGGATATCACATGTGTGATTAAATAATCAATTAAGTGAAAATGTGATTAATAGTTTAAGGAAGGGTAAAAATATAATTACATGATAAATTGGGGATAAAATTATTAAAAAGGTTAAAATAATCAAATAAGTAAAGAAGGGTAAAATCTTACCTAGTGAAATATTTCAAGGATCAAACTGTAATTTACCACTTTATGGATAAATATAAGGACTAAAATTCAAATTTTACAATTAAAATGAAATAACCGTTAAAGGAAGCAAAAATGGTCAAATTTTGAGGTTAAACAAAGTCAATCATTATGAAAATAAATTTTAAGGAGTTAATGGTAATTTTCACCTAAGAATTATATGAGAATAAAAGAGATAAAAAACATAAGGAAAGGATTAAATGGTAATTTATCATAATGTAGAGACTAAATTGTAATTTGCCATAACGTGGATAGAATTTAAGGACTAAGAAGTACATTGGGACATAATTAAGTGGTATACAAGCCAAAAAGAAAATAAAAAGAGATAAGTCGATGACAAATAATCAAACTTGTATTAAAAAGAAAGTATAGGGATCAAATGGAAATTTTACCTTAAAAAGAGAAATTAAGGATGAAAATAATATAAACACGTGGAAATAAGGATTTAATGGTAATTGGAAAAGTTAAAAGGAAAGATGGCATAAGAAAAAAAATCATGAAGAAATCTAGATAGTGAATATGATAATCATAAGTCCAACGAAATTGATGAAAAATATCATTATGTTATGAAGAACATTATGGAGATAGATGTTTGAATTGTGAAAAATGAAAATGGACCATAGACAAGACAGAATAAGGAATACTAGGTTGTACATTGGGTGAGAAAAACAAGTAGTGAACCAAAAACTGAAATATGAAGAAAAAACATTAATTAATGGTAGATTAAACATATAGTATACAACAAAATGACTAAAATGTAGTAAATATCGAAACAAATAGAAAAAATGACAAGAGATTTTCAAAAGAGCATATATGTGTAAAACAAATGGACAACTCATGATAGAAAATAGAAATAACACAGATAAGAACAGGAAGCAAAAGAAGTCAACTTAAGTAAATTAGAATATTTTATAATATTTAAATGAAAGAAATAAAGAAATGAAAGGAAATTTTTTTACTTGCATACTTGTATTGTGAAATTTATTAGTTGGGTATTCACCATTAAGCATCATGTGCTCAACGCGTAACTTTTTGGTGCGAGTAGGTTTTAAAAGATATAAGTCGATACTCAAAGGGATAGACATTGGATTGGTTAAAGTCACACAACAATAGTGATAAATTCTAGTGTTTGTATGTGGCATGCCGGATTAGGACCGTGCTTTGTACATGAATTATATGGAATTTATAGCTATATTGCATTATGATATTTATAGTATATGGATGTCACATTAACTAAACCATTTATAGGTTAGTTCCATTTAAGGTTAATTTCACTTATAATCACTCAATTTATACCTAAATAACGGAAAATTAACAAGATAATTTTTCGCAGAAAATTATCACTGAACTTAGAAGTATTTTATGCAAAAATCATCATAATCGATTTTTGGTAAAAACCATAGCTAGTGTTGATGTGGACGCCATGTGTGCACAAGTAGTTGACATGAGCTGATGATGTGGACAAACACACATCCACATCTGGCGATGATTTTTACCGAAAATCAATTATGATGAATTTTATGTAAAATACTGATAAATTCAGTGATAATTTTATCACGAAAAATTATTTAGTTACTCTTTTGTTATTAGGTTTAAGTTGAGTGACCATAAGTGAAATTAATCTGTTTCGTTTATATTCATCAACTTTATAGTCTAATAAAGACTCGATAAAAAACAATAAAGAAATTTATATTACAAAAATATTTCAATTTTTAAAATATTACAACTAAAAAGTCACTTTAACTAGACAATAATAAATTTGTCATGGAAATACTGAGCATTCACATGATATATTTTAAAAGATTTCAAGCAACATTTTTAAAATATTTTAAGCTGATCTAGCTTACTAAATTTTTTGGTGTTAGATTCATACGTTTTCGGTTAGAGTGACTTCAAATGTAATATTTTAAAAGTTGACGTATTTTTTTATATGGGACAATTTTTTTATTATTTTTATTATTTTTTTTTTGCGATCGAGTCATCGTTAGAGTAAAATTCCAGTAATCATTGACTTAACTAATAGAAAAAATCCCTGATTCATAATTAATTCTCTTGCAACGTTTATGCAGCAACCAGGACTGAATGTGATCACTGAGCTTATAATTGGATACCTGTATTCGGGAAAACCACTTGCTGATGGAATATGACATGGTATGAATGTGATGATAACGCAACGGAAAAACAAAAATTTTTCATCATACATACCATACAAATCCAAAGCAAGAATCGAAACATGCAATTTTAGGGTTTAAAACTTACAACTTTGGATGCCTTTTAAACCTTGAGTTTGGTGATGATCAGCAACCGAGATGACTTTATCCGCCTTAGATCTTGATCACCAATGCCAAGGAACAGCCTTTTACACCACTCCCTCTATTCTCACACACACAATTGCACCGTCGGCTTAAAATCGAGATTGCTAGCTCTCTTTTAAGGTATTGTGTAATGGCTATAGTTTGAAGCTACAAAATTTGATTTTATACTTCTCTTAGGTTGCTTTTACTACCCAAGATCACAAGAGAATGAGGAACTATCCTTTCTCCTTGTGAAAATTGGCTAAAAGAAATTAATGAGAGAGAGAGAGAGTTCACGCCAAAAGCAAGGTGGCTAGGGTTTCACGCCAAAATGCAAGTCTCTCTTAGGGTTTTATTTCTTTTTAATATATACCCTTATCTTTTTGGCAAGTCTTTGATCTGAATTTAACTATCTCAAGATAATTAATTCAACTTCAATCACTTCCTAAAAATAAGTAATATATTTTGAATTAAACTCCTTTGAATTTAAATTCAAATTTGAAATAAAACATAAGACATTTAATTAAAAGAAAACACTTAATATAAATAATGAACATGTGCCAAAATTCCTTGATTTCCCTCTTGAAATTTCGGCCATTTCATCTATTATACAAGTGATTTAATTTAATTTAAATTCCTTTAGGCTTTAATACTCAATTAACTTAATTAATATAACATAATTAATTAATTGAAATTAAACCTTATAGGCTGAATTTTTCTCTCTCATGGACCAAAGGCCAATAGCAATTTTATAACCCATTACACACATTAATTTGACTTTATTTAAAAGCCCAAATTAATGCTCAATACTTTAATTAAATATTTTAAGCCCAATGCTTTGTGTGCGATCCTATAGGTCCATTTAATGTTGGCAATGAATTAATAAATTAATTCAAAGGCTATATATATTCTCTAGCAAGATATTATAGCATTTCAAATTAAATGAAAATGCATATGACATTTAGTGACCTAATGCAATTTTGCATAGTCCCTTATCCATAAATATCAGAATTAATATAAGGCATGGAACTAGTCATCCTTATATATATTAATTCCTTTCTTGATATTCCAGTGATACTGAACTCTCAGATAAATAATGATTACTCATTATTTCATCTCGGTATGGCCATACACTTCTCAGTTCACCGATCAAGTGGCCGATGATATTTTCTCTCTTATTGAGAGGGGTAATCCCTTCACTTCTCTCATGCTCTCTAACATGAATTAATGCATACCCAATCATACCCGTACTTGTCACTCTGTTACGAGCACATTAGGTGTATGTCAAAGTACACAGTAATTCATAAAGAGTTTCATAGAGATTTCAGGTCTAAGAACTCCGATACAAAACTTGCATATGAGAAACACTTATGACTTGTACCATGTAGTGTTCTCATGAGCGGATCGTATCCAGATACCATGTTCTTTAACATGTATCTATGATCTTTGATTGACACTCTTATCCTAATGATCCGTAAGACAGAACTCATAATATCAGAGAGAGCATACTAGTCTTAATTCATTGTTATTCCCATAACAATGACTGACTAGGGATATTTAGAATGATGTCTCATTTATTTCAAGGTCTTACAACCGTGTGCCTCACACATGATAACTTAAACCAAAACAACACTCTTGGATAGTTTTATCAACTGATATGCACAGGAATATAAAGGATAAAACAAATGCCTCATTTTATTAATTCAAAGTGCTTTATTACAATGCATTGCGGCTAGGGCTTACATTAACACTTGCAAATGTAACATTTAAGACCTATGGTTATATAAGCATGTCACAAGCAATTATTTTTATTTCAGATTTCAAGCTGGGTCATTACATGAAAGTCCCACCCAAGTCCATGTTCCTTGTCCAGGTGAGTCCTGAACTAATCACACATGAACCATTCTTCAATTTTTCAAAAAAATCCAATTTTTGATTTGCAATATATATATATATATATATATATATATATATATATAGTAGGCACTTTGATTACATCCTCAACCTACTTCGTCACTGCATGGTGGCTACTACATTCAATTGAGTTCATATGTGATCTTAAAAAGTTGCCAGAAGGAAGCCCTTGGACATGTCCAGGAGATGACGTTTTCTACAATGCCTCCATCATTTGGGGATTGGTGGGGCCATTAAGGATGTTTGGTCTTCTTGGTTTGTACTATAAGATGAACTACTTCTTCCTTATAAGTCTCTTAGCACCAGTTGTAGTGTGGATATTTTCTCGCATTTTCCCAGAAAAGAAAAGGTTAAAGCTTGTAAATATTCTAGTGATATTAAGTGTTACAGGAGCTATGCCGCCAGCCAGATCAGTGAACTATATAAGTTGGTTCACAGTGGCCATAATCTTTAACTTCTTGGTGTATAATAGATGCAAGAAATGGTGGGCCAGACATAACTATATTCTTTCTGCTGGGTTAGATGTTAGGGTTGCTTTTTTAGCCATCCTTTGCTATTTCACATTACAGTTAAAGGATATAAATGGACAAGAGTGGTGGGGTTTGGAATTGGATGATCACTGTCCACTCTTAGCTTGCCCTTATACTCCTAGTATTGTTGCTGATGGTTGTCCTGTTTTGTAGTGACATTTTTTCACAACGTTTTTACTCTGCAATATGTCATCTTTTTGGAAATCAAGTCTAACCTTGCCAAACTTCTATTATAGATTATGGTTTTTCTTTCACTATTTCAATTTTTTTTTAATAAAAAAAGTGTAATGTAATTACCTTATAATAAAAATAAAATAGCCAAAAAGTTACTCGGATATATTTAATCCAAAAAAAAAGATAAAATACTGATTCATCCTAAAAGTTTTAAGAAAATCAACTAAAGATATACAATACAAGAAAAATAGCTTTTAATGAAGGAAAATCCAAATATTAAATGATTTCAATTACTGGAAAACTCTGGTCACTAAGAGCTCTTTAGATTCAAAGTTGAGTCATTAAAAAGCTATACCAACCAGATTTTAATTCTTTTTAACGATCGAATTTTTTTCGTTAAATGTAATTTGACTTTCAACTACGATAAAAATCCAACCATTATAAACTTCTTTTTTTTTGTGACCAAAAAAACCAAAATCTGGTTGTTATAAAATTTTTTAACGACTGTATTATCCATTCGCTAATTATATTTTACTTTTAATAACTATATTTTTAAAGGTCACGTTTCCCTTTACTACTGGCCGTTTATAAATATAATCCCGTTGCTATAATGTTTTTTATATATTTATTACCTATAAATTCTTACAATGGGTACACAATTATAGTAATCATTCTTTCATATACATCCACACATATGTTCAAAAATGTAATAAATAGTGAAATTTTATATAAAATTTAAATGGATATCATAAGATTTAAATGGATATATGAATCATATACAAGGTAGAAAAATTTAAAATTTAAATCCTTAATCTAAAAATCTTACCATGAAATATAAAAATCTTAACCAAGGAAATTTAAAATTCATCTATAAGAGTTGTTAAACAGTTAATTACTTCTCACTCGACTGTTGCAAACTTCGGTATCCAATGGCAAATACCTCCAATATATGATTTACACCAAAAAAGAAGTAAAAAACCAATATTGGGTGATAAAGCATCAGCCAAGGTAGAGAAGAAAAAAAAGATGAATCTAACGTCCACCAAAGTTAAACTTTTATATCTAGGTTAAAATCACAAGTCTAATAGGATTAGGATTCCTAAAATAGCTAGAGAACAAATACAGATTTTTCTCTTAATTATGTAATTAATCTTGGCTTAATTAAATCTAGTCCAAGCCTCATTTGAATGGGCTATACGTAGAAGCTCGTAGACTGGGCCTTGCCTGTGTAGATTTGAATTTAATTATTCAAATCAATTTTAAATCCAATTAAATTAAATATGAAAAGTGAATAACACTTATATATCATAATTAATTTGATTTAGCCAAAAATTAGGCCATTAAGGCCTTATATAGGATCTTTGCACAGGATGCACTTCGATAGTGCTTCTATTAGGAGTGCATCCTGCACAGGACATTTTTCTTTTGAGTCTGAAATTAATTTTCAAGTGATCAAAAAATATTATTCAATCCTATAATATTTATAGTCCAATAATATTTTATTTCGAATCGGTATGAACCAGTCTGATCCATTATTATAGACCATGCACAAAAAGTTATGTAGACATTCTATGTATATCTAATTAAGTAAACTCATTTAATTAATTATTTTCTTCTTCATTTCCTCATTTATTAATGATATAAAAAATCATTATATTTGTCATTTTACAATAGTGCCCATTTTCTATAGATGTGTGACCCAATAAATTTTCTAGTCTAATGGCATTAAGGACATAATTACAATTAAGAGATTGCATGATTTAAATTCTTTAAATCATTATATTAATTCAACTAATAAATATTTATATTTATGTTCACGCATACATTATGAATGGTTTCTAACCAAGCATCATAATTAATCAAATGACATAAAAAGTCAAGTAATTTGACTAAATCCTTTTATAGAGCAATTACTGTGCAATTACTTATTTCACCTTAGTTTATCTCATTTAAGTTTAGAGTATGGAAAATGCCAGCTCAAATAAACCTAAATATAGTTGTTCAAATAATAAAATCGTTGCTCCCAAAATGCCCGTTATAAATCTATCCACCATGGCATTTCGCTCTGACAAAGACTTTCTGAACAAAAATATTACAAAACTTTTAAGATAACTCCCTTAATAAATTTAGAATACTAAAACTCTTATTAATCATCAAATTTTCTTCAAGTAGATTGTAATACATCCAACCTCTTAACATGTTTACCCCTCAATAAAGGTAAACGCTTATGAAGTCAAAATATGTCATTCACCTCTTGGATTGTTAATCTTTCCTAAAATAATGATTCTAGTTGAATAATCAGGTTAATAGACCTAATAAGTAGAGGATGTCCGACACTTTGCTTGTGTAATAATCTAGTTGGATATTATTTAAAGGTTTTTCTAAAGTGGATAAATTTGTCACACCTGCAATTTTAGCAATTTGAATTTGCAAATAAGTTTGGAATTATTATACTATTATTGTGAACCCAACCAACAGGGTTCTTTTGAAGCTATCCCTTATTATTATTGTTCATATGTCCACACTAGGATTCATATAGACCTAAATAAAAGTATATCTAACACCATTTAAGCCAAAATTCATTGGTGAACATATTATCTTAAATAATCTAAAATAGAATCCTAGAAAAAAGAAGAGAAATCAATGCACCTGAAAGAATAAAAAGAGTCTTGCAGCCAGCATTTTGTCCAAATAAAATATCAGTATCCAATCTATCACCCACCATACACATTTTGGAGGCGCTGACTTGAAATCTGCTAACAAGAAAAAAGATTGCCTATGTAAAACGTCCAAAATATCTCCAAAAAAAAAGTTGCACATGCAATGTCACAAATAATCTAAACAAATGCTAGCTCCTAAGAAATTAACTAAGAAGCATTTCCGACACTATAAACATGTTAATCTAAGCATGCAAACTCATTTTGGATACAAGCTTTTGATGGGGATTTATTTGAACCCTTAGTCTCACTAGACTGCGTATAGTATGAGTAGGGTATCGTTCCAAAGGGAACGGGATAATTTTATATTGAAATAACAAGTAAATGGATAGGTAAAAATTTCAATTAAAATCATGCAATTAATGTAAATACTAACCTACTTAAAATATATTAAGTTAATTTTGGATATTAGATTACTTAAAAGATGGGATAGACATACATTATAACCAAATAAAACAAGTTCATCTTTGAATTAATTAACAATTGTATGAATGATATGAATGGAGAATTTAGCCAAGATTCTTTAAAGCAATTCTCATTGTCAATAAAGAATATTCTTACTTAGAGTCTATAAGCATTCTCATGTCATTATAGAGATAAATAAAAACCATGAAGTTCTATGCCAATTCTTTAACCCCTTAAAGTGAATTCCTTATCTCTAAGTGAATTCAATGCTTTAAATAAATTCATTTAACTTTCCATCAAAGAATTCCAACTCTCATTGTGAATTAAATGACTAACATACTTAATATGGTGATCAAGCATACTAAGCAAATCAAAGCACTTAAACAAACTTAAATCATACTTCATACATAAATAAAATAAACATTCAATAGACAAAGATAAGTAGATGAATAACAACTTAAATTACATAGTTATAATGTATCAAAAGAACTTAGCCATAAACAAAATTACAATAAAGATGAAATAAGAAACAAGAAAACATCACTCCCCAGGGTTTACTTTCTATTTAAACCTTCTGATAAATCTCTTATTCCTTTGGCTTTGCTCTTTGGTCATCCTTTGAAAACTAAGTAAAAACAGAAAAACCAAAACAACTAAAAATGTTCTTAAGAAAACAGTCAAAGAAATCTTTAATTTTTTTCCATCCTCTTCAGTGCTTTTCTCCCATGTATATATATAGCTTGATTCTACAGGTATGTCTCTTAATAAGTCCACGAAAGATTGCTTCTGAAAGGGCACAATGTATGGTTGAAAACTCAAGTGCAGAATACACCGTTTGGGAAACAATGCCTTGTCCGACTCGTGAACACCCTCACGAGTCGTGATCTTCAGCTATTCTTCTGGACTCATGATTTGTTGCTCTAGTCGTGATTTTGTGCTGATCTCCTTACCGAGTCGTGACTACCTTCACGACTCGTGAACTTTTGCTGGGACTCGTGAATGGCTTGCTCCTTCTTCTTCACTCTTTCTCCACTCGTGAAGCTCTTCACTACTCGTGATCTTTTACTTCGAAATTTCACCATCTTCTTCCTTTTCTTCACACTTCACCAATTTTAACCTAAAAACAAACATAAACACATAAATTGGACATAAACACATTAAAACATTTATAATATTACATACTTAACTACATAAATAAGAGAAAAACACACATAAAAAGATAGACATTTTACATGACATCAAATTCCCCCACACTTAAACCTTGCTTGTCCCCAAGAAAGAGAAAAGTGAGAAAATTTAATCTCAAGTCAAACTAAGTAAGTTACATTATAACGCATTGCTCAATCGTCACTTAAGATAAGATTGTTATGAATTCAAACACCTTAACACTCAAAATATTAGTACATCAAGACTTAAAACATGCATCTTAAATCATCAAGTCATCTAAGTTTACTAAATTCAACATCAAGAATATAAAGTCTCAAGACTAACCATGCTCAAGAGATAATAATGATCATAAAGCCTAAGATCCTAAGGCTATAGTTGCCTTTTTGGACATTTAAAAAGCACACATACCTTTAAACCCATCTCATGGCATTTTTAGACTATGTTTTTCATCTTTTTCTTTTCTTTTGCATGGGTATACTTTTAAACTTTATCCCATGAATAGCAAGAGAATGTAGTAATGGGTGCGTTTTATGCTCCATCCCATACTTAATTAAGCTTTTGAGTATGAATCTTGCTTTATTTTATTTATTTTCATTATTTTTCTTACTTTCTTTCTTTTGTTGTTTTCTAGTCCTCATCCATTATTGAAAGGCCTAAAGGTAAGTATTATGGCTATAGTTTCCTTGAAGCAATTAAAATCCTAAAATCTTAAGCTAAATGAGCATATTCTAACCTTAAAGCATAGTTAATGAAGAGACTAAATAACCTAAAATGTTAAAAGAAGTAAAAAGAGATAATGTAAAAACATAAAACACATGCCAAAAATCTTGAAAAACTAATCAAATGAGTGTAAAAAGGTAAATGAATCTTCATAACAACCTATATTACATATAATATGAGCAATACTTACAATAAAACTTACTATAAAAGTTAGTCTAAATAAAGAAAAAGATAAACAAACAACAACACACACAAGTGCTCCCCCACACTTAGAACACACATTGTCCTCAATGTGGAGAAACAAAACAAACACACAAACAAAAAGAAAATCAAAAATAAACAAAAGCATAGAGGAAAGAAAACCCCCCTCAAATCATGGTGAAGTTGGAGGCGAAACAACCACATATCCCGATTGGGCAATGAAAGCGTCCACCTTATGCTCAAGGCGGCGTTGACTATGAACTAATTGAGTGGTGGTTTGCTCCAAGGAAGCCAATTGATTTTGGATGGCGGATTGACCATGTAGCAACTGATTGAACATAGAAGTGGTGATATTCGAAGAAGATCCAGCAGTTGGTGTGAAAACAGGTGAATGGCTAGGTGTACCCACCATAGGATCATCACTAGGCCCTTGCTCCATTGGCCTTGACTCTTCTGAAGTACTTTCCATATTAGCCACCTGTGGAGTAGAAGTACCAGGAAGTTCCTTCCAACAAGAATGACATATAGGTGGTATGTATTGAAAAGAATTGTTAGTGATTTCACCTCTTACAAATAAATGCTTAGAAAAATATATGCATGGAAGTACACCATCCTAAACGCGCAAATCAATATCAATATCCCTAGCCATAGCAGCAATAACATGTCCATGTGTAATAGGGGACTTTGGGCGACTAACACAATTCAACAATTGCTTAAAAATCCAATAAGACCAACAAATAGACTTATTGTTATGCACACACCACATCAAGAAAAGTTCATGACTTGAAACACGATTAAACTCATGCTTGTTGAAGACAATGGAGGCAAGAATCTTATGCAAAATCCAGTATTTCAAGTTCGATATAAACATGGATTTGGCCTCTCTAGCCCTATAAGGTGTAGTCAAACCAGTAAGAAAGTTCCAAAAATTATTAGGTCTATAACTCTTAGGAGGGGTACATAAACCGTTTGGGCTAAAGCCAAAGATTCGATGCATCATGAAATAAGTAAGAGTATGATCAACACCATTCAAGCGAAAGTCTACAAGCCTAGGATTATCAGCATTTTCTTTAAAATTTGTGTAAAACTTCAAGACTAAGTCAGTGTAGAACTGTTCATGCATATTAACAAACCTCAAGAGACCACATGCAGACAACATCTCATTCACTTCATCAAGAACACCCACACTTTCAAGCAAAGAGTTAGGAAAAAACTTACATTGATAATGTGCTCTATCTTTTAAAACAAGGAACCTGTTACCTTCATGAATGGAGGAAAGAGGGAATGGTGAACCAAAATCTATCTGTAAGCTCTAAAGTGGTGGTTCATCTCCTCCTTGCTGACCCCTTGATGCTGAAACATTCTTTGTCCTGACGATTGTTGTTGAAGAGAAAATGAAACAGAGAAAAGAAGAAGAAGATGTTGGAACTTGTGTAACGAATCGTGAGGGCAAGCACTTGTGTTTGTGTAATGTGGTTGTAACGTGAATGCAAGGAAAGCAAAAGAGAAGAAGATGTTGCAGAGAAGAGAAAAACAAATAGACAAAAGAAAATAGAAGTTACAGTTGAAAGATCAAGAAGTTACGAGAAGAGTAAACGAAGAGAAAATGTAAAAAAATGAAAAGGAAACCAACGACAGTTTTTATAGAAGAATGAGGGAAAAATGGAAAGGTATGTCGTTTAAAAACCCTAATTTGAAATTATAACCGTTCCCTCTCTTAAATGGAAGTTAATAAAGAGCAGTTAAGCAAATTAAAAACCGCTAATACTCCTAATTAGAAGAAATAAAAGTAAAATAAAGAAATAAAAGTGAAAGAAAAATAAAATCAGGAAGTTAAAATCGCGACTTGTAACTTTTGGAACAGTGCTTCACGAGTCGGCATGTACCTCACGACTCGTGAAGATAAGGCATTTTGTATTAAGGAAGCAATGTTCACGACTCGGCATGAATCTCATAACTCATGAAAGAAATAGGGATAGGCAAAAATGGAAATCCTCACGAGTCGGTACGTACTTCACGACTCGTGAGCCCTGCGCCTCTGTATTACACGTGATACCCTTCACGACTAGTGATTCTGGTCACGACTGAATGGATGAAGCCTCTGGAATACTCGTGAAGATGTTCACGACTAGTAAGTCTGCTCACGACTAAATAAATAAAGCCTCTGGAACACTCATGAACACAGTCACGAGTCGTGATGCACTCTTGAACATGATGTACTTCTCTAATTTTCTGTAAAATCTGACCAAACTTGAGCCAAAAGTTAAAGTAACAAAGAAGAATAAGCTAAGGAACATAAAAACTATATAAAACATATAATGTAGTTTACAATCAAACCATAAAATAAATAAATTCAAACTAAAAGAACTAAGGAAAAACAAAAATCATATTAGGAGTATGCAAAAGAATAATTCATCAAAGAAACTTTGTGAGTAGGAACCAATGCATCACCAATGAAATAAGGCTTTAATCTATGTCCATTAACCTTAAAAACCTCCCCTTTATCATTAGCAATATCAACAGCCCCATAAGTAAAAACTTGAACAACTTTGAAAGGTCCCGACCATCTAGACTTTAATTTTCTAGGAAAAAGCTTCAATCGAGAATTATACAACAAAACCATGTCACCAACTTGAAATCCTTTCTTTAGTACATGTTTATCATGCCTTGATTTAGTTCTTTCTTTATATAACTTGGCATTTTCATAAGCATTCATACGAAGTTCCTCTAACTCTTGTAATTGAAGCAATCTCTTCCTACCAACTTGTTGCATATCAAAATTTAACACCCTAGTGGCCCAATAAGCTTTATGTTCAATCTCAACCGGCAAATGACAAGACTTACCATAAACCAATTGATAAGGTGTAAGACCTATAGGAGTTTTGAAAGCTGTTCTATATGCCCAAAGAGCATCATCTAACCCAAGTGCCCAATCTTTTCTTGACCTAGAGAGAGTTTTCTCTAAAATCCACTTAAGCTCTCTATTGCTAATCTCAACTTCTCCACTAGTTTGGGGATGATAAGGTGTAGCAATTTTATGAGTCACATTATATTTCCTCAATAATTGCTCTATAACTTTATTACAAAAATGAGACCCACCATCACTAATAATGGCCCTAGGTGTTCCAAATCTAGGAAATATAACTTTCTTAAGCATCTTCTTAACCACCTTGGCATCATTAGCAATGGTTGGAATTGCTTCCACCCACTTAGATACATAATCCACCATGACTAAAATATACCTATTCCCTAAAGAACTAAGAAATGGTCCCATAAAGTCCATACCCCAAACATCAAACAATTCAACTTCTAAAATACCATGGAAAGGCATTTCATTCCTCCTAGACAAATTTCCCATTCTTTGACACTTATCACAACTTAATACAAAGTTCTTAACATCCTTAAACAATGTAGGCCACCAAAAACCAGCTTGTAAAACCTTAGAAGCTGTCTTAGAAACCCCAAAGTGACCACCTACAGCATAAGAATGACAATGAGCTAATACTTCACCAACTTCTTTATGAGGAAGACACCTCCTAATCAATCCATTAGCACATCTCCTATATAATAAAGGTTCTTCCCAATAGTAAAACTTCACATCATGAAGGAATTTCTTCCTTTGCCTATAATCTAAACCATAAGGAAGCATACCACTCACTAGGTAGTTTGCTACATCAGCAAACCAAGGAACTTCCTTAGAAACCACACTAAAAAGATGTTCCCCATGAAAAGCTTCATCAATAGGTACCCCATCATCATTATCTTGCAAAACATAGTGGGTCAACCTAGATAAATGGTCCGCAACTAAATTCTCCTTCCCCTTTTTATCTCTTATTTCCCAATCAAACTCTTGTAACATTAAAATCCATCTCAACAATCTAGGCTTAGCATCTTTCTTACTCAAAAGGTATTTAAAGGCAGCATGATCAGAATAAACAATGAGTTTTTGCCCTACAAGATAAGCCCTAAATTTATCAAAAGCATACACAATAGCCAAGAGTTATTTTTTAGTTGTGGAGTAGTTAATTTGAGCATTATCTAGTAACTTACTAGCATAATAAATAACAGAAGTCTTTCCATCAATTCTTTGGCCTAAAACAACCCCTACCGCATAATTACTAGCATCACACATCAATTCAAAAGGTTGATCCCAATTCGGTGGTTGTAACACCGGTGAAGAGACAAGAGCATGTTTAATAGTTTCAAAAGATTTAAAACATGCCTCATCAAAATGAAAATCAACATCTTTACCTAGCAACGTGCATAAGGGTTTAGCTATCTTAGAAAAATCTTTGATAAACCTCCTATAAAATCCAACATGGCCTAGAAAGCTTCTAACATCTCTAACATTTTTAGGAGGAGGCAAATTAGCAATTATTTCAATTTTAGCTTTATCAACTTCAATCCCCCTATTACAAACTAAATGTCCTAAAACAATGCCCTCTTGAGCTATAAAATGACACTTCTCCCAATTTAAAACCAAACCATGCTCCATACATCTATCAAGCACCTTAGAAAAATTAGATAAACAATTCTCATAATTAGTGCCATACACACTAAAGTCATCCATGAAAACTTCTACACATTGATCAATAAGATTACTAAAGATAGAAAACATGCATCTTTGAAATGTAGCTGGTGCATTACACAAACCAAAAGGCATTCGCCTAAATGTAAAAGTTCCATATGGGTATGTAAAAGTTGTCTTAGATTGGTCATGTGGATGAATTGGAATTTGCTAGAAACCACTCAACCCATCTAAGTAGCAAAAGTAAGAAAAATTAGCCAATCTTTCAATAACTTGATCAATAAAGGGTAAAGGAAAATGGTCCTTTCTTGTAGCCTTATTTAACTTCCTATAGTCCACACACATATGCCAACCCGTGATAGTCCTAGTAGGAATTAAATCATTGCTATCATTATGAATTATAGTTAAACCACCCTTCTTAGGGACAACTTGAATTGGGCTCACCCACTTATTATCACTTATAGAATAAATTATGCCATTATGCAATTTAATTATTTCCTTCCTCACAACCTCTTTAAGAGTTGGATTAAGCCTTCGTTGACCTTCAATAGAGGGCTTAAAATCCTCCTCCAACAAAATTTTATGCATGCAAACCTTAGATGCAATCCCTTTTAAATCATTAATTGAATATCCCATAACATTTTGATGAGCAAGTAAAATATCACGTAAAGCATCCACATCATGCTTAGCAATTGATGAATTAACAATGAATGGCAATTGAGAATTTGCATCTAGAAATGAGTACCTTAAGCTTGTTGGTAGTGGCTTGAGTTCAAGCTTAATTTCCTCCTTAGATGTCTTTGATGACATATCCTCATCCTTTCTCAAAGACTCAATGCTTGAGAATTTTCCTTGGAAAGGATATGAGGCAACATGCAAAACTTCATTACAACTTTCATTCAAACAATAAGGTGCAATAGGATTTTGACTCAAACAATCATGCACAACACTATCAATATACTCATCAAGAATATCATAAGAATCAATTCTATTTACCACCTCTATTGGTGAAGATTTAATCATGCCAAAAACATTAAACTCAATTCTTTCACCATTAACCTCAAAAGATATTTTACCATTTTTCATATCAAAAATAGCCCCAGCAGTAATTAAGAAAGGCATACCAAACAAAATAGGAATTTCAGGATCTTCATCCATTTCTAACACAACAAAATCAGCAAGAATCACAAATTTATCCACTTTGGTTGGAATATTTTCTAATATGCCTATAGGGTGTGAAATAGATTTATTCGCCATTGATAAGCACATATTAGTAGGCTTTAATTCACCTAAATCAAGCTTTTGATAAATTGAGTAAGGCATAAGACTAACACTAGCACCCATATCACATAAGCCCTTATCAAAATATGTACCACCTATAATGTAACACCCTTACTGAACAGTCTAACTGAATATGAGATAACCTGAAATTTTTTTTTTCTTTTCCTTGTCCAAGGACAATTTGTCAGATACTGGTCATTGCTCCTTTGAGGAACAATGCACTGAGTGAAAATTTCCAAAATCAGCAAGATTTTTTTTTCTTTTGAATCTTAACTAACCCAACGACTCCAAGCTTGTCCAAAAAGAAACACTTATAACTTAAGTAAGCCGTTAAACTATAATTGTCTAAGTGACTAATTACCAAATAAAAATCCGGCAATATAACGTCTAAAAATTTATCTAATCCACCTGAAAATCAGACAATTTCCTCAGCCCATCAGGGCACAACAATACAAGAATAATTTCATCATACATCTCATTCATCCATTCTCATTATTAATCACATTTCCTAAGCTAAGCCAATAATACAAATTACACTCTTAAATCACTATAATACTCCAAAATAGAAACAATTTACATTAAAAATCAATTCGCTACATCTGTGAATCTCAAAAGATGAAGTACTCGAAACTAAATCCCTTCTTCTGATGATTGAGTCGAAGTAGCTGTCTAACCAAACACAAGTCTATCTCGCTACCTACACGGATAACAAAACCCGTGCTAAGCTATAAAGCTTAGTGGGGAACAAAGTAATATAACTATAATCATTTAAACATGTAATATCAATTATATTAGTATAAAGTTGATAACACTCCTACTAAATACTTTCAATTACCTTAGATCCCAGTTCTTACATTCAACAATAAATCACAAGTATAAGCGACAGAACATCTTACTTACATGAACAATAAAACTGAATAATTCAGTAATCAATGTATCATTCATTATTACCACAAAAGACATCCGATATATTTCTTCCATATATTTACATCATTTAAAACATATTATGCATTCAAAATTCACTTTCATGCAATCATTAAATACTCTTAACAAGGTGAACAATATAATACTTAACACTATGGTGTGCCATATGTTATGTACTTGCTCGATAACAGAGTGATATACATATCTAAACATAAATATATAGATACTTAATGCTTATATAGAATTAAAGAATCACATGTTCATCAATATTATAACTTGCAATTTATTATCCATTTGATGTACTTATACAAGAGGATAATTCTTATACATATTAGTTTTGAACTATAACATTTCTTATCTTTTATACTTTTTAACTTATTTTCGTATTAATGTCCCTAGAACAGTACCGACAGAAATACTCAGACTGGATATACGGGATGTGGACCCCATGGGCCACAACAGAATGAGAAATGACCTCTAGAATCATTTCTCATATAACATATGAACATATGACAGTACGTATAATATATATACTATGGAGATCAACGATTCAACCATAGTAAAGCAAGTCGCCATGACTTGCACCGCGGTATAGAATCCCTATGGCTAGCCAATTATATCCTGAGCTAGTTTTTACTGCCAGACTATTTTCTAAGGGCATAAAAGATCACTTACTTTCAGTACATTTATCAACTTTATCAGCATTTCAATCCAGATAATACAGTTATTCAGAACATTCAATATTTTTGTACAGTTTGTGAACCATCATTCACTTTAGTCAGGAATTATTTCACAATAATTCAGCAAATTATCTTTAAAACATGTTTTAGTCATCAGAGAAATCTATTTTATACATATTCTTTCAATTTACTTTACACAAGCTAATAATCATATGTAAACAATACTTGTACTAGTCATGATAGTTCATTTCTGACTATGTTATGTTCATTACAAATAAATTCCTATACCATTATTTAGACTATTGATGCGAGAATCAACTTATAAACACAATCACGATAAAAGGACATACCTGTATCGTTCTTCATAATCATTTTCATTGTTCCACTGTACTTAATTTAATCATTAAACATTCATACTCTAATACTATATTTGATACATGCAGTCAATGCTTCACTTTTAATAGAAATATCTATATAAGCATATAAATTTCATATTATACACTAAGGCAACAACATGTATGAGTAGAGCATTTTTAACAGTGTCTTATTAGAATCCATATGTTTTTACATCAAGTTTAAATAACTATGAAAATCATATTGCTTATGATATTTACTAAATCATTTCAAAATAAGTTCACATTCCAGAAGTAAACCTCCATCATCTAACACGTACAATCCTTAAGATATCCTTAACTAACTTTAATATTAATAACCTACTAAATCTCAACTTATGTCAGAAATTCCAATTGACTTGTAATTAAAATCTACCTCTTAAGAATATTGTTAAATAATAGCTTCTTAATAACATATAACCAAACCTTAGCAACCAAATGCTTATAATTAGTGCTTATCAAAATTCAAGGCTGCTATAAGGGTAATTACACAAGAAAACTATACTTTTCCTCAATTCAGCTTACAAACTCCAAATATGATCGTTTACTTATAACCACTAATTTCCAATATTGTTTTCTATTCCTATCTATAAAATTTCCCTTGATTAACGTTTTAAACCTTCAACTATAACTTATTTGGATATTAATCACAAGAATTAATCAAGACAACATTACAAGTTTCAAGAGTAAGTAAAGTATTTTATTTATTTTTCAGCAAGTTTCACCCATACTACCATTAAATAAT
This sequence comes from Excoecaria agallocha, assembly GCA_037975025.1. Taxonomy (NCBI): domain Eukaryota; kingdom Viridiplantae; phylum Streptophyta; class Magnoliopsida; order Malpighiales; family Euphorbiaceae; genus Excoecaria; species Excoecaria agallocha. Next base: position 44,137,026 of record CM075806.1, on the reverse strand, counting down.
CGCAACTTCAATCTTAATAACCAATACAATTCATTACTCTTTAATTATCTTATAAACACTTTATGACAAATAAATCTCAAATACTAACATGCATATTCCATCTTAATTTTTAATTGAAAATCCTACTAAATTCACATCTTAAGCTCACTATCAAATATTGATTTCAGGAGCTGTCAATAACTCTCACATACCATTAATATGTATTAATAATCCTCCTGACCATATAACGTGCAATCAAATCAAATTAATTTCACCATTTACCTTCAATCAAGCTTAATTCCCAGTAACAATTCATACATACACTTAGGATCAATATGGCACTTACAGTCATAAAACTTTCTTGCATTCCCAGGCTAATAATTATATTGCAACATATAATTCAGGCAGACACAATTTAGTGCTGGTTACTTAGTCCTTTATATAATCTTAGTAATTCAAAACTTATTTTGTTTTTCTTATCATAATCTCATACAAATTAACCAAAGCTTGTAGTAATATTGTACATAAAATCAAATTCTTAGTATTATTTTTATATCAATCAAACACATATAAAATCAAAGGAGTTCCTGAACCTGTTAGTCCAATTTGCTACAATCTGCATGTCATCAAGCTCGCCGGACCGGTCACCGGAGACTCATCAAAGCTACCCATTGGTAGTTAGGACCACCGGTGGTTGCCAGATACCGCTCACGTGCCCCAACACCGTCGCACTTGGTCGGGATCGAAGCTGGAAAGTCCTGCTTCGCCGGAGGCCGATCTACCTGCTGTCGGCGAGTGGGGATGATCGGCGACCACCAAAAGAGCTGCCTCAACCACACGAGTCCACCGGTGTTGTCAATCGCCTCCAACACCGTCAAGATCGTCGGAAAACAAAGAAAAAAGGGAGAAGAGGAGAGCTTGAGCTAAAGTGGTGAACAAATCGAAAAAACCCACCGGAGAACGGTGCCGTTTTGGAAGGCGGTGGCGGCGGCGATCTGCGCCCCTTCACCGGCGTCGAGCAGGCGGTCCGTCCCCCTCCATTCCCCGCTTCTCTCTTCCCCGATCCTCTCTTCTTTTTTTTTAATCATAATAATAGTACTACTAATAACAAGAATACCCCCCAGTTCTCTTTCTTTTTATTTTATTTTATTTTTTTTTTACCCAAACCTATTTGTTTTATTTACACATACTCACCAATATTTGTTCTTTAAATTTAAACCCCACTTTTCTTTTAAAATCTCACCTTTTACAATTATTAATATTCTTTTTAGTATGTTATCGGAATTATCATAATATTATTTAATTCACACTTATTAATTAAAATCTTCATTTTTGACCCTTGCAAAACTGGTACCAAAAGGTACTATTTACCAAATATAATCAATCCAAATTTTTGGGGCGTTACAATTCTCCCCCACTTAATAAAATTTCGTCCTCAAAATTTATCTGAATAACAAAACTGTAGTTACTACTACTCATTTGTCCCCACGTCATGATATCTTCTGAACACTATAATAGAGTATATATTTTTCTTCATCACTCTGAAATACAAGCAGTCTTTTATCAAGTAACAGATCTTTTATACTCCTTTTTAAACCCCTTTATCACTTAATCACATCACTTCTCTCAACTCTTGATTATCCTGATCTCCATTGTTCAACTCAAAACTTTAATTTCTGTACATAAACTCTTTATTACGCAAGATCCATATTTACTGATGTTTCAGTAACTAATAGACATCAAAAATCTCTTTTATCTTAATGAGACCCTTATTCAATACAACTGACAAAATCTATGATGGATTCCAGCTATAACCTCTTACTAGTATAACAAAACTACCACTAACAAAACCACATACAAAGCATGTAATTGCATGACTATGAAATAACATATGCATATGTAGACTATGAAGCATGTGGCCACATGACTGAATTGTATGCATGTATATCGTATATCTATGCATGGACTGAAACACAAATGTACACATGCAGGACTAATGCATAATATTAGTGGCAGTGTATACTAATTGGGTTAACAGAATCACCCAGAAACATTACTTCATAATTAACGAGATAACAAAGAGTTAAACTCTGGTCCTAAATCACCAACTTACTTATTTATACTCACAATATCTGAGGAATCTAATAACAACAAATTTGTCTCTTTAAAATTCACTCATTCATATGGCATGTACATAAGTTACTTGTAGTACTTCCTTCGCTTATGCACTCACGCCGATCTTAGAATTAGCTCATCCTTATCAAAACACATAAAATTCTTTTTGAAACATGATATTGCAATAATCTCTACATACGCTATTAATGCACTTCTATCATCTTTCTTACTAATCGATCAAACTCTATAGTCCTCTTAACAATACCACTTTTTACAACTATACCAATATAAGGAAACGATTTTTGCCTATAGTCCACACAGAATATCCTTAATACTTCTCAGCTTCTTTGACATTTCAAAAATGCTTACAATCATTCTCTAACCTCAAAATCAATCATCACAGACAACTATCAATCAAGAAATGAGAAACATATAAGAAACTCCGTCAAAACATTTCCTTCCATCTAAGTCAAGACCATAGTTTTATCTACTAATTATCAAAGTTTCACTCTTATACTATCATCCGTTTTCCTCAATTATATATTCACATATTACACTTGGTTCCTTCCATTGCAACTATATCACTATACTGTGATCATTTCCTAATTCATACAATAATATCATCTATACTGTTTCATTCAAATATAAACATATATTTCACCTTTATTCACTATCACCCATACAAAAACTCTTATATCTATTCTTTCCAACTTAATTTCGCAATGCTGTCTAAATCATCCCAAAATAATGAATTACATTCAATTGCCCATACTGATCAGGAAGTCTCTGACAAATATATAGAGCATCTTATCATCCTTTACATACCATCATATCAATTTCAACTATCATATTTTTATCAGAACACAAATAGCGCGTCCTCAATCATTAACTATTTCTCAATCATTAACTTTAAATGATCCGGATATGCTTTTCAACAGTCTTATATTATACTTCAATCTAATATCAGAGAATGTTAACTGCTGAAAATTCCCTCAATATCATCTTACTATCTCAAAATCATGGTCCTACTAATTACTCCAATATAAACAACATCATAGGTCGACCATTTATATCAAATTATCCAATTCCATATCAAATCAACACAGAATATTGATATCTGCACTTAACCAATCCATCAGAACTTTCAAGAAACATATTCCTAATCTCACATTACCCAGAAAATCAAAACCTAAGCTCTGATACCACTAAATGTAACACCCTTACTGAACAGTCTGACTGAATATGAGATAACCTGAAATTTTTTTTTTTCTTTTCCTTGTCCAAGGACAATTTGTCAGATACTGGTCATTGCTCCTTTGAGGAACAATGCACTGAGTGACAATTTCCAAAATCAGCAAGATTTTTTTTCTTTTGAATCTTAACTAACCCAACGACTCCAAGCTTGTCCAAAAAGAAACACTTATAACTTAAGTAAGCCGTTAAACTATAATTGTCTAAGTGACTAATTACCAAATAAAAATCTGGCAATATAACGTCTAAAAACTTATCTAATCCACCTGAAAATCAAAAAATTTCCTCAGCCCATCAGGGCACAACAATACAAGAATAATTTGATCATACATCTCATTCATCCATTCTCATTATTAATCACATTTCCTAAGCTAAGCCAATAATACAAATTACACTCTTAAATCACTATAATACTCCAAAATAGAAACAATTTACATTAAAAATCAATTCGCTACATCTGTGAATCTCAAAAGATGAAGTACTCGAAACTAAATCCCTTCTTCTGATGATTGAGTCGAAGCAGCTGTCTAACCAAACACAAGTCTATCTCGCTACCTACACGGATAACAAAACCCGTGCTAAGCTATAAAGCTTAGTGGGGAACAAAGTAATATAACTATAATCATTTAAACATGTAATATCAATTATATTAGTATAAAGTTGATAACACTCCTACTAAATACTTTCAATTACCTTAGATCCCAGTTCTTACATTCAACAATAAATCACAAGTATAAGCGACAGAACATCTTACTTACATGAACAATAAAACTGAATAATTCAGTAATCAATGTATCATTCATTATTACCACAAAAGACATCCGATATATTTCTTTCATATATTTACATCATTTAAAACATATTATGCATTCAAAATTCACTTTCATGCAATCATTAAATACTCTTAACAAGGTGAACAATATAATACTTAACACTATGGTGTGCCATATGTTATGTACTTGCTCGATAACAGAGTGATATACATATCTAAACATAAATATATAGATACTTAATGCTTATATAGAATTAAAGAATCACATGTTCATCAATATTATAACTTGCAATTTATTATCCATTTGATGTACTTATACAAGAGGATAATTCTTATGCATATTAGTTCTGAACTATAACATTTCTTATCTTTTATACTTTTTAACTTATTTTCGTATTAATGTCCCTAGAACAGTACCGACAGAAATACTCAGAATGGATATACGGGATGTGGACCCCATGGGCCACAACAGAATGAGAAATGACCTCCAGAATCATTTCTCATATAACATATGAACATATGACAGTACATATAATATATATACTATGGAGATCAATGATCCAACCATAGTAAAGCAAGTCGCCATGACTTGCACCGCAGTATAGAATCCCTATGGCTAGCCAATTATATCCTGAGCTAGTTTTTACTGCCAGATTATTTTCTAAGGGCGTAAAAGATCACTTACTTTCAGTACATTTATCAACTTTATCAGCATTTCAATCCAGATAATACAGTTATTCAGAACATTCAATATTTTTGTACAGTTTGTGAACCATCATTCACTTTAGTCAGGAATTATTTCACAATAATTCAGCAAATTATCTTTAAAACATGTTTTAGTCATCAGAGAAATCTATTTTATACATATTCTTTCAATTTACTTTACACAAACTAGTAATCATATGTAAACAATACTTGTACTAGTCATGATAGTTCATTTCTGACTATGTTATGTTCATTACAAATAAATTCCTATACCATTATTTAGACTATTGATGCGAGAATCAACTTATAAACACAATCACGATAAAAGTACATACCTGTATCATTGTTCATAATCATTTCCATTGTTCCACTGTACTTAATTTAATCATTAAACATTCATACTCTAATACTATATTTGATACATGCAGTTAATGCTTCACTTTTAATAGAAATATCTATATAAGCATATAAATTTCATATTATACACTAAGGCAACAACATGTATGAGTAGAGCATTTTTAACAGTGTCTTATTAGAATCCATATGTTTTTACATCAAGTTTAAATAACTATGAAAATCATATTGCTTATGATATTTACTAAATCATTTCAAAATAAGTTCACATTCCAGAAGTAAACCTCCATCATCTAACACGTACAATCCTTAAAATATCCTTAACTAACTTTAATATTAATAACCTACTAAATCTCAACTTATGTCAGAAATTCCAATTGACTTGTAATTAAAATCTACCTCTTAAGCATATTGTTAAATAATAGCTTCTTAATAACATATAACCAAACCTTAGCAACCAAATGCTTATAATTAGTGCTTATCAAAATTCAAGGCTGCTATAAGGGTAATTACACAAGAAAACTATACTTTTCCTCAATTCAGCTTACAAACTCCAAATATGATCGTTTACTTATAACCACTAATTTCCAATATTGTTTTCTATTCCTATCTATAAAATTTCCCTTGATTAACGTTTTAAACCTTCAACTATAACTTATTTGGATATTAATCACAAGAATTAATCAAGACAACATTACAAGTTTCAAGAGTAAGTAAAGTATTTTATTTATTTTTCAGCAAGTTTCACCCATACTACCATTAAATAATCGCAACTTCAATCTTAATAACCAATACAATTCACCATCTTCCTACAATAAATGGTTACAAGATGAAACATTGCCCTTTTGTCCTGTTTAAATATGAAGCTCAGTTTTAACTCTTAACATTTTTCACCCTTTTTTACAATAAATGGCTAACGTTTCGATTAAATAAAAAAAGAAAATATTTTTATCATTTAAAGCATGAGGACAAAGAGGCTTACTCTTCAGTAGGAAAGCTAAAAAGGAAACAGATGCATGCTACAAGCGCTAATTGTCAAAAAATGGCTTATTCTTTCCAGTGTTTTAGAAGGAGAGGAACATTGGCAATCGCAACACAAAGAACAAGTGTCAAGGAAAAAACTCCTTCCATCACAATTCTAAATTTATATGCTCCAGGGGAAGGACCTAACTATTGCGGCTGGTTACAGGATGAATAAAGTGATTTCTTTCCTTTTCTATAGTTTCTAGACCAGGCAAGCATTGTTAATGTGATTTCTTTCCTTTCTATTTTAGTTTCCTAGGCTATAAGAGTTTTATTTTAGTATTTCTATATTTCAGCCTTTTTAATTAAAACTTTGCTTCTTTTTTGTAATAATAATCACTATCTAAAGAGATGGGTGAAATAAAAACAAACAAGCAAAAAAGTTATCAAATCCTAAGAGATTTAGGTATTTCTCTCAACGGTCCTAAGGTTATTGCTCCCTTTTAATGAGCTTGAAGGTTCTTGCTCCCTTTGATGAGCTTGATTAATTGCACAGTGTATAATCCCTAATTCGGGACCATAACGACTTGGTGCAGAGCAAATATCGTGGCAATAGAGATAAGAGTGATGAGGTGAAGGCCATCCTTCAAGAGGCAGAGCCTCCTAACAAAGAATAGACCACACCGTTCAAGTTGAGAAGGTTTACTCAGATTCAACAATTGTCGCTGCAATTGCCGGAAATCCTTACTGATTTCAACTGAAACCACGCGAGAGAATTAGATAGGGGTAGAGCAGATCAGAAATAACACTAATGCTTCCATTTTTTTCTTTTTGTGATGCATTTAGACACGTTATTGCTTTAACGCAACAGTATGTATGCACTTAATTACAAAGATTGTTCATGCTGCCCAGCCCCAGCATTACAGAATGGCTAGCAGTCCAAACAAGTAGCTTGAGCACATCCCTTTAGCAAACAACTTTGGAAGGAAATTTTCTCAAAACCTATGCTTATAGAAAAAATATGCTTTCTATCTAGGATTACTGGACATATCTTATAGAGTGAATAAATTGGCTCAATTTATGCACCAGCCTTCTGAAGTTCATCAGCAACCACCTAGCACTTGCTTTCCTATCTCAAAGGGACTCTCCATCATTCAAAACTTGCAAATTTAACATCATTTTCTGATGCTAATTAGGCAGGTGACAGAAAATTTTCACTCCACTAGTGCTTTTGTAATATATCTTGGTAGGTCTCAAATCTCATGGGCTTCTAAACAATAGCGATTGGTTACCCGTTCATCAACATAATCTGAATATCGTGTTGTTGCTAGTATTACAGCTGAATTGTTACGACTTCAATCATTACTTCATGAACTCCGTCAACCATTATCCCCTGCTCATATCATTTACTATGCAATATTGGCACAACATGTTTGAGTGAAAATCTTGTCCTTCATTCAAGAATGATGCATCTAGCTTTAGATTATCATTTTGTTAAAGAACAGGTTCATGGTGGTTAACTGCAAGTTCACCGTGTTTCTAATAAAGATCAACTAGCTGATCTCCTTGCAAAACCAAGCATATGCTTCAATACAGGTCCAAGATTGGTGTTTCTGATGGAAGCACCATCTTGCAGGGTGTATAGAGGGTAAGGATAAGGATATCAAATCCAAATCGATTACTTGAATATCAGTTAAAGTTCAAATGTAATTTAAGTGATAGTTATCTTATCATTATGTTGTATAAGTTGTTTATAAATACTTTGTAATTAAGTCTTTATTTACATGAAGCTTGACCTTTTTACCTTCCATAACTATAAGATGCTTCCTAGAGATATATTTCCTTCTATAAACTTTTGTAATCATAGCTTTCATGACATAACAACCTTCTCCAAATTTCAAAAAGAATTCATATAGATCAAAATCATGAAATCCTTCGAAACATTGGACCTTAATATTTATAAATCCACCTACAAAAGATTGTAAGAGTATCGATGTTTAAAATGAAAAAACATATCATTAGAAAATAGAAGGTGTATTTAGATGTCAAGAATTTACTTATCAATCCTATCCTGCAGGAAAATAAAATACCGATCAACAAACAATTAAGGAAATACAAAATCGGGAAGGAAAGATCGGAGGAACATACTGGGCCACCTAGACCTGTGTATCCAGCAAGTTGCAGCTCTTCCAATATACCTTTCCCACCTATCACATACACCTATAAAAGAATCAATCAGACATAATATTAAATGCGCACAAACCCCATTCAGTCAGGCTTAAGGCAAATCAATGTAAATGAGTAAACAACCACATTCAACCGCACCGAAGAAAGATGCTTTCAAGAATTTTAACTTTGATGGCAAGAATTTGCTAATCCATTAATCAAATAATAGAAAAAGGTTAAAGAGCATCACCAATCTTCTTGTCTCCAGGAAAACTATTGACCTTCAAGTATATAGCAGCAGCAAAAGAAGAGGAAAATATCTCATCCTAGGATAATTAAAAAGCAACCTATATTCAGATATCGATAATGAGTCTAAATTCAAATTTATAAACTAACATTATATTAAAACAAACCTCATTAACTGAAATTCCAAGAGAATATAACTCTTGGGCGTACTGTCTTCTTGATTTTATGGAATTATTGGTCACAAAAACCAGCTTTTTCCCCTGATAATGTATAAAATATTAAATATTGATTCAAATAAATATTGATTACAGGAAATAAATAGAGAAGAAAAGAAAGCGAGATACTTTAGAGCGAAGTAGTTCAAGGGTTTGAGAGACGCCATCAATAAGCTTATCACCTTTCCAAATCACACCTAAGTTTACATATCAAATCAATCATAAAACAACTCCACATTTGATTACCATTATAATAAGGAAGAAGAAGAAGAAGAAGAAGAAGAAGAAGAAGGAAAGAATGTGTTATGAACTGAACCAAGAAAGGAAGAACAGAGTAGAAGAATAGAGAGAATTAACAGAAAAGGAAGATGAGAACAGCTGAGAGATATTTCATTGATTGGAAAAACTGTCTGACCATACTCTTGGCACACCTTTAAAACCCGCAGTGGCCTCATGCATACCCCCTATTCCTTCTGTTAGGGAAAAATAAAACAACAATAACAATTAACAAGAATAACATAAATATTTTAACTAACTTTACTAATAAGCAACATTTTATGGCTCCAGCCTTTCATTCCAAAGCAGCGTCGTTCAATCTGTATCAATACCTCCCCCTCCGATTTCCTTGTCCACAAGGAAAAATGTTGGGAAGTGAAGCTGGAGATCCTGAGCATATTCCCATATAGCCTCAGCTGGTAATTGCCCTTGCCAATGAACTAAGAGCTGAGTAGTAACAACATGTTGGCATTTCACCATTCGGCGGTCTAATATAGCTTGAGGGTAGATGGGAGGGTTGTGCAAGGTGGGAAAAGTGGACGAAGCTTGTATATGGGCATGAACTGGTTTCAGAAGAGAAACATGAAAGACATAATGGATTTGAGGAGATAATTTCATCGATGGTCACTAAAGTTTTACAGTTGTAACGATGTGGTCACTTATCTTCGATTTGTAACCAAAAAGTCACTTAAATTTTATTTTGTAACTTAAAAGTCAAAATGACCAGAAATTTCCAAAGCAGGCCATCGGAGCGTGTAATGCACGTGTGATTCTTTGACACATCAGCAGAAATTGAAACCTGAGCATATAAGTCAGCATAAAATTACATCTAAGCATATGAGTTAGCATATAAAAAAGAAAGTAAAAAACTCAACAAAAACCCTTTCTTTCTCCTCTACCCCTCTCCCTCTCCTGGCTTATTGCGATCGACAGAGTACTGGTCGCTGTCGATCTCTAGCCGCTCCTGGTCTGTGTCGATCTTCAGCTGGTGGTTCTCCTTGGTTGTCCCCTCTCTCTCATCGGCCCCTTTCTCTGATCGTCATATTGCTACATCGCTAGCATCCCCCACTGGCTCCCTCACCCACTAGGCCCCTCACCCCGTCGTCCACTCGATCCCTCACCCCCTCGCCCACTCGCTCCCTCACCCCCTCGCTAAATTTTGACTCACAGCTCGATCTCCTTCTCCGATCTGTGGCCCAGATCTATCATTTAGAGTGAAAAGTCCCTTATCTCTTAGATCCAATTGCCTTGGATATTGTTTGGTATGTCTTTCTCTCTAATTTTTATATGGAGTTTGAAATGCTAAAAATATAGAGTTAGGAGTTGGAGGGAGAATTTCCCGCTTAACATATTGCTTTATCTTGTATGAACAGAACCCCGAAAAGAGGAAAAGCATTAACTTTGTGGGAACAAAAGCATTACTTTAAAGCTTTAAAAATAGCACCCTGTCTCTGTCTAATGGACGAAAATGGTCCATCCTATTAGAAGAAGTGAAGACAGGGGACCACCAATATATGGTATTTAATGCTGTAAATGTGTTTATTTAAATGGTATTTTTTTTGTTTTATATGAATAGTTTAAGGAATGGAAGTTGGTGTTTTGTGTAATTTCCTTTGATGTTCGAAATCTGGAGCTGTGATATGTATCTTTTGTTAAGTAACTTTAGACCAAATGCATGAGGTTGGCATGTGATGTCATTGTCAATTTCTATCCTTTGGCAAAAAGTGTAAGTGATGTTGTATGAATGATTAATTTGATTGTATGCTTCTAATATTGAATTGAATTTAGTTTTTAGTTTTCATGGAATCATGAAAAGAGTTCCAGCTTTATTTTATTTGATTAATAAACTAGATGTAACTGTTATGTCACGTTTTGCTTTGTTTAAAATATATATGTAGTTAAACTAAAATGTACAGAATAAGAGGTGTAGTGTATAATTGCTTATTACATAAGCAATTACATAAACAAATTGAAGAAGCTATTTTGGGATGGCCTTAGTTTGGTGGTAATATATTTTTCATCATTACACTTCTCTTTTGATGAAAAATATTGCAACTATTACATGCTTCTTGAATTTTTATTTTTTCAATTACTATCAGCTATAAGATAATTGACTTCTGAACTATATTTGTTTTATTATTCTTACTTGAGGTCAATTAATTTCATGTGAACACAGATGGTGGTAAACAATACTTTACACAGATGGTGATTCGAATGACTGCATTTTTTCACTAGCTTATGCTATCATAGATGATGTTGAATCAACAGAGACATGGAGTTGGTTCTTATGCACACTTACTTATGACTTGGATATAATTAACAGTGGCAGGATTACTTGGATGTCCGACCGGTAAAAGGTAAATTTTTATTCATACTTTAATTATTACATATTTTCACATAATATTTCTGATGCTGTCCCGATCCATGTTTAATGATAATGCAGGGTCTGATCAATGCCATCCAAGATCTTTTTCCAGATTCTAAACATAGAAATTGTGTCAGACACATGTATCAAAATTTTAGAGAAAAGTTCAAAGGGAAAGCTTTAAAGGATATGATATGGAATGCTGCCAGGGCAAGCAATGAAGCACAATTTCAGAGGGCAATGAATTGTATAAAAAATGAAAATCCAGATGCGTTTAATTGGCTGGAGCACCCTGATAGGCCATATCACAACTGGACACGATCATTGTTCAGGTCACAGAGCAAGTGTGATATGTTATTGAACAATCTTTGTGAGTACTTTAATAGGTAAGTATTTTTTATATCACTGTTCATTCTAATGTTCAATGCTTCTTCCTAATTTTTATTAATGAGTTATAATTTTATTTTGTGTATTTATTTATGAAGGTATATACTAGAAGAGAGGGAGATGCCAATTATAACAATGTTGGAAATGATAAGAACTAAGTTGATGAAGAGGTTGTATAAGAAGAGTGAATGGATAAAAAACTATAATGGTAGAATCTGTCCAAATATTCAAAAGAAGTTTAACAAAGTAAGAGAAGCCGCTTCTTACTATGAGGTTGTAAAATCAGGTGGTGCAAAGGTCCAAGTGAATGGTCTTGGGGGGCCTTGTGTTGTTGATTTACTTGTTATGAGTTGTACTTGTAGGAGATGGGAGTTGACAGGATTGCCATGTGCTCATGCAATAGCTAGTCTCATTGCAAATAATGATGACCCTTATAATTATGTTAGCAACTACTGTAGTGTTGACACATTCAAAAAGGTATACTCCTATTTTATTAACCCAACTAATCCTAAAGACTTATGGCCTCAAGTGACTAATGAAGATGATGTAATTCACCCCAAGTCTAAGAAAAAGAAAAGAGGGAGAAAGCCTAAGTGTAAGAGGAAGCAGCCGGATGAACTGGAGCAAATTAGAAAGAAAAAAGCCAAGACTAGAAAATGTGTTTCGACATCTGAATCTGGTGGAACCCAAAAATTATCCAAAAAGGGATACATAAAATCAAAGTGTAGGGTATGTGGGGAGATTAGACATAATGCTAGAAGACATGGTTCTCAAACTACTAGCTTAGTGGATGATCAACATAAACAGCCTTAATCCAATGTTAGTACTCAGGTAATTATGTTCATATGTTTCTTCAATGGTCAATTAAATTATTTATTATATGATGTACAACTTCTTATAACCAAGTTATTTTATTTTGTTTGCTGTAGGAAACTCAGCCTTAGCCAACACAATCCAGTGTTGTTATAAACGCATCCAGTGAACCTGCCAATAAGAGGAAATTAAAACCAATTAAACCCAAGCAATTGAAGAAGGCTAGAGTTGTTCCATCGAGATACAAAGGACAAAGTTCAACTAATCAATAGAATTTGGGACATGAAGACTATGATCATTTTGTTGAAGATCAAGATGTTTTGTTATACTTTGAACAGCCATGTGAATTTTGTATAGCTGCTATTGATCTATGGCACAACCATGATCATTTTGTAGAACTTGACCTATGCAGTCATGATCATTTTGTAGATCTTGAATTATGCAGTTTGTCATTTTGCTATGCTATTAGATAGTTGATTTTTTGATGTAAAAAAATAGCCACACACCATTTGTCATTTTGCTATAAAAATTATGTAGCAATGCTGCTATTTATGTCAATTTGCTGTTAAAATTACAATGAGATTTTTTGATGTAGAAATTGCAGCTGCATTCTGTTTATGTCCTCTTGCTATTCATGTAAATAATGCAGCAGTGGTATAATTTATAGCAATGTGGTATAATTTATTCATCATCTGATATACAATGTCAATAGCACAATGGTTTCAAATGGTATAATTTGTTAAATTGTTGTACTCATAGAATCGGGCAAGCATCCAAATAGTAAATACCCAAATAAAAAGTGGGCATATCACTATGTGCGGGCAAGCTAAGAAAATAAAATAAAAGCCATGGCTTCCATTCCCACCGTTCCACAAGTGCATTACAAAAGGATATGTTTCAGAAGAACCTACTAATTCCTGCACTAGTTCAACAACAATATTACAACAAAAAACAAAGTTATAACAACACAGCTGCAGAAGATAAAATAGCATATCCCATGTTGCCTCCGATTGTTTGTAGCCAACCCCAACTCCCATCCCCTCTGATCCTTCGAAGCTAAATCTCTTTCCAATCTTGCGATTTTTTTAAGCAAACCATTTATGATATGATTTGCCCTAATAGGTAATGGTGCATCATATCATCTAAAAAACCCACATCCTCCATTTTCCTAAAATAGAGAAAATCCATTTAAATTAACTTGTGAGTGAAAACTCAATTTTAAATCTTACTCGAGAAAGATAACAAGTGAAAAACCTTCTCATTGGATTATCTTCAGTCTTTGATGTCTTCATAATGACTTGAACTTGGCACTCACAGTTGGGAATAACAAATCTTCTACCTTCACTATTACTATAATGGCATCTACTTGAAGATGAAGAGAAGTAAGAAGCCATGCAAGAACATAAATAGATGACGTCAAAGTAGATCTAAATAGATTAAGACTTCTTGAGATAATGAAGAGAAGGAGATCGTGGAGATGACTTTTTTTGGATTTGCAGATCTGGGAGAGAACATTAAGGAGGGAGAGACGGTGAGGAGGGACAGTGAGGAGGGGAAGAGTGAAGTAAAAATCCATTATTTTAAATCATTTTTTCATTGACACATAGAACACTGATGTGTCAAAAATTACTGATGTGTCGATAATGATGTGTCAAAAATGGCTGATGTGTACATAAGGCTCGCGTGGATACACGCATCGGTGGCCGAAATAGCAATTTTTCGTTCATTGTGATTTCTTAGCTATGAAATAAAAGTTTGGTGTTTTTTTCGTTACAAATAAAAGTTTAGTGACCACATCGTTAATTTTGTGTGGAGTTAATTGTAAATTAACTTTGTGTTAATTAGGATTAGATTTGAGTTTAGTTGGTTAGTTTTATGTTTTTGGAGTTAATTGTAAATTATGGTGTTTTTTAGGGTTAATTTGCAAGAAAAAAGGACTAAATTGTAAAAAGGCAAGAAGATTTGGGTCAAAACTGTGAATTTGGAAATTTGATGCAAGCGTGAAGTCCAGAAGAGTTATGCGTGCCCACATGAAATGAAGAAGGAAGGATCACATGGCCACGTGAGAGATTGAACAAAGCTACACGTGACCACGTGTGATTTATCAAAGGAAGATGAGTGGCCACGTGAATTGAAGAAGAAAAAACTAATGGCCACGTGTGAAAATGAACTAAGAAACACATGGCCACGTATTGAGTCTCCCATAAAGCGAAGAATTTGCGTTTTTTCCAATTCAAAAAGGATTATTTTCCTACTCCAATTTGGGAAGTTTAGAATGCTTCTAAAATATATTTTGCCTATAAATAGAACACTCTAACACCAAAGACAGGGAATTAATGGAGGAATTAGAGGAATTAATGAGAAGAACTAGTAGAATTCTTTAGTTTTAGTTTTACTTTGTTTTTCCAATTTTTATGTTTTCATTATTTTTCTTCAACTTTGTTTTAGTTTTTAATTATGTTTAGGAAGTAGTTTTTCTTCTTTTGCTAATGGAACCTTGAAATCTTATATTTTCATTGTTATGACTTTATTTTGAGCTTAATTTCAATATCGGTTGATTATTTCTTGGTTTTAAGCATATTCTTATCTTTGATTGTGTTGAGATTGATTATTGGTTTATTGAATAAATAACTAAAAATTAGTTTTGACATAGTTAGTGATTTGCATGTTCTTGGATTGACTCTTTAATGTTTATGCATGATTATTATCCGAAATATGAGATGATTATGTGTGAATTTAATTGGTTAATACTAAGAGAGGAGTAACTAAGAATGAATTGGAGTTGAATCACTTGAGAAAGGCTTCAATGAATATTTAGGAAGTTAAAACTAGATTTTCATGCTAAGTATTAGATTTGTCTATGAGTTTAATACTAAGAATGATATACTTGAATAAAGATATCTTACTTTATTACTAGTTTTTCCATAATCACTGGTGTTTATATTGAATTTAAGTCATTACAATGAAAGTTAAGATGGATAGTTTCTTTAGCAAGAGAATTCCAGTTATTGTTTTGTTTTTAATTCATGTTTTAGCTTTTGTTTTAATTTTTGCTTTTAAATCAAAAACATTTGGGAAACAATCTCGGATTAATTTAATTCATACATAGGTATTATCCTTAGCAATCCATGTTCCCTTGGGTACGATATTTTGGGTCTTAATCTATATTTCCCTGTATTACTAGCCGATCTAGTACACTTGCTAGATACCGATCAAGGGAGATTCATAACCATTCCTTAGTAAGCTATGCCTAATAGTTCATAACCTTGAGTGTGAGCATCAGTCGTCAGGTTATATGGTTCATGGTTTTAATACATAATTTAAAAACCCATAGATGGATTGACATATGCATGTTAATATTTTGAAAAGTATAATACTTCTTTTCATGGAGTAACTACTATAAGATGATCAATCTCAAATACAATAGAGTTTCCACTCGATAAAATTGAAGACTGAATGAACCGAGGTAACCATTTTAATCATAAATAGGGACTAATCCATTAGTCATCTAAGAACTATGTTTGTTGGCAGCACTTTATAGTTTTTATGCTTAGTAATGCAAATGTGATTTTTAGTATTAACATTAAATCCCAATATGCTCTATAATGTAATGCAGTAGTCGAAATTGAAGCGCACACAATTACATGCTTGAATAAATAAACACACAAATTCACATATTATAAAAATAAACAGTCCAAGAATAAAACCAGTTAGCATTCTCCTTTTATGAATAATGAATTAAACTAATGAAAAAATTGCTAAAGTATAAAATCACGCAAGTGTTCTAATTACCATTCAATTATTATATCTTCATTCCTATGTAATATTAGATTAAATTACATGAAAATTTACTGGATTGCATGTATTTTCTTACTAATTAATCATAAAAATGCAATTAAGTATAAATTATAGCAACCTAATTGATCATAAAAACTGCCAGAAAATTATATTTCTTCATCTTAATAATTATAATAATCACTTAATTATGATTACTACATTAAACACAACATAATTATGATTATCAATTGCTTAGAATTACGTTATATTATGAAAGATCATTCAAAACATAAAAATAAAATAAAATAATTAAACTAATTACGTGTGACCGGGTTCTAGCAAGTGTACTAGATCGGCTAGTAATATAGGGAAATAAGATTATGACCCACAATATCGAACCCAAGGGAAACTTGTGTTTGTATGTGCTATTGTAATTTCAAAGCCAATTTTCATGTGCAAAAGAGAGAAGAGAAATCCCAAATTTATGATGAGTGAAGAATTAAAACTAAAAACAATAATTTAAAACCAAAGTAAAATAATCTAAAAAGCTAAAGTAAAGGAGAAATCTATTGAAAGCAAGTAAATTGAATGACTTAAAAATCAATATTAAAGACAACTCTCACTAAAGGACTATCCACCATAACAAGTATTGCTATGACTTAAATAAAAGAAAACATACAAGTGATTATGGAGAATTCAGTTTAATAAAATCGGATAACTTTATTCAAGATTACCATTCCAAGCATCAAATTTTCTTATTCAAATAAACTTAACACTTAGCATAAAGAACTGAATTAAGTTTCCTAGATGTCTATTAAAGCCTTTTTGAAGAGATTTAACTTTAACCTATTCTTGGTTACTCTCTTCTTAATCTTAACTTAATCAAATCAACACAAAATTATAGCTTATTCAGATTATAATCATGCATTAATCCAACTAAATTAACCTAAGAGCATGCAAGTCATGAGTCAACTTAAATCAATTAATTAACCAATGCTTAATCAAGTTAATAATCAACTTAAAATTGAGAAAAGACAAGACTATGTTTAAGAACCAAGAAATAATCAACTTGTATTTAAATTGAAGAACAACTTAAGTCATAACAATACAAGTTTAAGGATTCAAGTATCCTTTAGCAAAAGTTAAAGAAAACTACTCACAAACCATTCTTAAAATTAAAACAACGTTTTGGAAAAAAAAATAGTAAACAAAGAACGTAGAAAAACAACTAAGAAAACAAAGCTTAATTCTAAGGATTGATTCCCTTCTTCTGTGTTTTGGACTGCTATTTATAGGCAAAAATTGTAGTAGACTCCTTGTTAAAGTCCAATTACATAATAAGAATCAAATTCTGCTAAAACAGGAAGCTTAAAAATCCTTTGCGATGTGGGAAAACTGGATCACGTGGTCACGCCCCTCAACATGCTTTCTCTACATGTGACCACGACTCCATTTGTTCTTCTTCCACATGTGGCCACGTGTGGTCCTTCACTGGAATCCACATGGTCACGTGTCTTCACTTTGTTTCTTCACTTCTCATCACATGGCCACGATTCCTCACAAAAGCTTCTTCACGTGTCTTATGCTTCAATGTTTTCACGTGGTCACGTCTTAAGGCTCTGGACTGGAAACTCATCTTCTCGCCTAACTTTTTCATATTTGCACTTATGGCCCTAAACTTTACACTTTTTACACTTCAAACCCTTTTATATCAATTTTACCCTGAAAATCACACAAAACACAGAATTAACCACAAAAACATAAATATTAACAAATTAACTCTAATTTAACCTAAATAAAACCAAAATAACTAAATAACACAACTAAAAATATATCAAAACTATATATAATTCACACTTATCAACGTGAATTAAAAGAAAAAGATGAAGATGTAAAGCAATAAAATTAGATGAGAAGCAGTTTTAAACCTACTTGAATATTACTTCTAGGATTAGTCCTTTCCTTCAATATTCTAACTTCAAGATACCCTCCAATAGTCTCCAGTCCACCAAAATGCTTAATTCTTCCCTCAGTTTTTCATCTAAAATTTAGTAAAACCTCCATTTTCTTTTTCCTATTTTGAGTTTCCAATTAAAAAATATAACCTTATAATCTTAACCCTCTCTCTCTAATATAATTTTTCTACTATTTCTTTATTATTTCCTCATAAATTTTCTCTAAATACTTTTACAAATTTTCTAGAATTTTGTACAAAAATTTGGATGTTAATTATGAAAAAATAAATGAACTCTTATATTAATAAGAAAAAAGGGTTGAGTGGAGTACACTTCAAGGCTTATAAATCTGCCCTTTTTGTTTTATTTCTTATTTTGGAATATGCTCCCATGTAGGAAGCAAATTTGGAAATACTTTCTAGTCCTAAATAGGTAATAAAAATTGGATTTTAAAAGAAAATTTTTCCAACATTAGGGAGAAATCCAATTCTCGAAGTTTTCCAAAATTGAACTAACACCAATCAACCAGTGTTGGCACCAAGGCTTCCTAATCGGTGTTGTCCTCCTCAGATAGGTGTTAAGGAGGAGAAACAACCATGAGCTCTCCCTAGGACTCCCTTTAGGTTTTCATATATTTTTCTAAAAAGAAAAAAACTCCTTCATTTGGTCTTGTTTCTATATATTTTTAGGCATTTTTAGCTCGTTTCAATCATTTTATGTTTAGATCATCTTTACCCCTTCAATAACAAATTATCATTTTAGCCCTTGACATAGTGTAAAATTGTCATTTTCCCCTAAAGGTCCTTTTGAGCATTCTGCATGTCCTGAGCCATTGAAAGTCATTTCACATGGTTTCTAACCTTGGTTTCATCATTAGATAATGAAGATCAAGCCACCAAAAAATTCATTTGTTAGCTCAGGGTTACATCTCAATTTTAATGATAATCAAACTTGGTATAAACTTTGTAACAATTATATTCTAACTGTTTATGTTTTATCATAAAGTTCACTAAAGTGTGCAAGATTTAATTAAGGATTGCTAACCTAACACAGGAAGCACTTAAAACTTCAAGTTTAATAGAAATTCCAAAAAGTTAGGGTATTGTTTTGTAAAATCTTTTTGAAGAGGTTCTTGTATATGTTTTTGCATTATAATCTCTTCTAATGCATAAAATTAGTTTTACATTCATTAAATTATGTTTGAAAATGGTTTTCTATTGTAATAGAAAAGGTGTCCAAAAATTATATTTAAATGGTCGTTATAAAATGTTTTAAAAAGATCTGTATAAAAGTATCTGAAAAAGTTTTTCAAAATTGTTTGTTCTTCAATAACATAAGTCATACCAGAAGAGTTTCGAGAATAGTTTGTTATGCTTTTTACAAAAAGATAAAATAACTGCTAGTTTTATTTTTTTCCAATATGCCTTATCTTTAACATCTAGTTTCAAATATGTGATGACTATAATGGATTTTTGGCTTTAAATATGAGTTGTTTTTTATTCTTAAAGTTTTATAAAAAAAAGTTGAAAAATGATATTATCTCTTAAGATATAAGCTTTAAATTTATTCAAGTAATTTTCTACATCTTTGCACTTCATACATTATCATTCTCCTTAATTTGATTATAACTTTGTGTTCTAATTATTTTGTGAGTTTTTTTATATATAAAAGAATGTGAAAAGGGTTGGCTAAAATCTTAAGAAATTCTAGTAAGTGTTTTACATGTTTTACTTATGGTTAAAGTATACTAAACTTGTATATAGGTTTAAGCTCTTACCCATTAAAAGAGTTTTTAGTTAAGAGAAAATCTCAAGACGGTATCTTAAGGAGTGGGGGTAGGCAATAAAGCTGGACCACTATGATTTGGTTTTGTTGATTTTTTACTTCTCCCTTATTCTCTATTCTACTTCTAAAAGTGTTTAGTAGTTTTGGTTTTAGTTAAATAATTTATGTCCTGGAAAAGTATTTCTAAAAAACTAGTTTTATTATCCAAACATAATTTTTGCAAAAATAAACTCATTTTGGAGTAGTCTTTCATTAAAATATAAATTTGTAATTATTTTGCATACATACATTCCATATCACTCACATTTTTCTTGAAAAAAAATCAATAACACCTTTATTTAGCCTTAACATAACCTAGATGAAAATTGTAAAGGACAATAATTCATCACCTACCACCCACCCCCCTATTTGTCATTGGAACCAATAATTGGTATCAAAGAATTGCTCATTCTCCTAAGAATTGACAACCTTAAGTGATTTGCAAAATGATGTCAAGTTCTAAAAAACCTCCAATAGCAACTCCATTAAAAAAAGGTCATTCTGTTTACATACCACCTATTGTCTACAAGGCCCTTCGAACTAGAGCTCTCTAATAAGCTTTGATTTCATATATGCATTTTGGGAAAACAATAGTTTTCTAATGGCATGCATGGTGATATGAGTAACAATAGTTGGTCATTTTTCATTTTAATCTTGATTAGGGTTATGTTTCTAGACCCAACCAAGGTATGACTATCATGAAAATTTCAGTTTTCTTGCATTCTAACCATGCTATCAATGAAAGCATTAAATGAAGATTACAATGATAGTAGAATGATAAAGATGGATCGAGTTCCTAATTTTGATCGATCCAGGTGAATAAAAACTACCCGAAAAGTCAAATTTATGAACACTCCAATGATTAAGTAGATATGCGATCAAATGAAGTAAGTAATGATAGAGAGAAAAGAGAGTATAAACTTAGGTTGGATGGGCCTATTTATAAGTTTTGGTGGGTTAGTAACCCAAATGTTGATCCTGGTTAATTGTAACAAATTTCTTATTATAAATGGTCAATTGTGCTTGGCTTTTTCTTATTATAGATGGTCAATTGTGCTTGGCTTTCAAGTTTATTTAAGAGGCTTAGGATTTCATTTTGGGTTTTACAGTTTCAAGCCTAAGAGGTTGGTGGATGATAAATTGGGTATTGTTAAGATCAAGGTGCAAGGAAAAAGTTGTGAAAAACGTAATAAGAAGATGGGAATTAGTGTACCACTAAGAAATTTTCAATTGAGATTGCCAACAAATTTAGAATTTACCATGCCGATTTAAAATCAAAAGTTATTTTTATTGTTGTTGTGGTGGTAGGCATACAAGGATAATGAGTAAAGAAGGCTTAAGGGCTAAATAGAACCCTAAAAGTTTGTTACAATACTCAATTAAATTTTTCATATTTTTTATGGATCAATTTTACCCTTAAAAAATTAAAAGTAAAACAGATAGATCCTTAAAAAATCAAAAGTAAAACAGATAGACCCTTAAAAAAATAAAATTGAATTAATTAGAACCTAATTGAGATAAGTTATTTTACTTATTTTTGCCAGATTAACATGTCAATATCATAATTTCATAATTAGCAATATTAATCTTGTACAATTCTAGTCATTAAGGCTATGTTTGTTTCCCCGTATAGTACACGGGATAGTATAAAATAATGCCCTCTAATATAATAGAGGGTGTTTGGCTAATTTTTTTTTAAAAATAATACTTGGATTATTTAATACGTAATTGAATTTTTATTCAACGTTTACAGGAGATAATAATACACCCCTCTCTCGTGGGTTTACTTAATGCGTAGCTGAGCCAAACCTCTTTCATCTTCTTACCATCTCCTGCATCTTTCGTCTCCATCTCTATCATCTTCAATAGGTTTCCATCTCCTTTTTGTTTATTTTTAATTTCAATTGCTCTACATTTTGCTTTACAGTTACAATTTGAATTTTGCTTTAAGGATGCTTTTAGGTTCTTCAATTTCTTGAATTCTGATAACTCAGATTCTTAGCTTAATTACAAATCCATAGGATGCCCAAAACCAGTGAAATAAAATTGAAGAGAAAAGTCCTTTTTTGGGGGTTCATTTCTAGCCAGGAATAGAATTGAAGCTCTTCTCCTAGGTGAGCCTAACTAGGAATGGAACTTTATTCGTATGGGATTTAATACATTTGTAGCTTTGGATGATGATGTGAGCAATCTATGCATTATAGGCGTGAAACAAAGTGTGTGAAGCTTTAACTTTTTCTTCTTCTTTTGTGATGTGCAATTTGTCTCCTGTGTAGCTTGTCGGTTGTTTTTGACAAAGTTACTGTTTTTCATAATCAAGATTTATGCTTTTTCCACTTGATTCGTGCATGTAAGTTTGTGCACATCTTTGTTAATTCATTATCTTAGTATCATAATTGTATCAGATATAAGGCTTTATCCTACAATTTCCTTGCTAGTAAGGTTTTTCATTTCTTGAAATTATTGCCAATGGGAGGTCCTTATTCCCATTTTAGCTGATGACCATTAGCTTAGGAGTTTCTTTTTTTATTTTTCTGTTATCAAATTGCTTGCTAGTGTCCCTGATCTGGGTTTTCTGTATACTAGAATTTGCAAAATATTAAGTCTGCTGGACTTCTTTGTTTGGGATCCATAACAAATAAATGGCATTTTAAGAACCATTAATTTTGAATTAGCAGGCAATTGTCCTCCAACATTCACCCTTACTTGCCAAAGCAAGCCATAATTGTGGTTTAAGTACTTAATATACTTGTGTATTCTTAAGCTGTTGTGTTCAAAATGGATTTCATTATTTTGGAGATATTTGCGTCATAATAGTCTTTTGTAGTTTAATTTCAGCGGATTCCATTAATTGTCTAGTTTCAAGCTGTCCAATTCAATTGTTTATGCTTTGACTTGATTTCAGTGATTGCAATGTGTGCAAATATGGAATTTTAGATAGTATCCATACCTGTTGAGAATATCAGAAACTATCTAGCCAGCAAGTTATATAATTGGTTATTATTTGTTCATTACCTTAGCGTTTAAATCCTTTCAGGTAACTATTTAAATCCTTAAACTGAGTTTAATTAAGTTTAAATTAAGTATAATAAGCTCTAATTGTTGGCATAAAAATCAAAGTTATCGAAATCTATTCATTTGTAGGCCTAAAATGCAAATTTATTTAAAATTTAGTTCAACATAGATTCTGGAGTTTGGAATGTTGTTGCTTTTAGACATATTATGTGATTTTGAAAATTTATGGTGTCTACATGAAAAGTTTATGACTTTTTTGGAGAGCGGTTGGGTTAAAGTTTCTTGAAATACATTTTACTTGAAAAAGCCTTTTGACCTTTTGCATAGATTATCAATTTTCTCTGTTGTTTGAACTTTTTAAATCTATGAGCATTTATTGATTTTTCAAGTTACGGCAACAAAAATTCACCCTTTTTTTCCTTGCAGCTCTTGACTCTCTGTTTTGTGAGAGGTACTAGGGATAAATCATTAGTATATTATGAATTAGTGCACCCCGATGCAACATTTAATTTCTACGTGTACGGTGAAAGCTGCCTCAACTCAAGGACTTGTAAAATAAGCTTTTGATTGCTACAAATGAAAAACCTTACTAGCAAGGCTTTTTCAAGCTAGTAAGCATATTTAGATACAACCTCTGCTCTAAAGGACTTGTAAAATAAGCTTTTGATTGCTACAAATCATATATTTGTATACAACCATCTCTATTTTATCACCTTATACTATCATGCATACCTAAAAAGTCACTTCTTATTGGCAAGCAACTTCATTCTTTGGTAATTACATATGGGTGTTATAGAGACAAGTTTGTGAGAAATCACCTTTTAAACATGTACTCCAAAATCGGAGAATTGGAAACAGCTTTTTCGTTGTTCAATTCTATGCCGAAGAGGAACATCATGTCTTTTAATAGTTTGATTAATAGGTGTATACAATTTCATTGAGTAGCATGTATTCTATGTGTGGGTGTTTAGAAGATTCAGTGAAAGTTTTTCTAGAATGCAAAAATGATTATGATGTTGTATTATGGACATCCATGACTGCTGCTTATGGGTTCCATGGACGAGGATAGAAAGCCAATGACCTATTTAACAAGATGGAGCAAGAAGGTATAGGAGCAACTGATGTTACTTTCTTAAGTTTGTTTTATGCTTGTAGCCATTCTGGACTAAAGGACTGAAATGTGCACATGATATTGAAGTTAAAATTTTCATAGTTACCTGTTGTATGAATAGGTTATTTTCTGCATGAATTTTTTTTTATTGGATAGGCTTTGGAATCGATAATTAAATATATTTCAGCTAATATAGTTAGTTGTTGTATGAATAGATTTGTTGTTATTTATTAATGTATTTTAGCTATATAATTAAATATTATTATTTATTTAATATTTAATTCATCTACTAACATACATTTGTATTTCAAGAAAATTGTGCCTTTTTTAAAAAAAATGATTAATTTACGAAAAATTATAATTTATAATTAATACTTTTGTCTGAATTGGTAACATTAAAATGGTTTAATTTTATATAATTTTTTTTATTTTTAAAAAATAATAAATTATGATATTATATACCAAACACAGTATAAAATAGTATAAATTAATACAATTTTATACCAAATACTGTATAATATAATACAGGTTAATACTGTATATATTAATACTATACAGGCTAATACAATACAGTAAACCAAACGTAGCTTAAGTATTTTGTTAGTAAAATTGAAAAAGTCATAAATAAGGGTTTATTTGACCCAATTTTAATTTTTTTAAGTGTGATATTGATCCAATCAAAACATAAAAAGTTTATTTGACAATTGAATTAAATTTGAAAAGTCTATTTGGCCTTTTATTTAAGAAAAGAAATAGTAATGTTTATTAAGATTAATTTTGTATATATCGATAATAAACTCGTAACCATTACTAAACAACTAAAAATCTATTGAAACAGTACCTATTCGAGATTCAAATAACTATCAAGTGTTGTTATATAAAAATTACCAAATATTGTTTTAGTTAATTGATAGAACTAAATACTGTAACACTAACGAGAAATCCTTATTAGACTAATTCTTGGTCAATGATGCTAATTTTAAATTTATACGTTATTAAAATCCTTATTAGACAAGATAGAAATCAAAATAAAAAAGAAACGATGTTATCGTTTTATTTGAAAAAAAGTCAAAGCTGTAGAAGAAAATAAAAAGATATAAAAGCAATTATTCATATCATCCATTTCATTTTAAGATATATTTTTTATTTTAATTTATTTCATTTTAAATATTTTTTTAAATTTAAAAAATATATTTACATGTATATCTATATTTATTATATAATTTATTAAATATTTTTTTATTATTTTTTACTTTTAACTAAAATTAAATAAAAATAATATAAAATATAAAATATTATTTTTATCAATTACTATAATTTTTTTATAAAATTGAGATATTTTAATAATTTTTTAATTTTTATAAAAAATAAAAAAATAACTCTTAAATTAAAACAGAGAAAGTAATATTTTTAAATTTATAAAATTAAGTAATTTAAAATTAAATATTATTATATCAGGCAAAATTTTGATAAAATTACAATTTTTTATATTTATAAAATTAATTAATTTAAAATTGAATATTATTCAAGCCGACACTCTTTTTTTTTGAAATAAAATGGACCAATTCATTAAAGCAACTGCTGAATACAAAGAGGAGGAGAAGAATAATTTACTCCTGAAGAAACAACAGCGGTCCTAGCTAAAATATGAGCAAGATCATTACCTGATCTTCTAACAAAATAAAAGGAGCAATCATCAAACTCAGAACTAGCAACTAAGCAATCCTTGACAATACAACTAAAAGGCGATAAAGCAGCATAAGGTTTAGTTAAAGCTTGAAAAAGAACAAGATTATTTGTTTCCATATGCAAATTTTTTATCCCGATTGACTTCATCCATCCCAAGGCTTCTTTCATGGACATTGCTTCAGCTAACAGCGGATCAAGGGGACACATAATGGATCCATGACCAGCAGCCACAAATCTACTATGAGCATCTCTACAGATCCAGCCAAATCCAACTCGATATTCTTCCCCAAAGATGGCAGCATCACAATTGCATTTGATGTAATTAATAAGGGGAGGAGACCAAACATCCAACACAATAGAATCCATTGAGGAAGAAAAAGAGAACACCTTTTGTTTAACCACCAGCCATTGATTTAAGTTGACCCTAGCCAATCGAAGCACTGCCCTATTGCTCATTTATTGATATTGCCAAACATAGTTATTTCTTCTAAACCAAATAGCCCAAACAATAAATAGAGCAAGATAAAGATCATCACGCTGCAAAGAAGACATCCAGGTAGATAAAATCTCAGGTACCAAATTATTTTCATCAAAGCAAATACCAAGAGAGCTATCCTTCCAAATTCTTTTTACAAAGGAGCACTCGAAGAAAGCATGATGGATGGTTTCTGCATGTAAAGGAGAACAAAAAGGACAGGCTGAACAATCAAGAGCCCATCGTTGAAAGAGATTGTATCTTGTAGGCAGAACTCCTATCACACATTTCCACAAGAAAATGTGAATTGTAGATGGAATGGGCAGATTCCAAAGTGATTGCCAAGGGAAAGAAAACCGAACAATAGATTGAGTTGAACCATGAATCACACGAATAGCACTTTTAACCGAATAATTACCATTATTCTTATAGGGCCAGAATAATGAGTCAGCAGAGGAGAGTCTGTGTATAGGAATTCTAAGAATCTGTTCCACTTCTCTACTATTAAAATAAGCCTGAATAACATCAATGTCCCACCCACTATCTTCCCTTGATAAAAGAAAGGACACCTTGGCATCAGCAAGACCAGGCGGAGGGAGTGATGAGATCTTCGGATTCAAATTGTCAAGAAGCCAAGAATCTTTATAAACACTTATAGAGGATCCATTCCCAACACACCATCTGCTATTGTTGAACACTAAATCTTTAGCAGCCATGATACTTCTCCAAACATAGCTAGGGTGCCTACCAACTTGAGCTTGACTTAAATCACAATGTGGAAAATATTTGGCTTTTAAAACTCTGGCAACAAGAGAGTCACTTCTAGAAAGGAGACGCCATATCTGTTTGCCCAAAAGTGCTAGGTTGAACTCGTGAATATTACGAAAACCAAGCCCTCCCAATTTTTCCGGGGCACAAAGAGATTCCCATTTAATCTAGTTAATGCCACCAGCACTATTTCTATTGGATTGCCACCAAAATCTGTTCATCATCCGGTGAATCGAATCACAAGTACCACTGGGAATAAGGAACAAACTCATGGTATATGTCAGAATAGCTTGAAGGACTGATTTGATTAAAGTTTCTTTGCCCCCTCCAGAAAGAAATTTATTTCTCCAGCTATTAATCCTCTTCCATATGCGATCTTTAATGAAGTTAAAAGCTTGGCTTTTATTTATACCCACAGTCAAAGGCATGCCCAAATATGACTGAACATGATGAGAAGCCGAAATACCCATAAGATCACAAAAGAGTTGGCACATAAATGGGTCTAGATTTTTACTAAAACCCAAAGAGGATTTATGAAAATTTACCGTTTGACCAGACGCCTTCTCATATAGATGCAAGCATTCTTTAACAGCAACTGCTTCACAGAGATTAGCTTTAAAGAACAAAAAGGAGTCATCAGCAAACAATAAATGACTAATGGCAGAAGCCCTTCGAGCAATTTTGCATCCATGAATACTACCGTTTCGTTCAAGCTTGGTTAAAGCAGCAAATAAACCTTGTGAACAAAGAATAAATAAGTAAGGAGAAAGTGGATCCCCTTGTCTAAGGCCTCTTTCAGGGACAATCGGTCCCAATGAGTAATCACTTGTGCAAACATGATAAGAGACAGATGACACACATAGCATAATAAGATTGATCCATTTTTCATGGAAACCCATCCTGCACATAATAGCTTTCAAATAGGACCATTCCATACGATCATATGCCTTAGCCATATCAAGTTTAAGTGCAATATTGCCACTGGTACCCTTGGACTGACTATTCAAATAATGTCCAACTTCAAAAGCTAGAAGAACATTGTCTGTGATTAACCGTCCAGGGATAAAAGCACTTTGATGTTCTGATATCACATCATCCAGTAGAAACTTCATGCGATTAGCAAGCATTTTAGCCATAATTTTATAAACAATATTACATAAAGCAATGGGTCTATATTCAGTGATATATTTAGGCAATTTAGACTTTGGGATTAAAACAATAATAGTGTCATTCAAAGCTGTAGGCATCTCACCAGAATTAAGCACATTCAAAATGAAATTAGAAACTTCAGAACCAATTAAGTCCCATTGGGATTGAAAAAAACCTGGGTTGAAACCATCCGGGCCAGGAGCTTTGTCAGGGTGCATAGAGAACAAAGCTTCCTTCACCTCTCCCACTTCAAAAGGTTGGATAAGTTCATCATTATGCGTTGGGGAGATACATGGGATAACATCATCCAGCTGGCTCATAAAGTCTCCATTATCCGATTGAAATATGTGCCTGAAATACTGCCCAATATGTTCTTGGAGGCCTGCATTCCATTGTAACGAAATTCCCTCTGGAGTGGACAATGTAGAGATCCAATTCTTCTTTCTTCGACTTGAAGCAAAAGAATGATAGAATTTAGTATTCTGATCTCCCTCTTTAATCCATTGAATTTTCACACGTTGCTTCCAGTAAGTGTTTTTCTTGTCTAATAATCCCGCTAACTTCTCTTTAGCCTGTTTAAAACGTGCAAGGGACATAGCATTTGTTCTTGGTCGTAAGGAATTCAGTTCTTCCTTACATGCAGCTATATCGTTTAAGAACTTTCTCTTAGCTTTAGCACCCCACTGTCCCAAAGAACTGGAACAAACAGCGAGCCTATTAATGAAAGGAAGGGAAGTTATTTCTGCCCAACACCGAGAAAACACACCTGAGAAATCGTTATCGTTCAACCAGACATTTTCAAACAGGAACCTCCTATTACCAGACTGACGACTAGAGGAGGTTGATAGTAACAGTGCCATATGATCCGAGTTAATCATGCCAATATGCTCAATCCGACTGTCTGGAAAAACGGTGAACCAAGAGTTCGATGCAAGGCCTCTGTCTAGCCTCTCTCTGATCCATCCAGCATTACCCCTAGATCTCTCCTAGGTGAACTGATATCCCATAAAACCCATGTCATGTAAATTGCAACTCTGCACCATGTCTCGAAAATCATTCATAAGAGACTGAGGATGGGGATTTCCTCCCTTCTTTTCAGAAGATGCAAGGAGGTCGTTAAAATCCCCCATAACACACTAAGGCCAAGAGCAATCAGTAGCAAGTTGGCGAAGAAGATTCCAGGACCGCTTCCTCAAATGCCGAACTGGATTCTCATAAAAAACCAGTAAAACGAAAAGTTTGTTGAGAGGTAGAAGAGACAAGCACATCAATATGAGAGAGAGAGTAAGAACGAAGAGAAACTGAGATATCATTCTTCCAAAGCAGGGCCAAACCTCCTCCAGAATTATGACTACGAACCAAGAATTTCCCAGCAAAATGGAGACTGCTACATAATCGTTCAATATGAGCTTGAGAAATCCGAGTTTCCATAAGAAAAATGAGAGAGGGATGAAGAGAATGGACCATTTCTACTAATTCCAGAACTGCTTGGGTACGGCCCAAACCACAGCAATTCCAAGCAAGGGCTATCATGGCTTCTGGTAGGTCTGCATTCCAGGTCCTGCCTCAATCATAAGAATGTCTCCAGCTTCCTGATCTTGCCTTTCGTAGGAAGAAGAAGTTGGGTTTGTTGTTGAATTATTCAGTATAGAGCAACGACGTTTATTGTCCAACATCAAAACGCAGTCTTGATGTGCATTTAAATTATTATCTCCTTCATGGCCACCTGTCTGACTTGCATTGGGCATAGTCGAATTCATCCCATGCACATGAAATAAAGGATTTTGAACAGTTAGCTTCCTTTCCATTTTAGTTGCTAGATTTGAGGAATTACCCAGCTGTGAAGATTCCAAAGAATCAGGGATGTTATCATTCCTTCCCAATCTAGGATTCTGTTGTTCCGAAAAAATGCCATAATTATCGGGATTATTCTTATCAGATGTAGCTCCTACCATATTCGATCAAAACCACCGCTCACTGGAATAAGCAACTATCTTCCTCGCCGGAGCTCTAAGAAAAGTTCCAAATTCATACTGATGAGTGCTCAGATCTACTTCAAATCTTCTCTCACAGAACTTCTCTTGATGCCCTATTATACCACAGAGGAAGCAAAAGCTTGGCAATCGTTCATACTTGAAGTTGATTAACATCCAGTCACCTCCTTGCTTCTTCACTCTCATGGAGATTCGGAGTGGCTTCCTTATGTCCAGAATAACTCTAATATGCATGAAACTTTTCCATGAACCATCAATACTCTTGGGATCAATCTTAACAAAAGACCCTAAATGATTACCTATGCTTTTCCCGATCCGTTCCGTCCAATAACCTATAGGTAGGTTATAACACTGCACCCAAAAACTCGCTTCAAAGAGCTCCACATTATCAGGATTTATCCCTATTTCCATTTTCTTCATAACCAACAATTTTTGTTCGAAAGACCATGGCCCTTCATTAAGAACCAAATTCATATCCACCAGATGAAAGAATTGAAACATAAACAACTTTGGAGACAGTTCACGAATCTCTATACCTCTTCCAGGTTGCCATGCTTCAGCCATGGT
This sequence comes from Excoecaria agallocha, assembly GCA_037975025.1. NCBI lineage: Eukaryota > Viridiplantae > Streptophyta > Magnoliopsida > Malpighiales > Euphorbiaceae > Excoecaria > Excoecaria agallocha. The sequence continues at coordinate 44,106,095 of CM075806.1, read as the reverse complement.
TGCTTTGAAAGCAGCAACGTTGATGGATCTGTTGGAAACGATTCTCCCTATGAGACATAAAGCGAGATCAGTCTTCTCATCAACAAAATCCTCATCGTCGAACACAATCCCTTCTGCATCCCCATCCTCCAATGTAACCCTTTCACACCTTTGTGAGATGTCCGCTTCATCAGAGATAGAAGCCATTGAGAAGAAGACAAGAAAAGATGAAGAAAACTAGTAACTCAAGCAAAGTAAAAACTTGCACTCAAGCAAGAGGAAAAAACTTACACTTAGGCAAGAGTGTCAAATCAACCGACACTCTTTTTAATGGGATGCAACCCCATGTTTTGACATTTCAAAGCTGTAGGAAATCACATAATAAATGCAATCAAGTCAAAGACATATTTGAATAAAGATGAGCATATCCCCACTGAATCATTCATTGTTCGATATATATTTTATTCGTTATTTTTATTTGTTATTTTTAAATAAAATTTAAATTTTATTTATCTGTTATTTTTAAATTTTTAATATAATTTAATTTATTTTTTTAATATATATTTTTTTAATAAAATTAAAATTAATAAAATTTGATAATTTAATTTTAATTACATAATTTAATATTAAATTTATTTATTATTTTTTAATTTTATTAAAAATAATTGATAAAAAAAAAACGGAGGGATATTATATACGGATGGGTTTCTTTTATCTCCATGAAGTCACTGGTTTTGTTGTTGCCTTCTTTGTTAAAGTCAACAACAAATCAGCAGAAGACGATGTCGTTTAAGAAAAGAGGAGAAAGAAGAAGAAACGAGTAACAGTTTCACACTTGAATATGGAGATCAGAATAAGAATAATTGGAGCAGTGGAAGTGAGATTGAGGAAGAGAAATCAAACAACCACATGGATTCAATCGAAGAAGAATTTTTTGAGGGAGAAGAAAGCCTATATTCGATGGAAATTAAGAGCAGATCAGGTGAAGATTGCGTATATGTTGGGGTAGGGAAGAGCGAATCAAGTATGGATGCACTTTCCTGGACATTGAAGAACCTTATTAATGGCGAATCTACCATGGTTTATCTCATTCACGTCTATCCTGAAATACATCACATTCCTTCTCCATGTGAGCTTTCTTTTCCTTCTCTTTCATTTGGGCAGTTAATTTCATGGCGTTCAACTTATATCCTAATAAAGAATCCATTAAAAAAATTTTACTGCTGTAGAATACTGCAAGCCACATCAATTTGCGTTCCAAAAAATGCAATATAAAATCTTTTTAAAGTATTTAATAGATATATTTAAAAAGTTAAATATTTTTGTGAAACAAATCAAATAACACTTCATTTCTGCCTCAATCTCTTTTTTTTTTTTTTTTCTCTCTCCTTAGTAGCTGGGTTTGATTTTTGTGGTAAATTTATGAATCACGGTTCATCTCTGCTTTCTTTTGTATTAAGTGGTCAAAAGACAGAAAAGAAAGAAGAAAAATAGGCATTTATTGGTCAATGCCTTTTGTTTGATCCTTGCCAATTTTGACTATTGATCCCATATTCAACACTGCTAACGGTTCCATCCCAGCTGCTTGTCCTTTTCTCCTATTTTGAAAAGAAAAATCCAAATCAGATTAAATAATCTATAGATTTGGAAACAATACTTGAGCTCATTCTGCGTCGCACAACACGCACGATGATCGGACTGTGCACAGTCCACGGTTTATCTACACTCTGCACATCGAAATAATATTCTATATTTTTGTTATTTCTCAGATTAATGAAAAACGGAGTTTATTACAGGTGAAATTCAATTCGTATTCCGCTTGGTTCTCAAAATTGCTTTACTTTTATTTTAGATAATGAACAATAATATTGGGGAGGTGGGGAACATATATTTCAGTTAGACACTAGCAACTTAACGAGTGATAGAGATGTGATTAAATGAGTTAATTCGTGATGACATTGTAGTGGGTAATCTTCCAAAGAATCGAGTGAGTCCTGAACATGGCACAACAAAGGGGCAAGAGAAGGCAACTCCTTCAAAAGTTCCTTAATGTTTGTTCTGCATCCAAGGTATGAGCCACACTATATTGGAAAAGCAAGGAAAACCCTGCATCCCTAAGTTTTAACCATTTTTTTTTACATTACACTCCTATATTTTTTAAATTTGACATTAAAAATTTATATTTTAAAATTTTTTTGAATTAGTCCCATTAAATCCAATTTAAACATAACTATTGGAATTAAAATGTAATTTCACGTGAAATCGACTTTAAATGATCGTCAAATTTACTTAGGCATAAAAAAATAAAAATAAAAAATTAATTAATCACTTTTTGCGTAATAAAATGATCATATATTTTCTTAATTTTTTATATTATAATAAATCTCACAATCATTAACAGATCATATGTTCCAATTTCATTACTTCCGTTCAAATTGAACTTGATTTAAAGAAATAAAAATCTAATGTCAACTTTTCGATGTCTATAAAAAAATGTTAAAAGTTATCCCATGTTTAAAAAAAAAAAAAAAAGTGACTTAAAATTTAGCAAACTTTTACAGTCATAATTACAATGTAACAGGTTAAGGTAGAGACTATGCTTGTTGAAAGTGATATGGTGTCCAAAAGCCATCTTGGATCTCATTCCAATTCTCAATATTCGGAAGCTTGTGCTTGGAACCACCAAATCCGTATTAAGGTAATCAACTCTTTTAATTTGACTTGATACATATCCAAACCCCCTGTACTTGATAATTTACTTCACTCATTTCGCCCCTTAAAGCTTTCAAAAAACCACTCAACCCCTAAATTACAGATTCAATTGCACAGTAAGTTTCTAAATGTTAGTGTAAAATTTTTCTTACATGAGAAAGAGAAAAGGAGATGCACCTCTTTCTCATTGAAAGAAGTTCCACAAACATTTTAAAAAGCTATGGCTTATAGAAATTGAATAATCCATAGGTGATTTTCTTTTTTACTTGTATACTTTGTTCTATTTTTTATTGCCTTTTCTTTTCTTTTTTTTTTTTATATTTAATGTAGTAGAAAAATCAAGGCCAGGAAAGGAAGTGGAATAGCACAGATACTTGAGAATGCATCAGAGTTTTGTGAAATTAAGGTAGTATGGGAAGGGAAGGAGGTGAGCGACCAGATGACTGCACCTCCCTCACCCCCACGGCTACCCCCACAGGAGGATGCTGATAATGCCAACTCTATGCAGTTACAAATTCAACCCAACAACTCATTTTCATGTATTTGTTTTAAATCCCCTCGGGTCAAGTAAATGTTCAAATTAAACCCCAAATTACATGTGCACTATTTAGTTATCTGGTAGTGGGTCCAAATCCATAAACCCCTACGCTATTGTTATGCTTTTGGGTTTTTATTCACACCATCTCTCCCTGTGACTCAGGTTTTGTCTATGGCATTTCAATATCAAAGTAAAGCTACAAAAATATATACATTTCCATATCCCCAATAGTACTTATTCAATCCCTATTCCAGTTTTCAGGGAAGCTACCTCAATCAAAATAAATACCAATGGCTTTACAGAAATAGCTGCAAAAAATTACAGACAATAAGCAGGAGAGCTACAAGTACCAAATTTTGTTATGTCAATATTTCTCCCAAAACTTGTTTCAGCAGCCAATCCATTTACCTGTGCATTCAACGCTTATCCATCTGGAACACTATCTGCATCCCTGCCATGCACAACCAGAGGCAGCTCTGACAGCAATGGCACTGCTGCCTAAGGCAACAATCTATTCAATCATGTTCCAAGCCTTCATAAGATGGTACGTGCAATTACTATGAAATATGGATTTGCAAAAGTTAAAGAGGCAATGGCAAGCATACATTTTCTTATCATTTGTTAATGTACAGCAAAATTTAAATAAAAAGAAAAAAAGAAGAACAAACAAATGAAAAAAAAAAGAAAAACTTGGTCCTCATACCCAACACCCTAAGAGGTTCAAACACTCTTCCCCATAAATAGAACTAATTTGCAAATAGCAAGCAATAAAATCTAAAAGAAATCAAACTCTAGATAATTATCAGAACCTTTTTGATCTGGAGCAACTGGAATACTAGCAGCTTTTTCACTTGTGGATGCTGGGAAAGGTATCCGTTCAACCTCAACTGGCTTTGGGATTTCAGGAGGAGTAGCACATCGTATCAATGCCCAATTCACTCCTTCAAAGAACGGGTGTTGCTTTATTTCTGTGGCCCCTCGCTTATATGCCAATCTATGCTGTGGTTCTTTTACAAGCAAACCCCTTATAAGATCCCTTGCTGCAAAGCTTACAACTGGTGTCTCTAGAAACCGAAGAGGCTGGCCAACAACGTTGAATAATGTCGCACGATTCCCAGATCCCTTAAAAGGAGTTTTACCAAACAAGAGCTCATATAGAAAAATCCCAAAAGTCCACCAGTCTACAGCACTTCCATGACCTTCACCCTTGATAATCTCAGGTGCCAAATACTCATGGGTGCCAACAAATGACATTGACCTAGCATCAGTTGGCTCTGCTATTAGCTCAGGCAATGGACTGACTTGGCTCCCGAGGTCACTTTTGGGTTTCCTTTCCTTCTTTTTGCTGGAAAAAAGGCGAGGTGAGAAGCATGTTGTAGGAGCAACACAGGATGGCTGGATGCAGGAAGGCTCAATACAAGCAGGCTGAACACAATAAACTGGATTTTTTCGCAATGGATCAGACTCAAGAGATGAGGTTTTGACTAGTGTTGGGCTCACAGCACATCGTAGGGAAAGGTCAAAGTCTGAAAGCATTATATGCCCATCATCCCTCACAAGGACATTTTCTGGTTTAAGATCACGGTATATGATTCCCAGCATATGGAGATATTCTAAAGCCAGCAAGACCTCCGCTACGTAAAACCTGCAGGTAAAATTTTATTATAAAAAATGTTGTTACTATCAACAGCACAATCTTTTACCAAAGTGTTGATGAAAACCAAGACAACAGATTATGAAGTCCAGCACAAGAAGATGTTGGAGCTCAAGCTAACATATAACATCATTCTGGTGTTTGTGCTTTGAGTTAAACGTTCTGATAACAATTGTACCTTATTAGCTCCTCAGAACTGATACCTTACAACATATAACTGACTAATGGCTGAACTTCAAAAACATTTTAAAACGGATGAAATAAGTTTAAAAGTATGGTTTCAAGCATGCTTAGCAATTAATTCCAGATATATATAGTTATAAATGCAGCTAGCAATCAAACTTTAGTTCAATCATCAATGCACCCAATTTGAAGCTCAGACCAATTGGATGGTTAATCTAAGCTATCAGTAAAGTGTAGGATTTTCTTTGGCAAACAACATGTATTTAGAGGAGCAGATTGTCGAGCTAGACATTTTGAAATATATGTTGAATGGAAGAACAACAAGAGACAGCACGAAATGTAACCTTCAGTAAGATTGACTACTGCTATTGGCATATCTAGAAGACCCAATATCCATATGTGCTACATCCAACTAGGCCCACAACATATATTGATTCCAAATTTCATCAGTAATGGTAGTTCGGTACAACATCTCAACAAAGTCCATCTATACTCAATTCAGTTAGTCCACCTCAACGTTAAATTTTTAATTGTCTTTATAACTTCTATCTAAGAATCTATTAAAATAAAAGGCACCATAAAAGAGGAGAAGAGATGGGTCCATTAAGCTTTTACATACTAATTATGGATTTAAAGTTGCATGGATTAGATTTTTCCAAATTAATTTGGATATTATATGTTACAAGTGCAAATGATCAAAAGGGCTAACCAGAAAATTTCAAATATTTTAGGCATACAACATTGACCTAATCACTAACAATATCATATAAGTGTGAGAAAAATTCATGTTTCAGGTATCAATTATTACATAGAGACCTGCCTATTGCACTGCCAAATCATGGAAAACACAGCTTAAAGAAATGCCTCAAGAATCAATATTGCATAGCACAATCCATAAGGGACAGCTGATAAGAACTTCAGCTCATAGAAAAGAAGAAGAGTGGTGAGTCTGAACATAGCTACAAGAATGGAAGCTGCATTTTCTAACTCTAGAGATAAGGGCACAGCTTGTTCAATACATACGTACAGGGGGTAAGCACACATGTATTATTATACATATTTGAGCTGGGGGACATCTAGAATCCTCCAAAAAGACGTTAAAGATATAAAAATGTTGATTACACAAATGGTATCTGATGCAGAAGATGGCAATCCAGATGGGCTGATGGACCAAGCAGCAGGTGGGCCTAGAAGGTGGCTGTTCTATTCTCGCAGGAAGAAGTGTCCAGGAAACTGATTTGATATAGTTGTGGCTGAATTAATTTGTTAGGAAAGGATGGAAGAATTAGTTATGCCTAGCTGTACTGAAATTGTTAAGGTTTTGCTTTTTGCCTTTTTGTTTTTTGGGTTGCTTTTTATTTCGGGACAGGAGGGAATAGCGGGACATTCTGATGGTTCATGCAAAATTTACTGCTCAACAGCAAGGCTCCATTGTTGTGGAGAGGGAAGCTAGCTTCCTGGAATATTTTCTCTTGTAATTTTTAGTTAGTTAATCAATGAAGTTCATCTCCTCCTCCCTCCATTTATCCAATTCGTCTACTGTTTGATTGTTTGATTGGTTGATTTAATCCATTTTGCATCAATTGGCGCCATATGTGGGAAACCAATTAATCCCCAAGCTAAGCAAAATGAATGAGCCACCCAAAACACGATCCCAAACCAAAGCCGATTTACAAGAAAGAGTTGATGTCCATGAGGAAACTCTGTTTGCAATCCAACAAACCCTTGCCACATTTCAGAAATTGGTAGAAGAGAAGTTTGAATCCCTTGATGCTAAACTGATGAGAAAAATAGAGAAACAACCCATAGAAGATGAAGAAGGAGAACAACATACTAATGCAGCAAAACTAAGCGAAGATACTCCTAGGCTAGTTTCTATTCACCCCAGTTCCAAATTCAGGCAACCTACTAATCCTCAATTGAATTCATGCGTGAGAACCAACCATTTTGATGCTAGAACCGTAGCATTGCCCAAAGTGAAGTTATCAGAGTTCAGTGGACCAGACCTAGTTTTCCCAAGCCTTGCGGGGCAATCCTCAAATGACATGGGAGCAGTTCAAAATGAAACTTAATGGACAATTTGGAAAACGGAGAACCCAACTGAGGGTGTTTTTTCAAACTAGGAGTGTGGATGAATAAATAGAGGAGTTTGAGGCGATTATTGGATATATTCCCAGAGCTTCCGAAACACAATTCCTGGGGTATTTCATGGGTGGTTTGATAGAGGAAATGGGGAGATGGGTAAGGTACTTGAAGCCACAAAACTGTGAGGAAGCCATGGAACTTGCTCGCAATGTAAAGATGACGTTTGGCCCTCTTGGAGGCAGGACGGCGACCAGAAAGAGGGGTAGTGTGGGGCAGTCGGACTTCATTTTTGCCATTCCCCTCAACTGGCGGCATGTGAACCCCAAAGAAGTGGATCACCCTATCCCAAAGCCCACAAACTCAAGCCCAATGACCTCCCAAAGAACTTTCCCAAACTGTTCTCTCCCAAATCCCAAATCATGCCACCCCACATACACCTCGCACTGGAACTCCACCGCCAGGCCGCAATCGGGGGCCACGCCACCTGACCCTGAAGGAGATCAAAGAGCGGCGGTGGCTGGGGTTGTGCTTCACGTGCACCCAGCCTCATAGCCCACAACATAGATGCAGCGGGGGAGAGTTGCGACTCACCATCCACGAGAACGACTTGTATTTGGAGGCTGAAGAAACAGGTGAGGAAGTAGCCGTTGATGAGGCGGCTGGAGAAAATGATGAAGTGGTGGGAGAGTGCAATTCCATTGAGATATTCTATGGAGCAACAAACCAAATACTAGCGCCCAGTACCATGAAGCTACAGGGGACGTTGCAAGGGATTCCCATCTTCTTGCTCGTGGATTCAGGAGCATCCCGCAACTTCATCTCCCGCAAACTGGTAAGATCCTTGAATTTGCACATTGAATCTATCACTCCTGTTACTATCAACCTAGGAGATGGATACCGAATTACAGTTGTTGAAAAATGCAAAGACATTCCCTTGAGTTTGAGTGAGCTATTGTTGAATTTAGAAGCATTGGTGTTTGAGTTAGGATCACTTGACTTTGTTCTGGGAATTGATTGGTTGAGAACACTCGGTGATGTGACTCACAATTGGGAGCAGAAATTGATGAAATTTGAACATGGGGGGAAGCAAGTTAGACTGGCTGAAAACGAGGGGATAGACTCTGAAAGGGATGCACTCCGGGTTTGGCTAAGTGGGGGAAGTCTGAAACACATGTGTCGTCAGCATACTCCATTACTACCAGCCTCCACGCAGGGTCTCACCACGGAGCAAAAAGCAAGCATAGAAGAACTCATGAACCGATTCCCTATAGTCTTTAAACCAATGATCGGTTTACCACCTCGACATTTGCACGATCATGCTATTCAGCTTGTTGCAGGGTGTGAATCGGTTAGTGTCCGACCATATAGATACCCGCACCAACAGAAGGCTAATATACAGAAACAGGTGGAAGAAATGTTACAGTAAAGGATAATTCGACCCAACCAAAGTCCATTCTCTAGTCCTGCTCTTTTAGTCCGAAAGAAAGATGACTCATGGCGATTATACATCGATTATAGGGCTCTCAACAAGGCAACAATGTTTGATAAGTACCCAATACCTGTGGTAGATGAGCTTTTGGATGTATTAAACGGAGCTAGATTCTTCACGAAATTGGACTTAAAATCCGGTTTCTATCATATCCGTATGCGAGAAGGGGATGAATATAAAACGGCTTTTTGAACTCATGACAGACATTACGAGTTTTTGGTGATGCCGTTCGAGCTGACTAATGCTCCATCTACATTCCAAAGTGTGATGAACGATATTTTCCGCCCTTGCTTGAGGCGTATAGTTCTTGTGTTTTTTGATGATATTTTAGTTTATAGCAGGACTTAGGAGGACTACCTAGAACACTTGGCCACTGTCTTAAAGGTGCTGGCAGATAATGACTTCAAGGTTAATCCTAAGAAGTGTTTTATTGGCCAGGCTTTAATAGACTATTTGGGCCACCATATCATAGTAGCGAGGGTGGCAGTAGACTCGTCTAAAATCGCAGCAGTACAAATTGGTCAATACCGAAGAATGTTAAGGTAGTTAAGGGATTTTTGGGTTTGACCGGATATTACAAAAAGTTCATCCAAGACTATGGAAAGATCACCAAACCGTTGACTGAATTGACCAAGAAGAATGGCTTCCAGTGGAACAATAAAGCACAAGTTGCCTTTGAGACTCTTAAGGAAAAGCTCACTAATACACCACTACTGGCACTTTCAGATTTCACCAAACCCTTCAGTATAGAATGCGATGCTTGAGGAATGGGGTTGAGGGCCGTTTTAATGCAAGAGGGCAGACCCCTTGCTTACTACAGCACGGCTCTAGCCGACCGTAATCTCACCAAGTTGACTTACGAGAAGGAGTTGATGGCTTTGGCCCTAACTATATAACATTAGCATCCCTACTTGCTTGGTAGGAAGTTCATTGTGTTTACTGATCAAATGAGTCTGCGATACTTGTTGCAACAGCAGGTTACCACCACGGATCAACACAATTGGCTCGCTAAGCTAATGGGATATGTGTTTGAAGTTCGATATAAACCGGGAAAACTCAATAACGCCGCTGATGCTCTATCCAATCAGCAAGAGTATGCAGAATTTGCGACATTTATCTTCTCTCCTACATGGATGGATGGTAGTAGCTTGGTTGAAGAGGTGGATTGGGATCCACAGCTATTGGTCTTGAATCAAGCCCTTGAGGCTGACCCTAACTCAAAGCCAAAGTATCAGCTGAAGCAAGGGGTAATGTATCGAGAAGGGAAGCTGGTCATGTCGCCTACGTCGGCATGGATTTCAGCCATGATAGAGGAATTCCACAATATAGTTACTAGGGGACATTCGGGTTATTACCGCACATACCGAAGGATTGCAGCAAGTTTTTATTGGAAAGGGATGGTGCAGCAAATTAAAGATTATGTCAAGAGATGCTCGATTTGTCGGCGTTTCAAGGCTTCATCGTTAGCTCCAACCGGGTTACTACAGCCTCTCCCTATTCCACAAGCAGTTTGGGAAGACCTCTCCATGGATTTTATCATTGGGATGCCGAAGTCTAAAGGGTATGATGCTATCATGGTGATTGTCGATAGGCTGTCCAAATACAACCACTTTGTAGCTTTGAAACACCCCTACACTACTCGAATAATAGCTGAGTTGTTTGCTAAGGAGATTGTCCGGTTGCATGGTTTCCCGAAGTCGATCATTAGTGATAGGGATCCGGTTTTAAGTTACAAGGGACTCACCTCAAGTTTAGCTCCTCCTACCATTCAGAAACGAATGGCCAAACCGAAGTGATTAATAGGTGCCTAGAGACTTACCTCCGTTGTATTGCATCCGACTAGCCTCGCTATTAGTCACTGGCTGTCCTGGGATTAAATATTGGTATAACACTACCTTTCATGATAGTACCGGAGTCACCCTTTTCGAAGTGGTCTATGGAAGGCGACCCCTGGCCCTCCTACAATATGTTTCTGGTGAGATTCAGGTAGAAGCAGTAGCTAAAGAGCTTCGGGATCGCGATGAAGTCTTGAGGTAGCTTAAGCATCATCTCCTTCGGTCGCAACAACTGATGAAGGCTCAAGCTGACCAGCATCGTCGCGATGTCCAATTTGATGTGGGGGATTTGATTTTTCTGAAGCTTAAGTCGCATAGGCAACAATCTGTGACTCGAAGGGTGTACCCAAAGCTATCGGCTCGCTATTACGGGCCATTCCGGATTGAAGCAAGGGTAGGAACAGTGGCCTATCGATTGCGCCTCCTTGATTCTTCTAAGGTACACCCCGTTTTCCATGTCTCATTGCTCAAAAAATCCATTGGCTCCCAACCAAGCTCTCCCAATCTGCCACCTGAGTTAGAACTGGAATAGAGCGATGGAACCGTTCCAGCGAAGGTGCTATCATCACAAATAGTCTACAGAGACATTGAATGCGTGTCCCAGTGGTTAGTGCAGTGACAGTCCAAGGGAGTAAAAGATGCTACATGGGAAAATGAATACCTTTTGAAGAGCACCTATCCATAGCTAAGTATTAAGGACAAGACTTCTTTTCAAGGGGGCAGCAATGATGCAGAAGATGGCAATCCGAATGGGCTGATGGACCAAGCAGCAAGTGGGCCTAGAAGGTGGCTGGTCTATTCTCGTAGGAAGAAGTTATACCAAGCAAGGGAATTCCAGGAAACTGATCTGATATAGTTGTGGCTTGACTAATTTGTTAGAAAATGAGGGAAGAATTAGTTATGCCTAACTGTAATGAAATTATAACGGTTTTGCTTTTTGCCTTTTTGTTTTTTGGGTTGCTTTTTATTTCGGGACAAGGGGGAATAGGGGGGCATTTTGATGGTTCATGCAAAATTTACTTCTCAATAGTAGGGCCCCATTGTTGTGGAGAGGGAAGCTAGCTTCCTGGACTATTTTCTCTTGTATTTTTCAATTAGTTAATCAATGAAGTTCATCTCCTCCTCCCTCCATTTATCCAATTCATCTATTGTTTGATCGTTTGATTGGTTGATTTATCCATTCTGCATCAGTATCTTTCCAATTTTAGATTAGTTATAATATTCAAAGGTGCATTGGGGATCTTTCAATAATGATGCAAGGCCAACTAAGAAAATAAACCGTTTTATGCAAATTGCTTGCACCAGCCATTCAGCACAATATTACTTTTTGATCTATCAGTAACCCAGTTGTGTTATTACAATGAACAATGAAAAAGCATCTCTTATCTATCTCAAAAAGATAAAACTCCTATTATACTGCCAAAGAAATTTTAAACTTATTGCCCCTAACTAATCAGTCAATTTAGTTAGTAATTCCCATTAACGTGACTTTATATATTACAGAAAAGAGTATCCTATTTTCTAAAGGTGTAATGTAGAGACTAGCACATTCTAACACTAAATCATACTACATAAAAAAAAAAAAAAAGAAGTGTTTCCATAACTTTTTTTCCAGCAACAAAAAAAAAATCATGAAAGGTAGTTGATCAGGTACACTTCCCTAAATATTTTGGAGGATAATCTTTCAAATTTAATGCAATCTGCATCCAAAATCACCTAGTACCAGTTAATTATATAAACAAGTTAGCATAAAAAAACAAGAAACAGATAATCATATGACCATGTATCATCACTAAAACATAAAAAGTATGAAAGTATTCAGAGTTCCTGTATCATACTTTACTGCCTGCTCAGGAAAATGCTTCCCTGGTTTCCTCTGCCTAAGAGTGTGCAGATCTCCTCCAGGACAGAATTCCATCACCAAACACGAGAATTTATCAGTCTCAAAGTGACTGTAGAGTGTTGGAAGGAAGGGATGGTCCAAAGATTGCAGTATTTCTCTTTCTGTCTGAGCCCGAAGTAGTTTCTTACGACTGGCAAGAGAACCTTTATCCATAACTTTCATCGCAAAATAACATTTTGTTCCACTCAACTCTGATAGATAGACGCTCCCAATATCCCCACAACCCAACCTCTTGAGTAGTCTAAAATGGCTTAAACCCAAAACTCCATCTTTTGCTCTAACTGCTCGGATGGCTTCCCATCTCAAGTCATTTGCCTTGTGTGGTTTGCTGATACTGCTACTAAAGCTGCTACATGTGCTTTCATCACTAACATCACTACTTGTGCTTCCTCTACACATGCTGCTCTTTCCACTTTCCACATAATCAACGCGATCACTGTTCTTAGCACTCCCACTGGTCTTGGCAATACTGCTGGCTCCATCACTAACTTTGGCAGATACAGAACTGCTTTTAACACTGCCATACTCTGATGTTTTCTTTTCTTGGTCAACAGAAACATCCTGTGAGCCCCTATTCCCATTACTGGAAGAATCCACCTCAGCCGATGCTTGTTCAAGCATAGTCAATGAACAACCTGGTTCCAACTTATTACTGAAAGAACCAGCAGTCCCTTTTATATTAGAATTTGGTAGCTTTTTATTGTCAGAAGCTTCTAGCACGACCTGCTTCAGTGTGTTTTCTACTGCCCTTGGCAACTGCTCATGATTCATCAGCTCAGACTTGATGGTCTTTGAAACCTGTGAAGGAACAGGAACGGGCCTAATATTATTTGCTTCCGCTCTTCTGACATTAACTAATTTTTGTTGCTGTCTCGGAGAAGCTTTGATATTTTGCGAGGCCATCATAAAACAAAATCTCAAATCTCCATCAGATTGAACCAAACGACTGCTGAATACCAACCATTCAAGCACCTTATCTGCAGCAGGCAGTCCAATATGTGTTTCTATGAGAATCTGCCAACAACAACAGCTAACTCTGTCAAATAAATGATGATAATCTACATGATAAAATCTCGACTAATATGAACTTGTATGCAAAAGTGCAACTTCTTAACGTCCAATAATAGAATTGTCATACGTGCACAAGTGAAATCTTCAAGCCAAATTATAAATTCAAGAAGCAATTAGGTGACCGCATATACAAACACCAATTCCACTTGCACAAGCAGTAGATTGATAGGTAAGAAGAACATCACCAGGATTTCAATTTAGCTAAAAATAGGTCAAAAGCACGGATTTAGAAGTGAAAAAAGAAAAAAGTAATAGAACATAAATTTCCATTATAAATAAATCATATTATATCCCGAGAAAAAAAAGACAACTCAATCACAAAGCTGCACGCAGAAATTCATCAAACGATAGTGGAGAAAAAAAAATGGAATTAGATCAGTTGAGAAAGCTAGTTGATTAAATACTTGATCTTTGTTGGAGAAAGGGAAGAAAAAGAAAACCAGGACCGGACTTGGATTTTTTTTTTTTCAAGTAAATGGAAAAAAGATTTCAAAATATGCAAAAAGATTCAAGGACCACCAAGAAAAGTAAAAAACCAATCAATTAACTAAGCTACTAAGAAAATGCAATTTGCAAACAGAGCTCAACTAATCTCCCAAAAACAATCGAAACCCAAAAAAGAACAAGAGGTAATCCGGGAAAAAGCAAGATCTTGATCACAGAATCAGTGATTATAACCAAACGCCAGCATAGATCCAAGCAAACAGAAGATACCCAGAAGAGATCCGAAAAAAAAAGCACGAACCTTGAAGGATCAGGAACTTAAAGAAAGGCCATTCTTTTGCAGAGAAAAATTATCAACAAAAAAAAAAGAAAAACAATATAAATATGCAGAAAGAGAGAGCTCCCGGAGGCTAATAATCTGGAGGGAGAAAAATGAAAGGGGAAAGCGGAGGTTGCGAGGAAAAAGTAGAAAAATGAACTGGACCTTTGTTCTTTGCGGACTATCGGGCAGAGAGATAGAGAGAATAGAGTCAAAGCAAAACTATAAAGTTAAAGCATTTTTCTTTGCAGTTTTTTTTTTTTCCTAAAATTAAGAACAATAATCTAATTGGTGTTCACTTCACTTCACAAGCCCGTATCACCAAACAGATCTCAGCTTGCTGCTTACCTGTCAGGGATGGGAGCCGATTGATTTTTTTTGAGTAATTCGTCAGCTCGGTTCCGGGGACGAGTAGGTAATGTAGTTACGAAACATATTTATAAAATGGAGTGTTTTGAATTTTATTTGGGATTTGGGTAGAGTTGAAAATCATGGGAGTGAGCTATGGAAATAGAGAAGGGAGGCCCGCTTATGGATGAAATTTGGCATAGCGATCCCGTAGGCTCCTTCTATGGAAATGGAGGTGTGGGATCCACCTTTAACAGAAAATGGAACATAATTGATGGCATAATATCGCAGTACAGGAAACAGGTTTAGGTTCCGAACCAGTAACTCAGTACTACAAGTTGAAGCGTTTTTTTTTTTTTTTACTTTTTCAATCTAATGATGTTATGTAAATTAAACATGTATAATTATAATATGTAATAATATTATTGTATTTAATATTTTTTATATAATTAGATAAAAAAATTATTATCTTAATAGTGATAAATTTTACAGTATTTAATAATTTTATCTGATAAAAAATGATGTTAATAATATTTAAATATAATGAAATAATTTTTTTTTTGATAATAGATTAAAAATTTAAAACATAAAAATTTTTATGATTTGATTTTGATTTATATGTAATTGAAAAATGGCAGCATATATTAATTTTTTTTTTACACACGAGAGGGTAAATAAGTTATGGATTGACATATTTTTAATATGTCATATCTGGTTTAAATGCTATTACAAGAAAACTGAAAATTAAAAATAAACCAACCTTTCCTGAATTGATCCATAAAATTCATGTTAAATTTGATTTAGGTGTGAACGATGTGGTGTCCGGGATCAGCTACAAATCTCCAATGTACAATCGAGAGTCATTATATTGGATGTTAGTGGATTTGATGGATGACGATAACATTAAGACAATATATGATAATTTAAGTAAATATTAAGATTATAATTTGGTAGAATTAATTATTGGAGTTGGCAAAGGAGTTGAGGAAGCTAATTTAACAATGTATGCATCCAATTATCAATTGACAAATGATGAACTAAGGACGGTAAACTTTGAGGCAAGTGAACAATTATATGTGCATGATGTTAGTCCTAGTCAGTCGAAGCAGTCCATAAGTCAACAAGAAATTGATTTGGCTTGCCACCGAATAGATGTCGATCCAAGTCAAAATATCAAACCAAACCGACTATGACATTCGGTTAGCCACCGAAGAGATAGAGGTACAATTAGACATGATGGTGACTTGCTCGAAAGACAGACAAGTGAAAGTGCAGGCCATAGTCTTCAACAACAACTAGTTAGTCAAATCCTTGATCATTATTTGAGTTAGACAAGACGGTCAGTTAGCCAGATGCCTGATACCTGTAGTAGTCAACCTCGGTGGTCATTCAGTCGCAGGATTGGTAATTTTCTAACTAAATTCATTTTTGGTAATAGATCAAATAGTTGTACAATTGTCAGGGATTCCATTGATCCATCCAGTATTGAGGGAAGTCAAACTTCTTATTAGAATCATCAATGATGATCAGTTGCCCAGAGGCCAAATTCAATTCCAGGTGAACCAAGGTAGTTTGTTACTCATTGAAATGATGATTTACTTTATCAATCCACATCCATTAACATTCTAAATGCACCTGCAAATGAAGTTTCTTTTAATAATCTAATTGTTGGTGACATTGTCAATGAAAGTTTGATTAATTTGAGGACCAATAACGATCTTGAAGACGTAGCTTTGAACAATGATTATTTGTCACCTAATGATGTTGTTGAGGCTAAAATTGCAAATATTGGTGGAGAAACTAATGACTCTAAATTTGGTGAAGGAGATAAATCTTCATACCCAATATGCCTGCCCAATAGCATCAGTGCATGATATTGGAGAGATAGGCAATGCCATCTTTAACTTTCCATTAGAGCATTATTCATAAATTAACTTCGATGCAGCATAAGTTGATTTATCAGATGGTGTTCACCTTTACACTTGGGATGGCAGCTCAGAGTTATCGACAAGTTTGGTTTTTAATAGCAAGGATGAAGTAAAATTATCTGTAAAAAAATACTCAATTGTGAGAAATATTGACTTCAGAGTTATTGAATTCAAGCCAAAATATTGGATTATAAAATGTGCAAAGGCTCATAATGGATGCACTTGGAGGATGAGAGCGGTAAATAAATGAAAAGGTTCTTTTTGGATAATCACACTATATTAAGGGCCTCATTCATATCTTATTGGTAATCTTTCAAAGGATCACAAATAATTAGGCTCTCAAATCATTTGTAATTGCATCATAGGAATGGTAAGTAAGGAGTGGTATTATTTCAAAGCTCACTCTTCCCGGAATGCCACAATGGAATGGTATGTCCGAAAGGAGAAATCGAACTCTGTTGGACATGGTTCAATCTATGATGAGTTAAGCAAATCTTCTTGTCTCTTTTTGGGGTTATCCATTAGAAATTGTTGTGTTTCTACTAAACTGTACTCCAACTAAAGCAGTTGAGAAGATATCATATGAGGTTTGGACTGGGAAAGAACCCAATATGTTGTTTCTCAGGATTTGGGGCTGTGAAGCACATGTTAAGAAATTGACATCTAACAAACTAGAGTCCAAATCCACTGTCTGCATGTTTGTGGGTTATCCTAAAGAAACAAAGGGATACTACTTTTACTCATAAGCTGAGGACAAAGTATTTGTTGCTCGCAAAGCTGTTTTCTTGAAAAAGGAGTTCCTTCTTAAGAAAGACAGTGGGAGTAAAGTAGAACTTGGAGAAATTCAAGTGCCACAAACTCTTATAGAGGATGAGTTGGAAATGGGATCAAGTTCACAACCAGTTATGGAATAAGAACCTAGAAGGTCCGGTAGGGTACATCAGGAGATTAAGAGATACGGATTTCTAATCACTGACAGCGACACTATTGAGTTAGTAGATTGTGAGGATCCTACTACCTACTGAAAAGCTATTGAGAGCCCAGACTCGGAAAATTGGCTTGAAGCTATGAAATTCGAGATGTAATCAATGTACGATAACCAGGTTTGGACCTTGGTTGATCCACCAGAAGGTGCTAAGGTAATTGAATGCAAGTGGCTATTTAAACTCAAAGCTGATAAGACCTACAAAGGTAGACTAGTAGCAAAAGATTTTTTACAAAATCATGGTGTAGACTATGATGAGACCTTTTCGCCTGTAGTCATGCTCAAGTCCATTAGAATCTTGCTTGCCATAGCTGCATATCATGATTATGAGATATGGCAAATGGATGTCAAAACTGGTTTCCTTAACGAAAATTTACTTGAGGACACGTATATGACATAGCCTGAGGGTTTTGTCAATCCCAAGCATCCTAAGAAGGTTTGCAAGCTTCAAAAATCCATTTATAGATTAAAGCAAGCATTCCAAAGTTGGAATCTTTGTTTTTGATGAGGCAGTCAAAGAATTTAAATTCGTCAAGAACGAAGATGAGCCTTGTGTGTACGAGAAAGTTAGTGAGAGCATAATAGTATTTCTAGTCCTATATGTGGACGGCATCCTTCTCATTGGGAATGATATTCCAACATTGCAAAAGGTTAAGCAATGGTTGGGAAAATATTTCTTAATGAAAGACTTAGGTGAAGCCGAGACAATATTTGGTATTCAGATCTATAGAGATAGATCAAATCGGCTTTTTGGACTAAGTCAAGAAAAATATATAGACAAAGTACTAAAGCATTTTAGTATGGGAGACTCAAAGAAAGGGTACATACCTTTGGCTTTGGGAGTTCCTTTAACTAAAGAACAGTGCCCTAAAACCAAAGAAGAAAGGGACAACATGAGTAGAATTCCATATGCATCTGCTATTAGATCTATCATGTACGTTATGTTATGTACTAGGTTGGATGTTGCTCATGCACTGAGTATAACCAGTAGGTTTCAGCAAGACCCTGGTGAGAAGCACTGGTCTGCTGTAAAGGGGATTCTAAAGTACCTACGAAGGACTAAGGATCACTTCTTGGTGTATGGTTGTCAAGAAGAGCTCATCATACAAGGTTATGCCGATGCTGCTTTTCAAACCAACACTCAGGATTCAAAATCGCAATCTAGATTTGTTTTTGTTTTGAACGATGGTGCTGTCAACTGGAAAAGCTCAAAGCAAGAGACCGTTGCCGACTCAACTACAGAATCTAAGTATATTGCAGTGAGTGAGGCTGCAAAAGAGGCTATTTGGATTAGAAATTTTATTTCTAGATTAGGAGTGGTCCCATACATCCTAGATCCATTAGAAATTTTTTGTGACAACAATGGGGCCATCGCATAAGCCAAAGAGCCTCGGTCACACCAGAAATCCAAACACATACTCAGGAGGTACCACCTGATCAGAGAGATTATTAATCGTGGGGATGTCAAGGTTAGCAAGATAGCAAGTGAAGACAATGTAGCAGATCCTTTGACGAAACAGTTGCGTCCAAATCTGCACGAAGCTCATTTGAGAGCATTCGGTCTTAAGGCTATGCCCAATTGGGACTAGTGTTAGTGGGAGATTGCTAGTGTAAGCCCTAGCCCCAATACATTGTAATAAAACACTTTAGTTAATAAATGAGGCATTTGTTTTATCCATTGTATTCCTGTGCATATCAATTGATAGAACTATCCAAGAATGTTGTTTCAGTTTAAGTTATCATGTGTGAGGCACATAGTTGTAAGACCTTGAAATAATAGAGACTTCATTCTAAATATCCCTAGTCAGTCATTGTTATGGGAATAACAATGAATTAAGACTAGTATGCTCTCTCTAATAAGTTGAGTTATGTTTTACGGATCATAAGGACAAGAGTGTCAATCAGAGATCATAGATACATGTTTAGAACATGGTATATGGATTCGATCCGTTAATGAGAACACTACTTAGTACAAGTCATAAGTGTTTCTCATATGCAAGTTTTGCATCGAAGTTCTTAGACTTAAAATCTCGATGAAACTCTTTATAAATTAGTGTGTACTTTGACATACAGCTAACGTGCTCGTAATAGAGTGACAAGTATGGGTATGCTTGGGTATATATTAATTCATGTTTCCCTCTCTATAAGAGAGAAAATATCATCGGCCACTTGATCAGTGAACTGAGAAGTGTATGGCCATATCGAGATGAAATAATGAGTAATCATTATTTATCTAAGAGTTCAGTGTCACTGGAATATCAAGAAAGGAATTAATATATATAAGGATGACTAGTTCAATGCCTTAAATTAATTTTGATATTTATGGGTAAGGGACTATGCAAAATTGCATTAGGTCACTAAATGCCATTTGCATTTTCATTTAATTTGGAATGCTATAATATCTTGCTAGAGAATATATATAGCCTTTGAATTAATTCATTAATGCATTGCCAATATTAAATGGACCTATAGGATCGCACACAAAGCATTGGGCTTAAAATATTTAAATAAAGTATTGGGCATTAATTTGGGCTTTTAATTAAAGTCAAATTAATGTATGTAATGGGTATTAAAATTGCTATTGGACCTTGGTCCATGAGAGAGAGAAATTCAGCCCACAAGGTTTAATTTCAATTAATTAATTATATTGTATTAATTAAGTTAATTGAGTATTAAAGCCTAAAAGAATTTAAATCAAATTAAATCACTTAAATAAAAGATGGAGTGACTGAAATTCCAAGATAAAAATCAAGGGAATTTTGGCACATGTATATTACTTATATTAAGTGATATTATTTGATTAAATATCTTACATTTATTCAAATTAATTCAAAAGAGTTTGAATCAATGTATATTACTTATTTTAAGGGAGTGATTAAGAATGAATTCACTACCTAAATGGATGAGAATCTCGGCATTATCACTTAAGAAAAATAAGTGATATATATTGAATGAAATAAATTAGAAAACCCTAAGGGCGTGAACTTCTTCTCTCTCTCACAAAAAATTTCTTGGCCGAATTCACAAGGAGAAAAGGATTGTTCCTTGTTCTCTTTTTTCTTGGGCAGTAATAGCAACCTAAAAGAAGTACAAGATCAAATCTTGTAGCTTCAATCCTTTGCCATTACACAATACTTAAACAAAAAGCTAGCAATCTCGATTTTAAGCCGTCATTGTGTGTGTGAACATAGAGAGGAGTGGCGTAAAGGCTGTTCCTTTGGCATTAGTGGTGAAGATCTAAGGCAAATAAATCCTTTTTTGTTGCTGGTCATCATCAAAATCAAATCTTGAAGTGCATCTAAAATTGTAAGTTTTAAAACCCTAAAATTGCATGTTTTCGATTCTAGTTTATGGATTGAGTGGCTTATATGATCGATTTTATTATTTTTCCACTGCATGATCATCGTATAAATGCCATGTCATATTCCATCAATTACATTATTTTGATCAATTGGTATGTAATACTATCTTTAATATTATTTTAGTTTTAGTTTCAATACACATCATCATTACTATATTTAAATTAATATGTCTTGAATAATGAAATTAAATAATATGAGAAATCAAATACTATAATTAATATGAAAATATCATACATAGCAAAATTAATCACGTCTAAATTGAGGATAAGAAATACTGCTGAAATTTTCAGAATTTATTTCTTCTAGTATGGAATTATTGAAATCACCATTATATAATGGTTGATTACCAAAAACCTATGTAGGCATGACATTTGTATCATGCAAAATTTCATCTAGGAAATCATCTTGCTGAGCACGATCATTCATTCCCCTTTACCTGTTGAAGGGCAGAATTGTAGAACTATACCCTGTTTGTTCTGATTTAGAGACACTGACATTCAAATTAATGTTCAAACCTAATGGACTCACTTCATAATCATAACATGTTTATGGACTAGGTTATGGACCATAAAATGTAGGTTGAAAAAAATTAGGCATACCGAATAAATCAAAACCATCACCAAAACCATATGGCCATGATATAAGTTAGGGTACCCAGTGGACTCCCGGGGGAATAGGAATAGAGGGTACAGTAGTTTGCCTTTCAGCCATGCCTCTTTTACTTTTTCTTAATTGTTTAAAGTCTTTATGAGGCATGGATAGTAGTGGAATTTATATAGGATGAGGAATAAGTTGTCATGGGTAATCAATTGAGGTCATGTTAATTACTTTCACTGCACCTAAAATGGCTTCTGATGTCAAATGAACATCCTCACCTTGACTTGAAGATGATGATGCCATATCACAATAGAATATCCTTTCAGCACCATCAGTTTGCATGCATTTAAGTTATATATTTAGAATAGGTCACTATACATACAAAATCATTTAATTTTTTTATATTAATGATGTAATAATCATACCATAGCTTCATAAGCAGCTCCCATATGACTTATCTATCATCTTATTCTTGCTATATATCATTGCATATATTGTAACCTTAAATGCAATGGTGTTGTGATTAGCTATGTATCGATGACACGATGTAGTTGATTATCCCATTCAAAAATGAAATTAGTAAAGGTATTTTCCCAGTTATGGTCATGGTGTCCTCTTAAATCAACAGTATGTATCCTATCATCGATAAATGATTTATTAGGAATGGGTTGATCCATTCCAAATTATCGAAGGCGACGATCCAATTTGTAAAAAAAGATGGTAACAGATGTATCACACCGCTATATGGCTCCCACTCCATCCAATAAAATAAGAAACATTACCAATATTATCACATGTAAGATTATTATATAATTGAATATGAAAAAAAATTATTATTTCATAATAAATAAATAATCATTCACATACAATTACTTGATCATAGTGTTGTGTGTCTAAATTAACTCAACAATCATTCACATCTTTATTATTATTCCTTCTCAGATCGATAGGGGATCGCCACCTAAAACACAATATTAGCTTCATTAAGATTATTGTACAATTGAAAATTAAAAAAATATATGTATTTTATAATAAATAAATAAAATTTATCCATATCCATAAGGCATTTGATATAACATAACTGCATGAATAAAAAGGGGTCAAAATAAGGTGAGTTTTTTCCATGCGCATATTTGTAATAACTGTTAATAGCCACTTATCCCTTGAGCATTTAGATGTGTAGCATGACAAAGCTCCTTATATAGCCATGCCAATACAGCGAAATCCTAACTGTAACCTCATCTAAATGATCCAGTAGGGAAAGCCACATCAAATGGATAACATTATTTGAGGCTGAAGGACATAATAACCCACTAATGCAGTGCAAAATCCATGCATAGTGAAGCATTAGATGTCATACTTGGTAGCATTATTAGGTAAATGATTAAAAGTTCTCGATAACCAGGTCATTTTAATTGAATTTCCTCTTATAGCATTTTTAGGAGGCATTTGTCCTAACTGTTGTTGACATAATAGGCCAATTATAGTTCAAATGACTTGTTACTACATGCCCATCGATGGGTAAACTAGTCAGTATCTCGATGTCTTGCAACGCAATGATTGCTTTACCAACTGAAAGGTGAAAAGTGTGTACTTCTAACCTCCACCTTTTCGCAAGGGCAGTCATTAAATTTCAGTCGAAGTGCATTACCCCTATTTGAGATACTTTATAAAATCCCATCAATCTTAAATATGGTATAATTCTATCATCAACATTTTGGTAGTGGGCCTTTACACTACCTTTTCGAATAAATAATACATCATGTGCAACTTGAAAATATAAAAAAAGTCACGCAAATGTACTTGTGTCTATTTGTGCATATATATAGACATATACATATAAATATAAAATTAATTAAATAATAAAAATATAATTACATTGTTCATCCAAACTGTATTTGCTCGATGCTTTCCTTTTAATGTTAGCAGATCATCTATGTATGGCCTTGGATTAATATATAGTTGGTTTGAAAATTGATCTATTTTTTTAATAACCTACATCTAAATAAAATAACAAACATTTCATTAATAAAATTTCATTTTTTCTTTAATAACACAATAAAGACAATATATTTAACCAAATATATCAAATAAATAATTCAAAATAAATATTATACGTTTATAAATAATTATAATTAAGAGCTTACTAATTTTCTTCAAGTTATTAAACAATCAAACAAAATAAAACTATAATTGTACAAAATATATTCAAAAACTATTGTCAATAATTATTTTAGAAACTTTACTTTAATTAAAATTAATATATATAACTTCTCTAATAAATAAATTAATTCAATAACACATATATATTATTTTTTTACGTACCTTACTAGATGAATTCTTTTTTCCAACTAACAATAATAAAATGAGGGAGTTTGAAAAAGTTTTAAAATAAATCTTATAAAATAAACCTACAATTTTGCAACAATATATACAAATATTATTTCCCATTATTATTTTAAAAATCTTACTACAATTACCATTAAAATATATAACTTATCAAATAAATAAATTAATTCAATAATACATGTATATAAATCTTTTTACATACCTTAATTGATGAATTCTTTTTTCTAACCAACAATAATAAGATTAGGTAGATTAAACAAGCTTTAGAATAACTCTCACAAAATTAACTTATAATTTTACAATAATATATACAAATATTATTTTAAATTAATATTTAAAAATCTTATTATAATTATAACTAAAATACATAACTTATCAAATAAATAAATTATTTCATTCCAATTGGTGAACATTTGATGTCAGCTTTTAAGATGAAATGAGCCATCTTTAAAACAAAATTTAAGTTTGATGGGAATGATGAAATGGAATGTGATAAAATGCTGAAGGTGGTTGAAGAAATTAGTGTCAAGGGTTAAAGCGGCTAAAAACACCCTTCTAAGGATTCCTATCAATGTTTTGAAATTCGATTTGATTCGGATGGTCGAACCAATTGGACCGTGACTCGATAAAAAAACTGGATTGGTCCAACATAAAATTCAAAAAATGAAAAAATTTGGATTGAACCAGATTTGACAAAAAAAAACTCGGGTTGGACTAGAGAAACCGAGTTGAACCAAGTTAGACTTCAAAAACTTTTCAAAAAAAATAAAAAATAAAAAAACGGTTTGCTTATTTTATTATATCTCATACATGTGGTTGGAGAATTATAGATTTATATAATTTGATTTGTTTTTCATATTATAATTAATCAAATTTTAATTTCTACCCAATTCAATCAAGCTTGTAAAATATTTTTGCATGAAATTATACCTTTTTCTGCAAAGTTCAATGTTATTAATTACCTCTATTCATGAAATTTGTGGTAGTTTGTACATATGTTAAATGAATTTATTTGAATGTTTATTTTTGATATTATGTGAGTTTATTTGGATATTTATTATTTAAGATAATTTATTTGATTTTTATATTTACAAAATTTATTGGACTTAAAATTAATATTTTTATATTGATATTTGGTAATTAATAGATTTTTGAATGTATTTTTATATACTACATGTTTAATTTTTTGTAAATAATTGTACTTAAAAAAATTAAAAACTCCGAGTCGACCTAGTTGAACAAATTGATCCATGACTCAATTACGACTCAGTAGGCAAAAAACTAATCATGATAACAAAATAACATAGTTCTGGTATCACCTTTCAATAAGAAGCAGGAATCATGTACTAACTCAATTACACATATATTGGGAAAGTTATGTATCATGCAGTCACCACCCAATAATAATTTGGAAAAGAGATTCTAACCTCATGTTGCCTAAACCTGATATGGTTTAAAACATCACTCTTACTTGTACCTCAATTAAATTGTTGTTAGAACTAAGTTTTTAAGATGAACTTTTTATCCCTGTTCTCATATGATTTACCAAATAATTAAGTAAAAATTCACAAATCATACATATAAGGAAAGCTACAAAATGAACAATAAATTTTACATAAGCAAAATTGTCCAAAAATAAAGAAAATAAACATATATAAAATGGGGCATTTATTTTAAATGGAAATATTGGTTCCCTCATGCATAGTAATTTTAGAAAATATGGGATGAGTGATCCTAGTTTTAGTGAAAACATGTACTTTTTTTATTGGTTAATTTTTGGGATGAAAACTTTGACATTGGTCCATTTTATTAAGAAAAACTCCATTAAAAAAGATTAAGTGAATTTTTTAGTTAACTTGCAAGAAAAAAATCATTTCTTACAACCAATTACAAATCTCCAAATAAATCAAATAAGTAATAAAAAATAAAAAGGAATAATAAATAAGGTACATAAATAAACCCATTAAAAGACACATCTTTCAAGGTCCTTAATCTTCAAATTCTCTAAAAAAATCCCATGTAAATAAAAATAATTGCTCAAAAAGCACATAAAGGAGAAAATAATTAGTATGTGATAAACAAGAATAGATATGAAAATAAACTACATGCGCATTCTAGGACTGAAATTAAGCATGTAAAACAAAATCACAAATATAGTAGAATTAAAAATTAACATTCAAAAACTTAAATATGTATGCAAATTAATTTTAAGCAATAAAATAAACATAAAACATTAATAAAACCCTAAAATAGTCCTATAGAAAGCCAAACAAGAGGATAGACGGCCAAGCTGAATGTGAGGGACGGGAAAGAATATGGTACTTAAGATTTCCCATCAATTAATGTGATTGATGAGCATCTGTCAATCATTTTTCCCATCTCTCACATCCAAAATAAAATAGCATGCATATAAAGGGAAAAGAAATTCTAATTTTGGCCAAAACATGTATATTTTACCTCCTAATCATGCCAAAACTAATCCTTAGGACTAAAAATATTTTAATTTAGGCCAAAAATAATAAAATAATATAATTTTGTTACAGAACATTACCATGCATTTAAAGGTGAAAAGTCATAAAAAAATGTTTTTCTAACATATTTTGTTTCACATTTTGATGATCATAGTAGCGATATATTGAAATTATATTTGATTAGAATAATAAGGACATAAATAACAAGAATAAATAAAATAATGCCTTTACGTAATGAATTAAAATCACCTACATAACATGTAATTCCTTAAGTATAGAAAACAAAATTAGAGTCCCAGAATACTAACTTCAATAAAATTTGATAGTAGTATTGGGAATTGCACTCTAAGTTCTTACGATTGACTTCAACAAATGAAACGATTTAAAAATGTTTCTTTGTGTAAAGAAAAGAATGCAAGAGAGCCTTTTTCCTTAAGAGATAAAAATTATATTTTTTTTTATCTTCATAGAAGTTTTAATGGCTACCTCTACAAAAAATAATGATTCCTTCCCTCCAAACCCTAGGATTTTTAGTGTTTATAGAGGGGATAGAGTTTAGATTGTTTCTAACTTTATACCCCTTCAAATCTGCATGAATGATCCTTAAAATCCTATGAAAATTCGATTCCCTCAAACTAGACTTTATCTAGATTTTAAGCCATTCAAAAATGTCTAAAATTGCAGAAAATCCCCACGGATGGGCATCCATCATTGACAGACGATTGACACTAGGAAATAACTTTTAAAATCACAAAATTTCCCTTCTACCTTAACCTAATAACCTGTGGCTATGACCTAATGACTGATGGGCATCTGTCATTGAGCTATAGATAGGCTAAGGATGGCTAGAAGAGATAAGGCTACAGACGGGCATTTTTCTGATAAAAATGGTGTCTATTATAAGAAAGGCCAATTTTTAGGATTTTCCAAACTTATGTTTTCATTCCTTGAGAAATGGAAGGATAAAACCCATAAAAAATTTTAGAAATTTGTGAAAATCATGGATGGAACTTAAAGTTTCCAATTATCTTTTAAAATATGAGTAATTTTCCCTCATTAGGTCACTATAATATAGGCTACCTCGAGACTCCATATCTATACACATAAAATTGTTAAAATTAATGCATCTGATATAAGTTATAGAGGCATTTAAAAAAAAGGCAAATGAAAAAGAATGCATTATCTAATTCATATTTGCACATTGAAACTATTATCAAAAGAATTATTCAATAATTAAAAAATGAACTCATTTAGTTGTCTTATGCATTAAAAATTGCAAAACAATTTACTCAATAAAAATTTTTAATTTCTTATTAATGGTAAAATTGTAAAAGAAATATTACAAAAAGACATTAAAAATATTGCTTTATAACAAATCATTACCAAATGGCACACAATCCTTACTATTTTCGATTTTGAAATTTAATTTATGAAAGGAGATAAAAACTTAATCTCGAATTTTCTATCCAGAGAGCTCCTCAAAAATAAATCCTAAAAGTATAAGTAAAATGCCTAAAACATGAAAGGGAAAAGAGAAAAAGGTCTAGAAGCTCTAGGAGATTACAAAACCTACGACTATTTCTTCAACTGTCCACATCAAATCCTAGGCCAAAGTGGTTAAGGAAGAACAATTAAAAACCCAAAACCTTTCGATCCAAGAATGGATCGAAGCTATAAAATAACAACAAGAGCTAGAGATCATCTTAAAAGGCTATAGAAGTATAAAATCTCAAAAAAATATCTCCACGTTAAAGAATAAAGCCTTTAGATACTTGTAGGTATTCATCAGTCACATGTTACACTTGATGGCAAAAAAGCTTATTCTGGTAAGGCACTTATTTCTACTTTTAAACCAAAGAAGGTAAATCTTCTTCTTCAAGAACCGCTTTTCAAAAGTCTTTAAAACCCTTGCATAGGAATCCTACACTATAATTGTTATTTCCAAAACCCCATAGGACGATTCCTAAATGGTATTATCCCAGTCAAAATTAAAATTGAAATATTTTATTAAAATAAAATTTCAAAATATTTAGACAAATGAGGAAGGATTTTACCTGCCATATCATTAAAAGGTCCTTACAAAAATATTTCTAAAAGGCTAGCATAGACACTGGGTCCTAAGGTAGCTTTTAATTAATGTTAATTGATGAAAGTTATATTAATTCAAAATAGCCAAAGGATAGAAGCATGAGGCTTTCTTTTTGTGTTTTTTAAAAAATTAAAAATTGATTTTGTAAATGTTCTTTTCACTACTCTCCTTAGAAATATTCGATGTCTTAAAAATTTATCTTTTCTTCAGACTTAGTTCACTTTAAATTTAAAATATATATGAAGTAAAAATTATCATTATTAAATAAAATAATAAATAATAAAAATAAATAGAAAAGTAAATTAAATAAGGGATAAACATTACTAAAAAAGTTTATTTTATTGTTGATGGATTAAATCCCATTTGTAAAATGAAGATATTGCCGATAGATTAGCGATAAAACTAAATATATATTTAAAAAAGGAAGCTAATAAATGGTAACATTTTTACCGAAAGAATTAAAAATTTATTAGCATACTGGCAAGAATTTTTGCACCATTATAACTCCAATTTAGTATTTTATTTTAAATGTACTTTTATCTGCGTTTTGTTGAGTTTCAATAATTAGATTTAAACACTAGTTTTTTAGTAGTTGATTATATTTTTAATCTAATTTCAATAAGTAAATTACTGATATTAGAAGAGGGAAGTTGGTCAAATTTCAACTCCAGATTCATTAAATGGGTTTATTAGTTTCTTTCCTTTTTTTTTCTCTATATTTTGTACAATGTGTAGTGAGTAGTGAACTTATTGCTTGGGGATTTATGAAAGGCCATACCCATATATATATATATATATATATATATATGACTTGATGTTTTATTCCTCACTGTGATGATTAAAATGTTCATTTTATGCAAGTATTTTATCATTCTCTTACTTTGGATGAATGGGTTTATGCTTGTTCAGCTTGAATGTTTGAATGCACTATTTTTGCATGTTGTGCCTATATGTTGAATAGTGATTTTTGTAGAGAGGCTATTAGATCTATAGTTATTGCTTCATAGATCTAGAAATAGGTGAGGAATTAATGGATATCAGGTTGGTTAGCTCATGAATGGGAAATCAATCCATATCTAGGATTTAAAAGACCTATGCTTAAGTTAGCTATTGTGTTGGGTCCAAAATGGGAAATCAAGTGGTTACAATAGTTGGCTCCAGAATGGGAAACTTGGATTTTGATTGGTCATCCACATCTAGATCATATTAATTTTATGTTAAAAGTATAATTTGCTTTTTATTACTTTTGGTTGCAATGCACTTTCAATTTAATTCACTCTATTTTTTTAGTTAAATTTGAGTAGATTTAGCTTTAATCAATAAAAAAATTGGGGTATTATTTGCATATATAATTAATCAATCAATTTTATCTCCTAAACGCAATCTTATGGGTACAATATTCTTAAGGCCTTAAGTGTATTCCTCTATATTACTTTGCTGACTTAGTATACTTGTTGACATTCAGTTAAGTTCTTAATGTTATTGTCGATGATTAGTAATTTTTTTGTGAATTTTTGATTGGTTATTTGTATGTGTTTGTTTTTCTTATTTTTTTTTGTTTTGTTTATCTATTCTTTTTTATGTGTTATTGGTGTATGCATAGATTTAGATTGCAATAATTAGCACTATTTAATTCAAAAATTGAGAGGACTCTACATAGAAGGTGAAGGGAAAATCAAGAAAGAAATATAGATGATCAACCACCACTTTCTAATGTACCTATTGAGAATCAACTAGGAGTACGACAACAATAAGATCAACATCAAAAAGGATCATAGACCTAGGACCATCAAATATTATACTACTCTAAGGGGGAATGAGGAGCATAGAAAAATTTTGCTACCTCAACAACAACACTTTGAGCTTAAACTAGCTATGATCATTATGGTTTAAAAGGGATCAATTTTCAAGATTGGAATTGGAAGACTTGGTACAACACTTGGATATATTTTTGGAAATCAGTGATACAGTTCAGATTCAAAGGATTTTTTTGATGCATTAAGGGTAAAGCTCTTCCCATTCAATCTAATAAGGAAAGCTAGATATTGATTACAAATGCTTCTTAGTCAATCTATAAGGTCTTGAAAATAAATTCAAGAGAAGTTTTTGGTTAGATTCTTTCTATCGATAAAGATAACAAGTATATGGAATAACATCTATAACTTTGAGCAATTAAGTGAGGAATCTTTTCATGAAGCATCAGAGAGATTTAAAAGGTGGTTAAAGAGCTATCCTCATCATTAGATAGCTATACATCAGCTTATGTTAACATTTTATGTATCTTGTAACCCTATGACGAGATCTTGATTAGATGCAGCATTCGAGGGTAGTTTTATGAATAAAATTTCAAAAGAAGCATTTTTGCTACTTTATGAAATGGAAATAAATGAAGCATAATGGGCTAACACAAAGGCCATGAACACGAGGCAAAGAGTATATAGAATAGATGAAGTGGTAATGTTAAAGGCACATATGGAATTATTGAAGAAGGAATTAAATGGATTGAAAATTCAAAATGTTTTTGCTATCTCACAAGAGTGTGGTTCATATGAAGGGTTTATTTTAGTGAGTGAGCCAAAAGCAAATGAGTCTTACACCTAAGGGATGGTAGATGTAAGTTTTTTTCATGATTTTAAGGAGAATGATCCATTTAAGAATCATTATAATCTAGGGTGGAGAAATCTTCCTAAATTTTAATGGAGAGAGATCAATTAAGTTTCAACTTTTAAAACCCAACCTAAAGTCTATTTAATCCACCAATAACAAATGTTCAAAGCATCCACAACTAAGAATATTATAATACTTATTATCCCCGAGCAGTGGAAACACATTTTTAGGTACGTTAGCTAACACCACTAACTCACCTATTGAACTTCCAACCACCTAGATTCAAAGTTAGAAAACCCCCACCATGAGATGAAAAGCCAAATTTAGAAGATATGTTTGCTAGTTTCATGACTAGTGAAACTTAGATTATGTTTAGCCAAGATGCTAGGTGGAAATCACAATAGCAGTGCAACAGAAATCAAGATACAATAATGATGAATTAAAAGACTCAAATTGGGTAATTAGCCAATTCAATTTCCACAAGGCAATATGATATTTTTCTTTCCAATATGGATTGAAACCTAAAAAAAAGGGTCGGGTAATGATTTTAAGTAGTTTTAAGGAAGTGTAAGGAGTTGACCAAAGTAAGTCTTCTTCTTCTTCTTATGTGGTGGAGTCGACAATGAAGGTATGTGCTTCTGATCATAAAGTTGTTGATTATTTTCTAAAAGCAAAGGATAAAGGTAAGGCCATTTTAAATTCTAATTTTCCTATTGGTGAATCATGTTTACCTTTTTAATAAGTAGCTAGAAAAGAAGGAAATAATGAACAGTTAGAAAAGTTTTTTAATATGCTTAAGAAATTAAATGTTAATTTACCTTTTACTGAAGCTTTGCTTCATATGCCCAAATATGAAAAGTTTATGAAAGATTTATGCTCAAATAAAAAGAAAATATGAGGGATAGGAACAATTTAATTATTAAGAGTTGTAGTGATATTTTAACTAATAAAATTCCAGCTAAGTTAAAGTATCAGGGTAGTTTTATATTACCTTGTGAGTTATGAAGGAATTTTGATGGTAGTGCATTCTGTGATTTATGGCTAGTATTAATTTGATATTGTACTAAATATTTAGGAAGCTGAAGTTAGGAGATATCAAGGAAACTAGAATGACCTTTCAACTAGCAAACCATTCAATCAAACATCAAAAGGGGATCATTGAAGATTCGATAGTCAAAGTGGAAAATTTTATATTCCCTGTAGATTTTGTGCTAATGGATATAGATGAAGACAAGAAGGTGTCCCTCATAATAAGAAGACCATTCTTAAATGCTATAAGAGTGCTCATTGATGTATACAGACAAATGGTGACTCTTTGGGTTAAGGATAAAGAGATAGTATTTGATGTTAACAAGGTTATGAAACATCCATCATTTGAATTTGAAGAATCATCATGTTTTGTGGATGTAATTCAAGACTACACGAAAGAAGTACAAGATAGAATTTTGTTGGATAACCCTTTGAAAAGCTATTTGATGCATTTATTTGAAGGTCAAGGATTAACCCAAGCTCAAAATGATGTTGTGGAAAATTTGGAGAAGGATTTTGGACAAGTTGAGATGAAGTAAAATGTGCTTAAACTTCCTAAATGAGACTCTGAAACTAAACTTAGACCTCTTCCTTCTCATTTAAAGTATGTATTCTTAGAAGATGATAAGAAACCTATAATAATTTCTTTCATTTTGACAGATGATTAAGAAGAGCTTTTGATTAAGGTGCTCCGAAAGCATAGAAAATCAATAGGATAGGAGACATTCGACCTTAAGGGAATTAGTCCAAGCTATTACACTCATTGCATTCTAATGGAGGAGGATTGTAAACCAACAGTGTAACCCCAACAATGCTATAAGTGGTTAAGAAGGAAGTATTAAAGTTGTTGGATGTAGGTATTATTTTTCTAATTTTGGATAGTAGTTGGGTGAGTCTTGTTCAGTATCTCCCTAAGAAAGTCGGTATGTCTGTTATAGAGAGTAAGCATAATGAAATCATTCAAACTCAAACGAGTACATGTTGAAAAGTGTGCTTTGATTTTAGAAGGTTAAGCAATGAAATAAAGAAAGACCATTTCCCTTTACCGTTCATTGATCAAATGCTTAAGAGGCTAGAGGGTAATAAGTTTTATTATTTTTACATAGGTATTTGGGATATTTACAAATCCCCATAGCCCCAAAAGACTAAGAGAAAATAATCTTTACTTGCCTATATGGTACCTTTCCATATAGGAGAATGGCCTTCGATTTATGTCATACATCGGCTACATTTCATGGTGTATGATAGTTATATTCTATGACTTTATAAAGAATTTTGTAGAGATGTTCAAGGATGATTTTACGATTTATGGAAGGGATTTTAATAGTTGTCTAGAGAATCTTGATTTATTGTTATGTAGTTATGAAAAAACCAATCTATTGTTAATTTGTGAGAAATATCATTTTATGGTTAGGGAAAGGATTGTCTTTGGATATAAAATTTCTAAGAATGGGATAGAAGTCGATAGAGCTAAAGTAGAAGTCATCAACAAACTCCACCCCGAATTAGTATGAAAGGAGTTATAAGATTTTTAGTTCTCGTAGGATTTTATCGTAGGTTTATAAAAGATTTTTCAAAAATTGTTAAACCATTATCCAATTTATTGATGAAAGATGCTACATTTGACTTTTTTGATGAGTTTTTGTAGGGTTCACTACTTTGAAGCAAAGGTTGATTTCAACTATGGTAATTGCTTCTCTATATTGGAATCTTCCTTTTGAATTGATGTGTAGTGCAAGCAATTTTGTAATAGGAGCTATGTTGGAACAAAGAAAGGAGAAAATATTTTATGCAATCTATTATGCAAGCCATACTCTAACATGAGCTCAAGTCAATTGCACCAAAATTGAGAACGAATTAGTTACTATAGTATTTGCCTTTTTAAAATTTTGACCTTATCATTTTGGAGCTAAAATAGTTGTGTGGTCTGATAAAAAAAGCTTTGATTAGGTGGATTATATTATTATAAGAGTTCAATTTGGAGATTAAGAACAAAAAAGGAGCATTAAATTTTATAGCAAATCATCCTTTGAGATTAACTTATGACCACATTAAGAAGGGAGAAATTATAGATCATTTTCCTGATGAGCATATATATGTTGTGTATAGTTGTGTAGTTGACATGCCATAGTATGCTGATTTGACCAATTATCTCGTAGGTGGTTTTGCACCTTAGGATTTCTCATGGCAACAAAGAAAGAAGTTGAAGGCGGATGCACAACATTATTTATAGGATGACCTAATTTTATTCAAGCTATATCCAGATCAAGTTTTAAAGTGTTGTGTTCTTAAAGAAAAACAAGCAACAAATATGCAAACGTGTCATGGAGGAGAGGTAGGAGGTCATCATGGACCAAATAAAATTATATAAAAATTCTACATTCGTGTTTTTTCCAGCCTACTCTTTTTCATTATGTTAAG
The DNA here is from genome assembly GCA_037975025.1 of Excoecaria agallocha. Classification (NCBI taxonomy): domain Eukaryota; kingdom Viridiplantae; phylum Streptophyta; class Magnoliopsida; order Malpighiales; family Euphorbiaceae; genus Excoecaria; species Excoecaria agallocha. The sequence continues at coordinate 44,071,697 of CM075806.1, read as the reverse complement.
TTTTTTTATCTTTGGATGCTATAGGTGTCAAAGGGTTAGAAATATCTCTAAGCGAGATGAAATGCCACTTAACAATGTTTTAGAGATTAACATCTTTGATGTTTAGGGGATAGATTTCATGGGAGCATTTTCAAATTATTTTGGATGTGAATACGTCTTAGTGGCAGTCGATTATGTAAGCAAATGGGTTGAAGCTAACATTGCGAGAATATGTGATGCTAAAGTAGTTTTAGAGTTCCTTAGAAGAAATATTTTCACTCGAATGGGGACACCGAGAGTTTTCTTAAGTGATGGTGGCAAATAATTTGTTAACCATTAATTCAAATCTTTGCTTTTAAAAAAATGGTGTAACTTATAAAGTCACAACTCCCTATCACCCTCAAGACAATGGTTAAGTAGAGGTTTCCAATAGAGAGTTAAAGGTTATTCTAGAAAGAATTGTCAATAACTCAAGGGCAGATTGGTCTAAGAAACACTAAAAGAAAATAGCAAAATAGCAATGAAAAAATAGCAACGGAATACCAATTCTGTTGCTATTTAGCAACGAAAAGTCAATTCCGTTGCTAAAATTGGTTGAAATTTTAGGAATTTAGCAACGGAATACAAAATGGTTGTATTCCGTTGCTAAAAGCAGGAAAATTTTAGTGCCAAAATATAGCAATGGAAAATAATTTTCATTGCTAAATATGGCGGCATTTGATAGCAGGAAAAATTGGGATGAAAATTAGCAACGGAATTTACATTCTGTTGCTATTTTAGCAAGCTTGAATCGCATTGAGGTTACTAAAATAGCAACGAAAAAAACTTCCATTGCTAAAATAGCAACGAAATTTAAATTCCGTTGCTATTTTTTACTTTGCCCTTAGTATAAATACTAGTCTTTTCTTCTTAACAAGGGAAAAAGACGAGACAACTAAGTAAGTTAGGTCAATGATAAACGAAGAAAAGTGATCGATGTGGCCACAAAAATTAATATTACATCAAACCTTTATAATTATTCTGAAAAACCACTATCATATAATTATTAAATAATATATAATTTTTTTAAATTATAAATTGGCCACTTAATTTTATAAAAAATAACAGATTAATTTTATTTGCCTTTGTCACAAGCCACAACCCATAATTTAATTTATTATGGTCTTGCTTATCGTCCACTTAAAATTGTGGATTCTTTTGGTAAAAATGTATTCTCATGTTACTCAACTTATGCTTTTTTTTTAATTAAATATTTTAATTTTTATTTAGTAGTATGAATTAGATTCAAATAAAAATTTAATAAAACAAAATGAGCATTCATGAACTTAATATAATAAAATTGTCCTATTATTTTATATGAATTTAGTAATTTCAAACTTAATATGGACAAAAATTATAATTTAAAAATCCGACATGATAAAATAATATGTCAAGAATTAAATAGCAAAAAAATGTATAAATTTAGAGATGCTGACTATCAGTTTTGTAATACTCAGGCCGACACTAATGTGATATCTGCTTACTTTTAGCCTTTATTTTTTTATTATTTTTTGTTTGTTCTATGTGAATGTTCACATAATTTGGTTTTGTTTTGTTCACTTAGTCTGCGCCACTAAGAATGACTAGAGGCTGCTAACTAAGTAAGTGGTCAACAATAAACATAAACAAATCACAATTAGCCGTACTACCATTCGCGAGCCTCGCGAGGAGTTGAAACATTTAAAATATTTTAATATTAGATTTTTACTTAAAAAAATTTTACATTTTCCTCATTAATTTAATTTTTTCAAAATTAATATTTTCTAAAATTTAAAAATTATCATATTAAATTAAAAAAAAATTAAAAATTATCGTGTTGATATAGAATTAAGCAATTATGAGAGGGCTAAAACAAAAAAATTGTTATGAATAATTTTTGAGTTTATGATAAACATGGTATAATAAATAGGCAAGTTAGCCATATAGAAATTATTATTGTGGACAATTTTTTAGGGTGGGCACCAACTGCTTCTAGAAGGGAGATCAAGACCACAAAAAAGGGGAAAAAGAAAAAAAAAGAAAAAAAAAGGGAGGAGAAGGAAATCGGGGAAGAAGGGGAAAAGGGAAGGACGTTCTGCCCAGCACCATCGGTTGCTCCGTCGGCGGTGACCACCCAATCTGCCTCATCTCTTCTCCATCGCCGGTGTCGCAACCCCACCACAGTAATTCCATTTTGTTGTTTCTGTGGGGTGCTTCCGATCTTTTTTTCTCCTCAGTCAAAGCTTCTTTGTTCTCCTTCTGGCGATCGACGATGGTGGTTGGCGACATCAGTAACACCGGTGAACTCCCAGCGGTAGAGCAATTCTCCCCGTGTATTTTGCCTCTCTTCATTCGCCGGCAGCTCGTAGATCGAAGAAGAGAGGAGTGGGCAATTTAGCTTGATTTTCGACCCAACAACACAATGTTTGGGCGTGTGGTCACTAGAAGCATGTTTCTGGGGCACTGACCTCCACGGCGGCAGCTGTGGTGCATCTACGGTGAGCCTCCGGTAAAGCTCCGATCATCGGTTCGGTGAGCGCACCAATAAACAAAAATGAAGAAAAACATAGAAAGTACCATCTTATTAGGTACGTGACTACCAAATTCACTTCGGATTAACTTATTTAAATAAATTCTTAATTTTTGTTAGAAGTTATTTATTTATTTTATTTCAGTTTTTTAAAATTAAATGATTGGGTTCTGTGCATGTTAAAGTGTATCGTATATTCGTTGATGTATAAAGATGGTTGAATTGATTCTTAAATAGCAGTATATTCGTTGATGCATCAAGATGGTTGAATTGATACTTAAATAGCAATAAATGATGGCTGTAATTTACTGTCAATTTTGTTGGTTAACATATATATACCCTTGAGGCATGGCTTTGATTAAGCTGAGTAAGCAATGCTTGTAAGTTGAAGATGAGATCATTAATCTCATGTTGATGTGTAGTTTTTGAAGCTGCTGATGATCTTTGGCTTGACGTAGCTGAAAGCTCTTCGTTTGGTTTAATTTCTTGGTAGTGAGTAGATAGTAAGGGATGTTGAAATGGTGACCAACGACAGCTTAAAAAGACTTGGAGAGAGGAGATTTAGTTGTACAAAGACATTAACAAAAACTTCAATGTGATTTATTTCAATTAAATTAAGATAATTAGGTCCCATTTATCTCACATTTCCATTGTACCCATATATATATACACACACACACACAAAGATTCCATGGATAAGATATTAATAGCATTAAATCAAATTTATTTAAAATATGCTGTAGGTTAGGCAAATCAAGACAAAATCTATCATATATACGTGAGAAAACATTTTGTTCTCTTTCACTTTCTAAGTAAATTAACCTAATATATAATTGCTTAATTGTAATTAAATAATAGATTCATTTTGTCTATAACATACTATAAAGGGTTAAACTTGAGATTATAGAGAATTGAGCCCGATTATAACTTGAGATTTCATAGATGGATAAATAAATATAATTACTAGAGCAAGTTAATGGTGATTAAGATTCATTTTGTAGGGAACAAGAAGATAATCTAGAATGGTATAAAGTAAATTGTTGTGTCTATTTTGATGAAAGTCAAATCCAGAATTATAAATTAGTAAGAACTTCAATTTTTGTACATGAGATTTTTCTTTTCCCTAAAGTAAAAACAAAATAATAAAAAATAAATTGGTTATGTTGTTATAAAGGTTAAATCTTCTACCTAATCAAGTATTTAAAAAGGATAGATTAGTTTAATTTTGGAAAATTGTTATACAATATCTAATTCAGAACTTTGAGAGTTCACTATTTGTATTCATATTGATAGGATACCCTCCAGATCCTACTCGAAATAGCAGTATTAAGTAGGCATTATGATTAGCAATATCTAATTCAGAATTTTGAGATTTCAATTTATGTTATATTTGCTTTGTTAGGAAATATGGGCTGACTATTAGGGAATACCAATTAAATTTTAAAATGTATTATTATAAAAGAAACTGAAATCAAGTTTTTTCTTGGTTGATTTAAGCCTAGATCCATGGATATGCAAGCATTTTCCATTATTGGTTTTAGAAGTAATATGAGACCGATGTCCATCTTTAAAGCTGTTATTGGACCGAGCAAGTACATAAATTGGGAATGCATTCATCATAACAATAGCACTTATATTTTTAAGTTTCTGTTTATGGCTTATGTTGACCCTTGTGTCAGACCTTATTGTTTATTAGAGACCTCTCCTAGGAATCATGAAAGCGATTTTGCTCCTTAACTTGTATGCATCTTATTCCCTTTTCACTTAATGTTTCAAAGGCATTTTAAAGCATAATTAATCTCCTTAACATTTATTAAATCAGGGTATTGTTGTTGCAGGGTGAACCTACACACTTTAAGCCTTATTTACACCGTTTTCATGTCCCATATAAAGAATTTGGTAGCACATATCCTCTTTGGTACTCCATCAAGAGAGCTTTAGCATACATCATTGTCATGTATATCATTTTTCAAAGCATTTGGTCCAGTCATTTATATCAACTAGATGTTATATAATTTATTTGACTTGCACAATTTCTCTTTTATTTATTATTATATTTTATTGTTTACTAATTATTTTTATAATTACATATTTAGATGCTAAAATAATAAGTTATATATCTTTCCCGTCATTCATGGGTTTTTAATATTAAAAAATTATAATATTTTTTAGCGAAGGATTAGTGATGGACGGACCGTCATTAATTTTTTTATCTATGGGTGAATTTAGCAATGAAAAATTTTTTCCGTTGCTAAAAGTAGCAACGGGATTTTAGATTCCGTTGCTATTTTTAGCAACGAAAATTTATATTCCGTTGCTATTTTTAGCAAAGGAAATTTATATTCCCTTGTTAAAATTGACCAACTCACCGAATCTTGCATTGTTGAATTTAGCAACGGAATTCAATTTTCGTTGCTAAATTTAGCAATGGAAAAAAAATTTCGTTGCTAAAAATAGCAACCGCCGAATTAGCAACCGAAATTTCCGTTGCTATTTTTGATTAGCAACGAAAAATTGACATTTTCTGTTGCTAAATTAAGATTTTCTTGTAGTGAAATTAGATGATACATTATGGGCCTATCGCATTACATTTAAAACTCCTATTGGTATGTCACCTTTTATGCTATTATATGGAAAAGGTTGCCATTTGCCTATTGAATTGGAACACAAAGCATTTTGAGCTGTTAAATTTCTAAATTTTGATTTAAAGAATACAGGAGAAACGAGATTATTGCAGTAAAATGAGCTTAATGAGATTAGGCTATGGGCATACAATAGTGTTACAACTTATAAAGAGAAGGCAAAGCATTAACACGTGAATAAGCTAAACCAAAAGAAGTTTATTCCTAAAATGACAGTGCTTTTATACTACAGTAGTTTGTGACTATTTTTGAGAAAACTAAAGTCAAGGTACAAAGGGCCATTCAAAGTAGTGGAGGCACAAATTATGGGTTGTCACTATGAATCCAAATAATCATGAGGAAATCAAAATTAACAGTCATTAACTTAAGCCATACATCAAATCTATGTTTAAAATTGCTTTGGTGGTAGTTACTCTCATTGATGCTTAGTAAGTGAGTTTAAGGTTAAGTTGACAACTTGTTAAACTTTAAACTCTCTTTCTCTAATATTAACTTCTTAGGTGGCTTTTTATTTTACTTGTTTTTTTAATTTTTGTGTTAATTTTTGTCATATTTTTTTCTAAATTTTATTGTTTATAACTTGTGAATTTATTCTTTATTTGTTAGGATTGAATTTAGATATGTGCATATTGATTGTGAATGGGCTTGAAATCTAGAATTTTTTCATAAAATTTGCTTATCATTGTTGAGGCAAATTTGTCTTTACCATGACCAATGTGAATTTTAATTGCCTTTAATACAAAAATGGTTTGTCACGGTTGAGAGAAATTGGTCTCAACTGTGACCAATTTCAAATTTGCTTGCATTTAGTCTGGAAAGCTTGGTCAAGGCAGAGACAAAAAAGTTATGAACCATGACCTATGAAAATGTAGTGAATAGAAGGCTTTATCATGGCTGAGATGAATTTGTCTCAACCTTGACCAATGAAATTACTTTGCACTTTTAGTCTATAATGGTTCCTGAGACAAATTGGTCTTAGCGGTGACCAATAAAAAAACAAAATGTGCATTTTGGCAACTTGTGTGTGTAATAGCAGAGACAATTTTGTCTCAATCATGACCATAGGGGATCCAGCCGAGATGATCTATTAAATGTCCATTTTGGTTAGTCTCTTCACCTTATTTGCGTTTTCTCTCTTCATTTGTCTGCATTTTCGATCCTTACACCCTCTTAACAATACATTTGCTTCTTTTTAGGTAATCAATTTACAACATGTATTTTTCACTCTCTTCCATTGAAAAATCTTTTTGTTTTATATTTTTTATTGGTTCAAGGCATGATTTATTTTGCTTATGCTATTAATGTGTTTTTAGATTCCCTCATTATAGTTTCTTTGGCCAAGTTGATATTAACATTAATTAGGCTAAAGTAATGATTGGTTGAGCTTTTCTTTCCATTTGCTTATTATGTGTAGTGATCCCATATCTTTATTTACATAAGGATGATTATTGGTTGATTTTAGCTTGCAAATTTGTAATATATGTTGGCATGGCTTATTTTATCTAGTTATACTTTTGCCAATTTCAATGTGAGATGCTAGATTATTGATTTTATAACTATGTTCTAAAGTGTTTGAGATAGATTTTGACAGTTTGTGATCTTTTAATCTAATTATGCATTCCTAAACTATTCAATAGATTAGCATGGTAAATCTTTTTTTCTAGTTGATGAATTAATTTCAATTGCTTTTTCTTTTTTACAGTGGCACCTAAGAAATCACATAAGGAAGCTAGCTCATCATGTTCACATTAAGAGGCACTAATAGCTAATGTACCATGATGGTTACCAATAGAGTTTAAGATAAACTATGCCAAATCTTCAAAAGCAGAATACATATCAACCACATACTTACACACTGATATGCTTTGGGAGTATAGGATTGTTTAAGATGTGTAGAGGTTAATAAACAATATAGGTTGGATAAATTTTGTTGAGAAGAGAAGATGCATGCTAAACTCACATAGGATTTTCTTGGAACTATACACATCAAAATAAGAAAAGATAGCCACAATGATGAGGGAAGGCTTAGTTCCATGTTAGATAGGCAATCCAACCTCATAGAGCTAGAGGTTTGGATAACTATAACAAATAAACGATCTAGGAAGCAATATGTGATGAAGTGGAGCCATCCCTTTATATAACTAGTCTGACCAAAATGCATAACTTGCAAAATCATGTATGACAAATTATGCACATGTGGCTTACCCTTTCTATCTTTAAACACATAGGGGGACTTGGGCAATTCAATACTTTAGAGGATATTGCATTGTATGTTATGGTGAATAAAATACAAATAAATTGGGCTATCTTAATAGTCAAGAAAATTGAAAAACTTCAAACATATCCCAAGAGATTGAAAAAAATCTCCTTTAGAGGGATCATCACCATTCTCACTAAGGCAGTAAATCACACTCCTATAGGTAGAGAAGTAAGTGAGCCAACATTTATTGATAGAAAAATGTTGAAAAATTTAAAGGTGCTTATTGATGATCAAAGGTGGTCTGGTACTTAGCACTTATCGAAGAGTTAGCAGTATCTCTTCGAAGTCAACAAAGGCAAAGAAAACCTATAAAGAGCAACGGATAAGGAGGCAATCACTCTATCTTTATAGCAGTATACAATAGTTATTTCATAGTTTTCACTTTGGCAGCTAGTAAAGCAGAGCTGAGAGAGCTAGGGTGAGCTTGTATCTAGCATGAGTTAGTTCATCACTTTAATGACTATGATGCAATCTCACTTCAACACGCATTTCACACCACCACCACCACCACCACCACCAGAGTGATTTTAGTGATTCCCTATCCCTAGTATTTTGAAATTTTTATTTTCATTTTTCTAAAGGTAGTAAACATCAAAGTGTGGGGTAGGGATATTCTCAAGGAATTCTTAGAGAACATATTTGAATATTTGATGGAATGATTTTGTGCTTGAATTTCACCACAATTTTAGCAATTTTTTTTAAATTTTTTTCACTTTTTAGTAGTAACTATTGTTTAAAGCTTTTTATTTATTAATGCTATGTTTATTCAAATTTTAATTTCTTATGTTTTATTTTTAAGTTTTAATTTCTTCTCTTTTATTTTGTTATTATTATTGTTGTTGGTTTCAATTTTAATTTGCAAATTATTTTAGTATTTGTTACTTTAAGTTTGTTTTTATCTCTTGTTTAGCTTTGTTGTTATTTTGTTTTAGTTTCTATCTATTGTTTTTATTAATTACTATTGCATTTTAAGTTTAGTTTACCTTTAATTATTATTCTCGTTGTGAATACATTGAAACTTTTAGTTGGAAGAGTTTGTTTAGAATATTTTAAATGGAAATAGAGTAGTTGTTTGGTTAAATGAAGTTTCTTTCTTGATTAGTTTCGATTATATCAATATTAGTGATTTTCCAAATAATTGCGCACTTTAGGCATGTTTTGGAAATTTAGAAAAGCTACTACATTAAGGTGATTGAGTAGGAATTATAAAACGCTAAAACCTTCCTCATGATCTCTAAAAAGCAATACAACAACTTAAAAGTGAGACTAGGAAAAGATTTAGCCAAATTTATATTATTTAGACATTGAAAACTACTTTTAGCCTACCTTTACACATCTTATCCTTTGTAATACCCTTTTTAAACTTGTTGAGCATGCTAAATGCATGATATGTTAATTGTTGTTTTTACACTCTCGTTAATGCCCCTTTAGGCTTAAAAAGCCTTTATCTTACCCTTCTAAGAATTGGCCATTCTAGGAGTAGGTTGGATGCAAATTTTTATGGGTTGCTTAAGTGAGCATAGGGGTGGACCAAAATTTTTGCAATGTTAGGAAATAGAATTTGTTGTTAGGTTATTCTTTATTTAAAATTTTATAATATAGCTCTACCTTAATTAAATTATTATAAGTCCCTGCTTATCATTTCAAAAATGATTGAACTAGCTTTTATTCCTACAAAAAAGAAACATTCAAGTTAAAAATGCTAGCAATCATGGCAATATTTAAGTGTGGTGTACTTTCTTTGTAGTGGAGAAGATTTCAAAGCTCTTATGACTTTAATTGAGCTAATATTTTTGAAGTAAGAAATTTTAGAAAACTTTTATATTTTGTGCTAATTTCTTGGAATAGTTGTTCTACATTTTGGAAATATGAGATTTGGCAATGATGATGAGATTTATAGGGTTAGAGTTAGAGTCTTATTTTTAAGAAAGAGTAGTGAATTGAATTAAAGAATAGCTATTCTGAATTTTTTTATCTTAATCCTATCTTGATTAGCCATACATTAGCCACATTACAACTTATCAAAGTCCTAATGATCTTGTTTTTCTAAGAGTTATTTGCAGAGATGACCTTCACATTTAGGTGCTAAAGGAGTGGCTTATGGCATCTCTTGAGTTTTAAGTGAAAAATTGCATATACAATCTTTTGCAAATGAATTCTTTTGTCGATTATTAAATTACACTAAAATTTTGGTCTTAATTGTATTAAAATTATATTAGCCATGCACACATTTATAAGGAAAAGAGCTAGTATGATTTAGTTTGAATCTTTTTGATTTAGAGTTTCATTTACAGACTTTTGCTGAGTGTTGTTTAAATATTTTTGAATTTGTGTTTTTCTCTCTTAAAGTTTGGATTTGTGGGAATGTGGTTTATTTTATTGCTTAAGAGCTAACAAAAGCTAAGTGTTAGGGTATTTGATAACTCCAATTTAGTGTTTATTTTTAATGTATTTGATATCTTTGTTTTTGTTTCATTTTGCATGTGTTTAGTGTTTTATGTCTTAAATCTCTATCTTTTTATAGAATAGGATTATTTTGATTATTATTGAATGAAAGTATGAATATTTCGTAAAAGTTTGACCTTTTTGTAGAAGTTTGGCTAAGGTTATGGCTAAGAATGATTTGTGTCTACCTTGATCCATGAAGATTTCCCAAAACTAACTATTTCATTAAAGATCTAGGCTAAGATAGTTTAGTTCCAGCCATAACCTAGACACTTTTCAAAGAAATAAGTCTATACGCATTGGTTATGGCTAAGACAAAATGGTCTCGGCATGACCCCTTCAAAATTACAACTATAATAGCTTGGTTATGGGAGAGACAAAGCTATCTCATTCATGACCTTCTTAAGATCTAAAAAGAAGTGTCTATTTGGCAATTTGAGGGAGAGAAGATAAAGATTTTCATTTTTTTTGTATTTTCTTTAGTAGTTTTTAGGTTTTTAACATTCTCTTTAGTTGCAAATACTTTATCTTTATTGATTTTAATATTTTTTTATAGATTAAAACACTAGTTTTTCATTAGTTGATTATAGTTTTAATCAAATTTCAATCAACAAGGTTCTAAGATTGGAAGAGGGAAGCTAGTCAAATTTTAACTCTAGATTCATCAAATGGGTTAACTAGTTTCTTTCCTTATTTTCTTTCCATTTTTGCAATGTGTAGTGAGTAGTGATCGTGTTGCTTGGGGATCTATAAAGCCATATACCCATGTAAAAGTTTAAGCTATTTTGTTATATATATATATATATATAAGTGATATGATGTTTTATTCCTTTTTGTGATGATCAAAATGTTCATTTTATGCGAGTATTTTACCATTTTATTGCTTTAGATGAATGGGTTTATGCTTGTTTAGATTGAATGTTTGAATGCTCTATTTTTGCATGTTGTGGCTATATGTTTAATAGTGATTTTGAAAGAAAGGCTATTAGATCCATAGTTATTTCTTTATAGATCCAGAAGTTGGTAAGGAATGAAAAGGCATTGGGTTAATTGGCTCCGAAATGGGAAATCAAATAGTTAAAATAGTTGCCTTCGAAATGGAAAATTTGGGTTTTGACCCCATTTGGATCCATAATATCGACCATGTTTGGGTCCATCTAACTATTATTAGTCTACAGTATCGATCTCATTTAGGTCCACTTGACCATTACCAATCCACAATGTTGACACCATTTAGGTCTATAGGTTTGATACCTTTGGGCATCCTTATTATACCTTCGGGTACCATAGTAACCCATTATCCATATCCTTAGAGAATTACGGGCTTAATAAAGGAAATAGTTAAAGTATCATAGTAGATGATATGACACTAACAATAATAACATGAAACCTTAAAAATTTATTTGAATATTAGTTTTCTATGAATTTATACATAATAAATTAAAAAATATAAAATTGAATGAAACAAGTGATTGTATAATATTATAGAATTACATATACCTGAGCATAATTGAATTTACCTAATGCTTTTTGCACATAGGATCATAAATTATAAGCAAGAATACACATATATGGGTGTTTATTAAACTCATTATGAACATAAATTATTTAATAGAACGTGTTGTACACTTGATTTTAGTAATTTATGTTGTAATTCATGATTAGTTAGAAATAATATTATATGTTGTATGTAAGACTACTTAATGTAGGAGTCCATAACTTTAGATGCAACTTTGATGTGATTGATGAATTGGGTGCAATCTTTAACTATTAAGTGTCATCAAACTAGAAACTCACATGTGAAGTGAAGAAATGATATAATAATGGTAACACTTTTTAGCCCAATCATAAATTTCATGAAGTACGCAGGATTAAAATATAAACATAAATTTGACATAGAACTCTGGAGTTAGTTAGGCATGCACATAAACCTATATGAGTAGCTTAGTTAGATGTAAATTGACATTTTGAATTTGTTATGAGTTCGGCTGCATTTATGCATACTTATGAAGTTATGTGAGTTACTGAGTCTAACTAAGAATAATAAATTTAACATAAGAATTTTGAATTGATGTATGTATCCTTAAAAGAAATTGAGTAGCAATCTTAAAGGAATAATGTGTAACTTAATAAGAAAAAGGAATATAAACAAAATAAGTAGCAAGTAAACAACAAGAAAAGTTAATTAAGGCAAATTAGCAAAAAGTAATTTAAGAGGTGTAAATTTGTAATTGAGGAAAAGTTTGGTGGACCAAATAGTAATTTTCCATCACATAAGGAAATAAGAGACTAAGATGTAAATTTTGTATTTAAAGTGAAGTAACAACTGAGGAGAAGTGAAAGGATAAATTTTATGTAAAAGTTATGCAATTTATAATAAAGTAAAAGTTAAGGATTAAATATAAATTTTCATTTAAGTAAAAATCATATGTAATTCAATAAAAAGAAATAAGTATAGAAGGAATTAAATTGTAAATTAAGACAATAAAAGATTCAGATTGGATTAAATTATCACAAATTATCACAATATAGTATACAAGGGTAAAATAGTAATTCAATCAAAATAACATTTTAAATGAAATTTGCGTAGATGCATTTAACAACATTATGTAGTAAATGGTTGCTTACTGTACGCAGGTATAGGTACTGAAGACATTTCAACAAAAGAACAAAATAGTATGTACACGTAATGTTTTGTCAATGTAGAAACTAGACACATTATGTAATAGGTTCTTGTAATTTGGCTTGTAAAATAATACATTAAAAATGTATGATTAATAGTAGTAAATATATTATATGACATGTATGTAAATGGTGAAATTACTTTGAAATCAATTGAACAAAAATGAATGATTAAATTATGGCATCAATAATTTGAAATTGAAAATTAGACTTAATAAATAATTGTAAATAAATCAATCATTAATCAACCAAATTGAGGGATAATTAATTTGAGTAACCACGAAATGTCATCAACGATAACCGATAATGTATAGATTAATGAATGAACATATGGTATTACATTAAGTCAAATTAGAGCAAGGTTTAAATGATCTTAAGATTGGAGTATTTACATTATAATGGATGGATGATCGAGTTAAAACATGTACATGCCACTTAAGGATAATCGAATTCAAAATTAAATTGTACCTACCCTTTTATGTACCTTGAATGATGGGTGTAATTTCTATTTCTTAACAAACAAAAAAAAAATTAACAAACGATAATGAGAGTGAACCTTAGATAGTTTAATAGATTTTAAATTAGCTAGTACATGTCATCATGAGTGTATAGATACTTCTACTAGTCGCATAGCCAGATTCCATACAGTTAAAGGTAGACTTACAATATTAAAGAATGTAGGCCCTAACTATGTTACTACCCCAGCATCAGCTTATATCATAACTACTCAAACGGTCTATATTAGTATAGTTCAAGAAATCAGGAAGTCTAGGTTATAAATGGTAGGAAAACAACGAGACAATATTTACCAATAGAATAGATAGTGTGCTAGTTAACACATTTCCAATAAAAGATATTTTAGTTATTTACATAAAATGATTAGTTATTTTTTGTTATTTCTCAAATAAGAGCAGGAAAAGACAACAAACTCTAGATAAAATCGATAATAATAAATACATCATGCATGTAAATAATAAAATGTATCAAAAATTTGTAATTTATTGACAATTTAAGAGGAAAAGAAAAGTAGTGAACCATATGATAGGGATAATGATTATATGCTTTTACAATGCATAAGTATGGGAAACAACATATTATACACACACACACACATACGATGCATGTACAGTATAATTGCATAAAACATGTATATGAACTATCATCTATATGCACATACATATATTTCAACAAGTATTCATATACATTTCATACATGTATTTTATAGAGTAGTTGGGTCACGGCAATTGATCCCTCTATTCATATATCATACAACATATAGTGTGGAGTAGTTGGGTCACAACAAGTGATCCCTCCACTCATATAGTTACAATGTGGAGTAGCCAGATCATAGCAAGTGATCCCTCTACTCATACAGTTACAATGTGGAGCAGCTAGATCAAGGCAAGTGATTCCTCCACTCATATAGTTACAATGTGGAGTAGTCGGATCACATCAAGTGGTCCCTCCACTCATACAACATACAATTACAACATGGAGCATCTGAATTGCATTAAGTTATAGTTCCTCCAATAATATTAAAGTTGCAGAATCGAATCAAAAATGTCATCCCTTCAGTTTATGTATATCATGAAAATCTTGTATAAGTTTAAATGGGTAATTACAGTAGTATATGTATGGAATATGCCACTTAAGGATAAAAAGGCTAACACATCAAGGGTTGATTATTTATTTATTTATTCACTTATTTAATTATTTTTTAATAGTAAATTTGGCCATAACTATATACAGACCTAGATAACTTCTCGTTCTAAGTAAATTTTAACGATAAATTTTTTTATTAGGAGGGGGTAAATTTAACACCCCAAAATTCATATCAGACATGTATGGCACATTTTGGAGCCCAAATAGTAACCACAAGATAATTTTTTTGAATGATTACAGTAGAATAATATTGTCAAATTTAAAAGTACATAACTGTTAAACGTGCTCATGTTAGAGAAATTTAAGGATGGGTGACCTAATGGACAATTTAGATTAACCCTCAAATAAGAAAATAGGTGGTAAATGGAGTTTTATGGTACAATTTAAGAAGAAATCAAGCTTAGATGGGCCCTCAAATCAGACTAAGCATATTTTGCTCGATGCATTAAAACGGTTTGATCGGGCTCAGAAATATTCTATAGAGCTTTGAAAATTATTTCAATCATGTATACTCATTAGAAATAGCATAAATAAGCTATTGGAAATGGAAAATAATATTTCTAACAGATTCAAAATTTTGGGTTTCAAATTAGCTAAATTTAGCCTTTAGAGCAGAAAGTATACCAAAACGATGTTGGAATAAGTTGAAATTTTAATGGCATTCTCATTCATATTTTATTGCATGCAGGGAAAATTTTAGAGCATTTGATAAGTAGAACATCAGTTTCAAAAAAAGGTAAAAAATTGAGGTCAAATTAATTAATATGCTTAATTACCATATTTTAAATATCTAACGGCATAAAAGTCATTAGAAATGAGCCATAATTATCTACATGTAGTAGCATAGCCTAAGTAAGGACCAATGAAATGATGACAAGTGGCTTAAAAAAGCCATAGGATTAAATAGTAAATGAATGAATCTTGACCATTGCTTTAGTGTAGTTAAGGGTAGCGTAGAGGGGTCTAAAATCCTCTACAATTCTACCTAAAATTTTGCAATTCTCTCCCCTTTTCTCTAAGAACTCCGAACCTACCATAAAAGGCCTCCTTCTCCATTATTTTCTTAATTCCTCTCTTCTTCCACCATATTAGCAGCTCTAATTTCACCCGCATATAGTAGAAATCATCCTTTTTAAGATAAAAATCAATTTAAAGCACAAGAAATCTTGGAAGTGAAGCATTTTTAGTGAGAGAAAGTAACCCTAAAAAGGTAAATTATTGAACTCTTGATAGATTGATTGGGGAATTTATTATAGACTTATAGAACATAATTATTATGATTATTTAGTAGTAATTAGATGTTTAAATTCATAGTATAAGTTCATT
The DNA here is from genome assembly GCA_037975025.1 of Excoecaria agallocha. Taxonomy (NCBI): domain Eukaryota; kingdom Viridiplantae; phylum Streptophyta; class Magnoliopsida; order Malpighiales; family Euphorbiaceae; genus Excoecaria; species Excoecaria agallocha. The sequence goes on along the minus strand of CM075806.1, from coordinate 44,056,153 downwards.
AAATCCTCATTCATAATTTTGGCATAATAAGGAATTATAATGAAAAGAGAAAAGCAAGGAAGAGAAAGGAAGAAAAAAGAATGGATAAGTGATTTCCAAGCTACTTGAGGTTCATTGATGTTAAATTATAGTCTATTCCATTTATTTTATTGAATTTCTACTAAAATTTACTTTATGTAACTATATGAATGCAAGTAGAAATGTGAAATAACTCAAGATAACATGATGGAATGATGAATTAACATGCGATAAGCATGAATTAATAAAGAAAGCAATCTAAGAATGAAAAAAACTCATGTGGGCCAAATTATGTACAATAGCATAATGTGAGGTAATTTGATAGTTGATGACATATTTGGTAGGAAATACATAATATGATGTATAAAGAATGCAATAAAATTGATTAGAATAAAAAACAATAAGTAGACACAATAATTTGTAAGTATATATAATAAGGCATTATTATGTAACTATGTCAAATCAAAGGAAAAAATGTGAAATTATTTGAGATAATTGGATAAAATGAAGTTTTAACATAAGATGACCATGAATTGAAGTAAAAATAAAATTTATGGGGGGTTAACATATCTTGGCTAAATTATGTATTATATTGAATAATGTGATCATTTAATTATTATACATATCTCAAGCATGGAATGTATAATACAATGTTTAATAAGTATATTACAATTTATTTAAACTTAAGATAACATGTGGATATAATTATTGTCATGTAAACATAATGGTACCCTATTATGTAACTAAGAGTTATTAATGTGTAATAGACTTATGCCAACATATAAGTATATAAGATGATATTAGGATTATATATGTAGTGAGGAAAAAATGAGTAAGCAATGGTAGACATGAGTGGTTAGTGAGGTCGAATAGTATACCCTTTGGAGATGTTTTATTTTCATTGAGTATGAATGTTATTTATTATGTATATTATGGTTTATATGTGAAGATTGATGGATGCATGAACGATAAGAATGTATGACATATGACATAATGGAAATATCATAAAGAATTAGCTAAAAAATTCACATAATATGAGATAATAAAATGTGATTAATAATTTAAGTAGGGGAAAAAGCATAAATATAGGAGAAAACAAGGATAAAATGATAAATTATGTATGAAGAATATCATAAAGTTAATTAAACAAGAAATAATGTGACAAACACAACTAATATATCAAAAAGGGAAAAATTGTAATTATGCAAGAAAATAGGGACCAAAAGGTAACTTATGCCTTAAAGATGACAAAAATGCGATTTAATAAAAAGCAAAGTAAAATACATGTTTAAATATTAATCTAACACTCGGTAGCACTGATGTCAATGGCTACAAAATCGAAGCTATCACACCTGCTATACTCTTTAATCCCTGACCTATGTCATGGACTGCTCTAAAGTGACTCTCCGGATACCATATCAGTCTCCCCTCAAGTACTCGATGTTCCTCTTTAGCTCCTCATCAATCTCAATTATAGGATGCCTAACCCTAGGAACTGCAATCTTAATGCGAGTGTTATGGACTTTGAGCTTAGTAATAGAGTCATCAACTACCTATAGGGACTCATCAATCCTGCGATTCACAGTCTCCATATTTGCTCTAAGGCTCTGTACCTTCATTTATAAGGTCTGAACAATTACTGACAAGATTTAAAGGGATTGTACTACAATAAAAATAGTCTATAATGCCTCATTCTAACATCTACTAGATTCCTAAATTGCTGCCAACCTCATGGAGAAGTCATCTGATGGAGTAGCTGAGGGTGCCTATACTGGTGATGGTGGATCTGATGGCGGAGGAGCCATTGATGTAAATGCCCTTAGGGTGTCCATAAGGTGGAGGAGCCAAAGAAAATGATGCTTCTGAATACTCGTAGGGAGAAAACCTCACAGTTGGTGACCTCTAGTGCCACTTAGCGGATCTGAGGCATGTTGAAATCTGTATGGAGCCACCTAAGAGGTGATGCAGATCAATCTGCATGTCAAATGCATAATTAAAATCCACCCCTATGTCTTAGGGCTCCTGTGCCTTGAAAGGCTCCTCTGGTTAACCATTTTGTTAAGGCTCTATTGGTGGCTTCTCTAGTGTATGATCCTGACCATTGCCCTTAGCCATTGCATCGGGAACTATGGGATCCAAGTAATATCTCTATTGGTGTCAAGCACTATTAGCAATATTCACTAGTTCTCTTGACCGACTATAGGCTCTACCATACTTATAGTGATCACCACCTCCAGGTCTATATCTATACGCTCTAGGACCAGATCACTAAAGTCCACCTCACATCCTCCAAGGAAAAACACCAATCTTGTGATGACTCCCTCTACAAATACCTAGGTCCCTAGCATGGTTCTCACCTTAGTCAATGTAGATATGATCTCGTGGGCTATGTCTATACTATAACCCTTCGACATCCCTCATAAGCTAGTAATATATGTCGAATTCGCATTACCTGGACTCCCTATGCATCCTAAATACAAAACAAATAAAATTCTATGGAGATATACTTATATCTAAAGAGCCTTCATCGTGCTTTTTGCATTATCTAAATCATAGATGGCTCCTAGTAATGTCACGACCCTCTATTTATCCCTATCAATAAATCTGGGCGGTGTGACTGTACCTAATCCATTTGGAAGCCATATGGCTTTTGCAAATCAATGCCTTGTGATGCTTTAATGGATGCCTAGTACCTAAAACTATATAACACCCTTCTGTGTATTCGAACATTGGTATCCTCTATATGTCGGGGTAGCTAAGATCTCTATAGTGAGATTTGGATAGGTCATGAAAGCTGGAGAAAAGAAATCAGCCTAACCTACCCTAGCTAAGTGCCTGTTAGCCTCTTGTAGTAATCAAAACTCCTTCAGGAACTGCTTGGACATAAATAAACTCGCCTTATATTGTACTTAATCAAAAACTCGGTATCTCATAGCCTGCTTAAGTGTCATGTAGGTTGGTACTGGTTGACATTTTTGAGGATATGCAGTCCTATAAGGCATCCTTCAAAAAAAGGTTATATATTAGTTCGAGATCTAACTCAAGTCATAAGCGAATTAGAGTGTCCAAATTCATAAGAATCTTGCTATCATGTTGAATCAAAATTTTTATAGCCAATCTATACATGGAGTGATATGAAATACTTTTAAAACAAAATAAAAATCACAGGCTGTTAGAATTGCATATATCATATTTCACATTTTCTGACAAAAATTTGGCAGCATTTTGGCTAAGAATGTGATTTCCCCCTATACAAAAAATGTATTTAAAATAAAAAACCACATACTATTATGACTGCTAATCAAAGCAAAATTCAAGTCATTAGCATTATTTACATTTTATAAGAAAATTTGACAAAAAGTCAATAGCATTTTGGCTAGAAGTGTGACTGCCCCTTATACAAAAAATGCATTTAAAACAACAAATCATAGGTTGTTATGATTGCCAATCAAAGAAAATTCAAGTTATTAGTATCATTCACATTTTACAAGAAATTTTAAAAAAAATTCAGTAGCATTTTAGCTACAAATGTGGCTGTCCCCTTTACACAAAATGCTTTTAAAGCAAAGTAACATAACACAGACCCTCAGGGCCACCAATCAACACAAATTCAAGTTATTTACATGTGGTGCAGTCATAACACAAGATCGCATTTAAAACACAAATATATACATTTCTAAAATGGAGATTAACTATTTGTTACGTGCTCATATACAAGAATTTTAATCATTTTTGGTGTTATGAAAAAATTATAGTAATTACACTATATTACTTAAGCTATAAAGCATTATTTATTCTTAAACTAAAGAAAAAAAAAACATAAACAATAAATAACAACAAGTATAGATAAAACAGTAAGTGCTCGCATCTATAATGTCTAAACTAAAGTCTTCCAGCCTAACATATATTATGTCTTAAGGAAAAATGAAGAAAAGAACGTAAAAGAGTTAAATTATACTTACTTGCAGGAGGTAGAAATAAAAAAGTAGAAATGGCAAAAAGTGATGCTCCGTGAAGTATGCCTCATTGCTAAAAACCCATAGGCATAAACAGATCAAAAAATAAACATCGGAAGAAGGAGAAAGCTTAAAAAATCGTTGAGAGAGCTCAAATGCCAAAAATTAAAAGGTTTTAGACAAAAAATGAAGAGATTAGCCTTTGTATTATCGGAATTGCACGAGGGACAGGAAACCCATCCTTCACTTAGCGATAGATGGGATACACATACATCCTATCCCTCCACTCAAAATGACCAAAATACCCTTTAATTTTAATTTTTTCTTATTTCTCGCATTTAACTCCATTTTCTTTATTTTTAACCGTTTTATCCATTTTTCATGCTTTATCCATCTAAAATTAATTTAAAACATTATTACCACTCTTTTTATAGGCTACAACATTAATTCTTAATATTTATAGGTTTTAATATCTTTTAAAATACACGATATGTACAAAAGCCTAAAATATCCCCTGAAATTTGTGAGCCCTTTAAAACAGATAACCTTTTGCATTCTAAGCCCTTCAAGGTTGACTGTTCAAGTCGTAAGGCCTTTTAAATTCCCAGCAAAATGCATATAAAGACAAATGCAATAATATATACATTTAATGCATGGGACATGTAAATGTGTGACTTTTGGCTATCCAAAAGAGAAGGACGAGCAACCCGTGGCTCACTTGAGGTAAGGAATGGCCATCCCTCATCACTTTCTTATAAATAGTGCTTGATTTTCTTGGGTTTTGTGTTTTTGACTTTTCTTCTTCCAGTAAGTTTCCATCAAGTATTTTTTCTTCTTTTTTTTTTCTTTTTCCATTTTTGTTTCAACCATTTTATCATCTTTTCTGTCATTCTTACATTTCAGACTACTTAAAAATTGTGTAATTATGACTATTGGGCTTGCTAAATTTCACCAATTTTTGGATGATTTGAAAATCTAAAAGGACCCTCTTTTGGCTCCTTACTCAAGTTTGAGTTTTACAAGGAAGCCTTCTATAGATAAAAACTTACTAGCTACTACTATTCGATATTGGGATCTGAGGTTTCACATATTCTAGTTCACTCACCAGAAGTTATGTCCTTTCCTTGAGGAGTTTACTGCCATAGTGGGTGCATCGTATTCTTGTTCGACCATGCTTGCCCCCTCTTGTGGTTAGCTAGCCGAAAGAGGTGGTCCATTCCTTAGGTGTTCTTCCTGATATCTCATGGCTAATAGAGAAAATACTATAAATGTTAAATAATAGCAAATAGAGACAATACTATAAATGTTTAGTAAAAATTGGCTAGCATTTGTTATTTACATGTTAAATTGCCTTTAAATGTATAATTTAAATTTAACACACAAATATATATTTTAGTTGTTATTGTTGTTGTTAATTTTTTTATAATTACATTATTGGGGATAAAGAGAGTGAAATTTGAGTTATGATTTATTAAAAAAGTAATTAAATTTTCAACCGTTTGAATGATATGCGATATTATTATTATTATTATTATTATTATTATTATTATTGTTATTATTATTATTATTTATAAAAAATGTTAACATAAAAAATTGAAAAATAAAAGGATATCATAGTTTACATAAAAAAAATTAAAGTGAACCAAACATTAACTAATAAAAAAAAGATAAAAAATGAAACATTTAAAATAGTAACTAATTGGCACAAAAATCATCTATCCACCACTAATTGAAAGCTACCTCAAAAAATTAAGCCAAACACTATCAAACTACCTTGAAAAATCAAATCAAATGCTCATTAACTAAATTCTATTACATGCAAATTGAAAAGTAAAACTAATATCTTTACTTTCTTTAAAAAAAAATAAACATAATCCTTCCAACTTGCAAAAATCAAAGATTAAATATAATTGATAGTGCTTAATATTTTATGAATATATGGACCAATAAGAAGCAAAATCCCAACCAGCTAAATAGGCTTGAATCACCAAACACCCACCTCTTAAGCTCGAAGGGAAAAAAGAGAAGTGTTGTAGAAGGGAAAATCTAACTAACCTAACTTAGAGAAAGATGTGGTTGAGTAAGGCTCTCCACTCTCCGACCCCCCAGAACCGACTGGTAAAATTCCAAACTCTAATCTTTCGCCCCTCAGATAAAGGAAGTTAAATTGGAGAAAAGGAAAAACCAAATGACATGTGCCAAGCTCATACTTAAGGCAATGCATAACTACCACTCGAGATGCCCATAACCTCCTTGTTAGAAAATATAAGGAGCAATGAAAGGCAACCCTACATGCCATTGAACCATCTGGCAACATGGAAAAGAAAATGAGGCAAAAATAGCACGTTTGTCTCTTCACTCACTAGCACAACTAGAGTGCCATAAAAAGCTAGAAAATTCCACGCCTATGGATGGAGATAACTGGAGAAAACAACAGACAAGAAAGGAGAAGGAGAGGTCAGAAGGCCTTAAAATTCTCTCCATTGATGGTCAAAGGTGCTCCCTCTAACATGAAATATACCAATAGAACCAAAGATACTTAACCTTGATCGAAAGGTTATGGAGTCACCACCCCTAGATCGACGTGTTCCAAATCGAAGGTAGTGGAACAACCAATAAATTCGAAAGAAAAAAGCAAAAAACAGCTACGTAAAGATAAAACCTTAATCGATCGATATATGTCCAGATCTTAGATGTAATTCTGACTGAAAGGTCAATAAGCAAGTTATTAAAATTCCAATCAAAAGATTAACACTTAAAGTATACACTCATTGCAATTGTAACTGAGTGATTAATGGAATCGATTACAAGCAATCGAATAACAAAAATTCAAGATGCGATCATAATTTTAAAAAAATCATTGATCAAAAGTCTAGTTACCCGCTTAAGGCTATTTGTCTGATTGATCGAAGTAATTGCTCAATTGAAAAGATGAATTAGTCATGTTTAGCCATCTATCGCTCTATCAAAAAGGAAGCTAAAGTAAAATACTAAAACCAACAAGCATATACATAATGATAACAAAAGAAAAAGCAAATGGCAAAATTATAAATTGGGAATCTTATTTCCAAAGATACATCAAAAGAAAAATTCTTTACAAGGCATATTCCTACATTTACAAATCTGCCACCACAAGGTTGCATCTCATCAATCTTCACGACTTTACTGACATCTCTCACTTACAACGCATCGAAATCTAAAAAAAGAAAGAAGATCAACTGCGACTTTAGGAGCGAAAGCTATAAAAAGTAACAAGGGATAAGGGCTATATGACCTGCTCTAGTTGGTGATACTATGGTAGAGAACCACTCGATAATTCATTCATCTTTCTAAAATGGAAAAAGCCCAGAAGCACAAAGAGCCATAAATTATCAAGTGGTTCCCTAAAAGGAGTAAGGAAAAATAAGAAGAAAAAGATCTCCAAAAGAAACGTTTCTTGAAAGGAAGAAGAGGCAAGCGTATCTCGCAAGGAAGAGGGGATACGCTTATTTATCCTTAAAAAAGCCACTTTAAGGGCATTAATAGAGGTCGCCACATGGCAGCCTCTAAATGGAGCTGATAATGGTGATTTATATAGTGTTTTTAGTATATTTTTAGGTGTTTAATTAGGTTAATTTTGTGTTAATTAGGTTAGATTTGAGTTTAATTGGTTAATTTTATATTTTTGGAGTTAATTGTAAATTTTGGTGTTTTTCAGGGTTATTTTGCAAGAAAAATGACTTAATTGTAAAAAGGCAGGAAGATTTGGGCCAAAACTGGGAAATTGGAAAATTTATGTTAATTAGTGATCGTGAGGTCCAGAAGTTCGATGCGTGGCCACGTAAAGTTATAAGAGAATGAACCTATGGCCACGTGTGAGAAAGAAGCAAGAGACACATGACCACGTGAAGGAAAGCCAAAGGAAACCCATGGCTACGTGATTTTCTTCAAGAAACAACACATGGCCACGTGTTGATTTACACTAGAAAATACATGGCCACGTGTTGAGTCTCTCATGAAGCGAAGGATTCCTGATTCTCTCTAATTCAAGAAGGATTCTTTTCCTACTCCAATTTGGAAAGTTTGGAAGGCTTCTACAACATCTTTTGCCTATAAATAGACAACTCTAACACCAAAGAAGGAGATCAATTAGGGATTAGAAGGAATTAATTGCTTTAGTTTTAGTTTTACTTGTTTTTTCTAGTTTTTCTGTTTTTATTTTTCTTTTCAACTTTATTTTAGTTTTTCAAATTTGTTTTAATTTTTAACTATGTTTAGGAAGTAGTTTTTCTTCTTTTACTAATGGATCCTTGAAATCTTATATTTTCATTGTTATGACTTTATTTTGAGCTTAATTTTCAATATCGGTTGATTATTTCTTGGTTTTAAGCATATTCTTATCTTTGATTGTGTTGAGATTGATTGTTGGTTTATTGAATAAATAACTAAAAATTGGTTTTGACATAGTTAATGATTTGCATGTTCTTAGATTAACTCTTAAATGTTTATGCATGATTATTATCCGAAATATGAGATAATTGTGTGTGAATTTTATTGGTTAATACTAAGAGAGGAGGAACTAAGAATAAATTGGAGTTGAATCACTTGAGAAAGGCTTCAATGAATATTTAGGAAGTTAAAACTAGATTTTCATGCTAAGTATTAGATTTGTCTATGAGTTTAATATTAAGAATGATATACTTGAATAAAGATATCTTGCTTTATAACTAGTTTTTCCATAATCACTCGTGTTTCTATTGAATTTAAGTCATTACAATGAAAGTTAAGGTGGATAGTTCCTTTAGCAAGAGAATTTCAGTTATTGTTTTTTTTTTAATTCATGTTTTAGCTTTTGTTTTGTTTAATTGTTTATTTTGTTTAATTTTTTCTTTTAAATCAAAAACATTTGGGAAACAATCTCGGATTAATTTAATTCATACATAGATATTATTCTTAGCAATCCATGTTCCCTTGGGTATGATATTTTGGGGTCTTAATCTATATTTTTCTATATTACTAGCTGATCTAGTACACTTGCTAGATACCGGTCAGGAGTCTAAAAAAATAAAGCTGCTATAATAAAGGTAAGGAGAATGAAGCGGCAGCCATTAAAAGCAACTAACTATTTATGCTTCACAAATAGACAATACTAAAAGGCAAAGGAAATTCAACATAAATGCTTGTCTGAACGAACATAGAAGCTCGTCGATAAGAGGCAAGTTGATCAAAAAAGCTATCTCAACTTATAAGAAAATGGATAACTACTTTTGGTAAGATCGATTGTTTAAAAGAGCTCCAAAGAGGAAAGCTAAGGGATGGATTAAAAAACCAATTAGTTCGACCAAACCCGAAAATCCTCTCTTTCAAAAAAACTCCTAACTAGGAATGCTTTCAAAAATGGAAGAAAATACAAAGCCAAGAAGATGAAAATAGACGATTGACAAAATAATAAAATTGAATCTCAAAGCCCCAAAAGAAATGAACAAGGCATCAAAATAGGCCCCATCTTGCATGGTGAAAAAAAAACTCGAATAAAGTGAAAGATGGGTGCTGCGAACTCAACTAGAAAAGGCAATAAGCCCATAAAGATGGTCTCATAAAGGCTACATCGGCATAAAAGGAGGCAAAAGATGCTAATCTCATATAAGGATTCAGCCTCAAGAAGGATGACTATTTATTATTGTTAGTGTAAGCCCTAGCCCCAATACATTGTTATAAAATATTTAAGTTAATAAATGAGGCATTTGTTTTATCTATTATTTTCCTGTGCATATCAATTGATAGAACTATCCAAGAATATTGTTTTAGTTTAAGTTATCATTTTTGAGGCACATGGTTGTAAGACCTTGAAACAATTAAGACTTCATTCTAAATATCCCTAGTCAGTCATAGTTATGGGAATAACAAATGAATTAAGACTAGTATGCTCTCTCTGATAAGTTGAGTTCTATCTTATGGATCATAAGGACTAAAGTGTCAATCAGATATCAGAGATACATGTTTAGAACATGGTATCTAAATTCGATCCATTCATGAGAACATTACATGGTAATAGTCATAAGTGTTTCTCATGTGCAAGTTTTTCATTGGAGTTCTTAGACCTGGAATCTCTATGAAACTCTTTATGAATTACTGTGTACTTTGACATACACCTAACATACTCGTAACAGGGTGACAAGTATGGATATGATTGGGCATACACTAATTCATGTTAGAGAGCATGAGGGAAGTAAAGGGATTACCCTCTTGATAAGAGAGAAAATATTATCAGCCACTTGATTAGTGAACTGAGAAGTGTATGGCCATACCGAGATGAAATAATGAGTAATCATTATTTATTTGAGAGCTTAGTATCACTGGAATATCAAGAAAGGAATTAGTATATATAAGGATGACTGGTTCCATGCCTTATATTAATTCTGATATATATGGGTAAGGGACTATGCAAAATTACATTAGGTCACTAAATGACATTAACATTTTCATTTAATTTGGAATGCTATAATATCTTGCTAGAGAATATATATAGCCTTTGAATTAATTTATTAATTTATTGCCAATATTAAATGGACCTATAGGATCGCACACAAAGCATTAGGCTTAAAATATTTAAATATATTGGGCATTAATTTGGACTTTTATTTAAAGTCAAATTAATATATGTAATGGGTATTAAAATTGCTAATTGGACCACTAATGTAGCAAATCTGTTAAATAGTTTTTTTCCTTAAACAACTAGCTGTTTAAGGCAAATCTGTTAATTAGTTTTTTTTGCCTTAAACCTTTTTAAGGCAAATTTGTTAAACAGTTGGTCCATGAGAGAGATAGTCGGCATGTGCTAGGTTTATTTCAATTAATTAATTATCTATGTATAATTAAGGTAATTGAGTTTAAATCCTAAATAGTATATGAATCAATTAACAACACTTAAATAGGGATTGTTATGGCCGAAATTCAAGCTAGTTTCCTAGTTGAATTTGGCAAATGTTAAATCCTAAACAAGTGATGCATTTTGATTAAATGACTAATGCCATTTGAATTTGAATCCTAATAGAGTTTGAATTAATTTAAATCACTTAACTAGGAAGTGATGGAGGCTGAAAAATATTCCATATTTCGAGGGGATTTTGGCATTCATATTTTTCTTAAATGAATGATATAAATTAATTAATTCTATTTTTTGATCTTGGTGATAATTTCTCTCTTTAATGCCTCCACTCCCAAGAGAAAGAATTCTTTCTTCATCTCTTGTGTTCTTGGATAGCCATAGCAACCAAAAAGAAGAACAAGATCAGATCTCGTGGCTTCAAACCATTTCCATTGCCGAATACACAAACATAGAGCTAGCACTTTTGGTTTTAAGTCATCTTTGCGAGTGTGTGTGTGAGCATAGAGTGGTGTGGCGTAAAGGCTGCTCCTTTGGCTTTGGTGTGTTGGATTTTAACGGTTACATGCATCACATACATGAGCAGAATTTTAAAATTTTTTAACCATTAGATTTGATCTTGCCATGAATACACAATATAACTATATGAGAATAAGAAAAATTACCTTTGATTTTTGTTGAACAGTTAATTTTACTTCGTACCGAGTTGTCACAAACCACAATGTCTAAAATCGAACACCTCTAATGAGTAATCCACACTAGAGAGGGGTAAATTGAACCAACAAATTGGTGTTTAACTAGGGCTGGCTGAAATTCCCAAGAGCTAGCTTAGGAGTTGGCGCAAAAGGGAGAGAGAGATTAAGAGAAAACACTTTCTTTTTGTTTTAATCACTTAACCCTAATTCTCATTAGTTGGCCTTTTATAGTTAGGTTAAAATTCCAACTCCTTAATGAGATTGGGCTTTTTAAAATTGATAGAGAATTATTAATTGGGCCTCTATAATTAATTATAATCATTTGGGCTTAATTAAATCCAATTTAAACCTTTACATAAAAGTCTATGCACAAAACCCACAAACTAGGCCCTTTGTGCAACTAATTGGATTTAAATACCCAAATGGATTCCAAATCCAAAAAAATTAAATATGTGGGTTCCATAACACTTATGTAACATATATAAATTAATTTGGTCCATTAAATAGGCCATTAAGGCCTTCTATTCTGAGGTAGGCGTGTGGCCCTTACAGAAGGACTTCCGCCAACTGCTTCATTCCTTTGGCCCTTAATAATTGCTCCAATGGACTTATTAATTATTATACCAGTCCTATAACACTTATAGTAGTCCTACAACACTTATAAGACAATAATAATTAATCATGAAATATATTATTTCAATTAGGTCCAATTTTGCGGAATATTTCTCAAAAATTCCGCGGACAATTTTATTTGATCATAATTAATTAAACTCTTTAATTAATTATTATCATATTCTCTTATCTACCTTCATAATAATATCAAATATTATTATCCTTGTCATTTTACCATTTTACCCTTTTCTCTATATGTGTGTGACCTATTGGGTTCCTGTCCATGTTGGCAGTATAATAAGTAATTATGAGTTCTATTCAAAACTCACATGATTTAAACTCCTTTAAATCATCTTATCAATCCCTATTGATACTTTTGATACATCATTATACAAGTCATTATTGGCCTCTAGCTAGGCATCATGACTACCCAAATGTCAGGAAAGTCATGTGGTTTGACTGTACCCTTCCATAGAAACAGTTACCGTGCAATTACTCCTTTCACCACTCTTATCTCAATTAGATTCTGAGTATGGATTTCTGTCAACTCATATAAATCTAATTATGTATGTTCTATTAATTTAACCATTGTTCTTAAAATTCCCTTCATGGATCTTCATCCATCTCGGCATATTACTCTGGCCAGAGATTCTCTGAACAAGGCAATTATAGAATCATGCGAGATAACTTCCCTTGTTAAATCTGGGATGGTGAATCCTTTGTCAATCACTCAACTATTTTCAAGTAGGTCATGATATACCCAATCTCCTAACTATGTTCACTCCCAGTTGGAAGTAATCAGTTATGGAGTCAAAGTATACCACTTGCTACTTAAGATAACTTTGGTGATCTCAAGTCTAAGGATACTTGCACAACCGCTATGAAGAGATTCCTCACTAACATAGATTTAATATCCATATGAGGATTCTCTTTGCAAGTCTCCAATGAACTTGTTCTTCTAACAAGCATCCACATGTTAGCTTTGATTATCATCCATAATCACAGTTATGAGAACCACTGCTTGAACCATTTAAGAAGCATAACATGTGCTAGTCTGTCCAAATTAACAATGTCCTATCTTGTTAATTCTATGACTAAGGATATTTAGATATTAACACATTTGCATGCAATAGACATCTCACATCATGAACACCTTCATGATTGCCTTTGCACTGTGTTTATAATATCTAGGACTTCATTTATTAATTTAAGATTTACAAACTCATGTATTCAAACATAGCATTAATAAATGAATGATGCGTTTTATTAAGAATATAAATTTCATACATATGAAAAACATCCCTATTACATGGGCTCTAGGGCATACTCTCTAACATGGTTATCAAGATCTAAGGTATATAAGTCCATCTTATATATTGGTCATCTTCAAAATCAAGTTTTAAAGTGCATCCAAACTTGTAAGTTTTCAAAAACCCTAAAATTACATGTTTCGATTCTTTGTTGTATATTGCGTGGCATGTATGATCTAAATTTTTAATTTTTCCATTGTGTGATCATCATGTATATTCCATGTGATATCATATCAATTATTACCCTTACTTCTTCAAAAAATGAGCCTCCATGATAACCAAAAAGCCTAAACATAGCCATGAAACATCGATAATGAAGGCAAAAGGCAAAATAAGCCCTATGATCAAAGAAATCGGTCTGGACCTACCTCTCGAAACTTCAACACTATCACACACAAAGAAAAACTTCATCCATAGAAAAAGCCAAGCGAGATATGGGGTAATCACAACAAGCTAATTTGAAGCAGAAGACACTCATATTCATTTAAGAAAAACCCAAAGAAAGAAAAATGGAATAGCACAAGCTAAATGCACAAAGCCCTCAAAGTAATAGAATTATGATTTGAGCAAGCAAAAACCAAAGGCAAGCTATGATCCAGGAAGAACGATGATCTATGATCAGCTCCATGAAGGAACGCCAAAGGTGTTGTAAAGGAAAAAAATTTGAAGCACTCTATAATCAACGCTCTCAGCCTAAACCTACCATCGAGATATATTCACATGAAATTAATAACTCCTGGAGGAAAAGGCAACTGAAGAATCCAACTAGGACATAAAAAGATAATTGCTCGGACAAAAGCAAAAGCCAAAGGCAAAACGATTGAAATAATACAACTCGAAGAAAGTAAAAGCAAGTAAAAATCCATAAGAAAGCTTTGGAATAAGAAACAATCAAGGAGCTAACTGAGCAAAAGCATTTACGCTCCTAAAAAGAAAAAAAAAAGGAAAAGATGTAAGTGTTGATAGATGATTTAAAAGGGGTCTTCCTCGTACAAATAAGATCCGCACTGACAACATATAGCGAAAGAATGATAAAGACAAACCAAGCAAAACTCTAAATAAAAGCCAACAACCCTTCAAGAAGTTACGACGACACCAAAAATGGCCACTAAATCGAGGACGAAATCAATCGACAAGTTTACAAAAGGGCAACTTCCTCCTAATAAAAAGCTAAGGAGCAATAAAAGCAGGATCAAAAAAATCCCAAAGGTAAACCGATCGGCTACCCACGACTGGCTATATCTCATTGGAAAAAGTCTAGACAAGTGGAGCTGAAGATAACAAAGGATAGAGACCACGTCCGAACTAAAGGCAAACAAAGGAATCGAAAGGAGATAACCCATTGACTAACAAATAGCAAACAAAGACCCTGTAGCATTAAAAACACAAAATGCAACCCGATAGGGCATAAAAGGCAAGCCAGACTCGATCAAGCTACGTTAGGAAGCTCAGGAAAAGGTAAACTCTACCCTTTCTTAAATTTACACTAACACATTTCTTTCAAGAAAAAGCAAGCACCACCGTGAACAGGAACGCAAGGTGGAAAAAAGCAATTTCACTATAAAAATTGTGCCATGTAAAAGGGAAACTTAAAGTTAGAAGCATAAAAGATGGTCGCAACCTAGAAAGCATATGGAGCACGTTCAAGGAAACAAAAAAAACACCCAAAGAAAGAAGGAAATGACTGGAATAGCAATCCTCCAAAAAACAGGTAAAATTTCCAATTATATGGATATGCACTCCCTCTTTTTCTTTTTTTGCAGGAACATTCGGCAACAAAAACAAACAAAGAACATCCATAAAGCACCAAAAATGTGCGAAAGCGCAAAAATAAAACAAAACGAGGATAAAACATGCTCGACGAGATATCACAAAAGCTTGAAAAAGCTAAAAACGAACCCGACCTATAAAGCGAAGGTGTACAGATTGCAAATAAATGCTCAAAGGCTATAAAAACTACCCTCGAAAAGGCATAGAACGGGATCGAAAATGAAGCAAAATGGCAAAAAATTAGCCCTCAAAGAAGGGACGTCTACATGCCAACCAAAAATCCAAATGGACAGGCAAAAAAGGTCGTCTACTCAAGTATTACCCGAAATATCTCACCTAAATTACAAAGATGCAGCCACTTCTCGAAAAAACATGCATCAATCTCAAACCCCCCTAATAGCCTAATCTACCGATCAGAGCATTAGATGGGGGAAAATTATATTGTTTGATATTTTATAAATATATAGGCCAATAAGAAGCAAAAGCCCAACTGGCTAAAGAGATCTGAATCACCAAAGGCCTAATGCTATTCCACCTCGAACACACTGTCAGAAGCACACCAAAATCCATTTGATAAGACAACCCGATTGTCCTTGATGATCTTATCATATATGCATATGTGCTTGACACACGCTACCGCCGTTTGTCAAAAAATTACATCACTTTTACCTATTCTGACAATAGATAATAGGCCTCTCTAGCGGACTTTCCACTCTTATAAATACTAGGTTCATCTTTAAAAACATATACAAAGAAGAGAACTCAATATTCTCTCCTTCTCTCCATCTCTCTTTAAAAGTCTAAAAATGACTTAAGTTTCGGAGAGTTTAGGCTCGGACCAACCGGGCTAGCTTTCTTTTTTGCAAGATTCTCATCTTGACGAGTTCTATCATTCTCACCCCCTAGCTACGCGCAAATCTAAATGGCACCTCCACATCCCTCACATACAAATCCTCTTTTTTTTTTGAAAATCCACAAATTATCAATAATCAAATATTAAATAGAATTCAGCCCACTATATTAGACTTGACAATCGGATTGGATTGAGTAAATTCGAATTTGGATCAATTCTTTTCAATTTTGAATTTTTCAAATCGTCATTATCGGATCGAATCATTTGTTTTGAACAAATTCGAATCGAATTTCAAATTACCATTAGGACTTAAAAATTAAATTGAAAACCAAAGCAAATCGGACAAAATTAGACTGAAAATACTTCAATATATTGGATTTGATTTAATCGATTCAATTTTAAAATAAAAATTCGATTATATCGATTTAATTTTCAATATTCAAAAACTGCTAAAATTGAACATATCAAAATATTAGTAAACTACATCATTTTATAGCCTTTTGTAATTTATATAAAGTTCTTAGACGTATTCTTTTTTTCTTTTTCTTTTTTTTTTGCGCCAAATCAAGTCCGAATCAATCTCATGGATGGATCTGGTCGGGCTTGAAACATGTAAAACAAACTCGCTTAACAGTGAGAACTATTCCTTTCATTTCATACTTTGCATGGGAGCTAAGAGGCAACTTTTGGATGAAGGGATAACCGATGAGAATGATATTGAAGATAAGAGGCTGACGACAACATAGATAAAGTGATACATAGTGAAGGGCAAATGAGGATATGAGCAACAAAAGATAAGAGAATTGAGATATTAGAAATTTGAGATTTTTTTTGCAATATATATATATATATATATGCGCGCATGTGTTAAGTAAGAATTTAATTAAAATAATCGAATCATGGATTCTAATTGGATTTAGGTGTTTTTGGATGGATTTTTCAGGTTTTGATTCAACACTAAATTTTTGGTACCATTCAAGTTTCCTTAGGGTTCTCGGATGTATTCGCATCAAATTTGCCAAGTCCACTACATATTCATAAGAAAAGCAAATATTCCTACAATAATTCATCACATCTCGTTTGTCTTAAAACTGGTTCTACACTCATCTTCCGCATACCAAACAGATTTCATGCATTGCTATCTACAACGTAACTCCACAAATGACAGAATTTAAAACCTCACCATACTCAAAAACAGTTACAAGATCACACGCATGTTCGCATCTAGAGAAAACAACTTTGGTCGTGCATGAGCCAGCTATAATCTATACTAATTTTTGATGCATCAGTTGATATCAGGGAAAGGTGGCTTAAAGATTCATCTCCATTGCACCTACCAATGTCAATAGTCTATGCTAGGGAGATCCTAAGTTCCATGCTAATTTGAAGAACCGACAGGAGGATCAATTAACTTAAGTTTTAGTTCTCTCTCCCCGGACTCAACATCACAAAGCCGCAACCAAACACTCTGCACCACCTCACCACCTATACAACCAATTGAGCTTTCCCTGGCAAGACAGTTGTCGGCATCTGGGACAACCTTTCTTAAAATTGTCTCACCTGAAGAAACCCGCAGAATATGTTTCAATCTACAAGCAGAGCCAATTGGTTGCAAACTGAGGTGAGCATGGCCCATTTTATCTTCTGCCTTTAAAACGGTCTTTATCAAATACTTCCTGTTGACGGAACAATCCGGTTAATTGCCTTATAAAGTGCAATTCAAGAAAATGGCTAGATCTTCTTACAGCTTCACCATTTATATAATCAACAGCAAATATTAAAAATAAAAAATAAAAAAAGAAAGGTGTAACAACTTAAAGGACGATATAGTTTACTAACTGCCAATGGTTTTATTTATCCAAGCAAAATTTTCTTCAAGGCGGGCAGCAAATATGCAAATTCAATCATCCATTTTGACACACTTCATTGTAAACATGAGATAGCAAGAAGCGGAACTGTGTTTAGCAAAATTCTTTCCTCGGTGATAAGCACAACAAATATCTAAGTAAATCCAATTTCAGTATCTAAACTTTACATCCTGACGCAATTAACAGTATGATTATGAAGAAGCTATGAATATAACAGAGTAAATGACAACTTAATGAAGCGTCGAGGCCAACTAAAAAGGAAAAAAGATAGCTAAATAAGCTTAACACAGGATTTGTTTTTTAGGAAAAAGAAAAGGAAAAAAGGAAAGATTGAATGATTAATCTGTCAGCAGTATAAATATCTAAAAATGCAAGAAAATACGACTTACCAAACTTAGAATGGCGTTGGACTCCGTCAGGCAGAAACTTAGCTCTTCATTCCAGATTGGATTAAGGCAACTATTGATAACCTTGGTCTTTAACGTCTGGTTGAAGATATACTAGTTAAACAACAAAGCAAAACGACGAATACAAGCCAACAGCCCTTCTAAAAGGTAAAATGGAGAAGTTCAAACCCTAAGCATTATTAAGAGATTTAGAAGAAACAAAATGTTATAAAAGAACAGGTCTCAATCATAGATTAGATTTTAAATTTCATTGGATTGGAAAAAGGAGCAAGGAAATGTACAAATGCATTGTCAATCAACCCCTCTAAGAGAAAACAAAATGGTCTTAAGAAGCATATCGGATCCTAATATCAATCAAACTCACTGCCTCATCAAGTAACCCCACAAACTCATGGCAAAAGATAAAGAGTCACCTGATTTCCCAGATTGACCACTACATAAGGATCACTGCTCTTGAAATCCCGGATGACCAATTTTTTCCCTTGCACAACGATCACCTTTAGAAATCCTAACTGCTCTGCCATAGGATCTCGTTCCCTTCTAGTACAAAGCCGAGAAAGGGCATTTCGGAGAGCTATTACGAAAGCAGGGAGCTCAATTCGAGGAGATCACTAGCAAAGGAGAAACAAACCAATTTCAGAAAGAGAACAAACACAGAAGCACAAATTAAAAGGAACTCAAAAGAAATTATAAGAAGAACCAATTAACTTCAAAGCAAGAATGAAGAATCGGACGCAAAAATGTATAAATGTTACATCAATTGCATGATTTATAAGTATCCATCAATAAAACAAAGTCAATATTTAAGCAGTTCATATGAAACGCATTTACCTAAAGGATTAACATAAGAGTAAACACTCACTATTGCTGAAATACAATCTTTAAAAAATAAAAAGATATATATATATATATATATATATATATATATATATATATATATATATATATATATATATATATATATATATATATATATGACATTAAACAAATCATAAAGAAATATTCAATAAAATAACTGGAAGGAATAAGTTCTAAGTGCAATAAAAGCTATTCTTTAAAGATTCAACAATTGTCAAACTAAAAGTATACATATAGCTTTGGCAAGACAGAGGTTCTTGTTGATAAGGGCAATAAATGCAGAGATAGCTTAGATCAGAAAGAGAAGGACATGATACAGAACACTATCTGCTATATTGTTTTTTCCACTGAACATATGGTACTGAAAAGCAAAACCCTAAAGATGCAAGCGGTTGGAAATTGAAAACTAATGACATGTTTTAGTTAAAAATTACCCAACAAATGGAAGCACAAAAGTAAAGTTATTCGCAAACTCAACATGCAGAAAGCAAAACAAAGAATCTCCATAGGAGTTTCAGCATTAAAAACAATACAACGACAAAAGATTTGAACATAAATATTGAGAAGTAAAAGTAGCAGCACAATTAAATGTGCTCTTCCACCTTTCCATTTTATTTTTTCATATCATTGACGCTTTATAAGTTCCAAGATTTGATTTTTTTTTTCCTTGAGTTATTTTCAAAAGAAAATGAAGAGAACAAATTTCTAGTTTTCTCTCCCTTTTAATTTTTTTTCAATTTTTTTATTTTATTAGGTGAAGGAAAATATATATCATTATATATCGTGAGAAGTAAATATAAATAACTCTTGAAGCGCAGATCGTTGAAGCGAAAATCGATTATTTCACGTTACTAATAAATTCTTTTATCCACGTATCACGAACTACGGAATGAAAATATAGATTCACGAACTACAAGTCTCTCTGACAAAGAGAGAATATGCGAGAAAATAAACCTATGGAATTTCAGTATCTCTAATTTTCTCTTCTGTCATCAAATAAAGAATTTTAACCCTGATATAAGCCTCCAATTAAGGTAATTTATGTTACCTTAATTATGATGAGAATTAAATTGGCAGTTATAAAATATTAATAATAGAAATAAATTCATTATTAACTAGAAAATAATATCGCATTAATATGTCGGTTACCAAAATTAATTTTGGTAACTTTCCTCATTACTACATATTAAATAGCAGATTTCCTAACTATAGAAAATTCCAATATGAAACTAATCTCATATATATATTATTTTCTATTCCGATATTATTATGTTTATATCGGTATCAATTTCTTATCTTGTGAGTTATGGGCATATTTCAAACTTCTTCATTGGGATTTGTGATGTATGATGCTAGCATTTTTTCTAAGTTATGTAGGGTATGGATTGTAATTTTATGGAGAAAAAAAAGGAATTTTGAGTTTTGATTTTGGAGAAAAAAATTTCAAAAGTCAAAATTTTCATCCCATGATTCCGTCATACTTACTTTATTGGATATAAAATAAAACTTAACTTATTTTATTGATATAAAATCAATTTTTTGTAACAGTGCCCGTAATTATATGATCATAAGTGAAGTTAACTTTTTCGTTGCTACTATTATTGTAATAATTGTCCTATTCTATTGATATAGATTGATTTTGTGGCTACAAAATTATAAAAGCCATAATTATATGATCATGGGCAAAATTAATTTGAAATGTAGGAAAATGAGTTTTACATTAGATATGTTACTAATAAAATTATAATTATACACTTCATGGGGTTTTAATTCAGTATGTCCAATATATTGGATGGTGCAATATGCATCATCTAATTACCAGTTATCAAATAGTTATCAGCAACAATATGTTTTATAAAGAAATATTTATTGATGTTCATATCAATCTATCATGTGCTTATGCATCTAGCATTATATAGACCTCATAAAATAATTGCACTCTCTACCCTTCAATTTGTATACTTGAATAATCTCATTTTTTTAATTATCCAACCATTTAATTTTACATATAAAATTGAGCACAAGTTTGCTAAGAAATTACATAGTTCTTTCTTGAGAATAGATGAAAAATATGCTCAATATCATTCCAAACTTCTTATGTATTCCAAAAATGAAAATCATAACCACATAGTTCTACCAATTCAATTATTTATCATACAAACTTTAGCAACATGTTTGCATAACCACAACTACATCTTAACTCTCCTTGTTATATTTGTTATGTAACATTTGTCATATGGTTCTATCACAATAAAACTCTACGTCTATATTACCTATTTTCATGTCATATTCTATATTAAAAAAAATCACAATTCCATTCATTGTCATACTCTAATACCCCCTAGAAGGATATGTGGGTGCCATAACAAATCCAAATAACAAAGTAGTTATCATATGGTTATCCATAACTATACTTATACTAACTATTAGCTAGATTAAGATGATATTA
This sequence comes from Excoecaria agallocha, assembly GCA_037975025.1. Classification (NCBI taxonomy): domain Eukaryota; kingdom Viridiplantae; phylum Streptophyta; class Magnoliopsida; order Malpighiales; family Euphorbiaceae; genus Excoecaria; species Excoecaria agallocha. Next base: position 44,034,492 of record CM075806.1, on the reverse strand, counting down.
AATAATAATAACTTGAATGCTGCTTCTAGGTAATTCCTTTATGGATTACAATTATAATAGACCTTTACAAATTATACAATTCAAATACTTAAATAAGTATTAAAACTTTAATTCCTAACTTCTACGTTGACCGACTACATCTATCCCGACTTTAACGCATGTTTCAAAAAAGTTTAACATCTGCACAAATAAAAAGCCATCGTGCTAAGCATAAAGCTTGGTATGGCTTAAGCAATGCTTGATGGTGACTACTAACAGCACACACAATAATTACACAATAATGGAACATAATTAGAAAAAGTCAATAAGTAAAACATATATATATATATATATTATGAGGCTTCTTCTTATAGCCTAGAAGAATGTATGTGTGTTGATCAATATATGCTTGGTTAGTTAATGTATTATAGATTGGGATCTAGAAAAGAACTATTTTAAAATAGAAAGGGCAATATAATCTTTTTACATTAAGTCATACATATGCATAATTGAAAGAAAATATAATATAAAGGCTCAATTGAAATTAAATAAAGAAAATTTTATGGAAGAAGTATGAAATATAAGAGAATGAGGAAGCTAGGTGTAATTCATCTAGTGCCAACAAGTGGGCCAATGAGATGAAGACACCTAGCCTCCTTAGAATTCTCTTGAGAAATGAAGAAACCATAAGAGATTTAAGAGGAAAAATGGCTAGCCACTCTAAAATATAAAAGGAAGCCATTTTTCTCTCTAAAATACCCTTAAATTCAAATATAGCACTTATAAGGAGAGAGAATTTAGTGGTTAGACAATCTTAAGGTAATAACCTCTTCTTCTTTCTTATTTTAATTCATAAGAAAGGTAATTAGTTATTAAATAAAGGGGTAGATAAATTTTTACATCTGTAATTTGTTCTATGTAGAAGGAGAAGTAAGTAATGGCAAAGAGAAGGAGGTTGAGAGGGATTGAAGGAGGTGTTTTGCTTGTCAAAAGTATGGGAACTCCTAACATTTTTGTGTATGCACTTGCTTTTGTATAATGCATTAAGATGGTATGTTAGATGTATTGATGAGATAAAAATATGGATATAATGTTTAATTGTGCATAATAACCAAAATATATGAATTATCCTTAAGATAGCAAAATTCTATCCTAGGGTTCACTTGATCTAGCGGGACTATTATGCTTATAAGTGAGAAGTAGAGCTCTAAATTAAGCAAATTACAATTGGAATAAAAACTAGACTCATAGACTTAAATTTCTTATGAGTAAGTCAAAGTCTAGTTATTTCTTTAAGATTGTCAAAAACTAGCTTGAATTTGACAGTGTTTCCTGCCCTATCATTAGGAGTTATATGCACTGTTTGATAAATATATAAAGCTTTACAAGCTTAAATGGAGTAATTTTTAATGATTTTGAAATTATAGAGGAACAACTTTGTATAAGACCACTTTGCCCATAAATCTCATTTACTGTGTCTAAATTTTGTCACAAGTTAAGGCAGAATAGCTACCAAATGAGAAAAGAATAAACCCAGCGGGGGCATCCCATCAACCTTGTCGGGCTACAAGCTTCTACACCAGATAGAACCAATCAACCTGGCAGGCACAGACCATATCCCCACTGAGTCACTCCCTATTTTAACCCAAACTATAGTTTTATGTCCCAGAACACTACCAAAACTTATCTGAAACCTTTATAGCACTTTAAACATAAAAATAAGGATAATTTACGCCGTGAAATGCATGTAAGGTATGATGGGATATTAAGATAGAGTCATGAAATGAACATAAGTATGAGTAACCATATGCTTTTACTACTACAAGAAAATTGCAATTTAGCAACGAAAAATATCAATTTTCCGTTGCTAATAAAAAATAGCAACAAAAATTAGCAATGAAAATTTCAGTTGCTAATTCGACTGTTGCTATTTTTAGCAATGGAAATTTATTTTCGTTGTTAAATTTAACAATGGATATTTAATTCCATTGCTAAATTCAACAATACTAGATTCGGTGGATTGGTCAATTTTAGCAACGAAATATAAATTTTCGTTGCTAAATTTAGCAAAGGAATTTTGGATTCCGTTGCTATTTTTAGCAACGAAAACCAATTTTCGTTGCTAAATTCACCAAAAAGTAAAAACATTAACGACGGTATTTTTCGTCGTTAATCCATCGCAAAAAATTATTCCAATTTTTTTATATCAAAAATCCATGATTGACAGGTAAGAAAAACTCAACATATTCTCCTTTTACATATTTGTATTTAAAAAAAAATTGCACAATCACTAACAGTTGGTGCATATGGACAATTTCCTAAAGTTAATAACAATTGCAAATTAGATACCTTAACATGAGTAGATCTTCACTTCCAATATTCAACTGGGACATCGACATTCCCCATGCTTGACACCTTCTGAATTGTTGATTCTTTTAGCTTGTTTAGTCCCTGCTTTGGACGAGACAGAAATTGTAAGCCCCATATTAGCTAATCAAACAATGGATAGCATATAAAATCAAACATGCAGCAATCTGAACTTATATGAGCTATGTAAAATCATGATAAGTCACCAAGTTATGTATCAGTAAGGATACCATGCAATCACAAAAAATTATAATTCGCTCAAATATTGTAAGACAAACTATATATTTCTATTCTTGAAAATTCAAGGGAAACAGAAAAATTGGTACCAAAAAATTCAAGGTTGTCTCTGGGCCCCAGTACTTAAGAGCAGCTAGATCGTAAGTGTGAGTAGCTGCTTCCTCATTATCATATGCCCTTGCATTTTCCAAATTTAATATTAAGTTATATTACAAAAAATGAATAGAAAAAAAGAGAGATTAAAATATTAAACTTAGATCATAAGTGCTTACCCAAATAAACTAAGCAGCCACAAAAGTGTACATGAATGTTACAATGGCAATGTTACTTCAAGCATTCATAGAGCAGAGGCCATGTAAAACAAAAATGTAAAAGTAAATAGTGCAGCACATGGTTTACAAATGGAAAATATCATATATTTAAAAAAGGTAAAAAGTATATCTTACTTGCAAATATGTGATAGCCCGACAAAGATCACCTTGAGATATAAAGCTTAAGGTTGAAAGAGCCTACAATTCAAAAATATATGTTTTGCAGTAGAATTTAAACCACGGATAAGCTGGTTGTAGAAATAAGACAATCTATAAGCCATTTGAAGTCCATACCTCTGCATCCAGATTTAGGCCTTCTTCTTTGCAAATGTACAATATGTGACTGCCCATGATTTCTTCTGAAAGAGGCTTGAACCTGAATTTGGCACATCTTGAAGCAAGTGGTTATATGATCCTATAGAAATAGACAATTAGTTTATAATGTCTCAAGAGTAGTGTTCGATCATTTAATCTACATTCCAAAATTTGATAATATGGAAGAAATTTACCAAGAATATTATCGCTGAAAACCAGCATTCCTAAGAAGCTAATAATAAAAAATCAATAAAATATTTTCTAACCAGGCTAAATAATGTTAGACAACATGTGGGTAAACTAAATTGCTATGAGTGGGGATAGAAAAGAATACATCATTCAGTGCATTTTGCCATGTCATGGGCTATTTCAAGCATTTCAAATTGATAAACATGTACAACAGAAAAAGGGTAGCAGCAGCAATAATTGATACAAAGCAAAGCTGCAGTTTCAATCACAGAAGTCTCTAACAATCAAGAGTGCTGCTCTGGCATAATAAATTGAACCACATCAAAGATTAAATTTCAATGATTTAAATAGGAAAAATTGTGCAAAGTCTTTGATTACTTCAAGAAGATGATACATCAGAGAACTATAAGCCAAGCAGAAAAATCTTTAATCTTAGTTCAAACAACATTGATACCACATTCATCACTTGCATTTAGCTCTAGAACCCTGGACTTGTAAAGTTCGGGCTTATAGAAGATAGCAGTTAATTTCAAGTCCAAGAAATATAACAAGACATGAACATTCAAGAGTGGCTTTGAATATATTGCCTATAACAGTAGGAGAGTACCTAAGCTAAGATATGCAATCATTAAGATGATAAATGACATTAAGAAATTGAAAGTATTCTCTTTGAGTTTGGCTCTAAGAGTAGGTCTTCAAACAGCATTTGCTTACAATATCAAAACATCTAAGAAAAATAAGAATTAAGGGCTTCAAAGCATCTGAGGAAAATAAGAATTAAATAAGCCAATGAACTAAGAAATTGTTGGCCAAGCCTGTACTTGACTGTATAAAGAAGAAATCTCGATTTAAAAAAAACATATATAAACAAAAGACAAATTCAAAGTGAACAAATCCATGCACTTTTTATAGGAAAATCCATAATAATCAATTAAATTTCTAGGAAACCACCAGAGTGAAAACAGAGCAGTATTAATGAGAACAAGAAACTCTTCACAATTTTATCAATTTAAAAACAAATCCACATAGATAAAAAGACGATAAATACAAAAATTGCGACATTTCCACAGTAAGTTCCTCGAGAAACCAGTAGAAAGATTAAGGTTTACCACAAATGGCAAGAAAAGAAAGCTCATACATAGCAATACCACTCACAGTGACTGCAAAGGAAATATAAATGAAAGAAAATTACACTTTCAAGTCTGAATTAGCAGAGGAAAAATGGTATCTTTAATACTGAATCGCTCCTACTTATTCCCTGTATCTTTAATACGCATTTAGTTTCATCATTATCATACTTATTTTTCTTAAATTAATTAAGCATTTAAATTGAACATAGAAGAATAATTTATACTAATACTAACAATAATCAGAAAAATGAAAGATACAGGGTATATAAACTAAAAGACTTTATATATACTAAATTGGATTTAAGAAAATAAAAAAATTTCATTTTTTTTTTAATTTTGTAGGTATTAGAATAAATAAAAATATAAAGTTGTATAATAATACGTTTAAACTATGAACCAACTTCAGTTTATGATTTTATTGGTAGCATGAATTGTTTTTTTACAATATCGAGCAAAAAAGGTTTTCATTGTTAAACAATAAATGGACAAGTCTCACTAGAACACTGGTCAAAATTTCCTGTTCACAAATTAAAATATAAAAAGTAAAATAAATAAATAAAAAAAATTTGCAATGACAAAAAAGAGACCAATCGTGAAATAACAAGAAAAAAGGGAAAAAAACAATAGAAATAGGGGCAAAAAAGAAAACTCCTTTAATCACTTGACCGTCATTAAGAACTAGCAGTCAAGCAATAATCAAAATCATTTATTACATGCTATAGTCAGCCAACAGAATCACAGCAAAATAAGATGAACAAAAAGCATATTTTGTCAGCCATTAAAACCAATGGAAGTAAACTGAAAATGTCACCAATTTTCTATTATTCACATGTTCAGCCAAGCAATTGTCAATTACGAAGGTAGATGAGGCCATAATATCTAGTGAAAACCATTGCAAACTAGCCAACATTTAAAAAAAAAGTGATCAACCAAGCATCAAGTTCCAATTTGCACGTTTTCATAAAGATGTGAATAAAATATCTAAATTGTCCCCCATTAAAAGGATCACTGCCTTATTATCATATTAATTAGTAAAATCTTAAGTAAAATGATCTCTATCTTAATCCATAAAAAATCTAAATGATTACAGAATGAGAACTAACCTGATATTTCAAAGATCTTTCAATTTAATCTGTACATTTGGGTAACATTCAAGAAAACCAACCTGTAACCCAAATAGAGCAACACAGCTTGATTAGGTAACATTCAGAGCAACACAGCTTGATAAGGTAACATTCAAAAAATTATTTATATCCTTGTTTTGATAAGTATTGCTCACATTTAAAGATCTTAAATGGTCTAAAGCCTTAATAAATGTATGAAAACTGAAGTTTGAAGTGCAATTTAGCAAAATAATGATTTCAAAATACAAGAAGAACTATAGGGTGCGTTTACTTACAGAAAATAATTTTCTGTTTACTATTTTCTTAGAAAATTGGAGTATTTATTTTTCGTAGAAAATTTAGAAAACGCGTTTATTTATCAACAAATGGAAAACTGGAACGCTTATTTATATGTGTGTATACACACGTATGTATATATATATATATATATATATATATATGTATGCGTACATACATACATACATTTATATATGTATGTGTGTGTGTGTGTGTGTGTGTATATATGTATATGTATGTGTATACATACATATGTATATGTATATGTATATGTATATGCATATGTATGTGAATATATGCACATACATACGCATGTATTTATGAATACATACATATATACATGTATGTGTGTGTGTATATATATATATATATATATATATATACATATCCATATGTATATATATGTATGTACATACATATATATACATATGTATGTATGCACATGTAAGCACATATAGATATATGTATATGAAAATGTATGTGTGTGTATGTGCATATGTATATATGTATATGTATATGTATATGTATATGTATATGTATATGTATATGTATATGTATATGCATAAATACATATTTATACGTATATGTATGTATATAGATACATACATGCATGCATGTATGCACATATAAGCACATATAAATACATGTATATGAACATGTATGTGTGTGTATATATATATGTATATGTATATGTATATGCATAAATACATATTTATATGTATATGTATGTATATAGATACATACATGCATGCATGTATGTATATATGTATATTTGTATATGCATATGTATGTGTATATATAAATACATATACATATGTATGTATACATATACATATGCATATGTATGTGTATGTATGTATATACATATATATACATATCCATATGTATGTATGTATGCATGTACTACATATATATATACATGCACATGCATATGCATATGCTTATGTATGTATGCACATACAAAAATTTACATATGCATGTATATGTATATGTATGTATGTACATATATATATGTGTGTGTATGTACATATATATATATATATGTGTGTGTGTGTTAATATTATTTAGAAAATTTGGAAAACATCTTTTATTAGTTTTCCAATTTCTTCTTTATTTTGGAAAATTGGAAAATTCATTTTCTGTTTTTCTATTTTAGAAAACTGACGAAAATAAACATGATCTCTATTTTCTGTTTTCTGTGGAAAAATTTTCTGGAAAACTGGAGCAGTTTTTTGTAAGTAAACAGGCCCCTAATGTTCTTATTAGAAAGATTTTACTCAAACATGATAAAATGACATCGATGAGCTAAATGACCAGACTTTAAATATATTAGTAGTTCTTTACTAGGACTACTCCTTTCATAAGCATAAGTGGATCCTCCATCACTATGAAGATATTAAGATGAACGTGTAAAAATCCATTAGAAGTAGTAACCAACAAGCAATTGAAAAGGAAAAGAAAAAGAGAAGCAAGAAGATCAGGTAACTATCTCATTAACAAGTCCCAACAGGTTTACCTCAAGCTTACTGCATGATTCTAATTGTTTCTTCAACCTCTCTTAGGAATCATCAATCTCCTTCAAAAATATCGAAGCAATAGTTGTTCTCTTAGAAAAATAAGACTTCATTTATAAGCAAAACCATCAAACTCAGAAAAGAAAAATGCTTACCTTTTTGAGAGCAAGGCCATCTTTCTCAGGACTGATATCATGGATAGCAACCAACACCCCTGTAGGTGTTAAATCTGGACCTGTATGAGCTGAACCCTACTATGAACAGTTACTAACCATCACCAACTACTTTTTTAGTTGCTTAGAAAACAATGATAGACCAAAAATCGAGTCGAGTGTGGCAAATAGAGCAACACAGCCAAGAAGTAGGCTAAAGAAATCCAGCTTTAATATGCTTTAACAGAAAGATTTAAAGGTTAACCAAATTAACCACAGATTCATAACCTTTAAAACATATTTATTTAAATTAACCATTTTAATTTGATAGCTATATTAACAGATGAACTGTACACAATCAGGAAAGTCAACAGTGTTAAGTTTAGTAAATCTAAAATGGCATATGAAATTTGTATCTAACAACTAAGCTTTATGAGCAAATATTTAGATTCAATAATCAGTACATCTGGTTAGAATGAAAAAATCACCATGTTGCAAAGGTAAATTGATAAAGAATTCCCAATTCCAAATTAGAAAAGTATACAAAAATAAATTCCAGGTATAACAGAATAAATTGAAGACAAAGACATTTTGTACACTCAATTTCACGACCAACAAAAAAAATAATAATTAAAATAGAAAAAGTGTCTATTGAGATATTCACTTCAAGCATGATTTTGAGATATAGTGAAGCATGTTTCAAGTATACCGTAAATTCATAGAACCTAATAAAGTTGAAGATTTTATATCTATAATTTCATATATAAATAAAAAAATATCAAATTCAAGAGTCGAAATCAACAAAAATTCCCAGATCAAAAACCAAGAAAATAAGAAAACCATATGAATTAATAATAAAAATCCAATTTCTCATTATATTCATCAAAGAAATTGATAAAAGAACCAGAGACATAAGGAAACTAAACAAACCTAAATATCAAAGCGAATTGGAAGAGAAAAACTTCTAAGAAAATTACGCAGAGCAATTGAATAAAAAAGAAAAAAAAAGAAAGAATACCTTATAGAGGGGTGGCGTAGACCAAAAGCAGGAGATGGAAAAAGAAAAAGAAGAAAAAAAGGAAATCCCCAGTAATCGATCCCTTGCAAATTCAAGCCCTAGCTTTTTTGTAGCAAACCAAAAGGAATCGAGTGACACTGCTGGTCACGTGCACATAGCTCACCATCATTTACTGAGAGCACAACGGCGAAAAACCTCAGCTACGAAAAGTGAGATATTGAGAAGAAAAAAAATGGCAAGGGGCAGAGGCAGTGGATAAGGAAGAGAAATGGCAAGGGGTTAGGGTTTTTTTTTATATATAAGATGGTTTTATAAAGGATTTTGGACCGTCGGATTTAGGGTTTCTTTACTACTACTACTACTACTACTACTACTACTACTGCTGCTGCTGCTGCTGCTGCTGCTACTACTACTACTACTACTACTACTACTACTACTAATAATAATAATAATAATAATAATAATAATAATTTGCTTCAAAAAAATTAAGAAAGAAAAATTCCAAAAAATTAAGAAACAAAAAATTAAGAAAGAAAACTTAACATTAAATTAAATTAATTACACAAATGAATGGCTGGGAATTACTTTGTACTTTATAGAATAATTTAAAGGTCTCGTGATTATATTGGATAATGAAAATGAAAAGCTTGACTATTTTTAATTGAAAATAAAAAATAGCAACGAAAATCCAATTCCGTTGCTATTTTTCAAGGAAAAATGTAAATTAGCAACCGAAAATTAATTCCGTTGCTATTTTTTATTGAAAATAAAATTAGCAACGAAATTTTAATTCTGTTGCTATTTTGAAAATGAATTTTTTTAACCCTAGTTATTTAGCAATCGAATTGTTTTTCGTTGCTAAAATAGCAACGGAAATTACATTTTGTTGCTAAATTACCAATGGAAATTTTTTCCGTTGCTATTTTTCATTCCTAAATATTTCACCATCTATTTGGCACCTCATTTAGCAACGGTATAGTGATTCCGTTGCTAAATTTTGGCGCTAAAAATTCCCTCCATTTTTAGCGACGGAATGTAATCAAATATATTTCTGTTGCTAAATCTAGAAAGTTTAACCAATTTTAGCAACGGAAATTATTTTCCATTGCTATTTAACAATGAAATTGGATTTTCGTTGCTAAATTAGCAACAAAATTGATTCCGTTGCTATTTTTTTGTTGCTATTTTTATATTTTCTTGTAGTGTACTAAGTATATATGTTAACTTTATGCATGTGTAATAAAGTAAATCTATTATATGAATTTTAAATGAAGACATACACACTTTGACATCCAAAGACATATATAAAAATAAAATTGAATTAAGTATGTCATCATTAGACTTACATATCAACCTTATGGGCGTATACTAATATACTAGAATATGAAAGTGCAAATGAGGGCATATGAGCTCATGATTGGTGTTATATTAAGTGGATTACTTGAAGATGCTTGTGTGTATATAAATTGATTTATAAGATTACTAAGCCTAAATATCAATTCCTTACATTTATAAAAGACATAATTAAATTACAAAAGCATAGAGATATATATAGATATGAGTATAATATATGTACATGTCTGAATATGTGTTAAATTAAAAATGGGAGTGACATATATATTAGAGTAAATATATAGATTATATCATTTTTGTTGAGTGTGTTTGATATGCTAATTCATTTGGACATGTTGTAGTATGTTCAAATATAAGGATGCATATATATATATTAGTTTCTATATAACAATTATGGGAATGATATGTAAGTGTGGAAAATAAATGTGTAAGCATAAAAATATATGCATACTTAATATATATTTTAATCATATATTATGCTTTGAGGAAAAGGGGGAGTGTAGATATGTATGTACATATTGTTTGAATAGTGAAGCAAATGATAGTATGAGAATAAGTATCTCATTTGTACATATGTGAAGAGTTTTATGCTTTCGTATTGGTTACAAGTACATGATGCATATATATGGACATGTATATGATTTTATGCTCATAAATGTGTATACACGAATAAGATAAAGACATATGCTAGTTAAGGGAGAAAAGCAAAAAAGATTAAAGAAAGAGTTTATAGTTACCTGTATTTATGTCTAGGTTATGGATAGATATGTATGCCTATAAGGGTATCTTGTAGCTACCATAGTCTCAAGCCCTTTTGGGTAAAATAGCATTAATCCCATTTGGGTCACTAGCTAACCCCGTTTGGATCCGCTTGATGGGTCCATAATATAGGGTTAATCCTATTTGGATCCGTATGACCGATACCTTTGGATACCATAGTATCGCCTAATATACAGACCCTTAAAAAGGTGCAAGCTTAATATAAGATATAAGTAAAGCATTTATGAAAAGAAATATGATAAAGATATTATGATATTTTATGACTCGATTTGAAATGTTACTTTTAAAAGAATTTATGCATAGTAAATGGAAAACATGGAATTAGATGAAGTTATATTATAGTATCATATATACATAAGTGATGTTATAATTACATAATTCCCTCTCCATTCAAGGCCATAAGCTATATATGAACATTTGTGATTATTTGATGGTTTATCATTAATCATATCATGGATACATATTCTTTGTAGTTATATGTTGCATACTTGATATCGACAATTGAGTTATGAATCACGCCTACTTTGAGAATTAACCACTCATTGTATAGATAGGCTTTTAAAATATGAGCTTACAACTTATATATATAATTTGGGTTGACTCAAGGGTTAGATACAAGCTACTATTTTAATGTGTTAATAAGTTAGCAGTGTATGCAAGGAATAAAAGAATGAAATAATAATGATAACCAAATTAAGATTGTTAATATATGCATATGATATATGGGACAGTAAGATAATGTAAATATTTATATGTTATGGAAAACAATGGTTAGAATAGATGTATATAGATCTAACAAACTAGCTTAATCATTTGTGAACAACTATTAGGATTTAACTATAAATTTAGCTTTGTTTTTACACATACATATGATAAACACATAGGTCAGTAAGACTATGTAAGAATAATAAATAAGAACAAAGTAAATAAAATAAATGTATATACATTTAAGAGTTACATAAATGTTTAAAGGCAATAAGAAGTTAAATAAGTAAGCAAATTTGCAATAGATGATGAAGTTGAATATAAGTATTACTTATGACAATGCTAAAAAAGATTGTGAATGCACGCAAATATGTAGCTTATATGATTTTACATATTTGAATAATTACTTTAATAAGTGATTTGATTTAGTAAGTATGTGATTAACCAATGGGTTAAGATTTTAATAATGATGTAATAATTGAGCATGGTAAAGTAAGTTGTATAATACTCTTCAATGTTATAAACATATTATCTACTGTGGATATTATTTTATTATACCAAATTGCATGCTCATACATGTATGAATTATAGATAACTTCTGTGAGAAGTTATCTTCACGATTTTATGTTCCTCACTAAGCTAGTAAACTTAGCATGGGTCTTTAGTTCGTGCAGATTCAGGTTAAGGAAGTTGAGCCTAAGAATCATCTGCAGTATTAAAGGCCAACACAAAAGGAAGATACTAAGTTTCTCTTTAAAGTTAAAGTTTGTAATAGTAGTAATGTATTTATACAAACTTGAGCAACTTGGAATGTATAGCAGCAATTATGTATTGTGATCTAAACTTGTATATTGAAAGTAAAATTTTATGACATTAATGTATAAGCAATTTAGAATATGTTTATAGATAGTTTTAACCTAGATGATTTATTAAGTTGTAAATGAACTTGTAATCCAGTAAGTGATTATAAATTAGAGATTACATTATATATATATATATATATATATATATATATCAATTCTTGCATACATATTAGTAGCCATTCAGTTTATAAATTTGAAACAAAATGAAATAGTTACCAGAGTCTTATAGGATATAATTGAAACCTAAATAGAATAATTAACAAATCAAAATAGAACAAATGCAAATCATTGCTGAGTTACCTGCTATTTTCTTAAGACATGAACAATTGTGAGGCTCTTACTTATGCTTTAGAAGGATGTAAGTGAGGTCAATCAAGAATCCTATTAATTCAACTTGTTGGTCAATATAAAGTTAGCAGGGATCTAGTAGTAGTTATTCTAAAAAAGGGGTAAATTAGTCATTGTACATTAAGTCCTACATGAGCCTAATTAAGAGAAAATATAATTTACGGGTTCAATTAAAAAGAAAGAGAGGAAGTTGGGGTTGGAATAGGAAATTAAAGAATAGAAATGAGCTCAGTATGATTTCCCTAAGGTTGACAAATGGACCAATGGGGAAAGAACACTTAGCTTCCATAGAGTCTTCTTAAGAAATGAAGAAAAAATTAAGGATTTTGGGAAGGAAGGGCCGACCACTTAAAGGAACAAAAGAGCAGCTAACTATCTCACAAAATTATCCATAAATAACCCCAAAATAAACCCTAAGGATCCAACTCTAGCTCAGTAAAGGGAGAGAATTTAGTGCTTAGCATTTTTCTAAGGTAATAACTCCTATTCTCTTTTTCTTTTACACTACAAAAAAATTATACTTTTTGTGATAAATTTTTTAGTGATGTATGAAATTTCATCGCTAATTATAACTTACCACAACTAATTTATGAAAAAAATCAGCATATTATTTATTACTGTGATAAAATTATCTTGTGTCAGTTTATATTTAAATTTTCATCACTAATAGCCTAATTTTGTGACTACAAATATATTTTATCATGGTTTATTTAGGAGGAAAAATTTTTCATCTTTTTTTAAGGGAAAATTTTTAATGATAAAATAATAACTTATTACAACACATAAATTCATCACAAAATTTTTATTTTTTATGAAAAATTATTTTTGTTGTAATTAGATAAATTTACTAATGATAAAATTATTTCATCACAAATAAGATATCGAGATAAAAAAAATTCTAATTTAAAAAAAAATTATTTCCAAAAATAATTTTATTTATGACAAATAAATATGTCACAAAAAATTACTATATTATGACGAGGTATAATTTCATTACCTTTGATACAAAGGGAAAATTTTTAGTCTTTTTCTTTAAGAGGGAAGAAGTTTTAATGACAAAAAATAACTATTGGTGACATATAAATTCATCATAAAATACTTATTTTTTGTGACATGAATTATTTTTTTTATCACAATTTAATGAATTAGTGATGATAAAAATATTTAGTTACAATAATTTTATTTATGACAAATAAATATGTCACAACAATGAATATATTGTGACGAAATATAATTTTATCACCAGTACAATCAATTTGTGACAATAATAATATTTTTTCATGATTGGCTATAATATTAATATACGATAAATAAATTATGTCATAAAAAAATTGAATTTATGACAAACAAATATGTCACGAAAAATGAATATATTATGACGAGATACAATTTCATCACCGTTGATATTCACAAAAAATTTTCAATCATTTTATTTATGAGGAAAAAATTTTAACGATAAAAAAACAACTATTTTCTCTTCCTTTCCATCATTTCCTTCTATTTCTCTTTAATTCTGCTTGTTCTCCCTTAGAAATTCATCTTGGTCGAATTCCTTCATATCTATTTTCTCTAATTTTCTTCATCCATAATTCAAATTCAACCTAAAATATGAATTTTCATATCAGAATCTATCTAAAAATCGATTAAAATCATTATATTATCATTAAATTAACTTGAATTTTTGCTTTAATCTTCTCTTCATAATTACACCCACTTTCTCCACTCTAGATCTGAATTTTTTTTTAATTTTAAGGCAACTAAGAGATGATAATAGTGATTTTAATTGATGGAGCAAGAAAAATTATGGTGAAGAGCTTGAATCAATTGAAAATGGTGGAATTTCACTAAGTTTTGGGTTATATTTTTATAAGAGAAGGAGAGCTACTTTCTATTTCAATTTTTGTTCAAATTTCTCTTTATTTTGGGTGAATATTTTACCCAAAAAAACCCCCAAAATCTATGATTTAAGGGGTGGACAAATTATTTGATCATGATCCTACTGTTGTATCTCATAATGAGATGCCGACTTCAATACTAGAAGGTTTATTGAAATTAAATCATAACTTGACTCAGATTTTACAAGAGTTATATGGCCGCAAGGTATTAAAAGATGTTAAAAAGGAAAACTAGTAAAAGAAAAGGAGTATTGGAAAAAAGGTCCTTCTAGCAACACATATAGAAAGAGAATTCGTATTTCACAAGAAATACAAATCTCTAATACAACACATACCATGCGAGGAATAGTAAGGCAGGGTAGAAGAGCCCAAGCTTGTAAATGCTTGCATTGTTCTAAAAATCATTGTGGTGTGTGGAAAGTTATGAAAAGGGCCTGCTATAGATGTGGACCTACAGATCATTTTATTTCAATTTGCTTAAAATAGCAAAAGAAAGGTTATATAACACTAATGAGTGAAAAGATTTTTAATGTTTCAAATGCACCTTAGAAAGAAGTGGTAGACCATAGTACAAAGTACATATCTATAGGTTTAACCATTTAGGTATGAATTGGCATGACTGAAGTTTTATTGAAGCGAAATGTCACAAAAAAAGTTTTAGTAGTTACATTCTCTTCTTTTGATATTTATTTATGTCCTGATAGATTTCGATAATGGAAATGAATATATGTATATTTGGAATATCAGATAAGATGAGAACTTTTGAGGATGGCATATTTGAGTGATAACTTAAACCTCTGTACCCATATTGGTATGAGTAAAAAGGTAGTATACTTAATGGAACCCTAACTCCAAATCGAATAGTATATGATATGTATATATAACTATTGTTTGGGATTATAATATAAGTGTGTGAATATAGTATATAGAGATTATATCAATAGGGTATATGAGAAAGAGTTTATGTATATTGATAGGGTTTTCCATATTTAAAGTTGATATAAGGAAACGTTTAGATTTATTATGGCACTTTATAAACCTATTAGTGATTTATTAACAAATGTGGGCAGTTAATTAAACTTTTGATAGTATGGGATGGGGAGAAACATGTACATTACATAAAAGTACACATTTACATTCTATTACATATATGAAATCATCATTTTCTCATAGTATAGTATTAAACATCAATTGACAAGACGTGAAAAACATCATATCATATGTATAAGCCCTAATTGAAAAGAAAACTAACTTGATATACATTGAGCATAATAATGATACAATAGCAAGAAAAGGGTTTCCATTATAAGGAGATAAAATTAAATAAGAATTTAAGTGAGATAAAGTAAAGAACAAGAGAAACTAGGAGAGATAGTATATGATAAAGCTTAATTGTGATAAATAAAGAGTTATAGGAATGCTAGTGATGAATATAAGTAAATGTTATAGGTATTAATTTTGAAGATAAAATTCTTTAAGGGAGAGAGAATTGACAGGATCCAACATAGATCTTAGGAGCATCCATAAATATTATAATAGTATTATGGTTAATTTGTACTTGATTATTTGATGTATTATAAGTTAAGACCTAGAGGATAAATGCTTTAATGGAAGAGGGAAATATAGTCATTTTATATCAAGGCAAATATATGTATAATTGGAACCAAAATATGATTTAGTTGTCAATTGTAATAAAAGAAAGAAAGTTGGGGTGAAAATGTGAAATAGGATTAAAGAAGGGAGTTAAGTGGAAAATTATATTGTGGGCCATTGGATGAGATCATCATCCACTCACTCCTCTAAAAGCTCATATGAAGAAGGAAAGGGAGAAGGAAACCTGAGTATAAATAGGTTGTGAGAACTAGCCATTCTTAATGAAAAGAAATAATTACTCATCTCTCTCTAAATGTCATTTTCTTTTTTCTCTCTAATAGAAACCGACCTCTCTATCTCTATGTAAAACCCCTATCTTCTGTTATTGCATTTGTAAGAGAGAATCTAATGGTTGGGTTTCCTAAGGTAAAAACTTCTTCCTCTTTTTCTCCTTTTATGTTTTCCTCTTCTTCTATTCATCTTTGCTCCATTTGATGGAAATTGAAGTTGAAGGATTTTAAAGGAGGTTTAGCTTTGTAACTTGTTTTTGTAAAGGAAGAAGCAATTTGAGACAATCGAAAGGAAGTAAAAGTGATTTAAGAAAGTGTTGATGAAATTGCATGTCAGGTTTGAGAACTTTAATCACTTTGCATGTGATTGTTTTGGGTAATAAGTTAGAAATAATGTGTAATAGATGTATTAATAGGATAGAGACATGGATTATAGGCATGAGAACTATGATTAATATTTGCATATGCTTGATTTTAGGAAGATCAAGATGACACTATAAAGCGAATAGGAAATTAGCTCATAAAATCTCTACATGTGATCATTTTAGGGGCTATTTGACTAAAAATTATAAATTGATCAAAATAGAGCTTTAGAACCATATTGTGTGTAATTCCAATTGAAAGGAAATAAAATTCACTTGTTTAAGAAGTTCTGCTGAATTTTGATCTTAATGAAATAAAAGAAATCATGTTGAATTCACAATATTGTTTTCATCTTTCTACAAGAGCATATTGCTCTGTTTTGTAGAAATTTCTGGATTTAATTTTCTTGACAAGTAGAAATGGATATTTAATGGTGTTCAAAAATAAGGAGGCACATTGCTGAAAATCAATTTTTCATTATGCCATAAATATAATTGATAATCATTATGCCGGAAATATAATTGATAGAATTAAATAAATGTAACACCCTTATACCACTGTACCAAATGTACAGTGATCGGATGTCACAATAGAATGGCAATAACTTTTTTTTAAATCACAAATACATTTGTCTACATTAAATAGTATGCTAACTTTTTTTTTTTAAATCACAAATACATTTGTTCCATATAACATATCCATATGGAAATGTAATTACAATTAAATATTACACAAGCATAATTTATATGTTATACCTCCAATAGACCTATATATACATGTCATGCCAACTAACATCCTTGAAATTCACTTTGATCCTGATTAACACTATGGTCTTGGGTTCCCATCTTTCTATCGTTATAACTTACGCGCAGTTAACAAACTATTAGCTGAGCATCGAAATGGCCAGTGTTGGATACATATCCACATACATATACATACACACATGCACACTTCTATGAACATTCTTTAATATTAATTATTCATTTTATCTTTTTGAGGAGCATTAAACAATCAAGCACACATACATTTAACATGAAAACTGTTTCGATCATTCAGTAGGATACACTTTGTCATTTTTAATGCTTATCTTTCATTCATTTACTATTTTAACTTTCAATTATAATTAATAACTTTAATATTAATAACTGAGCTTATATATACACTTCATTTACTATTCATTACAAAATTTACAAATTTTGATTCTTAATATAATATTTTCTTCTCATTTTACATTTCAATACCAATCCTTTTCACTCTTTATAGATACATTTTCTCACACTCCATTTCCACTTGGAAATTTATCTTCATTCCTTTATTCATTATATAGTCATTTAATCGTTCTGATATACATTCATTCACTTAGCCATTTAGGCATTTAATCAATTGTTTATCTTAAAAAGGATCTTCTTATTTCAACCACACTTATTCTTAAGGTTTAATTTTTCTTTTCTTTTGTTTTTCACACATATTATGGCATGAAAAATTTCGATTTAATCTCTATTTTCACTAAAGGATAAAAATTACACTTTTGATCCCTACCTTGCCAGAAAATAGGGTTCATTCACAGTTTCATTTTTCAATTACCATTCTACTTGTTAAATTATAATTTAGTCTATGTACTTTTGTTAAATTACAGTGGTGCTTTCTTTTATCATTTATTTACACTAATGCCACTACTTATCTTTACTTCACCACACTAATTTACTTATTTGACATGTAACTTATCATTTCATTTTAAATACACCATTTATGGCAAATTGTATGTAGATTTCCTAATTTTTAATTGTTTTCAAAATTGTCATTTTACATTCTACTTACAATTTTGTTGTTAGTTCACTTATTTTCACTTTAAATCCTTTATTTTGCATACAAATTATCAATAGTCATTGTTTTAACATTTTCATGATAAATTGTATTACAGACCTCCAAGATTGTAGGGATTACTCTTAAGCTTTTCATTCATCATGTTATCATTCTCATACATACTTTCATTATTTTATCACCTTTACCTATTAAATTCATTATTTGGGTAAATTATCATTTTGATCATATATAGCTTTTTATTTCCTTTTATATTAGTCCATTTTCACTTTTATTTCCATTCATATTTCACATTTTGTACTTTTATATCATTATTACCATTATATCCCTAGTATACTTTCGATTAAAATCTTCAAACCAGATATACAAGATGTGGACCCTACGGGTTCATAATAGTATAGTATAGTAGAAAATGATTTTGAAGAACCAATCCACCTCAGATCAGATCAGAATATAGCAAAACAGTCAGAACAGATACTATGGGTGATCATTATGATCCCACCATAGCAAAGTAAGTTGTCATAACTTGCACCGCGGTATAAGTATCCCTGTGGCTAGTCAATTATATCTTGAGCTAGATTAAACCGCCATAATACTACTAAGGGCAATATTCTTGCTCATTTTAGTATAATTTTCATATTTCTAACATTTCAATTTGCTTTTTCATTTTGTTTCAGTACATTGATCATACAATACTTTCTTGTCATGTCAGTACACTGTTCATACAATGCTTTCTTTTCAATTCGATTTTTTATCACTTTTACACATCTGAATTTTTCACTTGCTTTTATATTTCAGTACATTAATCACTTGATTTGTTTATTATTCTCATCCATTTCATGAGTGATTTACTTTTATTTTTTCATTCACTTACCAATTGACATTTTGTCACTTTTACACATTTTATGAATTATCTCATTATAATTTATTATTTTCACCCATTTATTAATTATTCACCATAATTCAACAATTTCATTTTCAAACATATTTATATAAATTCCATATTAATTAATACCATTACTTTAGTATACTTTTCAGTTTAGTCCTTAATTTTTTATATAATTGTAAAATTATCCTTTTTGCACATTAATTATAAAATTACCACTAATTTACTTATTTTCACTTCACATTAAATTTTTGGGATGCAAAATTATCAATTGGTCCTTATTTTGAATTTTTCATGTAAAATTATATTTTAATCCTTCCACTTCACAAAAGTTCATTGTTAGGCTGTTGACTCACTAAATTACCATTTTACCTTTTTTAATCATTATTTTATCATTTTTACTCATTGATCTCACTATTTGGGCAAAAATTATCATTTTATCCCTAAACTTTTCATTTCTTTTCAATTTAGCCTTTTTCATTCTAAACTTCATTTTTACTTTACATTTACACTTTTCATTCACATTTACAATTGTTTCTTTATTTTTCACACTTAAACTTTTATGTAAGTAAAAACTTCTATTTATTCCTTAAATTTCATTGCTTTACAATTTTATCCCTTTAATTCAATCTTATTTGTAATCTATTTTATATTTTATATTTTTAATTCATTATACTTTTATGGAACTACAATTTAGTTCCTAGAATAGTTGTATTACCATTTTATCCTTTTTTCTCAATGTTTTGCAAAATTACAATTTATCTTTAAACTTTTATTTTCTTTCATTTAAATCTCCCTTTTATTTTATTTTATGATCTTAGTTCTTTTTCAGCAGTTCAACTTCAATACATATCAATAATCAATATTATACACTTAATATACATTTTAATTAAAATATACACTAAGTATACTTATATACATATTAGGCCAACATAATTATTTTTCACGTATAATTTATTTTGATCCATTGAACACTTAATCCATCCAATTTGTGAATCATTATCATTATTTTACACTTGAATGATCATATATATTAAAAATAACTAAAGTAAACCTAATTATCCTATTCGGCTATCACAATTTCTCCACCTTAAATTTATTTTCTTTCATTTCTAATTAATTAAAACATCATCTTTAATCCTTTTAACCATTTCTATAACAACTATTTCAATTATTCATGCATGAATTATATACATGCTCAACATACATAATCACAAATCAAATTAAATCATTGGAAATTAAGGGATATTGTATCCACTTACCTTAGATTCACTTACTTCATACTTTAATCTTCTTCTTCTTCTTAGTGTTACTCCATCAATTATCATCCTTTCCTTTAAAAATCCTAAATGACCAATTATGTAAAGGTATAAAACCATCATTTTCTTTGCTCTAAAATTTAATCTAACATCATAAATGAACTTTACATACCTTAATTTATCTATATAAACCTTTATATAAAATTATAGAGCTTAATTTTTCATACCTCATTTTTGATACATAAACTTTAATCCTTGATTTCTCTTACTTATACTCCTTAAATTTGAGGTTAGAAGCTGAAATTACTTTAAAAGGCTTGATTTTGGAGAGAGATTAGAAGAGAGATGAAGAAAATGGTGGTTATGGAGTAAGAAGAAGAATTTAGCTTAAAGAAGAAGAAGAAGGAAGAAATTTTATGATCTCTCTAGTACTTTAAGATATTTTAGCTTTATATACCTTGGTTTAATAGGCTGGGGTGGTTAAACGAAAGTGGTTCGACTTAAGTTAAGCCTAAAATTGATTTTAAGGCCATTTAATGCAATCCAAATTATTTCTCTCTCTTTCCAATCTCAAATCCATTCAAAATCAATTTCATAATTTTTAAAATAATAAATTAAGTCTCCATGAAAAATTTTAGCTCAATTAGAGTCCATTGTTAATCTGGTTCACTCAAATCAATCCTATTAGTAAATTTTTTGTATTACCATAAAATCAAAATTTCACTATCAAATAATTCTAAATATTAATTAGAGCCTAACTAAAACTTTCAACAATTTTTAGAGATCCTTTGCTATTTTTAAAATCTCGATAAAACCCACGGTCAATTGATTACTATTTAAACCAAAATCATTATTTTTCTCTTACTTTTTATATTCAAACCTTTCTAAAAATATTTTCATAATTTTCAAAATATATTCATCAGGCTCCATGAATATTTTTAAGTCAATCAGAGACTATTTCCTGGCCTGGTTCACTTTTACCAGTCTAATAACCTAATTTTTTGTGTTAATGAAAAATTAATTTTTCTTTACCATATGATTCCACATCTCATTTAATGTAGATCTAAAAATTCTAGTGATTTTTAGAGGTTATTTGCTATTTTTAAAGTTTCGATCAAACCTTAATCAACCTGGCACTATTTAAATCGTAATTGTGACTTTTTCTTATTTTTAACTTTTGATGATTCATTTGATCTGATTTTCAATCCAAATTACATTATTGGACTCCTACTAGCCTCCTCTTTTCAATAGTCTAATAAAATATTTTTTGATTTTAGAAGATATTATTCACTCCGATGTCACTATTTACCATTGAAAAATACTATTTCTATAAGGCTCCAGTGTACATCCTAGAAGGAATTATGTACCTTTACAGTGCATTAGGAAGGTGATACAAAGAATTAAGTGCTTTGAGAGTAGTAAAGGAACTAAAGGGAATTTAATTAAAAGATCAAGGGCAAAACAGTCATTTCATATTAAGTCATACGTGTGCATAATTGAAAGAAGTATAGCATTGAGGGACTTAATTGAAAAGGAAGCATGTAAGTTTTATGGTAAAATAAGAAATAAAGGAAGTATGAGGAGTAAGATGCAATTTATTCAAGCTTGACAAATACACCAATGAAATAAGGAAAGGTGTGTTCCTAGATTTCTCTTAAATTATGAAGTAAAGCCAAGATATTTGTGCTCTTGATGGCCGGCCATTTCAAGGGACACAAACCTCCATTCTTTTCTAAAAAACCAGCCATTTTCTCTTAAGAAAATACCCAAATTTCAATTGTAAAGGTTGTAAAGAGAGAGAATTTAGGGGTTAAGCAATTTCAAGGTAAAAATTTTTACTTGTTTTCTTCTATTTGTTTTATATGATAAAACTTAAATTGAAGGATCTAAGTGTATGTTGATATATATGATTCATCCTATGAAGAAATAAGGGAAGGAAAGAGCAAATAGAAGGAAGTAGAGAGAAAGAAGTTAAAGAAAGTAATATTAGTGCACCAATAAGGTATGGGAACTTTTTATCTCAAGTATATGTGTATGGCCATTTTTGAGGTAAAATGTATATGTAATAGAGGTCATAATGAAGTATTAATATGAATATTGACCTTAAAATCTGATGGGAACTGAATTGGCAAAGGAATCCTTAAGATATCTAAAATATGTCTTATGATATATTAGACCTACCCGGACTGCTTTGGCTATATCTCAAGATAGAGAGATGAAAATTAAGTGATTCTAGTTGCTATATAATCTAGACTTATATACCTATATTTCAGATGAAGAACAAAAAAACTGAATCACCTTGTATGATGATGAAAATTGGATTTTAATTCTATTTATGGCTATTGCCCTATCAATGAGAGCAATCTATGGTTTTTGTTGAATGTTTTGAGATATACAGGTTGGATTGGAGTTATTTTTATTTTTGAAAACTAGAGACATAGGGGAACAACTTTGTATAAGGACACTTTGGCTAAACATGATGTTTTATAAGTCTAAAAGTGTGTACAATTCATGACTGGAAATCTATCTTTTGGTAGAATGGACCTTACGGTCAGCAGGTTTGAGCTAATGATTGTGAGGTATTCCACTTTTTAACCTAAAATCTCATATACACCTATGTCATGGTCATAAGATATTTAGTATTGATCGTAACCCCCTCCCATGACTTTAGGTCATGGTTAACACCTTTTAGTAATGACCATGAGGTGTTATGGGCTCAGTCTAGAACCAAAATGACACCTATCTCATGATCATTAGGTATTACCTAATGATCATGAATCTCTCTGTTCCTCTTTGAAGTTGAATTTAAGTTTTAAATGAATACCAATGTTAGTTTAAACCTTTCTAAACATAGTTAGAGCACTCTAATTAGTTTCTTACGTAATTACATTTTGATCCTTTTTTACTTATTTGATTGTTCTAATCTTTTTAATTATCTTTTTACCCTCTAGTTATCACATAATTATATTTTTTCCCTTTCTAAATCTATTATTCATTTTTATCATAATACTTTTTATTTATTCACATTTGTGACATCTTTCATGTATAAATTATCACTTACTTTTTGTTTCCTTGCATATTTACAAATTTTCCTTCCTAAAGTATTAACTACATTTTTTCATATTTAATCATCTTTATGGCTTTCTTTATGCGTTGTTTACAATTTTATCCCCATTTTCTCATATATTTACAATTTTACCCTTTTTACAATTATTAATCACATTTGTCTCATTATTTCTTGTTTCATTAACTTTATGGCATTCTATATGCATGATTTGTCATTTAATTCTTATTTTATTATATATTTAACATTTTATCCCTAATTTATCACTAAATTACATTTCTACCCTTTTGAATATATTACTCTCATTTTCACCTTATCTTTAATTTATTTATTTTGATGACATCTTTTATGTAAAATTTACCACTTTATCTTTAATATTTTGCATAATTATAATTTTATCCCTAGTGGTGACTAGTGAAAATTTTCAAATTGGATATACAAGATAAGGGCTCTAATGATGCAAATGGGCTAGATAGGTCGCATGCTTAATGCGATACTGCTGCTTCAGCATAGGTGAAGGGATCACGTGTTTAATGCAATATTGCTACCCCACCATAAGTTATATGCCAACTACTCCTCAATGTGTGAATAAATCAAATCTCATGGTGGTACCACAGTATATGTGTGCCTATGGCTGGCCATTATATCTTAGGATCCTAGATTATCTACTGTACACTAAGGGAAACTATTTATTTCATAGTATGTTATATTTCTACATCAATCTTTATATTATTACTACTATATATCATATTATTTATTCTCATTCTTTATGAATTAATCCATATTACATATGAAATCATAACATACATGATAAATAACATCCAAATATAGTGAAAATATAACATTTCCATAGGGTATACCATTTGGCCTTAATGAGAACTCATGCATTCCATGTGTTTTATTATTCTTTCTCATGCCATATACATTTCAAAGGCCTTGTTACGCATTCTTATATTGTCATTTTACTTTGGTAACTCTTAGTTACCTTAAATACAACCATTATGTTTACTAGTACATAATTATGTCTACATATTATTTTTAATTCTAATCAATTCTATTGCATTTTTATCCATTATATGATCTATTTTACATTAATTATGTAATTAATTATCAACCTAATTCACATTATGCTTTAGTACCTAATTTGGCCATCATGGAATTTCTCACTCTTAAAGTGTTTTCGTCACTAATTTACATTTATTTCGTATTGGTTCATCATTTTACAAAGTTATCTTAGATCATTTCACATTTCCACTCAAATTTATATAGTTACATAATAATACATCCTTATGTTCACATATTCAACGTTATATCCATATATTATTTCACAATCAATTTAATTAAGTTAGGTTTATTCAATCTAATATTACACATTTTATGCTTAATATACCAAATAACTTTAAATTATCATAATATATAATATAATTCTTCATTCTAAATTTAACTTCTTCCTCATTTATTACTTATTTCATGTTAAGTCATCATTTTATGATGTTATCTTTAATTATTTCCCATTTTCCTTTAATTTTATATGGTTGCATAATGTAATTTTCATGTAAAATTCAAGAATCAAATGAAACTAAGTGTAGTTTTTGTATCCATTAACCTTAGAATAGCTTAAAATCCCTTAGTCTTCCTTTTTCCTTCTTTTATCCTCATTTCTTTTCTCTTTTACTTTGACTTCTTCTTTTGGCCAAAATTGTAAAGGAGAAATTAGTGAGTTTATGCTCTAAATTTAAACATCTAATTGTTACTAAATAATCTTACTCATAAATCTCTTTAAACTTATAATAAAATTCCTAATTAAATCAAACAAAAACTCAAGAATTTACCTATTTAAGCTACATTTTCTCACTAAAAATCTTGCACTTCCAAGTTTTTTTGTGCAATAAAATAATTTCCATGTTAAAGAGTATATTTTTTAGTGTGTATGGATGATATTAGTGCTTGAGATATGGTGAAAGAAAAGAGAAATGAATAAAAAATTGTAGAGAGGGCTTTATATGATAAGTTCAGATTTTAAAGAAGAAAAAAAGGGAATATTATAAAATTTCAGGTGGAATTATAGAGGACTCTAGACCCCTCTAGGATGCCCTTATTCCTACCAAACTAATGGCCAAGATTTCTCCATTTACTATTTAATCTAATAGCTTATTTTTAAGCCACTTGTTATGATTTCATTGATTTTTACACTTTTTTATTGCTATTATGATGTATGTAATTGATCACGAATCATTTTTTAATGATAATTATACCCTTGGATGATTTAAATATGGCATTTAATTCTACTAATTAATTTAACATTGATTTTTCATTATGTTTTTGAAATTGATGTTTCACTTATGATAATGCTATAAAATTTTGGCCTATATGCAATAACATATGAAAAAGCATATGGTTAAAATTTAAAGTCATTTTGACATTATTTAAATGTACTTCTAACTTTGGAGGAAAAATCAGTAAGTTCGAATCTTAAAATTCTAAAATAATAAAAAAATTTATTTTTCACTTTTAATAGCTCACTTATGCTATTTCTAATGGATTTATATGATCAGAATAATTTTAGACGTCTACAAAGTATTTATGAGTTCGATTAAATTTTTGATCAACCTTTCTATGGTATCAAGAAAAATCTTCATTGTTTGTTTTAAGGAGATATTTAAGCTCAATTTTAACTCAAATTATACCATCAGACTTTTTTTAATATTTATTTTCTCATTTAAGGGTTAATTTAAACTTTTCACTAGGTCACCCATCCTTGGATTTTCCTTGCCTGAGCATATTTAACACTTATGCACTTTTGAATTTTCCTATACTAATTTATTTTAATTACTTTGAAAATAATCCTAGGGTTACTATTCATGCTCCAAAATGTACCATGCATGTCAAATGAAAATTTTAAGGAGTTACATGAATGCAAGACTCTTTCTACAATTACTAACTTACCTTTTTTTTTAACTTAATACTTCTTTTTCTTTGTTTTGCTTTTCAAAGCTTCCAATAAAACTCAAGTTTTAAAGTGAAATGAGAAAAGGCAAAAAGAAGAAACTAATTTTAAAAATGGCATTTCTTGCTCTTTAACTAGTTGGTATTCTCACCAATGGTAGATTTTTACCTAAATTCAACTTTACACATTCCAAAAGCTTATTTGTTAACTTGCTATTGGTTGCTTTATTAAACCCTTATACAATATCTCTTTACTCAATAATATTTTTTATTACTATTTACCCTTAAACACCTATTTTCATTTTAATTAGACAACACACACTCAATTTATAATTTACATAATTTAATAAATTCCCAAGATAAACTTGTAAATACCAATTACATCCCCAATCTTACTAGGGCATCCATAGGGCTTATATATATAATTTGGAAATAGTGGAAAGTGTGATAATATATAATGTAAGTTAGAAAATTTATTTTCCCTTAGTATATAGTGGTCAAACTAAAAGTATAGGATATGATGGTTAGCTATAGGGATAGGTGTTATGGTAAAATGATGAGTTGAATCTAGATTGTAGACCACTGCTGGTCTATCTAGTTATGATATATGTATTAGAATGCCAGTTGAGGTGTTGATCACACCATGTGGTTACGACATTATATTTTAAGATATTGGGATCCTCCTTATGTATATCAGATTTAAGAGTTTTTACTAGTTACTGCTATGGGCAAATGTGTAATTAAATAATAAAAAGAGGATTAAAGTGAATTAAGTGAGAAAGAATAGTAAAAATATGAATAAAAGATGATAAAATGTGACAAGAGTAGTTAAGTGAATAATAGTGGCAAATATGTAAATAAGTGGTAAAAAAGGATAATAATGTAAATAAAATTTAAAATATAGTAAAGAGGGATAAAATGGTAAAAAAGGATGAAAATGTGTAAAAGGTAAAGGGACTGAAACATAAATTGAAAGGTAAAAATATATTAAATTATATAAAAGGGAAAACATGTAAAATTAGTATTGAAATTGGAGAAAAATATGATAATATGAGAAACTAGGGTCTAAAGTGAAAATTTGGCATAAAAAGTAAGATTAACAAGAAAAAAGTGGAAATAATTAGTAACAAGGACTAAATAGCAAATTATGACGTCAAATAAGAACCTTAAAGAAATAAGAAAAAAGAAATAGTAAGAACATACATTAATGAATAATGTAATAATAATAATGAATTATGAAATAAAAATATATTAATAAAAAATAATAAAATGAATATAAGTAATAAACTATTTTATGTACAATAAGATTTTATGTAGTGTATCCACCACTAAGTAACAAGAATGTTTAGTGTATGGTTTTGTTTGATTACGTGCAGGGGACAGGTGACAAGAGCAAATTGTAGCAAGAATATATATTAACTGGCATGTAAACACACATGCACACACACATGCTCGTCGTATGTATGTGTGCATGTGTGTGTGCTATACATAAGTGTGATTGGATATGGATGAATTATGGAATTTGTGATGTTGAAGATTGGGTGATAAATGATTGATTATTTTGGGAGTGTTTTTGAAACTTTTTCTTATAGAAGGGTAGAAATCGGTTATAGCTATTGTGCTAACTAAATTTTTAATAAATTTTCAGCAATAAAAATGACATAGGTTGTGTGTAAGGAATGCATATCCTAAATATGAATTAAACAAGTTAAGATTTGGATAATGAAGTAATACTAAGATAATTAAGTAAATAATCAAATAATTATGCATACTGCTGACATTATGATGCTTCAACATTTGGATGGGTGTCCTAGTGAAGTGTGTCACAAATCATTTACTGGAAGTGCTAAAGCACTAGGCTAGACAAATAAGAGTCTCAAAATCAAAGATACCATAATGTTGCTAGAGCAGTCATAAACCTTTTTAGGCATGCCTATTATCCAGATTTGGGACCTATAATGAGTCAAAATACAGATAATAAGAACTGCAAGATATCAAAATATTGTATCAACTAGAGAAACCTCGAAAGGCGTCATTTGAGAGACATAAGTCTCAAAATCATATTTCTAGTTTGGAGATATTGAGGTATCAAGGTAATGACACTATTTAATGTCAATGGAGCAGCTACGGTATCCTTATATGCATGTCTATTTACCCACAACCTAGAGTTTAGTAGGCCATATTATCAGGTACTATCAGAACATCTTGAAATCTTAACTAATTCACAGTTCAAGTCATTATTCAAACATGTGTTCAAATAACTATACTTAATAGTCAAGCTTCACAATATATACATTTTCAAACATGTATCAGATATGCTCATCAACATGATAACATGCTTGTTTATAGTCAATTTACTTCACATAATCCATATGCTTTTTCATTTATTTATGCAGTAGGCTTACATCTTTAATTATTGCATTAAAACTCATCTTAAACACATAATTCACTAAACATGTATCTTGTATCTTTATATTTTAATGCATTATCATGTATTTCAAGTATATTAATTCATAATATAATATTATATATGTGTTTATAAAGTTTCATTAACACTTGAGAAGATTTGAGTAGGATTCAATAACATTCGGGAGCAAAATTTTTATAATCGGATAAAATCAGGGGAGGTCACAGCTGTCAAGTTTCATGTAACAACTATATGGGTTAATTTTTGGTGAAATTTAAGTTATATAATGAATGTTACATGACTGTTTAATTATTCTTGACAACTATGTTATGCCTAGCATTTCTAAATTTCTGGTGATAGATTCCTTAGGCCTTTTTATGATCATTTTTGGATAGGTAAATGCCATTTTTGGTAAAATGATCTTCTTAACATTTCTGGGGCATATTTTAGGTTGTTACACTTTCACTAAGATTTCCAATAGCTATCTCAAATTTAAGTTGATTATGTTTCACCTTTTCTTCATAAAAAGGGGATCAAACAATTCCTAATCATGGTCTTTGTAAATCATATCATCCTATAGACACTAGGTTTTGAGCTAACTTCTAATCAGAGTTACTCGATAAAGATTATGTTTCTGTAAAATAGCTAGAGATTGAAAAAAAAGAGGATCCGTGTTTTTTTTCAAAAAGAAAAAATTGATATCAAAAAATGATTTATGACTGCTCTCCTTTGAAATTTTTGGTGCCTTAAGAAGGGGTATTTTCTCAGGGCTTCCATTTTCTAAAATTAAAAAGGGTAGATTAAATAAAAATTATAATGAAAAACAAATAATTAAAAATAAAAAATAATTAATTCAAATTAATAAAAATAATAATGAAAATATGTAAAGAAAAAAGGAAAAAAAGAGAGAAAAAAGAAGAGATAGATTAATTAACTAATGTAAGATAATAGGAAAATCATGAAAGGAAATTAAATGATAAAAGTAAAACAAAAAAATAAAATAAAATAAAATAAGAGGATAAAAGGAAGTAGAGGAAATCTAACAAAAATCAAGGAGTATAAGAGAAATCAAAAGCAAGTAAAGGAGTATAAGAGAGACAAACTAGCAAACGGCAAGAAATGAAAGAACAAAAACGAGACGTACTAGACACACAGAGCACAAATCAACCAATTTTCTTACTTTTCCCAGAAAAAATTGAGAGGGAGAAAGGAAAAGAAGAGCTATTTCAACGCTCGAGTTCTCTTAATTTTAGGGCAACAAATCCAAGGGTAACTTTCACTAGCCTCTCAAATCCCATTTAACCTAATATCACTTTATGTGTAGTTGGTTTTATGTAGTTTTCTATTTAGGTGGCATTTTTAAATCATTTTGATTACTTGATTTGAGTTTGTGAGTTGATTATTTCTCTCTTTGTTGTGATTTATTGTTATTTTCAGTCATTAATCAATAAAAAACCATTTAAAATCATAGAGAGTTGGTGTAAGTTATTTCATCAGTTTTTTCTTTTCTTCTACTACTCATCTTCTTCGCTTCTCTATGCCTTAATTTTTAATTTTCTTAATTTCTTGATTTTATGTTTTAAGTGTCAATTTTGGATTTCTTCTGCTGGATAGTTGGTTTTTATTGATTTTCTGCATCAATCATCTCTTTCCTTGTCATTTTTTTGGCTCAAATCTTTAATTTTTATTCTTGAGCTATAACTCTACATCCCACCGTGATCAACAAGAAGGCCACTGAAGATGTTCATAACTCTGACGAGCAACGACTATCCCCATCGCCTGATCCAGCTGCCAATCATTCCTTTTCTAGTACCTATCCTTACACTGCTACCCGTCACTCCTTCTATCATTGTAGTGCCTTGTATGGTTGTTGCAAACTTCTCTTTCCCTTTTTGTTTTTGTCATTTCACTACAAGAAAAATGACCTTTAAGGACCAAAAATCTGGTCCTTAAAAGTGCAAAACTGGTCCTTAAAGGTCAATAGGGACCAGAAATCTAGTCCTTATAGGCTCCGCTGGTAATGACTAACCAGGATCAGATATTGTATCTAGACCTTAAAAGTTATTAAGGAATAGAAAAATTCTAGTCCCTGAAAAGCATTAAGGACTAATTTTCTTGTCTTAATTAATGATCCTCACGTGACCCATACAACCTCTAGGGACCAAAAATCTAGTCCCTAAAACATTTTAAGGACTAGAAATAACTGGTCCCTAGAAACTATCAAAGACCAGTTTTTTTGTCCCAAATAATTAGCTCATGTGACTAATCAAACTTTTTAATGACCAGAAATTTGGTCCCAAAAATTCTAAGAGGACAATTTTATCCCTTCTCTGTTTTGATTTTGGACCAGCTTTTAAAGACCATTGTAATAAGGTAACTAAAAAATTAATAAAGACCAATATTTTAATCCTTAATTTGGTCACTAAAAGGTAAATGATTGCTATTGATTTTAAAATAAATAATTTTTTTAATCTTGTAAATTTAATTGTATTATATATATAATTCATAAATAATACACATATATACACAATAAGCCCAACATTTCTTGTATATATATAATTTGTAATGAATACAAATGCAGAGTTAACATCTAAAAAACCATTATATGAATAAAAATATTATTTATACAACCCTTTTCCAAAAAAATTAATAACTAGCAAAAATGCAGTCCCTCTTTGCCGATAGTCTTTGGCTAGTACTTTAGTAGCTTGCAAGGCTTCCTGCATACTAGCTCCAGAGGTAATCACTGCACAAACTATGGCACCAGCAAAGGAACCAGCTAGTGATGTGTTTTCCTGTATCATAACATGCAAAAGTATAAACATTTTGTAGAAAAAATAACTTACAATAAAAAAAATGTTACATAAATATGCTTAATTAGTCAACAAAGTTCAAGTGACTTGCAATTAAACAAAGAAACAGAGAGTTTTAGATACAATGGATGCCAACATTCAAACAAATCCTCACAAGTTAAAAACTCACTTAAACTAAATGATTAAATAAATAAATAAATAACAAAAAAAGTGATCATTAACTTTTTGCTCAATAAATTTATTTTCAACGACATATAAAGATGATCATTAATGAAAAGAAAAACAACAAAGAGCACTAAGGAGCAAGGGACACCTGAGAAGTATTAAATTTGTGAACTTTTGTACACTGTAGAATAAGAGACACCTTAAAATGCCACACCTACCTCATTTTTAGTTAAGTTTGGCTCTGCTAGCTGTTATAAATAGAACAAAAATAACATCATTAGATTATTTTAATTACAAAATAGAAAATTTTGCATTGAATATCTGCAAGCATGATTTGTTAACAAGGTCTGAGCTCGTTCAACAACCTAGGTTATCCAAGCAACATTTTTCAGTCTAGTGGCAAGCTATTTAGCTAGTGATTCTCCACACTATTTGCCCAACAAACATATAATCCAGTCAGCTGCATAAAAAAGCTTTCTTTTCAATGAGAAAAAGCCAAACATGTACTTGATGAATTATAAATATCAATGGCTTGAAAGCTCATGTTTCCAACCCAAAATTTGGGATTAAAAGAACTATCTATTAGTTGACTTAAAATTATCTTCAAGACTGGTGGTGGTGGAATCTTTCCTTCCCACAGATGATTTAGCATACATAATGCACAACCATTCTTTCTCCAATTCATAATCATGGTCCATTACAATTGGAATATGCTAGTGACCTTTCTTTGATTCCCATGTAATGTTGCTCGTGCACATAGATAGACATTTGATCTTTTAGCTTCAAACTTTAAAGATAATTCACAAACACAAAAAAATGGTTCATATTATGTAATCTATATCATTAGGACTAAAGCATGCCATTAGCTGTTTTCACCAGAATTACAACAGAGAAACAAAAAAGCATGTAAAAAACTAGGCCAGCATCTTTAAAAATAAAATATACCTTACATCAACAAAAGATAGACACTTTTAAGATAATAATAAGTAATAACTAAAATCTTAAATGTATCACTTTCCAATAAGCAGCATTGATGTCTGGGGAAAATGCCATAGGAATCTCTAAGGAAAATGCCAGAGTAGATGAAGGAAAAATTTAAAAATGAAGGATATAAAATTTTAATACTTAAGTAATAATATACACACCTAATGAATTGCAAGAATTGTTACTGCTACCTTCTATTCTATACAGCTTCTTGAAGGAACAAAGAAGGAAATCGAAAATAATGTCTAATTAACTGAAAAACTTATGTTTGATTTGTTTAATTTTAGAATAATGTTCTTTTGCTCAAGCCTTAATGTCATCACATTTCCTAGACCTCTAGAAGTATGCTAGTTTGTTACCTGGAAAACTATATGCCAGGCTACTCCTTCTACCTTCTCAATTGGCTTGACATGATTCAAGAAATCAATTGGTTTCCTCTCTGAGGAGCATAAAAGAAACCCAATCACACCACTGCACACAACCAAAGAAACACAACACCAATATCATTCACAGTATATCAGACTTCACAAGAATTTCGTAACAGCAACATCTTATAATTGGTCATTTCAATTTTATCCAAGAAATAAAGCAAATGAAGGTTAATTTCCAACAATATCATCAATTGATGATGATCTATAATATTGCACAATGCTATAATTTTTAAATAACCCATAAGTGATTTAACAATTGAAATGATTATAGGTGCTGATTTAACAATTGAAAGAGTCAAAAATTACCTGTAAACTGGATCGGCATCACTAGCACTTGCATCCAAAACTTGAACAAGACATGAAAGCACCAAATAGAAATTGATCGAATGCTAATCCACCTTCTAAATTAGAAATTGTAAGAAAGTTAAACTTTAAACCAATTTCAAAAAAATGTCATAAGAGATATCTAAAGAATAGCTACTGAATAAGTACAATTATTTGCATTGACATCAGTCCTTAATCATTCTTTTACCGAAATGCAGAGAAAGGGCAACAAAGAATATGAAGAAGATGAAAAGGTAAAGTATGTTATTTTAAATTTGTTTCATTTAACAATTTTCTTTTTCTTTTTCTTTTTTTAATAGCATTTATCATCTCCTGAAAAGATTTCACTCATCTGGTTAATTGGCAAGTAGCTCTAAGGTTGTTCGTTTATGAGTATGAAAATCACAACTCTGAAATCAATTATCTAAGAGAACAATTATACTTAATAAACATCCAAGATTAATATCAGCAATTTCTCATCTATCTATCTATCTATCTATCTATCTATCTATCTATCTATCTATCTATCTATCTATCTATCTATCTATCTATCTATCTATCTATCTATCTATCTATCTATCTATCTATCTATCTATCTATCTATCTATCTATCTATCTATCTATCTATCTATCTATCTATCTATCTATCTATCTATCTATCTATCTATCTATCTATCTATCTATCTATCTATCTATCTATCTATCTATCTATCTATCTATCTATCTATCTATCTATCTATCTATCTATCTATCTATCTATCTATCTATCTATCTATCTATCTATCTATCTATCTATCTATCTATCTATCTATCTATCTATCTATCTATCTATCTATCTATCTATCTATCTATCTATCTATCTATCTATCTATCTATCTATCTATCTATCTATCTATCTATCTATCTATCTATCTATCTATCTATCTATCTATCTATCTATCTATCTATCTATCTATCTATCTATCTATCTATCTATCTATCTATCTATCTATCTATCTATCTATCTATCTATCTATCTATCTATCTATCTATCTATCTATCTATCTATCTATCTATCTATCTATCTATCTATCTATCTATCTATCTATCTATCTATCTATCTATCTATCTATCTATCTATCTATCTATCTATCTATCTATCTATCTATCTATCTATCTATCTATCTATCTATCTATCTATCTATCTATCTATCTATCTATCTATCTATCTATCTATCTATCTATCTATCTATCTATCTATCTATCTATCTATCTATCTATCTATCTATCTATCTATCTATCTATCTATCTATCTATCTATCTATCTATCTATCTATCCTCCCATTCATATCCAGTAGCAATAGGCATTACATCCTCAACTTTCTTCTTCAAAGCATACACTAAACACAAAAAGAATTTCACATTATTTACTCATCAAATAAATATACTAGTACTTGAGCCGACACCTAATGACAAACCACTTATATGCTTAATGTATTTTTAATTATAAGTTAAATCCAATTCATCAAAATTAGACATAAACACAATCTGAGAAAAGTTTGCTTTTACAAATGGCACACATATGTATTTTCCTATCCATGCTAATAATTGATCATTTTCTTCTTAATATGAGTTTGGTGTAGCATTAACAGCTATAAAATTACAACACCTATAATCAAATCTTCTTTTAAAATACCTAAATAATGTAACTTCTCAGCAAAAAATAGGACAAAAAAATACATTTAAAAATTACGCAGGCATGTGCCTATTCATCATCCATTGTAAAACAAAATGCAAAATAAAATAAATTTTAAGGAACCATACATTATGTAGACATATTCTATTATCTCTATGAGAGACCTATAAATATTGAGAGAAGAACCTGATTTGCTGAAAAAGCAATTGAAAAGAGAAACTGAAGTCGAAGGGGAAATACAGGGCTGCTTGGGAGAAGCAAACCAGGCACACTGAAGACAAAAGTAGATAAATAGGGATTTACAACTTCAGGACAACCATCTTCATCCTCTAGCTTAGAGAAGACAACAAGTAGAACAATATGAAAATAGAAAAGAAATTTAGGGAAAAATGGTTAAAGAGAACCAAATTGGTTACCTATTTTATAGAGTTAATTTGAATAAAATTAGATAAAGAGAACCAAGTTGACATTATGAAGTTACATTTACATTCGAACCAAAAACACATATTAGATCTTAAATAGATTTCAAAATAAAGAATAAGTTACCGTGAAATTGGAGATCCACCAGTAATTCTCGGACATAGAAGTGCCTCTACCATAGATGGTGGCTGTAGCATCGTCGACGCTTTGTGATGGGGCTAAGCTATATTTAACTCGAGAAAATTGGCAATGACATTAGTGATTTTTGACTTTGAATCCTTAGAAGCGATGGATGATGACTTTAGATTGCCTTTGCAATGGCATCCGAGGTTACTAGAGGCGGTTGATATCGGCTGGATTAAGGTCTTATCAAGAACATCATTTTTGCCCTATAAAATGATGCACCGGTGAGAAAAGCAAAGAAGTGCCTCAATATTCATTTTTCTAACTTCTCGTTTTATTTTCCTTTCAGCTTGAATGGATACGCTAGCCATGGCGGTGCCCTATGGTGAAGGATGCGACATCAGAAGTTGAGCCAGAGGGAGAGAGGAGGGCAAAAAACTTATGAATCCATGACTTTTTTTTTATTTTTCCCTCTTATGTTTTATTAAAATATATAGTTTAGAATTAAGTACCGTGCTTTTGTCCCGCTCAAACAAAAAGTTTTAAGGACCACATTTGAAAGGTTTCTAGGACTAGATTAAGTTTAGTCTTTAAAAAATTAAAAGAAACTAAGGTTAGGGACCATATAAAAAACTGGTCTTTATTTGTACATTTTCAAGGACCAAATTTTCATCTCATCCTTAAAAAGTGCTCATTAAAACCTTTTTTCTTGTAGTGTGCATGTTAATGACATCATTTTATGTGCAACCCTTAATTATGTCCCTGTTTCCCTTCTAATGTCCATGCATGTATGCTTCACTTACCTCATATTGTGTCCCTCAAGTTTCTTAGTTGAAAAATGGTTGTTTCATATTTCATTAATTATTTTACAACTTGCTTATGTAATATACATCATAATACAATTGTGAGCATAGATTGGTTAACCAGTCCATTAGCAAAAAAATTAATAAGTCCGTTAATATTAATTTTTTAAAATCACTAATCGTATACCTATCCGTTGCATTTGGTTAATCAATCCATTGATTTTAATTTTTTGATTTGACTAACCAATATTTTTCGATTAACCATTAAAATTTATAACATAAAATTATTAAAAAAATTAGATAAAATTCAATTCAATTTCAAATGTGTAAAGTAATTTAATATAAAAATTACGTAACAAACATAATTTAAGTCAAATAAAATTTTGAATAATATTAAATGTTATAACATAAACTTTAAAATATAAGAAAATATAATTAAATGCTATTAAGTAAAATATGAACACTAATATATGATAAAAAATAATATATATAAAAGTTAATTGGATACTATAATTAAATATTACTATATAATTAAAGAGAATGACATAATATAAATTTAGTTTAAATATTATATAAATTTTATAGAAAAATATAAAAAACTAAGGTGTAAAAATAAAAATATATTTTAAATATATCTTAAAATATTATTTTATGTAAATTTTAGAGAGAAATAGAAAAAATTGAAGATATAAAAATTAAAATATTATATATATATATATGAACTAGTTAACCGTAGACTAACGGTTAATCGGTACCTAAAAACTTAAACCGTAACCATTAACAAAAAATATAAAAATTAAAAATCATAACTGAGTCTATCGAATTGGTAGACGATAAAAATCGAGTCGATTTTGGATCAATTTTACGATTAACGATATTTTCGATTTTTTGCTCACTCCTAATAATTATACCTCGTTAATATAATTTTGATGATAATTGCTTACTTGTGTTAACATGACAACATATTATTATTATTATTATTATTATTATTATTATTATTATTATTATTATTGTTATTGTTATTGTTGTTGTTTTATATTTATTTCGTGCATTATTTGTTATTTCATGTTAATTCATTTTAATATTGTATTTATACAATATGTCTCCTGTAATTTATTGTGTTAATATTATTGTGCATAACTTATCGCTTCATTCTATTTTTTTTATGTTCATATTACATGTGTTAATACTATTTGTTGTTAATTTTTATGGTTTGAATTTGCTTACTTTTTCTTTTTTAAATTGATACTTAGCTATCTTTACTATTCATCTTAATTTTTGTTAATCTATCATTAATTCTGTAATTATTAATATTATTTTTATAATGTGAACTATATATTCCTTACATATTATATTTTCATTTGTATTGTTATTATTATCATCTTTATTGCCGTATAATTTTTAGTATGCTATATTTGTTTTGTTTAACTAATTATTTATTTATTTTTGTTGCATTTCTAAAAATGTTATATTTGTTTTAGCTTAATTTTTTAATTATGTTTAGTGAAATTTTAATACTTTTTTTTAGTACTTTTGTTTATTTTTTGCTTAGTTTCTTTTGGTTAGTATTCAATCTTTTTAGTTTTAATTTTAGATTCATCTAACTCATGTTTTACTTTTAGCTTTACTTTATTTTGCTTTTCTTTTTGGTCAATTGTTTTGGTTGGTTTTATCAATTACTTTTTGCATGTTAGCTCAGTTTTTTCCTGACGTTATTCCAGTTTTGCATAATTTTGAACTTTATTTTGTAATTGCTTGTTTAGAATTCTTGAATGGCAATAAAGTAATTATTTGTTTAGTGAAATTTATTTTCTAATTTAGTTTCAACTAGATTAATATTTGTTAGTTTCCTATTATTGTGAACAAAGGCCCATTTTCTTGATGTTATTCCTGCTTTGAATAATTTAGAAGACCTTGGTAGTTTTACGTTACCTTGTGAATTACGAGAGAATTTTGCTGGACATGCTTTATGTGACTTGGGTGCTGGTATCAATTTAATACCTTATTCAATTTGCAGGAAATTAAACTTAGGTAATCTTAAGGAGACCTAAATGGCACTATAATTAGCGGATAGATCCGTAAAGAGGCCAAATGGTATCATTGAAGATTTATTGGTAAATGTAGGAAATTTTTTATTTCCAGTTAATTTTTTGGTAATGGATATGGAGGAGGATCAAAAAGTGCCATTAATAGTAGGATGATCATTGATGAATACAATAAAAGCTTTAATAGATGTACTTGGATAAACTATTACTTTAATGTTTAATAAGGAGGAAATGGTTTTTAATGTTAATAAAGTGATAAAACACCCTTTTTATGACTTTGAAGAATCCATTTATTTTGTAGATAGTATTGAAGAATGTGTAGAGGAAAAGCATGAAAAATTTTATTAAATGATGAGTTTCATGATTGTTTGATGGATTCAAGGAACAAGAAGGATATGGAAAAGCAAGAAAAAGAGCTGATACAAGATTTAAAAAGCGAGCATAGTGAAGGAATAAAGGAGGATGAATAGTCCCCTCCTATGAGAGAAAATCACTCTGAACTCAAAACTCTTCCTTTACATTTAAAATATGTATTCTTAGAGGAAAATGCAAAACCTATAATTATTTCTTCACTTTTGTCAGGTTTAGTAGAAGAAATGCCAGTAGAGATCTTAAAGAAGCATAAAAGAGCAATAAGATGGCAAACTTCAAATTTGAAGGGAATTAGCCCCAGTTATTATACACACCAAATTCCAATAAAGTTGGATTTCAAGCCAGTAGTACAACCTTAAAGAAGACTTAACCTAGCTATACAAAAAGTGATGAAAAGGAAGGTATTAAAACTACTCGATGTAGGTATTATCTATCCCATTTCTAATAGTAGTTGGATGAGTCTTGTGCAATGTGTGCCTAAAAAGGGAGGTATGACTGTGGTAACTAATGAAAATAATCCCAACACGAACTATAACAGGATGGAGAGTGTGTAATGATTATAGAAGATTAAATAGTGCCACTAGAAAAGACCATTTCCCTTTGCCTTTTATTGATAAAATGCTAGAAAGATTAGCTAGCAATAGGTTTTACTATTTTTTAAATGGTTATTCAAGGTATATGCAAATTCCTATAGCTTTAGAAGACCAAGAAAATACCACCTTTACATGCTCTTATGGTATATTTGCCTATAAGATAATGCCTTTCAATCTTTGTAACACCTAATCTACTTTTTCAAGATGCATGATGACCATATTTCATGATTTTATTAAACAATTCATGGAATTTTTTATGGATGATTTTACTTTATATGGTCATGATTTTGATTCAAGTTTATCTAATCTAGCATTGGTTTTGAAAAGATGTGAAGAAACTAATTTGGTTCTTAATTGGGAGAAATGTCATTTTATGGTAAGGAAGGGAATTGTTTTAGGGTATAAAATTTTTGAAAATGGTATTGAGGTTGACAAAGCAAAGGTAGAGGTAATTGCAAAATTGTCTCCTCCTATAAATGTTAAAGGAATTAGAAGTTTTCTTGGTCATGCTGGGTTTTATAGTCGGTTTATTAAGGATTTTTCTAACATAGCTAAACCATTTTTCAATTTACTGCTTAAAGATGTTGCATTTAACTTTGATGATGAGTGTTTGCATGCTTTTAACCAAATAAAGAACATGTTAATTACAACATTTGTCATAGCATCATCAAACTGGAACTTGCCTTTTGAAATCATGTGTGATGCTAGTGACTTTGTAGTAGGAGCACTTTTAGGGCAAAAAAAAGGAGAAATTTTTTCATATCATTTATTATGCCAGTCCCACACTCATAGGAGCACAAGTGAACTATACCACCATAGAAAAAGGAGTTTTTGGCAATAGTATTTAGTTTTGAAAAGTTTAGACCATATCTCATTGGTTCTAAAGTGATAGTGTGGTTGAATCACGCAAGACTTCGACATCTCTTCGCTAAGAAGGATTCCAAATTGAGGCTTGTTAGATGGATTTTGTTACTTCAGGAATTTGATGTAAAGATAAAAGATAAAAAAGGAGAAAAATTTTTTGTAGCTGACCATCTATCTAGAATGGATTATGCTCATATAGAAGAGGAAGAAATTTCTGATTTATTTCCTGATGAACATATTTATGCTTTATATATGTATGCAAATTATATTACTTGGTATGCTAATATAGCTAATTTTCTTGCAGGAGGATATCTTCCGAAAGATTTCACTTTGCAGCAAAAGAAAAAGCTTTAAGTAGATGCCAAGCACTATCTTTGGGTTAATCCATACCTCATCAAGATTTTTCTGGATCAAGTGCTTAGATGATGCATTCCAGAAGAGGAACAAGAAGATATATTAAGGCAATGTTATGGAGAAGAGGTTGGAGGTCACCACGGGCCAAATCGAACAATCTAGAAAAATCTTCAATCAGGTTTTTTCTAGCCTACTCTTTTGCAGATGTGAAATCATTTGTAGAAATTTGTGATAGATGCCAATGAGTAGGAAATATTTCAAAAAGAGATGAGATGCCTATGAACAATGTGCTAGAGGTAGAAATTTTTTATGTATAAGGAATAAACTTCATGGGACCATTTCCAAATTCATTTGTTTTGAGTATATCATAGTTACTGTGGATTATTTGAGTAAATGGGTGGAAGCAATAGCTACTAGGACATGTGATGCCAAGGTTGTGCTTGAATTCATTAGGAAAAATATTTTTACTAGATTCAGATCATCTAAGGCTATTATAAGTGATGGTGGTACACATTTTGTTAACCATCAATTTAGAACTTTGCTTCGAAAATTATGTGTTAAGCACAAAATCACAACTCTATATCACCTTCAAGCAAATAGACAACTGGAAGTATCCAATAGGGAGTTAAAATCAACCTTAGAAAAAATAGACAATAATTCTAGAAAAGATACGCCTCTTAGGTTAGACGAGGCTTTATAGAACTGCATTTAAAACCCCTATAGACATGTCTCCCTTTAGAATTGTCTTTGGAAAAGCATGTCATCAACCAGTGAAATTAGAACATAAAGCATATCGGGCTACAAAATTGCTTAACTTTGATTTAAGAAGTGCAGGTGAAAAAAGGAAGTTGCAGGTTAAGGAACTTGATAAAATTCGACATTGGTCTTATGAAAATGTTGCCATGTATAAGGAGAAAAAAATAGTGGCATGATAAGAGATTAAAAGTAAAGGATTTCACCCCAGGTATGATGGTCTTATTATACAATAGTAGACTGAGATTATTCCCAAGAAAATTGAAATCGAGATGGCTTGGCCCTTATCAAGTCACATCTAGTAATAACTTTAGAGTGGTGATCATAAAAAATCCAAGAGGTTGACATGAATATAAACTTAACGAGCATCATTTGAAACCATATCAAGTTAGGCAAAATGAGGTTGCTGAGGCAACCATGGTGCTTCGAGACTACTAAAAGCAATTTGATAGTCTAGCTGAGGACTCTTAAACTCAAAACTTCAACTTTATTCCCTATTTGCTTTTTAATTTCTAAGTAAGAACAATTTTTATTTTTGTATGTTTTTAATTGGTTTCAGTCACGTTAGTCTAGATTCATGAATTGAATTAATTACAGAATAGGTGAGGAATATTTAGGGAAGTAAGGGTGTCAAATTTAGAAGTTAGACGTAGGTATCAATTTTGATTGGCCTTCATATGCAAATTTGTGAATATATTGTTCATGTTCTAAGGAGAAAAGCACATTTTTCAACAAAAATAGAGTTTTAATAGTCATTTAGTTGCAAAGGAAACTTTGAAGTAAATTTAGGGGATTTCAGTATTATACAGTTAGAAAATATGTCAAGCTCAGAGGCCTTACACTCTCCTACGAGCAAGGACAGCCCTAATCTATGTGCCTGCCTGCTCTGTCGTGCCCCACCACACTACCGCGTGCATCTGCCCCTTTTTCTCTACACTTCCACATGTAATTGTCGCTTCCCTATACATTGGCATGCAAATTTCTTCTGCCATACCTATCTTGGCATACACGTGAAGTTTCCCCCTTGCGAGGCCATGCATGCCCAGGAATTCCTGCCTGCACGGTCGTGTATGAGTCCCCTCCCCTTTAAATTTCTTTCTTGCTTATTTTTGTTCTTCACTTCTTTCTCTTGTTGTTTCATCGATTCAGTGTATCCCAAGACCAATTTCACTGCACCATCGTGCACCACTTCCTCACCCTACCTATTCATTTTTCGACCACCACTCTTTTTCTCTCTTCTTATTTGTCCCTTCTTCTTCTCCTCCTCCTTCTCCTTTTTTCTTCTTTTTCTTCTTATTCTTCTTCTTTCACATATCTTCCCTACACCACCCACATCACACACTCACTCACTTTACAATCGTAATTTTTATACCATTTGATTTCTTCTCCAATTTCAAGTATGTATATTCTCTACTTTGCCCTATATATTTTTCTTATTGCCATTTTTGCTTGACTTTCTCTCATTAAATTATATCAATTAGGTCACTTTTAACATGCAATTTACACTTTATTCTTATTTCTTTTAGCAATATTGTTTATTGTGTGCCTAATACGTATGTAATGGATGTTTAATGTCAATTTTAGTGGATAATTCACTTCATCTTGATCTTCAATTTGACTCTCAAACATGCGTACACCACATGCTCGATGAAATGTTTCAATACGTTCTATCCTTGTTTTGGCTTTCCAATTCCTCTCTTTTTAGCATTATTTTGTTCTATGCTTATGATTAACTGCCTCTTTATTGTCTTTTATGCTCGTTCACATCTATTTACATTACTTTATCATGACAATTTGTGGCTATATCTCTTTCATAAATGCTCATTCTCTCATTGCATTTTAGCATCACCTTAGGTATAGTAATTGACTCATGCTTGTTTGTGATTATGAATGCTATATTACCACTATCATCTTCACTTAATTACATGCTCATTCCTTTCTTTCCATGTTATCCCTTTCTAATGATTTGTGTATCTTTGCTTACCGATATTTCACTATCTTTAGCTTTCCATATTCGTACTCTCATCTCTATCTTTATTTTTCAGTGGCACCTAAGAAGACTAAACAATCCAAAGCTTCAAGTTATTTTGGTATCCGGATCCCTTCTTATATTGACAAAGCCAAGACTGCTTAATTTGAATATTTCAGCCCATGCACTTATATAAAGCCAGCATATCTCAATCAATTCTTCCTTAATATTCCTGCTGGTAATTTTTAGAATGAGGTTTTGCCTTTAATTCAGCATATTAGTTGGGAAATGTTCATTGATCACAAGCCTAAAGTCTATCCCAACCTTGTTCGGGATTTTTTATATTCTTTCCAGTGCTATTTTAAGGGAGATAATGATAACACTGGTAAAGTATGATTTAAGCTTAGAAAGAAAGGAAACTTTATAACTTTCAAGCATTTTTTCAAACACTTATGATTCTTACCGGATGCTTTAGTGGAATTGACTGATGCCTTTGCTGAGGAAAATTAGGAATGAATTCGAGACCTACTAAACCTTGAACCATGGAGAGGATGATGAT
Organism: Excoecaria agallocha; assembly: GCA_037975025.1. NCBI lineage: Eukaryota > Viridiplantae > Streptophyta > Magnoliopsida > Malpighiales > Euphorbiaceae > Excoecaria > Excoecaria agallocha. The sequence goes on along the minus strand of CM075806.1, from coordinate 43,990,060 downwards.
GTAGAGTTTATGCATTAAGGGATCATACATTGAGAATCATGCATCAATTTTTAACCAAAAGTGTTTATAATAGTTTAAAGAATCTTAGTGCAATAAATGCCTCACAGAGTATGCTTCTTTAGTGTATGCTTGATGGAATCTTCATTAATGGTGCATTGATTATAGCACATAAGATCAAGGAGTTACAGAAGATACCATCTAATGTTCATAGCATCTCCATTGGTTGGATAGCTATGTTTTTAGCAGAAGTAGTTGTTCACCCCACTTTAGTTGATCCACTTGAAGGAGACATGCTATGTATTGACAGCATGATGCTAAAAAGAATGAAAATCATGTTACCTAAGCCACGTTGCCATTAGACAACAAAGGAAGAGTATTTAAGGGAAAATAGCATTCGCCTTGATGAGCATCCATATGAGCCAAATACAGATGAAGCTGCTCCAGCAGAGAATCCAGCAGCAACTGATCTAGTTACACCCGAGATAGAAGTTCATCTTAACCAATAGAGTAGTCGGATGGATTCATAGTAGACACGCCTGGACCAGATGCAAGGTTGAATTGAGACAATGCAAGACATTATGTTGGAAGTTAAGCAAACTTTAGAGACTTTTGTTCATGAGTTTTGGAGATGCTACCCACCACCTCTACCTCCATCATCTTAGTTTATTATGCATTTGTTATGGACAACAAAATTTTTGAAAAGGGGTAGAGCTTAGTAAGCTCAATTTTGTTTAGGAAGTAGACATATCTCACCCTCTTCATTTTAATTCATGAATCTGTTTTATTTTATTTTGATGTTTTTATTATTTTTTGTTTTAATTTGACATTCTGTGTTTAGGGTAGTAGTAGTTTTACTTTCTTTACTTTGAAAGTTTGTAAGAATTGTTAAAAAGAGAATGTAGTTCAAGATTATCACTTAGTTTGCACAAGAACTTAGTTTGCCCAAGTTTTTCCTTGAAATTATGAGCATATTGAACTTGAATGGTAGAATGTGCAAGTTAAAATCTTTGCTTAGCAGTAGAACAAGTTTTTTTTTTTGATAAATCTTTAGCTAGTTTAATTTTCAACTTGATGAATATCTGTTAGTTTCTAAACTCTTGAAAGCAATTAAGACTAGTTTTGAACTTAGAAAAAAAATGCAATGAAATAGTGAAGTAAGGAATTTTATAGCACTAGAACCTTCCTCATCACCCTTTAAAGCATATAAGCAACTCAAATGACATAGAAAGTGATCTAGGTAATAATTTTCTTGTCGAGCTTATAAAAGACTATTTTCCTACTCTTGTGAAATTTTTATCCATTGTTAGACAATTTGAGTCTAAAGAGGTATGCTTAATGCGTGCCATATATTTGTTCTTGTTACACTCATACGATTAACCATATAGCCTAAAATGCTTTTATCTTCCTTTATGGAATTTACCACTTTAGGATTAGATGGATTAATGGGAATTAGATAGGTGTAGTAAGACATTTTTGATCTTATTAGCAAGAGCTATTATTGACAGTGGATAGCGAAATATTACCTTGTTATTACCATGTCATTTTTATTTTTAGTCTATTTTATCTTAGAGAGGCTGTTCTTATTATTGATCTTTTAATCATTCTTTGATAACCAATACCTTAGCTCGATTACAACCTTTAAAAGACCTAAGTGATTCTAAGTTTTATTTTTGAGTTGTTTGGTAGAGATAACCTTTTGGTTCCGGTGCTAAAGAAGAGGTCTATGGTGTTTCTAGAGTTTTAATCACCAAAACTATTTGTATGATTATGTGTACATTCATTATAAGCTTGACTATGAATTTGCATTGGTGTTTTATTTTATGGAAATGCTTAAAATGTTTTGGTCTTGCACAAACACAAGGAAACTAACTTATATTGCCGTAAGTGAATTTATTATTTTAGAGATTCTATTAAGTGCTCTTGTTAATTGCTAAGTTTGGTTTTTAGATGCATGATTTTATATTCGAGTTTGATTATTTTGAAGAGTTGGATTATTCTAATTTGCTTAGGGGCAAGCAAAGTTTAAGTGTGGGGTATTTGATAGTTGTGAATTATATAATATTTTTAATATTATTTTAGGTGTTTTATTAAGTTTTTTTAGTTTTAAGTTGGTTGAATTTTAGTTTAAATGATTAAATTTTTGTTTCAAGAGCTAATTTAAGTTTTGGTACTTTTTAGGGTTAAATTGAAAGAAAAATGACTTAATTGCAAAATATGAGAATTATGGGTTAAATGTGTAAATTTGGGAAATTGAAGCTAAGAAATCTTACATGAAGTCCAAAAAAGTTTTACATAGCCATGCATGAAGTTTCCTGAAGTTTTAAATGACCACAGATGAAGATAGGCAAAGCAAGATGAGTATAGGCTACCTGTACATGGCTGTGCACTTGAAGAAGCCAATCCCTATGTGGCAGTGCACCCCATCTTTTGTCCATGTATGGATGTGCATTGGAAGGCCAAAATACATGCGTGGCTGTGTAACCCTAGTGAAGAGAATGCATGGCAGTGCATCAAATAAAGCTACATTTTGCTTGGCCGTGCAGTGAAGTTTGACAGGTTGACAAAACTTCCAATTTAAGCAAAAGTCTTTTTCTATCCTAATTCAAGAAGTTTAGAAGGCCATTATGTCTTGTTTTGGCCATAACTAATCAACAAAACACCATAACATCATCATTAACTAGGAGAATCATCAGCAATAATTTTTTTTACTTAGTTAAATTAGTTTTAAATTTTTTTAGTTATGAATAACAAAACTTAGGAGCTGGAGAGTTTTCTTGGTTTTTCTACATAAGTTAATTAAATGAGCTTTTATAACTCTTTATTTTTTATTTTTCTCATTAGTTTAGCTTTAACTTTAAACACGAATAATGGGTAGTTTCTTTACTTTTGCTAAAGGCTCCTTGAAGCCTTAATTTGTATTGTCATGACTTGATTAACTTTAATTTCAATATTAGTTGGTTATTTCTTGATTTTAAGCATATTCTTATTTTTGATTGGGTTAAGACTAATTGTTAGTTTATTGGTTTAATGACTGAAAATTGGTTTAGGCACTACTTTAATTTGCACATTCTTAGGTTAATTTTTATTATCTATGCATGGTTATTTTCTGATTTTGAGAATATTATGCATTGATAATCTTGGTTAAGACTATAAGAGGAGCAATTAAGAATAAATTAGAGTTGAAGTTTCTATAAAATACTTCAATGAATGTTTAGGGATATAAACTGGATTTTAAGCTAAGTGTTAAATTGTTATTAACTGAGAATTTGATGCTTAAGAAAGATATTTTTGATTCAAGATAACAGGCTTTACTTTATCTAATTTTTCCATAATCACTAATATTTCTAGTTAATTTAAGTCATTACAATATGAATTAATGTGGATAATCCTTTAGTGAAAGTTGTTGATATTTTCTCTATTTGTTTACTTGGTTTCATTTAAAAGCTCATTTTAATTACCTAAGTTATTTTAATTAATTGTTAATTTTTTTTTCAGTTTTCATTAAATTTTCAAAATCATAACCTTTGGGATTTTTCTTCTTTCTTTTACCCAAAAAGTCTCATTTAAAAAATTCAACATTCTTTCATACAAATATAGATTTCCCTTGGATTCAATATTTTAGGATCATAATTATATTTCCTTATATTACTATCCAATCTAGTACACTTACAAGAAGCCGGTCAAGTTTTTGATTCATCCAATAGTTAGCTGTGACTCATTGAAAGGGGTATGAGTCGCCCTAGCTTATCTGTGACTCGACCCATCCTAGCCCATGATCACTTGAGTCCGTGAGTGGATCCATAACTCACTCTCACCCAGTTTTGTATGTTTTTCTTCCTTTTCCTTTTATTTATCATGAAAGACCTTTATGCTTATTATTTCCTACATTTATATGTGTTATTTATTAATAAATAACCTGTAACTTATTCCCTTTTAGGGGAATATCTTTATGCATCAAATTGGCATCTGTCTACTTAATTCACTGTTATATTTTTTCAGATGCATGAATTCCTGCAATTGTTTGAAAGTAATGGGCAAATAGGATAGATCTAGAGATTTGCACTTGGATTATATTATTTATTCATTTAGTTTATTTATTTTAATTATTTGTATATTTTGGCTTGTTTGATTATTATCTTTATGTAATAATGTAGTAAAAAGGATATTTTTAGCATAAAATTAGATGAAATCTCATTAACTAATTTTTTACCAAACTAACTAGGTTTTATTAATGATATTGACCAATGTCTCATTTCATTATTCCCATATTGTTGAATATATTTTCCAAATTATGCATAAAAAATCAATGTTTCCAAATTAAATGAATGCTTCGATTTATGTATGTTTATGTCTTTAGTAATTTATTTATTAAGTTCCTTATATTCCTTTAGCCTGTGTAAAAAATATTTTCATTTAAAGCTATAAAATAAATAAATTAGTCATAATTTTTACATACCAGGAACAATGTCCTAAGATGTAAGTGATTTATGTATGAAATTTATCGCTTTTTATATGATAACATATTTATTTATTTTGCCTCATTATATTTCAATGCATTAGAAAAAGACTAGCATAGTTGAGCATAAATAAATATTTATATTAATGATTAACCAAGTAATATGAGTAGAAATGGAATTTGAACTCTCTCTGGTTTTGTGTCACAAGGTATAAAAAAATAAATTTTCGAATGTTTTATTGGATGGCAACTTTTAAATACACTTTGTGATGCTCAATATATGCCTCATAAATTGGCCATTAGCAAATTAGTAAGGATACTTAGAATGCTATCTTATCTCTTTAGGGATTTGAGGCAATGCATATCGGGTTGAATCCTTGTTCATTATGAAGTTATTGATTTTTAAGAATTAAATGAACCTTGATCCGATCTTGGGTCCTAAAAGTGGGCTTTCGAGAGAAAACTAGATGCCTATAGGGTTTGACTTATATCATAGTGGCAACTCCACTAGGAAATGTTTGAGATTTCATTTTAAAAGAGACTCGGTTAATGTAATATAAATACTTGCTTTTTTTTTTAATTATGCAATTTCTATTCTAAATTAGGCTTCATTAGAAGCATATTATGGCCTTAAAATTAGGTCAAGTATCCCTATTTAACCAATGGTGTAATCTCGAAGCATGACCCTATGTTCACTCAATACAGGGAAGCATTAGAGAGGACCACCGACCTAAGTTTTATACCTATTTGTTATATTAAATGGTGATCCAATTGGTTGTTATGCTCAAGATGAGCTAAACCTATTGGCAAAGACCACACTTGGGTAGCCTTAAAGTTATACTACCAGACCAAAGCCTCGTGTAGCAATATATATACTTTCCTTGGGTAATATTTACCTTAATACTTTGTTTGCTATTTGAACACTTATATACTCAGTCAAATTCTAACAAAGCAAGATGGGCGTTATCAAAGTCTGTCATGCCAAATTACATATATTTTGGTTTATTAGAATGAATAAAGTATACAGTGATCGACCCTACATTTGCATGTGTTTTAATTAAGAGAGGTCGTGTTGCTAATTTGGATCGTGTATCATACGTGTTCATTAGGCTTTATGCTGACCTATGAATTAATTATACCTAGGGAAAATACTGTATGATCACCTATGTGGAATACATAAGTTAAAAGGTTTGTTTTGGCTTACGTGTGTGCTTTGTAAATGATATATAATATACCCATGCATTCCATGCATAACCATGCATTATATTAAATTTTTTTTAGCCATTACAGAATCACCTATACAGTTTTGAGAATTTGACTCCTAAGGGAAGATCAGTGTCGCCTGGATGAGTTTTGAACTTCAGTTGCTTTGGGAATTCACTCAAGGAGAGGCTATAACAACTCTATGCTACATATATTAGTAGTGGGAGATTTTTTTAAAGTATTGAAAGATTGGAGCCTTGATTGAGGGTCGGCAGTTATAGTAACCCTAGAGTCAATAAGCTAGTTTAGAAGTCTAGACGGGAATTTGGTGAGAAGGTCTTTGTCAAAGTAGTTGGAGGTAGCATCTGAGAAAGATTTGGGTTTGGCTAAAATCTATGAAATAGTAGCTGATAGAGCAAATATGATGGATCCAACGCGAGGTTGATAGCCAGGAATTGGATAAAAGATTGGATAAATTTGAAAGAAGGATGAGATCCATGATGCTGGATATAATGAACTATATGGCATAGCCTATTGGCCAGCCACCTTTGGCAATTGTAGTTGCGCAAGGAAAGCCCATAATTGTTAAAGGTACTCCTGGTGCCACCCAAGCCAATCCATCTTTAGTAGATGAGTTGATGGGAATTGGGATGAAAGTTCAGCTTATCAAGCAACATAAAGATAGGGGCATTGCCCCCAAGGAAGATTTTATTCCTGAGGAAGAGGAAAAGCTTCCTATACTACAAGTTTAAAGAGGAAAATAGCTTAAGGTGGAAGACCCTATTATTAAAAAGATGGAGGAAAAGATATAAGTAATGGCTTGGGTATTATTTAAAAGAAAGGGTATTAGTTCGAAGGATAGAGATTTAAAAAAGCGAGGATGTGCTCCCTCGAAGGTTTAAGATGCTTGATTTACCTAAGTTTGATGGTGTGTCCGATCTATTTGCTCATATTAAGTAGTATACCTTGGTCATGAAGGGTACCATTCTTACCAAAAGGCAAAAATTGAACACTTTCACCTTAGTCTTACTAGCCCTGCTATTGATTGGTACCACAGTCTAGATTGGCAAATAAATGAGGATTGGGATAGATTAATGGAGGTATTTTGAGGTACCATGACTATAGCACGAGAATAAAAGTCACTCTAAAAGATCTCAATCTATTATAGCAAAAATTAGATGAATCTTTCAATAAATATCTTATAAGGTTGAGGAATTAGGTCATGAAAATGAAAAAAAAGCCAATACATCAGATCAAATTAGGCTTTTTATTCATAATGCTAGCCTTTTAAAGAAAGGCCTGAATATAAAGGGGTCAAAGGACTAGAAGTCCTTAAAAAACATTACTATTGAAAGGTGAATACATGGCTAAGAAAGTGAGTTCTACAAGTAGTGGCAATTTTAGTGCTGGACACTGAGGATATGGAATAACAACTAGGAAGACTAGTGGCACTCCTACTACAAGAAAAACTGTCGAGGTGTCAACCACTGAAGATTCTCAAAGACATTACTTTAATCTGAATAGGTCCTTATTCTGGGTATTAAATCGGATAATGAAGGAAGGAAGTTGTAGCCTCTGCCCGTCAGACTAGTCCAAACTCAAGGTTAGCCCAATCATCTAGCTGATCCATATTGCTTATTTCATTTGCATACTAGTCACCTTACAGATCATTATAGAACCATAAGGGATAGAATCCAAGATTTTATTGGCAGCAAGTAGATTACTAATCCAAAGAAAAGGGAAAAGAAGAAAGGGAGTTACAATGCAATTTTTCCTCCCATATACATAATCAGGTTGAGTTTGTTAGAATGGTAGGTTTTGCATGATTTATATGGCAATGAGTATGTAGCCATCACTCATCTCAAATAGGTGAATGTTAGTGTAAGCCCTAGCCCCAATATATTGTAATAAAACACTTTAGTTAATAAATAAGGCATTTGTTTTATCTATTGTATTCTTGTGCATATCAATTGATAGAACTATCCAAGAATGTTGTTTCAGTTTAATTTATCATGTGTGAGGCACATGGTTGTAAGACCTTGAAACAAATGAGACTTCATTCTAAATATCCCTAGTCATTCATTATTTGGGAATAACAAATGAATTAAGACTAGTATGTTCTCTCTGATAAGTTGAGTTCTGTCTTACGGATCGCAAGGACAAGAGTGTCAATCAGAGATCATAGATACATGTTTAGAATATGGTATCTGGATTCGATCCGTTCATGAGAACACTACATGGTAGAAGTCATAAATGTTTCTCATATGCAAGTTTTGTATCGGAGTTCTTAGACCTAAAATCTCTTTAAAACTCTTTATGAATTACTGTGTACTTTGACAGACACCTAACGTGCTCATAATAGAGTGACAAGTACGGGTATGCTTGGGTATACATTGATTCATGTTAGAGAGCATGAGAGAATTGAGGGGATTACCCCTCTCTATAAGAGAGTGTTGGAATTTATCGGTTACATGCATCGCATATATGAGCGGAATTTTAAAATTTTTAACCAATATTACTGATCTTGCCATGAATATACAATATAACTAAATGAGAATAAGAAAAATCACCTTTGATTTTTGTTGAACAATTGATTTTACTTCGCACCGGGTTGTCGCAAACCACAGTGTCCAAAATCGAACACCTCCAATGAGTAATCCACACTAGAGAAGGATAAATTGAACCAACAATTGGTGTGTAACTAGGAGTGGCCAAAAACCCCTAGAGCTAGCAAGGGAGTGGCACAAAAGGGAGAGAGAGAATAGAAGAATAAGACTTTCTTATGTGTTTTTTCACTTAACCCTAATTCCTTATTAGTTGGACTTTTATAGTCTGGTTAAAATTCCAACTTCTAATGAGATTGGACTCTTTAAAATTTCTGGAGAATTATTAATTGGGACTTTGGAATTAATTATAAGCATCTGGGCTTAATTAAATCCAAATTAAACCTTTTCATAAAAGACTATGCACAAAACCCACAAACTAGGCCCTCTGTGCAACTAATTGGATTTAAATACCCAAATGGATTCCAAATCCAACCAAATTAAATATGTAGGTTCCATAACACTTATGTAACATATATAAATTAATTTGGTCCAAGAAATAGGTCATTAACACCTTCTGTATGGAGTTAGCGTGTGGCCCTCTACAGAAGGGCTTCCACACCAGCTCCATTCCTCCGGTCCCTTTATAACTCCTCTAATGGACTTATTAATTATTATATCAGTCCAATAACACTTATAGTAGTCCTATAACACTTATAAGACAATAATAAATAATCATGAAATACATTATTTCAATTAGGTCCAATTTACATAATATTTCTCAAAAGTTCAGCGGACAATTTTACTTGATCATAATTAATTAAACTCTTTAATTAATTATTATCTTATTCACTTCTCTACCCTCATAATAATATCAAATATTATTATCCTTGTCATTTTACCGTTTTATCCTTTTCTCTATATATGTGTGACTTATTGGGTTCCTGTCCATATTGGCAGTATAATATGTAATTGTGAGTTCTATCCAAAACTCACATGATTTAAACTCCTTCAAATCATTTTATCAATCCCCATTGATATTTTTGATACATTATTATACAAGTCATGATTGGCTTCTAGCTAGGCATCATGACTACCCAAATATCAGGAAAGTCATGTGGTTTGACTATATCCTTCCATAGAAACAGTTACCGTTCAATTACTCCTTTCACCACTCTTATCTCAATTAGATTCTGAGTATTGATTTCTGTCAACTCACATAAATCTAATTATGTATATTCTATTAATTTAACCATTATTCCCAAAATGCCTTCCATGGATCTCTATCCATCTTGGCATTTTACTCTGGCTAGAGATTCTTTGAACAAGGTAATTATAGAATCATGCGAGATAACTTCCCTTATGAAATTTGGGATGGTGAATCCTTTGTCAATCACTCAACTATCTTCAAGTAGGTCATGATATACCCAATCTCCTAACTATTTTCACTTCCAGTTGGAAGTAATCAGTTATGGAGTCTAAGTATACCAATTGCTACTTAAGATAACTTTGGTGATCTCAAGTCTAAGGATACTTGCACGACCACTATGAAGAGATTCCTCACTGACATAGATTTAATATCCATGTGAGGATTCTCTTTGTAGTTCTCCAATGAACTTGTTCTTCTAACAAGCATCCACATGTTAGCTTTGATTATCTTCCATAATCACAGTTATGAGAACCACTACTTGAACCATTCAAGAAGCATAACATGTGCTAGTCTGTCCGAATTAACAATGTCCTATCTTGTTAATTCTATGACTAGGGATATTTAGATATTAACACATTTGCATGCAATAGATATCTCACATCATGAACACCTTCATGATTACCTTTACACTATGTTTATAATATCTAGGACTTCATTCATTAATTTAAGATTTACAAACTCATGTATTTAAACATAGCATTAATAAATGAATGATGCCTTTTATTAAGAATATAAATTTTATACATATGAAAAACATCCCTATTACATGGGCTCTAGGGCATACTCTCTAATAATCTCCCACTTGTACTAGAGCCAATCACTCATATGTCTCAGACCCATGCTATTTATATGGTGATCATGCTTAATCTGGGAAAGTACTTTAGTGAGGGGATCTGCCACATTATCATCTGTGGGAACCCTTTCTATTTTCACATCATTTCTAGCTGCTATTTCCCTTATGAGATTGTAGGATCTGAGAACATGCTTGGATCGCTGATGAGACCGTGGTTCCTTTGCTTGCGCAATGGCTCTATTGTTGTCACAGTATAAAGGAATTGGATCAACAATGCTAGGCACCACTCCTAGTTTAATTATGAACTTTTTGATCCATACTGCTTCTTTGGCTGCTTCTGAAGCAGCAATGTACTCAGCTTCCGTCGTGGAATCAACAGTTGTTTCTTGTTTGGAACTTTTCCAACTAACCGCTCCTCCTCCCATTATGAACACATAACCTGACTGTGATTTACAATCATCTTTGTCAAATTAGAAGCTGGCATCTGTATACCCATTTACTTCCAAACTGCCCTCTCCATATACCAAGAATATATCCTTAGTCCTTCTCAAGTACTTAAGGATATTCTTAACAGCTGCCCAATATTCCTCTCCAAAATTGGATTGGAATCTACTTGTGACACTCAAAGTAAATGCTACATCTGGACGTGTACATAACATAGCATACATGATAGAACCAATAGCAGATGCAAATGGTATTCTATTCATGCTCTCTCTATCCTCTAGTGTCTTCGAACACATAGACTTAGAAAGGTATTTCCCATGCACCATGGGTATAAACCCTTTCTTAGAGAGATCCATATTGAACCTCTTCAATACTTTATCTATATATGTACTCTGAGAAAGACCTAACAACCTATTGGATCTATCTCTATAGATCCTTATTCCCAGAATATAGGATGCTTTTCCAAGGTCTTTCAGGGAGAATTGCTTAGATAACCATATTTTAACTGATTGGAGAAGAGAAATGTCATTTCCCATGATCAATATGTCATCCACATATAGAACCAGGAGGACAATTGCACTCCTATTAACCCTTTTATACACACAATGTTCATCTTCATTCTGTGAGAAACCAAACTCTTTGATTGTCTCATTGAATCATATGTTCCAGCTCCTAGAGGCTTGCTTCAATCCATAAATAGATCTTTGAAGCTTGCATACCTTTTCACCATTTCCTGATGTGAATCCTTCTTGTTGTGTCCTATACACATCCTCAGTAAGATTTCCATTAAGGAAAGCTGTCTTCACATCCATTTGGCAAATCTCATAATCATAATGAGCTGCAATGGCTAAAAGTATTTTTTATAGACTTAAGCATCGCTACAGGAGAAATTTTTTTGTCATAGTCAATACCTTCTTTTTGACGATAACCTTTTGCTACTAAGCAAGCTTTATAGGTAACTATATTACCTTCCATGTCAGTCTTCTTTTTGAAGACTCATTTGCACCCTATGGGTTTTATCCCTTCAGGTGGTTGAGTTAAAGTCCATACTTTGTTCTCATACATGGAGTCCATTTCAGACTGCACAGCCTTAAGCCATAAATCACGTTTTGAACTGTTCAAAACTTTTTGATAGCTTGTAGGCTCATTGTCCTTTACTACAGTTATACCTTTATCCGAATCAATGCGAAATCCATATCTCACAGGGATAGAACGCATCCTAATAGATCTTCTAGGATTTTGTGTGTAATTAGGTTCAACTGCAATCTTATCATTATGAAATTCAGTTTCGGGTTCAATCAGTTGATCTTCTTCTATTTGAGGGTCTTGAACTTTACCAAGTTCAATTTTACTCCCACTGTCCTTTCGTAGGAGAAATTCTTTTTCCAAGAAGATAACATGCCTTGAAACAAACACCTTTTGTTCTAAGGGATGATAGAAATAATATCCAAACATTTATTTTGGATATCCCATAAATAAACATTTGTCAGACTTAAGATCTAGTTTGTTTGACATTGTCCTCTTCACATAAGTAAGACAACCCCATACTTTCATATGAGAAAGCATAGGTTTCTTGTTATTCTACATCTCATATGGAGTAACATCAACCGATTTACTAGGAACTCTGTTTAACATATAAACAATAGTTTCTAGTGCATATCCCCAAAAGGACTTAGGCAAGTCCGCTCGGCTCATCATTGATTGAACCATAACTAATAGTGTTCGATTTCTCCTTTCAGATACACCATTGTGTTATGGTGTATATGGTGGAGTCCATTGAGATAAAATCCCATTATCTCTAAGATAATCTTGAAACTCTTGGCTTAAGTATTCTCCATCTCGATCTGATCTAAGTGTTTTAATACTTTTGCAAAGTTGTTTCTCTACTTCATTTCTGAATTCTTTTAACTTTTCAAAAGTTTCTAATTTATATTTCATTAGATAGATATATCCAAACCTGGAATAATCATCTATGAAAGTAATGAAGTAGGAGTAACCTCCTCTAGCATGTGTAGTCATTAGACCACATACATCTGAATGTATTAAGTCCAAAACCATTTTAGCTCATTCTCCTTTACCAATAAAGGGAGCTTTTGTCATTTTTCCCAATAAACAAGATTTGCATGTATCAAATGATTCACAATCAAATGATCACAAATCACCTGATTTGTGCAATTTGGTCATGCGTTTTTCATTTATATGGCCTAAATGACAATGCCATAAGTATGAGGTATTTATATTATCATGTTTCATTCTCTTGGTATCCACATTATGTACTTCTTTAATTAAATCAAGAACAAATATACCATTCTCAATGATAGCTTTTGCATAAAACATATTGTTTTTAAAAATGTAACAACATTTATCCTTTAAAGAAATATCATAACCGTTCATCAAACAACTGAAAGAAATAATACTTTTGGACAAAGCTGGAACATAATAACAATTATCTAATTCCAGTACTAATCCACTAAGAAGAGGCAAATAGTAAGTCCCCACAACTGTTGTAGAGATGTTCTGTCCAGTAGCTGACTGCAAACATATCTTTGCCTTTCCAACTCTTCTTAAGCTTCTAAGCCCCTGTAGATCATTACATAAGTGAGATCCACATCCGGTATCTAATACCGAAGATTGTTTTGAAGTAAAAGAATAAGTATTAATTTCAATCATATGAATACTTGAAGTAGAAGCATCAGCTTGCTTCTTCTCCTTAAGAGAATCTAGATAGGCCTTGCAGTTACGCTTCCAATGACCATCTTTTCCACAATGGAAGCAAGTTCCTTTGGGATTCTCTTTCTTGGAGATCCCACCATTCTTTGGCTACGCCTTGGTTATCTTCTTCTTCTTATGCTTCTTGCCTTTAGCAGAAGTGACAACCATGACACTTTTTGGATCCTTCTTAAATGATCTATCAACTGTCTTGAGCATATTGATTAACTCAGAAATGGATACTTAGATCTTGTTCATGTTGAAGTTAAGCACGAAAGGTGCATAACTTAGAGCCAACGAGTACAAGATTAAATCTATGTATAGATCATTATCCATAACATAGCCAAGTCTACACAAATGCTTAATATACCCATACATCTTCAATGCATGAGTAACAGCTGAAGTGCCTTCCACCATTTTGCAGCTAAATAGAGCTCGAGCAATCTCATATTGCTCAGTTCTAGCCTGATAAGAATAAAGCTACTCTAGATGCAAAATGATGGTTCTAGCATCCATCATCTCATGTTGCTTCTGAAGCTTCGAGGACATAGCACCCAGCATCAGACATGCTGCTGCTTCACTATCCTCCATGTATTTTTGATAAATACCTTTGATCTTATCAACGGCATCATCTGATGGAAGTGGTGGTGGATCTTTATCCAAGATATAATAGATCTTTTCAGCTTTGAGAACAATTCTCACTTGCCTGATCCAGTCAGAATAGTTGTTGCCAACCAGCTTGTTTTCCAAGATTGATTGTATATTAATATTTGATGTGCTCATGATGATGACCTAGATGTGAAAAAGAAAAGATATGAGAGTATGTTCATATATATATGTATGCATTAATAAGGTCTTTAATTAATCCATTTACTCCCACTATTTTATTGCGAATTAATAGCCCTCACTATATAATCCGAGAAAACCCGATGGTTTTCTTAGTGGGCCAATATCCAATTCTTGATATGTAATTTAACCTTGACTGTGGTTAACAAGCCAAACTCCATACCCTTGAAAGGTAGGTATCTCTATACCAATTGTGTCTCTACACAAATATTGGATCATTAGGTTATCAACTCTTGATGCATGCATATCATATATGCATTCCCTAATCTTGCCTCTAGAACCATTAGCCTTAACTGTGGTCAACAAGCTAATGGGCTAGCTAAGATGACCCATCTAATTAAATTTGAACATATTTGATATAATGTGAGCTTGACTGTGGTCAACAACCCACACTATAAAGAACTCTGGTTCTCCTTAAATTAATGGAAGCCTTATATACCTTAGTATTTTTTTGAAGGTTTTAGTTAATTAAGTCTCATTATATATGGTTGGCATAGATTGGTATGCATCCTATATCTATCACATAAATATAAGCATACAAATATGGTATAGTTATGGACTTTACTACATTGATTTCCCCGAGCCAAGAGGGAAATCAAAAGGTCACACCTAGGTAGTATGCATGATTCAAACAAGAAAAATAATTACATTATCTTCAAGCTTGTTGGATCTCCATCCGGCCCATCTTGCTCCTTGAAAATGATCTCCATCTCTATTTCTAATTCTAATCTAAGTAATCTAATTACATATTACAATTTGAAATGAAATACAAACCAAAAACAAGTGGCCGGGACATGGAAGTCCTCATTGGGCCAAAACATGCATAATGCTCAATCACATTGGGCTTTGTCCATAACTATCCATCATGCCAATCATACATCCTTATATGCATTTCTAATGCATAAAGAAATGGATTACTAACTTTATTTCAACCTTTGAAATAATATTTTGAGTTATTTTAATGATGTGATCAAATTAGGAAACTTTTTCCATTTTGAAAACTTTCATTTTAGGAAACCTTTTTGTATGCATGTGTTCTTACCTTAATAATCAATCCAATTGATTATTAATTCATTATAAATTTATTATTTAATTAATTAATCATATTAAATAATTAAAAGAATCAATTTTGGGCTTATAATCAAGTGTAGGTCAAAACCCACAAAAGAAAACCCTAAATGTGTTCACACACAAACTAGTTTTGTGTCTTTTGGACCATTTGGGCCTTTTGGAATGAGCCAAGCCCACTCCAGCCCTTAAAACCCATTAATAAACTTAATTAATGTTGATAATATTTAATTTAAATCAGCTCCTTGGACCCACCAAGTCATTTACTAATTTAAACCAAGTCCGTAAACATAATTAAGCCCATTAAGTAGTTTTAATGAATTAAAATTAATCAAATTATTTTAAGGCCCATTTTAATTAATCCAATTAATTAAAAACACTTTAATATATCATATATATCAGATTTAGAAGATTAAAAGTTGTTCTAAACAAGAACACATCAAGAACACATGAAGAATACCAATTTATTGAACTTTTCGACTAAACTAGTTTTCATGCAAAACTTGTTCGATTTTAATTTTGTTCGATCCTACAGCTAAATATCACATATTAAACACATATAATATCATCTAAATGAAGTTTTAATGGATCCATAAGAAATTAAATTAGAACAGCCCCTTAAAATTACATGGGTTTCATGCAAAACCCTAGTTACTTTTCTTCAAAAGTTCTGTTTTTGTTTCCGTCAAATTTATTTGATCACACATACAATCAGAAATCAATATTTCACATTCATGAAAAATTAAATCTGATATTTTAAAGTTCATGAAATCGATAACTCAAAATAAAACAAAACTTATTTTGCAGAATAATATAGAATTGAATATCCATGGTGAAACCTGGCTCTGATACCATGTTGGAATTTATCGGTTACATGCATCGCATATATGAGCGAAATTTTAAAATTTTTAACCAATATTACTGATCTTGCCATAAATTTACAATATAACTATATGAGAATAAGAAAAATCACCTTTAATTTTTGTTGAACGGTTGATTTTACTTTGCATCGGGTTGTCGCAAACCACAGTGTCCAAAATCGAACACCTCTAATAAGTAATCCACACTAGAGAAGGATAAATTGAACCAACAATTGGTGTGTAACTAGGAGTGGACAAAAAACCCTAGAGCTAGCAAGGGAGTGGCACAAAAGGGAGAGAGAGAATAGAAGAATAAGACTTTCTTATGTGTTTTTTCACTTAACCCTAATTCCTCATTAGTTGGACTTTTATAGTCAGGTTAAAATTCCAACTTCTAATGAGATTGGACTCTTTAAATTTTCTGGAGAATTATTAATTGGGCCTTTAGAATTAATTATAACCATTTGGGCTTAATTAAATCCAAATTAAACCTTTTCATAAAAGACTATGCACAAAACCCACAAACTAGGCCCTCTGTGCAACTAATTTGATTTAAATACCCAAATGGATTCCAAATCCAACCAAATTAAATATGTAGGTTCCATAACACTTATGTAACATATATAAATTAATTTGACCCATGAAATAGGCCATTAAGGCCTTCTGTATACAGTTGGCATGTGGCCCTCTACAGAAGGGCTTCCACACCAGCTCCATTCCTCCGGTCCCTTTATAACTCCTCTAATGGACTTATTAATTATTATATCAGTCCAATAACACTTATAGTAGTCCTATAACACTTAGAAGACAATAATGATTAATCATGAAATACATTATTTCAATTAGGTCCAATTTACATAATATTTCTCAAAAGTTCAGCGGACAATTTTACTTGATCATAATTAATTAAACTCTTTAATTAATTATTATCTTATTCACTTCTCTACCCTCATAATAATATCAAATATTATTATCCTTGTCATTTTACCATTTTATCCTTTTCTCTATATGTGTGTGACCTATTGGGTTCTTGTCTATGTTGGCAGTATAATATGTAATTGTGAGTTCTATCCAAAACTCATATGATTTAAACTCCTTCAAATCATTTTATCAATCCCCATTGATATTTTTGATACATCATTATACAAGTCATGATTGGCTTCTAGCTAGACATCATACTACCCAAATGTCAGGAAAGTCATGTGGTTTGACTATACCCTTCCATAGAAACAGTTATCGTGCAATTACTCCTTTCAACACTCTTATCTCAATTAGATTCTGAGTATGGATTTCTATCAACTCATATAAATCTAATTATTTATGTTCTATTAATTTAACAATTATTCCCAAAATGCCCTCCATGGATCTCTATCCATATTCGCATTTTACTCTGGCCAAAGATTCTCTGAGCAAGATAATTATAGAATCATGCGAGATAACTTCCCTTATTAAATTTGGGATGGTGAATCCTTTATCAATCACTCAACTATCTATAAGTAGGTCATGATATACCCAATCTCCAACTATGTTCACTCCCAGTTGGAAGTAATCAGTTATGGAGTCAAAGTATACCACTTGCTACTTAAGATAACTTTGGTGATCTCAAGTCTAAGGATACTTGCACAACCGCTATGAAGAAATTCCTCACTGACATAGATTTAATATCCATGTGAGGATTCTCTTTACAGGTCTCCAATGAAATTGTTCTTCTAATAAGCATCCACATGTTAGCTTTGATTATCTTCAATAATCACACTTATGAGAACCAATGCTTGAACCATTCAAGAAGCATAACATGTGCTAGTCTGTCCGAATTAACAATGTCCTATCTTGTTAATTCTATGACTAGGGATATTTAAATATTAACACATTTGCATGCAATAGACATCTCACATCATGAACACCTTCATGATTACCTTTGCACTGTGTTTATAATATTTAGGACTTCATTCATTAATTTAAGATTTAGAAACTCATGTATTTAAACATAGCATTAATAAATGAATGATGCCTTTTATTAAGAATATAAATTTTATACATATGAAAAATATCCCTATTACATGGGCTCTAAGGCATACTCTCTAATAGAGAGAAAATATCATCGACCACTTGATTAGTGAACTGAGAAGTGTATGGCCATACCGTGATGAAATAATGAGTAATTATTATTTATCTAAGAGTTCAGTGTCACTAGAATTTCAAGAAAGGAATTAATATATATAAGGATGACTAGTTCCATGCCTTATATTAATTCTGATATTTATGGGTAAGGGACTATACAAAATTACATTTGGTCACTAAATTCCATATACATTTTCATTTAATTTGGAATGCTATAATATATTTCTAGAGAATATATATAGCCTTTGAATTAATTTATTAATTCATTGCCAACATTAAATGGATCTATATGATCGCACACAAAGCATTGGGCTTAAAATATTTAAATAATGTATTGAGCATTAATTTGGGCTTTTAATTAAAGTCAAATTAATATATGTAATGGGCATTATAAATGCTATTGGACCTTTGCCAATGAGAGGAAATTCAGCTCATATGGTTTAATTTCAATAAATTAATTATCTTGTATTAGTTAAGTTAATTGAGTATTAAATCCTAATGATATTTAAATCAAATTAAAACACTTAATATATAAATAACCTAGCCAAAATTCCAAGATAAGACAAAGGGAATTTTGCCACATGTTGATTTCTTTATTAAGTGATTAATTTGATTAAAATGTCTTATGTTTTATTTAAAATTAATTTGAATTTTAAAAGAGTTTGAATCATTATATATTACTTATTTTTGAGGAAGTGATTAAGGCTAAAATAAATTATCTTGAGGTAGTGGATTTTAGATTAATCACTTACATAATTAGGTGGTATATATTGATAGAGGAAAAAAACGTGAAACCCTAGTTTTTGATTGTTTTGGCGTGAACTTCTCTCTCTCTCTCACAAAATTCTTTTGGCAAATTTTCAAAAGGAGAAAGGATTTTTACTCATTCTCTTATGTTATTGGGAATTAATTGCACCTAAAATAAGTGCAAGATCATGTCTTGTAGCTTCAAATCATTGCCATTACATAATACTTTAAAAGAGAGCTAGCAATCTCAATTTTAAGCTGTCATTGCAATTGTGTGTGTGAACATAGAGAAGATTGGCGTAAAGGCTGTTCTTTTGGCATTGGTGGTAAAGATATAAGGTTGAAATATCCATCTTGGTTTCTGGTCATCATCAAATTCAAGTTTTAAAAGGCATCTAAAGTTGTAAGTTTTTAAAAACCCTAAAATTACATGTTTCGATTCTTGTCATGGAATTATTTGGCATGTATGATCGATTTTATTGTTTTTCCGCTGCATGATTACCATGAACAAATCTTGTCCTATTCCATCAGTGGTATCAGAGCCTAAACATGCTTATTTTAGTGCTTTAGATGCATGAAATAATTAATCCAAAATCATTATTTTAAATACATACAATGCTGAAATTTTCTGTTTTGAGTTTTTTGCATTGTTTTGGTGAAAAAATGATTTTAAATGATTAGATAGGTATTATAATTAATATGACATGTTAATATACTGTCCTAAGATGTTCTAGGAGCTGTTAATGGTTGGATTTAATTGATAATACCTGATGGAACATGTTAATATTAAAACTAGGTGCTATTTGGCATGTTAATTGTTAGTTTAACAACTAGTTTTAAATATTAAATGTAAAAATGATTTTGGAATATTTGTAATTGATTTTTAAAGATTAAATATTAGGTCTGGATATATTTTAAATTTGGTTTTAATTCTTGTCCATGACAATTTAATTGATTAATTTTTAAATCACTTAAAACTATGACTAGTTTGTGTTGGTTACATGTATAATCAACATTGTTTGTTTTGTTTTGATTAAAATGGTAAAAACACATTTAGATCAGATTGGTACAGAAAATTAAATCAATATTTATGACCTTATTTTAATTATTAAATGACTCATAAAATTGATTTAAGTATTTGTGCATTTTGTGGCATCACATAAGCATTAAACAACTAGTTTTGTTGTTTGTTTGTTTTTATATGCATGCCATGTATCATATATATGTTCTTCATGATTTTGTGTTTTAATTCATGTTGGTAAATATTATATGTATTTTTAATGTTGATGGGCTGTATGACATAAAATTAAAAATGACAAAATTGGAAATTATACTAGAGTTTATTTATAGCACAAATCTAACTAGTTTGTGTTTTGGGCTTTTAAGATAACTTATTTAATAAGAGGATTTAGTCCATTGGGCTTTGGCCCAGGCCCATCACGGGGTCATCTCTTAAAGGTTTAAGTACACAATTTTCATTAATGGGCTTAGCTAATTTAATTAAAATTGGACTTTGTTTGATCCATGAATGTTAAGTATATTTATTTGTTTGTTTGGTGTGATGAATGGATATGCATGGTGCATTCATAGGCCCTGGGTTTATGTAATTAAATATGGCCTACTAGCCATTATGTATTATTGTAAAATTTTAATTTATTTCTTAGAATAGAATTTACTTGAAGACTTTGTAAATCAAGATGAAGCCTACCGGAGTGGAGAAGCCCAACTCGAAGATTCTTATGTAATGGTATAGAATCTTAGTTGTAGGTTTTTGGGCCCATGTTTGTCACACTTTACTTTATGCAATTATTTATATATACATACTATGTATGG
The DNA here is from genome assembly GCA_037975025.1 of Excoecaria agallocha. Lineage (NCBI taxonomy): Eukaryota > Viridiplantae > Streptophyta > Magnoliopsida > Malpighiales > Euphorbiaceae > Excoecaria > Excoecaria agallocha. The sequence goes on along the minus strand of CM075806.1, from coordinate 43,969,227 downwards.
ATGACAAAGCATATACCATGTAAGCCGTAATAAAATGAATCCCTAAAAATAGTAAGTCACAAAGTTGCCTTCCTAATTCGAAACATGTCAAGGCATCGATCATCGGTCACGTAGACTAGGAGTCCTAGATGCGCCTGATTATCTTTGTGAGGCATGGGTTGTGAATGTAGGTTAGACTTAACATGGAAAGGGATGCTCGGACCTAGGCAACTAATAAATGGGTTTGTGCTATAAAATATTAAGATGTTAGCCCATTTGATCCAAGAGTCATGTACGAGACATGATTGGAGTTTTTCTTACCTAAGTAACTTAACTTGTTAGGTGTACAAGCTCAGCTTGACTAATAAGTTGTTGTGAAAAGTGGACCTTGGCCCACATTAAAATCACTAACGCGAATTATTTAAGGGGATATTAATTCGGTTTGTGGGATTATAATAAGACCTCATTTAATCTTGCTAAATTTTATTGTAGATTGAAAATGGCTTCTTCAAACAACAATTTCTCATTGCAATCGGTCATTGAAAAGGACAAATTGAATGGCACAAATTTCATAGACTGGTCTCGAAACTTAAGAATAGTTCTTAAGCAAGAGAAAAAGTCGTATGTTTTAGATGCACCCTTGCCTGAAGAACCTGCTAGGAACACCTTTGCGGTTTAAAAGGAAACTTTTGAGACCAAGAAGAGCGACTCCAATGATGTGACCTATCTGATGTTGGCCACTATGGGGCCTGATTTGCAAAAGTAATTCATGGACCAAGAGGCTTATGCGATCATGGTGCACCTTAAGGAGATGTTCTAACAGTAAGCTCGTCACGAGAGGTTTTTGACAACAAAGGCCTTAATTTCTTGTAAGATGGTTGCGGGTACTCCTGTTAGTACCCATGTACTCAAGATGAAAGGGTATCTTGATACTCTTGAGAAGCTTGAGGTACAAGTGCCAAAGGAATTGGCCATTTACTTGATCTTAGGATCATTGACTGATGATTATGATCCATTTGTGATGAATTATAACATGCATGCAATGAACAAGTTAGTCACTGAGCTCCATGGGATGCTTAAGAATGTTGAAGAGAACATTCGAAAGACCAATCCCGTATTAATGGTTCAAGGGGGCATTAAGAAGGGACCCGCTAAGGGAAAAGGAAAGGGAAAGGCAAAACCCAAGAATAACCTGGCTCGATTCAAGTCAAGTAGGAGTGCACCTCAGGCCCAATCCAAGCCCAAGGCACAAAAGCTCAACGAGAGTGAGAGCACTTGCTTCCATTGCAACAAGATAGGGCATTGGAGGAAGAATTGCGCTCTCTTCAAGGAAGAACAAAAGAGGAATGGAGCCAAGGCATCCAGTTCTGGTATTTTTGTTGTTGAGATTAACCTTTCTATTTCTACCACTTGGGTATTGGATACCGGTTGTGGTTCTCACATTTGTTCAAATGTGCAGGGGCTAAGAAATAGGCGGTTACTTGGAAAGAATGAAGTGGACCTTCGTGTGGGGAATGGAGCATGAGTTGCTGCCATGGAGATAGGCGACTATCAACTCACTTTACCTTTCGAACTTTGTTTAATTTTAAAAAATTATTATTATGTGCCTGTTAAGAATAGAAAAATTATTTCAATTTCTTGTTTGGATTTGGATGAATTTGATTTTGTTATTAAAAATGGCAATGCTTATATTCATTGCCAAGGCATTTCTTATGGCAATGCCATGTTGCAAAATGGCCTTTATATCCTTGATCTACAAAACAAAGAGTCCATATACAACATTAATACAAAGAGGGTTAAATCAAACAAATTGAACCTTACTTACTTCTGGCATTGTCATTTAGGGCATGCAAACGAAAAACACATTTCAAGACTCCACAAAACTGGAGTGCTTGGGTCATTCGACTTACAGTCTTATGATACAAGTGAGCCATATTTACATGGAAAAATGACAAAGAGTCCTTTTAACAAGAAAGGTGAAAGGACTAATGACTTATTGGAACTAATACATACCGATTTATGTGGACCATTAAGTACACAAGCTAGAGGTAGTTTTAGCTACTTCGTGACGTTCACAGATGACTTCAGTAGATACAGCTATGTCTATCTAATGAAGTACAAATATGAAATTTTTGAGAAATTCAAAGAGTTTAAGAATGAAGTAGAAAAATAACTCGACAAAAGTATAAAAGCCATTCGATCAGATCGAGGTGGTGAATACTTAAGCCAAGAGTTTGACAGTCATCTAAAAGAGTGGTATTATTTCACAGCTCACTCCTCCTAGAACACCATAATGGAATGGTGTGTCCGAAAGGAGAAATCAAACTCTGTTAGACATGGTTCGATCTATGATGAGCCAAGCAAATCTTCCTATCTCTTTTTGGGGTTATGCATTAGAAACTGCTGTGTTTCTACTAAACCGTACTCCAACTAAAGTAGTTGAGAAGACATCATATGAGGTATGGACTGGGAAAGAACCCAATATGTCATTTCTTAGGATTTGGGGCTATGAAGCACATGTTAAGAAATTAACATCTGACAAACTAGAGTCCAAATCCATGGTTTGCTTGTTTATGGGTTATCCCAAATAAACAAAGGGATACTACTTTTACTCACAAGCCGAGAACAAAGTATTTGTTGTTCGCAAGGCCGTTTTCTTAGAAAAGGAGTTCCTTCTCAAGAAAGACAGTGGGAGTAAAGTAAAACTTGGAGAAATTCAAGCACCGCAAACTGCTATAGAGGATGAGTTGGAAATGGGATCAAGTTCACAACCAGTTGTGGAACAAGAACCCATTACACAAGAACCTAAAAGGTCTGGTAGGGTACGTCGAGAGATTGAAAGATACGGATTTCTAATCATCGATAGTGACACTATTGAGTTAGTAGATCGTAAGGATCCTACTACCTACTAAGAAGCTATTGAGAGCCCAGACTAGGAAAATTGGCTTAAAGCCATGAAATCCGAGATGCAATCAATATACGATAACCAGGTTTGGACGTTGGTTGATCCACCGGAAGGTGCTAAGGTAATTGAATGCAAGAGGCTATTTAAACTCAAAGCTGATAAGACCTACAAAGGTATAATAGTAGCAAAAGGTTTTCGACAAACTCATGGTGTAGACTATGACAAGACCTTTTCGCCTATAGTTATGCTCAAGTCCATTAGGATCCTGCTTGCCATAGCTGCATATCATGATTATGAGATATGGTAAATGGATGTCAAAACTTATTTCCTCAACGAAAATTTACTTGAGGATGTGTATATGACATAGCCTGAGGGTTTTGTCAATCCCAAGCATCCTAAAAAGGTTTGCAAGCTTTAAAAATCCATTTATGGTTTAAAGCAAGCATCCCGAAGTTGGAATCTTCATTTTGATGAGGCAGTCAAAGAATTTGACTTCATCAAGAACGAAGATGAGCCTTATGTGTACAAGAAGGTTAGTGAGAGCATAGTAGTATTTCTGGTCCTATATGTGGATGACATCCTTCTCATTGGGAATGACATTCCAACATTGCAAAATGTTAAGCAATGGTTGGGAAAATGTTTCTCAATGAAAGACTTAGGTGAAGCCAAGACAATACTTGGTATTCAAATCTATAGAGATAGATCGAATTGGCTTTTGGGACTAAGTCAAGAAAAGTACATAGACAAAGTACTAAAGCGTTTCAGTATGGGAGACTCAAAGAAAGGGTACATACCTTTGGCTTTAGGAGTTTCTTTGACTAAAGAACAATGCCCTAAAACCAAAGAGGAAAGGGACAACATAAGTAGAATCTCGTATGCATATGCTATTGGTTCTATCATGTATGTTATGTTATGTACTAGGTTAGATGTTGCTTATGCACTAAGTGTAACCAGTAGGTTTCAGCAAGACCAAGTAAGAAGCACTGGTCTACTGTAAAAGGGATTCTAAAGTACCTGCGAAGGATGAAGGATCACTTCTTGGTGTATGGTGGTCAAGAAGAGCTCATCATACAAGGTTATGCCGATGCTGCTTTTCAAACCAGCACTTAGGATTCTAGATCACAATCTGGATTTGTTTTTGTTTTAAACGGTGGTGTTGTCAGCTGGAGAAGCTCGAAGCAAGAGACTGTTGCCTACTCAACTACTGAATTTGAGTATATTGCAGCGAGTGAGGCTGAAAAAAAGGCTGCTTGGATTAAAAATTTTATTTCTGGATTAGAAGTGGTCCCAAGCATCCTAGATCTATTAGAAATTTTATGTGACAACAACGGGGCCATCATACAAGCCAAGAAGCCCCAGTCACACCAGAAATCCAAACACATACTTAGGAGGTACCACCTGATAAGAGAGATCATTGATCGTGGGGACATCAAGGTTAGCAAGATAGCAAGTGAAGATAATGTAGCAGATCCTTTGACAAAATAGTTGCATCCAAATTTGCACGAAGCACATTTGAGAGCATTCGTTCTTAGGGCTATACCCAATTGAGACTAGTGCTAGTGGGAGATTGTTAGTGAAAGCCCTTGCCCCAATATATTGTAATAAAACACTTTAGTTAATAAATGAGGCATTTATTTTATCTATTGTATTCCTATACATATCAATTGATAGAACTATCGAAGAATGTTGTTTCAGTTTAAGTTATCATGTGTGAGGCACATGGTTGTAAGACCTTGAAACAAATGAGACTTCATTCGAAATATCCCTAGTCAGTCATTGTTATGAGAATAATAGATGAATTAAGACTAGTATGCTCTCTCTAATAAGTTGAGTTTTGTCTTACGGACAATAAGGACAAGGAGTCAATTAGAGATCATAGATACATGTTTAGAATATGGTATCTGGATTCAATCCGTTCATAAGAACACTACATGGTACAAGTCATAAGTGTTTCTCATATGCAAGTTTTGTATCGGAGTTCTTAGAACTAAAATCTCTATGAAACTCTTTATGAATTACTGTGTACTTTGACATACACCTAACATGCTCGTAACAGTGTGACAAGTACGGGTATGCTTGGGTATACATTGATTCATGTTAAAGAGCATGAGAGAAGTGAGGGGATTACCTCTCTCTATAAGAGAGAAAATATCATCGGCCACTTGATCAGTGAACTGAGAAGTGTATGGCCATACCGAGATGAAATAATGAGTAATCATTATTGATCTGAAAGTTCAGTGCCACTGGAATATCAAGAAAGGAATTAATATATATAAGGATGACTAGTTCCATGCCTTATATTAATTCTGATATTTATGGGTAAGGGACTATACAAAATTGCATTAGGCCACTAAATGCCATATGTATTTTCATTTAATTTGGAATGTTATAATATCTTGCTAGAGAATATATATAGCCTTTGAATTAATTTATTAATTCATTGCCAACATTAAATGGACCTATAGGATTGCACACAAAGCATTGGGCTTAAAATATTTAAATAATGTATTGGGCATTAATTTGGTCTTTTAATTAAATTCAAATTAATATATGTAATAGGCATTATAAATACTATTGGACTTTGGCCCACGAGAAAGAGAAATTCAGCACACATGGTTTAATTTTAATTAATTAATTAACTTGTATTAATTAAGTTGATTGAGTATTAAATCCTAATGATATTTAAATCAAATTAAAACACTTAATATATAAATAACCTAGCCAAAATTCCAAGATAAAACCAAGGGAATTTCGGCACATGTTGATTTCTTTATTAAGTGATTAATTTGATTAAAATGTGTTATGTTTTATTTCAAATTAATTTGAATTTTAAAAGAGTTTGAATCAATATATATTGCTTATTTTTTAGGACGTGATTAAGGATAAAATTAATTATCTTGAGGTAGTGGTTTTAGATTAATCACTTACATAATTAGGTGATATATATTAATAGAGGAAAAAACGTGAAACCATAGTTTTTGATAGTTTTGGCGTAAACCTCTCTCTCTCTCTCACAAAATTCTTTTGGCCAATTTTCACAAGGTGAAAGGATTGTTCCTCATTCTCTTGTGTTCTTGGGCATTAATAACACCTAAAAGAAGTGCAAGATCAAGCCTTGTAGCTTCAAATCATTACCATTACACAATACTTTAAAAGAGAGCTAGCAATCTCAATTTTAAGCCGTCATTGCAATTGTGTGTGTGAACATAGAGAAAAGTGGCGTAAAGGCTGTTCTTTTGGCATTTGTGGTGAAGATCTAAGGTTGACATATCCATCTTGGTTGCTGGTCATCATCAAATTCAATTTTAAAAGGCATCTAAAGTAGAAAGTTTTTAAAAACCCTAAAATTGCATGTTTCGATTCTTGTCATGGAATTATTTGGCATGTATGATCAATTTTATCATTTTTCCGCTGCATGATTATCATGAACATATCATGTCATATTCCATCAGTGAATATAGAGGAGCAACCTAGGTTAGAGATATCTGTGGTTAACTATTTGGAATTGTCTAAAGAAGAAGAAGGTTGCTTTGGCACCTAGATTTATGAGATTCAAAAAGTAAGGAAGATGTGCAGAATGTAAAATTAATTACTCATAGTGGCTAGGTAGTACCAAAGGTTAAAAGATTAATGGATCCTCATCTATTATTTATACATAAGGATTGAGATGAAGAATAGATTCTTAAGTAGTTTAAAAAGATCCCAGCTTAGATTTTTGTGTGGGATCTGCTTAAGCAATCACCTTTTCATAGATAGAAAGTAGTACAAGCCCTGTGTGAGTCTAATGTTGTTGCTACTATCTTGCCTTTAGAGTTGTTTGATTTGGTAAGAGAAAATGTCATGTATACTAATAAGGATCTGCCTATAGAAGGTTGTAAGCACAACCGTCCTTTGTATATAAAGGCTCAAGTCAACAGTAAACACACTACTTGTGTGATGGCAGACGATGGTTCTTTAATTAATGTGCATCCGGTGGGTGCGCTTCTTGCCTTTGGATTGATTAAGTAAATGTTGAATAATTTTGACCTTATGGTCTTAGCCTATGATAACTCCCATAGGCAGATAGTAGGCACTTTCAAAGCTAATTTTTAGTTTGGGAAGATTAATGCTGAGGAAGAATTTGTTGTGTTATCAATAATTGTAAATTTCTCTATACTACTGGGGAGGCCCTAGTTTCATATGTTTGGAGGAGTTCCATCCACTATTCACTAGATGATCAAGATTCCTTATGAAGGAAAAGTGGTTACTATAAAGGCTACTAAGGAGAATCAATTTTCTGTATTAGGGATAGCCAATCAACCTTTCAATGATTTCCATACGGCTATCGTTAGTACCGATGATAAATATGAGCAAGACCCTGCTCCATAGGTACTGCATATGATTAAAAGGAAGAACTTTTTTCCTAAAAGCAGGTTTGGGAAAGAATTCCCAAGGTCCTTTGAAAGCTATAACCATTATAAGCCAAACCAGTCGAAAAGGATTGGGTTATAAGGGGCTTGATGTAAAGAAAAAGGGTCTGGTAAAGTCAAAAGGCATACAATATATTTTAAACAGCTTTGTTCCCGCATCAGCTCCACTCCATTATTGTGGTGAGGCTTAACCTATGATAATTAGGGATAAAGTCATGCCAAGTTTTAAGATCTTCAATGATGTATTTTATTAGGATAGTGGAACCATCATGCTTCCTGGGGGGTTCTAGGACAGGAGATCATTATTAAGCTCTCTAATTAGGATAAGGCTCCTGAAGAGATTGTAACACCTAAATTGTTGGCCTCCAAGCTCAAAGGTAAAAAAAGGTAGAGTTTGAGATTTATGTGCCTTAGGTGAATGAGGATATTGATAAAGCTGATCGAGAAGTTCTGAAAGATGAAGGGAACAGATCAAGCTCATCTAAGGCATCAAACTCATCAGGTGTAGACAAGGATACTTTTATAGATACACTTTTTATGCCTAAACTTTTTAATAATGACGTATATAGCTCTACTTATATAAATGATATTAATTACTTTGCTTACTTGTGTAATGTTTTGCATGATTTCATTTTGCACTATCATGATCATAAAACATCTATATTTGATATTAATTCAACAATTACTAATCTATTCAATCTTGGTACTTTTGAAAACCTAAAAGAAATTTTGATAGCATTTGATATCACCGTTAAGGAGACAAAAAAATTTATGAGAATGTTAAAAAAATACGAAAAAGTCTTTGTTTGGACCTATAAAGATATGCTAGAAATTGATCAAATAATTATCGAGCATGCCATTCCTATTTATCCCAGATATAAACCTGTAAAGCAAAAACTCTGGAGGCTTAGTCCATAATGGGGTAAAAAAGGTCAAAGAGGATATACAGAAGTAGATAAAGACCAAGCTCCTTATGGAGATCCAGTACCCTACCAGGTTGGCAAATGTGGTCCTGGTAGCCAAGCAAGATGGAAGAGTTTGAGGTTGTGTGTATTTTAGAAACTAAAACAAGGCATGTTCAAAGGATGATTTTGCCCTCCCTCATATAGATGTCCTAATGGATAGTGCACCTGCTTATAAAATGTACAATTTTGGCAATGGATATGCTGGGTATAATCAAATTTTGAATAAGATCGTGGATAGGATCAAGACAAAATTCATCACTAAATGGGGCACGTATGCTTATCAGGTTATGCCATTTGGATTGAAGAATGTAGGGGCTACTTATCATAGAATGTCCATGAAGGTTTTAGAAGATCTGATCCATAAGGAGGTGGAAGTATATATGGATGATATGATGGTTAAGTCTATCACTCGCATAGGTAATTTCGTGGTCCAGGAGAAATTCTTTCAAAGGATTGACGAATACAACCTTCATTTGAACCTGAAGAAATGTGTGTTTGGAGTCACTTTAAGGAAACCCTTGAGGCATACATTGAGCCAGAGGAGAATAGAAGCAGATCCTAATAAAGTGAACGCCATCAGAAAAATACCCATGTTGCAAAAAAAAAAGAGGTTCGAGGGTTCATAGGTAAGTTATAATATATTAGCAAGTTTATTACCAAGTTAAATTTAATTTATGAGCCTATCTTTAAATTGCTCTAGAAAGACTAGCTGGTAATATAGAATGAGGATTGTCAGGTGGCTTTTGACACCATCGAGAAATATCTCTTGCACCCACTCATATTGAGATCGCCTAGAACTAGAAAACCTCTAATTTGGTATGTAGCCATAGGAAATGGCTCAATGACTATTATGATGGCTTAAGAAGATGATTTTGGGATTGAATATACAATATATTATCTTAATAAGAAATTATTGCTATATGAAATTAATTATACAAAGGTAGAGAATATCTATTTATCGATCATTTAGGCTTTTAAGAAGCTAAGATACTATTTTCATTCATACAAAGTGCACGCAAAAGTTAAACAAAATCCTTTTAAGTATTTACAAGAGACATCATTGTTATTAGCGAAAATGGAAAGATGGTTGATTCTCTTATATGAATATGATGTTGAGTATGTAAATTGAAAGATTATAAAAAAAAGGGCTATAGCAAAATTCTTAGCAGGTCAGTTGCTAAAAAGGAGAAAAGATATCCTATGAGTTCCTTGATGAAAACATCACAACCATAACAACCTAAAGGTGGTAGATGTTCTTTGATTGAGCTATAAATAATAAAGGTGCAAGAGTGGGAATAATCTTGGTGACCCCTAAAGTGGAAAAGCTACCTTTAGCCAAGAAACTTAGATATAATGCTACCAGTAATGAAGCTAAATACAAATCATGTATCTTTAGGCTTGAACCTTTACTAGCTTTAGGGGTAAAGAATGCTAAGATCTATGGTGATTCATCTTTGGTGGCCTACCAAGAAAAAAATGAATGTATAGTGAAACAATAGCGGTTGGTGCCTTATGTGAACTACCTAAAAATGTTTGGTGATCGGTTTAAAGTTTGTGTCTTTAAGAATATACCTCGGGATGAAAATTTGTTGGCTGATGCCTTAGCAATATTTGTATTGATATGGGATAATCTAGAAGGGTTAAAATGAAGCTTATACTCATTTTCAATTCTAATAAGATGTGTTATGAAACACAACAAGTGATACATGTTGAAGTGGATGATGGAAGGCCCATGTACTTTAATATTCAAAATTACCTTGAGAGATCGGTGTTTCCAGAAAAAGTCACAAAAAAGGATCAGAGAATGTTATGCAAGTTATCCACACAATTCATCATTGTTGATGAAGTCCTCTTCAAGAAGTATCCTAATGGGATATAGCTAAGGTGTATAGATGAGAAAAAAGCCAAGAAGATTATGTAAGAGGTGCATGCCAAAGTTGTGGCATTTATATGAATGGTATAGCCTTGGCTCTAAAAATAATGCATCATAGTTTCTTTTGGCTTACTATGGACACAAATTGCTCCCAGTACATGAAAGAATGTCAATTATGCCTATAGTATATAGATGTAAGGCATGTTCCTATATTAAAATTGTGCTTTCTCACCTCACGATGGCCTTTTGCTGCCTGAGGTATAGACATAATAGGGATGAACAACCCACCAATGACGAATGGTTATAGGTTTATTATAGTAGTTATCGATTACTTCTCAAAGTGGATAGAGGTACAATCATACTTGGACTTAGGTGCAAAGGAAATGGTGAAGTTAATAGGAAAAAGTCTGATATGAAGATATGGGCTTCCACACCACATTATGCCTAATAATAGGTCATGTTTTTTATGAGAGACTGAATGAATGCTTAAAAAATATGGAGTCCAGCACCATAAGTCCTCATCATATTATCCTCAGATGAGTAAAGTGATAAAAGAAACCACTAAGAATGTTAAAAAGATTTTAGCTAAAATGGAGATGACTCACAAGGATTGGGCCAATAAATTACCTTTCATATTATAAGGGTATAAAACCATAGCCAAAACTTCAACTGGAGCCACTTTTTTCTCTTTGGTGTATAGGATAGAAGTTATCTTGCCAACGAAGATTAAGCATCAATCATTACGAGTGGTCCTGGAAGCTGAGCTACTAGAAATAAAATAGGCTAGATAGAGGTTGCTATAGCTTAACTTACTAGATGTAGAAAGAATGCGGGCCTATTACCAAAACCAGGTTTATCAAAAAAGCCTGGTAAAGCCTTTCAAAAGGAACGTTAGGAAGCATCCCCTAAAGAAAGGAGATATGGTGTTCAAGCATATAAGACCAGACCTACCTAGCATTAGAGGTAAGTTTAGACCAATATAGGAAAGGCCATTTTTACTGAAGAAGCTATTGTCCAAAGGTGTTGCAATACTAAGCGACAAATATAGGAATAATTTTAAGAAGCTAGTCAACATCAAAAGCCTAAAAAACTTCCACAGCTAGACTTCTGAAAACATTAAAAATAAAAGAGAAAAAGATGAAAATATAGCCCTGCACATCAAAAATTGGTAAACGGTGGCCTTACTAAAATTAGGTGCCTCATCAAGGTGAAAACTGAAAAAAGGCATCTTGACCAAAAAATAGAGGTAGAGTGAAAATATCCAATCAAGAAAACCCAAGAGGGTTTATTGGTAACAGGTGAGAGATGCTTTCAAAGTTTGGTCCTATGATTGAATATAGTTCGTACTTATTAACCTAATGTTAGAATAGTGATTATGTGCAATGAAATTAATTAATAATATTATCATATGTTATGCAAGCTTGTATATTAATATAAATAAAAGTAGTTTTGTTGTACATACTTTAAAGTTATCCAATTCTATGATAAAAAAGTGGCACATAATTCCTTATGCTATACATTCAAGTCTAAAGATCATCCTCTGCTACTTTCACTTAAGCTCTATTTCAACCAATGTGCTCTATTCTTAATTGTGGGACTGGATAGCCATATTTTATATGCAATAAAGGTGGTAAAGTCATAGTTAGTTGCCTTTTAAATGTTAGATTTGGCATATAGTTAGGCCTACAAGTGATGGTAGCCATAAATGAAAGTGACAGATAACATACCTCATCTAAATGACAATGGTCACCTTATAATGTTCTATCATTCCCTAATTTTTTTTAGTATAATAAGAAACTATATAGAAAGTGGCCCTATAGAAGTTGTATAGTTAAACATAGCCAGACTGGACAATTTGGGTCACATAATCGGGTATTAGCCATGTGCACATAAAGCTAATATCATTATCATCTACTGTTGCCAGCCACATAAAGCGTTCTTATGCTGAGTTAAAGTTGTAAAGCTTTTTTCTAAGAGGAAAGTGCCTCAAAGAATATATACTGATTACTCTGGATGGATATTCCTCGAGTAATCTCAATTTCTCCTGCAACTACACCTAAAAATAAAAAATAAAAAAAGAAGGAAATAAAAAGAGAAAAAGCTGCTGGGTTAAGTTGGATTCACCTCAGTCAAAAATAAAGAATAGGGTTTCTTGAAAATCTAAAAGGATACATCTCCTGCTAAAAAAAGCTAGCATGAAAACCCACAAGGGGTACATTATTTTTAAAATAATGACTGTACCTAGAGTAATTAAGGGCTTTCTAAGATAGTTGTAGTGGGATCAGAATAGATATTGTTAAAGCCATGGATGGTTTTTGCCAAGGTAATAGGAAAGGGAGTTAGGCCATTGTGTATGCCATCAATAATGCCGAGTAATTGATAGTCACCAAATTGATTGCCTAAGTTAAATGTTAAGTACAAAGAGAGATAGATTAGATAAATAATACTAGTTTGAAAAGTAGGTAAGTTAGAAAAGTCATTGAGTGCATCAAGCAGAGGCTCAAAAGGGATAAATCCTTATCGAGGCACCAATCTAAAAATGATAGAAGGTAGAATTCTTAAAATTAACTTACATCCCTTAGCTAATTTGATATATAGTTCATAATACAGGGTAGAGTTCTTAAAAGGAAAGGTATGCCATTGATTCTATCAAACTCTTCAGCCAGAGGGCATAACTCTTGATGAGGGAATTTGAAGATATGAAATCGAGGATCCCAATATTGAATGGTTGCCAATAAAAGATTATTGTCAATCTGGACTCTTCATATAAATTCTAGACTAGAATATAAAGCTAGAATTTGATTTTCCTAGGTCCTAAGGGCATTCAATAATCTATGCACTTTGGTGCCAAAAGTCCCTATCACTTCGGTGGATAACTTTAAAATACTTATGATAAACACGAATAATAATAAAATAAAAAAAAATTTAATTTTAAGACAATAAAATAATAATAATAACAACATAAATAATAATAATAATAATAATAATAATAATAATAATAATAATAATAAAGAATGAAAAGAGAAGATAACTAAATATACATAGAGACTGTGAAAGAGGGCATTTACCTGGAACAAAGAAGGATGCAAGCAGATTATTGAAGGCTAAATAAAGGGTTGAGGGTATTTATAGACTAAAAATGACTCACTTCATGGGGCCTCAATTCAACTTTATGACTCATTCTCTTGTATCATGAGTCACTCTTAAATAATGCAGGTGATGCATTCCTTTTTGCATATGACATGCATTTGCATGATTGTTTTTATTTCTATTTCACTTTTTTTTTTATTTTATAGGGGCAGATTTGTAATTATATCAGGTGTTTTGAAGCCTTGTTCAGGGAGTCAATAATATGTTAAATATTATGCTTATGTAGAATTAGTTGATTTGGAATGGTTAACCGTTGATAATTAATAAAAGGGAAATTAATATTAAAGATAAAAAAGAGATTAAATTAGTTTAAATATAAGTTAATTAATTTAATTTAGATTATACATAATTAATTAAGAATTTATGGTCATAAACCCCATTTTTCAGTTCTCATGGCCGTCAAAGGCCTTTTTAACCATCTGCCCTAACTCATGGGCAAGGTCCGTGAAAAATCCCTATATCAATGGACCAATCATTCGTGATTTTCCCCTCTTTAAGTTGGACTATGTCATTTTGCTTGTGGGTGATGCCCTTAGTTTGTGAATCATTTGGTGACTCATTAAAAATTACATTTCTAAGGCTTTCTTCTTCCTCAATGTTCTCTCTTCCCTATTGGAATGCCATTTTTTGTTTCTTTCAAGATCTTTTTTCCATCATTTCTCCCTCTCGTGAGCTATGATTCACTCTCTATCGATTTTGTTGAAATGGCACTTGGATTGTACTCGCAATAGTGTTGCTATCTTTAAGCTTTGCCTTTTTTTACCTTTTCACAATTAATGCATAATATAAGTTTTTACCTCTTTCCAATTTTATTTTTTTCTTTATGTTTGTTTGTTGTGCTTTTGGTATTGTAGATGTAGATGATTAGCCTTTTTTCAAATTTATAGTTTATTTTTAGTCCTTTTTGTTTGCTTGTTTCTTTACTGTTGATGTTGCTTTGATAATTATGGTATAATGCACTCCTTTTTCTTTTAACTAGTTCATAGGAATAGTAACAAAATGGGGATTAAGGCAAAAAAAAAAGAACACAAGATAAACCCTATAAGGAAGTAGAAGAATACAATAAAAAAATAAAATAAAAAAAAAAGAAAAAATAAGGAAGAAAAAGAAAAATAGTAATAGAGAAGAAAAAACAAAAATAAGAAAAAATGGAAAAAACCAAAAATAGCCTTAATAATACTGTATCTAACATAAAATGTTGTAAAATAATAAAAATTTAGTTAATTTGTGTTTGTGTAGTTAATTTGTGTATTTAGATCAATTTTAGGCAATTGTTTTGATTTTGTATAACAAATTTGAATTTAAGTTTTCTTAGTTAGTAGGTGGCATAATTAATGATTAAATATTATGTCCAATTAGTTGATAACATCTATTTGGCCTTTAATTCATTAATTGATATAATTTTAGCCATTAGTTTCCTTAGTCGAATTGAAATTAGGCATAATGTTGATTGCATTTCGCTAATACGTATGTACAAATGATACTTATATTGCAATTGAAAATTGATTTGTGGTGTATAATACACCTGTGTCGATTGAAAGTATTTATACACTATTTTTATGCAGGAGGACTAGTAGAAGTAGTCGTTATGCTGCCCAATTATTGTTAGAATGAATTATACATGTGCAATATATATACATGTGATTATGTATATGTTTGGATAATTTCTATTGTACAGATTTTAAATGAATGATATATGTAATTTTATTTTTTTTAATCTAATGAAATTCATCTTTTAATTCAAATTAGTTATTAATAATAACACATATTCATTCTTTTGTATTCCTTTCCATTTTGTACCATAAGTTAATAAATTAATCAAAATTTGAACTTAGAAGACTGATTAATTTTTAATGTTGATAACTTAAGTTTACCTCTTTGCAATTTGAAATCATTTGCCATCATTATTAATGAAATTAGAATAATTATTATGTGACCCTCAATTCTATTGCTTTAGAATAAACCATTTTTTAGCATCTTAGCATTTCAATTATACTCAACTTTAAATACTTGGTCTTAATTGCATGTTTATTTGACACTATAGTAGGCATGCTAATTCTTTATTTTAAAATGTACCGATACCTCATCGTCAAAAGCCCCCATAACCACAACCTCTTCTAAACATTCAGGCACCTCAATGGATGACAAAGACATAGGTTGCTCGATATAGAGCCTTACATAATATGTAGTATCAGCGTAGTCACTTCATGAGCAAGGATTTTTTAGAGGTTTTGGACATTTGGGGAGATACGTAATATTATCTTACATGAGTGGGATGGTTAGATTTGTAACATCCTAATCTTATACTTAGCTCTAATCACTATATCCTATATCATTATACTTTGATATGTTTTTATGCCTGCAACAATTTTTTTTTTTACTTCGTCCATGTGCCTTAGTTATATATATAGAGAGAGATCTAATAAATCATAAAACCAACATAACTGTACTATTAAAACTTTACTACATGCTAAAGACTCTCTTTGAACCAACAAGGTTTATAACTATAAAAAAAAATTATACATTACATCCTTATCAATATAAATAAAGATCTTCTAACTCAAAATGAACCCAATAATAGGCTATACTTTCAATATATAAATAACTTTCGATCTCTCTTTTGTGTTGGCCATCCTGTTGCATATATTATCCTTGGAAAGAAAATCCTTTCTTGCAACCTACAAGGATAAAATAATCAATGCTAAGATATAAAGCTTAGTGGGGAACACAAGACATGTGGATGACCTCTTACAAAGATCGTTAAAAATGCAATCACATGCAAGCATAACTTTAAGCATACAACTAATCATTTAAACCATATTCATAGAGATCTTCAGGGACTATATTATCTTTTATTTACACTTTTAACTAATATCAAGTACTTATTGATATTCCATTGCTTATCGGTTTCATACTTATAATAATATTCGTCTGATCCCGAAAATCTTTACATCAAGTTTACTTTCTTAATTCCTTTATGTTATTATTGACTAATCACCATGACTATAAGACTTTCTTGCTTATGAAACATTACCAATTGATAAACACTCTTTAACTATGCCATTTATTTATGACTTATTTACTCTTACACATATTCATATACTTTAAATATATTTTAGACATGGCAATATCAATCCACATTCATAGAAGCCATCTTATAATCATAAGACTTTATTAATAAACTACATCTTTAAATATATAATAAATTCAATTAATTTTCATTTCTTATACATATAAATAGCATGTTTCATGGATAAGACATATTTCCATCCGCTTGAACACTTATTATTATTATTATTATTATTATTATTATTATTACTATTATTATTAATCTATTATATCATTGCCTTGAGTTCTATACAAACTCTTTAAAGCATTGCAAAACTACCATTGCACTTCAATCTCCACATAAATCAAATTTACATGTTATGAGTCCATTACTCATTTATATTATCATGTAATGAGTTATACATACCATTCATATCAATTACAAAATATTCAACAAGTAACATGTAGCTATGGTAATATACACCAACTGGTATACTTTTGCAAAACATCACATACCATTCCATATATAATGCATTTCTAGGTATAGGAAATACTTTAAAGCCATCTCAAGAATTTTCATTCATACAATAACCGAATACTTTTTTACTCCAAGTCAAACTTTTCCATGTGTTATACATTGATATTATTTTAAGGTAACACACCCCCCTACACACACACATGTATATATAATCATTTAAGAAACATTTGACTAAAAAGATCATGTATTCATCATTTAGATTGTTGATATATTATCAATATGAGGTAAGTTCATATGCATGACTTCTTGGTCTAGTATGAATATGTAATTCTAAAATGCCAAGTTTCAATCTTTTTAATGTAGCCTCAAATATGTATCATGTATTCCATATACTATAATTTCAACCATAAATGTGATTTAAAATGATTCACATTACTAAAACAATGATATATAAGCATTTTTGCTTTTAGTTCAATTACTATAATCATATTAGATAGCCTGCTTCAGTTCTAAGAGTAGATAACGGGAACGGTGGATACACTAAGGCATTAAAATAGTGGATATCCAAAGATATCAAATTGATAGATCCAAATGGGGCAAAACTATATGTTAGACCAATCAAGAAACACAAATGGTGTTTGCTAATGATCCAAATGGGATCAACTGTACTTTAGACCCATCTAGGCCAAACGGTGGCAGCTGCAATTATCCCTATATGTGCATATCTATCCATAATTAAACTCTATTTGTAGGCAATACTGTGTTCAAATTCATTTCATATATTAGACTTGTGCTTTTCTCATTCCATTTGCACAAGTTCAGAATCATGTAAAAGACATACCATCTCTAGTGCATAAACATGTATGCACGGTTCATATCATGTATACATATGTTTGTATCACAATTTATGCAATCTTTAATGTAATACATGTATACACGGTCTCATATATTATTGCGATCATGTACTTTAGCTTGATTTCCATAATTAAGCATAGATTACCATAGTCATGTACTTTGCTAGATTATCTATAATTAAACAAACTTCCATGTAATAATATACTTTAGCATGCTAACATTGGGCAACACATATGCATAGCTATACTATGTCAATCAAGTAATATTACATACCTATTCAATACTGTGTTCATGTTCATTTCATATATCAAGATTGTCCTTATATTATTCCATTTGCATGTGTACATAATCATGTAAAAATATACCTTCTCTAGTGCATAAACATATATGCACAATTCATATAAGAATTTATACAATTTTACTCATGTAAGTAATCAATGGAAAACTATGCAATCTTAGTGTATATACTTGTATAAACCATCATCTAAAAAAAATTCCATCATATACTTTATCAAATTATCTATAATCAAATATACTTCAATGTATTCATGTACTTTATCAACTCTTTTCTTTCCATATAGCAGCACTTTCCATTTTATTATCATTGTAATTATAATTTTGGCATAAATATATAGGCATAACATATAGTCCTCATATAATATTATAGTCATACTATCTCAAGTCGGTAAATAATAATTTACCTTAGTATTGCAATCACCATACCCATTCTTCATCACATAATGAAGCCTAATACTTTTCAATAAGATACTATTATATATTTTATGCATTTAATTTCCTTTATGTTCTGCTTTTATAGTACAAATATACTTAAGAGAGATTTAAGATGGTTCTTGGCAAACTCAAATAACAAATCTACTTAGAGATAGAATTTCAAGTTTATTTTGAAAGCTATATTAGACTTGTCTAAAGACATTTATGGGCAAAATTATCTCTTACAAACATGATCCATTATGTTTCTTGTTTCAAAAATAGTAAAAATAACATCAATATCATTTTTACTTTTTATGATATTACAAAAGCATTGAGAATTGTCTCTGAAAAATTACTGTCAATAGTTATAGGTTCAATTCGCTTTTTGACATATTTAGTAACAGAAACGAATTATGCTTTCTTCATAGAAAATGTAGATATGAGAGCATATTTTATAACCCAACTAGAATTACCCAATTATCATTTTTACATTTCAAGATATTACAAAAATTTTAAGGATTGTTCCAAAAATAATGTTACAGATAGTTCCAAATTTAAGCCATGTTTTGAAGTATAATTAAACAATGATTTCTTCATAGAAATTATAGACATATAAGTCTAATTTAACACAAAAGTTGATTCATAAAATTTGGCCTCTATAACAAGAGATACACTCAGATTACTAAGATCGATTCCTGTTCTCTAAACTGTACATTGCTATATCCAATTTAGTTTTTATCATAAATTAATAAATTCATATAATAAAATAGGTACATAATTTAAAAAAACCTTCCTTCACAAAAATTTTTTATTCTATGAGTCTATTTTAACCAAATTTTTGTCTCAAATGATTTTTACTTCTCTACAAAATTATAGCCAAAATACAGCAACATTTTTTTATCAATTAGGCAGTAGCTCAATCCAATCCTCAAGTTAATTTTAAGAGCACTTAAATATGAAATCAAGTGTATATTTCTTCTACAAAATTTTAGGTTTATGTCTTGGGATGAATTAACATCTAGGTATACTCAAATCAGAATCTTAAAACTCAAGATATTCATGAAATAAAAAAATAGGTTCAAGGGTCTTTACATGCATTCTTCCATATAAGCAAACCAATACTTAATTTTCACTATCTATATTCATAATTTCATTGAATTGATCCATATCTTCTTTCCATTACCTAACACACATGTATGAAAATAAAGTATCATAATCCCATACTTTGGCTGAAACACACTCCTCTTTAATCTTTATTTAACTCCTTTTTTCCTTGTTCTTCTCTACTTTCTCTTCTACGATTTACATTTCATACATACATTAACGTCTAATAATTTCTCTCTTGAAATATATCACCATAATAAGAAATAAGATGATCTATATGATGAAATTTAACCCTTTACCTTTACTTATTACCTTCAAAACCCATAAATCCAGCCATATGCATTAGTAATTCCTTGAGAAAATAGAGAGAAAGAGATATTCTTTTAGAGAAAGATGAGAGAGATGAAGGAAAAATATATTTTCTTCCTTCAAAATTCGTCCCTCCCCCTATTTTTATCCTCAAAGTGGTTTTTCTCTCTCCAACATGCAATGCTCCAAAGTGCAAAGTGGATGGGGAAGTCTCCTTTAGGTCCTCAACAAATTTGCATGTCAAAAATCTTCCCCCACTCACTTTTATTTTAAAATTCAATCCCCACTTTATTTATTTTTTGAAATCACTCCCCAACTAATTCCTTCACTTAACATTGGCCCTAAAATTACTATCCTCTATTAATTTAGCCCATGAACTATTAGTCTCTTTTAAAATCTTTTCCTATATTTCCTTTATTTTGAAATTGACCCTAAATCTTATCATGTTTTTAAATTTCACCTCTTAATTAACTTTTTCCTTTCCTTCAATTGTATCCCAACATCCTTTATTGTATTAAAATTAAACTACAATAACATGCTTAAGTCTTAATCAACCACTTAACAATATTTTTATTCTAATTATGCCTATGGTAAAATTATAATTTTACCCCCCACCACATACATCAATAATTAACAATATCTTAACTTATAATACTTTAATGTAATTAATCTTAATTTAACCTTAATGTGATATTAATTTTCATGAATCCTCCTAGGGCTAAAGTAGGGCCCTTACAATTCTCTCGCCTTTAAAGAATTTCATCCTCGAAATTCATACTTGTATCCTTTACTTATTTACATCCTTACTATTCTATACTTCTATCTACACTTATGTATCCATCTTAATCAACCTTTATTCAATATTGTCTTTACTAGATTCACTTGTTCTTTACATTATCACATTTAAATTTCTGTACTTTATTACATAGAAATTCTATCTAACTTTATCTCTTTATAACTATAACATTCTTTTGATTCTTTCTTTAAGTTGATTCACTTCTCTTATAACTTTATCTCCATATAAGGGCACCTTATCACATAGTTATATCATTATTATACTAAATATATAGTCTACCAGTTTCTTTTTTCAGTTGGGGCCTATGCATGTGATATAATGTTGTGCTATGAGTGAATGATGCTTTCATCTATGCAGTTAAATGCAGATGTAACTCTCATGTAATGGACATGTTTTGCCTAATCCCAACTATGAAATGTTTTATTAACTGCCCATGCCAATTAAGGATTCACTGACAGGTATATAGAGCATCATAATCAACCTTAATTTCCTCACAGCCACTTCACATATGAAAGATCGTATCTAATATACATAAACTCTTTCTCATAATCAATATTTAAAATAATCTCTTTATGCTTTATTAACACAATTGTAATATAACACAAACATTAGTCATTTCGAACTTCATACCATTTGCTATTCAATTCAAACTTAAGATCTTTTTATTATACTATCATATATTTAGGTTACTCACTAACTTCTATCTTATCTAACATTCAAAAATACATATAAGCATTACCAATATTAGAATTCCATCATTATAAACCAATTATAATAGCATCATTTGAAGATATCTTGCTTTTATAGAACCTTATTCCTATTAGTTTGTACTGATATAATTAATTCTATAAATATATCTCTTATCACTATGATTTACCTCTTCTTCTGAGGTACATTAAAAACCTTTAAAATTATTTTCACTCTTTGCTAGTATGCCTCTTTTCCTTTATTTGTTTTTAATTTGTGTTCTTATTTCAACTTACTATGGTCTCACAATTCCTTTTGATATCTCTCGATATCCTATGATCAAATAACTATCACAAAATTCGAATTAAGATGTGGTTCATACCAAGAAAACTATCTACTTTTAAAACCATTATCTCATCCCATAATACAACAACGACATCAGGGATAGCTGAATCCAAAACCCCAAAGCTATAACTTTTTTTTATTCCTATTCAAGATTGTAACATCCTAATCTTATACATAGTTGTAATCACTATATCCTATATCGTTAAACTTACTTTGCTATGTCTTTATGCCTGTAATAAATATTTTTACTTTTTCAATGTTCCTTAGCTATACATAGAGAGAGATATCGAATAAATCTTAAAACCAACATAACTGTACTATTAAAACTTTACTACATGATCAAGAGTCTCTTTGAACCAACAAGGTTTATAACTATTAAAAAAAATTATACATTACATCCTTATCAAAATAAATAAAGATCTTATATCTAAAATGAACTCAACAATAAGCTATACTTTCAACATATAAATAACTTCCGATCTCTCTTTTGTGTTGTCCATCCTATTGCATATATTATCCCAGGAAAAAAAATCCTTTCTTGTAACCTACACGGATAAAATAATCCGTGCTAAGCTATAAAGCATAATGGAAAACACAAGACATGTGGATGGCCTCTTACAAAGGACATAAAAAATGCAATCACATGCAAGCATAACTTTAAACATATAACTAATCTTTTAAACCATTTTCACAGAGATCTTTAGGGAATATATTATCTTTTATTTACACTTTTAACTAATATCAATTACTTATTGATATTCCATTGCTTATCAATTTAATACTCATAATAATACTCATCTGACCCCGAAAATCTTTACATCAAGTTTACTTTCTTAATTCCTTTATGTTATTCTTGACTAATCATCTTAACTATAAGTCTTTCTTGCTTATGAAACATTATCAATTGATAAACACTGTTTAACTATGCCATTTACTTATCACTCATTTACTCTTACACATATTCATATACTGTAACTATTTTTAAGACATGGCAGTATCAATCCACATTCATATAAGCCATCTTATAGTAATAAGACTTTAAGTTAATAAACTAAATCTTTAAATATATAATAAATTCAATTAATTTCCATTTTTATACATATATATCATGTTTCATGGATAATATATATTTTCATTCGCTTTCTTATTATTATTATTATTATTATATCGTTACCTTAACCCCTATACAAACTCTTTAAAGCATTACAAAACTACCCTTGTACATAAATCAAATTCACATGTTATGAGTCCATAACTCATTTATATTATCATGTAATATGTCATACATACCTCTCACATCAATTACACAATATTCAGCAAGTAACATATAGATATGGTAATATACACCAACTGGTATACTTTTGCAAAACATCACATACCATTTCGTATATCATGCATTTGCTAGGTATAGGAAATACTTTAAACCCATCTTAAGCATCTTCACACATACAATAACCAAATACTCTTTTACTCCAAGTCATACTTTTCCATAAGTTATACATTGATATTTTTGTAACGTAACTCACCCACCCACCCCCACACACACACACACATATATATACATATATAATCATGTAAAAAGCATTTGACTATAAAGATCATGTCTTCATCATTTAGATTGTTGATAAAGTATCAAGTTCATATACATGACTTGTAGCACCCTTATCCTATAATCCATACATATTACTTTATCCATCTCATTACACAAGTCTTACTGCACATCATAAACATATACCAACTATACAGAGAACTTATATTCATACTTAATCCATAAGAGTGTTATACTATTAAGACTTTACAATAAACATTAGAGTCTTTTTACAAAATATAACAACTGATTAAAATATTTACATACAATATCTCTAATACCACAAAATCTTTACTATATACGAAGAATCCAAAAATAAAAGTCTATAATGGTCTCTCTTGATGACTTGAGTTGGCCATCCTGGAGCAAATATCACCTCAAAAACCTACACGGATGAAACACCCGTGCTATGCTATAAAGCTTAGTAAGGAACTAAAATCATGATAAACGACCACTCACAGTGATCATCAACAGTGCACACATCATGCCTTAAATATAACTATGATTTATTTCAAGAAATGAAAGAAATTAAACATTTACATTCAATTATAGAAATCATAAAGTTCAACGATAAGAATTTATATTGACGTTTCAATCACCATATGTGATCATACAAGTTCCAACATCCTTTGCACTTAAATTGAACTATTTATAATATGATTATTTTATTAATCAATGCTTAATCATAAAAGTATAGTTATCAATTATTAATTGCATAAACAATCTTTACAAATATTGAAATTATCTTACATCTATTCTTTTATGTCTTTGATTTACACATATTAGAATTATATAACAAATCATACTTCCAATTACCATGAGATTATTATATTACTACAGGCTTACTTTATATTCCATAAGTTATTCATGTTATAACATATTAGATGTATCATAAAAATAAGCCTATCAACCAAACATAACATTTATATATCATCACCATAAATAAAAAATACACGTTAAAGAATGTATACATGCAACAATGTGAACACATATATAATAATCAATTAAATAATTAGCATGTATTTTTGATACTAGCAGTATAGATACATATACTATTGGGCATTATTTTAGACACGGGTTTTGTATGCAACAAAATGAATTTTATATGATGAATATTATGAAGGTAATTAAAAATTTTCATGCCATTATTAAACTTCTTTTAACCTTTGATAATAAATTCTGTACTATTCTAAAGAGGTGGATAACGGATTATACGGTAGTACCTGAGGGTACAAAACTATTGATTATAACAGTGGCACCTGAAGGTACAAATAAGATACCCAAAGGTATTAAATGATGATCCCTTGTAGGGATAAAATTGTATGATAGATTGGTGGACCCAAATGGATCAATCAAATAACGTGGACCTAAAAGGGCTTAATCAAATAACATGGACCCAAACGGGGTCAATCAAATAACATGGACCGGTCAAGTGGACCTAAGCGGGGGTTGGCTACAACCCAAACGGGGTTGTTAAAATTAACTCTAACTTTTAAACCCAAACAGGGCCACTCTAACTTTTAATTTCAAGTGGACCTAAACAAGTAAAAAATATTCAGAAACAGCTGCAAGGTACCCTTATAGGCATGCCTATTGATCCACTTCCTAGACTCAATGCAGGCAGTTAAATGCTTTCATAAAAAATCACTTTGCTTTACTTTGACTTTATTCATATAAGTTTAATCATATTTATATGCATACACTTATAAAAATGTATACTCACATGAACTATGTAAGATAAACATGATAAGACTACTTCCACCTTTAAACATTACTATCTTTTATTTATAAGGAGATCATGGCATGTATTTCCACAATATCACATATGTAAACAACATTTATCATCTCATCATATCAAGCGCCTCTATTCAAAGTATACATGCCCACATATCTATATTTCCATATTTCTTTTAAGTATATCATATGCTTAAGAACACTTTTGTTTATGATTATAAATTCACAATTGTATAAGCTTTGTATTATCATACTTATATGTTATATTTATAGAAACCATAATTATATGTAAATGCATATGCATGTCGATGTCATAATTAAGTAAAAGCATATTTTGAGATTTAAACCTATTCATGTATAATCACACTATGTTTATGCTATAAGCACACATATATTCTATTAATAGCATTACTTTTTCATCTATATAAAGTTGACATATCAGCTATACACAACATTAACCTCAATAGATTAATAGCAAACATGTATATTATTTAGTATAATGTCTTTTAGACATTCATGTATATATATATAAATATATTAGCCCAATCAAAGTTAGGTCATATAACTAAGTACGATAACTTTAAGTTCATCAATATGTATACAACAAGATAGTATCATTATTGCATACAAGTATAGATAACATTATATGCTTCCATTTTCTTGGTCCACATACCTTAACACCAAATGAACATTTATGGTAATATTATAATATCTATCTAACACATAAATATCTTATCTACATATAAGGATGTTCACATATATTAGGCATCCATTTACATATAGCTATAGTTATAACTCATAGTATTAAGGTTCTTTAAAAACTTTATTGCCATATATAAATATATATTATCTCATTTCAGCATCTTAATTATGTTCATATATGATGATATCAACATTTATATTTTCAATGTTTTAGACGTGCATAAACATGCACATTCAATTTGAGGTAATATAAATCACATGCATTCATATGGACAAATATGTATGTTCATAAATACAACTTCCATCATTTATGTATTTGTATTTATATATATATTCATGTTTTTTTTCTTCAAAAAAAATTGAACTCCATATACATTTTATGGCATTAAATTTAATTTATCATGCTTTAACATTTCATTATCAATTTCATAGCTAAATGATTGTATAAAAACATACACTATCATTTGATTAAATATGTGTGTATATATATATATATATATATATATAAGCATAATTTCACATAACTAGCCATGTACATGTTTTTGAACATACATGTACATACATAACGCTTAAACCAAATATTTTACATGCTATTTGTAAATTAGTTTATTTTCATGTATACATAGATTTAACATAGCAATATTTAAAACTAAATATTGAAAATTCTGCCTTTATAATTCTACATAGTGGCAGAATTTCAAATACAAATTATATTCCATTTTTGACCTAAAAAATGTCATTTTTAGCAAAATTGTCCTTTTAAAAACATGATCCCCTATGTTTCTCATTTTTATAACATCAAAAATCATTTCAATAGAACTTTCATAACTCAAGCTATTTACACTTTAATAAATACTATTCCTATTGACAGTGTTGTATATAGGTCTGGAATTTA
Organism: Excoecaria agallocha; assembly: GCA_037975025.1. NCBI lineage: Eukaryota > Viridiplantae > Streptophyta > Magnoliopsida > Malpighiales > Euphorbiaceae > Excoecaria > Excoecaria agallocha. The sequence continues at coordinate 43,942,694 of CM075806.1, read as the reverse complement.
GCTAAAATTAGACAAGATTAAAGACAGAATTAGGCATTGCTTTCTTCGTGAAAAGTATATTATTAGAGGTCTAGTTTTCATAGAATCAAACCTAATAGTATTTCGTTCCCTATACGAAGAGATATATCATTTTTTTCACAATCTGCTCCAGAACCGAGAATAACAGCTCACAACAAATTCAATAAATCATATAAATTATTTAAAGGCAGATTTATAGCTAGGTTTCTTTTACAAAGTTGCTTATATTTCTATCAAGTTTACATAGAATCAAATCTAACTTAATTATGACTTAAATAAAATGAGTTATGGTTAAAAAATTGGTAACTATTCAAACCTACCTATACACTCAAATAGTTCACTTGTACGAATTTGATGAGTTCCTTAACAACAGAATCAAGCCATGACTCCTTCTAATTAATTGTATAAAATTTAATCTAGTTTACACAAAATTTGAATCACCTTAATCTAAGATCTACAACTCCATATATAGACAAAACAAGCAGTCTGGTTCATAAAAACCACACACAGTTTTTCATCAACATTCAAAACAGGATTTTTATCCAATTTAAATCTCTCATTAGCCCTAAACAAATTACCATTAAAATTAAGTAATCCAAGCATAAAAATTTATATTCATATGCATGTAAGAAGAATAAGTTCCCAAACCTGGACATGCAACTCAAATCTTCTTGAAAATTCTCCTTCTAAGATCTCCTTTTTCTTTCACTACTCAAAGCCAACTATAACTATCATCTCCATCGATTTCATACCCACATAAACAAATGAAGATGAAGAAAAGAAGAATCATGGTAGGTAAAGAGGAGATTTAAAAGAAAAAGGAAGATTAGAAGCAATTATACCTTAACTAAAATCAACAAGGCCAAAGATCATCCATTACCAAAGTCAAATGCAAGAAGCTAGGGATTTGATTGTAGATGAAGGAGTTAAATTTTGAAAGAGATGAGAAAAGAGAAAATATGAACTTCCTAGAGCATGCCATCCAAATCCACTTCCTAAAATGACAAAGCTTCAAATATAGAGATAAGGATAAAGAGATAAGAGAAAGGAATGAACATAACCCACATCCCATTTCTTAATCACATGAAGGACTTGGGAGTTGTGAGTGGAATGGGTCTCCCACTCACTCTCCACTACCCCTTTTAATGATAAAATAAGCCCCCATCACATTATAGTGGATAAAGTACATATTAGTCCTTGCATGAGATTCTCATTTTTACAATTGACCCACCAAACTACTAATCACAATTTTTACCCAAAACTTATTTCCTTTCTTTAAATTTTGATCCATTATAACTTTTTGTCTTTTAAATTAACCTCATGATCACCTATATGGTAAAATTAGCATTTACCCTTCAACCATCTTTGTCTTTTAATTCAATGAGTAGTTTAATTAGACTTTAATTTAACCTTAATCTCTATAATTAGACATTAATAATATGTTAATACCCTTGAATTCTTCTAGGGCCTAATTTGGGTCTTTACATGACTTCTTGGTCTAGTATGACTATGTAGTTCTAAAATGCAAATTACTAATCTTTTTAATATAGCCTCATATATTTATCATGTATTCCATATACTATAATCTCAACCATAACTATGATTTAAGATGATTCACATTACTTAAACAATGATGTAGAAGCAATTGTGCTTTTAGTTTATTTACTGTAATCATATTAGATAGCCTGCTTCAGTTCTAAGAGTGGATAACGAGAGTGGTGGATACACTTAGGTATCAAAATGGTGGATATCTGAAGATATAAAATTGGTAGATCCAAGCGGGGCCAAACTATATTTTAGACCGATCAAGTAATCCAAATGGGGTTGGCTAATGATCCAAACAAGATAAATTGTACTCCAAACCGATCTGGGGAAAACGATGGTAGCTGTAATTATCCCTATAGGTGCATATTTATTCATAATTGAACTCTAATTACAGATAATACTGTGTTCAAATTTATTTCATATATCAAACTTGTGCTTATATTATTCCATTTGCACATGTTTTGAATCATGTAAAAGACATACCATCTCTAGTGTATAAACATGTATGCACATTTCATATCATGTATACATATGTTTATATCACAATTTATACAATCTCTAATGTAATACATGTATACACAGTCTCATATAATATTGTGATCATGTACTTTAGCTTGATTTCCATAATTAAGCATAAATTACCGTAGTCATGTACTTTGCTAAATTATCTATAATTAAACAAACTTCCATGTCATAATGTATTTTAGCATGCTAACATAAGGCAACACATATGCATAGCCATACTATGTCAATCAAGTAATATTACATACCTGTTCAATACTATGTACATGTTCATTTCATATATCAAGATTGTCCTTATATTATTCCATTTGCACGTGCATATAATCATGTAAAAATATACCTTCTCTAGTACATAAACACTTATGCACAATTCAAATAACAATTTATACAATTTTACTCAAGTAAGCAATCAATGAAAAACTATGCAATCTTAATGTATTTACTTGTATAAACCATCATCTAAAAAAAATTCTATCATATACTTTGTCAAATTATTTGTAATCAAATATACTACCATGTATTTATATACCTTATCAATTATTCTTTCTATACAACAATACTTTCCATTTTATTATCATTGTAATTATACTTTTGGAATAAATATATAGGCATAACATATAATCCTCATATAATTTTATATTCATACAATCTTAAGTAGTTAAATAATAATTTACCTTAGTATTGCAATCAATATACCTATTCTTCATCACATAATCATGCCTAATAGTTTTCAATAAGATACTATTATATATTTTAAGCATTTAATTTCCTTTATGCTTTGCTTTTATAATACAAAAATACTCAATAGAGGTTTAAGATGGTTCTTGGCTAACTCAAATAACAAATCTACATAGAGACAGAATTTCAAGTTTACTTTTAAAGCTATATTAGACCTATCTAAAGATATTTATGGGCAAAATGATATCATACAAACATGATCCATTATATTTTTAGTTTCACGAACAGTAAAAATAACATCAATGTCATTTTTACTTTTTATGATATTACAAAAAACAATGAGAGCAATCCCTGAAAAGTATTGTCAATAGTTTCGAGTTCAATTCACTTTTTGACATACATAGTAACAGAATCAAATTATGCTTTCTCCATTGAAAAGGTAGATACGAGGGTATATTTTATAACCCAACTAGAACTACCCAATTATCATTTTTACGTTTTAAGATATTACAAAAATATTAAAGACTATTCCAAAAATAATGTTGCAGACAGTTCCAAATTTAAGCCAAGATTTAACATGTTTAGAAGTATATTTAAACAATGATTTCTCATAGATATTATAGAAATATATGTCTAATTTAAACAAAGTTTGATTCATAAAATTTTGACCTCTATAACAAGAAATACACTCAAATTATTAAGACCTGTTCCTGTTCTCTAAACAACACATTGCTGTATCCAATTCATTTTTTATCACCGATTAATATATTTATAGAATAATATAGGTACAGAATTTAAGAAACCTTCCTCAACAAAAATTGTTATTTTATGAGTGTAATTTAACCAAAATTTTGTCTCAAATGATTTTGATTTCTCTACAAAAATTTATAAAAAAAATACAGTAATATGTTTTTAGCAACTAGGCATCAGCTCAATCCGGTCATCAAGTTAATTTTAAGTGAACTTAGAGGCATAATCAAGTGTATGTTTCTTCCACAAAATTTTAGGTTTATGTCTTAGGATGAATTACAAACAAAGATTACTCAAATCAAAATCTTAAAACTGAAGATATCAATGAAATATAGAAATAGGTTCAAGGGTCGTTACATGCATTCTACCATATAAGGAAACCAAGACTTAATTTTCACAATCTATATTCATAATTTCATGCAATTAATCCATATCTTTTCTTCATTCTCTAACACATATGCACAAACATAAAGTATCCCAATCCCATACCTTGGCTGAAATATAGTCCTCTTCAATATTTATTCAACTCCTTTTCGCTTGTTCTTCTTAACTTCCTCTTATATGATTTACATTTCATACATGCATTAATGTCCAATAATTTATATCTTGAAATATATCACAATAATAAGAAATAAGACGATGTGGATGATGAAATTTAACCCTTTACCTTTACATATCACCTTTAAAACCCATAAATTGAGCCATATGTATTAAAAATTCCTTGAGAAAATAGAGAGAAAAAGCTATTCTTTTAGATAGAGATGAAGGAAAAACCTATGTTCTTCCTTCAAAATTCATCTCTCACCCTATTTATAGCCTCAAAGTGGTTTCTCTCTCTCCAACATGCAATGCTCCAAAGTGTTAAGTGGATGGAGAAGTCTCCTTTAGGTCCTTCACAGATTTGCATGTTAAAAATCTTCCCCCATTGACTTTTATTTCAAAATTCAATCCCCATATTTCTTACCCTTATGAAATCACTCCCTAACTAATTTCTTCATTGAAAATTGGCCCTAAAATTCCTATCCTCTATTAATTTAGCTTATGAACTATTATTCTCATTTCAAATCTTATCCCATATTTTGTTTATTTTGAAATTGACCCTAAATATTGTCATCTTTTTAAATTTCACCTTTTAATTAACTATTTCCTTTCTTTTAGTTGTACCCCAATATCCTTTATTTTATTAAAATTAACCCACAATAACATACTTAAATCTTAATTCACCACTTAACAATATTTTTATTCCAATTATACCCATGGTAAAATGACTATTTTACCCTTTATCACTTAAATAAATAATTAACAAAGTTTTAAATTATAATATTTTAATGTAATTAATATTAATATAACCTTAATTTGATATTAATTTTCATGAATCCTCCTAGGGCTAAAGTTAGGCCCTTACCATTATCTCCCCCTTAAAGAATTGCATCCTTGAAATTCATACCTGTATCCTTTACTCATTTACAACCCTACTATTTCTATACTTCTATATATGCTTATGTATCTATCGCAATCAACCTTTTTTCAATATTGTCTTTACTAGCTTCAGTTGTTCTTTACATTATCACATTTACATTTTATACTTTATCACATAGAAATTCTATCTAACTTTATCTCTTTACAACCATAACATTCTCTTGATTCTTTCTTTAAGTTGATTCACTTCTCTTATAACTCTATCTCTATATAAGTGTAACCTTATCATACAGTTATATCATTATTATACTTAATATATAGTCTATCAGTTTCCTTTTTCAATGAGGGCCTATGAATGTGATATAATTTTGTGTTATGAGTGAATGATGCTTTCATGTATGCAATTAAACGCAGATGTATACTCTCATGTAATACACATGTTTTTCCCCATCCCAACTATGAAATATTTTGTCAACTACCCATGCCTCTTAAGGATTCACTGATAAGTATACGAAGCATCATAATAAACATTAATTTCCTCATAGCCACTTCACATATGAAAGATTGTATCTAATATACATAAACTATTTCTCATAAGCCATATTGAAATAATCTCTTTATGCTTTATTAGCACAATTTTAATATAATACAAACATTAGTCATATTCTCATTTCATATCATTTACTGATTGGTTTAAACTTAAGATCCCATTATTATACTATCATACATTTAGGTTACTCACTAACTTCTATCTTATCTAACATTTCAAAAATATATATAAGCATTACCAATATTAGAATTCCATCATTATAAACCAATTATAATAGCATCATTCAAAGATATCTTGCTTATATAGAACCTTATTTTTATTGGTTTGTACCAGTATGATTAATTCTATAAATCTATCCCTTATCACTATGATTTACCTCTTCTTCTGAGGTATATTAAAAACCTTTAAAATTCTTTTCACTCTTTGCTAGTAGGCCTCTTTTTCTTTACTTATTTTTAATTTGTGTTCTTATTGCAACTTTCTTTTGTGAGGCCCCTAACATGATCCTAATTAGAATTACTTGTTTTAAGTAGGATTTTATTTGACTAAGATCAAATTAAAATGAGAATTTCATATAAAGTATGGGACAAGTGATAAATTATTTTTTTGTTATATTAATAGCATGAAAATAAAATTTAATATTATAGTTTAATATTATTTGAGGGTATAATTGAAGTATAAAATATTAATTTGGGGTAAATTTGTAATTATGGCATTTTAGGGGTCAATTGTGAATAGAAGAATAAATTGAGAGGTCAATTTAAGAGAAGAAATAAATTGATAGGTCAATTTAAAAGAAGGATTAAGTGGAGGGTCACTTTATATCATGCAAAAAAGTTAGAGCTAATGGTAGGACATGAAAATATTTAAAGGACTAAAAAGGAGATTGTCCCTTGAAATTATAAAAAGTAAAAATTTAGGGTAGAAAGGAGTGTGGATTGGATTTTCTTGAAGAAAATTTAGAAATACCCTTCTCTCTACTCTAAAATCCTAAGTTAAATTCTTTAAGTGATATTAAAGAGGAAATTGTGCATGTAGTTTAATTAAGAGTATTTTTGTAACAAATTAAGGTAAATAATCTTTAATGAATTTCATCTTTTTGTTCTTGTTTTCTTTCTCAATTTGTTGAAGTAATGGTTGAGTACGATGCTGGAATTTTAATTAAATGATAATGTTGGTTGTAAAGGAGAAGAAAAAAGTGGAAAATCAAAGGAAAATGAGTTTCGAGAGATTGAAAGCAAAGGGGATTTCGACCAAAGCTATGGGATGAGAGTTTTCCTATTTGTTTGTGGCTGTTTTGGTAGAATTATGTTGTGAACGTCCTGAAATTTTAGTAATTAGAGAGAGGATAATACTTAAAATAAGTACGTGCAAGGATGAGATGAAAACCTCTTGACCTAGTGACTGAACTTTTAGCATAAGTTAAAATAGAAATCTCTAATTGCAACCATTCAAATTTCTAAAGTTATAAAAGACATATACCTACAAGATTTTAGCAGGAACTTAGCCTTAATTCTACCTCTAAATAATTTTTATGATTTATTGAATGTTAGGTGAACTGTTAATTTTGGTTTTGTAATAGTTTGTGGACAAATTGAGATATCTGTGTGTACAATGATCATAATTACATACAGTTAGTTCCTATGCAAAATAAAATCATAATTGCACATTTTGTATGAAGGAAGTATGACTTAAAAATGTATGCAAGCATGTCAAATGTTGACTTGATATTCATAGGTACTAGATGTACTGTTAAGGAATAGACTTTAGTAATTTGGACATAAATTTTGGTAGAATTGTTAAATTACTGCAAGGTAAACTTTGATTAACACTAGAGACCTGGAAGTTCAACTTTGATGAAGACATGCTAGTCTAATTCCTTCTTCATTTTACGTTATAAATTTTTATATGTGGTAATAAACACTATTTTTGTTCTATGAATAGCCTATAGTATTCTCTAATATCTTAAGCTATAGGTAAGATATTAAGGTGAATTTTGATGCTTTAGAAACTAGACACATATGGGAATAAGATTGTAGAAGATCATTGAGCCTAAAAATGACATTTTTAAATTCATAAGTGGCTGACAAGTTAGGTCTAGAATGCTGCCCTGTACAAATTTTTAATGTTTTTTACCCTATGTTTTTTTACATAGTTAAGTTAAATATGTGTCTATGTTAATACATAATGAATTGGATATTACATGCGATATAACTATTAAAAAAAGGGTTATATTTGTACATATACATTCACACAAGCACATAGGTAAAGATTATATATATATATATATATATTTGTAATTAAATTTGTACATGATTGTTAAATGCAAGATTAATTTTATGTTTGAAATCCTAGGATGAGTAAGTGTATATTTTGACATGTACCTATACTATGAAATAAGGAATATAATAGTATGACCATGTCACAGGTAATGCCTTTTGGATAACATGTTAAGGTATCTATTAAAATAATATATGTTCAATTGACAAAACATTGAAATGTTAAATGGAAAATTGGTTACATGTATTTATATAAATTAGAGATTTTAGATCTTTTTACATGATCATATACCTGAGTTGTGTTGGATTGGAAAGTTTTAAGAAAGAGACATGACTTAGGTTCAGCTTGATTGTCATGTTATGATCAAGCTATATATGATGACTAATGATAACACGAAAAAAAAAACTATGTGAATCAATATACATAAACTTTGTATACATAGTTATACTATAGTAATAATATATCTAAACTATAGTTATACGTATGCAAATTGATTTAATTAATTGCAAGTATGGTATATGAAAACAAAATTAAACAAAGTATTGCCTGCAATTAGAGTTCAATTGTGGATAGATAAGCTTCTATAGGGATTTTACAGCTGCCACAGTTGACCTATTTAGGTCTAAAGTACAATTTATCCGATGGGATCATAAACAACCATTTGGGTTGTTAGTTGACCACGATAGGGTCCATTTGACCAGTCCACCGTATAGATAACCCGTTCGGGTCCATAGATCTGATATCCTTGGATATCCACTATTTTAATACCCTCGGGTATCTACCATTCCCGTTATCGACCTTTAGAACTTAAGTAGGCTATGTTATAGTATAAATACATCATAAATGATTACAGTATAACAAGGCATATAAATTATGAAATATCTTGTTTAACTGAGTTTTCCAATGCATGTATATTATTCTTATGTTTACATACATGTACAGAACATTTTATGAAATGTTGAATTTATGGAGACTACTTGAATTCAAGAATACATTGTTGATCAAGAACATTTTAACATTTATCTTATGCTTATCGTTTATACATTATTTTAAATGTTCTATAAATTTTATATGATTTACTGAACCTGACAATCATTGTGAGTTGTTATCCTTCACTTTTATTATCCCCACTAAGCTGCATAGCTTAGCACGAGTTATCTTAATTCGTGTAGGTTTTGGTAGTCATCGCTTTTACACAGGAATGTTCTCTACATTAGGACAAGCCAACACCAGTCTATAGGAGTTGATGTAGAAATTTTGATTAATTTTGTATAGTTCCTTACATGTTTATTATGTATAAAGTTTATATTAGATATGTATGTCATATGGAGGTTAAGGTTGTAATAAGCTCTTAGTGAGAATGTTAGTTTATGCATACATCTAGAAGGTAGAATGACTTTATTCAAATGTGTTGGAATACTGAATGATATGCATAATAGTGAAATGACTAAGATAGTTGAATCTAGTATGATTAAGATAATGGGTTGCATAATGAGTCACTATGCTTATTCAAAATGAAATGTACATGAAAGATGTGAGAAGCCCAATTAGAATACAAGTTATATGATTAGACGGATCAGGTGACATAAATGCATGTAGATGTTAATCGAGTTAATTGCTTAACATAACATGGCTTAAGTAGACTTTATAACATATGATAAAGATGCTAGAATAGGGTGTTTCAATTTGGTATCAGAGCCTAGGTTTAGTCTTTTTTGGGCAATTTGAGTATAGGATTCTATAATATACAATAGTGTTATGTTGGCCTAATGCAGAAGTTCTTGTTTTCTTATAGATCATCTGAAAGTAATATGCCAGTTAGATCAAATCCTTTTAATCCAATAACTTCATCATCACATCAAAATGAAATTCTTGCTGCGGTTCCTAGAGAAGCTTGGTTAAAAATTTCTTAGGATATGGCCCAAATTCTATAAAGAATGACTATGCCTAAAGCTCTAAAATCTAAAATTAGGAAGCACAGGGCACAAGAATTTATAGGCACTAATTTAGAACAATTTGGAGACGATATTTGATGAAATTAACTGCCCTACAAATCATAAGGTATCTTGTGTTGTGTCCTTACTTCAAGGCATGGCTAATGATTAGTGGAAGTTGATATTAAGACAACCTCAGTTACCTGACCCACTTACTTGGGAATTCTTTGAGGGGGAGTTTAGAAAGAAATATGTTATTGAGGCTTACAAGGAGGAGAAATTGAAGTAATTTCTGAATCTGAGACAAAAATCTCTATTTATGGCTGAATATGAAAAAGAATTTAGCCAATAATGCAAGTAAGTTCTCAATGAGATGTTGACAGGAGTTTTTAAATGCAGAAACTTTGAAGATGGGCTGAATGATCGAATCAAAGAAAAACTATTCGAATTTACATCTTTGAATGTGGTGGATTTTAATCAACTGGTTATGACTGCCATGAAAGTTGAAAAGCATGAGATAGCTAAAACAAAGAGGAAGCACAAAAGAAGTGGTTCTAGGGGAGCATCTTCCACTGGAAAAAGATTTAGAAGAGCTCAAAGAGATCAGCTTGAAGAGTCTATTTTTAGTTTTGCTAATAAAGGAAAGAAACAAAAGTCCTCTGCCAAGTCTAAATCTGAGAATGAAGCTTTAGGAAGATAGAGTGGGGGTCAAGCACCTGAATGTCCACATTGTTCCAGGCACCATTAGGGTAACTACAGGAAATTGGCTAGAGAATGCTTTAGATGTGGCAGTGCTAATCATTTTATGGCAAATTATCCTTTGAAATGGAATCAAGGTTTTAAACAATAAGATAGTAGGGGAGCTTCTAATGCACCCCCATCTGGTAAAGGTAGAGGCAGAGGAAGGGGTGGATCGACTCATCATGGGTCCCAGTCTCAGAATATGTCTGTATCAATTGATAGACCTCCTACACAAGTGGTTTCTAGTCGGGCTTATGGAATAAAAGCTCGGGAGGAACAAAATGCTCCAAAAGTTATAGTTGGTACTTTTTCTCTCTATAATTGTGACATGCATGCACTTATTGATCCTAGCTATACTCAATCATATGTTTGTATTGGGGACTTGGGTAGAGATAGGTTTAAAATACAATAGTTAGATTTTGATGTATGTGTGACTAGTCCATTGGGGTATAGTGTAATTGTTAATAAAGTGTATAGAGACTATCCTACAGTAGTTCAGGGGAGAGAGCTTCCAGCAGATTTGATTGTGTTGCCATTTCATGAGTTTGATGTAATTTTAGGAATGGATTGGTTATCCAAGCATCATATAGTGGTGAATTATGAAATGAAAATAGTAACTCTCAAGGATGAAGAAGGAAAGGAAGTGGTAGTAGAAGGTTGTTGTTCTAATCCACTGACTAATGTTATATCAATAATACAGGCTAGACGTTGTCTTAGAAAAGGATGTGAAGCATTTTTAGCTTTAGTCATTAACTCAAAAAAGGATACAGTGAAGCTTCAGAATATACTAATTGTGAATGAATTTCTAAAAGTGTTTCTTGAGGAATTTCTTGGTCTTTCTTCAGAAAGAGATGTTGAGTTGTCTATTGATCTATTACCTTGTACAGCCCCAATCTCTAGGGCATCATACAAAATGGCTCTATCTAAATTGAAAGAGTTAAAGGTTCACTCACAGGAATTGTTAGACAAAGGCTTCATCAGACCTAGTGTGTCACCTTGTAGTGCTTCGATTTTATTTGTTAAGAAGAAGGACGAGTTATGAGAATGTGTATCAATTATAGATAGTTGAACAAAGTGATAGTGAAGAAAAAATATCCTTTACCTTGAATTGAGGATTTGTTTGATCAATTGAGTGGTGTTGGTGTGTTTTCAAAGATAGACTTATGATCAGGTTATTATCAGCTTAGAGTGAAGGATGGGGATGTTTCTAAAACTGCATTTAGAACCCGATATAGACATTATGAATTCTTAGTTATGCCATTTGGGTTGATTAATGCACCACTGCATTCATGGATCTCATGAATAGGGTATTCAGACCCTACTTGGATCGATTTGTTGTAGTGTTTATTGATGGCATATTAGTTTACTCCAGAAATAAATCTGAGCTTGCTGAACATCTAAAAATTGTATTGCAAACTTTGAAAGAAAATCAATTGTATGCCAATTTGAGTAAATGTGACTTCTGGCTTTAGGACGTTTCCTTCCTAGGTCATGTTCTATCTACTGAAGGTGTTAGTGTTGATCCAAATAAAATTAAAACTATTGTTAATTGGAGACCACCCAGGAATGTACATGAAATTAAAAGTTTTCTCAGGTTGGCAGGTTGCTATCATCGTTTTGTGAAGGGTTTTTCTATCCTTGCTTCACCCCTCACTAAGCTATTAAGGAAGGATATTAAGTTTGAATGGTCTGATAATTGTCAAGCAAGCTTTAGACGGTTAAAGAAGATGTTGATTGAGCTTCAGTGCTAACTCAACCTGTGTCTGGGAACGAGTATGCAATGTACAGTGATGCTTCTAAGGTTTGTTTGGGTTGTGTATTAATACAAGATGGTAAAGTTGTAGCTTATGCATCTAGATAGTTTAAATCATATGAGCAGAACTAGACAACTCATGATCTAGAACTGGTAGTTGTGGTATTTGCTTTAAAGATTTGGCAAAACTACTTGTATGGGGAAAATGTAGGATTTATATTGATAATAAAAGCATCAAATACTTTCTTACTCAGAAATAACTTAATTTAAGGCAGAAAAGATGGTCGGAATTATTCAAAGACTATGATTGTATAGTTGACTATCACCCAGGAAAAGCGAATGTGGTTGCTAATGCCTTGAGTCTTAAGACAATGGCAGTATTGATGTTAAAACAATGTAGATGGAAATTTACATTGGATGGTGCATTACTGGCACAGCTTAAAGCTAGGCAGATAGTGATAGATGCTCAAAAGGATGATAAAAAGTTACAACAGATTGTGAAAGCAGTTTGTGAAGGAGTTCAATCAAATTTTTCAGTGAAAGAAGATGGTGGTGTATACTACCATAACAGGTTACATGTTCCTTATGACAAAAATGTGAAAAGAATATTGTTGCATGAAGCACATAATACTGCATTTACTATGAATCCAGGTGGGAACAAGATTTATCAATAGTTGAAACAATTTTACTAGTGGCCTGGCATGAAGAAGGATATTGTTGAATATGTTTCTAAATGTTTAACATGTCAACAAGTGAAAGTAAAACATCAATTTCCTTCGGGTCTTTTAAATCCCATTCTAGTTCCACAGTGGAAGTGGGAAGACATTACCATAGAGTTTGTTACTGGTTTGCCTTTTACTCAAAGAAAACATGATGTTGTCTGGGTAATAATGGATAAGTTAACAAAAGTAGCTCACTTTATACCAGTTCAAATAGATTATCCTATGGATAAACTTGCAAAATTATATGTGAATGAGATTGTACGGTTACATGGTATACCGGTATCCATAATTTCGTATCGAGATCCAAGGTTTACTTTGAGATTTTGGCAGAGTCTGCAACAGGCCTTGGGAACACAACTAAAGTATAGTACAACTTTTCATCATCAAACAGATGGACAATCTGAAAGGTTTATTCAAGTTTTAGAAGCTATGATGAGGGGAAGTGATTTGGAGTTTTCTGGAAGTTGGGATAAATATGTGGCCTTAATGGAATTTTCCTACAATAACAGTTATCCGAAGAGTATTCAGATGGCCCCATATGAGGCTCTGTAGGACAAACAATGTAGAACTCTAGTCTGTTGGACTGAGCTAACTAAAGGTAGAATAATCAGTCCTGACCTTGTTATGGATATAGAGGAAAAAGTTCAAGTTATCAAGCAGAGGTTGAAAGAAGCTAGTGATCAATAGAAATCTTATACTGACTTGAAAACAAAGGATATCGAGTTTCAAGTGGGTGACAAGGTGTTTTTGAAGGTATCCCCGTGGAGAAAAGTGCTTAGATTTGGTAAAAATGGGAAACTTAGTTCGAGATTCATTGGTCCATATGAAATTCTACAAAGAGTCAGACCAGTGGCTTATAAGTTGGCTTTTCCTATGGAATTAGCCAAGCTCCATGATGTATTTCATGTGTCTATGCTTAGAAGGTATCTCTCGGATGAATCTCATAAGCTGCAAGTTCAAGATATTCAAGTACAAGCGGATTTCACTTATGATGAGGAACCAAAAGAAATCCTGGCTAGGGAAATCAGGCAATTGAGGAATAAGAAGATCCCTCTGGTCAAAGTACTCTGGCAACATCATAGAGTACAAAAAGTAACTTCGGAGCCAGAGGCAGCCATGAGAAAGCAATATCCTCAATTGTTTGAATCAAGTATGAATTTTGAGGACGAAATTCTTAAGGGGGAAAGATTTGTGAGGCCCCTAACATGACCCTAATTGGAATTGTATGTTTTAAGTAGGATTTTATTTGACTAAGATCAAATTAAAATGAGAATTTCATATAAAGTATGGGAAAAGTGATACATTATTTTGTTATTATATTAATAGCATGAAAATAAAATTTAATATTATAGTTTAATATTATTTGAGGGTATAATTGAAGTATAAAGTATTAATTTGGGGTAAATTTGTAATTATGGCAATTTAGGGGTCAATTGTGAATAGAAGAATTTGCATGAAATTCTACAAAAACATCATTAGAGTGATCCAAAACCTAGTTACTATAGTTATCATACTATGCTATTAATATCCCTTGGAGTCCTTAAGGCTGAGATGGCTGAGTTAAGGCCACTAATAGAGGAGGGCATATTTGTGGATTTTGACATGGTTGTGGATATAAGGATGATTCAATGCATTCAATCTAAGGGTTGTAGGTTATTACTAGCAGAGGAGTGCGATAGAAGATTTGGGATTTGTAGGCCTTAAAGCACTATAATGGGTGGTGACATGCAGCTAAACCCTGTACAGGGTGCTTATAGTCCCCTCAGGCATATGATCAACCTGCAGACCCTGTACTAGATGACTACTCTCTACCTTACACATATAGGAATGTTACAAATCTTGTATTAGAGGTTTATCTACCCATGGGACATTCAAAATCCCTTATTAGTCTAACTTATTCAGATACTCAGGCTCACCACATGGGGTTTAGTCCTTCACATCCACTATGGCCATTACTATTAGAGAACTCCAGTGGCTAGCATATGCTAACATCATTTAGGGCATATAGGTTCAGTCCATATCAGACCTAAGAGCTTCTACTTCTCAAACTCTAATGCTACTTGTTGTTGATTCCTCAAGAGCTCTCGTGGACTTAGGGAACTTGTTAGCCAGGTTGGAGGCTACCATTGATAGAGTGAGAGAAGACATACATATAATGTTGGAGAGGGTTTTTATAGCTAATTAGACTTTTGATAAATAACTTTAAGGGATAAGGACATCCATATCCACCGTCACGGGCACCATAGCTATAGTCACTAAAGAGGTTTGCACTCTTAGATAGAGTTTGAGAAAGACTAGAGATTTCCATGCTACTCATTTGGTTTAGATAGAGTTAGGTGTACATCAGTAGGAGTTAGCCATGTGATAGGTATGAGATGGTCTAAGTCACTTAGCTGGCCTTATGGGCAAAGTTTTGAGGCCCCTAACTTAGGCCATAAGGATTCAATTTAAGATACCATTACTATTAATGCCGCCACTATCACAACCTGTAGGCCCATCTTAAGTACTACCTCCATAGCCTTCACAGACACCTCCTAGGCCTTCAGCCAGTCTCCTTTACTTTGGTAGATTGAGATGTCACTAGTGATCTTCAGGGAGTCATTTATGATTTTGTTAACTTTTTTATATTTCCTTCTGGTTGTATTTATGTTATTAACATTCATACTTTTGCTTTTACTTTTATTCAAATGATGTATGGATATTATTTTACTTTAATTTATTCACTTGCATGATATTTAAGAAATAATAATTGAAAATAGGATGGAATAAAGCATGGTAAATATCATAGATAAAGGAAAAGAAAGGGCCATTCACACAAACATCACGGGTTTTGATGAATAACCAAATTCAAAAACCATAAATATAACAAAAGGAAAATAATAATAATAATAATGATGATGATGATGATGATGATGATAAAAATATTTATAATTAGTCAAGATAAATTAATTAACAAGATAAAAATAACGAAAAATAATAACATTAATAATTAGTCAAGATAAATCAATTGTCAAGACAATATGTATCAAAAATTAATTTATTGTATCCTTCTTGAAATATGAGGCAATGAATAATGATAAAAACAAAGACAATAGCAAGCCTCAAGAACAATAGCAATGCCTCAAGGAAAGAAGTGATAAATAATTAGATCAAAATAAGGCCGAACCATATCTGAGTTTGATAGATATTATAGTTGTGCTTTGTTATATTCCTCAAAGGAATGACTTTCTTATTTCAAAATTGAATACGTATGCAAACAATCATGCAAACACATAAAAAGAAATTCCTCTCAAAAGACATTTAACCATCCAAATTAATTATCATACTTCCTTGATTTCATAGACTAATAAATCAGAGCCTAATCAGATGTCATACTTCCTTAATTTCATGCACCAATAAACAAGAGCCAAATCAGATGTCATATTTCCCTAATTTTATGCACTGATAAATCAGAGCCAAATCAGATGTCATACTTCCCTCATTTTATGCATCAATAAATTGGATGTCATGCTTCCCTCATTTCAAGCATTGATAAACTAGAGCCAAATCAAATATCACACTTCCCTAATTTCATGCATTGATAACTTGGAGCAAATCAGATGTCATACTTCCCTAATTTTACATTTGACAAGCTGGTGCTAATCGGATGTCCTTATTAAGAGTTAAAATGCCGATAAATTGGTAGTAACCACTTAATGAGAAATTCACTACCACCAATGGAATGTTTTCATATCTCAAGATTTGCTACCTAAAGTATGGATCTTTTATCATCTTTGTTGTACTTTGAAATTTGTCTAAAACTAGTAGCAACATGCTAGTTTCCTAAAATTAGAGGTAACTATAGATGTTAAGACTAGATCAGCCTTTATCAAAGTTACCTAATGAAGATAATGCTATTTTGGAAATGGTCAGGAAGTAATAGTGCCTTCCCTTTTTATGACATAAGAAAGCATGTTTATCGGGGTTTTTATAGAGAAAACCATCCTTTTAAAAGATATATTTTCATTCTTTTGTATTTGATGAGAAATTAGTTATGGTTAGGACCAATTTGCTAACCTAGGAAGTGAGTGATGGATTGACTCACAGGTCAAGTTCATGACTCATTACTTGGGTAATGGACTAAAGCCCTTGGTCATTTGTAACTTTTGCCTATTACTCCCCAACGAGTCACGATCTAGAGTTCGTGACTCACTGAGGAGTTATGAACTCTTTTCATAACTCACTGATGAGTCATTGACTCATTTCGTAACTTACCATTTTTAACCTCGATAGAGTGGTTTAGGCCCCACCAATTTAATTAATGAGTCATGGTCAGTGACTCACCACTCACGAACTCGGTACATGACTCAATGTTTTTCATAAAAGTTTTAATTCTCTTCCTACGAGGCAGATGATCATTTTAGCCAAAGATATATGCTTTCTGTGATCTTAATAAAAAAAATTAATTAAGAATGATGGGATATTTTCTTAGGATTAAAGAGAACAATTAACAAAAAAACTAACAAGAGAGAGAAAAAGGGTGGTTTTTAAAGAAAAAACTAATTTTGATGTAAAAAGGAGAACATAAGTTTTAAAAAAGAGAACAAAAATTTACTGTAGAAGAAGGAAGGAAAAGAGTAATAAAAGGCACTTTAATTAGGCTCAAATCATGGCAAAACTAACGGTAATGTAAAGGGTTTATCATTTTATCAAAAATTATTTAAATCCTTTTGGTTTATTTTAAGCTTTAAAGGCTCTGTTATTTATGTTCTTTCATGTTAATGACTTATTAAATTGATTCATTTGTGTGTGATGTTCAATATTGTGCACTTAGTATTTTTTGTGTATTTTCATGGGTTATGTATGAATTATTGTTCGCTTTGTGGATTTGCTTTAGTTTTTTTTCTTTTGAGTTTTAGACCTTTCAGTAATGCTAATGGCATCGTTCTAGTGTTACTAAGCAACTATAGATTGACCCACTAACTTAGTCTGTGACTCACTCACCTAGATGAGTTCATGTTTAATCTAGGAGTTGGCCATGACTCATTAGAAGGGGTGTGACCTACACGAGCAAGTCTGCGACTCAACCGATCCTGGCTTGTTACTCACTTGAGTCTGTGAGTGGGTCCATGATTCACTCTCACTCGACTTCTATGTTTTTAAACTTTTCCTTTCATTTGTCATGATAGATCTTTTTGCTTGTTATTTCCTATGTTTACATGTGTTATTTCTCAATAAATGGCTTACAACTTATTCCCTTTTAAGGGAATATCTTTATCCATTAAATTTTCTTATTTCTAATCAATTTACTATCATATTTTTTTGGATGCATGAATTCTTGTAATTTTTTGGAAGAAATGGGCATATAGGATAGACCCAAAGATTTGCACTTAGATTATATTCTTTATTCATTTAATTTATTTATTTTACATATTTGTATATTTCAACTTATATAAATATTATATGCCTATAATAATGTAGTAAAAAAAGACATTGTAGGCATCAAATGAGAGGAAATCTCATTAAATAATTTTTTACATAACTAAGTAGATTTTATTAATGAAATGAACCAATGTTCGATTTTATTATTCCCATCACACTAAATAATTTTTTTAAATTATGCATGGGAAACCAATGTTTCCAAATTAAATTAATGCTCTGATTTTTGTATGTTTATGCCTTAAGTAATTTATTTATTAAGTTCCTTCTATTCTTTTGGCCTGTGTAAAAATGTTTTTCATTTAAAGTTGTAAAATAAATAAACTAGTCATTATTATTACATGACAGGTTAAATGTCCTAAGATGAAAGCAATTTATGCATGAATTTTATCGCTTTTTATATGATTGTGTGTTTATTTATTCGCCTTATTATATTGCAATACATGAAAAAAATCAGAATAGTGGAGCATAAATAAATATTTATATTAATCATGAACCAAGTAATACAAGTATAAATGGAAACCGAACTCTCTTTAGTTTTAATGTCATAAGATATAAAAAAATCACTTTCCCATTATTTTATTGGGTGACAACTCCTAAATACACACCTTGTGATGCTCAACAGATGCCTCTTTAATTGGTCGTTAGCAAATGAGTAATTTAATTTATGTTTGTATGTGAGTTATTAAGTATAATAAATAAATTGAGGGTCCAATTAAAATAAAAAAATAGATTTATGGGTTAATTGTAAAAGATAAGAAAGTGGGGTTAATTTTAAAAGAGGAATAAAAATGAGTGTGGACATTATTTGACATGCAAAAACTTAGTGGATCTTTAGAACATTTTACCCACTGATGTTTGATTGATGGAGAGAGAATTTTATCTATTGGTTCTTAGAGTAGAAAAGGGCAATAATGTAAGAGAAGAAATTAGATTTCTTCATTTGAATTTCCTCTTTCAAAGCTTGAAAATCCTCTCTCTCAAATCTTCATAGAATTTCTCTTTCAAATTATGCATGCAAGGATCTTTAAGTTGAGATTTCAAGGTAGGATTTTCATCTTTATCTTATTCTTTTTATGTTTTGATGGTATTTGTGATGAGTAATTATGCTATCTAAGAGTGGATGTTCTTATAGTGTAAGAAAATAATAGAAGAGCAAAGGCAAGGAGATGTTGAATGAGTTAAGTAGCTTGTGGGGAATTTCATCCAAGGTGAGGAATTGAAGTGTAAAATATTCTTACATATGATTTTACATGAATTTTTTGATGTTAAGTATGATATAATATTTGTTACATTATGGAAGAGATGAGTTTAGATCATACAAATTATAGTTGAAAGAAGAGAAGTTGTGAATTTGAAAATCCGAGTTAAATCTCTTTGAACTAGTTTATGTATTTTGTGAATATCTTGAGATTTATAACTTTGATTGGGGTAAATATAGTTGTTAATTCCTCCTAAGAATTAGACTTATAATTTATAGTGGTAAACCAATTTTGATTCTACCTCTAAATGTCCTTAAAATTAACTTGAAGTTCGTAGCGAGCTGCTGTCCAATTGTAGGAAATAAGTTCCTCTATTTTTGCTACAATGTTTTGTATAGAATTCTAAATCCTTTAAGCCAAAATTTTGGATACAATAGGCTCATAGAAACACAATTTTGTTGGAAGGATTGTTGTTTAAATTCTGAACCTATTTTCTTCTACGATTTTTCTAAATGGTGATAAAAATTACATATGGTACAATGAACTACTGCCTAGAGAAAATGAATAGGTTATAGTAAATTTGGTATAATGCATCTTATAGAGTTCAAAATACTATGGTACTAAATCCTTAATAAACTATATTTCCATATTTATAATTTCAATGAAGAACTCAAAATGACAAATTATTGCTTGAATCCTATAGAGTTCAAAAATGACAAATTATTGCTTGAATCCGAACCTGTATGCAATAATATTTTTAGAAATAATTTTCCATGTTTTACTCATATCTTGAAATTAAATTCCTAAAACTAGAAATATATTGGATCAAGTTTGTAGAACACCAATTTTTGCTATTAAAGTCATTTGATAGGTCAAAAATAGCTTTCAAAATGAACTTAAAAATTTTTCTCTATGCATAATTGTTACTTGAGTTTACCAAAAACCTTTTTAGGCATTGTTAGAGTTTTTGACAATATAAAAACATCACATAAAGGGAAATAAATTCATTGAATATATATGATGATAACATATTGTAAAGTAATAGGTATGATTATTTGATGAAGCATGTATATGATAATTACAAGATAAGGTAAGTTATTATTTACTTATTTGAGATAACGTGAACATGATATTATGCGATGGTTATATGTTATTATGTCAAATGTATAGTCATAGGGATAATATAACGTAAATTATTGCAATATGAAGAAATAATTGATAAAATATAATATAACTTGGTGATCAAGTTATGAGATCACATTTTAAAGCACTGGGTATAAGGCATGTTATATGGCAAGTCGGTGAACAGATATGTATTATTACTTGATTGAAATAGTGTAATTATGCATATTTGATGCCAAATGCTAACAAGCTAAAGTATATGATTAAATGGAAGTATGTTTAATTACAAAAAACCTAGTAAAGTACATGGCTAAAGTGATATATGCTTAATTATAGAAATCAATCTAAAGTAAATAATTACATGGAACTACATTTTATTATAGATAACCTATTAAAGTATATGATTGATATATGCTTAATTATAGAAATCAAGTTAAAGTATATGATTACATGGAAGTATATTTGATTACAGATAATCTGGTAAAGTATATGACTACAGTGATATATTCTTAATTATGGAAATCTAGCTAAAGCACATGATTACATGGAAGTATATTTAATTACAGATAATCTAGCAAAGTACATAACTATAGTGATATATGATTAATTATAGAAATCAAGCTAAAGTACATGAATACATGAAAGTATGATTAATTATTGATAATCTGGCAAAGTACATGACTACAGTGATATATACTTAATTATATAAGTCAAGCTGAAGTATATGATTGCATGGAAGTATGTTTAATTACAGATAATTTGGTAAAGTGCATGACTATGGTGATATATGCTTAATTATAAAAATCAAGCTAAAGGGCATATTTTCATGGAAGCATGTTTAATTATAAATAATCTGGCAAAGTACATGACTACGGTGATATATGCTTAATTATAGAAATCAAGCTAAAGTATATGATTGCATGGAAGTATGTTTAATTATGGATAATCTAGCAAAGTAAATGATGAAAGTGATATATGCTTAGTTATAGAAATCAAGATAAAGTGCATGATTGCATAGAAGTATGTTTAATTACAAATAATCTAGCAAAGTACATGACTACCGTGATATATGCTTAATTATAGAAATCAAGCTAAAGTACAAGATCACATTGTTATATGAGACTATGTATACATGTATATAGACTAGAGATTTTATAATTTTTCATTTATTACTTACACGAGCAAATTGTATAAATTGTGATATGAAAAGTGCATACATGTTTATGCACTAAAGATGGTATATCTTTTACATAATTATATACATGTGCAAGTGGAATAATATAAGCGCAAACCTGGTATAAGAAGTGAATTTGAACACAATATTGTATGTAAATAAAGTTCAATTATGGTTAGATAGGAATCTATGACAATTACAGCTGCCACCATTTCAAGCTTTGGGAGTTATACTCTATAGAATTTAGGCCATATCTTGAAAAATTTTCAATAATTATTCCCTAAGGATAGTAGTTGTAGGTACATCACCCTCAGTAGAGGTTGAGGACTTCATATTGGAAAAGTTTGATCTCAATGGCAAATTGCTTTCAATAGTTTCCTCTAATGTTCCCCTGGATCCCTCTATGATTAACTATTTATAAGAAAATAGAGGCATCTGTAGTAGGCCAACATAATTAACATCCTATACATGCATATTCTTAAACTTTTAATAGCCAGAACAACCTAAACTTGGGTTCTGATACCAAAAATGTAATGACTACCTTAATGTTTCTTATTACCATATTCCTATTCACTACTATCATATACACCGCCCTATATATAATCGACCATAATATAGTCCATTTAGGTAATTATCACATTAATTAGCATACTTGCTAACTAAATAATCACATTGGATATGATTATAAAAAAAGGACTACTTGTTGTGTTATGCTTTACAACTGTTTCATTCTTTACTAACCACTTTGCTTAGTACAAAAATGGAAATGTACAAAGGAAAAAACAAAAGGATAACATCTTTAAACTTTGACTCTTGCTAGTGTTTTCCTTATCACTATAGATCTGACCCTTAGTGGAGAATCCCAACATAATTACCTACACAAATGAAACCTATGCTAAGCTATACAACTTAGTGGGGAAGAGTCGATATGTGAACAACCACTCACAATGGTCATTCCCAAGCACACCAATATGTAGCAATACATAAATACATTTGTTTTCATCAGAGAACTTTCTAACCAATTACATTATTTATAATGCAAGTGTAATCATGTATAACACATCACTAATTAACAATTTCATTAACAATTCATTTCCTTTCTGTGAATGCTTACCTAAGTTATGTGGGTATGGATAATGGGTGCTATGGATACCTATAGGTATCGATCATGTAAATACCTAAAGGTATTAGTCCTATGGATACTCAAAGGTATCAAGTTTGTGGATCCTAAAAGGGATAAGACTGTGGCCCTAAAAGAGGATAACTATGGACCTAAATGGGGTCAAAACTTTAGCAGTTGAATCTATACCCTATAAGCATTCCTATCTATCTATAACTAAGCTTTAATGCAGGCATTGAATCAATTTTCATGTCACTTCTTTCATTTTGTAAACTTCATCATATTGCATAACTACACATGCAAGTGGTCAAGACAAATATAATAGTATAATTTAACTATCATTGTATAACCACAATTACAATTGTATAACTATCGTTGTATAAATTTACTTTGTAAACATAAATATACAATATATATACAATATGCTCTAGCTTTATTCACATGTGTCAATATGTTTCTCACAAATTTAATGTTACAAAATATCTTTATTTTTATGTTTAGAATGCTTTAAAATATTTAAAAGGTTTAGACAATCTTTGGTAGCAATTTGGGACCTAAAAGTCAAGTTTAGAAGAAAATGGAGGGTAGGCAAATTAATAGTGGCAAATGATTTGTGATGACCCAGAAATAGGTACAAATGTGGTTATAGACTTGCTCGCAATGGTTACCAATTTAGTGGTGACCGTGAGGTCCATTTTGCCTTAAAAATCCTAAAGGCAGATTTTTCAGGTTCATATTGTATGTTCTTTTAAACCTAATAAATAACATTTTTAGGTAAAGTAGCCTTCTATAAATTTGTTCCCCTCTATCTCTAGTTTTTATAAAATGTAAAAAAATGTAAATTGCTCCTAATTGTAGGGTTGTAGATACAGTTAGAGTTCAAACTCAATTTTCATCATCGTACAAGGGGATTCAATTTTTGACTTCTCCATGTTAAAACAAGATATATAAGCCTAGTTTTTATTAGAACTAGAATTATGCAATTTTGATTCTTTTAGCTAGAGTTATAATGAATAAAACTTAGATTGGTCATATGAGTCTTAAAATAGATTTTTGTGATTTAAATACAACTTTTCAGTTTGGTTCTCAAGCATTCTTGAGATTAATTTCCATAATAATACCTCATCATGACCTCTAATTTCTCATTTTCCATGTCACATACACAAGTATGCACATTCAAAGTCTTGAAAAGTTTCCATACCTCATTAATAGATACACCTTCTTCAAGCTCTCCCTCCTTCCTTCTTTTTTTACCTTTGCTGGTTTACCCTTATACAAAATATAAATTCACATGTTGTGAAAATGTAAAAGACTCTTTCTTATTGATTATCAAGTTACAAGAAATTAATAAGAAGAAAAAAAGGAGTTTTCACCCTAAAATAATAACCTCTAAATTATTTATCATCTCAATAATAGGGTTAAGCTTTTTAAGGGTTATTTAGGTGTTAAATGGGAGAAAAAGGGCTACCTTCATCTTTTTAAAGTGGCCAGCCAACCATCTATCTAAATTCCTTGAGTTTTCTTTATTCCTCAAGAACAATATAACACCTTAATCTGATAATCCTATTCACAACTATACTTAAGTCACTAATATGGATATAAACTTAGTTAAATTGTGAGTATATAAATAATTTTAGGAATAGTTCCCATTTACACCTACTTTTACTGAATTAATATTGGAATTAATAGTGAGTATATAAATAAATAATCTCTATTATATATGAAATCCTTAAAACTCATATATGGTTTTGTGTTACAATCAAATCATAAGTTGTTCATATAGTATAACCTTACAATATATATATATATATATAGTCATTGAAGCAATTAAGAGTTATATCAAAAATTCTACTTCACAATTAACTTACTTTCTAAATTAAATTATAGTTAACAATGGTCTTCAAAACCCAATTCATATAGATCTCATAAATGTATATGCTCATCTCTTTTATGATAATTACCTTAGAATATACTTATTAGATGCTTATTTACTTCATTAAATAGATACTCTAAAATTTCCTTTGATTAACTTCTATAAATATAACAAATTAATGATCATACATATTGTATTATCCAATTGTCAAAACTTATATAAAGATAAAAAATAATCCTTATATAGTTAAAATTAAGATTTAATCCCTTTTCAATTAATTCTATAATACAACTTGACCATTGGTTACTCTTAAGTCACTATATCCCCACATCTTCTTATACTAACCATTTCAAGCTTGAATAATTAAACAAACATTATTAGTAATGCTACATTGAAACTTGTTCAGAAGTAAATTAATGTGTCTATATTAAAATTGAGTTAATATGGTAATAAAAAAGGATGAACTAGACAAACCATGATAATCCACTTGGCCCAAGAGAACCCAACCCTACAATTTTATAATAAACCCAATATCTTTCCTCACATGTATCCTAAATTTTAAAAACAACTTAACTCCCACCATATATTCTGATAAACCATGGCTAAAATCACTTGTAAATCACCAAAGTTACCCAAATCTATTATGTAATTTAGCTTTAATTCAAGAAAATCTTATGAAAGGGCAACAAACTCAGCCTTCTTATGGTTTAAACATCAATCGACCACAATTTGAACTATAATTTACCATATTAACTCTGTTATTACTCAACATCATCTTAAAAACTTGCATGTAAGAACAGACACTCTATTACTACCATAATCTCATAAAGATTAACCGAATTTTAATTCAATTTAACACATACAATCCAATTTTAACATAATTCCCATACCTTTAAAGTCAAATTTAAGAAAATTTCTCTCAATTTTGCCTACTATAATGCTCATCAGAGCCTTATCTAAGCCTTATTAGAGTGCCACTAATGCCTAGTTAGAAGCGGAGACACCAGTAACCACTTGGTGATCTTCATGTGCTCTAACATCACTTCAGATGATTGAAAAACTCTTTTGAACTATTGATTGCCTCCCTCTCTGATCTGTGTATTGCTAACGAGTAAGGAGAAATTGAGGACATCGAAAGGTTTGCATCGCCACTAGGAATTCTCTAGTGGTGGTCGTGAATCCAACCATAGTTGCCAGTCATCATAATAAGAGATAAAAGCTTTTGGTAGAATAAGGAAAAATTAGAGAAGAAGGAGATGACATTGATGGTGGAAGATGATGTAAAAAGATCGATGATGGAAAGAAAATGGCAACGAAGTTATCGTTGAAAATCTATGCCATTGACCTTCCCTCCCTTTTTTTTATCCCGATCACCCTCTTTCCTCTATTCTCGATTTTCCCCTCTTTCTTTTCCTTTTTTTGAAATAATTCCTTTACTACAAGTTAGCCAAGATACTTAGTCTAGTACAAAATTCTTACTAAAAACAAATTAATTTAAAATTTAATGGAGAATTACATCACAAAAGGTTAATTTCCCTAATAGTCCTTTGGTCTTTATTATTTTATTACTAATGTACCTTAAACCAACTCTCTACTACTTAATTGACCCAAAAACTAATACTTGTGTTTCAATTATACCCATGGTCGAATAATTGATGAACATAACATAATTAAACATAATTACTGAGATAATACCTTTGAATTCTCCTAGGGTTTATTTTAGATCCTTAAAATTCTCTCCCCCTTAAAGAATTTCATCATTGAAATTCAAACATGTTCCCTTTACTCATATATATCACCATTATTTCTATACTTCTGTTTGTACTGATGTATCTATCTAAATCAACCTTCATTCTATACTGTCTCTGCTAGCTTCACTTGTTCTTTACATTATCCCATCTACATTTTTTGTACCATATCACACTTAAATTTAATTTAACTTTATCTCTTTATAACTAAGACATTCTCTTGATCCTTTCTTTAACTTGATTCACTTCTCTTATAACTCTATCTCTATATAAAGGTAGCCTTGTCATACTATCATATCATTACTATGCTCAACTTTTATCCAATCAGTTTCCTTTTTTAGTTGGGGCCTTTACATGTGATATGATGTTATGCTCTGAGTGAATTATGCTTTCATGTATGCAATGAAATGTATATGTATAATCTCATGTAATGTACATGTTTTTCCCCATCCCAACTTTGAAATATTTTGTCAACTACCCATACCTACTAAGAAATCACTAACAGGTTTACAAAGCATCGTAATCAACCTCAATTTCCTCACAGTAACTTTACAGATGAAAGATATTATCTACTATACATAACCACTTTCTCATAAGCCATATTGAAATAATCTCTATATACCCTATTAACACGCTTGTACTATAGTCTAAACCCTAGTCACATGTGCATTTCATACCATTTAGTTTTTAATCTGAACTTACGATCTCATTAATATACCATTATACATATAGGCATCTCCATTACCAAAACCTATCAATACATATAAATAATAATCAACAGTGGAGAAAATAAATACCAAAGCTAATTTGGTGACATTGTGCTTCTATGGAACCTCAATCTTACCAATCTGCACCATGATGATTAAATCTATAAATTTGCCTCTTTTTCACTATTATTTATCTCTTCTTCTAAGGTACATTAGAAACCTTTAAACTTATTTTCATTCTATACTAATGTGCCACTTTTTATTTTGCTTATTTCACTTTTCTCTATACTCTTATTTATATTTCCTTTTCACATCTCATCATATTTTATAGTCAAATAATTGCAATAAAATCCAAGTTAAGCTATGGTTGATATCCAAAATCTTTCTACTTTTGAAACCATTATCTTATCTCATAATACAACAAAGGCATCAGGGACAGTTGAATTTAAAAACCCAAAGCTGCAAGTTTTCTGACCTTTTTTCATATTCAATCAAATCATCCTATTTCCAGTCTCATCATAGCAAAAAAGGGATATCTACATTGGCCAAAAACTTAATTTCTATACTCTAATTACATAGAAATGGATAAACCTATTCTTTGATACCATAATGTAACACCCTAATATGATAATCCTACTCACAATTATACTTAAGTCACTAATCAGGATATAAACACAATTAATATTCTTAAATAAGTATGTAAAGAACTTAACATCGAACAAATTAACACCATTTTCTCAATCACTTTAAATTCTTATTGTGGAATCACAGTTTCAAAACTTATCAAATATATAACTTTCAAATATACTTAAGCTTAAACTCCCTATCTTTATATCTTGTGTTAGCCAACTCACTTCAGATATTGACCTCGAAATAAATTTCAAACCTATACACCTACACGGATAAATACCTATGCTAAGCTAAAAAGCTATGGGGAACAATTGAACTATGCATATGCTTCTATGAAAATTATCAAATTAAGCACAAACACTAAGAGTAAATCAATATATTTATGAGTTTACCATACATAACATTAGATACAATGTTACAATATGTCAAAAATACAGGTAAACCCATCTAGCCTTTATAAGCCCTATAAAACACTTTACTAAAAGTATTGTCTTGATTTACGTGTGTAGTAATTGTGAAAAACACATTTCAAGTTCACCTTCATTATGACTATAACTCAATCTTGGTTACAAAAGTAACTATAAAAACTACATATAAGTTATAACAATCCCTGTAGTAAACTAAACACCATGCCATGCAATAATAATCCATTTAACAAAGTTATAATCTCAACAAGCATGCTTTAGTCACACAAACTAATCATTATACTGGTTGTCATACATATCTACTTCTTACTATTGTCCTATTAACTATATCAAATTTATCATACTGATTATGCTTTTCATCACTATCATACCTGTATAATATCAATCATATGATCATTTATCGCTATTACTCATGTGATGTTATATCATATATTCATATAGGTGTTACTTAGCTATTCACAAGCATATCTCATGCTTTAGTATCATATAATTATCATGTTACAATTTCTAGTCTTATGGTATACATCATTTTCATATAAGAGTTACTTTAGCTATTTGCGTACATCATCTCATATATATATATATATATATATCATGCACATTATGATATGTATGAGTTACTTTATTTTCTTCATGCATGCATACACTTGCTTAGTTACTTTGTGGTTCTAATACAATACAATTTACGCATATTACACACAATAACATATGCTTTTATCCATAATTTAAACATAATACAAAATACTTATACAAAAACTCCCTACATAACTTTGTTTTGTTCTTTGTTGGCTTTTCCTAATACAGAGAATGTTCCTGAGGAAAAATCTTATCTATGAAATCTACATGGACAAAAATAATCCATGCTAAGCTGTAAAGCTTAGTGGGGATATAACATACTAAACAGCCACTCAAAGTGGTCGTCAAAACAACATGAAATAAGAATTCACATATTCATGCATATATATACATGATTAAAACATTCATATTGTGTCCCAAAAATAAGAGTTATAGCAATTCATGCAACTTTGGAATGTAATCAATTCAACTAGAATCACAATATATCCATAAAACTTTGAGATAAACAATTAATTCTGTACTTTATATTAGTGATTCATTTATAACATTTAACATCTTATTCAATATAAATAGAGCATAGGTGTAAGGACCCAAAATAGGCCCTAGAAGAATTCAAGGGCAATTTCACATTACCAAAGTCTAATTAAACATTTGGATAGATTATCACGTTTTACTTGACCTTGTGGCACTCTTTTGCCTATATCTCGAGTTATAGAGCATTGAATTATAAGATTCTAATTGGGTTAGAAAATAAAAATCCATGCCTATATTTCATATGAAGAGCATAAAATCCGGAATAGTCTACTGCCTTGTCACTAAGAGCAGACCTCAGTGTTTTTTAAATATCTTAAAATCTAAAAATGATATTGAGATGATTCTTGATGTTTTATATACTAGAAACATAGTATAATAAGTTTGTAGAAGACTAATTTTACTAAAAATGCTTTTTGGAAAGTCAAAAATTACTTACAAGTCGAACTCAGAAAATTTCCTGTGATAGAGGATATAATAGTCAAGTAATAAAAATATAGTTTGAGAGTTAAATTAAAAGGAAATATAAATTTAGAGGCCAATGTTAAAATAATTATTAAATGAGGTTGAATTTTAGGATTAAATAAGTTTGGGGGTAAGTTTTGTAATAAAAAATAAATATAAGGTTAATGTATGAAATTGGATTTTAGTGGTAAATTCTTTAAGCAAGAATTACATGCAAGGTGTGAGTAGCATTTTTCCCACTAAGCTTTGGAAGAGATGATGGGCTGCAAGTCATTTTCATCTTCTTTATTTAAGTTAAGCTTTCTCTCAACTCCATTATTGGCAAGCTTAAGAATTTGGGAATTGTAGGAAGCTTTAAGGTAATAATTAAACCATCTTCTCCATTTTCTTTCTATGGTTTCAGATGGAAGAAGAATGCTTAAGGAATAAAGGATTGATTTGAAGCTACAAAATCAGGTTTGGGAACTTATTCTTCATGCATGTGTGTGGATATAAATGTTAGTGCTTGGATTAATTAATTTTAATGGTAATTTATTGGTTTGTTTAGGGTTAATGAGAGATTTATATAGGAGAAAATTGAGTTTTGAATGTTGAGGAAAAACTGGGTGTGGTTCTTGTGACCCGGGCTGCTTGTTTTATCCATATCTGGAGTTATAGACCTCGGATTGAGGGGATTAAAAATATGAATAAAATAAATTCAATTATCTACAATTTATTGGAAGGAGTTGTGGCTTGATTATGTTGTTAAGGAACTCAAAAAATTCATACAAGTGAACTGTTTGAGTGTATAGGCAATCTTGAATAGTTACCAATGTTTTAACCATAAATCCCTGTATTTAAGTCATAATTAAGTGAACAAAATATGACATATCTCCTTGTGTAGTGAACGAAATACTATGAGGTTAAATTCTAGGAAAAATAGACTTCTAAACCTATACTTTTCATGAAGAAAGTAAAACTTAATTATGTCCTTAAGCATGTCTAATTTTAGCTTAATTCCAGACCTATACACAGCACTGTTAATAGGAACAACATTTAATAAAGTGTAAATATCTTGAGTTCTGGAAGTGATATTGAAATGATTTTTGATGTTATAGAAATGGGAAACATATGGAATCATGTTGGTAGAAGGAAAATTTGATATGACGTTTTTAAGGTCAAAAATAGCATATAAGTTGGATTTGAAACTCTGCCACTATGCATAATTCTAAAGGCAGAATTTTCAATATTTAGTGTTAAATGTTGTTATGTTAAATCTATGTATACATGAAAGTACACTGATTTACAAGTATCATGTAAAATATTTGATTGAAATGTTATGTATATACATTTATGTTCAAAACATGTACATGGATGGTTATGTGAAATTATGCTTATATATATATTTAATCAAATGATAGTGTCTATTGTTATACAATTATACAACTATGAAATTGATAATGAAATGTTAAAGTATTATAAATGAAATTTGATTCCATAAAATGTATATAGAGTTCAAAAATTGAAGAATAAAACATGAATATATATAAATACATATACATGAATGCTGGAAGTTGTATATATGAACATACATAATTGTTCATATGGATGCATATAATGTATATTACCTCAAATTGAATGTGCATGTATATGCATGTTGAAAACATTGAAAATATAAATGCTGATACCATCACGAATGAACATAATTAAGATGTTGAAATTAAATAGTATATATATATATATATGCCCAAACAATTATATGCTTAGGAATATAGCTAATTAATATCGATTTATTTGATTTGCTAATACACTATAGTATTAGACATCAACCTTGAAATGTAAATATGGATTATTAATTTTACTTGGTTATATTATGTTGATTGACTATGCTTGTCTTGTAAAATATTGGTATGTATGTATATAATAAATGAATATTTGAATTTAAGATAGCATGATGATACTATCTTGTTGTTTACATATTAAAACTTAAAGTTATTGTACTTAGTTATATGACCTAACTTTGATTGGGCTAATATATATATATATATATATATATATATATATATATATATACATGAATGTCTAAATGACACTATATTAAAGAATATACATGTTTATTATTAATCTATAGAGGTTAATGTTGGGTATAACTGAAATGTCAACCTTATATATATGATGAAGTAATGCTATTAATAAAGTATATGTGTGTTTATAGCATAAACATAGTGTGATTACACGTGAATGGGTTTAAATCTTGAAATATACTTTTCTTTAATTATGACGTAGAGATGCATATTCATTTACATATAATTATGGTTTATATAAACATTTACAACATAATAAAATATCTTTTTGTAAATATGCATGAGGGAACCAATATTCCTAATCTAAATAAATACCTTGATTTATGTATGTAATTTACATTGCTCGTTAGATGATTTGCCTATGTAATAATTTAAGTAGAATTTTATTCTTATTTATTTATTTATTTATTGCTTTCCTTATTTGATTGGAAAGTTTATTTTTATCGTTTTGCATCATGTGAGAGAAGAGAGATGATTAAGCATAAAATTTTATTATGAAACAACACCTAACAAAGATGTCTAATAAGAGTGATGTCATAAATACCAATCTCTATTTGGAATCAAAAGGTCAAGATTAACTTTTTAATATTCTATTGGGCGGCAACTGCATGATGCCTACCGTTTTGGATCCATTAGTATATGCCTTTATGGGTTGACTACCAACAATAAATTGATGGCAAATTTAAAGTTAAACAAGCCTCATCTATTCTCAAACCCTAAAAGCGAGCCTCCGAGAGCTAATCCCAAATCGAGTGAGCTCTGAAATGCATCACAGGATGCATTACAAGAAATTATACTTTTTGCGATGCAAAAAATTGACATAAATAGTTTATTTCACTAAAAGAATAAAGCAACAGATATTCATCGTCATAAATAATCATCACGGTATCCACGTAACAAATAGTTTATTTGACAATTTATTTGTTTGTCACTGTAAATATCATTTTTTTGTGACAAAGATAATTATCATCATCTTAATTTCATACTTTTTCATAAAAAAGTAATATCATAAATAAAATTATATTTTGCCACATAATATTGTTTATCATCACAAAAAAAATTGATATTTTTGATGATAAATTTAAAATTTATCATTAAAGTATTTTTAGTTGCAAAAATTTACTTGCAACAAAAACCATTAAATATTGACTATATAATTGTTATCACAAATAAAAGTAATTTTTAGTATAAAAAATTATATTATCACTTAATCTAATACTTTAATGATAATAAATAAATTTATCATTAAATTAATATATATTAATGATGAATATAAATCATCAAAATATTGATAAATTACGTATTGTACTATAAATATGAATAAAAGTAATTGTCACATAAATAATTTAGGGACAACTTTTTATTATCATTTAATACTACTTTTTATGACATTATCAATGTTGTATTTTTGTACATTGTACCTAATGGAATATGCCATGATGTGTTCATGGTAATCGTGCAGCGGAAAAATGATAAAAACGATCATACATGCCAAACAATTCCATGACAAGAATCGAAACATGCAATTTTAGGGTTTTAAAAACTTACAACTTTGGATGCCTTTTAAAACTCGAGTTTGGTGATGACCAGCAACCGAGATGACTTTATCCACCTTAGATCTTGATCACCAATGCCAAGGAATAGCCTTTTACGCCACTTCCTCTATTCTCACACACACAATTGCACCAACGGCTTAAAATCGAGATTGCTAGCTCTCTTTTTAAGTATTGTGTAATGAAAATGTATTGAAGCTAAAAAATTGATTTTGCACTTCTCTAAGGTTCCTATCACTACCCAAGATCACAAGAGAATGAGGAACAATCATTTCTCCTTGTAAAAATTGGCCAAAACAATTTTGTGAGAGGGAGATAAAGTTCACGCCACACTTAGAGAAATTAGGGTTTCACGCCAAAACCAACTCTCTCTTCTCCTAGAGTTTTATTTCTTTATATATCATTATCTTTTTGGCAAGTGTTTGATCTGAATTTACTACCTCAAGATAATTAATTCAACCTCAATCACTTCATAAAAATAAGTAATATATTTTGAATTAAACTCCTTTGAATTTAAAATTCAAATTTGAAATAAAACATAAGAAATTTAATTAAATGAAATCACTTAATATAAATAAATATCATGTGCCAAAATTCCTTCATTTCCATCTTGGAATTTCGGCCACTTCATCTATTATTTAAATGATTTAATTTAATTTAAATTCTTTTAGGCTTTAATACTCAATTAACTTAATTAATACAAGATAATTAATTAATTGAAATTAAACCTTGTGGGCTGAATTTCTCTCTCTCATGGACCAAGGTCCAATAGCAATTATAAAACCCATTACATACATTAATTTGACTTTAATTAAAAGCCCAGATTAATGCCCAATACTTTATTTAAATATTTTAAGCCCAATGCTTTATGTGCGATCCTATAGGTCCATTTAATGTTGGCAATGAATTAATAAATTAATTCAAAGGCTATATATATTCTCTAGCAAGATATTATAGCATTCCAAATTAAATGAAAATGCATATGGCATTTAGTGACCTAATGCAATTTTACATAGTCCCTTACCCATAAATATCAGAATTAATATAAGGCATGGAACTAGTCATCCTTATATATATTAATTCCTTTCTTGGTATTCCAGTGACACTGAACTCTCAGATAAATAATGATTACTCATTATTTCATCTCGGTATGGCCATACACTTCTCAGTTCACTGATCAAGTGGCCGATGATATTTTTCTCTCTTATCGAGAGGGGTAATCCCGTCACTTCTCTTATGCTCACTAACATGAATCAATGCATACCCAAGCATACCTATACTTGTCACTCTATTACGAGCACGTTAGGTGTATGTCAAAGCACACATTAATTCATAAAGAGTTTCATAGAGATTTTAGGTCTAAGAACTTCTATACAAAACTTGCATATGAGAAACACTTATGACTTGTACCATGTAGTGTTCTCATGAGCGGATCGAATCCAGATACCATGTTCTAAACATATATCTATGATCTCTGATTGACACTTTTGTCCTTATGATTCGTAAGACAGAACTCAACTTATCAGAGAGAGCATACTAGTCTTAATTCATATGTTATTCCCATAACAATGACTGACTAGGGATATTTAGAATGAAGTCTCATTTGTTTCAAGGTCTTACAACCATGTGCCTCACACATGATAACTTAAACTGAAACAACATTCTTGGATGGTTTTATCAATTGATATGCATAGGAATACAATAGATAAAACAAATGCCTCATTTTATTAATTAAAGTGTTTTATTACAATACATTGGGGTTAGGGCTTACACTAATAATCTCCCACTAGCACTAGTCCCAATTGGGCATAGCCCTAAGACTGAACGCTCTCAAATGAGCTTCGTGCAGATTTGGACGTAACTGTTTCATCAAAGGATCTGCTACATTATCTTCACTTGCTATCTTGCTAACCTTGACGTCCCCACGATCAATGATTTCTCTGATCAGGTGGTACCTCCTGAGTATGTGTTTGGATTTTTGGTGTGACCGGGGCTCCTTGGCCTGTTCGATGGCCCCGTTGTTGTCACAGAAAATTTCTAATGGATCTTGGATGCTTGGGACCATTCCTAATCCAAAAATGAAATTTTTAATCCAAACAGCCTCGTTTGCAGCCTCACTCGCTGCAATATACTCAAATTCTGTAGTTGAGTCGGCAACGATCTCTTGCTTCGAGCTTCTCCAGCTGACAGCACCACTGTTCAAAACAAAAACGAATCCAGATTGCGATCTAGAATCCTGAGTGCTGGTCTGAAAAGCAGCATCGGCATAACCTTGTATGACGAGCTCTTCTTGACCACCATACACCAAGAAGTGATTCTTCGTCCTTCGCAGGTACTTTAAAATCCCCTTTACAGCAGACTAGTGCTTTTCACCAGGGTCTTGCTGAAACCTACTGGTTATACTCAGTGCATGAGCAAAATCCAACCTAGTACATAACATAGCGTACATGATAGATCCAATAGCAGATGCATATGGGATTCTACTCATGTTGTCCCTTTCCTCTTTGGTTTTAGGGCACTGTTCTTTAGTCAAAGGAACTCCCAAAGCCAAAGGTCTCTGATTTCATGGCTTCAAGCCAATTTTTCGAGTCTGGGCTCTCAATAGCTTCTCGGTAGGTAGTAGGATCCTTACGATCTACTAACTCAATAGTGTCACTGTTAGTGATTAGAAATCCATATCTTTCAATCTCTTGACGTACCCTACCAGACCTTCTAGGTTCTTATGTAATGAGTTCTTATTCCACAATTGGTTGTGAACTTGATCCCATTTCCAACTCATCCTCTATAGGAGTTTGTGGCACTTGAATTTCTCCAAGTTTCACTTTACTCCCACTGTCTTTCTTGAGAATGAACTCCTTCTCCAAGAAAACAGCCTTGCGAGCAACAAATACTTTATTCTCGGCTTATGAGTAAAAGTAGTATCCCTTTGTTTCTTTGGGATAACCCACAAACAACCAGACAGTGGATTTGGACTCTAGTTTGTCAAATGTTAATTTCTTAACATGTGCTTCGTAGCCGTAAATCCTGAGAAAAGACATATTCGGTTCTTTCCCAGTCCATACCTCGTATGGTGTCTTTTCAACTGCTTTAGTTGGATTATGATTTAATAAAAATGCAGCAGTTTCTAATGCATAACCCCAAAAAGAGATAGGAAGATTAGCTTGACTCATCATGGATCGAACCATGTCCAACAGAGTTTGATTTCTCCTTTCGGACACACCATTCCATTGTGGCATATCGGGAGGAGTGAGCTGTGAAATAATACCACACTCTTTTAGATGATTGTCAAACTCTTGGCTTAAGTATTCGCCACCTCGATCATATTGAATGGCTTTTATACTTTTGCCAAGTTGGTTTTCTACTTCGTTCTTAAACTCTTTGAATTTCTCAAAAGTTTCAGACTTGTACTTCATTAGATAGACATAGCTATATCTAATGAAGTCATCTGTGAATGTCACGAAGTAGCTAAAACCACCTCTAGCTTGTGTACTTAAAGGTCCACATACATCGGTATGTATTAGTTCCAATAAGTTATTAGTCCTTTCACCTTTCTTGTTAAAAGGACTCTTTGTCATTTTTCCATGCAAACATGGCTCGCATGTGTCATAAGACTCTAAGTCGAATGACCCAAGCAATCTAGTTTTGTGGAGTCTTGAAATGCATTTTTCGTTTGCATGTCCTAAACGACAATGCCAGAAGTCAGTAGGGTTCAATTCATTTGATTTAACACTCTTTGTATTAATGTTGTATATGGACTCTTTGTTTTGTAAATCAAGGATATAAAGGCCATTTTGCAACATGGCATTGCCATAAAAAATGCCTTGGCGACGAATATGAGCATTGCCATTTTAATAACAAAATCAAATTCATCATTATCCAAACATGAAACTAAAATAATGTTTCTGCTCATAACAGGCACATAATAACAATTATTCAAAACAATACAAAGTCCAGAAGGTAAAGTGAGGTGATAGTCGCCTATCTCCATGGTAGCAACTCGTGCTCCATTCCCCACACGGAGGTCCACTTCATTCTTCCCAAGTAACCACCTATTTCTTAGCCCCTGCACATTTGAACAAATGTGAGAACCACAACCGATATCCAATACCCAAGTGGTAGAAATAGAAAGGTTAATTTCAACAACAAAAATACCAGAACTGGACGCCTTGGCTCCATTCTTCTTTTGTTCTTCCTTGAAGAGAGCGCAATTCTTCCTCCAATGCCCTATCTTGTTGCAATGGAAGCAAGTGCTCTCACTCTCTTTAAGTTTCTGCGCCTTGGGCTTGGATTGGGCCTGAGGTGCACTCCCACTTGACTTGAACGGAGCCAGGTCATTCTTGGGTTTTACCTTTCCCTTTCCCTTTCCCTTTCCTTTAGCGGGTCCCTTCTTAATGCCCCCTTGAACCATCAATACGAGATTAGTCTTTTGAATGTTCTCTTTAGCATTCTTAAGCATCCCATGAAGCTCAGTGATTGACTTGTTCATTGCATGCATGTTATAATTCATCACGAATGGACCATAATCATCAGTCAATGAACCTAAGATCAAGTCAGTAGCCAATTCCCTTGGCACTAGTACCTCAAGCTTCTCAAGAGTATCAAGATACCCTTTCATCTTGAGTACATGGGTACTAACAGGAGTACCCACAACCATCTTACAAGAAATTAAGGCCTTTGTTGTCATGAACCTCTCGTGACGAGCTTGCTCTTGGAACATCTCCTTGAGGTGCACCATTATCGCATAAGCCTCTTGGTCCATAAATTGCTTTTGCAAGTCAGGCACCATAGTGGCCAGCATCAGACAGGTCACATCATTGGAGTCGCTCTTCTTGGTCTCAAAAGTTTCCTTTTGAACCGCAGAGGCATTCCTGCAAGGTTCTTTCAGGCAAGGGTGCATCCAAAACATACGACTTTTTCTCTTGCTTAAGAACTATTCTTAAGTTTCGAGACCAGTCTATGAAATTGGAGCCATTCAATTTGTCCTTTTCAAAGACCGATCGCAATGAGAAATTGTTGTTTGAAGATGCCATTTTCAATCTACAATAAAATTTAGCAAGATTAAATGAGGTCTTATTTATGATCCCACAAACCAAATTAATATCCCATTAAATAATTCGCGTTAGTGATTTAATGTGGGCCAAGATCAAATTTTCACAACAACTTATTAGTCAAGCTGAGCTTGTACACCTAATAAGTTAAGTTACTTAGGTAGGAAAGCTCCAATCATGTCTCGTACATGACTCTTGGATGAAATGGGCTAACATCTTAAGATGTTATAGCACAAACCCATTTATTAGTTGCCTAGGTCCGGGCATCCCTTTCCATGTTAAGTCCAACCTACATTCACAACCCATGCCTCACAAAGATAATCGGGCGCATCTAGGACTCTTAGTCTACGTGACCGATGATCGATGCCTTGACATGTTTCGAATTAGGAAGGCAACTTTGTGACTTACTATTTTTTAGGGATTAATTTTATTATGGCTTACATGGCATACGCTTTGTCATCCATACATAGCATGCATATATGTAATTGCATAAAGTAAAGCGTGACAAACATGGGCCCAAAAACCTACAACTAAGATTCTATACTATTACATATGAATCTTCGAGTTGGGCTTCTCCACTCCAGTGGGCTTCGTCTTGATTTACAAAGTCTTCAAATAAATTATATTCTAAGAAATAAATGAAACTTTTACAATAAAATATAATGGCATGCAGGCCATATTTAATTACAAAAACCCAGGGCCCATGAATGCACCATGCATATCCATTCATCACACCAAACAAGCAAATAAATACACATAGCATTCATGGATCAAACAAAGTCCAATTTTAATTAATTTAGCCAAGCCCATTAATGGAAATTGTGTACTTGAACCTTTAAGAGATGACCCCGTGATGGGTCTGGGCTGAAGCCCAATGGACTAAATCCTCTTATTGAATAAGTTCTCTTAAAAGCCCAAAACACAAACTAGTTAGATTTGTGCCATAAATCAACTCTAGTATAATTTCCAATTTTGCCATTTTTAATTTTATGTCATGCAGTCCATAACCATCATTTATAAACTGAGAAGTCCACAAATTGTGACAAATATAATTATTATATATACATTGTGTAGCACCCTTATCCTGTAATCTATACATATCACTTTATCCATCTTATTACACATGTATTACTGTGCAACATAAACATATACCAATTACACCCAAAACATATAATCTTTACTTAATACATAAGAGTGCTATACTTTTATAAACTTTTATCTTTTCAATGTACGTTACAGCCTCTTTACAAAATATAACATTTATTTAACATCTTTACAATATACAAATAGCCCGAAAATAAAATCTATAACTGTCTCTCTCTCTTGTTGACTTGAGTTGGCCATCCAGTTGCAGATATCACCCAAACAACCTACACGGATGAAACACCCGTGCTAAGCTATAAAGCTTAGTGGGGAACTGAAATCATGATAAACGACCACTCACAGTGATCGTCAACAAGCACACAACATGCCTCATATATAACAAAACTTTGTTCCAAGAAATCAACAAAAATGCAGCAGTTAATTCATATTACGGAAATCATAAAGTTCAGCGATAAAATTTGCATTGATGCTTTAATCAACATATATAACCATGTAAGCTCTAATGTTTTATGGCTTTAAATTCAACTAATTATCACGTGAATAGCTTTTGAATTAATACAAAATCGTACTAGCATAATTATCCATTATCTTTTTTTTTTATCTATACTCGTATGTCTTTGATATACACCCATTAGAATTAAAATGGCAAATCAACACTTCCAAATACCATGGGGTCTTTATAATAATACAAGCTTACTTTATGTATCATATGTTACAAAACAAGCCTATCAATTAGAACATAACAATTATACATCATTGCCAGACTATTCTTTTATACCCAGTTTATAGGTCTTAGATATGCATATATCACACCGTAAATAACGAACACACATTCAACAAATGTATATAAATATAAACAATATGAACATATAAATATAATCATAAGAAAACTATTTCAAAAACAATGGTTGATACCGTCTTACTCTTATAATCTTTAATATGAAATATGCTTATGAAATTATAAAATTGTTGCGTCCATTAAATATTATAATACTTTTTAACCTAATAAAAATTCCTTCATATATCATGCATTAATATACATCTAGAAAAAAGATTTATGATCACAAAAGACCCACATGTATACCATCAATTTAACCAAAGTAACTTTGGTATAAAGCCTGCACTATTCTAAAGAAGTGGATATCGGGATATACGGTAGTACCTGAAGGTATTAAATGATGATCCCTTGTAGGGATAAAACTGTATGATAAATCGGTGGACCCAAACAAGGTCGAACAAATAACATGGACCCAAACGGGGTCAATCAAATAACATGGACCCAAACGGGGTCAATCAAATAACATGGACCCAAACGGGGCCAATCAAATAACATGGACCGGTCAAGCGGACCCAAACAGGGTCGGCTACAACCCACACGAGGGTTGTTAAATTAACTTTAACTTTTAAACCCAAACAGGGTCACTATACTTTTAAATTCAAGTGGACCTAAATAGGTCTAAATATTCAGAAGCAGCTGCAAAGTACCCTTATAGGCATGCCTATCTATCCACTTTCTAGACTCAACACAGGCAGTAAAATCTCTTTACGTTATCTTTTCTTTATTCATTCATATACATGTATACTCTTGTGTAACTGTAAACAATGTATTCATATACACAATCATGTGTAACTTTCTGTAAATCTATGAGCGTATTCGCTGTTGGGAATTACTATTTAATAATTGTAATCTTATTCAATCATGTAACTATTCCGCATGTCAAGACTATACTTATATAATGCCATTTGTACCCATACATATTCATGTAAATATATATATAGTCTCATATCACATTGCCATTATATGCTTTAATAAGATTTTTATAATTTAGTCTATAGCACTGTAGATTTGTATTTTAGCATGCTAACATGTAATAGCACATATATGTAAATATATGTTCATATAAGATGATAAGGAATCTCTGATAATATACACATGAATACGAGTATAATCAGCAGAATACAATTATCTGTGAATGAACATATGTCACTGTCTTCATATACGCTTTGCATAGTGGTATATAAGCGCAACATATAAGTATATACATGTAAGCATAATTTCATGTAATAAATCATGTACATAAGTTGAATTTATGTGATTATACCTATCTTTATTGTCAATCATATTACATGCTATTTATAATTCAATGTGTAATCATATATACACATATTTAACATAACTATATTTAAACCAAATATAGAAAACAAATTACAATTCTTCCTACACAAATCTGCACAGGGGCAGCTTTCTGGATCAAAATTA
Organism: Excoecaria agallocha; assembly: GCA_037975025.1. Taxonomy (NCBI): domain Eukaryota; kingdom Viridiplantae; phylum Streptophyta; class Magnoliopsida; order Malpighiales; family Euphorbiaceae; genus Excoecaria; species Excoecaria agallocha. The sequence continues at coordinate 43,900,763 of CM075806.1, read as the reverse complement.
GGTGCCCTTTTTGGTCTAGTAAATATAATTTTTAGGCCATGTGTCCTTCTAAAATTTCAATCCCCTATATATCTTGTTTCTACAACATCAAAATTTGTCACAATATCTCATCTATAATTCAAGATATTCAAGAAAAACCATTGGCTGTTCATAAATTCAGAAACAGTTATTTTTACCACTTGTAAAATTTTTAGAATAAAATGGGGAGTGAATCAGCCTTACTTTCCTTCAAACAAATCCTGCTCCTAGGTGTCTAGTTTATCCATAATTTTACAGCATAGCTTTTTGACTCCCCCACTAAGATTTATGTCCAAAATACCACAATCTGTTCCTTAACAGTATATCCAGTTTTTCAAGAATTTCAAGCGAACATTAGGAACTCAAAAAAACATAATTAAACAAAGTTTCCTTCATAAAAAATGTTAATTTATAAGTCTATTTTTCATAGGATTCAACCTCATAGCATTCTGAGAAATACACACAAAAATACATCATTTTTACTTCAGCCTGTTCCGAAACCGAAATTAACAGCTCACTACAATTTCAAGTGAACATTTGAATAGCTTACAAGCATATTTAGCCCTTGGTATCTCCTACAAAGTTATAGGTATGTTTCTCATGAAAAATATGAAATTTTAATTAACTCAATTGAGGTTTTATAACCCAAATTATGCTGTAATTACAGCAACTAGTTCATGATACTTACATATTTCTCTTTATTAAAGATTCATAAAACTTATTCTCATTACATTTGTTCAACATATCCTACAAATTATTCATGTTACTTCTCTATTTATGTAACACCCTATATCCCATGTTTACTATATCCAATGCAAACTATGCCATTTTAATTCATCAAGTCATATGACTATATCATCATACTGTAGCTATTGTACTTTCATGCTTAGCATTCATCATATCAATACATTTATATAAAGTAATTCTAATTTCATCATGCATGCATATACTAGTATTCTCATCATGAGATTATTACAGTCTTTACTTTTATATAATGTACATATATATATATACATATTACAACTCTTAAACACGTTATACATGTAAGGAGCTAAACAAAATTTATCAAAATTTCCTACATCAACTTCTATCGACTGGTGTTGGCCTGTCCTGATGCAGAATTAGATCCTGTGCAAAAAGTCTTCGCTACCCAAAACCTACACGGATCAAATAACCCGTGCTAAGCTTTACAGCTTAGTGGGGAATTCTAAACATGAAAGACAACCACTCACAGTGGTCGTCAAAAATATAAAATAACTAGCAACAATACTCATATGGCAAAAGAAAAGAAAAATATAAAATACAATAGCTTGCATAACAAGATAACTTTTCACAATTGAATCAGCATACTACTTATAGTTCATGAAGTGATCTATATATCATGTAAACAAATATTAAGTCGTGCTCAAATAGTCATTGTTAACCATAATAATTCATATATCAGATGCATATCTCATACTGTGAATAACTTTGAAACTTTATTACTTTACTTTAGCCTGCTTAAGTTCTAAGAATGGATAACGGGATCGATGGATACCCGAGGGTATCAAATGATAGATATCTGAAGATATCATAACTATGGACCCAAGTAGGGCCAACTATACTTTGGAGCGGTCAAATGCTCGCACGTGAGCACCCACACGAGGGCAAAAATAAACAACCCTAATGGGCTGTGTAAGATCCAGCAGGATCGACTTTGGCAGCTGCAATTCCCTATAGGCGCCTATCTATCCATATCTGAACTCTATTGCAGGCGATACTTTATTCATGTTCATACACTCATATACATAATCATAATTAAACATACTTATAGGTACATTCTCGTAAGCATGATCATCAATGTGCATACCTTATCATTGTTCAAATAAGGTGCTATACAAATATCGACATGTTTACACTTGGGCATATGCATAAGACATGATCATACTATTATGTTTCCTATTACATAGCATAGGTATACATTCATAAACAATTTTCAATGTAAGTGATACAAATTTATATACACACTAGTATATGACTCTTGTATACTTGCATTTAAGGTCAATTTTTGCTCAGTTATATGTGCTACACATGGGGGTAGCCTAATGTACCAAAAAAAGAGAATAAAAACACATTTAGTGACCAATATGGTGTCACACTCGCGACACTGTCGCTCTCGCGACAGTATGCGTGGTCATACAGGTTTTTCACTCTGTTATCAAAATCCTGCAAACTGCTTAACAAAATCATTTTGTACCTCGTATTTGACATAGTAAACGGCATTTTTAGAAAACGTTGTCTTCTACAAAGTTGTAGATATACATTTCTAGTTTCTAGAACATCAAAAATATTTGCAATATCATTTCTATAACTCGAGATATCTTAAACTTACTAAGGACTGTTCATTAGCACAAGACTGCACACTTATCCGAATTTCAAACTGGATTATGACCCATTTAGAGACAGAATTTGAATGTGATTTCTTCTTATGAAATATTTGTCTATAAGTCTAGTTTAATACCCATTTGGAATCATCTCAATATCTATTTTCAAACTCTAGATAGCACCAAAACAATGCATCTAGGTCCAATGAACTCAAACCCAGAATTCTTTAAAACTCACATGCATGTCAAGAAAACTCACATGCATGTCAAGATTCAAGCAAAACACATCATATTCAAGTAGATACACTCACATGAAACATGAATAATCCTAAATTCCCATACCTTTTTCTGAAACTTATCACACTCAAGCTTTCAATCTCTTGCTATGTCTTTCCCTTTATCCTTCCTATCTCCTCCTTCTTTGACTACAACCAAAATTCATTCATCATTTCCAGCACTTGATCTTCATTACCACAAGCAAGATGAGAGAAGATGAAGATGATAATGATGAAATTCAGTAGATATCATTTACCTTAGAGTTTAATGTTTTAAACACTTGTTGAACCAACAAAACTTATCAACTAATTTCTTGAGAGGATTTAGAAGAAAATAAGGGAAGAAGAAGAGTTGGGAACTTTCTGGTTTTCCTCTCAAAGCCGACCACCACTCCTCACAATTGCCACTTTCTCTTTCTTTCCACTACATAAACTCATTTATATAATACTATGTCAAATCTCTCTTTAGGTCCTCCTAGAATCTGCATGTCACACTAAAACCATCCTATTCTTTGCATGTCAAATTTCATACCCCACATTTACATTATTCATACATTAACCTCTCCATTGTTCTCTAATTCCCAATTGACCTCTTAAGTTTCGGAATTTTCAAAACTACCCCACAATTAATACTTTTTCTTCAATTATACCCTCAATTAAAAATTAAACTTTACCTTTAAATTTTATTTGCATGCAATTAACATAATAACTTACTCCATTGACCTTTACTTATACAAAATCCTCATTTAAAAATATGCAAATTAAATTTAGGGTCATGTTTGGGGCCTTACAATTTATTTACATGAAAGTATGAGAATACTAATCCTCTGTATGTCTAATTTCCAAAACATCATGAATTACCTTAATATCACATTTATAACTCAAGATATTGAAGAAAACTATAAGCTGTTCATAACACCAAAACAATTTTTGTCACCAATTAGAAAATTCATAAAATAAAATGGGCACAGAATTAGACTGACTTCTCTTCATCAAAGTTGTGATCCTATGTATCTAGTTTACCCAGAATTTTATATCATAACGTTTTGACTTTTCTACTGATAATTATGCCAAAAATACTAAGATCTGTTCTTTGACAGTGAACAACTGTTCCAACGAGATTCAAGCAAATTTTAAGAGAAGTTAGAGGCCGATTTAGAAATGATTTCCTTCTACAAAAATATAAATTAATGTCTTAATAAAACATAACAACTTGAATCATTTAATTTACTTTTCTATAACTCAAGTTATTAACAAACTAATACAGCTAGGTCAAATGAACTTAACCCAGAATTTCAAATTCATTAACTTTTCTTCTTTCAAAGGCTACTGTTTTGGGCATTTTTGAGGACCTTAGAGGCAAAATTGCATTATTGTTATTTCTATAACATTTTTAGGCACAGAAGTCTCGGTTCTAACCCAACCAATTACATCAAATTCGGAGTTCAAAAACTCAACTTATAATCAAATTAGTCAATGGAGGTCAATCCGAATTTCTGGACAGCACTTTCACATTAATGTCTAATATCTTAATCCAAGTCAATATACTTATAAAATCCATAATCAACACAATATTAATGCATGCAAGAAATAATAGTTCCCAAACCTGGACATGCAACTCAAATCTCCTTGTAAATTCTCCTTTTTCTCTCACTATCTTCTTCTTTCAAAATCCTAATTTTCTCCTTCTTTTCCTTTCACAACAATTTAATCCATTAACACAACTTCCAGCATTTAACTCAATCTATTATCAATCAAAATAAGAAGATGAAGAAGAAGAGATGAATTACTAATTCATAAGCTTACCTTAATGATACATACTAACTTGATTTAATTCAACATACATGCATTTCTCTTTAAGGATTTCTTAGCTAGACTTTAAGAGATCAAAGAAAATGAGGAAGAGAGAATGAAAAATCTGTATTTTTCCACTAACAAATGGCTATTTATAATGGCTAGATAAAATTTCCTTTTTGGTCCTTCCATTTTTTGCATGTCTCATTAAAACCTCTCACCTTTTTGCATGCTATAGTTTGACCCCTCCTTTTAATCTATCCTTTAAATCAACCTCTCAATTTAATCCCTTTGATAAATTGACCTCTCAATTATTTATTTTTTCACATTAGGCCCTTAAGATGCCGAATTTACAAATTGACCCCTAAACTAATACTTTTTACTTCAATTACACCCTTGAATATTATTAAACCAACAATAATAATTTAATTATGATCTTATAAAATTCATACCATATAATTTACACATTTATCACATAATTATTGATAACTTAATAATATTTTGGCCCAATTAATAACTTAACTCTTAATAATTCATCAAATAATGCTCAATTAGACTTTAATAACATGTAATTGCCCTTGAATTCCACTAGGGCCTATTTTGGGTCCTTACACATTGCACTAAAGATGACACATTTCAAAATATATGTTACACAATCAATTAATAGTATTAATTATGCAATGTCAAATATAATACGTATAAAATATTTAGTAAAGCAAATTGTCTATCAACTAATATAAAGTAATTGCTTAAACAAAAAATCAATTAAATAAAAGACTTAATACATAAATTAAAATATCCTCATCTAGAATTAAGAATTAAACTTTGTGGAAACTTTTTGAATAACAAGGTAATCTAATAATATGCCATATCTAAGGCCTTTTGTATAACAAGAACTCCATCTTATTCTCCTTTCCCTGATATTGAGAACACACAACATAAATTAGCAAACAATGACACAAATAATCTTTTATATATGGAAATTCTACACTTGAGAAGGCAAGAGTATCATGCACTCTTAGGTAGGTTAGAGTTATCTTTCTCATTCTTCTTAGGAGTGGTAGTAGCTTGGTCATTTTTGTCAATAGCAGCTTCTTATATAGTCCCATCAAATTCATCTATCTCAAAGTCATACCCAGCTTCAGCAAAATGGGATTTCACCACCTCTAAAGCCCTAAAGTGGTGAGAAATCTTGTTTTTTCTTCTTTTGGCATCTCTGCAAAACTACATAACAAATAAGAAAAGTTCGTAGCACCTAACCATAATTGTTTATCAAATATATAGCCATCAAACAAGGACCCAAAATACAAATCTTTAACATATGTTTGATCATAAGCATCGAGTTTAAAGACCGGATCCTATTTAAAATCCCTAGGCCCACTTGGAGGAACTATCTCATGCTGAGAAATTAGAAAAGAAATAAAAAGGAAAACAAAAAATATATATCAATATGTATACCGCAATATATTTAAAGATTTCCTAATTTGTCAATATGATTTTACATTCAATTTACTAAACATAGACATATGAATTTCAAAATAAAATAAATTAACCTTATGAAATAAATACTTTAATTTAAGAATTCTTCTTCTTTAGCTATAAAAGAAGTGTAAAAAAGCATAAGTCATACCATGGCTTTCCCCTCAAATGTAATAGGTTTGAAATCTAGAACGCGAGTAAATGAAAACACACACAACAAAACCTGATTTCTCATCATATGCCTTGAAAAAGTTGTTAAGACCTTAATTAAGACTGTAAAGAATGTGTTAACACATTAGAGATTCCAAAAAATAACATCAAGAAAATATAAAAAATAAAATTGAAAAGTCTAACCTTCTACCCTAGTGTTGTCCAGAAACCAATTTCTACATCAATTAATCACCAAATTAGAATTTAAAGACCACAATAGAAAATTAAACAAGGCATCAATTATACTGTGGAATTTGGGAACAAAGTGAGCAGCCTTTAGAATTAAGGGACCATAGGCTGGAAGCTTATCAAAAGGTACCAATCTCATTTATCTCTTATTATTGAATTGATTCATCTCACATCGATTTAGGCAAAAACTCAAAATTAATAAAGATTATTTTGATTTATATATAAAAATGTAGGTAAATGTAGTAATTATGTATGTTTTCTTTTGCTTTTGTTTTTAAAAAATGAAAGAAAAACATCAAAAAAGGGCTATAAAACAAGCGATAAAAGTAAAATCCAGTTCAAGTGTGAATTGGAAATGCTATGCACATGGTTTTCATACTCTTGAGATCTGTAGTAAACACTATGTTAATTAAGCTATTTTGTTAATTTGATACCATTTGTCAAAATGAGAGTTTAGATAATTGGAATTAGTCAAATGTTTGAGGACTAGCTAACAATTTATAATATCATATGGATTTTTAGTATTTTACCAAAGAATAAAGTCAAAGTGAGAAGGAGATCTATCAACATATAGAGTCTATTTTCCTCTATTAATAAATAAAATGCTACTTGGAATCTACATTTTTTTTTATAGAAGTTGGTCTATAAAAATTAGGCAATCTTATTACATACTTTATACCACTTGAAATTTGACATGCACATCTATGCAGCAAAATTGTAGTTCTCTAAAAAAAATTATGATTTATCACATTTGAATATCATGTCAGCACTATATATCAACAAAAGAATAGTGTTTTCCCTTTAACAAGTAATAAAATAAAAAACAACTATACTAGCACCACAAACCATTGTATGAGCTTGGAATGTGTTTTTCCTTTAACAACCAATAAACTTTTGTCTGATTAAACTAAACAACAATGCTATATCAAAAAAACAAAAGACTAAAACACCTGCTTATGCATGTCTGGATACATATAAGTATAAGCATGTCCATAAATATACAAGACACAAACCTATAGCAAGTTTTTAGTTTAGAGAGCATAGTTTACCATATAATCGGTATAAGGCAAGCTTTTTAATAAAAGTTTTACAATAAACACAACATTGTTTTATGTACCCGAATGACACACACACAACTCTAAATTTACTATAACTTCCATAATGAAAAAGGGCTTATTGCCTAAAAAGATTACTTTGACTATTCACCTTTCAAGTAATTGTCTAATTGGACTTTTTAAAAGGCTACTAAAATAACATCCCATTCCTATATTTCTTCCCAAATAGAAAGCAACAAAAATAGCTAGTGCAAATTTAAAGCGCATAAGCATAAACAATTATTAAATAACATACTTTTCCAAACATTGATCCTCAATGCAAAGATGATATAATAGATAATCAGGTACACTTATTTTAGTCTTTCACACAAAATAGACCTGGGCTTTTTTAGTTTGTTATTTCAACATCTGTTTGTTATTTTTCAACATAGTGTTATATCCACAAAGTTTGAAGTAAATAATTAATTACTTTCTCAAAAACATCAAAAGTAACTAATTAGATATAGTAATCATTAGTTTAACATATAACTAATCCAATTCGAAACAAATTTTTACAATGAAATGAAACTTTATGTAACAATAACAATAATTTATTAAAGTTTGATGACTGAGTAAATTTCTATAGAATTCCTATGAAAATTTAAGTTTTAATAATTGAAAACATCTTGCAGTATAAAATCTACTAGCCTTATTTGTTTGCCTTCATCATCACAATCATTGAATATAGCTATGGAGTGTTCTATATACTCAAATATTAAAATTTCACAATACTTGTGTGTTTAAAATTCCAAGTTTTCTCAAAAAAGGGAAAAAAGCAACAATACCAGCAAAATTTCAAGCAACCGAGTAGAGAATCTATATGATTTGATCTATAATTTAAGTATAAACAATACCAATCAACTAATGCAATGAGAGTACAAAATAGGGAGAGGGTTTCTAAGCTATTTATGCTTTGTTTTGATGGGAGTAAATTGAATTTACTTTAATGAGTGGAAATGGAAGTAATGGAATTTGCATTTCTAGTTATTTTCATTCTATTATTTGGATAACATAACAAATACAGAGATGAATTAGATTTCCATAGATATATTTAATAATTATGCCCTTATGACGATGCGATGAAATAACAAGCATGTGCTTGGCCATGCATGGTATAGGCAAGGTGATGCACGATCGTGCATTATCTTGCCTAAATCCATGCGTGGCCATGTATGGATTTAGCCAAAGTAATGCATGTCCAAACATAACTTTTTTAATAAAATTAACCCATAATATATTGTAAAATTAAAATTACTACAGTAAAAAAAATGATAACCCAAACGGATTATTTTTAGGTTTGCCCAATGGGCATCATAACTAGATCCATTGAGCATTTTGTAGGAGGCCCATTGGGCATCATAGGTAAGATTTAAATGGATCACATATTTAGTGGGTCATTTTTAGATTGGTTTAATGGGTAATTTTTTAGGATGGGTTAGTTTTGGATTATTTTTTTGAGCAGGTTTGGCCAGGATTTTGGGTTTGGGCTAATTTTGCCAGCCCTAATTGTGTCACATAAAATAATTTATTTATAACATAATTTAGTTGTCACATATTTTTATTATAGTCAATGGTAACAAAATATTATAATAATCACAAACTGATTATATTGGTTACAAACTTATACATCGTCATAATATATTCATTTTTCTTTATCATAAATAAAATTATTTTTTATGATATAATTTATTTATTGTAAATTAATATTACAACCAATTGTAATAGAATATTATTATTGTCACAAATTAATTGTATTGGTGATAAAATTATATTTTGTCATAATATATTCTTTTTTTATGACATATTTATCTATCATAAATAAATTTATTTCAACAAAATAATTTTATTGTCACTAATTCATTAAATTGTGATAAAAATAATTCATGTCACAAAAAATAAGTTTTTCATGATGAATATATTGTGGTAAATAGTTATTTTTTGTCATTATATTTTTTCCTTAAAATAAAAAGGTTGGAAATTTTTCCTTCATTTAAAGGTGATGAAATTGTATCTTATCACAATATAATCATTTTTGTGATAAATTTATTTATAAAAAATAAAATTATTTTTGGAACCAAAATTTTTACAAAAAAATAAATTCTAATTTTTTTTATCTCGATATCTTATTTGTGACAAAATGATTTTATCGTCACTAATTTATTTAATTATGGCAAAAATAATTCATCATAAAAACTAAATATTTTGTGATGAAATTATATATTGCAATAAGTTATTAGCTTGTCATTAAATTTTTCTGTAACAAAGGCTAAAAATTTTTCCTCCTAAAGAAACCACGAAGAAATATATTTTTCGTCACAAAATTAATCTATTCATGATGAAACGTAAAACATAAATTGACGTAAGATACTTTTGTTACAATAATAAATATTATGGTGATGTTTTTAAAAACTTATCACTATAAGTAATAATTGATGACAAAATTTTATACGCCACTGAAAATTTTGTCACAAAAAGTAAAATTGCATGTAGCGATGGATTTTTCTAAAAAAATATGCCCCTTTCTAGCCCTTTACACCTCCCCTCAATTAGAGGTTCAAAATGGATTTGATCTTTCTTTTTTTTTTCAATGTCCATATTAAGCCACTTGTCAACTTTTTATTATATAAAAGTTATTATTGTTAAATCACCTACAAAATTAGTCTAAAAATATGTACAAAATAATAATTAAGGTGAATTTAAAATTTTAGGTCAATTCAAGTTCGTTTCAATACATTTTTAAGCCTGAGGGTAAAGTTACTGATCCAAAATCTTAGGGTGCATTCGGGGATGATTTTATTTTTGGTTTTTGGTTTTTTTTCTTAAAAATAAAACAAAAATATTTTCGGAAAATTTGTTTCCGTTTTCATTTCTACAAAAATTTAAGAAGTGATTTTGGCAACAAAAATAAAAAATAAAAATCTTTAAAATGTAGTTTTTATGGTTTTGTTTTTATCAATAATTTAATTACTTTATCCTTATTATCACCACCGTTACCACCACCACGCCACCACCACTACCACATCACCACCACTACTACTACCACCACCGTCACACCGTCGCCGTCGCCGCCACCACCGCTGCTACTGCCACCACACCGTCGTCGCCACCACCACACCGCCACTACCACACCGCTGCTGCCACCGCCATCGCCACCACTACTAGCACCATCGCCACCACTATAGCTACCATCTTTGCCATCACCATTGCCACCACACTACTACTATCACCACCACGACCACACCATCACTATCGTTGCCACCACTACCACCACCACCATTGTCGTTGCCATCTTTGCCACAACTACCACCACCACACTATTATTAGCACCACCACCACTACCACACCATTGCCCCCATCACCATCATCGCTACTGCCACCGCCACCACTACTACTGTCGTCGCCATCATCACTACTACCGCTACTGCACTGCCATCTCTACTACTATCATCGCCACCACCACCAGACTATCGTTACTACTACCACCGCCGCTGCCACTACCATACTGTTACTGCCATCGCTACTGTCGCCTCTACCGTCGCTACCACCACTACCACCATATTATGATTTTTTAATTTAATATATTTTAAATTTTGAATTTTATTAAATATTTATTATTTAATATTAATAATTAGATTATATATATGTATAATATGTATTAATGGATATTAGAATATTTTTTAAAAAATAAATAGAAAAATAGTTTTTAAACATTTTTTGAAAAACAAATAACAAAAACTAAAAATAGTTTATGGATTTTAAAAAATAAAAAAAAATATTACCAAATGCACCCTTAATTTTTCAAAGTTGTCCAAAAATTTATTTTTCACTTTAAAACTTTATTAGAATCATTATTAATGGTTCCATGCAATAAAAATAATTTTTTGAGATCCAGAACATTTTTTTCGAAGTCGGTCAAAGTTGATCAACTCTTTTACAGTCCAGGTATTTCTTATGTGGATTTTGGCGGCCTATTTGACCTCAATTTTATCTTAAAATATACCATCAGACTTATTATAAATTGTACTTTTTTATAGATTTAGGTGGCAACAAATGGTACTATTTACGCCGATGTCTTCTAGTATCACTATTCGTTGCCCGAAAAGTATTATGCATGTGATCTGGGACATTCGAGGTGGCAAATTTCTCCTATACTAAATAAAATTTTATCCTCAAAATCTATTTGGAGTAAACATTTGAGGATATTTCTACTTTAATATCTCTTTGGGTTTTATATCCCTTCCTTAACATTGGGGCAAGTCGAAAGAAATTTAACTAATAGAATTTGCTTGTTTCTTAACTTTTTTACTTCTGTGGTGAGAATTCTTATTTGCTCTTCATCATATGACAAATCTATTCATTGTTGGATTTCTCCTAGTGTGATGACATGCGAATGAATTTGCCTATATCATTTAAGCATTGATAAATGGAACACATCATGAATTCTTCCCAACTTTAGTTGTAACTTCAAGCTATAGGCAACTGGTCCAACATGTTGTAATATCTCTTATGGACTAATGAATCTAGGGCTTAGCTTGCGCTTATTGTCAAATCTTAGATTTTTTTTCGATAGAAAAACTTCCAAAAATACCTTATCATCCTATTAAATTTTGTCTTTTCTTTTTTATTAGCATAGTATTTTTCACTATTTACTGCTACTTTTAAATTATTTTTTATTAGTCTAAATTTCTCCTCTATTCTTTAATTAAATCTAAGCCCACCAACTTGTTTTTGCTAAGTTCCATCCAAACAGAATGGGCTCACGCACTTCCTTTCTTAAAATGTTTTATATGGGATCATTTACATACTTGTTCAGACTGCCCATCAATTTATGGGTGAAAGGTAATATTGAAATGTAGCTTGGTACCCAATGCTCCCTAATGTTTCTCCCAAAATTGGAGAAATGAATTCCATGGTGTCTCACCACTTCATTTATGTAGATTTTTGCTAGCTTTACTATTGGAAAATAAGATCTTACTGGCATGAAGTAGGATGTAACACCCTAATCCACTAACCATGGATAACCATTCTACATCATCATCATCATCATCATCATAAACCTAGTAAAGTCAGGCAAAAATAATAATAATAATAATAATAATAATAATAATAGAACAGGCCATAATTACATGCCACAATTAAAGAATCAAGCTAATAATTAAATAATTATAACATAAATGGCCTTCAAGAATCCTGAAATTCTCAAGGCAACTGCATCTTGCCTGATCATCTGAAGCTTATCCTGAAACCTACATGGATAAATAACCCGTGCTAAGTTATAAAGCTTAGTGGGAAAACACAATTCTATGGACAATATCTTATAATTTTCTTCATCAAATCAAATACAACAATCACCATAGTATAAAAAGCATATGAGTTTACATTATTTATCATGCCACAATGGACACTCTAGGGAGTTTTTAACCTTAACCATAGATGCCATCTTACTAAAATCAATAGCATTGCATAAACTAACTTAATCCATGAAACTTGTTAATTAATGATAATCTTTAACCCTCTATTATTTCCTAGGAAAAATCCATACATCTTGTAATCCTTCTATTCAAGAATACTGATGTCATCATTATATTCGTACAACCTTCAACTTATGCCATTAACCAATTTGTTACCTAACATTTGCATTTATAATTTATTCATAGCCAAAAGAAAGTGCTCATGTTACATAACATTGCAATAGATATTGCTAGGCATGATTTCGTTACATACATTACAAACTTATCATTTTGTTCATGTTTCTGCACATGTTTTTCTTAATGTTATATTATCATTGCACTTTAAACATCATACAGATTCATATCATATCATGCTTGGCACTTTGATTTATGTTAGAATTACACATATGCACATACATATATAAATGGTCATACACATACTCATGAATTTGCATGCCATTGCAAGGAAGAAGTAATACACCTCATGATTAACTGACAAGGTCTCCATACCACATGCAAAATTTTTCTAATTTTTCCCATACATAAATATTATTATGCATGTCATAGTTCATATAACGTTTAATTCAATATTGTAAGCTTGTGGCCCATGCGGCCCAACTATTCACCATGGAACCAACTCACACTAGCACTCACATGGTGACCTTTCTCATAGTTGATGTAAGACATCACCATCAAGTACTACATAACATGGCATTTCATTTCATAGAAATGGTTTATAGCTAACTAAAATTTAGAATAAAGCAATATAATAGATCATTATCATGATTCCAATACATATAAGTGAGGTGATTGATAAATATGTTACTTTATTTCTTGTACCATTTACATCTTTAATAGCCTGCCTAAGTACTAGTTCGAAAGGTGGATAACGGAAGCAATGGATACCTGAAGGTATCAAACTATGGATATCCAAAGATATCAAATAATAGACCCAAACGGTGTCAAGCAATGGTTCCATCAAGGAATAACTATGGACCCAAACGGGGTTAAACGATGGTTCCATTAAGGAACAAAACCCAAATGGGGTCAACATATAGCAGCTGCAATTGTATCCCTCCAGGCATGCCTATCTAATCCATAATTGAACTAAGACCTGCAGGCTTAACTTTTAAGACATCTTTAATTTAACATGTCCTTCTTTACTTAGCACATCATTTGGCTTAAAGCCACTTTCATAAAAAAAGGCATATCATTCTTATCATACATCAATGTTGAGCTTTATGCTCTATTACATATAGATGTCATCATATAATCGTATACTTGCATCAATTTTCTTTCAGTCATATCATAATGGTTACATGTTTATGCAACAATAACAACGCATCATCTTTCATGATTAGCATTGCGCATACCCACATGCACTTGTACATATATGTGCAGTTTAAACATGATAATACATAAGTTCATCATTCATACTTATTCACATATTAAATCAAGCTACTCATCATAAAATTCTCGAATCAATTTTACCACATACACTTACATAACTCATGAATAGTTCTCGATGATGTACCTTATTACTGCTTGCCGTAAGTAGTTTCCCTATACTCATAATTAATCACATAATGACATAATCATATATTGCAGCACTCAAATAGTCATGATCCATATGATAGAATAACTATGTTCTCATATAGCTTAAGGTAAACACTTATTCATCTTTAGCCCCTCTAGCTCACAATTATAGTATACTATATCATAGGCAATAGATTATCTACCTTAACATTATCAAATATATCATAATCATCTTATTGTTCTTTCTATTTTATAACATTGTTTTCTTTGGTGAGTTGTATAAGATTATCTCATCTTAAATGTTAGAACTGTAGCACCCCCTATGCAAATACCCCATTATACATGTATCATGAATACTATTAATCATGCTTATGCTACATATTCATTTAATCATCATTTAGCCATTAAACATGCCACATGGTTTCATATGCCTATATGAGTGCTACAAGTTTATTCCTGTTTTCCATTTCATACCTATTAACATGCATACTAGACTACATGAATATTACTTTATGTAAATCACATGCACACATATTCTGTCTTAGCTTAACTACTAGTGAGTTACAATATTCCGCATAGGTTTTTAACATAACATAAAATAACTGGCCTTAATACAAAACATATGATAATTGTATTACAAAATATCCTACATCAAGGTTATAAGTCGATGGTTGGCCCTTCCTGATGCAGAGAACGTCCCTCAACAAAAGTCTTGCTATTTGAACCTACACGGATAAAATAACTCGTGCTAAGCTATAAAGCTTAGTGGGGAATATCTACATATGGATGACCACACACACAGGTCATCAAACATACATATACAATGTATACAATTAATAATATATGCAACATATCATGTCTTTAATACCAAATACTTTAAAGCATAACATATTCTTCCATGTTCCTAATCATTATACCCAGAAGAGTAACAATTGTGCTCATATTCATAATTCATACAGACAGCAATTTCCCATGTAAACATATTCAAATAAAACATAATTCCTATGGTAAAACAACATTATGATCCACAATATCAATCTTTAGTCAAATCACTTTAACTGTTTAATTTCTTTATCATTAGTATGAATAACATTTAGCCTGCCTTAGCTTTGTCGGTGGATAACGGGAACTATGGATACACATCGGTATCAAAGAAGGATATCCAAAGATATCAAATCTATAGACCCAAATGGGGCCAAACTATACTATGGACCGGTCAAGCATACCCAAACGGGGTAGCCTATCAACCCAAACGGGACTGATCATGATCCAAACGGGATCATACATATACTATGGACCCAAGCGGGCCAAACTATGGCAGCTGCAATTTCCCTATAGGCGCCTATCTATCCACATCTAAAACTGTATCGCAGGCAGAACTATATTCGTGTTCAATTCACATATTAATACTGTATTCATAGTATAATGTTGTGCACATATACATAGTCTTATATAACTATGAATTCTATGGTGCATAATCAGATATATGCACAGTTCACATGCCAAGTTCTACATCTGGCTTATTCAAATCTGTATGACTATATAATTTGCATCATAACATATAGGCATGACATATAATCATCATATCATATACTCGATGATGTTTTCATTAAGCATTTCACATGCTCATAGTCATGCTAATTCAGCCTCTATCTCATAGGGCAATTACATGCTTATATACTCATATACATAATCATAAATGTACATACCTGTGGGTACATTCACATATAGTTGATTTATTCTTATAAGCATGTTTCCAACACATATATATATACCTTTATCATTATTCAAGTCATGTGTTATATAACATATCAACATGTTTCCTTATGGGCATATACACATGCCAAAGTCATACTATTATAGTTCCTATTTTATAGCATAGGTACATGTCAATATGTGCACTTCCATGTCATAAGATTTACATGTGTATATATATCAATTTAGCATATGACCATCATGCACAAGACTAATCACATGTATAGGTTAGATATTTCATCACTAGTCTTTATTCATTGAATGCATCTGTATTCATATAAATCCTTCATTGATAGTCATACTACATGTCTTATTCAATTAACTTTACTATCACATAAGCAACTATCTATCTCAATCAATTTAAAGATCATATAATCAAGTGTAGCAATGATTTGCACAATATTGCAATTTCTGTTATATTGAGCAGTCTAAAACAAGTCTGGATTCAACCCTAGATTACATATACTTAGAGACAGATTTAAACTTAGGTTTCTTCATATGAAATATAGGTATGGAAGTCTAATTTTCAATGCAAAAAGAATCATTCAATTTGTTGTTCTATAGCTCAACTTATGAGCAAAACATTCCACACAGGTCATTCAGTCGTGAAGGGGAGTTCGACTACTGAAGGGCTTCACGAGTGAAGCAAATAAGGCAAATCTCACGACTCATGAGGGAGTTCACAAGTGGAGAAGAAAGGCTATACATCACAACTAGTGAAGAAGCTCACGAGTGGAGAAGAAAAACTGCACTTCACGACTCGTGAAGTCATTCACGACTTGGCAAGAACAGTTTTCTTCTTCAACCTCACATCTATAAAATTTCAGAAAAACGTAAATTGAGTTCTGTAAATCCCATACAATTCCAATAATCATCCTCACATGCAATATGAACAGCCTAAATTCCCATACCTTAGCTGATAAACCCAAAGTCTTCAACCTCTATCAATTCCTTTTCCTTTGTTCCTTCTTCCTTCCTCTTCTCCTTCACAAATACCATCACCATCATCATTTAAATTTCCAGCAATTACATTGTTCTAAGTTAACTTGAAAAGAAGATGAAGATGAAGATGATGGAGGGTTAAATTAAGAGTTTGATTACCTTAATTTACTACATTTTACTCTTGCTTAAACAACAAACATCGTCCTCAATGCATTTTAGATA
The DNA here is from genome assembly GCA_037975025.1 of Excoecaria agallocha. Taxonomy (NCBI): domain Eukaryota; kingdom Viridiplantae; phylum Streptophyta; class Magnoliopsida; order Malpighiales; family Euphorbiaceae; genus Excoecaria; species Excoecaria agallocha. Next base: position 43,883,436 of record CM075806.1, on the reverse strand, counting down.
AAACATTGGAAATCAAAAGGAAGAAGAAGAAGATCTATTTTTCTGGTTTTTCACTCTTCACTGCCGATTTCTCACTAACACTTGACACCTCCAAATTCCACTAACTCAAGCCTTTTATACCAACTTAACAATCCCCTCTTTAGTCCCTTGAAAAATTGCATGTCAAACAAATGGCACAAACCTTTATGCATGCTATAATATGACCCCTCCACTAACTCTTTTTCTTAATTCAACCTATCAATTAATTCAATCTTCCAAATTAACCTTGAATTAAATGCTTTTATTCACAATTGGCCACCAAAATGCCACAATTACAAATTAACACCTATTTACTTCAATTACATCCTCAATTACTATTAAACAATATTCTTATATTTTATTTTCATGCAATTAACATAATAGCATGCTAATTTATCCCCTTAACTTAATCATACAAATATGTAAAATTAAATTAGGGTCATGTTATGGGCCTTACAATTCTCTCCCCCTTAAGAATTTCATCCCCGAAATTCATACCTGTTTGTATTAAGTGAGGATGTTGTTCCTTCATAGCTGCTTCTGGCTCCCAAGTAACTTCTTGTATATCATGATGTTGCCAAAGTACTTTAACAAGTGGAATTTGCTTATTTCTAAGCTATCTAACTTCTCTAGCCAGAATTGCTATAGGTTCTTCATCATAAGTGAAATATGGCTGTACTTGCACATCTTGAACTGGTATCACATGGGATTCATCTAATCGATACCTTCGAAGTATAGAAACATGAAACACATCATGAAATTTGGCTAGTTCCATAGGGAAAGCCAATCTATATGCCACTGGCCCAACTCTTTGAAGAATTTCATATGGGCTTATAAACCTCGGACTTAGCTTACCCTTTTTCCCAAATCTCAATAATTTTCTCCAAGGGGACACTTTCAGAAACATTTTGTCACCCACTTGATATTCAATATCTCTTCTCTTCAAATCAGCATAAGACATCTGTCTATCACTAGCTTCCTTCAATCTCTGCCTGATAACTTGCACCTTTTCTTCTGTGTCTTTGACAATATCAGGACCAATAACTTTACGCTCAGACAATTCAGTCCAGTAAACAGGAGTTCTACATTTCCAACCATACAAGGCCTCATATGGTGCCATCTCGATGCTCCTTTGATAACTGTTATTGTAGGCGAACTCCATTAATGGTAGATACCTATCCCAACTCCCTGCAAACTCCAAAACACATCCTCTCATCATATCCTTTAGAATCTGAATAACCTATTTAGATTGCCCATCCGTCTGAGGGTGGAATGCTGTACTGTAACGAAGCTGAGTTCCCAAAGCTTGTTGCAAACTTTGCCAAAATCTTGATGTGAATCTCGGATCTCGATCAGAGATTATTGACACCGGAATGCCATACATTCTAACAATCTCATTTACATAAAGTTCTGCCAACTTATCCATAGGGTAGTCCATCCGAACTGGTATGAAATGAGCTGATTTAGTCAGCTTGTCAACTATAACCCAAACAGCATCATGCTTTTTCTGTGTAAAGGGCAATCCTGTTACAAAATCCATAGTGATATCCTTCCATTTCCATTGTGGAATTGGAATGGGGTTCAACAAACCAGAGGGTAGCTGGTGCTCTGCTTTTACCTGCTAACAAGTCCAACATTTGGAAACATAGGCTACCACACCTTTCTTCATGCCAGGCCACCAATAACTTTGTTTCAAATCCTGGTACATCTTGTTCCCACCAGGGTGCATAGTAAATACTGTATTGTGAGCCTCTTTCAATACTGTTCTCTTTAATTCTTTGTCATCAGGAACATACAATCGATTCTGATAATACACACCCCCATCTTCTTTCACTGAGTACTCAGACTGGGTCCCTTCATGTAAAGACTTCAAAATCTGTTGCAACTTTTCATCATGTTTTTGTGCATCAATCACTGTTTGCCTCAAACAAGGTCTAGCTTTCAACTGTGCTATTAAAGCGCCATCATAAGTAATTTTCCATCTACAGCGATGTGCAATCATAGCAGCCATCATCTTACGGCTCAAGGCATCAGCTACAACATTAGCTTTGCCTAGATGGTAATCCACTATACAATCATAATCTTTAAACAGTTCTAACCATCTTCGCTGTCTCAAGTTAAGTTCCTTTTGAGTGAGCAAATATTTGAGACTCTTATGATCTGTATAGATTCTGCACTTTTCCCCATACAAATAATGTCACCAAATTTTCAAGGCAATCACTACTACTGCTAACTCTAGGTCATGGGTTGGATAGTTTTGTTCATGTGGCTTCAACTGTCTAGATGCATAGGCAATTACTTTGCCATCTTGCATTAACACACAACCCAAGCCAACTCTAGAAGCATCACTATACATAGCATACTCCTTTCCTGTAACTGGTTGTGTCAAAACTGAAGCCTTTGTCAGAAATTTCTTCAACTGATCAAAACTTGCTTGACATCGGTCAGTCCACTCAAACTTTATACCCTTTCTCAAAAGTTTAGTGAGTGGTATGGCTATAACTGAAAAGCCTTTCACAAAGCGACGGTAATAACCTGCTAAGCCTAGAAAACTTCTCACTTCTGTCACATTTCGAGGCGACTTCCAATTCACTATAGCCTTTATTTTAGATGGATCCACCCTAATGCCTTCAGAAGATACTACATGACCAAGAAAAGAAATTTCCTTAAGCCAAAAATCACATTTGCTCAGCTTAGCATACAGCTGATTCTCCCTCAGAATCTGTAAAACAATTCTCAAATGCTCAACATGTTCCGTTCCATTCCTCGAATACACCAAAATGTCATCTATGAACACAACAACAAACTGATCCAGGTAGGGTCTAAACACCCTATTCATAAGATCCATAAACGTGGCCGGTGCATTTGTTAACCCAAAAGGCATCACCGGAAACTCATAATGCCCATATCGGGTTCTAAAGGCTATTTTGGAAACATCCACATCCTTAACCCGAAGTTGGTAATAACCTGAGCGCAAATCAATCTTGGAAAACACTCCAGCACCCTTCAACTGATCAAATAAATCTTCAATTCTTGGTAAAGGATACTTATTTTTTATTGTTACCCGTTTAACTGTCTGTAGTCTATGCATATCCTTATAGACCCATCCTTTTTCTTCACAAATAAAACCGGTGCACCCCAAGGTGATGTACTAGGCCTAATGAAGCCTTTGTCAAGCAACTCCTGTAGCTGAGCTTTTAGTTCTTTCAATTCCAAAGGAGCCATCCTGTATGGTGCCTTCGAAATAGGAGTTGTACCAGGTAGAATGTCTATAGACAATTCAACTTCCCTTTCAGGTGGAAGACTAGGTAAGTCTTCAGGGAACACATCAGGAAACTCTTTCACCATTGAAATCTCTTGAAGATTCACATTTTCTATTCCTGAATCAAGCACAAGTGCTAAGAAAGCTTCACACCCTTTTCTCAAAAATCTCTTAGCTTGCATAGCTGATATTACATTAGCTATAGGTTCAGATCGAATGCCCTGTACTAAAGTTTCTTCACCATCAGAACCAATGAGAGTTACAGTTTTAGCTTCACAATCAATCACTGCATGATGTCTAGACAGCTAATCCATACCAAGTATAATATCAAACTCCCGGAATGGTAACTCAATAAAATCAGCAAGGAATTCTTTCCCTTGAATTACAATAGGACACTGTTTATGCACTCTATTAACAACAACACTGTGACCCAAAGGGTTGGTTACATAAATATCATATTCTAGTTCATGAACAGTAGACTCATTTCTACCCATATCCCCAGTGCAAATATAAGAATGAGTGGAACTAGGATCAATAAGTGCATGCATATCAGAATCAAAAAGAGAGAATGTACCAGCTATGACTTCTGGAGCACTCTGATCCTCTCTAGCTTTCATTGCATAAGCCCAAATAGGAACAACTGGAGCTGTGAGCCTGTCAACTGATTCAGAAATGTTCCTAGACTAGGATCCCTGATAACTCGATCCCCCACGTCCTCTTCCCCTGCCTCTACCTGAAGATGGTGCTTTAAAAGTTTCTCTACTACCCTATTTTCCCACATCCTGTTCCCTCTTCGATGGACAACTAGCCATGAAGTGATCGGTACCACCACATTTGAAACATGCCCCAAACAATTTCCTGTAACTACCCCAATGTTTCCTAGAACAATGGGGACACACTGGACGTTGCCCCCCACTTTGATTCCCTGAAGCTTGTTTTCCCTGTTTAGACATTGCAGAAGATTCTTGTCTCCTGTCCCTTTTTGCAGAACTATAGCCAGATTCAGCTGGCTGATTTCCTTGTGCTCCTCTAGCTCTCTTTCCTGTAAAAGATCCACCCTTGGACCCACCTCTTCTCTGTTCTCTCTCCATTTTTGCCATTTCATTCTTTTCAACTCGCAAGGCTGCTGTAACCAGTTGAGTGAAGTTAACCACTTGCAAAGATGTAGACCTAATCAACTTTTCTCGAATACGATCATTCAATCCATCTTCAAACTGTTTACATTTAAAAGCATCAGTTAACATCTCATCAGGAGCATATTTGTACAGGTGACTGAATTCTTTCTCATACTCAGCCACAGACATAACTCTCTATTTCAAGTGGAGGAATTGCTTTAACTTCTCTTGCTTATACTCCTCAGTAACATACTTTTTCTTAAATTCAGCTGTGAAAAATTCCCATGTAAGGGGATCTGGTAACTGAGGTTGCTTCAATACCAACTTCGTGACTCACTAGACAACCGATTTCGTCAAAAATTCTCTCTAGCCTTTCTAGCCAAAATTCAGCTTCTTCAGACTGTTCCAGATTAGTGCCTAAAAATTCTTCAGCACCATGCTTTCTAATTTCAGAAATTAGAGCTTTGGGTGCTGTCATTCTTTGAAGAACTTGAGCCATATCCTGTGATATTTTTAACAATGCTTCTGTAGGGACGGCTGTTGGGACCTCATTTGGATTGGAGGATGAAGGTCTAATATTGGAAGGATTAGTTCTAACCGGCCTGTTACTTTCAACCGATTCCTCAAATGCATCTCTAGAGCTCTCCATCTTTAATCTATAAGAAAAACAGGGACTTCTGCATCAGCCAACAAAACACTATATCATACTATAGAATCCTAGGTTCATTTTTACCCAGAAAAGGCTAAACCTAGGGCTCTGATACCACAAATTGTAGCACCCCCTAGGCAAATACCCCATTATACATGTATCATGAATACTATTAATCATGCTTATGCTACATATTCATTTAATCATCATTTAGCCATTAAACATGCCACATGGTTTCATATGCCTATATGCGTGCTACAAGTCTATTCCTATTTTCCATTTCATACCTATTAACATGCATACTAGACTACATGAATATTACTTTATGTAAATCACATGCACACATATTCTGTCTTAGATTTACTACTAGTGAGTTACAATATTCCGCATAGGTTTTTAACATAACATAAAATAACTGGCCTTAATACAAAACATATGATAATTGTATTACAAAATATCCTAAATCAAGGTTATAAGTCGATGGTTGGCCCTTCCTGATGCAGAGAATGTCCCTCAACAAAAGTCTTGCTATTTGAACCTACATGGATAAAATAACCCGTGCTAAGCTATAAAGCTTAGTGGGGAATATCTACAGATTGATGACCACACACACAGGTCATCAAACATACATATACAATGTATACAATTAATAACATATGCAACATATCATGTCTTTAATACCAAATACTTTAAAGCATAACATATTCTTCCATGTTCCTAATCATTGTACCCAGAAGAGTAACAATTGTGCTCATATTCATAATTCATACAGACAGCAATTTCCCATGTAAATATATTCAAATAAAACATAATTCCTGTGGTAAAACAACATTATGATCCACAATATCAATCTTTAGTCAAATCACTTTAACTGTTTAATTTCTTTATCATTACTATGAATAACGTTTAGCCTGCCTTAGCTTTGTCGGTGGATAACGGGAACTATGGATACACATCGGTATCAAAGAAGGATATCCAAAGATATCAAATCTATAGACCCAAACGGGGCCAAACTATACTATGGACCGGTCAAGCATACCCAAATGGGGTAGCCTATCAACCCAAACGGGACTGATCATGATCCAAACGGGATCATACATATACTATGGACCCAAGCGGGTCAAACTATGGCAGCTGCAATTTCCCTATAGGCGCCTATCTATCCACATCTAAAACTGTATCGAAGGCAGAACTATATTCGTGTTCAATTCACATATTAATACTGTATTCATAGTATAATGTTGTGCACATATACATAGTCTTATATAACTATGAATTCTATGGTGCATAATCAGATATATGCACAGTTCACATGCCAAGTTATACATCTGGCTTATTCAAATTTGTATGACTATATAATTTGCATCATAACATATAAGCATGACATATAATCATCATATCATATACTCGATCATGTTTTCATTAAGCATTTCACATGCTCATAGTCATGCTAATTCATCCTCTATCTCATAGGGCAATTACATGCTTATATACTCATATACATAATCATAAATGTACATACTTGTGGGTACATTCGCATATAGTTGATTTATTCTTATGAGCATGTTTCCAACACATATATATATACCTTTATCATTATTCAAGTCATGTGCTATATAACATATCAACATGTTTCCTTATGGGCATATACACATGCCAAAGTCATACTATTATAGTTCCTATTTTATAGCATAGGTACATGTCAATATATGCACTTCCATGTCATAAGATTTACATGTGTATATATATCAATTTAGCATATGACCATCATGCACAAGACTAATCACATGTATAGGTTAGATATTTCATCACTAGTCTTTATTCATTGAATGCATCTGTATTCATATAAATCCTTCATTGATAGTCATACTACATGTCTTATTCAATTAACTTTACTATCACATAAGCAACTATCTGTCTCAATCAATTTAAAGATCATATAATCAAGTGTAGCAATGATTTGCACAATATTGCAATTTCTGTTATATTGAGCAGTCTAAAACAAGTCTGGATTCAACCCTAGATTACATGTACTTAGAGACAGATTTAAACTTAGGTTTCTTCATATGAAATATAGGTATGGAAGTCTAATTTTCAATGCAAAAAGAATCATTCAATTTTTTGTTCTATAGCTCAACTTATGAGCAAAACATTCTAGACAGGTCATTCAGTCGTGAAGGGGAGTTCGACTAGTGAAGGGCTTCACGAGTGAAGCAAATAAGGCAAATCTCATGACTCATGAAGGAGTTCACGAGTGGAGAAGAAAGGCTATACATCATGACTAGTGAAGAAGCTCATGAGTGGAGAAGAAAAACTACACTTCACGACTCGGCAAGAACAGTTTTCTTCTTCAACCTCACATCTATAAAATTTCAGAAAAACGTAAATTGAGTTCTGTAAATCCCACACAATTCCAATAATCATCCTCACATGCAATATGAACAGCCTAAATTCCCATACCTTAGCTGATAAACCCAAAGTCTTCAACCTCTATCAATTCCTTTTCCTTTGTTCCTTCTTCCTTCCTCTTCTCCTTCACAAATACCATCACCATCATCATTTAAATTTCCAGCAATTACATTGTTCTAAGTTAACTTGAAAAGAAGATGAAGATGAAGATGATGGAGGGTTAAATTAAGAGTTTGATTACCTTAATTTACTGTATTTTACTCTTGCTTAAACAACAAACATCGTCCTCAATGCATTTGAGATAAAACATTGGAATCAAAAGGAAGAAAAAGAAGATCTATTTTTCTGGTTTTTCACTCTTCACTGCCGATTTCTCACTAACACTTGACACCTCCAAATTCCACTAACTCAAGCCTTTTATACCAACTTAACAATCCCCTCTTTAGTCCCTTGAAAAATTGCATGTCAAACAAATGGCACAAACCTTTATGCATGCTATAATATAACCCCTCCACTAACTCTTTTTCTTAATTCAACCTATCAATTAATTCAATCTTCCAAATTAACCTTAAATTAAATGCTTTTATTCACAATTGGCCACCAAAATGCCACAATTACAAATTAACACCTATTTACTTCAATTACATCCTCAATTACTATTAAACCATATTCTTATATTTTATTTTCATGCAATTAACATAATAGCATGCTAATTTATCCCCTTAGCTTAATCATACAAATATGCAAAATTAAATTAGGGTCATGTTAGGGGCCTTACAAGAACAATAGTTGAGGACTTGTAACTTTCATTTTACATCATTGGGTATGAATAACAGACGAGTATGGTCCTTTGCATCAAGGTTCACCATTAATTCCCATTATGACTTGAAGTATAATGAAGCTTCTATAGTTTTATAATATCCCTTAAAACATTCCTTCTTTTCTTAACTTAGGCATATTACATACCTTATACTTGTATGTAAAATATAATAATTAGCATGTATGTTTACAATTACTAGATTACATGTAACCTTACAACTATCTTCTTATCAACTAGGCTAAATCATATTATTCTCATGCCATTGAAAATGATCGTCAAAGTATAGTATCTAGGTAGAACCATTTTCTTCGACCGTTCGTATACTTTATACTATACTATAAAGGGGCATATCAAATAGCATACTCTTGTGATTCTTATATTCCTTCTCATTCTTCATAGTTTCATGCTATTATACACTAAAATACATTTTAGTAGCCTAATTATTTTAGTATTATCATATGTAAGTCCTCCTAATTAGAGTTAAAGTGAACTCCAATTCACGACTTTATAGGATTATTGTCTTAAAGCTTTTTACTCTACTCTATGTGTATCAAGGTATATATAGATATATATACCTTAGATCACTTACAGCTTAATTTGCTCTTCTTCCTCTTATTATAGCATTTATGCCTTTTAAATTTTCATAATAATTCATGTTATATTCAGGCCTTTCTAAAACGTATCTTTGTAGACTTTAGCATTAAGGAGAGACTTTCATAATCTATTACTCTAATAACTAATCTATCCAACTTTACTTAATAGCCATTAATCCTCCATCTTACTTATTACTAGCCATTTCACCTCAATTCTTGCTCTCTTAATGGTTTTATGTATCAAATAATATGGTGTTCCATATCTAGTTACATAGCTTAAATCTTAGGTGAGAATATACTATGGAGGGGAGAAAACATGCTTGGCTAGTCATACATTCTCAAAGAGAAAGAGTGAGTGGCCGAGTGTTTGCAAGAAGAGACCACATGTGACCATGTACAAGGAAGAGAGAAACATCACGTGGTCATATCCAAGAAAGGAGACAAACTTACGTGGCCGTGTCCAAGAAAGGAAACAACATGCATGGCCACGAATGGGAAGAAGGAAAGCCTCATGTGGCCATGTGTGGGAGAGAAAACAACGTGTGTGGCCACGGGTGGGAAGGAGGAAAGCCTCACGTGACCATGTGTCATGAAAAACAAACACACGTGGCCACGAGTTAGGAAGAGCAAACTCACCCGTGGCCGTGTGTGGGAAAAAAAAGAGGAAAACTAGAATCCCGATTGTGCATAATAGGAATTTAAACCCCAAATCTCACCTCCCCTCTTGCTTACATGATCATTTAAGTTTTCAAGCATACTATACTAATCAAAGGTTACTAGATTTATCCTTTAAACTCGTATCAAAATACACATACTAGAAAAAGAATTAAAAACCCTAAATCATTCACATGAACTATGCCAAAACTTAATTCCCGTACCTAGCTTTTAAAGCTTAAACTCTTTCAACATCCATTGATCTAGTTCACTATCTCCTTCATTTCCTTCATAATGTTTAAACAGCAAACCCTAATCTTCATCTTCTCCAAACCGTAACCAAAGAGAGAGAAAGAGAGAGAGAGAGAGAGCTATCTCCCTCAAATGCCGATCCAGCCATTCCACAAGCTTGAGTGGGATTAATATCTCACTAAGAGAAATTCCCTAACTACCCTTATACATTTTACCCAAAACAAACTCATTTTCTTAACATTTAACCCCAAACTTCTTATTTAATTCAATTGCATCCTTCCTTACAATTTTAGCTACACTCCAATACACATGTGCATAATTACCATTATACCCTTTATATGACTTAACTTCATTAATGCAAAATAATCAAATTTTGCCTTAGTAAATCTTAATCCTGATTAATTAACTATAATCCTACTAGGGCCATTATTGGGTCCTTACATAGGAAAACTTCATCAACCTGCCTATAATCACCTTTATGGAGTTATGTTACCTTCTGGTAAGTGGCAATCCTAACATAAAATCTATAGTAATTCGGTCCCACTTTCATTTTAGTATGGTGATAGGTTATAGTAAACCAAAAGGAACTTGATGTTCAGCTTCCACTCACTGACATGTTAAACATTTAATCACAAAATTTTCTATTTCTCTCTTCATTCTAGGGCACTAGTAACATATATTTAAATCCTGGTACATATGTTACCACCTAAATGCATTTCATAGTTGCTACTATGTGCTTCTGTCAAAGTATTCTTCTTTACCTTCACATTATCTAGTACACAGATTTATCACGACTAAGGCAGAATTCACTCTCATTTCCTTTATATAGTTGATCTATGGTGAAAGCTAGTATATTATTTTATTTCTTGATGGCTTTCACTTGATATAGCTAGTTAAGCTTGAGTTACATCTCAACTATAATTGCTCCATCTTAAGCCATTGCTAACTTAACACTCATAACCCCTAAGGCTGGCATATATATTTTGCTGAGTACATTAGCCACTACATTCACTTTATCGGGGTGGAATTCCATTAAACAATCATAATCTTTAATAAACTCTAACCACTATCTTTGTCTTAAATTAAGCTACTTCTATATAACTAGGTATTTCAAACTCTTTTTATTAGCATATATGTAGCACTTTCTGATATACAAATAAAGCCTTTATATCTTCAATGCAAAGATAATGGCTGCCAATTCTTAATTGTTTGGAGGTTATTCCATTGCTCAAACAAAATTAGGTTTTTGTATCCCATAAAAATCATGTATTTATGTCTTAAGTTTCATTTCCAAGTGAAATCACCCCATTAGGAGATTTGTAGCCTGAATTATAGCTAAAATATTGTAACAGTTTATAGAATCCCTACATTCGTACAAGGTAGATTTTTTACTCTACTTCGGGCTCTTTTTGGATTCAATATGTTTACCTTTTCAGTGTTACTTTCTCTCACTCAAAATCCTTCACTTAAAAGCTTCCTTGAACTCTAATCTGATTTCCATTTTGAAAAAGATGCTTTCTAGTTTGTATGGGTGAAATTTAGGCATAAGATATGATGGGTGATGTGAGAAATGAAGAAAAATGGTAGAGAGAGCTTAGGTATGGTGAATTCAGTTTTTGTAAGAGAAATGGAGGAAATTTACATTATATTGGGTAGAAATGTGGAGGATTCTAGACCCTCTAGGCTACCTTTAAGTATACTAAACCAATGGCTAAGATTCCTCCATTTACTATTTAATCCAATGGCTCATTTTTAAGCTACTTGTCATGATTTCATTGGTTCCTACACTTCTTTTTCTTATAATGATACATGTAACTAATTATGGCTCATTTTATGATGAAAATTATGCCCTTAGATGAATTAAATATGGCTTTTAAGCTCACTAACTAATTTAACCTCGATGTTTTACTATTTTTCTGAAAACTATGTTTCGCTTGTCATAATGCTTTAAAAATTTTCCTTACGTGCAATAACATATGTAAAAGCTTTTTTTTAAAAAAAAATTAAGTCATTTTGACATCATTTCAGTATAGTACTAGCTCCAATGGTAAAATTAGTTGGTCTGAATTCATAAATTTCAAAACTATCAAAATTTTATTTTTCACTTCCAAAAACTCCATTATACTATTTCTAATGGGTCAATATGATTGGAAAAATTTTTAGTGGTCTTTAGAATATTTTAAGAACTGATCAAACGCTCGATCAACCCTTTCTACAATACCGAGGAAAATCTTTGTTGTCTATTTTGAGGGCCTATTTAAGCTCATTTTCTTCCTTGATTGCATCCCTAAATTCTATTTAACACCTATTTTCTCATTTGGCAATTAAGTAAAACTTTCAGTCAAGTCACTCATCCTAGTATTTCCCTAGGCTGAGCATATTTAACACTTATATACTTTTAAATTTTTATGTACCACTGTAATTACTCTGAAAACTATACGAGGGTTACTGTTCATGCTCTAGAATGTACCATAAATTTTTGATACAAATTTTGGGGCATTACATTTCTCCCCTACTAATAAAAATTTCATTCTCAAAATTTACCTGAATAAAAAAACTGTATGTACCCCACACTTAAACCTTGCTTCCCTTCAAGCAAATTAGAACAAACCCTCCATCAAAACCATCAAACTTGTATAAAGATATGCAATTTTAAAACCAAACTTAGCATTTTAACAAGAGCACTCAACATAACTCTAAATAGATTAACTTCAACAAGAGAATATAAACCAGTTTCCTTGAGTGTGTGCAAGACCAAATCATTTTAAACAATTTTGAAAATTAAAACATCAACGCAACTAGGTAATGAAGTATAAAATATATGAATGCATAAGCATACAATTGGTTTCGTGCTTGAAACTCTAGAAACACAATAGGCCTCTCCTTTAGCATCGAAACTCGTAGGTCATCTCCGCTAAACAACTCAAAACAAGCTTAAAATCACATAGGTTTTACAAAGGGTGTAATAGGGCTAAGGGTATGTTTATCAAAGAATGGATAAAAGATAATCAAAATGAATATAACCACTCTAAGACCAAATAGATTACAAACACCCCAATAACTTAAGTAATACAAATTTTGCTCATCCTTGCCTTGATTCCAAACTTTCTTTATGCTCTTTCACCAAGAAGTCAATATTTTTCCATTTTCCTTTCCTTGTACTACCCCACACTTATATTTTTTCATATTTGCTAGTTCCTTTTTTTTTTCTTGCTTTTGTAATTTTTTCTTTCTCTTTTTTTTATTGAACTAGCCTTTACAAGCTAACCTCAAGGTAATACAAGGTATATTTTCAATTGACTTCATCAATAACTTTGTTAAGACTTTCTTACTACACCCAAATGAAAATTTACTCTTTCACTCATCCCTTTAATCCTAAAGTGACTAACTCCATAGGTGAGATAAAAGCTTTTTAGGTTATATGGTTAAAACTTTAGGTATAACAAGAAAATATTAATGGTACGCATTAAGCATACCCTTATAAGCTCAAAATGGTTAATCAAAGGATAAATTCATCAAGGTAGGACACAAGTCTTTTTTAAAAGAGTTTATCAAGAAAATTGTTGCCTAGATCATTTTCTAAGATGCTTGAGTTGTTTATATGCTTTGAAGGGTGATGAGGAAGGTTCTAGTGTTCTAAATTTTCTTACTTCACTACTTTATTGCATTGATTTTTTTCTAAGTTAAAAACTGGTCTAAGTGCTTTTAAGAATTTAGAAACTAACAAATATTTATCAAGTTGAAGATTAACCCATCCAAAGGCATATTAAACAACATAAATGTTCTCTTGCTAAGCAAAGGTCTAAAACATGCATATTCTATATCCAAGTTCAAAGTGTTCCAAGTTTTGAAGATAACTAGGGCAAACTAAGTTCTCATGCAAACTAAGTGAAAAGGTGAACTACATACATCTTTATTATATTTTACAAACTCAAACTAACATAAACATAATAAAAGAAAACAAAACACAAAATAACAAAATTTTGATTCATGAAAAAGAAAAATAAAGTTGAAGAAAAACTTCCTGAAAGGAGGCTACCCCCTCCTTAAAACATTGCTATCCTCAGCAAATGATGATCTATTACGGTGGCGGTGGTGGTGGAGGAAACCGCTGCTAAAAGTGATGAATAAAATGCTCAACTCTCCGAGTTCCTTCCATGACCATATCACGAAGTATATATAATCTCCCTTGCATCTGATCGAGCCTCATTTGTTGAGTATCCAACTGACCACTCAATTGATTAAATGGTGCTTCCCATTCTGGTGTTGTGGGTTCATTTATGGGAGACGGGACTGCTGTGACAACATGCTCTTCTTCTGGCTCATTTGGCTGCTCCTCTTGCTCTGCAATCCTAATATGATTCTCTCTCAAATACTCCTCTCGTGTTGCCCAATGTCCTCGGGGCTTAGGTATCAGAATCTTCATCCTTTTCAACATTCTATTATCAATACAAGGCAAATCTCCTGGAAGTGGCTCGCCAATAACCTGATGATTAACTGCACCTGCCAAAACTGTAGCTTGCATTGTCCTCCAACCCAAGGCTCATTCAATTCAAGATCTTTAATTCTCTCCCAATTCTCCGCAGGTGAAGCATCTTCCAATTCCCAGGGAGCAGTTGGCACAAAACCTAAAATTTCAGAAAACTGAGTGAAAGTTAGAGAATAACCTTTCTTACCGAGTTTAAAGCCCACTGTTCCATCCACAGCATCTCGCTTGAAACAACATTCAAAGGAATAAAGAAAATATCTATCCATATCCGGGTACACCTTTGGTTTCTTTTTTATGAATCCCCCCAGCCAAAATTTTGAATCAACGGTTCGATCTCATAATCCCACAAATTTCCTGCTGGGATATTGAGGAACAAATGGCTTAAGTAAGCTGGCTGGACATAGGTGCAATTGCAAAAGTAGTCAAACTTATTGATTTTTGCCCTGTCCACATATGGCAGAATGCGTACACCGAATGAACTAGCGACATCAGGGTATTTAATCCTTCGAGGTGCCACTGCAACCAAAGAAAAACACAATGTAAATATCAATTCTTAACCCAAAATAGATTGATTATGAGTGCATGAACATGTATAAAGTGAAATAATGCACAATTTGGATGAAATGCTAAGTTAAAAGCAAATGTGATTATCGGTAAAAGATGTATGCAGAATATGAGCACAAAGAATGTGTGAATAAGATCATAAACAACTCTTTCACAAGGTATATGGCATGCATCAACGCCAACTATAAACATGCCAATTAAAGAGTGAAAGTTAAAAGTTTTTATGTAAAGAAAAACTCATTGAGGCATTTCATTGAACACATTGTGAGCATAAGTTTGAGCATAAATTTAAGAAGCATAACAAAGAGTGTTCACCACCCAATTTCATACCAAACATCTATTACATGCACATATTAATCATAAACATCCAAAGAAGCGAAAAGAATGAACATGCTTTTATTGAACAAAGCGAAAACAATATGTGAAGTGCAAATTAACCTAAAAACTAAACTTTTATTGAACAAATATGCACAAAACACAACCATTGATGCCAAACAAATGATAATTAAGGAGTAGAGGAAGTAAATACTTACTTGGAAATGAGAAATTCACAAAAAATGTAGCACAAGGTGGAGATAGTGTGTGAGATCTAGAAAAACCTAAAATAGTGAAGAAAATGTGGAGAAGGAAGGAATTATGGGTAGGAGAGAGAGAAAAATGGAAGAGGAAACAAATGGAGATGGTGATGATTGGTGATGAGTAAAAATCCCGTGGTCACGGGTTAAATTGTGGTGGTGAGGCATGGGCACGGAGAGAGTGAAATGAAATGAAAATGAAGAAGAAGTGAAGAAACATGAAGTGTTTATAAAAGAGGGGAACTTTGGACGTGGCCACGTGAATTTCAGTGAAGACATACACGTGGTCATGTGTGAGAACACAAAATTGGACAGTGGATTTAGACGTGGCCACGTGAAATTCCATGAAGAAAGACCCGTGGTCACGTGTGTGCAAGTGAAGTGGGATAGGTGAGTTATGCGTGGCCACGTGAGGTTCAATGAAGAACTACACGTGGTCACGTGTAACGATGCAAAATGATAGAGGACTTGGGCGTGGTCACGTGTAATTCTTCATGGAATTTCACGTGGGTATGTGTAATTTCGAGAACCAGCATTTTAGCGACCCGTGGCCACGTGATGGCAAAGGGAAAGCCACACGTGGTCACGTGTTTTCAATGTTTTTTGCCTTTCTTCTTTGACATACACCCATATAATTGATCTTCCTTAAATGCATTTTTTCATTAAAACATCAAAAAAAAATTTTCAGGAAAATCATGTCTCCATTTTGAAACCTTGATTTACTCACTCTTTTCATGAATCAAAACACTTAAACACATAAACATGCAGAAATCAAAACACTTAAACACACAATCATGCAGAAAACACAAATTTTGACTGAAAATATAAAAGAGATAGAAAGATAGAGTTCTGAGTTTTTGGAGTCTCCAGCTAGACTCTCCAAACCGGTTTTTAAGTATCTTTAAGAACCATGGTTGCTTCAGCAACCTCTTGTTGTCCAATTTGGTATGGTTTAAGTCGATGTCCATTGACTGTAAATTCACATCCATCTTTTAAGCTTTTTGATCTTCACTACACCAAGATTATTGCTTGTCATCACTTGATATGGTCTAAGCCACTTTGATTTCAGCTTTCCTAGAAACAAATGAAGACGACTATTATAAAGAAGCACTAACATTCCCGGGACAAAATCTTTTACCCTTAGATGCTTGTCATGCCATTGTTTGGTCTTTTCTTTATAAAGTGCAGCATTATTATATGACCATTGTCGAATTTCATCGAGTTCATTGAGCTGCAATTTTCTTCTTTCTCCTGCATTTCTCAAATCAAAGTTAAGAAATTTGGTAGCCCAATATGCTTTATGTTCCAATTCGACCGGAAGGTGACATGCTTTTCCAAAAACAATTCTAAAGGGAGACATACCTATAGGAGTTTTAAATGCGGTTCGATAAGCCCATAAAGCCTCATCTAGCCTAAGAGACCAATCTTTTCTAGAATTATTTACTGTCTTTTCTAAGATTGACTTCAACTCACTATTAGATACTTCTACTTGGCCATTGGCTTGAGGGTGGTATGGGGTTGTGACTTTGTGCTTAACACCAAATTTCTTAAGTAAGGTCTTGAATTGATGGTTGACAAAGTGTTTGCCCCCATCACTTATAATAGCTCTAGGTGCTCCGAATCTAGTGAAGATATTTTTTCTAATGAATTCCAGCACAATTTTTGCATCACATGTTCTAGTAGCTATTGCCTCTACCCATTTACTCACATAATCCATAGCTACCAATATATACTTAAACCCAAATGAATTTGGAAAAGGACCCATAAAATCAATGCCCCAAACATCAAATATTTCTACTTCTAGCACATTGTTCATAGGCATCTCATCTCTCTTAGATATGTTTCCTACTCTTTGACATTTATCACAAGCGGCTATGAAAGATTTTACATCCTCAAATAAAGTAGGCCAGAAAAAACCTGATTGGAGTATCTTTTGAACTATTTTATTTGGTCCATGATGACCTCCAACTTCACCCCCATGGCATTGGTACATGATAGCTCTTTATTCTGATTCCGATACACACCTTCTCAATACATGATCCGGACATATCTTGACAAGGTATGGATCATCCCAAAGGTAATGCTTGGCATCCGCTATGAGCTTTTTCTTCTGTTTCCAAGTAAATTCTTTAGGGAGATAGCCACCTGCAAGAAAATTGGCTATATTAGCGTACCATGAAACTGAATTTTCATAAGTAAAACAAGCACAAATATGTTCATCAGGAAATAAATCAGAAATTTCTCCCTTTTCGATGTTAGCATGATCCAATCTAGACAGATGGTCAGCTACAAAATTTTCTGCTCCTTTCTTATTCTTGATTTCGATATCAAATTCTTGAAGTAGTAACACCCATCGGATAAGTCTTGGTTTGGAATCCTTCTTGGCAAAAAGATGTCTTAATGCAGTGTGATCCGACTAAACTGTTATTTTAGATCCTAAAAGGTAAGATCGGAATTTCTCAAATGAAAAGACTATTGCCAAGAGTTCCTTCTCCGTAGTGGTGTAATTAACTTGGGCTCTAGTAAGTGTGTGGCTCGCATAGTAAATGGTGTAGAAAATCCTCTCCTTCCGCTGTCCTAAAACCGCTCCAACTGCGTAATCACTTGCATCACACATAATTTCGAACGGTAAGCTCCAATCGGGTGATGCAATGACCGGTGCACTAACTAATTTTTGCTTCAATAGGTTAAAAGCCTACAAACACTCAGCATCAAAGTTAAATGCAGCATCTTTAAGCAATAAATTAGAGAGTGGCTTGGCAATTTTAGAGAAATCCTTAATAAATCGACGATAAAACCCAGTATAACCAAGGAAACTCCTAATGCCTTTTACACTAGTTAGTAGAGGTAATTTATCTATCACATCAATTTTTGCTTTATCCACTTCAATGCCTTTTTCAGAAATTTTATGCCCTAAGACAATGCCTTCTCTAACCATGAAATGACATTTTTCCCAATTTAGCACAAGATTAGTTTCTTGACATCTTTTTAAAACCATTGCTAGATTATGCAAACAAGAATCAAAATCATGCCCATAAATGGTGAAATCATCCATAAAAACTTCCATAAATTTTTCAATAAAGTCATGAAATATGGCCATCATGCATCGTTGAAATGTGGTAGGTGCATTACAAAGACAAAAAGGCATTCTCCTATATGCAAATGTTCCATATGGACTTGTGAATGTGGTCTTTTCTTGATCTTTCGGGGCTATAGGTATTTGCATATACCCCGAATATCCATCTAAGAAACAATAAAATTTATTTCCTGCCAACCTTTCTAGCATTTGATCAATAAAGGGCAATGGAAAATGGTCTTTTCTAGTGGCATTATTTAACCTTCTATAATCAATGCATACTCTCCATCCCGTTACTGTGCGTGTAGGAATTAATTCATTAATTTCATTTACTACTGCAGTCATTCCCCCCTTTTTAGGCACACATTGAACAGGACTAACCCAATTACTATCGGAGATAGGATATATAATACCTGCATCAAGTAGTTTCAATACCTCCTTTTTCACTACCTCTTGCATAGTTGGGTTGAGCCTTCATTGAGGTTGCACTACTGGCTTAAAATTGTCTTTCATGGGTATGCGATGTGTACAATAGCTTGGGCTAATTCCTTTTAAATCGGATGTTGCCAAACCAATTGCTCCTTTGTGCTTTTTGAGGACTTCGATGAGCCTTTCTTTTTCCAAATCTGTCAATAAAGATGAAATGATTACCGGGTTAGTATTATTACTCAAAAATACATATTTTAAATGTGATAGAAGTGTTTTAAGTTCAGAATCCCCCTTAAGAGGGGATGGTTCATCCTTTTTTTCCTCATCCTCACTGTGCTCCTGTTCTAGAATTTGTATCAACTTTTTCTCCTTTGTATCCAACTCTTCCTCTTTCCTTGGATGCATTAAACAATTTTGGAGCTCATATTTGAGAATGAATTCCTCTTGCTTTGTGTTGGCACATTCTTGAATCTCATCAAGAAAACTAATGGATTCTTCAAAATCATACGAGGGGTGTTTTAAAATTTTATTAACATTAAAAATCATCTTCTCCTCGTTAAATCTTAAAGTAGCCATTTGTCCATGAACATCAATTAAAGCTCTTGCTGTGTTCAAGAATGGCCTGCCCACAATTAACGACACATTTCTATCCTCTTCCATTTCCATTACCACAAAGTCAACTGGAAATATAAAATTCCCTACTTTAACCAACAAGTCTTCAATGATTCCCTTTGGCCTTTTCATCGATCTATCCGCCAATTGAAGCGTCATTCGGGTTTCCTTAAGATCACCTAAATTCAATTTCCTGCAAATTGAATAAGGCATTAGATTAATACTAGCACCCAAATCACATAAAGCATTTCTAACAAAATTTCCACCTAGTTCACAAGGCAATGTAAAACTACCTGGATCTTCCAATTTTTCAGGAATTTTGTTGGTTAAAATGGCACTACAATTACCGAATAATTGAACCGTTCCTATGCCTTCTAGCTTTTTCTTATTAGTGCACAATTCTTTCATAAATTTAGCATATTTAGGCATGTGTAATAAAGCTTCAGCAAATGGTAAGTTTATATATAGCTTTTTAAACATGTCCAAAAATCTACTCAATTGTTCATTTTGTTTCTCTTTTCTAGCTAGAACCGGAAATGGCAATTGAGATTCATCAAGAATTGTAGAAACAAGTTTGTCCTTACCTTTACCTTTCTCAATCGTAGGAGGTGCTTTTTCATTATTTTCAGAATTAGAAACACTTACCTCTATTGTCGGTTCCACCTTTTTAGAAGAATCCCTACCAAGTTTAGTCTTCTCTAACTCTTTCCCACTCCTTAAGGTGATTGCTTTGGCTTCTTCCTTTGGGTTTTGGTCTACATTAGATGGAAATGTCCCTTGAGCTCGGTTGGATAAAGAACTAGCAAGTTGCCCCATTTGGTTTTCTAGGTTCCTAATGGATGCCTCTTGGTTTCTCATCCAAATATCTTACGATTTCCATCCAGCATCTTGACTAGCTAAAATGGAGTTTTGGGAAGCCATGAAATTTGCAATCATTTCTTCAATATTGGATTTCTTTTCTTGAGGAGGTGGAGGTTGAGATTTTTGAAAACCGGGTGGTTGGTGGTATGCTTGTGAAGGATATTGATTTGGGTAATGATGTGGAGCTTGGTTTTGGTATGGAAGTTGATTATTAGAAGTTTGATTGTGGTTGAATTGGGGTCTAGGATTGGGGTTAGAAGAAGAACCTTGATTACCTTCCCTCCATGAAAAATTTGGATGGCTTCTCCATCCCGCATTGTAAGTATTGCTATATGGATTCAAGGCATTGACTTCTTCTACTATACTTTCAGCATTCTTCATTCCCATAGATCCCAGAATTCCTGCATAAGAATCAACTTCATTAGATAACATAGAGACATTTTTAGCTTTAAGCTCATTTATTTCTTTTGAATATTTCTTTTCCATTAATTCTAATTGAGCTTTCAACATAACTACTTCATCAATATTATGAACTCCCTGTTTCTTTTGAGTTGCTCTAGAGCTTGCCCATTGAGCATCATTGGTGGCCATCTCATCTAGGAGTAAAAATGCATCTTCGGGAATTTGATTCATGAAGCTTCCATTTGAAGCTGTATCTAATAAAGATCTTATTGATGGATGAGCACCTGCAGAGAAAATATGCATTAGTTGAAAAATAGGAACTTCATGATGAGGGCAACTTTTTAAGAGTCTCTTAAATCTTTCCCAGGCTTTATGGAATGGCTCCTCATAAAACTGCTGGAAATCACTAATTTGTTTCCTAATGAGGGCGGTCTTAGTAGGTGGGAAGAATTTGCACAGAAATTTCTCTTGCATTTGTTGCCAAGAATTGAGGATTGATTTGGTAGCATTTGTAGCCAATCCCTAGCTTTTCCTATGAGGGTGAATGGGAAGAGTTTCAACCTAATTGCATCAGTCGATACATTAGGAATTTGCACAGTGTCACTCACTTCTAAGAACATATCTAAGTGTTGTGCAGGATCTTCTATGTCCGAACCCGAAAATTGGTTTCTTTATACCATAGTTATGGTAGCGGGTTTAATCTCAAAGGGTTGGTGGTGAGGAATCGTAATAGTTCTATGCTCTTCATTCCACCTAGGGATAGCATAATCCCTAATGGTTCTAGGTCTATACCCATTCCCGGGAGCTTGGTGGGGTATATGTTGCTCTTCGATCCTAGGTGGTGGATCATTCATAGGTTGCTCAATTTCTGGATCGTTCATGTTGCCTCTCAACCTTCTAATCCTATGGAATGTCCTTTTAATTTCAGGGTCTAATGGTAAGATGGGATTGTCTCTCACCATAAACCACTTGTCACTTAAAAAAGAAAAACAGAAATTAGATGGAGAAGAGAAGAAAACACACAAAAATCACTTTAAAATCAAAATAAATAAATAAAAGCCAATGTATTCTCCGGCAACGGCGCCAAAAACTTGACCACTGTCTAGCAAGTGTACTAGATTGACTAGTAATATAGGGAAATAAGATTATGACCCAAAATATCAAACCCAAGGGAAACTTGTGCTTGTATGTGCTATTTCAATTTCAAAACCAATTTTGTGTGTAAAGAGAGAAGAGAAATCCCAGAAATCCCAAAGTTGTGATGATTTGAAAACAAGAATTTAAAACTAAGTTAAAACAATTGGAAAAGCTAAAGTAAGTAAGAGATCTTTTGAAAGCAAGTGAATTGAATGAGTTAAAAATCAATGATAAAGACAACTTTTACTAAAGGACTATCAACCTTAACTAATATTGCTATGACTTAATTTAAAAGAAAACATACAAGTGATTATGGAAAATTCAGTTTAATAAACCCAGATAACTTTATTCAAGATTATCATTCCAAGCATTAAAACTTTCTTATTTAGAACAATTCAATACTTAGCATAAAGAACTGAATTAAGTCTCCTAGATGTCTATTAAAGCCTTTCTCAAGAGATTTAACTTTCACCTATTCTTGGTTACCCTTTTCTTAATCTTAACTTACTCAAATTAACACACAATTATAGCTTATTCAGATTATAACCATGCATTAATCCAACTAAATTAACCTAAGAGCATGCAAATCATTAATCAACTTAAACCAATTAATTAACCAATTCTTAATCAAGTTAATAATCAACTTAAAATTGAGCAAAGACAATACTATTTTTAAGAACCAAGAAATAATCAACTTGTATTAAAATTGAAGAACAAACTCAAGTTATAACAATACAAGTCAAGGATTCAAGTATCCTTTAGCAAAAGTGAAGAAAACTACTCACAAACCATTCTTAAAACTAAAAACAATATTTTGAAAAAAACTGTAAAAACAAAGAACTTAAAAACTGTAAAAACTAAGAAAACAAGCTTAATTCTAAAGATTAATTCTAAGGCTTGATAGTGAAGATTGATGATCCTTCTTCTGTGTTTTGGACTGCTATTTATAGGCAAAAGAAGACATGGATTCCTTCTTAAACTCTTAGAATCAAATAGGAAGTAA
This sequence comes from Excoecaria agallocha, assembly GCA_037975025.1. Classification (NCBI taxonomy): domain Eukaryota; kingdom Viridiplantae; phylum Streptophyta; class Magnoliopsida; order Malpighiales; family Euphorbiaceae; genus Excoecaria; species Excoecaria agallocha. Next base: position 43,860,516 of record CM075806.1, on the reverse strand, counting down.
TTCTGCTCAAAATAGGATGCTCGATAAAATCCTTCGCGCAATGGGAATAGCATCACGTGGCCACGATTCATTTCTTTTTCCTTCACACGTGGGCATGTGTTCTACAAGCATTCCTTCACACGTGGTCACGTGTGGATTAACTCTTCCTCACACGTGGTCATGTGTTCCATGGTTTTCTTCATTTCTCCTTTCACGTGGTCATGGCTTCTAATGCTTCATTCCTCCATTCTTTATCATATGGTCATGACTCAACATGATTTGTTCTTCAATAATTTCTCGTGGTCACGTCTCAATGCTCTGGACTGGACGTCAAATTGTCTTTCATCAATTCTTCATATTTGCACTTTTTGCCCTAAACTTTGCCCTTTCACACTTTAAGCCCTTTTATGTGAAATTAAACCTGAAAATCAAACAAAACACAGAATTAACCTCAAAAACATAAATATTAACAAATTAACTCTAAATTAACCTAAATCAAACCAAAACAACTAAATAACTTAACTAAAACCATATATATTTCACACTTATCAGTAAGCATTGCTGCTTCATGATTTCCTCAAATTTTCAGATTTTCTTTTTCCACTTATAACTAGTCCAGAGTACTTTGATGAGTGGTATCTATTTGTTCTTTAGCTATTTAACTTTTTTGGCTAGAATTCTTAGTGTTTTTTCATTTTATGACAAATCTAGTTGAAACTAAATTCCCTTTAACTTATTCGGTAAATTTTTTATTCGACCAACTTGTTTTCATTTAGTTTGGTTCACCATGCTTCCACTATGCCCCTCTGATGTTCAGCTCCTACTTGCTAACATGCCAAACATTTGTCATAAAATTCTCTTGTTTTCTTTTCATTCCAGACCACCAATAAGTTGCTTTTTCTCCTAATGCATTTTGTTATTGTTTTGAAGCACGACATTTCTTATGAGCTTTTGTTTAGATGTTCTTCCTTAACTGTGCTTTGTTTGCACACATATTCTCCCTTTATAGTGTAGGTAATCATCTTCACTAAGGGAGAACTCACTGATCTTTCCTGATTGTATTCAGTAAATGATGAAAGTTAAGTGTTCTTTTTTACTTTTGTGTGACCTTTACTTGCTGTAAATTATTGTGTCTAAACTACATTTTAATTATAAGTGATACATCCTAAGCTATGGTTAACCTAACATCCGTAGCATCTAAGGTTGCTAAACCTTCAGCTTTAACTTTTTCAATGGTGTTATTATGGATTTTTTGGGTGGCCAGGATGGTGACTGATGCTATGACTAAGAGAGAGCTGGGGCTTGCAATTGATGGTATAATAAGTTCACCACCATCTGTGCAAAGTCTAGGACATATAACTGTGTGAGTAAAGTATATGTTTATATGTATATGTTGATGTCTATATGTGTTAAGGAATACAAATGTATGAGCAACTAGTCTAGGTGTCGTGCTAGTGGCGATGTATACTGATTGGGTTCGAAAAATTGAATAGTAAAAGTCATTTTACTAACTGTTGGGCTAGCTACGGCCCCATCCTGAACATCATCTACCATCTCAATCGGTCACCAAAACCAAAAGTCATGACTATCACTTAAAATACCCAAAAGCGATAGGTAAATTCCAGCCTTGAGTTCACTTATTCCTTTATGGCATGTACATGTATCGATTCAAACATTCATCCATACTCATATATTCACTATGATCATAGCATCGCCTAAACCTACTTTGATACCACTTAATGTAACACCCTCCTTTCATTCGTGATTTCTATACACTGTATATTATTGCTAACAACATCACATGGTTACTATTCATTAGGTATAAATTTTAGCATCATAACGGTTTGTAAACCATGCTACACAAACTTGCAAATTGGCAAATTAACACTCCCAAAAGCAACCTCCACCTCCAATACTTCAATAGCATACATATCACTTCTAAAATTAACCATCAATTCTCAACACAACACAATCACAAGATTTCATACACATATGCTCTAATATAAATAGGTTTACTTTTAATTTGCATCCACTACACAACATAATACATTATTAACCATGTATCCAAATCTAATACATAAGTTATCCAAGCTTCATATCCACAACTGTAACGCATGTACATGCCATTCCATCTCGCGATCTTCGAGTCCATAGTTACCTATCCCTACGCGCAGTCAAAAAACTATAAACTAAGCAACGTTGCTGCCTAAAGGTGGATACAACTACACAAAATTTCATTTATATAAATTTATTTGTTTTTTGTTTTCATTTTTAAATTACCGTTAATCCTTGTTGGCTTTATTATTGTTTTCTTAAATTTTTACCTTTTTACCAATTTAACTCTCTTAATAAAAATTTTAGTATTTATGTATACTTATGCCTCTACTTTCTTATTTAATTACACAATAGTCCTCGTTTAGTGCTGAATTTGTTTATTCATTTTACTTTCATTATAATTTATAAATTTAGTCTTATCAAGCATATTGATAATGTAATTCAAAATGTTAATATTGATAAAGCTTTCTCCATTATTTATCTGAATAAAGCTTTATCTTTCTTAATTCTTTTATTACTCTTAAATGTTTTTAAGTTTTTCTATTTTTCTTTATTTGCTTATTTTATCTACCAAAATTCTTATTTAATACAAATTTCATTTATATAAATTTAACTTTGATTTAGAGTAAAACTTCTTTTTACCCTGTAATGTTTCCATTTTTTTAAATTATATTTAAACCTTCATCTTTTGTTAAATCTCATTTAGGTCCTTAACCTTTATCAAAATAAAATTTAAACCGTATATTTCCTTAATATTACATCTAAGTGTTGTATTTCACTGAATTTCCATCTAAGTCTCTTATCTAACTAAATCAACATTTGTGTCATCCCTTTCCTTCTAATTACCATTATATCCTTCATTTTTCCTTTTTAAACATTATCAACTATAAAATTTCATTTCCTTTCGTTTTAGTCCTTCAATTTACTTTATTTGCAAAAATTATAGTTTTGTCCTTATTTTGTCAACTTTTTCACTAAATATTGATTTTGCCCATTATTTGCTAAATTTATTCAAATTTTCCTTTTTACTTTTCTGACTATAATCTTATTTTCTATTGGTCATTTTACCTTATATTTACCCTGTTTATATCTTTTATTTCATTTTTGTCTTTAACATTACTTTATATAGTGGTAAATTATCGTTTTACGCTTTTATGTTAGTTTTTGCTAATTTAAATCAATTTGATCCTCTTGTTATCATATTTTTCTATCTAATCCTTTTGATACTTATTTTTTATTTTTAATTTCCACATGATTCTTACTTAAATGTAAAATTACAATTTAGTACCTAAAATTTGTATTTCTTCTTTCTTAACTTGGTTTGACCTTTTTTTTATTTTCTTTGACTTTTATTCCTTTTTAAGTGTAAAATTTTCATTTTGGTCCTTATGCTTCTTTATGAAGCCAAGAATTATAGTTTGGTCCCTAAAATTTTGTTAGTTATGATTTGGCTTCTTTTCACCTATTTGATCATTTTAACTCTTTCAATTACATTGTTGATACCAAATTACATTTTTATCCCTAATTTATTATGTAATTACACTTTTTCCCTTTTTAGTATATTAATCATGTTTTCACTTTGTTTCTTATTTATTCAAATTTATGACCTCTTTTACGCTTAATTTACTTTTTGGTCCCCATTTTCTTGCATAATGAAAATTTTACCCTTGCTGAACTATTAACTACATTTCTCACATTATTTCTTATTTAATTAACTTATGGTATCCTTAATCAATTATTTATAATTTTATTCTCATTTTCTCCTATATTTATAGTTTTTCCCCTTTAGGAATTATTAATCTCAATTTTCACATTATTGCTTATTCAACCAACTTTATAATGTTCTTTATATGTGATTTATCATTTAATTATTATTTTTTTGTATATTTACTATTTTTCCTTTAGTGATGACTAGTGAAAATCCTTAAACCAAATATACAGGATAAGGATTGTATGATTGTATGAACATATTGTATGATTGTGTGTGAGGTGACTACTTGAGTGTAGCCATCCCTTAGTACTGTATATAAGTTGTCTACTTGAGCATAGTCAACCTTCAATAAAATTTTGATCTTGTGGTGTTACCGCAATATGTGGGCACCTATGGCTAGCCATTATATTTTATGATCCTGAATTGTCCACTATATATTAAAGGCAACTAATTATCTAACATTATATTATATTTTTTTTCAAATTTTATGTTATTTCTATTATGTATCATATTATAATTTCTCTTTCTGATTGCATAAATCCACATTTCATGTAAGCCGTAAAGTACATAATAAATAACATTTAAACATGATAAAAATATGGCATTTTCACAAGGGGTACCATTCGACTTTAATAAGAATTCCAACATGCCATGTGTTTTCTTCTTTCTTTTCATACTATATATGTTTCTAAATATACTTTATGTGATTATATGCTATCATACATACTTGGTACTTCATTATTTCTTAGTTACAGATATGTACATCATTATTTTCACATGATTACCATTTTGTCTACATGTTATTTCAAGCTCTAATTAGTCATGTCATACTTACTTACTTTAGCATTGTGTATTTTATGTTTAATATACCAAATATTATCAAATTATCATATTTTTTCATGTGTGGTACAATTTAACCAAGACATATTCTCATACTTTCATCATGTTTTTTCATGTATTATCATGTTTTACATGCTTTGATGATTATTTTAGACCTTTATGTATTAATATACATTTAATTTTTATCAGTACCATTTTATTTCCTTTGTGAACATCATTTATGTTTACATGATGAAGATGGTGTCCATATGTTATTCTAAGCTCAAATAATTCATGATGTCTTTAGTCATCTTTGTATTACATATTTTATTCTTAAAATGCATTTATACATTATATTATATTATATTATATTATATTATATTATATTATATTATATTATATTATATTATATTATATTATATTATATTATATTATATTATATTATATTATATTATATTATATTATATTATATTATATTATATTATATTATATTATATTATATGGTACCTAGTTTAGCCACGGTATATTCTTCATTTATATGATTGATTTCTGCTCTAATTCATATTTATTTCATATTTAAACATTATATTACTATGTTATCTTAAATCATTTCACATTTTCCTTTAAATGTTTTTAGTTACATAATGTGATTTTCATACCAAATTCAAAAATTAAATGAATTAGAGTATAATTTTGTATCCAGTAACCTTATAGTAACTTAAAATCCTTTATTTTTCTCTTTTCCTTCCTTTCTCATCCTTACTTTTCTCTTTTCCCTTGATTTTCTTTTTTTGGCAAAAATTGTAAAGGATAAATTAGTGAGCTTATATTTTGAATTTAAATATTTAATTGCTACTAAATAATCCTAATAAGGATGCTCTAGAGGTCTATAATAAAATCCCTAATTAGTTCTACCAAAAACTCATGAATTTACCTTTTGAATGTTACTTTCTCTCACTAAAAATCCTTCACTGTCAAGATTCCTTAAGCTCTAAGCTAATTTCCATCTTGAAGAGGATGTTTTTTTAGTATATATGGGTTTAATTTAGGCTTAAGATATGATGGGTGGTGAGAGAAATGAAGAAAAAGTGATGGAGAGAGCTTTGGTATGGTGAATTCAATTTTTGCACGAGAAATCGAGTAAATTTATAAAATTTTGGGTAGGAATAAAATTTTGGGTAGGAACATAAAGGATTCTTGACCCCTATAGGTTGCCTTTACGTACACCAAATCAATGGCTAAGATTCCCCCATTTACTATTTAATCTAATGGTTTAATTTTAAGCTACTTATCATAATTTCACTAGTTTTTATACTTTATTTCATTATACCGATGCATGTAGCTGATCATGGCTCATTTTATAATGAAAATTATGCCCTTAGATGAGTTAAATATGGCTTTTAAGCCTAATAACTAATTTAACCTTAGTTTTTACTTGTTTTTTTTTTGAAATCGATGTTTTGCTCATAAGAATACTTTAAAATTTTGCTCTGTATGTTATAACATATGTGAAAGCTTAAATTTTAAATTTCAAGTGATTTTGACTTGGTATACTTCAAACTCTGGAGGTAAAATCAGCCGATTCGAAACCTAAAATTTCAAAATTATAAGAAAAATTACTTTTTACTTTTAATTTCTCCTTTATACTATTTGTAATGGATCTATATATTTTAAATAGTTTGTTAAAGTCTTTAAAATAATTTAAAACCCGATCAAACTTTCAATCAACCCTTTTTACATTACTGATTAAAATCTTTGTTGTCTATTTTTAGGGCTTATTTATGCTCATTTTCATCCTAGATTACATCTTTAGAGTCCATTTAGCTCTTATTTTCTCATTTAGCAGTTAAAAAAACTTCTTGCTAGGTCATCTATCCTAGTATTTCCTTAGGTTGAGCATGTTTAATACTTATGTACTTTTAAATTTTTTTTACTGTAATTACTCTAAAAGCTATCCTAGGTTACTATTTATGCTTTAAAATGTACCAAGCATGTTTGATGCAAAATTTAGGGCATTACATCGTCCTTGTTCTTAGCTAAATCATTAAAAACCTTATTAATTATCATTCCAGAATTCTAATATCTAAGGCTAATCTTAAATACATAAAACAAGGAAAGAAATAAACAATAAGACTTTTTCTACAGTTACTAAATGGATTTATTTGATTTCATGCTTTATCTTCTTCTCTTTTTTTTTCAAAGCTTTCAACAAAACTCAGGATTTAAAGTGAAAGTATAAGGAAATAGTGGAGAAATAAAGGATAAAAATGGTGGTTTTATCACATAATGGTTGGCAATCTCATTAAGGGGAAATTTTATGCCCAAAGTTAACTTTAAGCATTTTAGAAGTTTGAGTGCCTCCTTGCTTTTGGTTGCTTTTATAAGCATTTTGTATAATATCAAATTAATCACTTGCTAACATTTAAATTATCATAACCAATTTAGGGCTAACTTTTTTTTTTCAATTTAAACCTTTTAAACCAAGATTTAGGGCTAACTTTTTTTTCAATTTGAACCCTCTGAACAAAGGTACTCTTAATTACATAACCAATTGAATTTAATAAATTCTCAAAATAAACTCATAAATACTTATTTCATCTCTAATCTTACTAGGGCATCCTTTGGAGCCTTAAACTTCACATAAAGCTAGAGATTAGAAATATTTCATTAGTCAAAGCATTTACCACCTTAAGTGGTCACTTCAATAAGATTTTAATGTTTACATAATTGGTTGAAGTATTGATCACCTCTAGTGATCAATTTAACATATTTAAGTTAATTTGGGTTCTCAACTCACATATATGGTTCGAGGGCTTCCACTTGTTAGTATAAAGGGCAAATATATAAATTAATGGTTAAAAGTGGATAAATGTGTAAAAAAATGATAAAGAATGGCATAAATGTAAATAAAGGATAAAGGATGAAAAAATGTAAATAATTAAAAAAGTGGTCAAAATTAGTGTAATATGGATAAATTGTGAAATAGATTAAAAATGTAGAAAAAGAAAAAGGAATAGGGATTAAAAGGTAATTTTTTATACATTTGAAAAAAAAGATTAAATTGAAATTTGGGTGTTAAAAAATGTGAATTTGGATTCAAAAGGATAAACATTGAAGAAACCTAAAAATTTAGGGACTAATAAGGAAATTTTGCATAAATAAGTACTAAAGGGTAAAAGGTGAATAAAATGATTAATAAGGAATAATGGTGGAATTTGACTAATTGTAAGAGTTATTATAGACAAGAGGTAATTTATGGAATGAAAGTTAAAAATTTGTTATAGGAAAAAAATCATAATATAAATATTTAAGTGGAATTGAAGAAAATGCAAATAAATTGTTTTGGATGCATTTGTATGCATGTAATGAAATACCATGGTATTGTATCTAACACTAAAAAATATAGATTGCTTAGCATGTGGTTGTTTAGACTACATGCAGGGGATAGATAAACTAATGAAGGTAAATCAAAACAAGCTTTGATTTTGTCATATACATGACACATGAAAGAGAAGATGAAGGATATTATGTTATAATTATTTTATGCATGTAATTAATTAGTTAATTTTGTAAATGATATATGTTTATTAGTGAATTATGGATATTTATAGCCATAAATATGTATAATGATTATGTTATGGTATATCTTGTGTTTGTTGATACTTCTGAAAAATTTATGGAGGAATTTTGATTGATGGGTAATGATGTATTGGAGAAATTATAGAGTTTAAGTTATAGATAATTTAGTAGTGTATTGTTTGAATTTGTAGGTGGTTAGGCATGATTTTATAGTTGTCATTCTGCCCAAAATTTTACCAAATGAATAGTAACATTTTGACGCAACTATTAAATGAAAATTATGGGCCATGTTACAACTTGATAGTTACAAGCATGTTTATATCAGATGGGTTTAAGTAATGGGTAATAAATGGTTTCCTTGAATAACATAAATGATCATACAATACTAGAAATAATGGCACTCTGGTACTCCAAAAAGTGTCTAAGTATCAGGTGTTACATTTTATGGTATAAGAGCAAGGTTTAAGTGGTTTTAAAATTGTAGATTAAATAGACATGGATAAAGTGAATATATATACATGTCGTAAATGGTTATGGTGAATAAGGTGAATAAGGAATAATATTGTATATTTGTCCCCACTATTATGGTGCTAGAAAGATAGTATTTAGTTCAGGAAGGTCGATAGTAGATGAAGTAGGAAGTAGAACTTCCATTAGTATACAAGAATTATAAGTAAAAGAAATGTGCTCTGTGTGCCTATCAAGCGACCCTCACAATATGTGATACTTTTCTATAAAGCATGAACATTGGGGGTGGGATATTATGCATATTTGCACACATGATGTATAAGTATCTACATACATTAATCATCATTCATATATTTCATCACTAATATTCTTGCATTCATAAAATAATTGTTGAAAAGAAAATGCTCTGCATTAAAGGAGCTTGATAGGTTATCTATAGAGTTTTGTTTCCTCATTATGCTTTATAGCTTAGCATGGGTTTGTTTATCCATATAAGTCTCAGGATAAGCTCCAGTTTGGATCGATAGCTAAAGTGATTTGACCCACTTTGAATAGAAGATCTGGTAGGTTGCAATTATCCTTGAGGTTTTCATAATGTATTAAATGTTATTTACATTATGTCTCCTTATTTTGAAGTTTGATTTGGTCATGTTGTGGTATGTAATTAAAGCATGTATTATTATTATTATTATTATTATTATTATTATTATTATTATTATTATTATTTCTGCCCGATCTTTACTTGGTTTATGTTGGTAATGATGATTCTGTATGTTAGGTGGATTAGGGTGTTACAAATACAAAGATTAATAAAGACATCATGAATCCATTAAGTTTAGAACAACATATGGACACCATGTTTATCATGTAAACATCATGATGTTGACAAAGGAAATAAAATAGTAATGATAAAATTTAAATGTATATTAATGCATAAAGGTCTATTATAATCATCAAAGCATGTAAAGCTTGATAATACATGAAAAACCATTATGAAAGTATGAGAATATATCTTGGCCGAATTGTACCACGCAATGAACAATATGATAATTTGATAATATTTGGTATAATAAGCATAAAATACATAATGCTAAAGTAAGTAAGCATGACATGACTAATTAGAGCTTGAAATAACATGTAGACATAATCGTCATCATGTGAACATTATGATGTACATATGTGTAACTAAGAAATAATAAAGTACCATGGATGTATGATAGCATATAATCACATAAAGTGAATTTAGAAACATATATCACATGAAAAGAAAAAAACACATGGCATATTGGAATTCTTATTGAGGCCAAAGGTACCCTTTATGAAAATGCCATATTTTTATTATTTTTGAACGTTATTTATTATGTATATTATGGCTTACATGAAATGTGGATCTATGCATGAAGAATTTGAAAGTATGATATGATTCATAATAGCAATAACATAAAAATTGGTATAAAATATAACATAATGTAAAATAATCAGTTGCCTTTAGTGCATAGTGGCTAATCCATTATCATAGGTTATAATTGCTAGCCATAGGGACCCATATACCACGGTAACACTACAAGATCATAATTTTATTAATGGTTGGCTACGCTCAAGTAGTCACTTCACATACAGTATTAAGGGATGGCTATATTCAAGTCGTCACCTCACATAGGGATGGCTATGCTTAAGTCGTCACCTCACACACAGTCATACAGTCCTCATCCCATATATTCCGTTCAAAAATTTTTACTGGTCATCACTAGGGATAAAATAGTAAATATACATAAAAATAAGAATTAAATGATAAATTTTGCATAAAAAACATCATAAAGTATGTTGAATAAGTAATAATGTGAAAAAATGAGATTAATAATTCCAAAAGTGGAAAACTGTAAATATAAGAGAAAATGGGAATAAAATGGTAAATTATGCATGAAAGATGTTGTAAGTTAATTAAATAAAAAATAATATGAGAAATGTAGTTAATAGTTCAATAAGGGCAAATTGTCATTATGTAAGAAAATAGGGACTAAAAAGTAAATTAGGCATAAAAGTGGTTATAAATGTGATTAAATAAGAATCAAAGTGAAAAACATGATTAAATGACTTAAAAATGGCAAAAGTGTAATTACACGATAAACTAATGGCAAAACCATAATTTGGTATCAACAATGTAATTAAAAGGGTTAAAATGGTCAAATAAGTAAAAATAGGCAAAATCATAAATAACAAAAATTTTAGGGACCAAAATTTAATTTACCACATCATGAAGAAGTATAAGGACCAAAATGAAAAAAAGGAATAAATATCAAAGGAAACAAAAAGGTCAAAACTGAGGTCAAACCAAGTTAATAATAAGGAAAAAATTTTGGGGCTAAATTATAATTTTACATTTAATTAAGAATCAAAATGATTAAATGAAAAAATTATGATAATGAGAGGACCAAATTGATTTAAATTAGCAAAAAGTAGCATAAAAGGGTAAAATGGTAATTTACCACTACATAAAGTAATGTTGAAGACAAAAATGTAAATTGAGGAGTAAAATGAAATAAAAAGATATAAATAAGGTAAATAAAGGTAAAATGGCCAATAGAAACTAAAATTGTAGTTGGAAAGGGTAAAAAGGGAATTTTCAATAAATTTAGCAAATAATAGGCAGAATTGAAATTTAGTGAAAAAGTTGAGAAAATAGGGATGAAACTATAATTTTGGCAAATGAAGTGAATTTAAGGACTAAAACAAAATGAAATGAAGTTTTATGGTGAAAAAGGTTTAACAAGAAAAAATGAAGGATAGAATGGTAATTATAAGAAAAGGGATGACACAAATGTCGATTTAGTTACATAAGAGACTAAGATGGCAATTCAGTGAAATACAAGACCTAGATGTAATATTGCGGAATGATGAGATTTAAATGTTATTTTGATAAAGGTTAAGGACCTAAATGAGATTTAACAAAAGATTGAGGTTTAAATATAATTTTGAAAAGGATGGAAACATTACATTGTAAAATGAAGTTTTACTCTAACTCAAATTTAAATTTATATAAATAAAATTTATATTAAATAAGAATTTCAGTAGATAAAATAAGCAAATAAAGAAGAATAGAAAAACTTAAAAACATTCAAAAGTAATTAAGGAATTTAAAAAGATAAAGCTTTATTTAGTTAAATATAGGAGAAAATTTAATCGATATTGACATTTTGAATTATGTTATCAATATGCTTGATAAGACTAAATTTATAAATTTTAATGAAAGTAAAATGAATAATCAAATTCAGCTCTAGAAAAGGACTATTATATAATTAAATAAGAAATTAGGGGCATAAGTGTAAATAAATATTAAAATTTTTATTAAGAGAGGTAAATTGGTAAAAAGATGAAAATGCAAGAAAATAATAATAAAGTCAACAAGGATTAATGGTAATTTAAAAATGAAAATAAAAATACAAATAAATTTATATATATAAAATTTCGTGTAGTTGTATTTACCATTAGGCAACAACAATGCTTAGCACGTGGCTTGTTGACTATGTGAAAGGATAGTTAACTAAGGACTCGAAGAAGGATAAATGGAATGGCATGTACACATGCCGCGGTTATGGATATAAAGCTCAGATAACTCGTGTATTAGATTTGGATACATGGCTAATAATGTATTATGTTGTGTTGTGGATGCAAATTAAAAGTGAACCTATTTATATCAAAGCAAGTGTGCATGAAATCTTATGATTGTGTTGCGTTGAGAATTGATGGTTAATTTTTTAAATGCTATGTATGCTATTGGAGAATTGGAGCTAGAGGTTCCTTTTGGGAGTGTTAATTTGCCAATTTGTAGGTTTGGATAACATAGTTTAAAAGCCATAATGCTACAAAAATTTATACATAATGAATAGTAACCATGTGACATATTTAGTAATAATATACGATGTAAAAATTCATGAATGAAAGTATGGTGTTACAGAAGTACCAAAGGAAAAGAAAAGATTTAGAAATTTGGTGTCAAACCTCCTATAGAGGTCATTGAACAAAAACATTTTATGTTATTAAAATTCTAAAACTTTTATATTGCTCTTTTGTACAGTGTGATGACAGGAAGTGTGTGGTGAATACTAAACATACATGTATAGGAATTTAGATTATATAATCTAAATTGAATATTTCTTGATTTGTTAGAATTAACGTTAAATATTTCCTAGGTTTCTCTCTTGTTACGTTATATGTTGAAGGTGAGTAAAATATGATATGTATATTGAAATTGGCAGTAGGGAATTAAAGGAGAATTGATAAACAGATTTTTAGGCACAATATGTACCAAGCTGTTTTGTTATTTACTGTTTTGGATACTTTTTGTGAAGTAAATACACTTTGCTAAGGTAGTTGGATTTATAGTTCTAGAGCTTTAGTTATTCTGAGATTTACATCAATAGAATTTGTGATTTTTATTATGATTTGATTGTATGTTAAACACTACAATTTCAGCTTCAAACCATTCTACTGAGTTATGAAATTTCATTCAACCTAGCTGAGATGACTTGTGTCTCGACCAGGTCATTACGGTGCTATCATAACTTAGTTCATTATGTAGCTTGAGTCCATAAGCAATCAACCCAGCTGAGATAAGTCTATCTCAACTGGGTCACCTGGTCAGTCTCAGTCCATAATGGTGTGATTCGAATTAGACAAACACCAACTTAGCTGGGTCCCCTCTGTTTTGATTATGCAATGTAAGATTCTTGCTTTTATGCTTTAAAATTTGCTCTAATGCTCCTAAGGCTATGTACGATTATTAATAATCTACTTGTATAGTTTACAATGGGTACCAATAAGTGCTTTAAACCTGAAATTCCATTAAAATTCAAATGAAGGATTTTAAAACTATATCCTTTCTACTAGTGAATTAATGAATGATTATGTTTCTTTTGGGTCTGAATTTTGAATAAATGGAACTAAAACTAATAAAGAAAAAGGTCTAAAATGCCAGGCTTATATATTTGAGCATGCTTATTACATTATGGTGTCTTATGAAAGTGGGACTACGTTATCTTCTACATTATAATTTAAGGTTGATATCTCTTATGTTCGATACTCATAAAGAGTATCCTCTATGCCAAGACTGCTTTTCAATCTCAGGTGTTGTTAGGATAAATATTACTAACCTAAAATGTGCTAAAGTCTAAAGTTGATTATTTTTACTACATATCGTTATACTTGAAAAACACATATAATTTTGGTAAAAAATTCTAAATCCTTAGGTTGTTCTACTATAGAGCTATGTAATTATCCTAACTATGTATATTACCTTTGGTGGTCATCTATACTTACTTGGTTGTATGTTATTACAGTGAAGCGAGTTTTGGAGTTTTGGAACAACAACATTAGCCAAAGTTTTCACGTTTGTAACTATCTTAGTATAAGGTCTTTATGCTTCCCCTTTGAATGTTGTTTTGCTAGAAGACGCAAATATTTTGTATATACTTAGGTCTCTTATTTTCTAATTAACCTTCTATATATGTGTGTGTATGTGTTTCTAAAAGATTATCATACCTATCTTTAATACATGTTTTATAAATATAATTAGGACTTTTCTTTATGTTCCTTACTTGGTAATTAATTACTATGAGCCTTTGTTTTAAAAAGGGTCTGTTGGCATGTGTCGATTGTCTTTGTTAGTATATGGCCATGTCATACAATCCCTATGGCTAGCTAATTAAATCCTATGTTCCTAGTTCAACCACTAATTACTAAGGTCAAATACAATTCTTAGTACATAATGTTATTTCTCACATTTAATTAGGTCTTCCATTATGTACTATCATCAAATTGTGTATTCCTAATATTTCCATCACTTATCATTATAAATTTGATCAAAGCATGCCTTTAAATCTAAGAATCCCATTTTTCCATCAAAGTATTCATCCACATATAATGTTTCATAATACTATATCATTGTTTTCATGTTTATTTAGTTATTTCATATCTCCATTTGTCATTTTACATCAAATAATCATGATTCTACATAGATCATCATTTGGCCAAGCTTAATCCATATACCATTCATGGTCTTTTTAACACATTTTGGTTCAATCCATGTTTAGATGACTAAATCATGCATTTTTACCTAAGATTTGTCAAAATACATTAAGATTTCCTTATGTTCATGATTCGATCACTAATTAATCTTAAGCATTCCATATCCATATTATGTTACATGATGAACATAATGTTTACTTCCATTAATTTATCCATAATTGCATTTTTATTCATGCATTTCATGTTATTTAAACCAAGCACATAACCTAAGCATAATCAAATGAAACTACAGTTGTATCCATTAACCTCAAATGTACTTAAAACCACCCAATTTTCTTTCTCCTTTCCTTTTTCTCTTTGGCTTCCTTTTCCCTTCTTTTTTTCACCTTGTGGCGGAATTCATCAAGGATAAAATCATTAGTTTTTCTCTTCAATATTAACATATAAATACTTCAAATCATCTATTCTATCAATTCCTTATAATTTCCTACCTAAAATAACTTATTTTTGCTTACTTGGTACTTTGCCTCAAATTGAAATTCTCTAACTTTCTCCACTCAAAACTTCATTTGAACTTATTCTAGGGTAAAGAAAATGATGAGGATGAAATTTGAGTGAGAAATAAGGTAGGAGAAAGCTTAGGAAAAAAGTTTGGTTATTAAGGAATTATAAAGAAGGAAGAAATAGGCGTAAGAAGAAGAAAGGAAAGGGATGGATTTCTCTAGAGAAATATGCCCCTTTCTAGCCATTTACACCTCTTCTCAATTGGAGGGTCAAAATGGCTTGGACCATTTTCTAAGGTCCATATTACACCACTTGTCACCATTTCATTAGATATAAGTTCTTGTTGTTAAATCACCTCAAAAATAAGTCTAAAAATATGTAAAAATATTAATTAAGGTGTGTTTAAAATTTTGAGTTGATCTAAATTCATTTCGATGTATTTTTAGCCTTGGAGGCAAAATTATTGGTAGTTGTCCAAAAATTTATTTTTCAATTTCAAAAATTCATTGAGATCATTTCTAATGGTTTAGTACAATTGAAATATTTTTATAAGGTTAGCAACATTTTTTCTCAGGCGGTCACAGTTGGTCAACTCTTTTACAATTTGGGTATTTTTTTCTTTATACCTTTTGGGTGCATATTTAACCTAAAATTATGCAATCAGACTCATCATGAATTTTTTTTCTAGTGGTGAATAATTTTATGGGTCTCGATTGCCCCGGGTGGTATTATTCACTTTGGTGTCTTTCATATCACTATTTTTTACCTAAAAAGTACTATTTATATGATTAAAATTTGCAAAGCATCAAATCAATTCCTAGAGCTTATTTAACTAGAAATTTAGAATGAATAGGCACATAATTTAATGCAAATATTCCTCATGTAACATCCTTAACTATGACATATTTCTATCAACTAACATCTATCAAATATGTACTATAATCAAATGATTTGAACTATACTTAACAACCCTACACCAAAATCTTATAAGAAACTTAAACCATAACATATATAAACATTACTGTTAAAATTTAAACTTACATATAAGTCTCTTAAACATTTTAATAATCCATATACCGAAACATTTATGTATACAAAATTTTCGATGCAAATTAAATCCAAAATGACAATTATACACTTTTAACCTCTATTTTGTGTTGGCCAACCTGTTGCAAATACTATCCCTATGAAGAAGTCTTATCTTGATAACCTGCATGGAATAAAACTCATGCTAAGCTATGAAGCTTAACAAGGAACATAAAAATGTAGATGACCTTTTTTAAAAGTCATCAAATTAATCACATTCACTTAAAGCAAGAAATTTAAATATACATGTTTATTATGATAAATAATAAATGATAATTTCATGGATTTCAGAACATTTTGCAATCACATTTAACGTCATTTTCCATCACTTGTTATTCACTTCTTAACTACTCATTCATCTATATCTTTCTTACTTATAGAAACTCAATATATATATGGATTACCATTCTAAGTATCACATGCATCTATTCATGAACTTAATAGAATTATATTCATTAGCAATTACTTTTATTTCTTAGATACAATTCAAGATCATTTATATATAAAACACTAGATCATTCCCAAACTATAGATTAAATCTGTCATGAACATAAGTCATTACTTTACAACTTAATTACTCTCACACATAATAAGTCACTCCTATCTTTTATCAATATCAAATAAGAATATATAATTATAAAAATGTGTGCCAATCATGATGATTAATGAAAGACTTCATAAATGCACATATTCATATATATATATATATATATATATATATATATATATATATATATAGGATGTATTATGAATTCATAAAATAATAATAATACAAACAAAATCAACATACTATAACTGCACAAGTTATGCGAGTCATACCTGAGTATATAGATTGGCAATACATAACATTTCATATCTCATTTATGAATTTTCAATATGCAATCATAATATCATAGAGAATGTACATTTATAACAACATTAATGTCAAAATATCAATAACAAAACATATTCTTATGTATGTAGCTTATGATCTTACGCATAGAAAACATTATATAATTTATACTATGTTATGTACATGTAATATTAAAATACCATAACTGCATTTAAAATGCAATTTCATCTAGTATCAAGTTTTTTGACGTGTTATACATTGGTTCCCATAAAGATAAGATAATATGTAAACCAAGTCATAAATTGTTATGTTTGTATTTATTTTAGTTTTTCATAATGCTTGGCTATATTCTAAATTAAGTATGCATTATTCTATAGAAATGGATAATGAGTTAAACGATAACGATAACACTTGAAGTTACAAAAAAGATACCCAAAGGTATTAAACTCTAGACCCAAATGGGGCTTAAAGATACGATGTTAAGGCCCAAATGGGATCGAGTGATACTTTTAACTAGTTAAACAGACCTAATTGGGGTCAGTGATAACCCAAACGGGGCTATTTATGATCCAAATGGGACTGTCTCTATATATTATATCCTAAAAAGGGTCAAAACTATATGATCGTAGTTGTAACTCACCTTTATAGGTATGCCTATCTATCTATATACTAAACATAATGCACGTGATTAAATCTCATTATTTTATCTTCTTTTACTTTACTATGTTAAATCATACACATATATGTATATGTATACTCATGTATAACCAATTGCAGGGTAATCATATACTTATTCAAGCATAAAATTTTTATGAGCACAATATCCTATTACACATATAAGTTTTGATAATCTATATTTGTAATCAATTCAAATATGTAACTTTTTTCATTTGCATACAATAATGGTACTTAACATTATACTATATTGAATTTCTTTAATCAATTAATATGTATGTACATGTTTGTAACATATTTACCTTAAAAGTACATTATACCATTAAAACCATTAATTAGCATATTTGTATGATCATGTGTGCACATACATACTTTACCATCACCTTAATATAATATTTTCTCCATAATTATAGCTATATAGACACTTTATATAAGTAAATTATCATTTCACAATCCATATCTATACACACATATGTATATATAGATATCTAATCACATATATTTGTACAATATCAACAAATATTATAATTCTATAAATATATACAAAGATACACAATTTTGAGTACAAACGAGTATTTACATGTATACAATGTTGTAACTACCTACTTTTACTTGAAAACCTAAGAGTATAAACATATGAACTTAACTATGCTATTTCAAGTAAGCAATGTACATTATGTTGCCTCATGAGCTTGTTATTAAACTTGTTCCTTAAATTCATATTTAATTTTACAATATCGTACTTCCATTTCGTATGTGTTTATATCATTTTATAAGCTAATTCTTCCTTGTTAAATTAACTTAAAGTCATTGGAGTTTTCCTCTTATACCACTTAAAATCATAAAGATATGTATATATCAATATGCCTCCAATAAACACATTACTTGAATTCATTGAAAATTTATCAGTGTAGTTTTTAATACCCCATCATGTAGTTATAAAAGACTGCATATTAATATTTTATGTTGTTAAGATACTCTATAGTCATTCTATTATTTGCTAAATTAATTCATTCTCCATTAATCATTTAAATTATTTTCCATGCAGTAAACATGATGTTATTTAAGTTAATTTTAATCACTTTTCTATAGAATTGAGCTTCACTTCAACTAAGAAACTTGAACCTATCATACAAATTATTTTCACTTGGTAGAGGGCTATTTTCACTTGATAAAGGTTATTTTCCCTTATGAGAGGATAATTTCCCTCAGGCGAGGAAGCTTTAGTACCGATTTTGTAGTAAAGATTACTTTACTTAGGAGAGGGCATGTCTACCTTAAGAAAGGGAGGATTAACCTTAGGAGAGGGAGTTTCCCTTTAGCCGAGGGACTTACCGCTACCAAATGGAACTTGAGACATGCAATCCTAAATCAACCCAAAGTTAATCATGCATGTAACTTCAATTCACAAATAACTAGTTTTTCTTGTAATGTACAATTAGAAACCCACACACTAAATTACTTTCAAGCATCATAAAACATCAAATTCAATTAGTAAAGGAAATTAAATCCCTTGCAAGCAAATACATTTTATGATTTTCACATATAGAGCTTAAATTTCTACTATACATCATTGTTCATCCGATGACAGTCAACCTTAAAAGTGGAACAAAAGAAATTGGTTCGAGTTTCTATGAGTTGACATGAGAAGCAATGCTCAAAGCTCCTTTGAGCTTTTGCCAAAGCCACTTGGCTTTATTTTATGAATTAAGTGGACTTTACTCGAAGGAAGCATGCCGATCCTCAAACCAAGGTGGGGAGAGCTTATAGCTTATGGTACTTCCCCTATTAACTTCAACAAGTTTAATTCACTACAAGAAAATATCAAAATAGCAACGAAAAAATAGCAACAGAATTCATTCAGTTGCTAATTTAGCAACAGAAGCTTTAGGGATTTAGCAATGGAATACAAAATGGTTGTATTCCATTGCTAAAAATGGGGAAGATTTTAGCGCCAAAATATCGCAACAGAAATTATCAACATAATATAAATTTCGCTAAATATGGCGGCAGTTCACAACGGGGAAATTTTGGGATGAAATTTAGTAACAAAATTTAAATTTGGTTGCTAAATATTGCGGCAGTTGATAGAAAAAAATTTTTGGGATGAAATTTAGCAAGGAAATTTTAATTTCATTGCTAAAATAGCAATGAAAATAGAATTCAATTGCTAAAATAGCAATGGAAAAAAATTTCGTTGCTAAAATAACAATGAAATTTATTTTCGTTGCTAAAAATAATGCCTTCACATAATTCAATGGTAAAATGGCAACAAAATTTATTTTCGTTGCTAAAAAATAATGCCTTCACATAATTGAACGCTAAAATAGCAATGAACTTTAAATTCTAATGCTAAAAATAGCAACAAAAATTAAAATTCGTTGCTATTTTAGCAATAAAAATTAAATCCATTACAAAAAATAATGCATTCACTTAATTCAACCTAAAATGGCAGCGGGTTTTAAATTTCGTTTCTAAAATTAGCAACGAAATGTAAATTTCATTGTTAAATTTAAAATCATTGTTAAAATAGCAACGAAATTAAATTTCATTGCTAAAAAATAATATATAAAAGAAAAAACCCTATTTATTTTATTGTTGTTCTTCTCTTCATGATCTGGCATTGTTCTTCTACTCTTCACGCTTAGCCATTTTTTGTGGCCGTCCATTCTTCCTCAAACTTGCCATTTTTCGGTGATCAATAAGTATTTTTATGCTTGATCTTTTGTATTTCTTCGTTTCATTGTTATTTTTCTTCATTTTTTCATGACATGACATGTTTCTTCTTCTCTCCATGCACTGTATTTTCTCTCATCGTCCGTTTTCCTCAGATCTGTCATTTTTCGGTGACCGGTAAGTATTTTTATGCTTGATCTTTTATGTTTCTTCCTTCTGTTTTCATTTTTTTATTATGTTCATGATCTGCCATTTTTCTTCGTATCTTCAAGCACTGTATTTTCTCTTGCCATTCAATCTTCCTTATATCTACCACTTTTCGTTGACCGATAAATCTTTCTTTACTTGATCTTTTGTGTTTCTCCTATTTTCATTTTTCTTCTTTTCTTATACTCTGCCATTTCCTATTCTTTGGTCAGTTTTTGCCATTCAATCTTCTCCAGATTTGCCCCTTACTGGTGATCGGTAAATCATTCTTCCTTCCTTTTTTATTTTTTGTCTCTTTACCCTCTGCTCTCTGATATATACTTTTTAATTTTAATTGCTAGAATCCAACATTTTATTCTAGATTTTATTCGGTTCACGATATGCCTCTTTCCTGCTTATTGTTGGAATCCAACCTTTCTTGCTTATACACGATTTGATGTAATAAGCTAGATATGGAATAGCTCTAGCTAGAAAATAACAATGACATTGTGGGAAAAATATTTGCCTTTTAAATATTTTGTACTTCTTTTACTGCATATTAGAAAAAATATATTTAAATATTATTATAATTAAAAATAATAAATAATTACATTTCAATTTATTATTAAATTATGTGATTAAGATATGGATTCCTTTCACTTGAACTAGGGAAAGAAAATAATTTATATTAGTGAAAACAAGAAAAGACCAAATATCTCAGAAAAATCCTAAAAACTTTAAACTGAAAAATAACAACCTAAACGTTATTTTTTGGATCAAAAAATGTCATAATGAGAGCAAAGCTTGTAACAAATGATTGTCTCAAAATGAGCTTTCTGAAAACATATTATAATAAGAAATCCGATATTTGTAGCAAAATATATGACCAAAATAGTTTGTATCATAAAAATAATCCATTTAGGCTTTATGTTAGATTTCTTCATTTCTTTTTAAATTCTAATTTAATTTAGGGTTATTATTATCTATATTTCTGGTGATAAATTATTGGTAATTGTTGATTTTATTCATAATCTATTGAATTATATGTGTTTGTTGCTTATTTACATATGTTTGGTGGTTTCATTACCTTTTCTTATGCTTTAATTTGATCAAACACCTAAATCAATTTCTATCTTCCATAATTTGTTTTTTCATAAATTCCTTTGCTGCATCAATTTCATATCATTCTTACTTCTTCACATGAGTGGGATCATTTCATGTATATGTCATAACTTTTACACTCACTAAATTAACGTGATTTTGTGTTCATTTGGATTTTGTTTCTTATGTTATTTTCGTGATTTATTGGCATACTTTTCTTTAATTTTTTTGATTATGTTATTTTCGTGATTTCTTGGAAAATTATTAATTTTTCCATACTTTTTTTGCTCCTTTATTGCATTAGAGTTGACTATGAAAATATTTTATAGTTATGGCACAAAAGTGAGCAAGGAATGACTAAACCGAGGAAGGATTTTTTGCTTAGGATCTATTGCAAATACATCCCATATGCATTCCTCTGCATCATCCATAGCTACTTGTAGTAGGCATTTTGAACCTTCTGAGAGAGTCATTTAGCTAGAGAATACTGTCAGCATGTTCTCGATACTGTAATCTAACTAAAGAATGAGATGAAAAGCAAGGGCAACACCTCTCAACAGCCAGATCATCCTCCTTCACCGACTATATAGTTTATATTTGTAATATTTAGGTATTGATACTGATTTTGAGTTTTGTTTCTATATATTGGTTTCTATGGATTCCACTGTACTATTTAGGTATCAATATTGATTTTATGTTATGTTTCTATGGATTCTTACTTTACAGTAGTCTATGTTTCAAGAATTTTTATAGTCATACATTATAATCAAGTAAATTGCATTATATTTATTTTATGACTTATTAACTTAGATTGAAATTAAAATCTTATTCAGAACCTAAAAATTTTGATAATTTCAATGGTTAAACTTAGTAACAACAATTATAGATGGGAATTTATGTATCATTACGAATTTTGACTTTTGATTGCTAAAATTAGCAACGGAATTGATATTTTTGTTGCTAAAATTAACAGCGAAAGTGCAATTTTCGTTGCTAAAATTAGCAACGGAATCATTTTCCCTTGCTAAAATTTACCAATTCACCAAAAAATAAGTTGGTTGAATTTAGCGATGGAAATTAAATTCCATTGTTAAAAAATAGCAACTGCTAGATTAGCAACGAAAATTTTCATTGCTACTTTTCATTTGCAACGGAAAATATCAATTTTTTGTTGCTATTTTCCATTGCTAAATTGCATTTTTCTTGTAGTGATTCTTACTCAAAGACCGAACTAGGAATAGAAGAATAAGCCTCTAATTACCTAGATTAGTTTCAAACTAGACTCCAATAGCTTTAGTTTAATGTAGCAGCTACCAACAGAGTCATGAGTACCCACCCTAACTGTATCGTATTCGAGATGGGCTTTTGGTCGCAAAAGGAAATCCACTTTTTTTCAAAACCTTTTTTTTGTATCCTACCCCACGAGCATAAAGTGCCACACATGAGCAGAGTGAAAACAAAGTAGGGAGAATTCTTCATTGGGTGAAATCTTTTGATTGTGTTTTGAATATAGATCCATATCTTTCTTATTCCACTTGCTAGGACCAAATTCTCACATGTCCCTTTCATTATTACAACCTTCTTTTTACCATCTCTATAAATTTATCATCTTATTTCATTCATTTAATTAAGTTCACGAAAAAACCCAGTGTAGCTATAATTCTTATACCTAATAATAAAGTTTAAATTTCCTTATTTTAACCATATTTGCTCCACAATCTAATAAGAACACCTATATGCATATCAATATCAACTCATGGCTCCTATACCTAACATGCAAACTCTAAACTCCTTTGCTTCTTATACCCACTGTATTTGCTTCTTTCTCTGCATAAAGCAAGTTATAAACATAAACTCCTTTAAACTTCAATTTCAATTGATGAATCAAAGATGAAAAAATAGAGAAGAGAAAATATAAAAGGAAAAGAAGAAATGATACCTTGAACAAAACCTAGCCATTAAAATCCTCAATTATAGATACACAACCTTAAAGATAAGAGTTAGTTCCTATGAGTGAGAAGAGAGAAAGTGGTCTTTAAAAGAGATGAAAAATTTTTCTTTTTTCCTTAAGAATGGCTCTCACTACCTTTTTAACTCAAATTCCCTTTAACCTACATATCCTCACTTGAGAGTTGTTTAAAAGAAAGAGGTGAGTGGATGGTGACATCATTAGAAATACATTCCATCTTAAGTCTTTTTATCTCTTCTTATTTACAAACTCACCTAAACTTTCGTTTCTTATATTATAATAGATCCTTTAATCACACTTTTAGTTCCATTTGAACACAATGCAAAGTACTATTTTACCTTAATCCACTTAAAAGCTTAAACCATCAAAGTCTTAATTATTAATACTTAATTCAATTAAGCTTAATTATACTTTATTACTATAAAATACTTATAGATCTTTTTAAGGCCTATTTTGGGTCCTGACACCTCAACCCATATATATTGAAGAAAGAGAAAGTGAATTTTCTATTAGTTATACTAGATCACAAATGAAAGCTTTTTCTTAAACTAATCGATAATTATATAGAATTTTCAAATCAATAAAGATTTTTTGAGAAATGATTTAAAAGAAAAATTTAATAAGGAAAAGGCAAATTGGTATTTTAATACTTTTTCTCAAAAGGAATTAGAAGAGTTCAAAAATGATGGTATAAAAAATGGAAGCTAAAAGGGTTAATATTCCTTTGTTTTTATAATTTGAAAATTATTGTGATAATAATATTAATATAAATTGTCCATTCTAAAAAGAAATTAATATATTTTTTAGGATAGAAAAAAGATGGGTAACAATAAATGATGAGTCAGAAGTTTTTATTCATCCACCAATAGAAAATTAAGCATAATTGTGAAACTTATTTAGTAAAACCCTTTAGAGAAATAGGGAATTACAACATGTTATATTACATAACTTTTTTTTGACTCAAATGTTTGATACAATAGGTAATTAAGTAAATGAAGTAGAAGATATTATTCAAGCACATATAATTGAACACAATTCTACAAAACTTTCTCCTCATAATCATTCATCTTTTATTAATTGTGAACCCTTATGTTTAAACCTTTTCAATTTTCTCCAAGAATGACCATTAAATTAAAAGATGAAAACCCTATTCTAAAGAAAATAGAAGAAAAAATAGCACAATTAAATATTAAAAATAGTAGTGGTTATAAATAAAGATAATTTATTAGAAATAAAAAATATATAAGAATAATTTATAAAAATCAGAAGATTAATTTACAGTAGGAAAATAACATTTTAGCACTTATACTCTATGACAAAAAAACTCATAATTATTATCCTAGACAACCTTCTCTTGATACTTAATACAAAGAAAGAGGTAGATCAATTCAAATTGCTTATGATGGTACATTCTTAAACAAATTGAATATATATGGCTTTAAAATATCAATTTTTAGTTTATAAATAGAAATGTCAATGGCTTAACAGAATATCAAATTCTTAATTTATTAATGGAAATGTCAATGGCAACTAGTGCATATAGATCAAAATATAATAGTGAATCAATTATTGTTCAAATGTTAATCTTAGGCTTTATTAGGCAATTAAAAGGATGGTGGGATTATTGCATTCCTAAAAGCAATAAGTTACCTATTGTATCAGCAAAAAGTTATAGTTAAAATTAAAAATAGTAGACAATAGAAACATAATAGAATGATATAATACAAAATTTATTTTTTGCTATTATAGGAGACCCTCATATATATCAAGAAAAAAGTTTAAAATTTCTTCAGAATTTAACATGGCCAAAATTATAGGATTTTAGATGGTATAAAAATTCATTTTTAAATAAGGTTTTGACTAGGATAAATTGTAATAATTCTTATTGAAAAGAAAAAAATATAGCAAGATTACCTAAATTATTTGCAAAAAAAAGTCAGAATTAAGTTAAAAATAAAATTTAATGGATTAATACCCTATCAAGATTGAACTTATGACCAAATAATAAATTATTTTAATGATAAAGTGTTGGCAATTTGTATAGATTTAAAATTTATAGAAAAATTGAAAAAACATGGCCTTTTACTTCTACTAAGAAAAAAAGTAAAGATTAAAAGAAAAGAATTAGGATTCTTTTGTAAGCAATATAGTTATCAAATAATTAGAGTTCCTTCTACTTCTACTAAGAAAAAGGAAGGAAAGATTAAAAGAAAATATGTCCTTAGGAAATGAAATTATAGTAAAAAAGGCAATTACAATCAAAAAACCCTATAAAACAAAAGTTTTAAAAAAATAAAAAACTAAATCACAACCTAATAAAAAGGATATAGTAATTTCAAATAAATGTGGTAAACAAAGACATTATTCTAGAGCGTGTGGAGTTAAAAATTAATTATTAATTTAGATACATCAAAAGAAATAAGGAATAAAATAATAAAAATTATGATCAATGATACCTCTAACAGTGAAAATAAAAGCTCTGATTATTTACAAAATGATTTAAATATTATTAATGAAGAGTTTGAATCAGATAGTAATAGCAATAATTTTTAATCTTATGGTTATGTTGGCCTTTGCCAATGTAATAATATAAATATGCTAATTAATGAAAATAAATTTTTATTAGATATTATGGAAATAATAAATGATCCAGAAGTCAAAATAATTTATTTGCTAAAATTAATAGATATAATAGGAATAAAAGAAAATAGAGACTTTAAACCATATAATTTTTAAGGAGATATGTGAATGATTTAATACATAAAAAGAATTTTCTATTTAAGATCATCAAGAAGAAATTAGAATTTTAAAGTAAGAAATAAAAATATTAAAGGAAAAAGTTCAAATTATAGAAGAAGAAAGGATTAGGAATAATTTAAGTAATTTAATCCAAAGTAAAAGGGATAATTGAAAACTAAAAGAAAAAAAATCTTTAAGAATAACAACTGAATAATCATAGGATGAGTATATTAATAGTATTTCAAAAAATAATTATTAAAAATGGTATGCAAGCTTAAAAATATAATAAATGATGACTTCCATTTACAAATGTTAGCTTTAATTGATTGTGAGATGATCAAAATTGTATTCGGGAAGGACTAATTTCGACTAAATATAATGAAAATACATATGAAAGATTAAGAACAACAAATGGTGTTAAACTAACTATTAATTATAAATTGCCTAGAGTAAAAATTTATAATAAGGGATATTATTATAAAACTCAATTAATTTTAGTGGAAAATTTAAATTCAAGAATAATTCTAGGAACTCCTTTTATTACTATGTTTTACCCTTTTCAAGTTTGTGATAATGGAATTTTAACAAAGATTTTAGATAAAGAAATCCTTCTTGAATTTGTTTTTCCTTTAATTTCAAGAGATATTAGTCAATTAAGAAATAATATTCAAAAATATAATCTAATTAAAAATAAACAAAGCCTACTAAATTTCTTAATAAATGAAACAAAAGATAAAAAGATAGAAATACAACTAGAACATTTTAAGATAAAGAAAAAAAATAAAAGAAAATGAAGATATGTTTTCGAAAGAAATTTATGCTCTAATAACTAATGCCTTTAGGAATAGAAAACAACATTGAGTAAGTTTACATTATATTAAGAATTTTGATGAAAGGAAATTCCTGCCAAATCGTATATATGTTAAAGGAGTTAAATTAAATTTGTAGAAAAAAATTCAAGATCTAAAAAAATAATAGTTGAGCTCACGATTCTAAGTTTCCATGGTCTTTTTCAACATTTTATATTACGAATGCACCAGAGATAGAAAAATGAGCCCTTTGATTAGTAATTAATTATAAACCTTTAATAAATTTTTGCAATGAATTAGATATCATATACCCAATGTAAGAGATTTATTAAAGAAACTTTATAATTTGGAAATAGTTTTTAAATTTGATATGAAATTAGGATTTTAGTATATCCAAATTAGTGAAAAAAGATAAATATAAAATAGGATTTAATTTGCCTCTTGGTCATTATAAATGGAATGTTATGCCTTTCGGTTTAAAAAAATACTGCTTTAGAATTTTAAAATATTATGAATGATATTTTAAGGCCCATAAATGGATTTTTAATAGTAGATATTGATGATGTACTAATATTTTCAAAATCTATAGATCAACATATAAAGAATTTAAAATGTTTTTTTATTATTATAATGGATTTGTAGTTTTTGCTACTAAATTAAAACTTTTTCAAACAAAAGTAAGCTTCTTAAGACATAACACAAATCAGGGAACTATTAGGATAATTATTTGAAGTTTAGAATTTAGTAGTAAATTTCCTAATGAAATTAAAGAAAAAAACAATTACAAAGATTTATAGGAAGTTTAAATTATGTTTATGATTGTTTATAGGATTTTGGGAAAATATATAAGCCTTTATATAATAAATTAAAGAAGAAGCCTGAACATTGGACAAAAGAACATGCAAAGTTAGTTATACAAATTGAAGAAAAAATCAAGAGCTATCTTAGTATACTAAATAAAATGAAGAATAGCGATGAAAATTAGCGACAATAGTAAAATTTGTTGCTAAATACACTATATAGTGATAACATTATGACAAAAAATGAATTTGATCACAAATATTTGGAAGAGTTGGTGGGAAAATAAATATTGCGAGAAATTAGTGAAAAGAAATCTTATTGTTGCTAATATTAGGGACCAAAATTTTGGCTTAAATAATTGCAAGGATAAAAGCAGATTTGGCATGAACATTTTTGTCGCTAATTAGGGAGAACACTATTGTAGCTAAATTGGTGAGAACGATGCTATCGTTAATTAGCGAGAATATTGTTGTAGCTAAAATGGCTAGAACAATTTTGACGCTAATTTATCAAAATATACTTGCATTTTAATATCAATTACATTCATATAGCTAAATTGGTGAGAATATTGTTGTCAGTAATTAGCAAGAACAGTGTTGTAGCTAATTGGTGACAATAATGTTATTGCTAATTGAGCAAAAATTCTAATATGCACATAAATATATTTTCTTTCATATAGATAAATTAGTGAGAGCATTGTTGTTGCTAATTAGCTAGAACATTGATGTAGCTAAAATGGCGAGAACATTATTGTCGTTAATTTGTAAGAATAATGTTGTAGCTAATTGGTGACAACAAGGTTGTTGCTAATTAGTGATAATATTGTTGTCACTGATTTAGCTCTATATTAGTTCCATTCATATACCTATATTAGCGAGAACATTGGTGTCACTAATTAATAAGAACACTGTTGTAGCTAAATTGACAAGAATATTTTTGTCACCAATTAGCGAGAACAGGGTTGTAGCTAATTGGTGACAACAATGTTGTTGATAATTAAATAAAATATAATATTAGTTCCATTCATATAGTGACGATAAAGTCCTTGATAAATCGCAAAGGAAATTGTTCTCGCTAAAGCACACTATAGTAACAATGATAAAGTTCTCGCTAAAGTAATGACAGTAATGTTATGAATAATAGCCAATTTAGCTTAGGTATTTAGCATAGCAAAATTAGCTACAATAGTTGCCCCTAGAAAAACTAATTAATTAATTCTAACTATTTTTCATTACATGATTTTCATTCTTAATATATAAATTTTATTCACATTTAATAAGGCCAACATTTATTCTGATTAATTTTGCTAGAATAGTTTTCCAAGTGAAAATTAAATAATTAGCTAGAACTAGTCCAAACTATTTTTATATGATTTTGATTCTTAATATTTAAATTTTATTTATATTTAGTTAGATTATTTAATTTAATATATTTAGCCAGTACATTTTTTCCTAGCAAAACTAAGATGAATTAAATTGTTACTACTTAAATTAACTAAATTATTATCTTGACATCTAATAATATTAATTATTATTAATTATATAATAAAAGTAACTAAATTGCCACAATTAGTTTTTCACAAGATTAGCTAGGAAAAAGGTTCTTGTCAATTTTTTGAAATCCATGCCTTTGCTAATCCCCAGATTTTTAAGTGGGAGATAAAAAGTTTTTAAATCAAGTTTCTAAATCCCTAAAACCTTATTCCCTTCCATATTGCCACCCTTTTATACCTCTCTTTCTACACATCATTGGAGATTAGTTTCTCATTTAGCCATAGCTCAGCTTCTTCCTCAGTCGTTGCTTTGCTTCAGGTCTTAGGTAGACTTTATCTTTTTCAATTTATTATTCCTTTTTCTTTCTCTATATGGTTAATTCAAAAAAATAATTTAAACCACATTTGTGAAGTTTTTTCTTGCTTAACATATGAAATATGTGATGATACTTAAATAAAAGCTTTTTAGGTTTTTCTCAAAACAAACACCTCTTCGAATTATATGACTATGAGTACTAAAGTTAATTTTTTTATCATTATGATAAACAATTAAAGAGCTAGTTTTGTTGTTGACTTATATTTATTGCTAGCAAAAGTTGGATAAGCACCATCTTAATGCATGACAAAGGAAACCTAACATTACTTATATGCTAGCTTTTTTGGTTTTTGTAAAGTATTAACTTTTATAATGGTTGAACAAGGAGAAGAGAGAATAATAATGGCAGAAGAATGGCTAAAGCCATTGACATATACACCGAAAGTATATTAAAGAAAAGAAAACATAAGGAAGAATCAATAGCACATACAAGAAAAACCCAATTAGAGTTTGGAAAACATGGAGGCAAGAAGAGGAAAGTAGAGGATATCAAAAGGCTTGACCAATTTATCAAAAAGTTTAGAGATAAGTTAACTTTCAAAATTATTTATTTTTAGTTTGCTTCGGATTGAATTTATTGTTTTAAAATGGTAATTTTCTTGGCTGTTTATTATTTAAAACTTATGTAATTAAACATATTACTTAATAGGATTGTAATTGCACCTGCTCTACCAAAAAATATATTATAAATGTTATGGTTGCAATTTTTTAGTACTCACTGACAGTTGTTCATGATAACTTTACTGAAATTCAAATTATGAACTCTTGCATTTGGTGTTGGATTGACATGTTTTCACTAAAGGGTCCAAACATAAAGTGAAATAGAACTATTTGCTTATATTGTATGAAATTTATATTTATATAGGTTGGACTGGATCTCAAATGTCTCAGCTTGTCAATGACTAGATGCCTTACACTTTTGAATTTGGTTTCTAAAGAAGTGCTAAATATTCTCCCTCTAGTAACATTTCTTTTTCCTTCACATTTCTTGCATGAAAAGTGTATAAATAAACTAAAACATGTGATCCCATAACACATGAAATTTTTCAATCACTTGCAAATAAAATTGTTGAGTGATATTTGTTTAAATTGGAAGCTATGAAATTCATTTTGATGCCTAACCCATTGTTTTATATTCAAAGGTTTGATTCCTTTAGCAAATTTTGTTTTATATCTAAAACTTTAGCAATTGGTTCAATAAGTGGCATGACTTCCTTGAACACTGACAAGTAAAATTCAAAAATAAAAAGGATATGTACTTCCTTATTAAATGTTATTATTATGAATTCTTAATTATTATATCATAGGACTTCCTTAATTTTGATTCTGGCTTTCTACAACATGTTCTTAGAATCAATGGAGAAATGCCTTCAGTTGATGAAACAACATTAGACCATCAAAGGCTATTAGATACGTGTCTATCTCTATTTTTGGATGGTGCCTATTTTTTCTTCTTGGTCTTATTTTCCATTTTTAAGATCTCAAGTCTTGCAATTACAATGACACTTTGATAAATTGTGTGGCTTCTTCCTATTTGATTGATATTATTATTGGTTTTAAATTCATTGGTGAGCTATGCAATAGGAAAATATTCCATTTTCAATAGGATTACATGACTCTTGATATGGAGTTTTCTTTAGATTATAGGTGTATGATAGTTGAGCAAAAAGTTTAAGGAAACAGTAATTTTCAGGTTAGCTTTCTTACCTTGGAGCACTGATTAGAAATATCACTAGAAGATATATTAAAAGTCTATTCTATATATCAATCTTTTAACATGCTATGATTTTCAAAAATGCTTTCATTATTTGTATTTGATGTGAGCTATGTACACTGCAAG
Organism: Excoecaria agallocha; assembly: GCA_037975025.1. Classification (NCBI taxonomy): domain Eukaryota; kingdom Viridiplantae; phylum Streptophyta; class Magnoliopsida; order Malpighiales; family Euphorbiaceae; genus Excoecaria; species Excoecaria agallocha. Next base: position 43,828,795 of record CM075806.1, on the reverse strand, counting down.
GTGACAGACTCAAATTATGATTTTGTAAATACTCTACTTCTCTTTATTTCATAGACTAATAGTATGGTTTTCTTTTCTTCCTATGCAGTAGAGATAGATGCATTATTCTCTAATTAATAAGTCTACTATTAGTGATATTATTTGAAGTTTCCTCTTATGTCTTATCATTACTTAGTGTATTTAAATTATAGGAAAAGGGGGTAGTTGATGATTTTCTTATAGAAGGCTCACTCAAACCTTCACATCATTTAAAGTCTAATATGGATTTAGTTTGCTCGTAAGCAATTTTTACTTGTGAACTAGTTCTTGTTTCATAAATTTGGTCATTCCACCTATAATATCACATTTTATATGGCCGTATTATAAAGACGATCATTATATCTGAGGTATGTGCATATTTGTGAATTTCTGCATTTGGTTTTGAGAAACTTTTTTATTAAAGAAAAATTTATTTCTTTCCTCTTTCTAAGCACTATATTTGTGTGCATCATGTCACGTATTTCTAGGACTTAACTTCAATCAATGCAAAATAATCCAATTTCACCTTATTTAACCATAATCCTTGTTAATCTTCCATAATCTAATTAAGGCCTCTCAAATGTCTCCCCTTTAAGGAATTTCATCTTCAAAATTAAAATCGAAGATCTATATAATCATTTCTATTGATTTTACAAAACTTTGCTTCAAATATAAATAATTTTGACCATAAGTCCCCTATAACTATAAACAAACTCATCCCTCTATAACAATGATACGTTTCTTTGGTATCCAATTAATCTTATGCTCATTATATTTTCTATCAGTTTTTCATTTTAGCTGGTATAAAAAATATGGTATGATACTATTCATGTTTTATCAGATGATGTGGGATGTTATGCAATGCGTGAATGATTTCATGTATGCAATAGAATACCAATGTTTCTTCTCATATACTATATATGTTCTATCCTATCCCAATACAATGAAATATGTTCAATTGCCCATGCTAATTAGGAAAACTCTGATAAATATATAAAGCATCTTAGTCAACCTTAATATATCATTAAAAAATTGAAAAGCACTTGTAAAAATATAAAACTCTTTCTTAAGCACCATAATAGGGCAACCTGAATACACATATTAATAGCCTTATATATATATATGTGTGTGTGGGGGGGCTAGCTAAGATAACCCATTTAATTAAATTTGAACATATTCGATATAATGTGAGCTTGACTGTGGTCAACAACCCACACTATAAAGAACTCTGGTTCTCCTTCAATTAATGGAAGGCTTATATACCTTAGCATTTGTTTAAGGAAATTTAGTTAATTAAGTCACATCATACATGGTTGGCATACATTGGTATGCATTCTATATCTATCACATAAATATAAGCATACAAATATGGTATAGTTATGGACTTTACTACAATGATTTTCCCGAGCCAAAAGGGAAATCAAAAGGTCATACCTAGGTAATATGCATGATTCAAAAACAATAATTACATTATCTTCAATCTTGTTGGATCTCCATCCGGTCGCTCCATGATAGTGGCCTCCATCTCTATCTCTAATTCTAACCTAAGTAATCTAATTACATATTACAATTTGAAAAAGAAATACAAACAAAAAATAAGTGGCCAGGACATGAAAGTCCTCATTGGGTCAAAACATGCATTATGCTCAATCACATTGGGCCTTGTACATAACTGTCCATCATACCAATCATACACCCTTATATGCATTTCTAATGTATAAAGTAAAACATATAATGGATTACTAACTTTGTTTCAACTCTTGAAACATACTTTTGAGTTATTTTGATAATGTGATCAAATTAGGAAACTTTTCCATTTTGGAAACATTCATTTTAGGAAACCTTTTTGCATGCATGTGTTCTTGCCTTAATTATCAATCCAAATGATTATTAATTAATTATCAATTAATTATTTAATTAATTAATCATATTAAATAATTAAAAAATCAATTTTGGGCTTAAAACAAAGGATAGGCCGAAACCCACAAATTTAAACCTTAAAATGTGTTCACACACAAACTAGTTTTGTGTCTATTGGACCATTTGGGCCTTTTGGAATGACCCAAGCCCACTTTAGCTCCTAAAACCAGTTAATAAACTTAATTATAGTTTATAATATTTAATTTAAATCAGCTCCTTGGGCCCACCAAGTCATTCACTAATTTAAATCAAGTCCATAAACATAATTAAACCCATTAAGTGGTTTTAATGAATTAAAATTAATCCAATTAATTCAAGGCCCATTTTAATTAATCAAATTAATTAAAAACACATTAATATATCAAATGTATCAGATTTAGAAGATTAAAAATCATTCTAATTATTAACTCACCAAGAACACACGAAGAACACCAATTTATCGCACTTTTCGACTAAAGTAGTTTTCATGCAATAAAACTTGTTCAATTTTAATTTTTTTGATCCTATAGCTTAATATCACATATTAAACACATAAATTATCATCAAAATAATTTTAGAGTGGATCAATAAAAGAATCATTTTTATTTTTCATTTTATATATTTGATCACATACATCCAGAAATCAATATTTCTCATTCATGACCAATCAAATCTTATATTTTAAAGTTCATGAAATAAATAACTCAAAAATAAAAACTATTCTGAAAAATATAGAATTGTAGATTCATGGCAAAATAGTGGCTCTGATACCATATTGGGAATTATCGGTTACATGCATCACATACATAAGCAGAATTAAAAATTTTTAACCAATAGATCTGATTTAAACATTAATTTACAATATAAATATTAATGAGAATAAGAAAAATCAACTTTGATTTTTGTTGAACAGTTGATTTTACTTCTCACCGGATTGTCGCAAACCACAATGTCCAAAGTTCAACACATCCAATTAGTAATCCACACTAGATAAGGGATAAATGAACCAAGAATGGAGGAACCACAAGGCTGGCCAAATTTCCCTTGATGCTAGCAAGGCAGTGGCGGCTAGGGTTTTTGAGAGAGAAAATTTATTTTCTCTTAATTGTTCATTTAACCCTAAAATCCTTATCACTAGGATTTTTATAGTTAGGTTAAAAATCCAACTTCATAATGGGATTAGGCTCTTTAAAATTGTTGGAGAAATATTAAATGGGCTTCTGGAATTATTAATAATTTATTTGGGCTCAATTAAATTCAATTTAAGCCCTTTCACAAAACACTATGTACAAAACCCATAAACTAAGTCCTTTAAGCATACACTTGGATTTAATCACCCATATGAATTCTAAATCATCCAAATTAAATATGTAGGTTCCATAAAAATTATGAAATATATTTAATTTGCTTTTGGTCCAAGAATTAGGCCTCTAAGGCCTTTTATCAAGGTTTGGCGTGAAATCCTTCCTTTGGAGGGTTTCTGCGCCAAAACCAATTATTTGGGCCTCTTTAATTTCTCCAATGGATCTATTAATTATTATATCTGCCCTATAACACTTATAGTGTAATAATAATTAATTATAAAATACAATATTTTAATTAGGTCCATTTTACAGAATATTTCTAAAAGTTATGTGAACAATTTTACTTGATCATAATTAATTAAACTCTTTAATTAATTATTCTCTTATTCATTTCTCTTCTCCCATAATAATATCAAATATTATTATCCTTGTCATTTCACCATTTTATCCTTTACTCTATATGTGTGTGACCTATTGGGTTTCCATCCATATTGTCAGTATAATATATAATTATGAGCTCTATTCAAAACTAACATGATTTAAACTCCTTTAAATCATTTTATCAATCCCTATTGATATTTATGATACACTATTATACAAATCATGAGTGGCCTCTAGCTAGGCATCATGACTACCCAAATGTCAGGAAAGTCATGTGGTTTGACTATACCCTTCCATAGAAATAGTTACCGTGCAATTACTCATTTCACCACTCTTATCTTAATTAGATTCTAAGTATGAATTTCTGTCAACTCATATAAATCTAATTATGTATGTTTTATTAATTTAACCATTGTTCCCAAAATTCCCTTCATGGATTCCTATCCATCTTGGCATATTACTCTTGCCAGAGATTCTGTAAATAAGGCAATTATAGAATCATGCGAGATAACTTCCCTTAATAAATCTAGGATGGTGAATCCTTTGTCAATCGCTCAACTATCTTTAAGTAGGTCATGATATACCCAACCTCTTAACTATATTCACCCCCAGTTGGAAGTAATCAGTTACGGAGTCAAAGTATACCACTTGCTACTTCAAATAACTTTGGTGATCTGAAGTCTAAGGATACTTGCACAACCGTTATGAAGAGATTCCTCACTGACAAAGATTTAATATCAATGTGAGGATTTGCTTTGCAGGCCTTCAATGAACTTGTTCTTCTAACAAGCATCAATATGTTAGCTTTGATTATCTTCTATAATCATAGTTATGAGAACCACTGCTTGAACCATTCAAGAAGCATAACATGTGCTAGTCTGTCCGAATTAACAATGTCCTATCTTGTTAATTCTATGACTAGAGATATTTAGATATTAACACGTTTGCATGCAATAGACATCTCATATCATGAACACTTTCATGATTGCCTTTGCACTGTGTTTATAATATCAAGGACTTTATTTATTAATTTAAGATTTACAAACTCATGTATTTAAACATAGCATTAATAAATGAATGCTACCTTTTATTAAGAATATGAATTCATACATATGTAATAAATCCCTTTTACATGGTCTTTAGGGCATACTCTCTAACAATATATGTATGTATGTATGTATGTATATGTATATATAAGTTATAGAGTATGCATTAGAGTCCACATATAAAGGGATGTATTTCATGTATATGAATTTATGTTGTTAATGAAAAAAAGTCACCATTCATTTATTAATGCTATATTTAAATACATGTGTTTGTTTTATCTTAAATTAATGAATAAAGTCCTCAATATTATAAATAAAGTGCAAAGACAATCATTAAAGTGTTCATGATGTGAGATGTCCATTGCATACAAGCTAGAAGATTGTTAATGTGGATAGACTAGCATATGTTATGCTTCTTCAATAGTTCAAGCAGTAGTTCTCATAATTGTGATTGTGGGAGATGATCAAAGCTAACATATGGATGCTTGTTAGAATAACAAGTTCATTAAAGACCTACAAAGAGAATCCTCACATGGATATTAAATCTATGTCGATGAGGAATCTCTTCATAGGAGTGGTGCAAATATCCTTAGACTTGAGATCACCAAAGTTATCTTAAGTAGTAACTAATATCCTTTGACTCTAAACTGCCTTCCTCAATTTGGCGGTGAAAATAGTTATGAGGTTTGATATATCATGACCTGCTTAAAGATAATTAAGTAATCAATAAAGAATTCACCATCCTAGATTTATTAAGGAAAGTTATCTCACGTGATTCTGTAATTGCCTTATTCACATAATCTCTAGCTAGAGTAATATGCCAAGATGGATAGGGATCCATGAAGAGAATTTTGGGAACAATGGTTAAATTAATAAAACATACATAATTAGATTTATATGAGTTGATAGAAATCCATACTCATAATCTAATTAAGATAATAGTGGTGAAAAGAGTAATTGCACGGTAACTATTTCTATGGAAGGATATAGTCAAACCACATGAGTTTCCTAAAATTTGGGTAGTCATGAAGCTTAGTTAGAGGCCACTCATGACTTGTATAATGTTGTATCTTAAATATCAGTAAGAGATTGATAAAATGGTTTAAAGAGTTTTAAATCATATGAGTTTTGTATGGAACTTTTAATTATATATTATGCTGTCAATATAGACAGGAACCCAATAGGTTACACATATATAGAATAAAGGATAAAATGGTAAAATGACAAGGATGCTAATATTTGATATTATTATGGGAGAAGAGAAGTAAATAAGAAAATAATTAATTAAAGAGTTTAATTAATTATGCACAAGTAGAGATGTTCGCAGAACTTTTTAGAAATATTCTACAAAATAGACCTAATTAAAATATTGTATTTCATAATTAAATATTATTGTACTATAAATGTTATAAGGCTGATATAATATTAATAGGTCTATTGGAGAAATAATTAGAGACCCATAAAGTTGGTTTCTATGCTGAAGCCCACTAGAGAATGGCTTTCACATAAAAATCCATATAGAAGGCCTTAAAGGCCTAATTTTTGGACTAAAATAAATTAAATATATTTTATCAGTGTTATGGAGGCTATATATTTAATTTTGTTAGATTTATAATTGATTTGGGTAATTAAATCAAAATGTATGCATAAAGGGCCTAGTTTATGGGTTATATGCATAGTCTTTTACGAAAAGGCTTGGATTGGGATTTAATTAAGCCCAAATTAATTAGTAATAATTTTAGAATCCTATTTAATATTTCTCTAGCAATTTTTAAAGAGCCCATTCCCATTATGGAGTTAGATTTTTTAACCTATCTATAAAATCCAAAATAAAGGGGATTTAAGGTTAATAATTTTTAAAAAGAAAAAAAATCTCTTCTTTTTCCCTAGCTGCCACCCTCCTTGTTAGTTTCAAGTGGAAATTTGGCCTCCTTATGCTTCCATTATAATTGGTTCATTTGATCCTTATCTTGTGTGGATTGTGATTGAAGGTCTTCAATTTTGGACACTATGGTTTGTGATAACCCGATGAGAAGGAAAAACAACCATTCAAAAAAAATCAAAAGTGATTTTATTATTCTCATTAATATTTATATTGTATATTTATGACAAGATCAAATATATTGGTTATAAATTTTTAATTTTCACTTATACATATGATGTATGTAACCGATCAATTCCCAACATAGTATCAAAGCCTGGTTTTGCCACAAATCTACAATTTTATATTATTTACGAAATATTTTTTTTTAGTTATTTACTTCATGAACTTTAAAATATCAAATTTGGTTGTTCATGAATAAGAAAAATTTGATTTCTGCATGTATGTGATTAAATAAATAAAAAGGAAGAAGAAAATGATTCTTTTATATAAAGAATCATTCTCTAGGCGTAGAGAAGTCTTTTCAATAAAGTTAAGGGGTTGTTCTAAATAAAATTTTAATTGATCCACTCTAAAATTATTTTGATGATAATTTATGTATTTATTATGTGATATTAAGCCATAGGATCAAAAAAAATTAAAATCAAATAATTTTTGCATAAAAACTAGTTTAATCGAAAAGTTTGATCAATTTGTGTTCTTGGTGTGTTCTTCGTAAGTTCATATTTAGAACGATTTTTAATTTTCTAAATATGATATATCTAATATATTAATATTTTTTTACTTAATTACATTATTTTAAATGGGTCTTGAATTAATTGGATTAAAGTTAATTCATTAAAGTCACTTAATGGGCTTAATTATGTCTACGTATTTGATTAAAATTAGTAAATGACTTGTTAGGCCCAAGGGGCTAATTTAAATTAAATATTAAAGACTTTAATTAAGTTTATTAATGAGTTTTAAGGGCTGGAGTGGGCTTGGCTCATTCCAAAGGTCTAAATAGTTCAAAAGATACAAAACTAGTTTGTGTGTGAACACACTTTTGGGATTAATTTATAAGTTTTGGTTTACCTATTATTTTAAGCCAAAAATTAATTGTTTAATTATTTAATATGATTAATTAATTAATTAATTAATAATCAACTGGATTGATAATTAAGGTAAGAATACATGCGTGCAAAAGATTGCCTAAAATGGCAAGTTTCAAAAATGGAAAATTTTTCTAATTTGATCACATTATTAAAATAACTCAAAAATAAGTTTCAAGAGTTGAAACATAGTTTGTATTCTATAATATGGTTTTATTTTTATGCATTAGAAATGCATATAAGGGTGTATGATTGGCATAATGGATACTTATGGATAAGGCCCAATGTGATTGAGCATAATACATGTTTTAGCCCAATAAGGACTTTCATATCCCAAACACTTGTTTTTGGTTTGTATTTTCTTTACAAATTGTAATATGTAATTAGATTACTTAAATTAGAGTTAAAAATAAATATAGAGTTCGCTATCAAGGAGCAAGATGGGCCTGATGGAGATCCAATAAGATTGAAGATAATGTAATTATTTATATTTGTTTGAATCATGCATATTACCTAGGTTTGACCTTTTGATTTCCCTCTTGGCTTGGGGAGATCAATATAGTAAAGTCCATAACTATGCCATTATTGTATGCTTATATTTATGTGATAGATATAGGATGCATACCAATGTATGCAAACCATATATGATGAGACTTAATTAACTAAAATCCCTTAAACTAATACTAAGGCATATAAGCTTTCCATTAATTAGAAGAGAACCATAGTTCTTTATAGTATAGGTTGTTGACCACAACCAAGCTCACATTATATCGAATATGTTCAAATTTGACTATATGGGTCATCTTAGCTAGCCTATTAGCTTGTTGACCACAATTAAGGCTAATGATTCTAGAGGCAAGATTAGAAAATGCATATATGATATACATGTATCAAGAGTTGACAACCTAATAATCCAATAATTGTGTAAAAACACAATTGGTATAGAGATACCTACCTTTCAAGGGTATGAAGTTTGACATGTTAACCACAGTCAAAGTCAAATTTCATGTCAAGGATTAGATATTGTCCTACTAAGAAAACCATCAGCTTTTCTCGAATTATATAGTAGGACTATTGATTTCCAATAAAATAGTGGGAGTAAATGGATTAATTAAAGACCTAATTAATGCATACATATATATATGAACATACTCTCATATGTTTTTCTTTTTCACATCTAAGTCATCATCATGAGCACATCAAATATAGACCTGCGATCAATCTTAGATAACAAGCTAGCTCAGCAATTATTCTGACTAGATCAGATAAGTGAGAATTATTCTTAGAGCTAAAAAGATCCATTATATCTTTGATTAAAATCCACCACCAATTCCATCAAATGATGCCATTGATGAGAACAAGGGCATTTATCGTAAATACATAGAGGATAGTGAAGTAATGGCATGTCTGATGTCGGGTGCTATGTCCTCAGAGCTTCAAAAGCAACATGAGATGATGGATGCTAGAACAATCATTTTACATCTAGAGGAGCTTTATGCTTTTCAAGCTAGAACTAAGTAATATGAGATTGCTCGAGCACTATTTAGCTGCAAAATGATGGAAGGCACATCGATTGCTACTCATGAATTAAAGATGTATAGGTACATTGAGCATTTGAGTAGACTTAGCTATGTAATGGATAATTATCTATACATAGATTTAATCTTGTACTCGTTGGCTCCAAGTTTTGCACCTTTCATGCTTAACTTCATCATGAACAAGATCAAAGTCACTATTCCTGAGTTCATCAATATGCTCAAAATAGCTGATGGATCCTTCAAGAAGGATTCAAAAAGTGTCATGATTGTCACTTCTGGTAAAGGCAAGAAGTAAAAGAAGAAGAAGATGAAGATGACCATCGCACAGCTAAAACATGGTGGCATTTCCAAGAAGAAGGTTGCCAAGAAGGAGAATCGCAAAGGAACTTGTTTCCACCTTGGAAAAGATGGTCGTTAGAAGCATAACTGCAAGCCCTATCTAGATTCTCTCAAAGAGAAGAAGCAAGCTAATGTTTCTACTTTAGGTATTCATATGATTGAAATTAATAATTATTATATTGCTTTAAAACAATATTAGGTATTAGATAATGGATGTGGATCTTATTTGTGTAATGATCTATAGGGCTTAAAAGTAGTAAAAGAGTTGGAAAGGTAGAAATATATCTACAGTCAGCTACTAGATAAAATATCTCTACAACAGTTATAGGGACTTATCATTTGCTCTTCCAAGTGGATTAATATTGGAGTTAAAAAATTGTTATTATGTTCTAGCATTATCTAAAAGTGTTATTTCTTTTAGTTGTTTATTAAATGATTGTTACATTTCTTTGAAGGATAAATGTTGTTACATTTTTAAAAACAATATATTTTATGCTAAAGCTATTATTGAGAATGGTATATTTGTTCTTGCCTTAATTAAAGAAGTACAAAATGTGGATACCAAGAAATTGAAACAAGATAATCTAAACACCTCATATTTATGGCATTATCGTTTAGGCCATATAAATGAGAAACACGTGACCAAATTACAAAGTCAAGTGATTTAGGGATCATTTTCTTCTAAATCATTTGATACATGTGAATCTTGTTTATTAGAAAAAATGATAAAAGTTCCCTTTATTGGTAAAGGAGAATGAGCTAGAATGATTTTGGACTTAATACATTCAGATGTATGTGGTCCAATGACTACACATGCCAGAGGAGGTTACTCCTACTTCATTACTCTTATAGATGATTACTCCAAGTTTGGATATATCTATCTAATGAAATATAAATAAAAAACATTTGAAAAGTTTAAAGAATTTAGAGATGAAGTAGAGAAGCAACTTGGCAAAAGTATCAAGACACTTAGATCAAATCGAGGTGCAGAATACTTAAGTCAAGAGTTTCATGATTATCTTAGAGATAATGAGATTTTATCTCAATAGACTCCACCATATACACAATAACATAATGGTGTATCTGACAGGAGAAATCAAACACTATTAGATATGGTTCGATCGATGTTGAGTGAGCAGACTTGCCTAAGTCCTTTTAGGGATATGCATTAGAAACTGTTGTTTATGTGTTGAACAGAGTTTCTAATAAATATGTTGATCTTACTCCATATGAGATATAGAATAACAAAAAACCCATACTTTCTCATATGAAGGTATGGGTTATCATGCTTATGTAAAGAGGACAATGTCAGACAAAATAGATGTTAAGTTTGACAAATGGTTATTTGTGGGATATCCAAAAGAAACATTTGGATATTATTTCTACCATCCCTTAGATCAAAAAAGTGTTTATTTCAATGCATATTGTCTTTTTAGAACGAAAGTGTCTTTTATGAGTGGACAGTGGGAGTAAAATTGAACTTGGTAAAGTTTAAGACCCATAAATAAGAGCATATCAATCGATTGAACCCGAGATTGAATCTCATAATGATGAGATTACAATTGAACCTAATCATACATAAAATCCTAGAAGATCTACTAGGAGGCATTCTATCCCTATGAGATATAGATTTCACATTGATTCAGATAGAGATATAACTATAGTAGAGGATAATGAGCTTACAAGCTATCAGGAAGTTTTGAACAGTTTAGAATGTTATTTATGGCTTAAGGCTATACAGTCTGAAATGGACTCCATGTATGAGAACAAAGTATGGACTTTAGCTCAACCACTTGAAGGGATAAATCCATACGGCACAAATGGGTCTTCAAAAGCAAAACCGACATGAAAGGTAATATAGTTACCTATAAAGCTTGCTTAGTAGAAAAAGGCTATCGCCAAAAAGAAGGAATTGACTTTGATGAAACCTTTTTTCCTATGGAAATGCTTAAGTCTATAAGAATACTTTTAGCCATTGCAACTCATTATGATTATGAGATTTGGCAAATAGATGTTGGGGGAGCTTTTCTAAATGGAAATCTAACTAAGGATGTTTATATAACACAACCAAAAGGGTTCACATCAGGGGATGGCAAAAAGATATGCAAGCTTTAAATATCTATTTATGGATTAAACCAAGCCTCTAAGAGCTGGAACATCCGATTCAATAAGGCAATCAAAGAGTTTGGTTTCTCAGAAAATAAAGATAAACCTTGTGTGCATAAATGGGTCAGTGGGAGCGTAATTGTCTTTCTAGTTTTATATATGGATTACATATTGATCATGGGAAATAAAATTTATCTTCTCTAATCAGTTAAAATATTGTTAGCCAAGCAATTCTCCATGAAAAACCATAGAGAAACATCCTATATTCTGGGAATAAGGATATATGGAGATATATCCAATAAGTTGCTAGGTCTTTCTCAAATTAAATATATAGATAAAGTATTAAAGAGGTTCAATATGGGTCTTTCTAAAAATGGGTTTATACCTATGGTGCATAGGAAACACCTTTCTAAGTTTATATGTCCACATAAACACCTTTCTGTAATTGATTTTATCATGTATGCTATGTTATGTATATGTCCAAATGTAGCTTTGCTTTGAGTGTCACAAGCATATTCCAATCCAATTTTGAAGAAGAGCATTGGGCAACTATCAAGAATATCCTTAAGTACTTGAGAAGGACTAAGGATATATTCTTAGTATATGAAGAGGGTAGTTTGGAAGTAAATAGATATACTGTTGCTAGTTTTTAATTTGACAAAGATGATTGTAAATCACAATATGGTTTTGTGTTCATAATGGAAGGAGAAGCAATTAGTTGGAAGAGTTCCAAACAAGAAATAATTATTGATTCCACGACAGAAGTTGAGTACATTGTTGCTTAGGAGGTAGCTAAAGAAGTAGTATGGATCAAAAATTTCATATCTAAACTATATTGTCATAACAATGGAGCCATTGCACAAGCAAAGAAACCACAATCTCATCAGTGATCCAAGCATGTTCTTAGACGCTACCATCTCATAAGGGAGATAGTAGCTAGAAATTATATGAAGATAGAAAGGGTCCCTAAATATGATAATGTGGTAGATCCCCTCACTATAGTACTTTCTCAAAACAAGCACGATCACCATATAAATAACATGGGTTTAAGACATATGAATGATTGGCTCTAGTGCAAGTGGGAGATTGTTAGAGAGTATACCCAGAGCCCACGTAGAAAGGGATGTATTTCATGTATATAAATTCATGTTGTTAATGAAAAAAAGGCACCATTCATTTATTAATGTTATGATTAAATACATGTGTTTGTTTATCTTAAATTAATGAATGAAGTCTTAGATATTATAAACATAGTGCAAAGGCAATCATAAAAGTGTTCATGATGTGATATGTCCATTGCATGCAAATGTGATAACATCTTAATGTTTCTAGTCATAGTATAAACAAGATGGGACATTGTTAATGAGGACAAATTAGCGTATGTTATGCTTCTTGAATAGTTCAAGCAGTAGTTCTCATAACTGTGATTATGGGAAATGATCAAAGCTAACATATGGATACTTGTTAGAATAATAAGTTCATTAAAGACCTGCAAAGAGAAACCTCAAATGGATATTAAATTTATGTTAGTGAGAAATCTCTTTAAAGCAGTAAAGTATCCTTAGACTTGAGATCACCAAAGTTATCTTAAGTAGTAACTGATATACTTTGACTCCATAACTGCTTACCTCTATCTGGGGGTGAACATAGTTAGGATATTAGATTTATCATGACCTTCTTGAAGATGGTTGAGTAATCAATAAAGAATTCACCATCTTAGATTTATCAAAGGAAGTTGTCTCACATGATTCTATAATTGACTTGTTCACAGAATCTTTGGCCAAAGTAATATGCCAAGATGGATAGGGTTCAATAAAGGGTATTTTGAAAACAATGGTTAAATTAATAGAGCATACATAATTAGACTCATATGAGTTGACATAAACCCATATTCAAAATCTAATTGAGATAAGAGTGGTGAAAGGAGTAATTACACGATAACTGTTTATATGGAAGGGTATAGTCAGAAACAATTGACTTTCCTGACATTTGGGTTGTCATGATTCTTAGCTAGAAGCCACTCATGACTTATATAATATTGTATCATAAATATCAATAAGGGATTGATAAAATGATTTAAAGAGTTTTAAATCAAATGAGTTTTGAATGGAACTTTTAATTATATATTATATTGCCAATATGAACAGGAAGCCAATAGGTCACACACATGTAGAGTAAAGGATAAAATGTTAAAATGAAAAGGATAATAATATTTAATATTATTATGGGAGAAGAGAAATAAATAAGAAAATAATTAGTTAAAGAGTTTAATTAATTATACACAAGTAGAGATATTGGTAGAACTTTTTAAAAAATATTCTGCAAAATGGACCTAATTTAAATATTGTATTCCATAACTAAATATTATTGGACTATAAATGTTTTATGCTGATATAATATTAATAGGTCTATTGGAGAAATAATTAAAGGCCTATAAAGTTGGTCTCTATGCAGAAGCCCACTAGAGAATGGATTCCATGCAGAACCCCATATAGAATAAATTAAATATATTTCTTTAGTGTTATGGAGCCTATATATTTAATTTGGTCGGGTTTAGAATTTATTTGGACAATTAAATCCAAGTGTATGTACAAAAGGTCTAGTTTATGGGTTATGAGTAGGATCCTTTATGAAAGGGCTTGGACTGGATTTTAATTAAGCCCAAATAAATTAGTAATAATTTTAGAAGCCCATTTAATATTTTTTTAGCAACTTTTAAAGAGCCCAATTCCATTATAAAGTTCGATTTTTTAACCTAGCTATAAAATCCAAAATAAAAGGGATTTAGGGTTAAGAGTTTTTAAAAAGAAAAAAAACTTCTTTTCTTCTTCCCTAGCCGCCACACTCCTTGCTAGCTTTAAGGGGAATTTCGGCCTCCTATTGTTCCCATTGTAATTTGTTCATTTGATCCTTTTTTGTGTGGATTACGATTAAAGGTGTTCAATTTTGGACACTGTGGTTTGTGACAACCCTATGAGAAGGAAAAACAATTCTTCAACAAAAATCAAAGGTGATTTTCTTATTCTCATTAATATTTATATTGTATATTCATTGCAAGATCAAATATATTGGTTAAAAATTTTTAATTTTCACTTATAGATGTGATGTATGTAACCGATCAATTCCCAACAATATATATATAAATGTGTGTGTGTGTGTGTGTGTGTACATATATAAATATATATGATAAGTATGAATTTAATTATGTTTTTAATTTGTTTTTAATATATTTTTAGGATTGTTTTATGTTAATTTAGTTGTTTTATTAGTTAAATTCTTCAATTGGTGTTTTAATTGTGTAATTAAGTATTTTTGGTATTTTTAGGACTTAATTGAAAGAGAAAAAGAAAGCTTGAAAGACTTGAATGAAATTGTGGCTTTAGGGTAAGCTTTGCAAAGAGGAAGTTATTCACATGAAGAATAGAGGCTCCACACTCCGTGGAGTGTAAATCCACTTCGTGAAGTGTCAACACACTAGGTAGAGTAAGATGTTACTTTATGGAGTAAAAGAAAAGGGAAATGTCCATACTCCATCGATTGAACAGCATGATCCATCAACTAGCTGGTTGCCCCGCTAAGTGTAAGGTTTTCCACTGCATGTAAGGATTTTACAATCTTTAAACAAGAAGTTTTTCAATTAATTAGGAAGTGTGCTTAAAGGGGAATCAGCCGTGGGTTTGAACTCTTCTTTCTTCAGCTATAAAAAGTGGAAGATACCAAGACATGAAAGAGAAATTTTTTACTTTGTTAGAGCTTAGTTTTACTTAGTTTCATAGTTTAGTTTAGTTTAGTTTTACACTTAAATTTAGAAGTTGAGATTAGAGAATTTGGCAGAAGCCTCAAGCATAGTTGAAGGGTTTAAGTGTATCGTTCCTTTATTTTATTTTTTTTAAATGACAATGCATGAGTAGTCATTTTCTTTTGCTGAGGGAGCTTGAACCCTCATATTTCTTATATGATGACTTGATTTGTCCTTTAAATTGAATGTTAGTTGATTATTTCTTAATTCCTGAGCAAAATCCTTATCTTTAGTTAATGTTATTTTGATTATTAATTTGTTGAGAAATAGTTAATAATTGAATTAATAGTAACTTATGATATGCATGTTTATGGTTCAGTTTATTTAATCTAATTCATAGTTATTTTCTGAAAATTATGATAATTGTGTTTAGTGTTAGGTGAATTAAAGTTATAAAGAGATGAATTATGAATGAATTGAAGTAAGATTTCTTGAGAAAAGATCTGACTAATATTTAGGAGTTCATGAACTGGATTTATATGGTGAGTATTAAATTGTTCTGAATAAGGGAATTTAATACTTAGAAAGATATTCTAAGAAGTTATCTAACTTTACTACCGATATTCCATAATCTGCTGCATTAATCTTTAATTATGTCATATATATGAGAAATTGAGGTGAATAGTTCTTTAGTAAAAGTGTTTTAGCCATTATGTTTTATTAATGTTGGTTTAATTTTAGTTTTTAGTTTGCTTTATTGTTTGTTTAAGTTTAGTTAAGTTTTTGTATTTAAAATCAAAAACTTGGAGAATAATCTTAGATTAATTTAATTCATTTATGGATATTTGGCTTAGCAATCCATATTCCCTTGGGTACGATATTCAGGGTCTTAATCTATATTTTCCTATATTACTAGCTGATCTAGTATACTTGCTAGATATCGATCAATATACATATATATGTATGTGTATACATATATATATACATATATGTATATATTTATTTATTTGTGTTTGTGTGTGTATTCAAGAATGAGTAATTGAGGGACTATATTGATTATAATTTATTATAAACTATAGCAAAAAAAAGTTAATAGGAGTATACATCAAGGTTAAGGTCTAAAACAAAATAAGCAAGAGGAACTAGGCAAGCCATGACAAAACCACTTGGTTGAGTGGCAACCTACTCGACATAGTGGCCAAGTCACTCAGCTGAGTGATGGTCCTCGGCCTTAGAGTGCCCAAAAATAGCCATCCATCTCCTTCTCAATATCTTAGAGGCTACTTATAACAACTCATTTCCAAGCATTAACCCTTAAACATCTGAATATTATCTATCATTTAAAATCTTTAATCTAATCTTAAATTCCAATCCATGAAATCTCAACTTATTTCATAAATTCCAAGTGAAATTCAACTACAAGTAGCATATTAAACCGACCATCAAAATAATAACTTCATAACCTAATGCCAACTCTTACATACTCTAAAGATTTGCTAGAACTCTTATAACTTTTTAAAATGACTTGATCTAGCATTTTAATTGAAAATAAAATCAACCACATTCCAGAGGTTCATTAACTACTCAACCATAATGACAGCTCTAAATCTTTAATCTCAACCAATAAATCACATACAAGAAGAAAGATTCCATACATACTATTCAATTTAAACCTATTTCCAACACTTGAAATTAGAGCCTCAAATCCTCCTTCAACACTCTTGATATAGCTCCTTAACTGATGATTCCTTCCCTTTCTTACACAAAATAGATAACAACCATAAGCTCCTTAGATTCTTAATTCTAGAAATTGAAACAAAGAAAAGAGAGAAGAAGAATCTTGAAAAAGAGGAAAAATTACCTCAAGAACAATAACTCATCAACCTTAAGCCATGCAACATTTTTCATTCGAAACTAGAAAAAAGATAGAGAGAGAAAAAGAGAGAATGAGTTTGCATCTCCCTTCTTCCTTTCTTGAACCGATCTCCAGAACTTATCTCCCTTAATTATCTTCCCCAATAAGCTTTTAAAGGAGTTAGTGGGGTAAATATGTAACACCCTAATCCACTAACGATGGATAATCATTAATCATCATTATAAACCTAGTAAAGACCAGGCAGAAATAATAATAAGATAGGCCATAATTACATGCCACAATAAATTAAATCAAACTCATAAATAAGAAGGCCTAACATAATTGGCCAATAGTACATAATGAAATTCCCAAAGGCAACTATAGTCTACCTGATCTTCTCTTCACTGGTTGAATAGGCACTAGCTGTCGATCCACTAGAGCTTATCTTGAAACCTGTATGGATAAATAAACTTGTGCTAAGCTATAAAGGTTAATGGGGAACATAAATCTATAGATAACTTTTTTACATAATACATCTCATCATATACAACTTCCTATATAACTTGGAATAACATATGAGTCTATTACATTGACCATTTCAAAATGAATATTTTCTAAATTATCTTATTTCGAAACTTGTTAATTCATTATCATCATCTTTAATTCTTCTCTTTCTTTAAACTAGATTGATTCATGCCTTTCCTAATCCTTCCTACTTCAAAATTCAAACATCTAGGTTATTAATAGTACAAAACTTTAACTTAATGCATTAATCATATTGTTACATAAGTTATGCATTCAATAATAAATCCATGCACACGGGAGAGCTTAGACCATGTAACATTCATAGAGTTATTGTTAGACATCATTTCTTTATATATCTTTATACAATTCTCACTTCAGGTTCATACACACTTATCCCTTAATGATATCTTATCATTTCAATTTAAATATCATACCACATCATAATATATCATGGTTTGCACTTTAGTTTATATCAGAATCATATATATACATATACATGTGTAAATGTTCTTATATATACCAATGGGTTTGCATGCCATTTCAACGAATAGGTATTACATATCATGATTAATAGACAAAGTCCTCATACCATATGCAAACATGCCATAACTTTCATATACATGAAGATCGTTATATATACTATGGTTTTTATTACTTATAATATAATATTGTAAGCTTGTGGCCCAAATGGCCAAACTATTCATCGTAGAACCCATTGGTAGAACTAACTCGCACAGACGCTCACACAAAAACCTTCCTCATAATAGATGTGAGATATTGAAATCATATCATAATGAATATAGCATTTCATTTAATAGAGATAGTTTTATAGCCAAAGGGTAATTTAAGATAAACAACATAATAGCCCATTCATTGTACTTACCTTACATAAGTGAAGAAATTAATGCATGTATTACTTTATATTTATGTACATTTTATCATCTTTAATAGCCTGCCTAAGTACTAGTTCGAAGGTTGGATAACGAGAGTGATGGATACCTAGAGGTATGAAACTATGGATATCTGAAGATATCAAACAATGGACCCAAATGGGGTCAAACAATGATTCCAGCAAGGAACAAACTATAGATCAAAACGGGCTCAAACAATGGTTCCTTTAAGGAACAAGACCCAACCGGGGTCAACTATGGCAGCTGCAACTATATCCCTCTAGCCATGCCTATCTAATCAACAACTGAACTAAGACCCGTAGGCTTTACCATTCTTAAGCATATTTCAATTCAACATAGTATTCTTTACTTAGTATAGCATCTTTGCCTAATGCCATCATCCATATAAGAAGGCACATTATTTTTATTATACCACAATGTTGAGCTCTAGGCTCCAGTGCATGTGAATTCTAGCATATGATCACATAGTTGCATGTTTATGCAAATGATAACATCATGCCATCTTTCATGATTAGCATTTCATGTATCCATATACATGCATACATATATATGTAGTTTAAATCATGGCAATACATGTTTTTTATTACTCATACTAGTTCACATATTAAGTCGGGCTACTCATCATAGCATGCTTGCATCAACTATACAATATAAAACTTTCATAACTCATGGATAGTTCTTAAAGACATACCTTGTTATTTTTTTGTGAATAGATCTCATATCCCCACAATTATTCACATTATGACATAATCATATATATCAACACTCAAGCATTTAAGATCTATATAAATAATTAAATGGGTTCTCTTACAGCTTAAGGTCAACACTTGCTCATATTTAATCATTTGATTCACTTTTATGGTCTATCAGATTATAGACAACTAGTTATACACCTTAACATAATCATATATATACTTCAATCATCTCTACTTATATTTTTCATCTTGTAACATTTTATACTTAGGTAAGTTATGTGTAATTATTTCATCTTAGTCGTTAGCACATTACTGACAGGTATGAGTTAAGCATAATAGAGCATAGACCTAAGCAAATAAGTGAGCAGGTTCTTATACATTAACGCTAATCATTAATTCTTTTTATGACCTTGAGGGCATTCAAGCTTCTATGGTTTCATAATTAAACATAAGTTATGATGTCTCTTTTCTTTTTAACTTAGACATGTAACCTTGCAACTATTCTCTTATTATAACTAGGTTAAACTATAATATTTTGGACAGAATCATCCCTTGACCTAGCACATACCTTATAACAACTTTGTAGGACATATTAATTAACATATCATTTAAGTTACTATGTAGCCTCATGCTCTCTTTAGTTTTATGCTCATTAGGCCTTAAAATACTTTTTAACAACATAAATCAAATTAACATTTCCATGCGCCAAGCCCTCTAATTAAGAGTTCGAGTGGTCTCTATATCGTAACTTTATATGTTTATTCTTATAAAAATTTTCACTATTCTATATATGTACAAAGGGATTCTCTAATTGAATGATCTTGCCTTATACAACATATTGATAGCTCAGATGACTTACAATTTAGTTCAATATATTCGCTCTTATAATTACATTCATGTCCTTCAAATTCAGATAATAACCCATCCTACGGTCTCACCATTCTTAATAACTTTAGCATTGAGGAGACTCTACAACTGTATTGATTCATCAGTAATCCAATAACATACTATACACCACTTTAATATACAATTACCCTTAACATTATTCATTACTAACTTGGTTATCTTAATTATACACCAAATAATACTGGTTCATAAATTTATGAATGTTTTGTAGCTTGCTGTGAAGAAAAACCATAGAAAAGAGAATGTATAAGTGGCCATGCATTTCATAAGGAAAATGGCCAAGTGGCCGTGCATTTCCATAAAGAAATATATAAGTGGTTGTGCACTTCCAAGAAGAAACCACACAAGTGGTCTTGCACTTCCAAGAAGAAACTTATAAGTGGCCGTCCACTTCTAAGAAGAAAATGGCCAAGTGGCTATGCACTTCCATGAAGAAAATGACAAAGGGGCCAACACTTTATGAAGAAAATGGCCAAGCGGCTGTGCACTTCCAAGAAGAAAATGGCCAAGTGGCTGTGCACTTCCATGAATAAAATAGCCAAGTGGCCATGCATTTCCATGAAGAAAATGGCCAAGTGGCTGTGCACTTCCATTAAAAAAATGGCCAAGTGGCCGTGCATGAGAATTCAGGCAACTATGGTTCACAATTTTCTTAGAATAAGTGTTTTAATGTCCAGATCTCACCCAACTTGTTTAAACTTGCAAACAATTAAGCTTTAAAACATTCTTAACTTATCTAATTTACTATATTGAACCCTTAATCTCAACTCAGAAAACACATACAACAAAAGAGGGAAAAACATATACAGTAACAACTCATAAACAATTCCCGTACTTGATATTCAAGCTTTATCTCCTTCGAAATCTATTAATCTAGCTCTCTCTCTTTATTTTCCTTATACATAGAGACAACAAGCATAACTTATCATCTCTTTACAACCTTAAGATCAGAAATCAAACATGGAAGAAGAGATCTGTGGGAGGGAAAACATTACATTCTTATCAAAACACTAAAACCCTATATTTCCTCCTTCCAACCCATAACCAGAGAGTGAAGAGAGAGAGGGAGAGAGAGAGAGAGATCTCCCTCAAAAATCGATCTTCACATCTCTAGGAATCCCAAAATAATTGAGTTGGATAAATATCTTCCCAAGAAAATTCCCAATATAGCCTTATACATTTTAATCTCCTAAATTTCCTTTTCTTTTTACAATTTAACCCCAAGACTTCTAATTTAATATCAATTACATACTTCCTTAAAATTACAACTTACCAATATTCAATTACATACATGCTGAAATTACCAAAATATCCCTTTTGGGGCTAAACCTCGATAATCGCAAAATAATCAAATTTTGCCTTAATTAACGATAATCCTTTTTAACTAACCATGAGCCGATTAGGTCCAAAATTGGATCCTTATAAAATATCTCCTTAGATGAATTTCCAAATTTACCCTTATTTATTTAAACCCTTATTAACTTATATTTCTTAAACTTTAACCCTAAAACTTTTAATTTAGTTCAATTACATCCTTCCTTGTAATTTAACTATACTCTATTACACATATGCATAATTACCAAAATACCCTTCATGGGACTTAACTTCAATAAATGCAAAATAATCCAATTTTTCCTTATTTAACCATAATCCTCATTAATCTTCCATAATCCAGTTAGGCCCTCACAATATGTATATATATATATATATAGTGTTAAGTAGTCTATCAATATAAATTTTCATTTGTAGTTTATTATTTAAATGATAACATTTCCATATTAATTTAATAAATTTTTAAAATAATTTTAATTTAATGAGGGATTATCATGTCTAGACAGTAGTTATTTAGCTATAGTTTAACTGTAAAAGAACTCTAGCTAATTTAGCAAGAGCACATTAGCGATGGATACTTTGTCACTGAAATCACATTAGCAACAAATATTTTGTTGCTAAATAAAGGGGAAATGTGTTATATGGCGAGGAATGTATTGTCATCATAAAATTTAGCATAAACATTATCATAGCGATATGTCATTACAAAAATTAGAGAGAATAATATTATAATGATATGGCCATGAAAAAGCCATCATCACAAAATTTGGCATGAGCATTATAATAGTGATATGGCAACAAATTTATTGTCATCGAAAAATTTAGCTAGAACATTATTGTCGCTTAAATTTGGTGATGACTTTTTATCCTCACTAAATTATGCTCTAATGACTTTTGTTTCAAAAAATTATCATCGCTAAACTTATTTTTCTATGAAAAGGAATCAGTTAGTGATGACTATTTTGCATTTTTATAATAGTGGTGTTCCACATCTAGAGGCTTTCTTTATAGTGGTCATAGATGGTAGTGATATAGGATATGGAATGATTCCTACACAAAAGAGATAGAAAAATAAAAAAGAATTAGTTAGATGTTATTTAGGGTGCTGGAATTATACCTTAGCAAATTATTCTACTAGTAAGAAGGAAATTTTGAGTGTTGTTTTATGCATAACAAAATTTTAAAATGATTTTACATGAAATTTTTTTATTAAGAATTAATTATTTGTCAGCAAAACATATTTTGGAAAAGAATGTTTAAAATTTTATTTGAAAATAAATTTTTGATAGATAACAAGTTTTACTAAGCAATTTTGATTTCGGGACAGAGTTTATTAAAAGAGAAAATAATAGCTTACCAAACTTTCTTTCTCGTGAATTTTTACAGGGTTTTAACAAAAGCAACATTATAAATAATAAGTTCTAACTACAATCAAAATAATTCCACTCCCAATATTCCATCTTCACCAAATAGAGTCGCACCTCTTGTTCCTAAGCCTTCTTCTCCTACTCAATTATCACTAGCAATAAGACCTCAAACAACTCAATTTTCACCAAAAAACTCCTCTTATATCATATTCTTTAACCTTAGTGTTTCTTCTTATTCTCTCTCTTCCTATTCCCTCTCTTCCCATTTTTTCTAACCTTTTTTCTTCTGTTGATCCATCTACCTCTAGAAATACTACTTCTTAGTATATATACTAAATCCTAAAAGATTATTTATTAAAGTTATAGGACCAAAAGAAATTAACTTTTAACAAGTTAGAGTTTTTATAAATTAATTGATCATATATTACCCAATAGTCTTTATTTTTATGATGAAGAACATCATAAGACTTGAGAATTTTATGGAGCTATTGTTGTAAACTCTATATGTGTTAAAATAAAACAAATTTATGATATCAAAAATGGTAACAAAATAGTGCAGACATTGGGTTTTAAGGTGGCTCTTAATTAGAATTACCTAATGGGGAAATTGCTTCTCATAAATAGACTACAATCCCTTAGGTACGATATTCATAAGTCTTAAATTTTACCATCCTATATTACTTGCTGATTTAGTATACTTGCTAAGGTTACGCCAAGTTTTTGGCACCGTTGTTGGGGATTGGCATGTTTGTAAGCTTTGATTGCTAATTGTATACATTTTATTTTTCTTTTTTTGTTCTTTTAATTCTTTTTAGGTTTTTGTAGTGTTTGAATGGTTTGAGACAAGAGCAACAATCACCTTATGGCTCTGAAATCGAGAGAAATTTACATTAAAGGAGAATTAATTGAGAGAACAACATGAATCTAGATCCTCCTATTGGTGAAATTCCTCCTGAGATGAACAAGTGTCAAGGGCATAAGATGAAATTCTAGGTAGACAAAGAGAGGAGATGCCTAGGTAGAGAACAATTAGAGATTATGTTATGCCTAGGTGGAATGGAGAACTTAGGACGATTGTGTTATCGAGAATGATGCAATTTGAGATTAAAATAGTAGCCATTACAATGGTTCAACGAAATCAATTTTTCGGTTCGGAGTTAAAAGATCCTGCCCAAAATCTAGATATATTTTTGGAAGTCAACGACAATTAAAATTTCGAGCATTATAGCAGATGCAATCAAGTTAAAATTATTTCCCTTGACACTTATTAGTAAAGCAAGAGAATGGCTTCAAATGTTATCAAGTTAGTCAATTTGGACATGGAAACAATTGCAGGAGAAATTTTTAATGAGATTCTTTCCTCCGAAAAAGACAACAAGCATTCATAATAATATCATCAGTTTTTGTAGCACCCTACTTTCATTCATGATTTTCCATACATTATATATTATTATTGATGACATCACATGATTACTAACCTATATCAATAATGCATAATGGCTTAATTTATCCCTTCATTTCCAAATTCGTTCTTATGCCGTAAGATTACTATTCATTTGGAATAAATTTTGGCAGTACAACGGCTTGTAAACTGTGCTATCCAAATCTGCAAATTGAAAAAATAACACTTCCATAAGGCAACCTCCATCTCCAATACTATAGAACATTCATAGCACTTCTAAAATCAACAATCAATCATCATCACAACACAACCATAAATTCACCATTCAAGCATTCCATATTATGCATATAAGCTCACTATTACTTCACATTTATAATACAACATAAAATACTGCATGCTAATTATCTAAAACACTAATGAATAACTTCTCAAAATTTCATGATGACACAAGTAACACATATACATGCCATTCCACTCCCACTTTATCCCATCCTCAGTTACATGTCCCTGCATGCAGTCAAACAAACCATGCGCTAAGCAACATTATTGCCTAGTGGTGAATACAACTACACAAAATTTGATATAAATAAATTATTTTTAATAAATTATCAATTTACCCTTTTATAATACTTTTTATTAGTTTAATTCAGTTTGACTTTATTTTTGTCTTAATTTATTATTTAATCCTTTTTGTACTTATTTTTTTATTACATTCCTCATGCTTTTTACTTGAATGTAAATTTATGGTTTAATCCCTAAACTTTTTATTTCATTACTCCCTCCATTTTTTTATCTATCACTATTAAGTAAAATCCATATTCTATTTATCTGTCACTTTAAGACTTTCAATATAATTTAATTTACTTTTCCAATTTATTTTTTTCCCAATAAAGTCAGAACCAATTAGATTTGATAATTTAATCTTAATCACGTAATTTAATACTAAATTTATACCTATTTATTATTTCTTAATCATAGTGAAAACAACAAAAGTGACTAATAAAAAAACGGATGGAGTATTTTTTTACTTATTTTGACCTCAATTTTGACCTTTTTTGCGTCTTTTGACTTTTATTCCATTCTAAGTGTAAATATTTATATTTTAGTCCTTACACTTTCTTATGAAGTGGTAAATTATATTTTGGTCCCTCAATTTTTATGTTACTTATGATTTAATCCATGTTCTTCTATTTGACCATTTTAAACTTCTTTAGTCACATTGTTGATACCAAATTATGATTTTGCCCCTAGTTTATTGCTTAATTACATTTTTACCCTTTTGAGTCTATTAATCATGTTTTTCACTTTAATTCTTATTTAATCACATTGATGACATCTTTTATGCATAATTTACCTTTTGGTCCCTATTTTCTTGCATAATTACAATTTTACACTTGCTGAACTATTAACTACATTTTTCACATTATTTCTTATTTAATCATCTTTATGGCATTCTTTATGCATGATTTACCCTTTATCCCTATTTTTTCATATATTTATAATTTTGCCCTTTCTAAAACTATTACTCACATTTATCGCATTATTTCTTGTTTGATTAACTTTATTGCATTCTTTATGTATGATTTATCATTAAATTCCTATTTTCTCATATATTTATCGTTTTGCCCTTAGTGATGACCAGTAGAAATCTTTAAATCAAATATACAGGATAAGGGCTATATGACTATGTGAATTTATTGTATAACTGTATATGAGGTGACAACTTCAGCAAAGCCATCCCTTAATACTATATGTGTGAGGTGACTACTTATGTGTAGCCATCCCTTACTAGAAATCTGATCTTGTGGTGCTACTATGGTATATCACTCCCTATGGCTAGCCATTATATCTTATAATTTTGGATTATCCACTGTACACTAAGGGTAAATAATTATTTTACATTATGTGATATTTTTACACCAAACAATATGTTATTACCATTATGTATCATATCATATGTACTCCTTTTTAATGCATTCATTAATACTACATGTGAACCCATAATGTACATAGTAAATAATATCTAAACATGATAAAAATATGGCATTATCAACAAGTATACCATTTGGCCTCAATGTGATGTTAAGTATACCAAGTGTTTTCTTATTTTATTTCATGCCATATATGTTTCTAAGATCAAATCATGTATATATATATACTAACTTAGACCCATTTTACCTTAATACTTCTTTGTTAATTATAAGTATACCATTATGTTCACATACTAACTTTTACTTCCATACATTATTTTTTGCTCAAATCAACCATAATATATTATTCATCATCATATTACTCAATTTATACTTAATATGCCAATTATCATTACGTTATCATATTATACTACATAGTACATAATTCAACCATAATATGATCACCTATATTATGCTTGATGTCTTTTTCATTTCATGTTTATTTCATGTTAAGACATCATTTTATTAAGTTATCGTAAATTATTTCACATTTTCCATTAAGTTCATATAGTTACATAATGTGATTTTCAAGTAAAATTCAAGAAATAAATGAAATTAAGTGAAATTTTTGTATCCACTAACCTTAGAGCAGCTTGAAATCACGTAATTTTGCTCTCCCTTGCCTTCCTTTTTTTTGGTCTTTTCTTTCTCTTAAAATTCAACTTTAGGCCAAATTTAGGAAAGAGAAAATCATGAGTTTATGTTATGTATTTCAACATGAAATTACCATATAATAATTTTATTAATGATTCTCTACAATCCTATACCAAAATTCCCAATTAATTCTAACAAAAACATAATGTCGTACCTAATTAGTTCAACTTTATATCACTAAAAATTCTCTATTTTCAAGCTTCTTCTTGCTTTAATTTAATTTCTCAAATGAATAAGATGATTTCTACTATATATGGGTGAAATTAAGGCTTGAGATATGCTAGAAAGATAGAAAAATAAATAAAAATAATGAAATTTCACTAAGTCTTGGGTTATAGTTTTTGAGGAAAAAGAGAGCTTATTTCTAGTCTCATTTTTTTATCTAAAATTCTCTAGATTTTGGATGAATATTCTATCCAAAAAGCAGCTCCAAAATCATTGGTTTAAAGGATGGACAAATCAAACCACTTTTGTGGAAATAATTATGCCACTTGTCACTTTCTCATTGGCTCATCCATCCTTAATGTATTTTTTTCATCAAAATTATTAATTCCTAAATATTATAATTAAGATGTCTTTAAAATTTCAGATTAATTAGAGTTTGTTTAGATAGTTTTCAGGATACCAAAACATTTTCGGCTAGTTTGAAAACTCATTTTTTCTCCTTTTTTTTGGTTTCAATGTTTCACTCATTACAATACTCTAATATTTTTCCCTATGTGTAAAAAGGTGTGCCTAAAATTTCAAATAATTATGACATTATTCAAGTATACTTTCAGCTTCTGAGGTAAAATTAATCGGTCCAAAACATAAAAATTTAAAGTTGTCAAAAAAATTATTTTTCACTTATAACTATTAATTAAGATTATTTCTATTAGATCTAGGAAAATGGAATAATTTTTGGAGATTTGTGGAACATTTTTGTACCGATCATAATTTTGGTTAACCTTTTTATAGTCAAAGTAAATCTTTCATTGCCTAGTTTGAGAGCCTATCCAATCTCAATTTCACCTCAAATTATACCACTTGACTCCATTTTATACATATTTTCTCATTTAAGGGTTAAGCCAAACTTCTCTTCAGGTCACCCATCCTTGAACTTTCCTATCTTGAGCATGTTTAACACTTATGCATTTTTAAATTTTTATGTACTATTCTACTGTAATTACCCCAAAAACTATCATAGGGTTACTGTTTATGCTTTCTAATATACCATGCATGTCCGATGAAAATTTTGGGACGTTACATTTTTCATCAAATGAATAAAGAGCCTTTCTATGAAGAATGGGAAAGATTCAAAAGGTTGTTAAGAAGCTACCCACATTGCAAAAAATCTGTTTAATAAGCTAATGACCATTTTTTATTCAGGAGTTAAAACACATATAAGATCACTGTTGGATGCTGTCTCTAGTGGGTCTTTAAAGAATAAGTTACCGAAAGAAGCCTTTCACTTGTTAGTTGATATGGCAATGAATGATTCATAATGGGCAAACCTAAGAGAAGTTTTGAAAGGTAGGGTGTACACAATGTTGATGAAGTTGCAATGCTGAAGCTATAATTAAAGCTTATAAGGAATGAATTGAGTAAATTAAAAGTGCAAAATATAGCTTTTGTCTCTCAAGACTATGGATGATACAAGAGTAGACCATGTGGTCAAGATGGTGGAGTTGTAGGAGAGGTGAATGTAGTAGGAGATTATAGAAGAAATGATCCTTACAGTAATACCTATAATACGGGGTAAAGGAACCACTCAAATTTTTTTTGGAGAGAGGGAAATCAAATGGCTTCATCTTCTCAACCCCAAACAAGACCTCCCTTCAACAAAAAAGTGAACTATAACTACAACCAATCTTATCACCCATAAGTGATCACTCATTACCAAACCCTATATCCACTACACCAACATCAAAACCAAAGTTTAAATTAAAATCAAGCATATCATCCATTGGATTTCATCCATAACCATATGTGCAAGAAAAGAAACCAAACTTAGAAGACATGTTTGCTATCTTCATGAATAGCTAGTAACTATTTATGTCTAGTTAAGAGACATAGTGAAAGTCACAAGAGTAATAAAATCATAATCAAGATGCTTCTCTGAGGAACCTGGAGACACAACTAGGCCAACTTTTCGTTTCAATATCCAATGGACAATTAGGCACTTTCTCTTCCAATATGAACAAAAATCCAAAGGAGGAACCGAAAGCGATCACACTATGGAGTGGAAAGGAGGTAACAAAAGAGGTTAAGAAAAGTAAGTTATTCTCACCATTGTCTTAAATTGTGAAGGAACCAACAATGGAGGTATGTGACTCTAACTCTAAGAACGTAGTAGAGATTTTGATAACTTCGATTTTAGTGTTTATTTTTAGTATATTCTCTTCTATTTTTTTGCTTCGTTTTGCATGTTTCATGTATTTTTAGTGTTAAAGTTTTCTTTTTATGTCATTTAGGTCTATTTTGATATTTGTGATGCTATTGAGTGGTTAATTGTACTATTTTGATTTTTATACAGAGAAAAAGGTCAGCACTCGGCTGAGACTATTGGTATCATCCATGTGCCAAGTAGATCCTCACAATGCACCACTTCACCAAAGAACTCGGTTGAGAACAAAGTGTCTCAGTCATGTCCAATGCAGCCTTCGATGATTATTTAATCCACAATGGTGCACTCAACTGAGACCAAAGTATCTAAACCATATCTTGTGCAACAGCAATATTTATCCATTTATCACTTGGCTAAGAACAAAGTGTCTCAGTCGTGTCCCTCTGGAAACCTGTATAAAAGCTGCAATTTTATCTATTTTAAAGGAGATCTTTTTAGGACTTTATGTTGTAGGTGTTCTCTAAAGTAGTCTAGCTCATAGTTCTTCATATTTGAAGGGTTTTCATACATAGTTCTATAGATTTACTTGTAAAAATCACTCTTTTAGTGTGGTTTTACTTCAAAAAAAACAAAAATACTTAGTTTTTAGCTTAGCTTACACTTCAAGTTATAGTTTTCACTCAAGTTCCAACTTGGAGAAGGAGAAAGAAAGCTTCATCAACTTCAAATTTCAACTCCAATTGGGTTTTATAATTTTTTATTTTATTTTACTTGTTATTTACATTACGATTAGTGTGTAGTTTTTTTGTTATATAGGGATCTTTGAATCCCATAATCATATAAGTATTATGAACTTATTTTCTTAATATATGTTTGGTTGTTTCTTTTCACTTGTGCTTAGCTTGATGTGAATGTTTTTCAAGTATTTATGGCATTAATGTTATTCACATTGATGAATGGATGCTTATTGTATGTTCATTTCATGAATGTTCAATTTTACCTCATATAAGCTATAAATTTGTTGGCATTTTCGAAATGGGAGCTATTAGATCTAAGGTTAGTGTGCATTAATATCTGAAAAAGGACAAAAATGAATAGGTGTTAGGTTAGTAAGCTCTAAAATGGGATATGAATTCACATATAGATCTTAGGCTCTGGAATGGGATATTAATTCACATCTAGATCTTGGGACCCGTGCTTATGCTAGCTATTGGGTGAGCTTCGAAATAGGATATCGAGTAGATAAAATAGTAGACTCAAAAATGGGATAATAAGGGTTTGGATGGGTTGCCACATCCAATACATGTGAACATTATGTTGAAAATAAATCTTGCATAGGAATGGGAGGATTAGATTTCCCGAACAACATTTGAAGTCATTTCTAGCTTCATCAATAGCATAATTTCTGCTTTTAGTGTTTTGGTAGTTTATACTTTACATTGCTTTAATTTTATAGTTAATTAATTTTAATTTTGAATGCTATATAATCTTTAACAAACTGGGTAATTCTTTAAGTACATTTCTCCAATCAATCAATTTTGCTTATGCCAATCAATTCCCTGGGGTTTGATATCCGTGGTCTTAAAAATCCTCACTATATTACTTGTCAATCTAGTGCACTCGCCAAGATCGTAACAAGTATTTGATACCGTTGTTAGGGAACTTTTGGCATGTTTAATTGAAAATTTTGATTGGTTGTCTTTATGTGCTTTTTTTATTTACTTTTATTTGATCATTCTTTTTAGGTGAATTTGGTGCATGAATAGATATCAACCTCATCATTTGGAACTATTTGATCCTGAAATCGAAAGGACCTTACATCAAAGGAGAACATAAGTTTAGGATGAAGACATGAACAATCAACCAATTTCAAAAGACCCTCTTATGGATGAGAAGGAGAAGGGCAACAACAACAACATGAAAGAAATCATGGTGGTCCAAAACCAAAGATTATCTATGACTATGCCACTCCAAAATGGAATGAGGAGCATAGAGCAGGGGTGTTTCCTCAATAACAATATTTCTAACTAAAATTGGCGATGATCACTATGGTTCAAAGAAACTAATTCTCAGGATCAGATATTAAGGACCCAATACAACATCTAGATTGTTAGTGTAAGTCCTAGCCCCAATACATTGTAATAAAATACTTTAGTTAATAAATGAGGCATTTGTTTTATCTACTGTATTCCTGTGCATATCAATTGATAGAACTATCCAAGAATATTTTTTCAGTTTAAGTTATCATGTGTGAGGCACATGGTTGTAAAACCTTGAAACAAATGAGACTTCATTCTAAATATCCCTAGTCAGTCATTGTTATGGGAATAACAAATGAATTAAGACTAGTATACTGTCTCTGATAAGTTGAGTTCTATCTTATGGATCATAAGGACGAGAGTGTCAATCAGAGATCATAGATATATGTTTAGAACATGGTATCTGGATTTGATCCACTCATAAGAACACTACATGGTACAAGTCATAAGTGTTTCTCATATGCAAGTTTTGTATCGAAGTTCTTAGACCTGAAATCTCTATGAAACTCTTTATGAATTACTGTGTACTTTGACATACACCTAACGTACTCGTAATAGAGTGACAAGTACGGGTATGATTGGGTATGCATTGATTCATGTTAGAGAGCATGAGAGAAGTGAAGGGATTACCCCTCTCATTAAGAGAGAAAATATCATCGGCCACTTGATCAGTGAACTAAGAAGTGTATGGCCATACCGAGATGAAATAATGAGTAATCATTATTTATCTGAGAGTTCAGTGTCACTAGAATATCAAGAAAGGAATTAATATATATAAGGATGACTAGTACCATGCCTTATATTAATTCTGATATTTATGGGTAAAGGACTATGCAAAATTGCATTAGGTCACTAAATGCCATATGCATTTTTATTTAATTTGGAATGCAATAATATCTTGCTAGAGAATATATATAGCCTTTGAATTAATTTATTAATTCATTGCCAACATTAAATGGACCTATAGGATCACATACAAAGCATTAGGCTTAAAATATTTAAATAAAGTATTAGGCATTAATTTGGGCTTTTAATTAAAGTCAAATTAATGTATGTAACGGGCATTATAAATGTTATTGGACCTTAGTCCATGAAAGAAAAAAAATTCAACCCACAAGGTTTAATTTCAACTAATTAATTATCTTGTATTAATTAAGTTAATTGAGTATTTAAGCCTAAAAGAATTTAAATTAAATTAAATCATTTAAATATAAGGTGAAGTGGCCGAAATTCCAAGATAAAAACCAAGGAATTTTAGCACATGCACATTACTTATATTAAGTGGTTTTATTTAATTAAATATTTTGTGTTTTATTTCAAATTTGAATTTCAAATTCAAAGGAGTTTAAATCAATATATATTACTTATTTTTAGGAAGTGATTAAGATTGAATTAATTATCTTGAGATAGTAAAATTCAGATCAAACACTTGCCAAAAGATAATGATATATATTAGTAAATAAATAAAACCCTAGGGTTACAAGTGTGTGGCGTGAAACCCTAGCTTTTAGGTTTTGGCATGAATTACATCTCTCTCTCACAAAATTTCTTTTGGCCGAAATACACAAGGGGAAGAATACTTTCTTACTTTCTTATGTTCTTGGGCATTAATAGAACCTAAAAGAAGTGCAAGATCAAGTCTTGTAGCTTTAAACCATTGCCATTACACAATACTTTAAAAGAGAGCTAGCAATCTCGATTTTAAGCCATCGGTGCAATTGTGTGTGTAAACATAGAGAGGAGTGGCATAAAAGGCTATTCCTTGGCATTGGTGGTGAAGGTCTAAGGCTAAGATATCCTCTTTGGTTATTGGTCATCATCAAAATCAAGTTTTAAAGGCATCTACATTCTATGCAGCTTGTAATTCAAATACAAGGTTTTTATTGGATGCTACCTCAAGAGGAATCTTCATGAATAAGATTTTGACAAAATCCTTTTTTCTTCTTAATGAAATGGCAATGAATAAGGCTTAATGGTTTCATTCAAGAGCACTAGCAAAGAGATCCAAAGTTTATTCTATGGATGAAGTGGCATTACTCAAGGCTAAATTAGAGCTAGTAAAGAAGGAGTTGAATGGGTTTAAGGTGCATAATGTGTCATTAATTAGCCAAGATGGAAATACTTTTAAGGGAAAAATTTTGGGTAGTGAGGCAAGGACAATAGAACCATACACCCAAGGGATGGGAGAAGTGAATGCCTTAAATGAATATATGAGGAATGATCTATTTAGCAGTCATTACAATCCTAAATGAAGGAATCACCCAAACTTCTTATGGAGAGAGGGAACCCAAACCTCAACCTCAAACACTAACCCAATAGCCCTATTTAACCCATATTCCCATAACTAAGCTAATCAAAATCATATTTACCATCAACAACACTAATCCATAGCATCAAACACTCATTATCAACCACCATGTCAACCCCCTCAAGTTCATCAAGCACCATATCTTCGACCTCTTAGATTGCTCCCGCTATAAGAAAAGAAACAAACCTTAAGGAATTGTTTGCTGGTTTAATGACAACTAAAAATCAATTCATGACCATCCATAATCAATTTATGATAAGCTAAGAGGCGAAGTGGAAAGCTCAAAAGCAATGGAATAGGAACCAAGATACGATAATGAGAAATTTGGAAACTCAAGTAGAATAAATTGCAAATAATATTTCAACAATGCCATTAGGTACATTTCCTTCAAATGTTGATTGAAACCCTTAGGCAAAAGCTAAAGCCATCTCATTAAGGAGTGGTAAACAAGTCCAATGAGCCAAATAATGTAATCAACCATCACCTTCTTCTAAAGAGGTGGAACCAGCGACGGAGGCATGTGACTCTAACCCTAAGATTGTGAATAAGGCTCCAAAGCAAAAATAGAATGCTAAGAACATCAGAAACTCTTATTTTCCTTTTGATACATCATATTTGCCATATCCCTCAATAGCTAGGAAAGAGAAAAATAATGAACAATTAGAGAAATTTTTGAACATGTTTATCAAACTGTACGTTAATTTGCCATTTGCTGAGGCTTTACCTCTTATTGCAAAATATGTCAAGTTCATAAAAAACCTTTGCTCTAACAAAAAGAAGCTAGAAGTGGTAGGTATAATCCAACTTTTTGAAAATTGTAGTGCAATAATTTCCAATATAGTTCCTACTAAGCTAGAAGATCCTTGTAGTTTCACATTACCTTGTGAGTTAGGAGGGAATTTTGTAAGTAATGCATTATGTGATTTAGAGGCAAGTTTAAATTTGATGCCATATTTGATATGCAGGAAATTGAAATTAGGAGATATCAAAGAGACAAGGATGACACTTCAACTAGTTGATCATTCAATCAAGCATTCTAAAGGAATAATAGAGGATTTACTAGTTAAAGTTGGCAACTTCATTTTTTTGATCAATTTCATGGTAATGGATATGGATAAAGATAAAAAGGTCCCATTGATTGTGGGGAGCACTTACAGATGTGTATGGACAAATTGTAACTCTAAGATTTAATGATGAAGAGATGGTATTTGATATAAACAAAGTGATGAAGCACCCATCGTGTGAATTTGAAGAGTTGTTATACTTTATAGATGCAATAGAGGATTATAGAGAAGAAGTGTAAGAGAAAAATTTTCTTGATAACCAATTAAGAAAGTGTTTGGTGAATAAGATTGAAGAAAAAGACTTGACTCAGGTTGAGAAAGAACCTATGAAAGAGCTGCAGAAAGATCATGAGGAGGGAAATTCTGATAAAGAAGGGATTGAAATGAAAGAGGAAAACTTAAAAACTTAACTCAAACCCCTTCCCCCTCATTTAAAATATGTGTTTTTTGAAAATGGAACCAAACCAGTAATTATATCTTCTATTTTGACAGGAATTGAAGAGGAAATGTTGATAGAGATATTGAAAAGACATAAGAAAGCAATTAAATAGGATATTTTCAAAGCTAAAAGGGATCAATTTGAGCTATTGCACCTACTGAATCCTAATGTAGTGCAACCCAGTGGTGCAACCTCTGCGTAGACTAAGCTTGGCAATGCAAGAGGTAGTAAAGAAGGAATTTTTAAAGTTGCTTGATGCAGGTATAATCTTTCTTATCTCTAATAGTAGTTAGATAAGTTCGGTTCAGTGTGTGCCAAAGAAAGGATGAATGATAGTGATTAGAAATGAACTTGATGAGCTCATTCCTACTCGTACAGTGATGGGTTGGAGAGTATTTATTAACTATAGAAGGCTCAATAGTGTAACTAGGAAGGATCACTTCCCCTTTCCATTTATATATCAAATGTTTGAAATGTTAGCAGGAAATATGTTTTATTGTATTTAGACAGGAATTTGGGATATCTTCAAATCCCCATAGCCTCTAAAGATCATAAGAAAATGACTTTCACCCTCCCTGCAATACCTTTGCTTATAAGACAATGCTCTTTGGATTGTACAATACACTAGCTACATTTCAGCAGTGCATGATGGTTGTCTTCTATGATTTCCTAGAGAAATTTATGGAAGAGTCATTGATGACTTCACCATATGTGGGAAAGACTTTGACAGTTGTCTTAAGAATCTTAACTTAGTGCTTGAAAGGTGTGAGAAGACTAATCTAGTGTTGAATTACGAAAATGCAATTTTATGGTAAGGAAAGGCACTATGTTAGGCTATAAAATTTCAAAAAAAAGGGATAGAAGTCGATAGAGCCAAAGTTAAAGTGATTAAGAAACTTCCACCCCCAACAATTGTCAAGGGAATTTGGAGTTTTTTAGGGCATTCAGATTTTTACCATAGATTCATCAAATATTTTTTCAAGATTGCCAAACCTTTATCAAATTTGTTGATTAAAGATGCTCCTTTTGTTTATACAAATAAATACTCACATGTATTTGATACTTTGAAAGAAAGGCTTCTTTCAATTTCAGTAATTATATCTTCAGATTGGAATTTTCTCTTTAAACTAATATGTGATGTATGTGATTTTATAGTAGGATCGATATTAGGACAAAAAAGAGAAAAAATGTTTTTTGTAATTTATTATGCCAGCCATACCTTGACAAGAGTTCATACCTATTACACCATAACTGCATAGGAGCTTCTTACAATTGTCTTTGCATTTGAGAAATTCAGGACTTACTTGCTTAGTGCAAAAATTTTAATGTGGTTCGATCATATGGTATTGAGACATCTATTTGCCAAGAAGGAGTTATAGCCAAGATTGATTAGATGGGTACTTCATTTGCAAGAATTTGACCTGGAAATGAATGACTAGAAAGGGGTTGAAAACTTTATGGTGGATCATTTATCTTAACTTGAGCATGAATATATTGAGAAAAGGGAGATTTTAGATTTATTTCTTGATGAGCATATTTGTGCTTTATTTTCTTGTGAAATGTTTGTGCCTTAGTATGCTAATTTAGCCAATTATCTTGCAGAAGGTTACATGCCAAAGAACTATACTTTGCAACAAAGAAAAAAGATAAGGTTGATTCAAAGCATTACATGTGGGATTACCCTTATCTCTTCGAATTATATGCTAATCAAATGTTAAGGAGGTGTATTCCTAAGGAAGAGCAAGAAGACATCATCAAAGCATGTCATAGTGGATAAGTCGGTGGATAGCATAGGCTAAATTAAGCGGTGTCAAGAATTCTTTCTTTTGAATTTTATTGGTTTACTCTATTTAATGATGTGAAAATTATCATTCAATCATGTGATAGATTTCAAAGTGTAGGAAATGTATCTAGGAGATATAAATTACCATTGACCAATGTGATAGAGGTAGAGTTATTTGACTTGTAAGGCATAAAATTCATGGGATCTTTTCTAGTGTCCTTCGGTTTGAGTATATCTTAGTGACCGTAGTTTACTTGATTAACTGGGTAGAAACTGTAGCCACTAGGACTTGTGATGCCAAACTAGCACTTGAATTCTTGGGAAAGAATATATTTACCCGATATAGGAGCACCTAGACCTATAATCAGTGATGGTGGCAAACACTTTATCAACCATCAATTTAGAACTTTGTTAAAGAAGTTTAGAGTTAGGCACAAGGTCACTGCCCCATACCATGCCCAAGCAAATGGTCAAGTAGAAGTGTCAAATCGGGAATTCAAATCCATTCTTGAGAAAATGGTCAGTTCATCTTAAAAATAAGTGTACTTTAAGCTTGATGAAGCACTGTAGGTGTATAGGATATCCTTTAAGACACCTATAAGGATGTCCCCTTGTAGGTTAGTTTTTGGCAAGTCTTATCACTTACTAATCAAATTAGAGCATAAGACATATTAGGCCATAAAACTTTTGAATTTTAACCTTGAAAGTACAAAAAAATGTACGACTTTACAATTAGATGAGCTGGAGAAATTGAGATTTTAGGCATACGATAATGCTAGAAGATATAAGGAAAAGATGAAGAAATATAATGACAACAAGCTGGTATTGAAGAAATTTGTCCCATGAATGAAGGTGTTGATCTACGATAGTCATCTTAGGTTATTTCTATGAAAATTAAAAACCATATGTAAGGGACCGTATGAAGTTGTGGTGGTCACTAGCTACGGAGCAATCACTATTAAACATCTGAAAGATGGTTGCAAATTCAAAGTCAATAGCCATCGCTTGAAACATTACTTCAATTCTAGGTGTGAGATTGCACTAGTGGTTATCACCTTGGAAGATGTTCCATGAGACCTACAAAAGTCAAGCTTGAGACTTGTTAAACCCATAACTTTTTCTAAGCTTTCAACTCAATTTTTCTTTTTAAGTTGTCTTTTAATTTTTGATTGATGCTTGTTTTGTGTTTTTACTTTTAGTATAAAAATGATATTAGTTTGTGCTTGTCAGAGTCAATATACATACATATATATATATATATATATATATATATATCATATGCTTGAAGGAGGAAGAAAACTTGTTTGAAAATGCAAGAATTTTGTTGGACTCGGCTGAGACAAAATGGTCCCAATCATATCCCCCTTAACAAATGAGTTATAGAATAGAACACTCGATTGACACCATTTTATTCCTGTTGTGTGCAACATTGGCATCCGGATACAGAATACTTCACTTAGCTGAGACCAATGGTCCCAACCGTATCCAATCAAGCAGGAAATTTCAAAGTGTTGGTCACTCAGCTAAGACCAAAGGTATCAGCCATGTGCTTTGTGAACATTAAGTCTAGTAGGGGTCACTCCATTGAAGAACAAATGGTCTCAGCCAAGTGTAATTAGGATTTTTTAGAACTTATTGGTCGACTCAGTCAAGACCATTTGGTCTCTGTCTTGTCCTTTATTTTTTTCAAAACTATGCATTGAACTTTTGTGTCTTACTCAATCGAGATCGTTTGGTCTCAGCCATGTCCCTTGGGCATCTTATCATGTCCCCCTATAAATACCCCCCCTAATAGTCACATCCCTTCATCATTTTTCTATTTCCTTATTTCTCTCTTCAATAATCAATTTCTACACTTTTACATCAAGCACAAGTAAGTTCTTTCTTCCTTTATTTACATTTTGTGTTTAATTTTTGTTTTACCTTGAATTTTATGTGTAATTTCTTCTATATTTATCTAGTTTTTTTATGGAAAGTCTTAACTGACCTTGCATCTATTTTTCATGTTAGGGTTTTTCTGTGTGCAATTTATGTTTTCATTTTTGTACCATTGCTTTTTTAATGTTGAAATTAAGGCTTGTTTATGGTTTTATGCACATTATATTTGAGTTTCATATCTACATCTTATGCTAATTGCATTTTAATTTCTATGTTAACATATACATGCCTAATGCTTGATAAAATTCCTAAAAAAGTAAGATTTAGATTGTGTTTGGTTATTTTGTTTGCATGTGCATAATTTCCTTTCAAAACATGCTTAAGAAAAGTGCAAGTGCTTATTTGTTTGAAAAAGCTAGAAATGATACTTTAGATGTTGTTAAGTTTATGTTTTATGAATTGTGATAAGCAATTTTGTTCATTTTCTTTTGTTCTTTTATCATGTTTATTTATGATAGTTGTTAACCTCGTGCATGATTTTTATATCTTATAAGTTTTGCTTTGTTTACTTGTCAATTTTTATTGTTTAAGGCATTGTAGTAATCCTATGTTATGCATTCTGGCTCATGCATACTTACATATATATAGGTTTGGTATTCAAATGATTTATTTTACTTTGTGTTTCTTTTTAGTGCTTTTATACCTTATGTTGGGTCATTTGTTTTTGCAAGTGCCACCTAAATGCACTCAGACTGAAGTTAGTTCATGTTCTACTCTATAACATTTTGCAGAACCAAAGGTGCCAGCTTAGGTTCCAAATGAATTTAAGGATGATTGGGCCTTATTCAATAAGCAAGAGTACCTAACCACTCCTTAAATAGATATGGTATTGATGGAGGACCTTGGATTAAAAAATGAGCTAGATAGGTTGATAGATCGAGTGGGCTAAAGAGTGTTTATTAAGCAAAAGGAAAAGGCCTATCCTTATCTTGTCTGAGATTTTTTGGCCAAGTAAAATTTGGAATTGGCAAGGATAGCTACATTGATGAAGGCAATGTGAGATTTTTGCTCAACAACATTCCTTACCAAATGTCATTTAATTCTTTCTTTGAAGTGTTGGGATTTGATCGGCATGCTGCAAAGGGACTTGAAAATATGAACAAGCAAGAGGTTTGGATGGGCATCTATGATCCAGAGGACCCCAACAATTTCAATGCTAGCAACACCAAGGCTCACCATTTGGGAAATCACCTATTGAGGATCATGCACCGCGATATGGCCTTGGTATTCTTCATCCACTATGGAGGGCTTGGTATCATAAATGCCAATGAAGGTACAATTCTATATGTTATGGTTCATGGAATTCATTTGAATGGCACTCTTTTATTGCTCAAAAGATCACTAACTTGTACACCTATAAAAAATAGGACTCTAAATTAGCCTTAGGAGGCTTTGTCACCGTATTGGCTGATATCACAACCACACCAATCCAAGCAAAGCAATAGGCGATCCAATCATGATTGACAATAAGATGCTAAAGAACATGTTTGTTCTTATTGATGACCCGTGCTTTCCAGGGTAAGAGCAATCTATGGTATCCAATCGAGAGTTATATAAAGAAGCTATGCATAAGGAAACCATAGAGTTGGAGAGAGCAAGAGCATGCACTATCACCTTATCTATTGAATAGTACACTATGATCAACAACTGATTTGACAAGATCACTGAGAGGATGGATTTTGATTTTACTTCTATCACACAAAGAATGGACAAGATAATTATTGCTATTGGGATGTTATAATCTTGATTTGATAGCCAATTTCCTCCTCCACCTCCACCACCTGCATAAGAGCCATGGGCATGCTTTCAAGGATTTTTCCTTAACCCACCATTCTTATTACTTTTTATCTTGTATTTTGCTGAGGACAACAAAATTTTAAGTGGTGGGTGAGGTTTTCAGGGTTAAGAACATTTACTTTAGTTTTCTTTTGTTAAACTATGGATTTTTTTATTTTGGATTGTTGGATGTTATTTCTTTTCTTTACTTTTTCTAACTTTCACCACAGTAGTTTTATGTTTATTTTTATGTTACTGTAGCTTGTTAATATACTTAGGCACTTCTTTAAGGTAATGGTTTTTATGTTTATCTTTACATATTTTCTACCTTGTGTGTTTAATTTTAGTTAGTTGATTACGTTTTTTTTACTTTAGTTATCTTTTTTATTATTATTTAGTTGTGATTATTTTTGTTATTTAGTTTCTTGTATTTTATTTCATCTTAAGTTTTTCTTTAATTATCATTTTATTTTCTAAGTATTGTGTTTATTCTTCAGTTGTTATCAAAAACCTTTGCATAATTGCTTAGTTTGCCATTAGTTGTTCCTGCTATGGAAAATCCAAACTTAGGCTTAGAAAAACTTTTTAAGGGGAAGCTTAACTATTAAAGAGTAATTCGTCATTGAATTTTTACCTTTTCTGTTTAGGATCAATTAAATTAATACTAGTTGGTCTTCTAAAATTTTTACACTTTAGGCCTATTTTAGTAAAAACAATTTGAAAAAACCAGTGCATAAAGGTGATCACGTAGGAATTCTGCAGTGTTAGAACCTTCCTCATCACCCTTTAAGGCATTAAAAATAATTCGAATTCAGAACTTGAAGTGATTTAGGTAAATTTTCTTGTTAAGCCTCTAAAAGACCTTAGACCTACCCGGTGTTAATTTATTCTCCCTTGCATAGCCCCATTGAACATATTGTAGTATGCTAAATGTGTATAAATTTTAAATTGTTATTGCTAGCCACATAAGTGCCCTAGCTTTAAGAGCCTTTTTTCGACCCTTTTGGAACTGGCCATTTTTTAAATGAGTGGGAGAAAAATTTTTGGGACTTCAAAATAGGTGAATTAAGATAAGGTTATTTTGTCAATAAGAGTCTTAGATTGGGATTAATTGGTGAATGCAAAGCTTATTTCCAGAGCATAATTTTGTAATGGTCCTTTTTAGAAAGCCTATGTGTTTCTTTTCAAAAAAAAAAGAAAAAAAGTATAAGTTTAATCATAGCTTGAAATAAGTATGGGATGGCTTACTGAATTAGAGAAGGAGATTTTAGAGTTTGAAATTGAGCTAGCAACATAATCCTTCTCTTGAAAAAACAAACTCTTAAAAAACCATGATTCATTATGGGTTGTCTAGCATACAGAGTATATTTGGAATCAAGAAAAGGGTAGAATACGAGCTAAAATTTGTTTTAGAGTGCTTTTAGGATAAAATGAGTTATGGAATGGTCGTTTTACTTTGCATATCCTATACATTGTTTTAGCCATACCCCAAGCTCATTTTAACCTATTGAAGTCCTAATGATCTTATTCTATGTAAATTGTTTACGAAGATGAACTTCAGATTTTGATGCTAAAGAAGAGGCCTATGGCATCTCTTAAGCTTTTAAAGCGAAATCGTGTGTGCAAGTATTTTACATGTGAATTACTTTTCGGTTGTCAAATTACGCTGGAGTTTTATAACTTAAAAATTTTCATTAGGCCTTGCACACATATTAGGAGACTAGTTAGTATGATTTAAGTTGAATTCTCTTCGATTTGGGTAAACAGTTAGTGGCTTCTGCTGTAGTGTTGTTGAACTTCTTTGAACTTGTAATTTCTTTTTGTTAGTTTGGATCTACGGGAATTTGGTTGTTTAATTTCTCGAGGGCGAGAAAAGACTAAGTGTGGGGTAGTTGATAACTTCGATTTTAGTGTTTATTTTTGGTACATTCTCTTCTATTTTTGTGTCTCATTCTATGTCTTCCATGTGTTTGTAGTGTTAAAGTTTTCTTTTTATGTCATTTAGGTCTATTTTAATATTCATGAAGTTATTGAATGGTTAATGGTGCTATTTTGATTTTAATGCATAGAAAAAGGCCAGCACTTGGCCAAGACCATTAGTATCAGCCATGTGCCAAGCAGATCCTTAGAATGTACCATTTCACCAAAGGACTCAACTGAGATCAAAGTGTTTCAGCTGTGTTCAATGTAGCCTTTGATGATGATTTGATCTAGAATGGTACACTCAATTGATACCAAAGTGTCTTAGCCATATCTTGGGCAACAATATTGTTTTATCCATTTATCACTTAGCTAAGAACAAAGTGTCTCAACCATGTCCCTTGGAAACCTGTATAAAGCTATAGTTTTATCTTTTTAAAGGAGATCTTTTTAGGGTTTTATGTTGTAGGTGTTCTCTAAGGTAGATTAGCTCATAGTTCTTCATAATTAAAGTTTTCATACACAGTTCCATAGATTTACTTGTAAATATCACTATTTCAGTGTAGTTTTACTTTAAGAACATAAAAATACTTAGTTTTTAGCTTAGCTTACACTTCAAGTTATAGTTTTCACTCAAGTTTTGGCTTGGGGAAGGAGAGAGGA
This sequence comes from Excoecaria agallocha, assembly GCA_037975025.1. Classification (NCBI taxonomy): domain Eukaryota; kingdom Viridiplantae; phylum Streptophyta; class Magnoliopsida; order Malpighiales; family Euphorbiaceae; genus Excoecaria; species Excoecaria agallocha. The sequence goes on along the minus strand of CM075806.1, from coordinate 43,785,579 downwards.
AGCTTCATCAACTTTAAATCTATAACTCCAAATGGGTTTTATAGTTTTGTCTTTTATTTTACTTGTTATTTACATTATGATTAGTGAGTAGTTATTTTGTTGTTTGGGGATCTTTGAATTATATAAAATTATTTTCTTAATATATGTTTGGATGTTTCTTTTCTCTTGTGCTTAGCTTAATGTGAATGTTTTACAAGTATTTATGGCATTAATGTTATTCAAGTTCATTAATGGATGCTTATTGTATGTTCATATCATAAATGTTCAATTTAACCTCATATAAGCTATAGTTTTAATGGTGTTTCCGGAATGGGAGCTACTAGATATAGGGTTAATCTGTGGTAATATCTAAAAAATGGAGGAAAATGAATAAGTGTTGGGTTAGTAAACTTCAAAATGGGATATTAATTCACACCTAGGTCTTGGGACCCATGCTTATGCTTGCTATTGGGTAAGCTCTGGGATGGGATACCGAGTAGTTAGAATGGTAGGCTCTAAAATGGGATACTAAGGGTTTAGATGGTCTGACCACATCCAAGATATGTGAACATTATGTTGAAAATGAATTTTGCATGGGAAGGGGATGATTAGATTTATCAAAAAATGTTTAAAGTCACTGCTAGTTTCATCAATAGCATAATTTCTGCTTTTAGTGTTTTGGTAGTTTATACTTTACATTGCTTTAATTTTATAGTTAATTAATTAATTTCAATTTTGTATGCTATATAATCATCAACAAATTAGGTAATTCTTTAAGCACATTTCTCTAATTAATCAATTTTGCTTGTGCCAATCAATTCCCTAGGGTTTGATATTCGTTGTCTTAAAAATCCCCACTATATTACTTGTCGATCTAGTGCACTTGGTAGGAGATAAGGGTAAGACAATCATTAATCTTAGCTTACCATTTTATGCATCATATTTGCCATTTGCTGAGGCTTTACTTCACTTGCCAAAATATGTAAAATTTATGAAAGCTCTTTGCTCAAATAAAAAGAAACTTGAAAGTGTTAGGCACTATCCAACTTTCAAAAAATTGTAGTGCTATTCTCACCAATAAAATTCTTGTTAAATTAGAAGACCTTAGTAGTTTTTCTTTACCTTATGAGTCGGGAGGGAATTTTATAGGTAATGCACTATGTGATTTGGGATCCAACATAAATTTGATGCCATATACTATATGGAAAAAGTTAAATCTAGGGGATATCATGGAGACAAGGATGACACTTTAACTAGCGGATCATTTAATCAAGCACCCAAAAGGGATCATCAAAGACTTGCTAGTTAAAGTGGGCAACTTGATCTTTCCAGTTGACTTTATAGTATGGACATAGATGACAATAAGAAAGTTCCATTTATCCTTGGAAAGCATTTTTTTAAATATAGTAAGAGCACTTATAGATGTGCATAGGCAAACAATGACTCTAAGATTCAATAATGCAAAGATGGTGTTTGATGTTAACAAAGTAATGAAGCACCCGCATGTGAATTTAAGGAGTCACTATGTTTAGTGGATGCAATTGAGGACTATAAGGAAGAAATGCAAGATAAAATCTTACTAGATGACCTACTAAGGAATTATCTAGTGAATGAGATTAAGGATAAGGACTTAACCAAGGTGGAGAAAGAAGTTATAAGAGAGCTGGAGAAGGAGTGTAAATAGGAGGAATCAAATGAAGAAATGTCGATAGAGAAGGAGTGTAAACCAGTTGTGCAACCTTGATAGAGATTGAACCCGACAATATCAGAGGTAGTCAAGAAAAAGGTCCTAAAATTGTTAAACATAGGTATAATCTTTTCTATCTCTGATAGCAATTGGATAAGTCATATTCAATGTGTGACCAAAAAGGGAGGGATGATAGTGCTTAAGAATGAACATAACAAAGATGACAATGATTAAGAATGAACATAATGAACTCTTTCAAACTTAGACGGTTATGGGTTGGAGAGTACGTATAGATTATTGGAGACTCAATAGTGCAACTAGGAAAGATCACTTCTCCTTATAATTCATTGATCAAATGTTAGAGAGACTAGCAGTGAATAAGTTTTATTGCTTTTTAGATAGGCATTTGGGATATTTACAAACCCCCATAGCAAGAGAAAATAACTTTTACCTACCCTTACGACACTTTTACCTATAGGAGAATGCTCTTTGGATTATGCAATGCATTGGCTATGTTTCAATGGTGTGTAATGGAAATATTCTATGACTTCATAGATAAATTAAAGGAGGTATTTATGGATGACTTCATCATATATGGGAGAGATTTTAAGAGCTATCTTAAGCATCTCGATTTATTCCTAGAAAGGTGTGATAAAACTAATCAAGTATTTAATTTGGAGAAATGTCACCTTATGGTGAAGGAAGGCATTATGTTAGGGCATAAAATTTTAGAAAAAGGGATTGAAGTAGATAGAGCCAAGGTATAAGTAATTGAAAAACTTTCATCCCCAACTAATGTTAAGGGAGCTAGGAGCTTTTTAGGGTATACAAGTTTCTACCATAAATTTATTAAAGACTTCTTTAAGATTGCTAAACCATTGTCAAATTTGTTAATAAAAGATGCTCCTTTTGATTTTACCAATGAGTGTTTACTGGTATTTGACATATTGAAATTGAGGCTTAATTTAGCTCTGGTGCTTATCTCTCTGAATTAGAATCTCTCATTTGAACTAATGTGTAATGCAATTTTATAGTAGGAGTAATGTTATGATAAAGGAAAGAAAAAGTTTTCTATGCAAGCCACACCTTGATAAAAGTCCTAGTTAATTACACCATAACCAGAATTGAGCTTCTTACCATAGTCTTCGCATTTGAAAAGTTCAGGCCTTATTTACTTGGTAATAAAATTATGGTGTGGTCCAATCATATGGCATTGAGACACCTCTTTGCCAAAAAGAAGTGCAAGCTAAGGTTGATTAGATGGGTGCTCCTTTGACAAGAATTTTGATTTGGAGATAAAGGATAAAAAAGGGGCGAAAAACTTCATGATGGATCATTGGTCTCGACTTGAACATGAGCATAAGTTTATCGAGAAAAATGAGATACTAAACTTGTTTCCCAATGAACACATGTGTGTTTTATTTGTTTGTGAGGTTGTTATTCCTTGGTTTAGTGATTTAGCAAATTATCTTGCAGGTGGTTATATGCCAAAGGAATATACAAGGTAACAAAAGAAAAAATTGAAGGTTGATGTAAAGCATTACTTGTGGGATGACCCCTATCTTTTCAAATTATATTTTTATCAAGTGTGGAGAAGGTGCATTCCTAAATAGGAGCAAGGAGAAATTTTTAAAGCTTGCCATGAAGGAGAAGATAGAGGATATCATGGTGCCAATCAAACAGTCTCAAAGATTCTACAATCAAGTTTCTAATGGCCAACCTTATTTGAGAATATTGAATGTTTTGTGCTAAGTTGTGATAAATTCCAAAGAGTATGGAATATTTTTAAAAGAGATGAAATGCCTTTGGAAAATATCATAGAAGTTGAATTATTTAATGTGTTGGGCATAGATTTGATAGGGCCATTCTTGGTTTCTTTTATGTTTGAATATATTTTAGTAGATGTTGAGTATGTGAGCAAATGGGTAGAGACCATAGCTATTAGAAGTTGTGATTCAAAGGTCTTTCTGGAATTTTTATGTAGAAATATTTTCATTAGATTTAGAACACCAAGAACCATAATTAGTGATAATAGAAAACATTTCGTGAACCATAAATTTAAAGTATTGCTGAGAAAGTTTGGTGTTAAACAAAAGATCACAACATCTTATCATCCTCGAGCCAATGGGCTAGTAAAAGTCTCCAATAGGAAGTTGAATGCCATTTTAGAGAAAATAGTTAATAGGTCTAGGAAGGACTGGTCATTATGATTATATGAGGCACTATGGGCTTATAAGACTGCTTTAAAACCCTAATTGGAATATCTCCATTTAGTCTTGTATATGGAAAATTATGTCATTTACCTATGAAACTAGAGCATAAGGCTTTTGGGCAACTAATTTTTTAAATTTTGATCTAAAAAGTTCTGGAGAAAAATTTCTTTTGTAGGTAAATGAACTGGATGAGTTTTGTTTGTGGGCATATAACAATGTGAAAGGTTACAAGGATAAGATGAAAAAATGGCATAATTAAAAGCTAATGAGAAAGGAGTTCATACCTGGAATGAAGGTGCTACTTTATAATAGTCGGTTAAAGCTATTTCCCAAAAAGCTAAGGTCAATGTGAAATGGGTCTTTTGAAGTAGTAGAGGTAGATAAATTTAGAGTGGTGATATTAAAGTACCTGAGATATGAAAAAGAGTTCAAAGTCAATGGACATCAGTTGAAGCTATATTTTGAATCAAAATTTGAAGACACTTCAGTGATCATCACCTTATCGAAGCCCTAAAAAAACATAAAAGTCTAACCACGGATTTGGTAAATGCAAAACCAACACTTACCTTTACTTTTATTAGCATTCCTTTTCTTTTAGGTTGTTATTTGTGTTGGATTGTGGTTTAAAAATTTTGGTTCATAGGTTGTTATTTTGAAAATTTTCTTGTTGAGGTAGTTTTAAAGTTAATGTGTGTGGCCTAAGTGTTTTGCAAAGTAAAAAGTTTTTGAAAATTGTTAGGGGTTATAGTGGTTATGTTTTCATTATCACCGTGACATATGGGATTGTTACATTTTAGACTTAATTTTATTAACTCATGGTAGCCAAGATTCACTATTAATCATGGCAATTGATTTTTCTTAGTCTAGTAAGGAAACCAATTTTATCTCACAATCATTACCTTTTGGTAGTAACCATGAACCCCTTAAAATGCTATTTTAAAAATTAGATTTTTAGGCATATCGATTCATTTCACAATTTTCCTTCATTTTTCTTCCAATTTCTTTGCTTTCTCTTTCACTTTAGTTGCGATTTACTTTAAGGACTACAACAAGTACAGATCTTCTTATTTTTCTTATTTATTTTCTTTAATTTTTGTTTCTCTTTTACACTTGTTAGATTTTATTCTTGAAATTTTCTTTTTGTTCTCTTGAAAATTTTCTTCTTCTCTGTTTTTCATTTTATTTTCAAGTTCTTCTCACTTAAACCCTACTCATTTTTGCTGTGACTTCAACAAGTAAGTAATCATCTTTTTTTTAATTTTATTTTGTTAACTGTCTATGTTTTGTTTCATTTTTGTTCATTATTTCTCTTTTGATTCCTGGTTTTCTTTTTTGTGTTCTTCTTTTCCATATTTTTTTATCCCCTTTTTATATTTTTTATGATTATTGTTGATGTTTTGGTGCATGTTTGGGTATCTTAATTAGATTAATTCTTGTTTTTATTTTCAATTTTTCAACTTAGCATATTTTCTTTGTATTTTTCATTTTCTTTTTCTACTTCTCTTTCCTAAAAATGCTTCACTTCAATGTTCTTCTCTTTTTCAATTTCTTCTTTGCACAAAGCCTGAGATTTTTCATTGTACTTTTTAGCCTCACAAGTATTTTCATTACACGTAGTGTTAAATTGATTACCAAAATGAACTTTTTGCTTTGGATGAACATAAATGCATGAAAAATTAGGGGGTTAGGGTTTATGAAAATTTCAATTTTGGGCATCACTTTAATATTGTTACCAGTGCACTTTGATGAGAATTTTAATACTATAGGTTTCATTTTTCTTGCTATTGGCTTACTTTCGAATTACAAGTTCCAATTTGTTAGTTATGTCACTTTTCATTAGGAATGAATAATCCCTACCTACTGTGTGAAAAAATGCATTAATGAATTATTTTCTCAGAATTTTGGTATTTATTTTTGCATTAACTTGCAAAACCTAGACTTTGATAGTAATTTATGAACCCTATGCTTCACTTTTATGCCAATTATCTGGCATTACAAGCAAAACATGATGATTTTACTGCTAGTTTTTAAATTCACATATCTTACACATATATGTTAAGACTTTAATGAATATTTGGATGCTGCCAACACCCAATCTGTGGATGGAGTATGTTTAAACCTTATGATTATAGTTGTTATTTGCTTTCTATTTTTGTGATTTTGTTAACTGATAGTGGTTGTTGTAAAGGGATAGGTAGGATTTTGAGAAATTGGCTTATTTTCTTGATTTTGAATGTGGAATTATGGGCTTGACATTGAGAGAGGACTCATTTTTGCCTCTATTTCTTTATTTGTCCATGTTTGCAAATTTTTGTTTTAATTGGCCAAATGTTCATTGGTTAGCATGTTTAGAAATTCATTATTTTGCATGTCATCTTTTTTTTTAGGGGTACACTATTTTGCTAATGTTTGACATATCAATTGATGTGTATAACTTATGTGTAAATGCTGATGAGTGCTTGGCTTAATATCTTAATTATCTATTCCTATGTTGATGAATAGTATTTATTGAGTGGTTTAAGTAAGGGTAGGCAAGGCTAGATGTTATTAATGAGTTTGTTGGTGTATTAGTTATACATGTGGAACTTCAGATTTAGGCATGAAAAATTAGGCATATGGCTTTATAAAGTAAGGTTTTTTTTGTAGAATGAATGTGTTTTGTTGTGCACTCTAATTTTTAGGTTTTAGCCTTATGATTCAAACTTGGACTTCAATTTGTGTTTAAATGTTCATTCTAATTTAATAGACATCCTTGATTGCATTCGATTGTTGATTTGCTTCAGAGAGTAACTACACCCACACTTGATTGATTTTTTTATGCCATTTCATGTGATGGCTATATTTTTGTTAAGTCTATTGCTTTTTACTTGCCCTGCTTTAACTATGCAAGGTGTTTGTAATTGTTGGAGAATTTCATTTGGGTTAATAATTTTTATGATTGGTTTAGGAATCTTGATTTCATTTATTCTTACACTTTAACCATATCTCAAATTTTTTTCAATTTTATGCTTAACAACCTTAGGAATTCTAGGCAAATTGTGCACTTTGAGATCAAAATTTATAGGATATATTTAATAAAATATTGTTAGGCTTGAGTGTTATTAAATGCATTTGCATGAATACTATGCTTATAGATTGCCTGATTAGTGTACTTCATTCCTTAATGGTTTTCCAGCATGTGTTTTATTTACTTATGATTGGTTTAAAGTTATTACATTTGCATTGTGCTCTTATAAAAAACTTGATTTTATATCGATTTTTCTTTGTAGTGGCACCAAAAAGAGCTCGCACCAAGGCTACACCAAGTTCATCATGCCACTACCCTCATCTAGCAAACCAAGAATAAACACTTCCATGGTGCCAAACAAGGTGCTAGTTGACATGAAGGAGACTAATGCTCAATTATCAAAATGCTAGTATATTCCAACTACTTATCTGGATATACAGCTGCTTGAGAAGCTAGAAATTAGGGATGAAGTGTGGGGACTTATTAACAATATAGGATGGGAATGATTTTTCTCATACTAGAGCTAGTCTACCCTAAACTAATAAGGGACTTTTTATCCATAGTGACATGCAAGATAAGGATGCATAGTGAGATAGATCCAGGTGAAGTTACCTTTTTTTTAGTCTATATTTTATAAACTGACATTTGTGATATTTGTAAAGGTACTAGGCTTCCCTACCTATGCTCCATATGCTTTTCCTGATTATGTGAAAGACACTATTTGGGATAAAATCAAAGACCCTATCATAAAAACTCGGTACAAGTCAGGGAAAACCAAGTCGCATCATCTAAGAGACCATACCTTCAAGATCGTTCATAAATTCTTCTCCATGTTACCTATGTGACATGTTAAATCTACTGAATAAGTCAATCTCTCAAAAGCACTCTTCCTTGCCTGTATTTTTAGAGGCTTTCACTTTAATGGTGCTATGCACTGGTGGCACAAGTTATAGGAGATGTAATGGTACCCTAAGAAAGCGAAGAGGATTTATCTAGGAGGTTGGGTAACTCTTTCAGCCAAGGATGTGAAACACCCACTATAGAAATGTAAAGTGCTACCTTTAGCATCATATATAGATAAGAAGCTCCAGAAAAATATGAAGGTGGTTACGGATGATGATACAGTGGAGTGCATGTTTAAAGACTACAAAGGAGGAGTATTTGGAGAAGGTTGAATAAAGCTTAAGTGGATTACCTCATGCTTCAAAGATCTAACCTTATCTTCTGCTCAATATGCTACCTTGGTTGAAAAGGTAGAAGCTTTAGCAGCAAAGCAAACTGTATTCCAGGAAAAACTCCATCAGGTGATGATTTGTATTACTAGTGTAGAATCACATTTTGATTCACATTTCCCATCTCCACCACCAAAGTCTTAATTGCAGGGAGTCTCCTATCTCATTTTTTTTATGTTTAATTTTAATTAACTTGCTAAGGACAATAAGGTTTTAAGTGTGGGGTAGGGAAAAAGTTACTTTTTGAGTTGAAGATATATTTTGTGAAAATTGAAGATGAATATTTATGATAATTTTGATAGCGATATTTTGTGAATCTTTTTGGGATTTTTTGAAGATTTTGTTAAAGTTGAAGATTTGCTTAAAGTGCTTAAAACTTGTGAAGTTTTTTATACCACAAATCCATTGTCTTTAGTGTTAAAGTTTAAAAGTTATTTTGGTTTGAATTCTAAGTTTATGTTGTTATCAGATTATCTAGTTAAACTATTTAGTTTAAATTTTTATTTTTATTTTCTTTTAATTTAAATAGTTTATTTTAATTTAAATTTCTTTACTACCTTATCTTATCTTTTATCTTTACTTTTATTAGTTTTGTTGTTAGTCTTTACTTTAATTATTTTAATTATCTTTTCTTTCAATTCTAGAATTTTGTTGTTTGTTTTTCTACTCAATTATTGTTATCTTCACATTTTGTCCAGTTTGCGCTTAGTTATTCTTGAAATGAATTAATTTGAACTGTAACTTGTGAACTGCTTGTTTAGAAAACCTAATCTAGCAAGAAAGTAGCTGTATGTTTGAGTGAGATTTTTCTTTGGATTAGTATCAATTAGTCATACATCACTTGATTTCTTTTTTACTATGCAAGTTTGGCTATTTTGTTAAAACATCAAAAAACCAGTGTGAGAGCAGTTGAGTGAAGGAATTTTAGGATAGTTAGAACCTTCCTTATCACCCTTCGAAATGAAATTTCAACTTAAGAAAAATTAGGACATGACTTAGGCTATCTTTCTTTGGCAGTCGCTTTTGAAATGACTTTTATCCTACCTTTGTGTTATTTTTACCATTGCTAGACCTATTGACAAAATTTGGTATGCTAAAAGCATACTATTTAATGAAATGTTCTTAATTACACTATATTATTTATCCATATAACTCTATCTTAGATTTGGCCACTCTAGGTTAGGTAATATTATGCATTATGAGTAATTAATTTGCATTATGCTTAATTATTCTAGGGTGTCAAAAAGTGTGATTTAAGAATTGGTAAATCTCAAGACATTGCTAAATTGGGAAATTAAGGAAGAGTTTGTTGATGCCCCTCTTGGTTCATTAAAAAAATCAAACTAGTAGAATAAACCTTCCTCATCACCCTTCAAAATGAATTTTCAGCTTAAGTAGAATTAGGACATAGCCTAGGCTACCTTTCTTTGGTAGTCACTTTTGAAATTACTTTTATCCTACCTTTATGTTATTTTTACCATTGCTAGCCCCATTGAGCCAATTTGATAATCTAAAAGAATACTATTTGATGAAATTTTCTTGATTGCACTCTATTATTTAGCCATATAACTTAAATGCCTTTTACCTGTCCTATCTTAGATTTGGTCATTTTAGGTTAGGTAGTATTATGCATTTTGAATAATTGATTTGCGTTGTGCTTAATTATTTAAAAGTGTCAGAAAGTGTGATTTAGGAACTGGTAAATCTCGAGACATTGCTAAATTAGGAAATTAAGGAAGAGTTTGTTGATGTCCTCTTGGTTCATTAAAAAAATCAAACTAGCAGAATAAAAGTTTTGATTCATAAACTTTTATTTAGTTTTTTTATTGCAAAAAAATACATTTGGGGTATCTAGCATTTGAGAAGAAGTCTTAAGTGGTGAGCTAGGTCATGAGAAAGAAAATTTTAGCTCTTACTTCCTTTGCACTTATAAAATTTGGTTAATGTCTTTTGATATTCATCTTTAGTATTGTTAGTGAAGGTAGCAATTGTGAAAAAAAAAAGGTTATTTATCATAAGAAACTTAGGTGGAATTCTTAGGTAATGTGGCCGATCTTATTTTGTCAACTTTATACTTTCTTTGAATCCTATACTATAACCTTGCATTACAACCTTAATGTAAGATATGGTGATCTTATTTTTGCTCTGAGTTATTTAGTGGAGATGACCTATGTGGTTCTGATGCTAACGGCGGGGCCTATGGCTATCCTGAGTTTCAAACGCAAAATCATTTTGCAAAATTTTTTCATACTTTTCTTTTATTCACTTGTTGGAATTCACTGGTGGTTTTTGGTTTTGAAAAAGAGATGAATTAGTTTTGGCCCAGCACACACGCATAAAGAAATTGATCGATATATATTAGTCTGAGTCTTTTTGGTTGAATTTTTCATTTAAGTGTCTTTTTCTAAGTGTTATTTTATTCCATTTGAATTTTCTTATTTTGAGTTAGAGTTTGAATTTTCAAAAATGTGAATGATTTGTTTGCATGTGGGCAAGTAAAGTGTAAGTGTGGGGTATTTTCATAACTCTAATTTAGTGTTTACTTTTTAGTCTTTTCAGTATAGTTTTAAGTGTGTTATCCATGTTTGTTTCTTTGTTTTGTTTAATTTTGATAAGTTCTGCCAAAATTTAGTAAATTTCATCTTTTTTACCTATTGGAGATCATTCAATGGTGATTTTTGCCTAATTTCAGATGTTTTAGGTACCTCATGGTCAGGAAGAAATTGTAATTATCGTGACCTAGTGACTCTTTTACAAAATGCAAAGTTTCATCACTTCACGGTCAACAGCAAGTCCTTACCACCGTGACATATCGCACTTAAGTACAGAACTAAGTTGAGAGGTACCTCACGATTAGCAAAAATTGGTTGCCATCATGAGGTATACATCTTTTGGTACAGAATGGAATTGAGGAGTATCTCGTGGTCAGCAAGTATTAATAGTGACTATGGCCCATTTCAATCCATAAGTAATTTTTTGAGCATTTCATGATCAGTAAGGATTAGGGCTGATCATGACCCTTTTTAGGTTATAAAAGGTAGATTTACTATTTGGCAGAATATCTCAAATTTTTTTATCTAATTTTCTTTCTTTCATTTTTTTAGTATTTTATACATAGTTTACATATCTATACTTGGAAATAGAATAGATTTACACTAATTTATAGATTAGATTTCTTATTCCCTTCATTTAAAACTCATCTTCCATTAGAGATTTGGAGAAGAAGATAGAAGAAGCTTGGATTCAACTGGGTGTTCATCATTAACAATAAATTTATGGGTTTATTCTTTCCTTTTCCCTTTCTTTTTTGTAATAGATTGTGAGTAGTCACTTAGTTATTTGGGGGATCTTCAAATCCCTAATACTCAATGTGAATATTGAACTTATATATATATATATATATATATGGTACATTTTACTGGTTATTCATTGCTATTTCATGGGTTTTTGATCTTTTGATTAATTTATCTGATTTGGATGGATGATTTTATCATGTTATTTAGATTAGGTATTTTATTTAAATGTTTAAATGCCATAAATTTATTTATGCTCTATTTTTCTATCAAGTTTGTTGTAATTTTGAGATTTCTTTGAAATGGGACTCGATAGCTTGTAGGTTTTATGGTATTAAAACTAGAGTTTGGAGTAAAATAGATGCAATTTTAGGGTGTTTCGCTCCGGGATGGGAAAGTAAATTGAATCTAAGATGTTAGACCTGTGCATAAACTAATTGTGAGACCTACTTTTGGATGGGACATTTTATGATTAAAATAGCTTGGTTGGGTATGGGATGCTTGGGTATAAAGGGTTATCCTATTTCAATTTACATAATTTTAGATTAATTAAATTCATATTTGTGTATGGGGATGATAAGTGAACCTGAGCAACATCATTAGTTATTAATTTTCATCTTATTTCTTTTTTTTTTGCTTGTGCTTGTAGTTAATATCTACTAGTTTTATTTTACTTGTTCCTTTTTATGTAATTTGAATAGTTTAGATGGCATATCATACAAATATCTAGCAATTCTTTAGCATAAGTTTAATTTCAAATTGCTTGAATTTATAATCCCTTAGGTACGATATTCATGGATCTTAAATTTTAGCACCCTATATTGCTTGCCAATTCAGTACACTTGATGAGGTCTTGTCAATCCACATAAAGCAATATGCCATAGTAATGAAAGGGACCATCCTAACTAAATGACAAAAGGTTGAATACATTAGCCTTTGTCTTATAGGCCCTTCTAGTAGCTGGTACTATAACCTAGACCAAGAAATAAGAAAAGTCTATGATAAGCTGACCGTAGAGTTTGTAAAGCAGTATGACTATAGCACAACATTAGAAATGATCCTAAAGGATCTAAAGTTGCTATGTTAGAAGCCACAAGAGTCTTTCTCTGAGTATCTTTCCCGATGGAAGAATAGGATGATGGAAATAAAGAAGAAGCCAGAGATTGTTGATCAAATCCGGTTGTTCATGTGAAATGCCAACCCCTACCTAAGAGATGGGCTCAGAATGAAAGGTCTAAAGGACTAGGAATCTCTCAAAGATATAGCCATTAAGGCTGAGGCTAAATATATGGAGGACAAAGCTAACTTCGCCAGCTATAATTTTAATAAGAATGGAAACAATAACAATAATCATATGGGTGACAGTGGTAAAGATGTAGAGGTGTCAACAGCCAAACCAGCTATAGGAATGGGAAAACCACTATCCTGGCACGTTAATGATCTCATTAAGGAAGGGAAATTACAACCTCTGCTACCTAAACAAGCTGAGAGCCAGGGAAGGCTTATCCATAGGGCAAATTGGTATTATGCCTACCATTAACACACAAGTCACAAAATGGATTTTTGTCATTCTTTAAGGAAATGCATCCGTGATTGGAAAAGCATTGAACAAGTGCCAAACCTTGAGAAGAAAGGGAAGAGCTAGAATGGGTGTCACTTATGATTATTCAGGTTTACTAGAATGGTATATGCCCCAAAAATCATATGCCATGTAAATATTTAGCCATCACCCGCTTAGTTTAGATAAGAAGCAATTAGAGAGTTATAGGATGTAAATATCATCACCTATCTTGAAGGCATTGTCAAGAGAAGGAAGACCCTAAAATGTTGAAAAATGTTTTGCTATCTACACCTATAATAGGAGAGGATGTAATAAGCTACCTTTTTAATAATGTACATATGTTTCTTTAGTTATGTTTCTAATATGAGCCTTTCTTATGTGTACAATATCTTATCTTATCGCATTATGCATGATAATAATCATGACAATTATATAAGATATTAATTCAACAAACACGGCTTCATTTGATCTCAAGGAAAATATAACATCTTGATTGCATCTAGTATGGCTTCTGAAGTGAGATATGATGGAATATGACATGGTATGAATGTGATGATAATGCAACGGAAAAACAAAAAAATTTTCATCATACATACCATACAAATCCAAAGCAAGAATCGAAACATGCAATTTTAGGGTTTAAAACTTACAACTTTGGATGCCTTTTAATTTTTTGAGTTTGGTGATGACCAGCAACCGAGATGACTTTATCCACCTTAGATCTTGATCACCAATGCCAAGGAATAGCCTTTTACGCCACTCCCTCTATTCTCACACACACAATTGCACCGTCGGCTTAAAATCGAGATTGCTAGCTCTCTTTTAAGGTATTGTGTAATGGGTATAGTTTGAAGCTACAAAATTTGATTTTGTACTTCTCTTAGGTTGATTAAACATGTAACAAACACAAACTGGTCATAGTTTTAAGTGATTTTAAAATTAATCAATTAAATTGTCATGGACCAGAATTAAAACCAAATTTAAAATATGTCCAGACCTGATATTTAATCTTTAAAAATCACTTACAAACATGCCAAAATCAATTTTACATTTAATTTTGAAAACTAGTTGTTAAACTAGCAATTTACATGCCAACTAGCACCTAGTTTCATAATTAACATGTACCATCAGGTATAAATAATTAAATCCGACCATTACCAGCCCTAATAACATCTTAGGACAGTATATTAACATGTCATATTAATTATAATACCTATCTAATCAATTAAAATCGTTTTTTCACCAAAACAATGCAAAAAAACTCAAAACAGAAAATTTCAGATTTGCATGTTTTCATAATGACGATTTTTAATTAATTTTTTCATGCATCTAAAGCACTAAAATAAGCACTCATAAAATTGATTTAAATGTTTGTGCATTTTATGGCATTACATAAGCATTAAACAACTAGTTTTTGTTGTTTGTTTGTTTTTGCATGAATGTCGTGTACTATATATGCGTTCTTCATGATTTTATATTTTTAATTCATGTTAGCACATATTATATATATTTTTAATGTTTATGGGCTGTATGACATAAAATTAAAAATGGCAAAATTGGAAATTATACTAGAGTTGATTTATAGCACTGATGGAATATGACATGGTATGAATGTGATGATAACGCAGCGGAAAAACAAAAATTTTTCATCATACATACCATACAAATCCAAAGCAAGAATCAAAACATGCAATTTTAGGGTTTAAAACTTACTACTTTGGATGCCTTTTAATTTTTTGAGTTTGGTGATGACCAGCAATCGAGATGACTTTATCCACCTTAGATCTTGATCACCAATGCCAAGGAACAGCCTTTTATGCCACTCCCTCTATTCTCACACACACAATTGCACCGTCGGCTTAAAATCGAGATTGCTAGCTTTCTTTTAAGGTATTGTGTAATGGGTATAGTTTGAAGCTACAAAATTTGATTTTGTACTTCTCTTAGGTTGCTTTTACTACCCAAGAACACAAGAGAATGAGGAACAATCCTTTCTCCTTGTGAAAATTGGACCAAAAATTAAGAGAGAGAGATGGATGTAATTCACGCCAAAATGCAAAAATGGTGGCTAGGTTTTTGTTTTCACGCCAAAAAAAAAATTATCTATCTTTAGGGTTTTATTTCCTTTAATATATATCCCTTTATTTTCTTAAGTGATCAAGCTAAAATATACCACCTTAAGATAATTAATTGTAGCCTTTATCACTTATTTAAAATAAGAAATATATATTGATTAAAATACCTTAAGATAATACATTTAATCCAAGATAATCCTTTTTTATTTAATCTAAGATAAATGTAAGACATATTAATCAAATAAATCACTTAATAAAAGAATTAATCATGTGCCGAAATTCCATTGATATTATCTTGGAATTTTGGCCACACCATCCAATTATCTAGTGAATTAATTTAATTAAAATCCTTTAGGCTTTAATACTCAATTAATTAAATTAACACAAGATAATTAATTAATTGAAATTAAACCTTGTGGGCTGAATTTCTCTCTCTCATGGACCAAAGCCCAATAGCAATTTTATAACCCATTACACACATTAATTTGACTTTAATTAAAAGCCCAAATTAATGCTCAATACTTTAATTAAATATTTTAAGCCCAATGCTTTGTGTGCGATCCTATAGGTCCATTTAATGTTGGCAATGAATTAATAAATTAATTCAAAGGCTATATATATTCTCTAGCAAGATATTATAGCATTCCAAATTAAATGAAAATGCATATGGCATTTAGTGACCTAATGCAATTTTGCATAGTCCCTTACCCATAAATATCAGAATTAATATAAGGCATGGAACTAGTCATCCTTATATATATTAATTCCTTTCTTGATATTCCAGTGACACTGAACTCTCAGATAAATAATGATTATTCATTATTTCATCTCGGTATGGCCATACACTTCTCAGTTCACTGATCAAGTGGCCGATGATATTTTCTCTCTTATTGAGAGGGGTAATCCCTTCACTTCTCTCATGCTCTCTAACATGAATTAATGCATACCCGTACTTGTCACTCTGTTAGGAGCACGTTAGGTGTATGTCAAAGTACACAGTAATTCACAAAGAGTTTCATAGAGATTTCAGGTCTAAGAACTCCGATACAAAACTTGCATATGAGAAACACTTATGACTTGTACAATGTAGAGTTCTCATGAGCGGATCGTATCCAGATACCATGTTCTTTAACATGTATCTATGATCTCTGATTGACACTCTTGTCCTAATGATCCGTAAGATAGAACTCATAATATCAGAGAGAGCATACTAGTCTTAATTCATTGTTATTCCCATAACAATGACTGACTAGGGATGTTTAGAATGAAGTCTCATTTGTTTCAAGGTCTTACAACCATGTGCCTCACACATGATAACTTAAACCGAAATGACATTCTTGGATAGTTTTATCAATTGGCATGCACAGAAATACAATAGATAAAACAATTGCCTCATTTTATTAATTAAACTATTTTATTACAATGCATTGGGGTTAGGGATTACACTAACAAGATAGCTTATGGAAAATGAAAAAATGAAAAAAAAAGGTCCTTACATGGACCTGAAGTAACATATCAAAAGTTGACAAAGACTCTGTAAGATTTGTTGCTCAAGTTTATCTAAACAACAGATCATCCAAGTAGCAAATTTAAAGCACAAACCAAAAGGAAAAAAGGATAAGATGAGAATTCCACATGCTAAACATCAAGGAAACTAATGGAAAACCATAGTCCCAATACATGAAAGAGTAAAAATTTCTTAGAGACACCTCAAAGAAGAACTAGAAAAAGATCTATAAGCTACTGCTTCATCTCAATATCTTAAGTAGTGTATTGTTTAAGAAATAGGCTAATGAAAACTAGTCAAGACTAAGAGAGGAAAATAAAAAAAAAACTCATACAGAAGCTTACACGGCCAACATGAATGAATAAATTAGATAGCAAGTGAAGTCCTAAAGACCATTGCTCTCTCCTTAACATTTGGGGATGAGTAAGATGTAGTCAATCAAGATTTGGCCTTAACCATTAAATGTTGTTTCAAAAGTTGAACTGACAAAGTTAGATGAGAAGAGCAAGGCCTTCTACAATTCAAAGGAGAACATCCTGGTCGAGTTTACAAAGAAGACAAAGGTCTATTTAATCTTTTAAAACTTAGGTCAAAGGGTATTATTTGGGTGAAACAACTTAAATTAAATGCTTTAAGTTATATGAGATAAAGTCAAACCCTTTGTGCTAAAGAAGTTGTGGTAAGAAATGCCAACCATTTCTCACCAATAACGATAAGAAAGGAATGAATCAAACAATGTTAAGGGACTAAAGAGAGTTCCATGGCGAAGACTAAAAATTGAATAAAATTAAAAAATTAGATTAATTAATCATAAAAAGAGAAAAATAGCCCTACAGGTTAAAAATCAAAAAAAGATAGCCTTACTAAAATTGGGCAACCCACTAGGGAAAAATAAAAAAAAAAGCCATCATAGGTAAAAATCAGGGGATGGGAGAAAATATTCAATTACGAAAAGTAGTAAGGGATGATTGATAACAAGAGTCAAATGCACATAAGGTATTACCTCCTAAAGTTGAATGGATCATATGTTGTTGCATTTCATACCTAGGTATGATCGTTGTCATTGCTATATGATGCTTGTAAATAAGAACACAAATATAAGCTAGGCATAAATATACGATTAACATACAAAAAGAAATTATCGCATACATAAGGGTATGCATTGGGGCTAAACTCTCAAATGGAAAAAGCAACACCTCATATGTTAGATACTTCTTCTAGTGTTCTTATCATGACATCTCCATTAAGACACTACATCGATAATTATGCACCATATAGGAGAATCACCTCTTAGTGTCTAAAAGCTTGTTCTTGATAAATGTCATAAATGGAATCTAGTATGAGCTAGCATCGATAAGTTGCACCACTTAAACTAGATGAAGTAAAAAATGCTTTTACAATGTTTATAGGGCCTATAAGTACCCAAATGAATAAAGGGTTGTTAGTAAGAATGAGGCACCAGTAACCTCCCACTTAGCAGTCAGCCCACTACTCAAGAGGTAAGATAGAGTCCTAGGGTTAAAAAGTATCCCTCTGATGGATACAAGTTTTTTGAGCAAAGGGGTGCAACTTTGAATGGGTAAAGTGAAATCACGGAACTATAAGCCCTAACTACTAAAGAAGATGCACAATAAATCAATCTCCTTGGGAAGCTATTTTATAGGATGTGAAGGCCAAGAAAAAAATTCCATTTCAAGGTTTTAGGAGCATTAGATTTTATATAAAGTCTGTTGAGGTAGAGGTTATCTTCAATGGAAGTGTTATAGAGAGAGATTACCAACCCTAGGAGTAATAAGAAAGCTCAAGAAAAGGCCAAGGTAGAAAAAATTAAAGATAAAGCACCTAAACAAAGCTTGCCTAAAGCTCACTTGAAAATAGATTTTTGAAGGGCAGTTTTCAAAAGGATAGTAGCATTTTAGATACTTCGATAAAGTCAAGGGTAATCCTTGTCTCATTTGATGAAAATTATCCAAAACCATCAATAGAGGGGTTATACTTGGAGTCTATATATATGGATTAGAAGCATTATTAGCCTTGGGGCCAAAAATGGTAAAAGTGTCTAGAGACTCATCATCGGTAGTTACCAGGCTCACAACAAGTGCTCCATCGAAGAGAAGTACCTGCTATCTTGTGAGAGGTGCTTGAAAGGACTGAGCAACCAGTTTGCCTTTTAGATTTTACACCTCAAGATGAGAATTAGTTGGCAGGCACTGTAACAACCTTGATTGTTGTGCAAGATATTCTAGTCAGGCTGATCATGAAATCAATTAGTTTAAATATATTGTGTTTTGATGGCATATAGATTATTGATGATAAAGATCTAATATCCTTGTCAAATGTTCTTTAGAAAGATATAGGAGGATCCACAAGCTATTTGCATATTCCATCAATATGGGTAGGGTTCTATACAAAGGGCTATCCCAATGGCATACATTTAGGGTATATAGATGAAAAAAAAGCAATAAAGGTTATGAAAGAAACCAATAATGGTGTCTATACAACTTATATGAACTGTATGGCACTTTATTTATCAGAGGTTCTTTTGGTTTCCTATGGATATAGACTTTCTCGATCTAAGGAGAAGATGTCATAAGGAGGTACACTTAGTAGTTTTAGAAGTTCCAAAGTTTTGTACTCCTATAAGAAAGTGTATATAAATGAATCCCTTAAGCAATTTGGCCCTTAAGGAACTAGCCAAGATTATTGAAGTAGAGTTTGATGTTCAAATATGGACTCTCTTATTATGTCTCACTTTAAGCAAAAAAGAAAAAGGGAAAAGAGGAAAATATACTTAACACTATGAGTCTTCCCTTAGCTAAAAGAGTGATCAAAGTAAAAAGTAACAAGGAGAAGAACATTCCCCTCTAAAAAGGTGTAAGCCAACAAGGTTTAGGCTGAGAAATCCCCAGTTACATTCTAAAGTTGCAGGGAAATCATCAAAACTTCAACTTAAGTCATGTTATCCTCCTTAATATGTGAAATAGGAGTGATGCTATCAGCAGAAGTCAAGCTTTGGTTCTTAATAGGAGTTGAATGTTTTCAGGCTAGGGTTAGATAGAACCCTGAGTATTCTAGCTAAGTTTATCTCATTAACTAAAAGGCTAGTCACTCATGCCTTGAAAAGATAGTAAAATCACACCCTTTAAATCTCTATATGTTGAAATATATAGGTAGCTATCTTCAAATGAGATAATGGCTTGACACAATACAGTCAATAGAAGGCTACCTCTAAAGGATAAGGATTTATCACTATAACTTATCCTCAAATTGACTAGTTCAGGGAGCTATAATCCAGAATGACACCTTGTATAGCCCACATAGGTGTAGGCATCCAAATTACCTATCTAGGATGGTAAATAGAAAATATCAGCCATGGACATATGAAGTGGGAATAAGGATAGCTTATTATAAATACTTACGATCATGCCAAGTGGATGCTTGTCACTAGTTAGGTTCTCTAGAATCAATGTCAAATGCAAAGTAGGATAGATTAGCATAATAACACCATCATGAAAGGTGGGTATGTCAATGAAGGGTCATCTAGTACATCATCTAGTTCTCTTAAATAGAAAGAACCACCTCAAGATACTAGTTTGGCAACTGCTAATGGAACTTCCCTAGTACTTTGTTCACTTCCCTTAGAAGATTTTATACATAGCTTAACACAGGCCAAAGTTTTAAGGGCAGAGATATGTCTTTAGATCATTCAGCAAGGGGCACAGATTATGAGTAAAGTATAGGGTTACAAGCTTAGCATGGCATAACACCCAGCTGGATGGATAGATTGCAATTATTGGTTTGCCAGAAGTGCTGTAATGATAGACTATCTACCCCAAAAATAATAAAAGAGCTCATAAAAAAGGCAAGGTAGAAAAAAATAAGGGAGATAACCAAAGGAAACATGCTTGAAGACTGACAGTTCTAAATAAGACATTCGTGGATCATCAACCGACCTATACCCAAGATGAGATCCTCTAACCACCTATGGTGTAAGCTGTGCATTCATGCATCCTTTCTTGCATTTCTGCATGTCATACATTCTTATATGTCTACATGCGTTCTTACATTTCTGCATGCATTCTTGCATTTTTGCATGTGTTGTTGCATTTTTTACATTTCTACATGCCTTCTTTTTAACACAAGTATTTTGATGCAAATAATTTATTGCATGTGATTACACACATAAGTATCCCCAATTGCATTTTTTAAATGTTTCTTATATAATTTTATACATGTTGCTTGCCATATAATTCTTTATGCATACACAATTTTTCATATATATCACTGCACGTAATCTTGCAAGTAAAGAGAAAGTAAGCCTTATTATCCTTCTCTCAATAATTCTCTTAGGCCTTCATATGTGAAAGCATAGAGATTTAAAAATCACTACCTCCCTAATGCATTCAAAATGTCTACTGTAGCACCATCTTTTCATCGATTTTAAGGAGTATTTCTATGAGACAAGCTTGTGCCTTAAGCTTAATTTATCTTGTCAAGTTATGTCTAAGATCTTGACACAGTTGTCTTTTTTACAAATTTAAAGATTACTACCTCACTAATATGTTTAAGATAACCACTGCAATGTCATCCTTTTCCTATGTACGGGATGTATTCTCATTAAAATAATTTATGCTCTAAGTTTAATTCATCTTGCCAAGCAATGTCTAAAGTTTTGATATAATTTCTTTTTGTTAATTTACTATCAATTTGAAATTTTGTTTCATCCAAGTAATTCTCAACCATGAATGGGTTTAATCTCAATTTTGGAAATTTAGGTTTCATTCAGATATGAACTGAATAAGGGATAATCATGCTTTATCTTCATTTGCTGAGTTGCATAAAAGCCTTCGCTCTACCATACAATTTTTGAATCTTGAGTTCATCGAACCAGTTTTAAAAATTAAGATAAAAATTATTTGCAATTAGGGGGATTAGTTAAAACTCTCTAAGAGCACTAGAACCTTTCTTATTACCCATCAAAGTGACCCCAAGATGAAACAGAATTTAGAATATGATTCATGCAGCCTTTCTTTGTATAACCTATGAATGACTTCCTACCTAGATTTCATAATCGTTTGCCAACCCTTTAAGTCTTTATTTCAAGCATGATGAATGTGTGCTGATTTTATTGTTACACACATTAAAAATGATCCCTTCACCCAAAATAATTTTGGCTTCCCCCTAGAAAGATGACAACTATGAAAAAATCGATTTCACATTTCAAGAATAATGAAGATTAATTTCTACCAATCTTTTGTATGAATTTAATTTATAAGAAATTAGGTTTTCTAGATGGAATAAATATAGAAAAATAAATGTAGAAAAATAAATGGAAAAAAAATTAAAAAATAAAAAGGAAAGAAGAAGAAAATGAAAAGAAAATGAAAAAGGGAGACTTTAAGCTAATACCATCAAACAATTTTTTATGAATTGGAATTCATCAAGACCAAATGTGAGAGTGCTTTGATTAGTTAAAAATCATCAAGTTCAAATGTGAAAATGCTTTGAGAGTGAGAAATGGGTAGAAAATAGTCCTCGTGCCAGTTAAGAAAATATATTAGCCATTTTTCTCTGGCAACCTGACCTCTCTTTGTTGGCCATTCACCCATGCCTAACATTACATCCAAAGTAAGACCACCTAATTCTAGGTTTGGCTTCATCCAACCTAGTATAGATGACCATTTACTAAGGTTTGGTATGTAAGAATAAGCATATGGTGCTTGTTAAGCTTCAAGTAGGAGGCCAAGAATACATTTATGCATTTGAGTTGAACCTTATTCCTAACTTTGCATCCAGAATTTACTTTGCAAAAGATATAAATTAAGATTTAGTCTTCAACACATATACATAGAAATTGCCCGATATGCATCGTGCTTAATTGATGGCTTAGTAAGCTTTGGTATGGGCATGACTATTCTCTTATTCCCTCTTTGCGAATGATCCTTTAATTTCTCTTATTAGGCTTAAACTAGTTCAGAAGTACTTGATAAGTCACAATTATTTTAAATTTTGGACACTTTTTAGCAAATAACTCTTGGCACACATCACCTATAAGACCCATCACACATGCTCACGCATATGATTGTACATGTATACATGAACTATACACATATGATGTATATAAAATATCCATTATATACTCAAGTGAATAATTTCCTACGACGTAAAATGAGAATTGATTGCATGCACCTCAATTGATCATGGGATAACTTCAAACAATAGTCAAGTAAATAAGGACAAAGTTCCCATCAAAGAAATCATGCAAGGAGAGTATCTCAAAAAATGACGTCATCTATGCATGCCATGTTCGAAGCAATTATAAGAGGATGTCCTTCTTGCTCAATGATAGAATCCCCATAGAATGGAGTTCATGATTAATCCATAATAAGGGACCCTTTATGGAGCTAAAATGCCAACACATACTCATGCTAGGGGCAATCAAGTATGACTCTTCATCCTGAGATACACACTTGCACACACATCACAATGAATGTACAAAAACTATAAATACTTTAAATGTACAAAAATCCGAATATACAAAAACTTCAAATTCCACAAATATATAAAAAAATCAAATGTACGAAAACTCAAATTCTTCTATAAATGTACAAAAGAACAAAATCTTCAAATTTACAAAGTTCCTTTAACATGCCAAAAAAATCAAATGTATAAAGAATACAAATTATGTAATACTAAACATGCTAAAATTTTCAAGGCCTTGAAATGACATTTAAAATTTAAAAATACTAGTATAACCCAAAATTTTACAAATTCAAAAATCCCAAATTGTAAAAATACAAGTATAGCTCAAAACTATACAAATTTAAAAATCACAAATTGTAAAAATTCAACGTACACTCAAATAAATTAAAGGAACTCAAAAAAGCAATCATGATAGCAAGCAAATAGATTTAGAAAAAGAAAAACAAAACCTTTGCTAGCGCATCGAAAACTCTCTGTGAGCATCAAAGACTCTTTGTAAGTATCAAAGACTCTCTATAAGCATCAATGACTCTCTATGAGCATCAAACCCTTCTTGTAAGCATTAAGCCCGACTTTAAAGCCTTTCTATAAGTATCAAGCCTTCTAAGTGGCATACCAAGATAAAACTTGATAACTCCAATTTAGTGTCTATTTTTAGTCCTAATTCAGTTTAGTTTTTAGTATCTTTTGCTTTGTTTTGCTTGAATTTAATAAATTCTATCCAAATTCAGTTAATTCTAGCTTTCATGTATTTTGGAGAGCTTTTGATGGAATTTTGTGCTTAATTGTAAATTTTGTAGGTACCTTATGGTCAACAGGTTTTACATAATGATCATGACTTATACTTTCTATCAAAATACACCATTTCAAAGAGTTTTATTATCAGTAGTGCATATGTTCATTTATGGGTGTTTACCGTGACATAAGGAGCCCTTCAGTGTAGAACCAAGAAAAGAAAAACCTCACGGTTAATAGATTTTTGGTGTTGATCATGAGGTAGTCAACCTCTCAGTCCAGAATACAAATTAGAGCTATGTCATGGTCAATAAATTTTTGGTGTTAACTGCAACCCCTATCCAGAAGCAAATCAAGGGTTACCTCACGATTAATAGGTTTTACCTATTAATTGTTACCCATGTCAATTCAAAAAGGGATTTTTAATAGGTCATGATCAGAATGAATTTCTTATTGAATGTGACCCTATCGCGTCTATATAAGCCATCAGGAGCTCTTCTTCTTTTTTAGATCTAGGGTTTTCTCTCTTCTTTCTTTCATTCTTTACTTCATTTCACTTATAAATCTATAGGTCATACTTGCAACTAGCCTATATTTACATACAAATACATAGATTAAACACAAATACACAGCTTAGATACTTAGTTTTTCTCAATTTTAAGCTCATTTCCATTGAAGCTTTGGAGAAAAGATTGAAGAGCTTGGGATTCAGCTGGGTTTTCCTTCCTAAATGAATTTCTAGGTTTATTCTGTCCTTTTCTCTCTTTATTTTGTAATGGGTGGTGAGTAGTCTCTTAGTTTTTAGAGAGATCTTTGAATCCCCTATCCCTTATGTGAATATTGAATATTTATGAGTTTTTATATTTATATGAATGGTTTATTTCACCGTCTGTTTATTGTTAGTTTATGGATTTAGATTATCTTGAATAAATTTCCAGCTTTCAATGAATAATTTTATCATATGTCTTTGTTGGAATGTTGTGCTTGGATGGTTGAATGCCTTGAATGTATATTTCTTTACTTGTTTATCATGGATGCTGTGATTTTTAGACTACTCTGGAATGGGACTTTTTAAGTTGCAGAATTTTATGGTTTAGGACTAGAGGAAGGAGTAAAATGAATGGGTTTTGGGTTGTTTAGTTCTGAAATGGGAAAGCAAACTAAACCTAGGTTGTTAAACCTATGCATAGGCTAATCATAGGACTTGCTCTGGAATGGGACATTGTATGGTTAGAATAGCTTGCTCCAAAATGGGATGCTTGGGTTAAGAGGGTTATCCCTAATTCATATATATAATTATAGTTTAATTTAATTCACATTTGGCTATGGGGAGGATGAATGAACCCAAGAAACATTTTTATTATATTAATTTTCATACTTATTAATTTCTCAATTATTTAAGCTATAGAAAATTATTACTAGTTTATTTTCAGTCAAATTCTGAATTTACATTTTAATTGTGTATTTTTGGCATTTTAATAATTGATAGCATAATACACAACAAAAATTTAGGAATTCTTTAGCATACGCTTCATTTTTATTGCTTACATATACAATCCCTTGGGTACAATATTTATGGATCTTAAACTGAGCCCCCTATATTAATTACCGATTTTGTATACTTGCCAAACCCATGTCAAGTTTTTGGCACCATTACCGGGGATTTGCATTGTTTATGAGTTTTGATTGTTATGTGCATGTGTTTTCTTTTCTTATTTTGTTTTTCTTTATTCTTTTCATGTAATCGTGGTGTATGAACAAATTGAGACAAAAGCATGTAGCACCTTACAACCCTAAAATCTAGAGGACTTTGCATAAATAAAGAAGAGCTAACAGAGAGAACAATATGGAACTAAATCCTCCTATTGATGAATTTCCTCCTAAGGATGAACAAATGTCATGGGCACAAAAGGAAATACTAGGTAGATGTAGAGAAGAGGTGCCTAGGTAGAGGATAATTAGAGACTACATTGTACTAAGATGGAATAAAGATCATAAAATGATTATACTCCTAAGAAGGGTACAATTTGAGCTTAAATCAGCCACCATCACAATGGTACAGAGAAATCAATTCTTCAGGTCAGATTTGCAAGATCCTGCTCATCATATTGATAAATTTTTAGAGGTCAACAACACTGTTCAGATTCCAGGTATCTCTACTTATGCAATTAGATTGAAGTTGTTTCCTTTCACATTGATTGGAAAAGCAAGGGAGTGGCTTCAGATGTTACCAAGCTAGTCAATTTAGTCATGGGATCAGTTGCAAGAGAAATTTTTATGAGATTTTTTCCCTCCAACTAAGACTGCAAGTATTCGTAATAGCATAATATACTTTCACCAAATGAATGAGGAGCCTTTCCATGAGGCTTGGGAAAGGTTCAGAAGGCTATTGAAGAGCTATCCACACCATAGGGTTGCTGTTTACCAATTGATTACTCTATTTTATGCTGGAGTTACACCATAGATATGGTCACTATTAGATGCATCATCTGGAGGTTCTTTCTTAAATAAGTTGCCAGAAGAAGCTTTCCATTTGTTGGATGAGATGGCAGCAAATGACTCTTATGCTAGAGTTACACCATAGATACGGTCACTATTGGATGCATCATCTGGAGGCTCTTTCTTAAATAAGTTGCTAGAAGAAGCTTTCCATTTGTTAGATGAGATGGCAGCAAATGACTCTCAATGAATGACTTCTAGATCGGTTTCGAGAAGGCAAAGGATATATAATATGGATGAAGTGGCATTGTTGAAGGCACAGTTAGAGTTGGTGAAGAAGGAATTAAGTGGGTTAAAGTTAAAAAGCTTAGCTTTAATTGATCAAGAGAGTGAAATGTATGTCGGTGGACAATGTGGTCAAGATTATGGAGCTATAGGTCATGTGAATGCTTACAATCTAAGTTGAAGGAATCACCTGAATTTCTCTTAGAAGGAAGGAAATCAGCATGCCTTATCTTCTCAACCATAGGCATGAACTCCTTTCAACCCAAATGTTCATCACAACCACAACCAATCTTACCAACCTCAAGTAACCACTCATTACCAAGCCCTATATCCACCATATCATCACTAAGGGTAGAGTTCAAATCAACTCCAATATCAAGCATATTACCCACCGGGATATCAACCAAAACCACCTGTGCAAGAGAAAAAGCCTAATCTTAAAGATATGCTAGCTAATTTCATGAATAGCCAATAGTAATTTATCAATAGTTAGCAATAATTTATGGCTAGTTAAGAGAAAGGTGGAAATCACAAGAGCAGTGAAATAGAAACCAAGATGCCCTGATGAGGAACTTGGAGATGCAAATTGGGCAATTGGAAAATTCTTTATCCATAAGAACAACTAAACTTTTCCATCAAATGTTGATAGGAATCCAAGGGAAAAGGTGAAAGCAATCACTCCAAGAATTGGCAAAGAGCTATGTGATTAGGATAAGGGTAATCAATCTCAATCTATTTCGGTGGATTCGATAATACAAGTATGTGATTCTGAACCAAAAATTGTTAAAGATGTGCAAGGTCCTATTAAAAAAGGTAAGAGCGTTTTACCTCCAAAAGGGTATGTTATAGATGAGTCTCTATTACCTTTCCCTACTGTAGCTAACAAGGCTAGGAAAAATGATCAATCAACTAAGTTTTTTGATATGTTGAAGAAAGTACACATAAATTTACCATTTGTTGATGTTTTGCTTTATATATCAAAGTATGCTAAATTTTTAAAAGAGATTTGTTCTAGCAAGAAGAATTTAAAAAGAATAGGGATAGTTCATTTGTTTGAGAGTTACAATGCCATCCTAACCAACAAACCCCTTTAAAAATTAGAAGACCCTGGTAGTTTTACAATACAAAGCAAATTTGGTGGAAATTTTGTTGGAAATGCTCTGTGTGATTTAGATGCTAGCATCAAATTAATGCTTTATTCGCTTTACAGAAAGTTAAATCTAGGGAATCTTAAGGAAACAAAGATGTTGTAAATGGAAAATAAGTCCATTAAGAGGCCCAAGAGGATTATCAAAGATCTACTAGTGAAGTTTGGAAGGTTCATTTTTCTAATGGACTTTATGGTACTTGAGATAGAAGAAGACTAGAGAATCTTATTGATTATTGGAAGGCCATTTTCAAACATAGCAAGAGCACTGATTGATTTGTATGGGCAGATAGGTACTTTACGATTTAAATTACATGCAAATGATTTTTAAAGTGACAAATTTGATGAAAAGCCCATCATATGAGTTCCTAAAATCTATTTGCTGTGTTTGAGATTCTTCTAGGGAGACGAAAGCCAAGTTTAAAGATGTTTTATTTGATGACACTCTAGGAAAATGGTTGATACACTCTAAAGAAGAGAAAGAATTATTTGCTGAAAGCAAGAATAAGTTTACCAAATGGTTTGAAAGGAAGAAGTGGAAGGATTATAATGCAAATTCTGAGGGGAAACTTAATCACTCGACTCCATGCATGCTTTTACAAGAAAAATTCAAACTTGGTGCTAGAACAGTGAGATACAAGCCCTTTGGTGTTCCATGATTCTTGATGGTATTTAAAAGTATAGCTGCGAACTTGATAAATGCATAACTACCTCTTAACCGTTACTCTTAATAATGTTTAAATTTTTTTTTAGTTATTGTGTTTAGGAGAGTGGTTCAAGGGAATGTAAGTTTTAAGTCAACCTTTTGTGTTTTGGCTTGTTGAAATAGGGTAGAATACCTTATTTAAGGGCCAAAAAGAGAGTTAGGAAGTAGAAAATTTTATGTGGTTTTTCTTAGGTCACAGTTAATAGGTGTTTGCTACTGATCGTGATATAGGGTTAGTTTTTTTTCTAGAATTCATAGAGTCTTACCTCATGGTCAGTAGATATTTTCTGTTAATCGTGACATAATGTGAAGTTACATTCTAGATCTTAACTGTTTGTATCTCACGGTCAGCTGGTACACCCTACCCCCTTTTCAATCCAATAGCCAAACATTCAATATCTCATGGTTAGCAAGTTTTACCTACTGACCGTGACTCTTTTCGAAGAAAAAAAATACCTTTTTTAAAAAAACATGGTTGTTTTGCCTTTCTTTTTATCCTTCCTTTTCCCTCAGGTTTTTTAGTTTTCTTTTCTTTCAATTTTATTTTTATTTTCATTTCCTCTCTCCCCTTCTTTTTCTTTTTCTCTTTCCCTCATTCTCTTCTTTCAACTGCCAATCTTCAATACCGTCAACTATTCTCTTGGCATTCTTCAACCAGGTAAGTTCGATATCTCCTCTAATTTCTTGTTCATTTTTTATTTTATTTCTTTTTATCTTTCTTTTGCTGAAGCTTTGCATTTTTAAATATATATATATATATATTAGAAAATGTGATACAGCCCAAAGGCACTATCTCCCGAAACCTTTTGCTTATGTTTTTTTTATTCTACTAGTTTGTTAACGTTTGATGGAATTTTGGAATTTTGCTTGGTGATTCTAGTTAGCTTGTGATTTGTTGTGTTTGGATTAATTATTTGTGCCTTTTCTTTATTTTTTTTCTTCTATTCACTAGTTTTTACAAGAATTGTTCTTCTTTATCTTTACTTTTGCATCAATTGGACATTTATAGGGGTAATAGTCATTTGATAATGCTTATTCTGTAATATAAACTTTGCCCTAATGTTTTGTTACTTGATTATCGAGGCTATGTAAAGGCCAAGCAATTAGAAATTTTATTTGTGTGTGCTGAAATTTTTAATCAATGCACATCTTTTAGGAATAGATCATTCTTATTTATCTAATGCCTGTTGTAGTAGTTCTATTGCAGCCTTGTTGATAAGATATTACAGTGTTATGAACTCTTTGCATTATGTTCGCATTTCATATTGCTGATTTATCTAGCATGTTCTACTACCAGCATCATTTCCCAAGCTATTCTTTGTCTCTGAACTTGAACATATATTAGGTTTTGATCAGTAATGTACTCTAGCTTGAGTTGTTTTAATTGCCATGGCTAGCTTGGTGAGACAGCATTGTGGGAATTTTTCGAACTTCATGTTTATCTTTTTCACCAATGCTTTTGAGTTGCCAAATTGTTTCAAGCATGAATGTTTTTCTTGGTTATTACAAGCATATTACAGTTGAACTGTTTTAAGGATCAATGTTCTTTAATTTGCAATTTTATTTAAACCCCTTATTTTGAATGATGCAATGATGCCTCAATTTATGTTTAATGCATTGCTCAGCTGTCAGTACATGTTTTGCTAATTAACTTCCTATCATTTTGAGATGTATGACCATGTTACGCTTGTTAATTGCATCCATTATTTTTTATGATATGCTTGATACCCTGTTACATTTCTAATTGTGCTAATTTTTTATAAGCACTGCTCCAATACTTCTTTTGGTTAAGTTTTTCATGTTTCTCTTGAGATATTAGGGAGGTTTAACTTTGTTTGTTTCGTTATTGATAGTGGCACCAAAGAGATCTCATGCTCAAGCTCCTGCAACCTCTTAAGCTCAAGCTATTCAGCCTCTCTCCAATCAACCTTTACCATCTGGTGACCAGGGAGAATCCAATTAGCCACCTTCCTTAGCACCTATCCTAAGTCAGAAGAAGAAAAATTCCAAAGCTCCTAAAGCAACCAGCTTCAGGTATTCAGGCACCTAGCTGGGTGCCTGAAGAGCTCAATACCCGATTATCTTTCTTTTGTTGAAGCTTTGCATTTTTAAATATATATATATATATTAGAAGAGCTTGGTGTATGGTGGTCAAGAAGAGCTCGTCATACAAGGTTATGCCGATGCTGCTTTTCAGACCAGCACTCAGGATTCTAGATCGCAATCTGGGTTTGTTTTTGTTTTAAACGGTGGTGCTGTCAGCTGGAGAAGCTCAAAGCAAGAGACCGTTGCCGACTCAACTACAGAATCTGAGTATATTGCAGCAAGTGAGGCTGCAAAAGAGGCTGTTTGGATTAAAAATTTCATTAATGGATTAGGAGTGGTCCCAAGCATCCTAGATCCATTAGAAATTTTCTGTGACAATAACGGGGCCATCGCACAGGCTATGGAGCCTTGGTCACACCAGAAATCCAAACACATACTCAGAAGGTACCACCTGATCAGAGAAATCATTGATCGTGCGGACGTCAAGGTTAGCAAGATATCAAGTGAAGACAATGTAGCAAATCCTTTGACGAAACAGTTACGTCCAAATCTGCACGAAGCTCATTTGAGAGCGTTCGGTCTTAGGGCTATGCCCAATTGGGACTAGTGCTAGTGGGAGATTGTTAGTGTAAGCCCTAGCCCCAATACATTGTAACGAAACACTTGAAATTAATAAAATGAGGCATTTGTTTTATCCTTTGTATTCCTGTGCATATCAATTGATAAAACTATCCAAGAGTGTTGTTTCGGTTTAAGTTATCATGTGTGAGGCACATGGATTGTAAGACCTTGAAACAAATGAGATATCATTCTAAATATCCCTAGTCAGTCATTGTTATGGGAATAACAAATGAATTAAGACTAGTATGCTCTCTCTGATCTTATGAGTTCTGTCTTACGGATCATTAGGACAAGAGTGTCAATCAGAGATCATAGATACATGTTAAAGAACATGGTATCTGGATTCGATCCGCTCATGAGAACACTACATGGTACAAGTCATAAGTGTTTCTCATATGCAAGTTTTGTATCGGAGTTCTTAGACCTGAAATCTCTATGAAACTCTTTATGAATTACTGTGTACTTTGACATACACCTAACGTGCTCGTAACAGAGTGACAAGTACGGGTATGATTGGGTATACACTGATTCATGTTAGAGAGCATGAGAGAAGTGAAGGGATTACCCCTCTCGATAAGAGAGAAAATATCATCGGCCACTTGATCAGTGAACTGAGAAGTGTATGGCCATACCGAGATGAAATAATGAGTAATCATTATTTATCTGAGAGTTCAGTGTCACTGGAATATCAAGAAAGGAATTAATATATATAAGGATGACTAGTTTCATGCCTTCTATTAATTCTGATATTTAAAGGTAAGGGACTATGCAAAATTGCATTAGGTCACCAAATGCCATATGCATTTTCATTTAATTTGGAATGCTATAATATCTTGCTAGAGAATATATATAGCCTTTGAATTAATTTATTAATTCATTGCCAACATTAAATGGACCTATAGGATCGCACACAAAGCATTGGACTTAAAATGTTTAAATTAAGTATTGAGCATTAATTTGGGCTTTTAATTAAAGTCAAATTAATGTATGTAATGGGTTATAATATTGCTATTGGGCTTTTGTCCATGAGAGAGAAATTCAGCCCACAAGGTTTAATTTCAATTAATTAATTATGTTACATTAATTAAGTTAATTGAGTATTAAAGCCTAAATGAATTTAAATTAAATCAAATCACTTAAATATATATAATGAAGTGGCCGAAATTCCAAGATGGAATTCAAGGAATTTCGGCACATGCAATTAAGTTATATTAAGTGATTTTATTTAATTAAATGTCTTATGTTTTATTTCAAATTTGAATTTAAATTCAAAGGAGTTTAATTCAAAATATATTACTTATCTTTAGGAAGTGATAGAGTTTGAATTAATCATCTTAGGATGGTTGAATTCAGATCAAAGACTTGCCAAAGGATAAGCATATATATTAAAAGAAATAAAACCCTAAACCTAATTTTTTTGTGGCATGAATAGTAACTCGTGAATAGTAACTCGTGAATAGTGACTCTCTCTCTCTTAATTTTTTTGTTCAATTTTTCACAAGGAGAAAGGATTGTTCCTCATTCTCTTGTGTTATTGAGCAGTAATAGCAATCTAAAGAAGTACAAAATCAAGTTTTGTAGCTTCAAACTATAACCCTTACACAATACCGAAAAAGAGATCTAGCAATCTCGTTTTTAAGCCGACGGTGTAATTGTGTGTGTGAGAATAGAGGGAGTGGCGCAAAAGGCTATTCCTTGGCATTGGTGATCGAGATCTAAGGTGGAAAAAGCCATCTTTGTTGCTGGTCATCATCGGAATAAAAGTTTTAAAAGGCATCAAAAGTTGTAAGTTCGATAACCCTAAAATTGCATGTTTCGATTCTATCTTTGGATATGTATGGTATGTATGATAAAAATTTTGTTTTTCCGCTGTGCTATCATGATTATCATACCATGTCATATTCCATCAGTGGTATCAGAGCCTAGACATGCTTATTTTAGTGCTTTAGATGCATGAAAAAATTAATTAAAAATCGTTATTTTGAAAACATGCAAATCTGAAATTTTCTGTTTTGAGTTTTTTGCTTTGTTTTGGTGTAAAAACGATTTTAATTGATTAGATAGGTATTATAATTAATATGACATGTTAATATACTGTCCTAAGATGTTATTAGAGCTGGTAATTGTCGGATTTAATTATTTATACCTGATGGTACATGTTAATTATGAAACTAGGTGCTAGTTGGCATGTAAAATGCTAGTTTAACAACTAGTTTTCAAAATTAAATGTAAAAACGTTTTTGGCATGTTTGTAAGTGATATTTAAAGATTAATTATCAGGTCTGGACATTTTTTAAATTTGGTTTTAATTCTGGTCCATGATAATTTAATTGATTAATTTTAAAATCACTTAAAACAATGACTAGTTTGTGTTTGTTACATGTTTAATCAACATTGTTTGCTTTGTTTTGATTAAAATGGTAAAAACACATTTAGATTAAAATGGTACAGAATATTAAATCAATATTTATGGACTTATTTAGATTATTAAATGACTCATAAAATTGATTTAAATGTTTGTGCATTTCATGGCATCACATAAGCATTAAATAACTAGTTTTGTTGTTTGTTTGTTTTTGCATGAATGCCGTGTTCTATTATATGTGTTCTTCATGATTTTATTTTTAATTCATGTTAGCACATATTATATGTATTTTTAATGTTTATGGGCTATATGACATAAAATTAAAAATGGCAAAATTGAAAATTATACTAGAGTTGATTTATGGCACAAATCTAACTAGTTTGTGTTTTGGGCTTTTAAGAGAACTTATTCAATAAGAGGATTTAGTCCATTGGGCTTCGGCCCAGGCCCATCACGGGGTCTTCTCTTAAAGGTTCAAGTACACAATTTCCATTAATGGGCTTGGCTAAATTGATTAAAATTGGACTTTGTCTGATCCATGAATGCTATGTATATTTATTTGCTTGTTTGGTGTGATGAATGGATATGCATGGTGCATTCATGGGCCCTGGGTTTTTGTAATTAAATATGGCCTGCGTGCCATTATATTTTATTGTAAAAGTTTCATTTATTTCTTAGAATAGAATTTATTTGAAGACTTTGTAAATCAAGACGAAGCCCACCGGAGTGGAGAAGCCCAACTCGAAGATTCTTATGTAATAGTATAGAATCTTAGTTGTAGGTTTTTGGGCCCATGTTTGTCACGCTTTACTTTATGCAATTATATATATATGCATGCTATGTATGGATGACAAAGCGTATGCCATGTAAGCCGTAATAAAATGAATCCCTAAAAATAGTAAGTCACAAAGTTGCCTTCCTAATTCGAAACATGTCAAGGCATAGATCATCGGTCACGTAGACTAGGAGTCCTAGATGCGCCCGATTATCTTTGTGAGGCATTGGTTGTGAATGTAGGTTGGACTTATCATGGAAAGGGATGCCCAGACCTAGGCAACTAATAAATGGGTTGTGCTATAACATCTTAAGATGTTAGCCCATTTGATCCAAGAGTCATGTACGAGACATGATTGGAGTTTTCCTACCTAAGTAACTTAACTTGTTAGGTGTACAAGCTCAACTTGACTAATAAGTTGTTGTGAAAAGTGGATCTTAGCCCACATTAAATCACTAACGCGAATTATTTAAAGGGATATTAATTCGGTTTGTGGGATCATAAATAAGACCTCATTTAATCTTGCTAAATTTTATTATAGATTGAAAATGGCATCTTCAAACAACAATTTCTCATTGCGATCGGTCCTTGAAAAGGACAAATTGAATGGCACCAATTTCATAGACTGGTCTCGAAACTTAAGAATAGTTCTTAAGCAAGAGAAGAAGTCGTATGTTTTGGATGCACCCTTGCCTGAAGAACCAGGAAGGAACGCCTCTGCGGTTCAAAAGGAAAATTTTGAGACCAAGAAGAGCGACTCCAACGATGTGACCTGTCTGATGCTGGCCACTATGGTGCCTGAATTGCAAAAGCAATTTATGGACCAAGAGGCTTATGCGATCATGGTGCACCTCAAGGAGATGTTCCAAGAGCAAGCTCGTCACGAGAGGTTCGTGACAACAAAGGCATTAATTTCTTGCAAGATGGCTGAGGGTACACCTGTTAGTACCCATGTACTCAAGATGAAAGGGTATCTTGATACTCTTGAGAAGCTTGAGGTACTAGTGCCAAAGGAATTGACCACTAACTTGATCTTAGGATCATTGTCTGCTGCATATGATCCATATGTGATGAATTATAATATGCATGCAATGAACAAGTCAGTCACTGAGCTTCATGGGATGCTTAAGAATGCTGAAGAGAACATTCAAAAGACCAATCACGTTCTAATGGTTCAAAAGGGAATTAAGAAGGGACCCGCTAAGGGAAAGGGAAAGGGAAAGGCAAAACCCAAGTCAAGTGGGAGTGCACCTCAGGCCCAATCCAAGCCCAAGGCGCCAAAACTCAAAGAGAGTGAGAGCACTTGCTTCCATTGCAACAAGATAGGGCATTGGAGGAAGAATTGCGCTCTCTTCAAGGAAGAACAAAAGAAGAATGGAGCCAAGGCATCCAGTTCTGGTATTTTTGTTGTTGAAATTAACCTTTCTATTTCTACCACTTGGGTATTGGATACCGGTTGTGGTTCTCACATTTGTTCAAATGTGCAGGGGCTAAGAAATAGGCGGTTACTTGGGAAGAATAAAGTGGACCTCCGTGTGGGGAATGGAGCACGAGTTGCTGCCATGGAGATAGGCGACTATCACCTCACTTTACCTTCCAGACTTTGTATTGTTTTGAATAATTGTTATTATGTGCCTGCTATGAGCAGAAACATTATTTCAGTTTCATGTTTGGATAATGATGAATTTGATTTTGTTATTAAAAATGGCAATGCTCATATTCGTCGCCAAGGCATTTCTTATGGCAATGCCATGTTGCAAAATGGCCTTTATATCCTTGATTTACAAAACAAAGAGTCGATATACAACATTAATACAAAGAGGGTTAAATCAAACAAATTGAACCCTACTTACTTTTGGCATTGTCGTTTAGGACATGCAAACGAAAAACGCATTTCAAGACTCCACAAAACTGGAGTGCTTGGGTCATTTGACTTAGAGTCTTATGACACATGCGAGCCATGTGTGCATGGAAAAATGAGAAAGAGTCCTTTTAACAAGAAAGGTGAAAGGACTAATGTCTTATTGGAACTAATACATACCGATGTATGTGGACCATTAAGTACACAAGCTAGAAGTGGTTTTAGCTACTTCGTGACTTTCACAGATGACTTCAGTAGATATGGCTATGTCTATCTAATGAAGTACAAGTCTGAAACTTTTGAGAAATTCAAGGAGTTTAAGAACGAAGTAGAAAACCAACTTGGCAAAAGTATAAAAGCCATTCGATCAGATCGAGGTGGCGAATACTTAAGCCGAGAATTTGATGATCATCTAAAAGAGTGTGGTATTATTTCACAGCTCACTCCTCCTGGAACACCGCAATGGAATGGTGTGTTCGAAAGGAGAAATCGAACTCTGTTGGACATGGTTCGATCTATGATGAGTCAAGCTAATCTTCCTATCTCTTTTTGGGGTTATGCATTAGAAACTGCTGCGTTTCTATTGAACCATACTCCAACTAAAGCAGTTGAGAAGACACCATACGAGGTATGGACTGGGAAAGAACCTAATATGTCTTTTCTCAAGATTTGGGGCTGTGAAGCACATGTTAAGAAATTAACATCTGACAAACTAGAGTCCAAATCGACTGTCTGCTTGTTTGTGGGCTATCCCAAAGAA
Organism: Excoecaria agallocha; assembly: GCA_037975025.1. Taxonomy (NCBI): domain Eukaryota; kingdom Viridiplantae; phylum Streptophyta; class Magnoliopsida; order Malpighiales; family Euphorbiaceae; genus Excoecaria; species Excoecaria agallocha. The sequence continues at coordinate 43,748,802 of CM075806.1, read as the reverse complement.
ACAAAGGGATACTACTTTTACTCACAAGCCGAGAACAAAGTATTTGTTGCTCGCAAGGCTGTTTTCTTGGAAAAGGAGTTCCTTCTCAAGAAAGACAGTGGGAGTAAAGTAGAACTTGGAGAAATTCAAGTGCCACAAGCTCCTATAGAGGATGGTTTGGAAATGGGATCAAGTTCACAACCAGTTATGGAACAAGAACCCATTACACAAGTACCTAGAAGGTCTGGTAGGGTACGTCAGGAGATTGAGAGATATGGATTTCTAATCACTGACAGTGACACTATTGAGTTAGTAGATCATGAGGATCCTACTACCTACCGAGAAGCTATTGAAAGCCCAGACTCGGATAATTGGCTTGAAGCCATGAAATTCGAGATGCAATCAATGTACGATAACCAGGTTTGGACCTTGGTTGATCCACCAGAAGGTGCTAAGGTAATTGAATGCAAGTGGTTATTCAAACTAAAAGCTGATAAGACCTACAAAGGTAGACTAGTAGCAAAAGGTTTTCGACAAACTCATGGTATAGACTATGACGAGACCTTTTCACCTGTAGTCATGCTCAAGTCCATTAGGATCTTGCTTGCCATAGCTGCATATCATGATTATGAGATATGGCAAATGGATGTCAAAATTGCTTTCCTTAATGGAAATTTACTTGAGGATGTGTATATGACACAGCCTGAAGGTTTTGTCAATCCCAAGCATCCTGAGAAGGTATGCAAGCTTCAAAAATCCATTTATGGATTAAAGCAAGCATCCCAAAGTTGGAATCTTCGCTTTGATGAGGCAGTCAAAGAATTTGACTTCATCAAGAACGAAGATGAGCCTTGTGTGTACAAGAAGGTTAGTGGGAGCATAGTAGTGTTTCTGGTCCTATATGTGGACAACATCCTTCTCATTGGGAATGATATTCCAACATTGCAAAAGGTTAAGCAATGGTTGGGAAAATGTTTCTCAATGAAAGACTTAGGTGAAGCCGAGACAATACTTGGTATTCAAATCTATAGAGATAGATCGAATTGGCTTTTGGGACTAAGTCAAGAAAAGTACATAGACAAAGTACTAAAGCGTTTTAGTATGGGAGACTCAAAGAAAGGGTACATACCTTTGGCTTTGGGAGTTCCTTTGACTAAAGAACAGTGCCCTAAAACCAAAGAGGAAAGGGACAACATGAGTAGAATCCCATATGCATCTGCTATTGGATCTATCATGTACGCTATGTTATGTACTAGATTGGATGTTGCTCATGCACTGAGTATAACCAATAGGTTTCAGCAAGACCCTGGTGAGAAGCACTAGTCTGCTGTAAAAGGGATCCTTAAGTACCTGCGAAGGACTAAGGATCACTTCTTGGTGTATGGTGGTCAAGAAGAGCTCGTCATACAAGGTTATGCCGATGCTGCTTTTCAGACCAGCACTCAGGATTCTAGATCGCAATCTGGGTTTGTTTTTGTTTTAAACGGTGGTGCTGTCAGCTGGAGAAGCTCAAAGCAAGAGACCGTTGCCGACTCAACTACAGAATCTGAGTATATTGTAGCAAGTGAGGCTGCAAAAGAGGCTGTTTGGATTAAAAATTTCATTAATGGATTAAGAGTGGTCCCAAGCATCCTAGATCCATTAGAAATTTTCTATGACAATAACGGGGCCATCGCACAGGCTATGGAGCCCCGGTCACACCAGAAATCCAAACACATACTCAGAAGGTACCACCTGATCAGAGAAATCATTGATCGTGCGGACGTCAAGGTTAGCAAGATATCAAGTGAAGACAATGTAGCAGATCCTTTGACGAAACAGTTACGTCCAAATCTGCACGAAGCTCATTTGAGAGCGTTCGGTCTTAGGGCTATGCCCAATTGGGACTAGTGCTAGTGGGAGATTGTTAGTGTAAGCCCTAGCCCCAATACATTGTAATGAAACACTTGAAATTAATAAAATGAGGCATTTGTTTTATCCTTTGTATTCCTGTGCATATCAATTGATAAAACTATCCAAGAGTGTTGTTTCGGTTTAAGTTATCATGTGTGAGGCACATGGATTGTAAGACCTTGAAAAAAATGAGACATCATTCTAAATATCCCTAGTCAGTCATTGTTATGGGAATAACAAATGAATTAAGACTAGTATGCTCTCTCTAATCTTATGAGTTCTGTCTTACGGATCATTAGGACAAGAGTGTCAATCAGAGATCATAGATACATGTTAAAGAACATGGTATCTGGATTCGATCCGCTCATGAGAACACTACATGGTACAAGTCATAAGTGTTTCTCATATGCAAGTTTTGTATCGGAGTTCTTAGACCTGAAATCTCTATGAAACTCTTTATGAATTACTGTGTACTTTGACATACACCTAATGTGCTCGTAACAGAGTGACAAGTACGGGTATGATTGGGTATACACTGATTCATGTTAGAGAGCATGAGAGAAGTGAAGGGATTACCCCTCTCGATAAGAGAGAAAATATCACCGGCCACTTGATCAGTGAACTGAGAAGTGTATGGCCATACCGAGATGAAATAATGAGTAATCATTATTTATCTGAGAGTTCAGTGTCACTGGAATATCAAGAAAGGAATTAATATATATAAGGATGACTAGTTCCATGCCTTATATTAATTCTGATATTTAAGGGTAAGGGACTATGCAAAATTGCATTAGGTTACCAAATGCCATATGCATTTTCATTTAATTTGGAATGCTATAATATCTTGCTAGAGAATATATATAGCCTTTGAATTAATTTATTAATTCATTGCCAACATTAAATGGACCTATAGGATCGCACACAAAGCATTGGACTTAAAATGTTTAAATTAAGTATTGAGCATTAATTTGGGCTTTTAATTAAAGTCAAATTAATGTATGTAATGGGTTATAATATTGCTATTGGGCTTTGGTCCATGAGAGAGAAATTCAGCCCACAAGGTTTAATTTCAATTAATTAATTATGTTACATTAATTAAGTTAATTGAGTATTAAAGCCTAAAGAAATTTAAATTAAATCAAATCACTTAAATATATATAATGTAGTGGCCGAAATTCCAAGATGGAATTCAAGGAATTTCGGCACATGCAATTAAGTTATATTAAGTGATTTTATTTAATTAAATGTCTTATGTTTTATTTCAAATTTGAATTTAAATTCAAAGGAGTTTAATTCAAAATATATTACTTATCTTTAGGAAGTGATAGAGTTTGAATTAATCATCTTAGGATGGTTGAATTCAGATCAAAGACTTGCCAAAGGATAACAATATATATTAAAAGAAAAAAAACCCTAAACCTAATTTTTTTGTGGCATGAATAGTAACTCGTGAATAGTGACTCTCTCTCTCTTAATTTTTTTGTTCAATTTTTCACAAGGAGAAAGGATTGTTCCTCATTCTCTTGTGTTATTGAGCAGTAATAGCAATCTAAAGAAGTACAAAATCAAGTTTTGTAGCTTCAAACTATAACCCTTACACAATACCGAAAAAGAGATCTAGCAATCTCGTTTTTAAGCCGACGGTGTAATTGTGTGTGTGAGAATAGAGGGAGTGGCGCAAAAGGCTATTCCTTGGCATTGGTGATCGAGATCTAAGGTGGAAAAAGCCATCTTTGTTGCTGGTCATCATCGGAATAAAAGTTTTAAAAGGCATCAAAAGTTGTAAGTTCGATAACCCTAAAATTGCATGTTTCGATTCTATCTTTGGATATGTATGGTATGTATGATAAAAATTTTGTTTTTCCGCTGTGCTATCATGATTATCATACCATGTCATATTCCATCAACCTTTTGCTTATGTTTCTTTTATTCTACTAGTTTGTTAACGTTTGATGGAATTTTGGAATTTTGCTTGGTGATTCTAGTTAGCTTGTGATTTGTTGTGTTTGGATTAATTATTTGTGCCTTTTCTTTATTTTTTTCTTCTATTCACTAGTTTTTACAAGAATTGTTCTTCTTTATCTTTACTTTTGCATCAATTGGACATTTATAGGGGTAATAGTTGTTTGATAATGCTTATTCTGTAATATAAACTTTGCCCTAATGTTTTGTTACTTGATTACCGAGGCTAAGTAAAGGCCAAGCAATTAGAAATTTTATTTATGTGTGCTGAAATTTTTAATCAATGCACATCTTTTAGGAATAAATCATTCTTATTTATCTAATGCCTGTTGTTGTAGTTCTATTGCAGCCTTGTTGATAAGATATTACAGTGTTATGAACTCTTTGCATTATGTTCGCATTTCATATTGCTGATTTATCTAGCATGTTCTACTACCAGCATCATTTCCCAAGCTATTCTTTGTCTCTGAACTTGAACATATATTAGGTTTTGATCAGTAATGTACTCTAGCTTGAGTTGTTTTAATTGCCATGGCTAGCTTGGTGAGACAGCATTGTGGGAATTTTTCGAACTTCATGTTTATCTTTTTCACCAATGCTTTTGAGTTGCCAAATTGTTTCAAGCATGAATGTTTTTCTTGGTTATTACAAGCATATTACAGTTGAACTGTTTTAAGGATCAATGTTCTTTAATTTGCAATTTTATTTAAACCCCTTATTTTGAATGATGCAATGATGCCTCAATTTATGTGTAATGCATTGCTCAGCTGTCAGTACATGTTTTGCTAATTAACTTCCTATCATTTTGAGATGTATGACCATGTTACGCTTGTTAATTGCATCCATTATTTTTTATGATATGCTTGATACCCTGTTACATTTCTAATTGTGCTAATTTTTTATAAGCACTACTCCAATACTTCTTTTGGTTAAGTTTTTCATGTTTCTCTTGAGATATTAGGGAGGTTTAACTTTGTTTGTTTCGTTATTGATAGTGGCACCAAAGAGATCTCATGCTCAAGCTCCTGCAACCTCTTAAGCTCAAGCTATTCAGCCTCTCTCCAATCAACCTTTACCATCTGGTGACCAGGGAGAATCCAATTAGCCACCTTCCTTAGCACCTATCCTAAGTCAGAAGAAGAAAAATTCCAAAGCTCCTAAAGCAACCAGCTTCAGGTATTCAGGCACCTAGCTGGGTGCCTGAAGAGCTCAATACCCGATTATCTTTCTTTTGTTGAAGCTTTGCATTTTTAAATATATATATATATATTAGAAAATGTGATACTGCCCAAAGGCACGATCTCCCGAAACCTTTTGCTTATGTTTTTTTTATTCTGCTAGTTTGTTAACGTTTGATGGAATTTTGGAATTTTGCTTGGTGATTCTAGTTAGCTTGTAATTTGTTGTGTTTGGATTAATTATTTGTGCCTTTTCTTTATTTTTTTCTTCTATTCACTAGTTTTTACAAGAATTGTTCTTCTTTATCTTTACTTTTGCATCAATTGGACATTTATAGGGGTAATAGTCATTTGATAATGCTTATTCTGTAATATAAACTTTGCCCTAATGTTTTGTTACTTGATTATCGAGGCTATGTAAAGGCCAAGCAATTAGAAATTTTATTTGTGTGTGCTGAAATTTTTAATCAATGCACATCTTTTAGGAATAGATCATTCTTATTTATCTAATGCCTGTTGTAGTAGTTCTATTGCAGCCTTGTTGATAAGATATTACAGTGTTATGAACTCTTTGCATTATGTTCGCATTTCATATTGCTGATTTATCTAGCATGTTCTACTACCAGCATCATTTCCCAAGCTATTCTTTGTCTCTGAACTTAAACATATATTAGGTTTTGATCAGTAATGTACTCTAGCTTGAGTTGTTTTAATTGCCATGGCTAGCTTGGTGAGACAGCATTGTGGGAATTTTTCGAACTTCATGTTTATCTTTTTCACCAATGCTTTTGAGTTGCCAAATTGTTTCAAGCATGAATGTTTTTCTTGGTTATTACAAGCATATTACAGTTGAACTGTTTTAAGGATCAATGTTCTTTAATTTGCAATTTTATTTAAACCCCTTATTTTGAATGATGCAATGATGCCTCAATTTATGTTTAATGCATTGCTCAGCTGTCAGTACATGTTTTGCTAATTAACTTCCTATCATTTTGAGATGTATGACCATGTTACGCTTGTTAATTGCATCCATTATTTTTTATGATATGCTTGATACCCTGTTACATTTCTAATTGTGCTAATTTTTTATAAGCACTGCTCCAATACTTCTTTTGGTTAAGTTTTTCATGTTTCTCTTGAGATATTAGGGAGGTTTAACTTTGTTTGTTTCGTTATTGATAGTGGCACCAAAGAGATCTCATGCTCAAGCTCCTGCAACCTCTTAAGCTCAAGCTACTCTCCAATCAACCTTTACCATCTGGTGACCAGGGAGAATCCAATTAGCCACCTTCCTTAGCACCTATCCTAAGTCAGAAGAAGAAAAATTCCAAAGTTCCTAAAGCAACCAGCTTCAGGTATTCAGGCACCTAGCTGGGTGCCTGAAGAGCTCAATACCCGATACTAGATTTGTCCAACTGTAAATACCTTCCATCCATTTACCTAGACTTAGATCCATTGGGAAAATTGGGGATCAAAAAAGAGTTGGTGAGGTACATTGCAACAGTTGGATGGGAGAGATTTTTTGAGTGCAGGGAATTGGTTTATCCTGCTTTGACTAGGGATTTTATGACTACTAATAAGTGCCATTTCAGACTAAGAGAGTTTCCTAACATCATAACCTTCTTGTTGGGAGCAAAATACTATGAGAAGACATTAGTGATGGTCCCTTTGCTTACCTTGATTATAATAAGAACATAGCATGGGAACAGATCAAAGATCCCTAAGTTGAAGGTCAATACATTTTAGGAACAATCAAATCCCACTATCTGAGGGATCATACATTTAGAATTCTGCATAAATTTTTCTCTTTATCTCCTACATCTCTTGTGCAGTCTACAAGGCAAGTTAACCTATTAGAGGTGTTATTTTTAGTTTGTACAGCCAAAAACTTTCCTATTAATGGTGCATACCATTGGTGGAACAAGTTAAAAGAAATAAACTAGTAGCCTACCAAATTAAAGAACATATCCTTAGGAGGTTGGGTGACCATGATTGCTAGGGCTTTTGAGCACCCACTGAATAAAGATGAAGCCCTCCCTGCAGTGGCTTACATTAACCAGATGCTACTGAAAAATAAAAAATATTTTATAGAAGATAAGAATATTAAGCATGGATTTCGACTTACTGATAGAGATGAGTATATGAGAAAGATGCAAAAAAGTTTGAGCAACCCTTCACCTACCTCAAACCAATTAGATGTCACACTTTCTTTTACCCAATACACTTCCTTGATAGAAAGGATGGATACCCTAACTGCAAATCAAGAGGATTTTAAGTAGCAGCAGTAGATCATTGCAACCTTGGCCACTTTAGCCTCAAATATTGACCCAGTTGCTCCATCTAGCCCTCCTCATGTTTGATGCAGGGAGTTTTCCACTCCACTCGTGTTTTTTTGCATTTTGTTTTGTTCTTGTTGAGGACAACAAGCTTTTAATGTGGGGTAGGGGAAATATTTTGAGAATTGAACATTATTTTTATTGATAGTAGTTAGAACTTGCTGAATTTTGTGAAGGAATTTTTTTTACAAATAATTAGTGCTACTCATTGCTAAAGGTAAATTTTTGTGAAGACTTGTGAAGATTTTTATGTAGATTTTTTTGGGAAGAAGATTGGGTTTTAAACACTTAAAATTTATGAAATCTTTGAACCATAAACTCTATTTAATTTTGGTTGTTTATCAGTTATTTAAATACATTTCTATTTTTAGTAAAGTTGTTGCATTTGGAATTTCCTTTAGTTTTAATTTAAAGTAATTTATTTTATTGCAAGTTTATTCACTATTTTATGTTTTAGCTTTTATTTTACTTTATTAGTTTTATTCTGCTTTAGCATTTTAATTACCTTTGAAGTTAATTTTGAATAATGTGTCTATGTTGCTAATTTGGTGTTGTTGCCAACTGCATTTAGTCAAAGCTTGCCCAGTTAATCTTTATTTAATAAATTTGAACTCTGAGTTGCAAACTATCTGTTTAGAGAGTTGGAGTAGCAAAAGAGTAGTTGTATGCCTTATCAAGAATTTTCTTTTGATCGGTCTCAATTAATTGTATATCATTTGATTTCTATTTTATTGAGTATATAGGCTAATTTTGTGAAAATTTATTAAAAAACCAGTGAGTGAGAGCAATTGAGTGAAGAAATTTTTAAAATAGAACTTTCCTCATCACCCTGCGAAATGAATTTTCAACTCAGGCAGAATTAAGATATAACTTAGGTAGCCTTTCTTTGGCAACCACATTTAAAATGACTATTAACCTACCTTGTATTCATGATTACCTTTGCTAGCCCGTTTGAGCTTATTTGGCATGCTAAAAGCATAATACTTGAATTTTTTTTATTGCACTGTAATTTAACCAGATAACTTAAATGCCATTTATCTTCACTATTTTAGAATTAACCCCTATAGGTGGGATAGTATTGTGCATTTTGAGTAATGAAATTGAGTTGTACTTAATCAGTCAAGGGTGTTAAATTTGTGGAAAATGGGGTAGAGAGAATTATGATTTATTAATCTCAAGACATTGAAAATTTTAAAATCTTAAAGAGTTGCTAGTACCCCTATTGGTTTATTTTATAAAAAAACACAAACAAAACAACATCAATATATAAAGGTTATGCTACATAAATTTTAACTATTACTGCAACAAATAAGTGTGGGGTACCTAGCCTTTAAGGAGAAGTATTAAATGTTAAGCTAGTTCAAAAGATAAATTTTAAGTTCATTCTTCCTCTACAATTGTAAGTCTAGCTGGTGTCTTTGGAGATTCTGTTGGAATTTAATGGTTACATGCATCACATACATGAGCGAAATTTTAAATTTTTTTAACCATTAGATCTGATCTTGCCATGAATACACAATATAACTATATGAGAATAAGAAAAATCACCTTTGATTTTTGTTGAACAATTGATTTTACTTCGCACCGGGTTGTCGCAAACCACAGTGTCCAAAATCGAACACCTCCAATGAGTAATCCACACTAGAGAGGGGTAAATTGAACCAACAAATTGGTGTTCAACTAGGGCTGGCCAAAATCCAAGAGGCTAGCAATGGAAGTGGCGCAAAAAGGGAGAGAGAATTAAGAGAAAAAGACTTTCCTTTTGTTTTAATCACTTAACCCTAATTCTCATTAGTTGGCCTTTTATAGTTAGGTTAAAATTCCAACTCCTTAATGAGATTGGGCTCTTTAAAATTGCTGAAGAATTATTAATTAGGCTTCTGGAATTAATTATAATCATTTGGGCTTAATTAAATCCAAATTAAATCTTTTCATAAAAGACCATGCACAAAATCCACAAACTAGGCCCTTTGTGCATCTAATTGGATTTAAATATCCAAATGGATTCCAAATCCAACAAAATTAAATATGTGAGTTCCATAACACTTATGCAACATATATAAATTAATTTGGTCCAAGAAAAATCCCTCTAAGCCCTTCTGTATGGAGTTGGCGTGTAGCCCTCTTCTGGAGGGCTTCCTCCAACTTCTTCATTCCTTTGGCCCTTTATAATTTCTCCAATGGTCCTATTAATTATTATATCAGTCCTATAACACTTATAGTAGTCTTATAACACTTATAAGACAATAATAATTAATCATGAAATACATTATTTCATTTAGGTCCAATTTACAGAACATTTCTCAAAAGTTCCGCGGACAATTTTATTTGATCATAATTAATTAAACTCTTTAATTAATTATTATCATATTCTCCTCTCTACCTTTATAATAATATCAAATATTATTATCCTTGTCATTTTACCATTTTACCCTTCTCTCTATATGTGTGTGACCTATTGGGTTCCTGTCCATGTTGGCAGTATAATATGTAATTGTGAGTTCTATTCAAAACTCATATGATTTAAACTCCTTTAAATCATTTTATCAATCTCTATTGATATTTTGATACATCATTATACAAGTCATGATTGGCCTCTAGCTAGGCATCATGACTACCCAAATGTCAGGAAAGTCATGTGGTTTGACTGTACCCTTCCATAGAAACAGTTATCGTGCAATTACTCCTTTCACCACTCTTGTCTCAATTAGATTCTGAGTATGTCTAATTATGTATGTTCTATTAATTTAACCATTGTTCCTAAAATGCCCTTCATGGATCTCCATCCATCTCGGCATATTACTCTGGCCAGAGATTCACTGAACAAGGTAATTATAGAATCATGTGAGATAACTTCCCTTGTTAAATCTGGGATGGTGAATCCTTTGTCAATCACTCAACTATCTTCAAGTAGGTCATGATATACCTAATCTCCTAACTATGTTCACTCCCAGTTGGAAGTAATCAGTTATGGAGTCAAAGTATACCACTTACTACTTAAGATAACTTTGGTGATCTCAAGTCTAAGGATACTTGCACAACTGCTATGAAGAGATTCCTCACTGACATAGATTTAATATCCATATGAGGATTCTCTTTGTAGGTCTCCAATGAACTTGTTCCTCTAACAAGCATCCACATGTTAGCTTTGATTATCATCCATAATCACAATTATGAGAACCATTGCTTGAACCATTCAAGAAGCATAACATGTGCTAGTCTGTCCGAATTAACAATGTCCTATCTTGTTAATTCTATGACTAGGGATATTTAGATATTAACATATTTGCATGCAATAGACATCTCACATCATGAACACCTTCATGATTGCCTTTGCACTGTGTTTATAATATCTAGGACTTCATTTATTAATTTAAGATTTACAAACTCATGTATTCAAACACAGCATTAATAAATGAATGATGCCTTTTATTAAGAATATAAATTTCATACATATGAAAAACATCCCTATTACATGGGCTCTAGGGCATACTCTCTAACAATCTCCCACTTGCACTAAAGCCAATCACTCATATGTCTCAGACCCATGCTATTTATATGGTGATCATGCTTTATCTGGGAAAGTGCTTTAGTGAGGGGATCCGCCACATTGTCATCTGTGGGAACCCTTTCTATTTTCACATCATTTCTAGCTACTATTTCCCTTATGAGATGGTAGCATCTGAGAACATGCTTGGATCGCTGATGAGACCGTGGTTCCTTTGCTTGCGCAATGGCTCCATTGTTGTCACAATATAAAGGAATCGGATCAACAATGCTAGGCACCACTCCTAGTTCGGTTATGAACTTTTTGATCCAGACTGCTTCTTTGGCTGCTTTTGAAGCAGCAATGTACTCAACTTCCGTCGCGAAATCAACAGTTGTTTCTTGTTTGGAACTTTTCCAACTAACTGCTCCTCCTCCCATTATGAACACATAACCAGATTGTGATTTACATTCATCTTTGTCAGATTGGAAGCTGGCATCTGTATACCCGTTTACTTCCAAACTGCCCTCTCCATATACCAAGAATATATCCTTAGTCCTTCTCAAGTACTTAAGAATATTCTTGACAGCTGCCCAATGTTCCTCTCCAAAATTAGATTGGAATCTGCTTGTGACACTCAAAGCAAATGCTACATCTGGATGTGTACATAACATAGCATACATGATAGAACCAATTGCAGATGCATATGGTATTCTATTCATGCTCTCTCTATCCTCCAGTGTCTTTGGACACATAGACTTAGAAAGGTGTTTTCCATGCACCATAGGTATAAACCCTTTCTTAGAGAGATCCATATTGAACCTCTTTAATACTTTATCTATATATGTACTCTGAGAAAGACCTAGCAACCTATTGGATCTATCTCTATAGATCCTTATTCCCAGAATATAGGATGCTTCTCCAAGGTCTTTCATGGAGAATTGCTTGGATAACCATATTTTAACAGATTGGAGAAGAGAAATGTCATTTCCCATGATCAATATGTCATCTACATATAGAACTAGGAAGACAATTGCACTCCCACTAACCCTTTTATACACACAAGGTTCATCTTCATTCTATGAGAAACCAAACTCGTTTATTGTCTCATTGAATCGTATGTTCCAGCTCCTAGAGGCTTGCTTCAATCCATAAATGGATCTTTGAAGCTTGCATACCTTTTCGCCATTTCCTGATGTGAATCCTTTTGGTTATGTCATATACACATCCTCGGTAAGATTTCCATTAAGGAAAGCTGTCTTCACATCCATCTGCCAAATCTCATAATCATAATGAGCTGCAATGGCTAAAAGTATTCTTATAGACTTAAGCATCGCTACAGGAGAAAAAGTTTCATCATAGTCAATACCTTCTTTTTGACGATAACCTTTTGCTACTAAGCGAGCTTTATAGGTAACTATATTACCTTCCATGTCAGTCTTCTTTTTGAAGACCCATTTGCACCCTATGGGTTTTATCCCTTCAAGTGGTTGAGTTAAAGTCCATACTTTATTCTCATATATGGAGTCCATTTCGGACTGCATAGCCTTAAGCCATAAATCACATTCTGAACTGTTCAAAACGTCTTGATAGCTTGTAGGCTCATTGTCCTCTACTACAGTTATGTCTCTATCCGAATCAATGTGAAATCCATATCTCACAGGGATAGAATGCATCCTAGTAGATCTTCTAGGATTTTGTGTATAATCAGGTTCAACTGTGATTTCATCATTATGAAATTCAGTTTCAGGTTCAATCGATTGATCATCTTCTATTTGTGGGTCTTGAACTTCACCAAGCTCAATTTTACTCCCACTGTCCTCTCGTAGGAGAAATTCTCTTTCCAAGAAGACAGCATGCCTTGAAACAAACACCTTTTGTTCTAAGGGATGATAGAAATAATATCCAAACGTTTCTTTTGGATATCCCACAAATAAACATTTATCAGACTTAACATCCAGTTTGTCTGACATTATCCTCTTCACATAAGTAGGACAACCCCATACTTTCATATGAGAAAGCGTGGGTTTCTTGTTATTCCACATCTCACATGGAGTAACATCAACCGATTTACTAGGAACTCTATTTAACACATAAACAGCAGTTTCTAGTGCATATCCCCAAAAGGACTTAGGCAAGTCCGCTCGGCTCATCATTGATCGAACCATATCTAATAGTGTTCGATTCCTCCTTTCGGATACACCATTGTGTTGTGGTGTATATGGAGGAGTCCATTGAGATAAAATCCCATTATCTCTAAGATAATCCTGAAACTCTTGACTTAAGTATTCTCCACCTCGATCTAATCTAAGTGTTTTAATACTTTTGCCAAGTTGTTTCTCTACTTCATTTTTGAATTCTTTGAACTTTTCAAATGCTTCAGACTTATATTTCATTAGATAGATGTATCCAAACCTGGAATAATCATCTATGAAAGTAATGAAGTAGGAGTAACCTCCTCTAGCATGTGTAGTCATTGGACCACATACATCTGAATGTACTAAGTCCAAAACCATTTTAGCTCGTTCTCCTTTACCAACAAAGGGAGCTTTTGTCATTTTTCCCAATAAACAAGATTCGCATGTATCAAATGATTCATAATCAAATGATCCCAAATCACCTGACTTGTGCAATTTGGTCATGCGTTTTTCATTTATGTGGCCTAACCGACAATGCCATAAGTATGAGGTATTTAGATTATCATGTTTCATTCTCTTGGTATCCACATTATGTACTTCTTTAATTAAATCAAGAACAAATATACCATTCTCAATGATAGCTTTTGCATAAAATATATTGTTCTTAAAAATGTAACAACATTTGTCCTTTAAAGAAATATCATAATCGTTCATCAAACAACTGAAAGAAATAATACTCTTGGACAAAGCTGGAACATAATAACAATTATTTAATTCCAGTACTAATCCACTAGGAAGAGGCAAATAGTAAGTCCCCACAACTGTTGTAGAGATGTTTTGTCCAGTAGCTGACTGCAAACATATCTCTGCCTTTCCAACTCTTCTAAAGCTTCTAAGCCCCTGTAGATCATTACATAAATGAGATCCACATCCGGTATCTAATACCCAATATTGTTTTGAAGCGATAGAATAAGTATTAATTTCAATCATATGATTACCTGAAGTAGAAGCATCAGCTTGCTTCTTCTCCTTGAGAGAATCTAGATAGGCCTTGCAGTTATGCTTCCAATGACCATCCTTTCCACAATGGAAGCAAGTTCCTTTGGGATTCTCTTTCTTGGCAACCTTCTTCTTAGAGATCCCACCATTCTTTGGCTGCGCCTTGGTTATCTTCTTCTTCTTCTGCTTCTTGCCTTTAGCAGAAGTGACAACCATGACACTTTTTGGATCCTTCTTAAATGATCCATCAGCTGTCTTGAGCATATTGATTAACTCAGGAATGGATACTTGGATCTTGTTCATGTTGAAGTTAAGCACGAAAGGTGCATAACTTGGAGCCAATGAGTACAAGATTAAATTTATGTATAGATCATTATCCATAACATAGCCAAGTCTACTCAAATGCTCAATATACCCATACATCTTTAATGCATGAGTAGCAGCTGAAGTGCCTTCCACCATTTTGCAGCTAAATAGAGCTCGAGCAATCTCATATTGCTCAATTCTAGCCTGAGAAGAATAAAGCTCCTCTAGATGCAAAACGATGGTTCTAGCATCCATCATTTCATGTTGCTTCTGAAGCTCCGAGGACATAGCACCCAGCATCAGACATGCTGCTGTTTCACTATCCTCCATGTATTTTCGATAAATGCCCTTGATCTCATCAATGGCATCATCTGATGGACGTGGTGGTGGATCTTTATCCAAGACATAGTGGATCTTTTCAGCTCTGAGAACAATTCTCACTTGCCTGATCCAGTCAGAATAGTTGTTGCCAACCAGCTTGTTATCCAAGATTGATCGTATGTTAATGTTTGATGTGCTCATGATGATGACCTAGATGTGAAAAAGAAAAGATATGAGAGTATGTTCATATATATATATGCATTAATAAGGTCTTTAATTAATCCATTTACTCCCACTATTTTATTGCAAATTAATAGCCCTCACTATATAATCCAAGAAAACCCGATGGTTTTCTTAGTGGGCCAATATCCAATCCTTGATATGTAATTTGACCTTGACTGTGGTCAACAAGCCAAATTCCATACCCTTGAAAGGTAGGTATCTTTATACCAATTGTGTCTCTACACAACTATTGGATCATTAGGTTATCAACTCTTGATGCATGCATATCATATATGCATTCCCTAATCTTGCCTCTAGAACCATTAGCCTTGACTGTGGTCAACAAACTAATGGGCTAGCTAAGATGACCCATTTAATTAGATTTGAACATATTTGATATAATGTGAGCTTGATTGTGGTCAACAACCCACACTATAAAGAACTCTGGTTCTCCTCAAATTAATGGAAGGCTTATATACCTTAGTATTTGTTTGAGGGTTTTAGTTAATTAAGTCTCATCATACATGGTTGGCATACATTAGTATGCATCCTATATCTATCACATAAATATAAGCATACAAATATGGTATAGTTATGGAATTCACTACATTGATTTCCCCGAGCCAAGAGGGAAATCAAAAGGTCACACCTAGGTAGTATGCATGATTCAAACAAGAAAATAATTACATTATCTTCAAGCTTGTTGGATCTCCATCCGGCCCATCTTGCTCCTTGATATTGGTCTCTATCTCTATTTCTAATTATAATCTAAGTAATCTAATTACATATTACAATTTGAAATGAAATACAAACCAAAAACAAGTGGTCGGGACATGAAAGTCCTCATTGGGCCAAAACATGCATTATGCTCAATCACATTGGGCTTTGTCCATAACTAACCATCATGCCAATCATTCACCCTTATATGCCTCTCTAATGCATAAATAAATGGATTACTAACTTTGTTTCAACCTTTGAAACTATATTTTGAGTTATTTAATGATGTGATCAAATTAGGAAACTTTTTCCATTTTGGAAACTTTCATTTTAGGAAACCTTTTTGCATGAATGTGTTCTTGCCTTAATAATCAATCAAATTGATTATTAATTAATTATAAATTGATTATTTAATTAATTAATCATATTAAATAATTAAAAGAATCAATTTTGGGCTTAAAATAAGTGTAGGCCGAAACCCACAGAAGAAAAACCCTAAGTGTGTTCACACACAAACTAGTTTTGTGTCATTTGGACCATTTGGGCCTTTTGGAATGAGCCAAGCCCACTCCAGCCCTTAAAACCCATTAATAAACTTAATTAATGTTTATAATAGTTAATTTAAATCAGCTCCTTCGGACCATCAAGTCATTCACTAATTTAAACTAAGTCCGTAAACATAATTAAGCCCATTAAGTGGTTTTAATGAATTAAAATTAATCAAATTAATTTAAGGCCCATTTCAATTAATCCAATTAATTAAAAACACTTTAATATATCATATATATCAGATTTAGAAGATCAAAAGTCGTTCTAACCAAGAACACATCAAGAACACACGAAGAACACCAATTTATCGAACTTTTCGACAAAACTAGTTTTCATGCAAAACTTGTTCGATTTTAATTCCGTTCGATCCTACGGCTTAATATCACATATTAAACACATAAAATATCATCTAAATGATTTTTAAATGGATTCACAAGAAATTAAATTAGAACAGCCCCTACATTACCTAGGGTTTCACGCCAAACCCTAATGAGTTTCACGCCAAACCCTTATGTTAATCATTCAAAAATTTCGTTTTTGTTTCCACCATATTTATTTGATCACACATACAACCAGAAATCAATATTTCTCATTCATGAACAATCAAATCTAATATTTTAAAGTTCATGAAATAAATAACTCAAAACAAAACAAAACTTATTCCGCAGAAAAATATAGAATTGTATATCCATGGCAAAACCGTGTCTCTGATACCATGTTGGAATTTAATGGTTACATGCATCACATACATGAGCGGAATTTTAATTTTTTTTAACCATTAGATCTGATCTTGCCATGAATACACAATATAACTATATGAGAATAAGAAAAATCACCTTTGATTTTTGTTGAACAGTTGATTTTACTTCGCACCGGGTTGTCGCAAACCACAGTGTCCAAAATCGAACACCTCCAATGAGTAATCCACACTAGAGAGGGGTAAATTGAACCAAAAAATTGGTGTTCAACTAGGGCTGGCCGAAATCCAAGAGGCTAGCAATGGAAGTGGCGCAAAAAGGGAGAGAGAATTAAGAGAAAAAGACTTTCCTTTTGTTTTAATCACTTAACCCTAATTCTCATTAGTTGGCCTTTTATAGTTAGGTTAAAATTCCAACTCCTTAATGAGATTGGGCTCTTTAAAATTGCTGGAGAATTATTAATTGGGCTTCTGGAATTAATTATAATCATTTGGGCTTAATTAAATCCAAATTAAATCTTTTCATAAAAGACCATGCACAAAATCCACAAACTAGGCCCTTTGTGCATCTAATTGGATTTAAATATCCAAATGGATTCCAAATCCAAAAAAATTAAATATGTGAGTTCCATAACACTTATGCAACATATATAAATTAATTTGGTCCAAGAAAAATCCCTCTAAGCCCTTCTGTATGGAGTTGGCGTGTAGCCCTCTTCTGGAGGGCTTCCTCCAACTTCTTCATTCCTTTGGCCCTTTATAATTTCTCCAATGGTCCTATTAATTATTATATCAGTCCTATAACACTTATAGTAGTCTTATAACACTTATAAGACAATAATAATTAATCATGAAATACATTATTTCATTTAGGTCCAATTTACAGAATATTTCTCAAAAGTTCCGCGGACAATTTTATTTGATCATAATTAATTAAACTCTTTAATTAATTATTATCATATTCTCCTCTCTACCTTTATAATAATATCAAATATTATTATCCTTGTCATTTTACCATTTTACCCTTTTCTCTATATGTGTGTGACCTATTGGGTTCCTGTCCATGTTGGCAGTATAATATGTAATTGTGAGTTCTATTCAAAACTCACATGATTTAAACTCCTTTAAATCATTTTATCAATCTCTATTGATATTTTGATACATCATTATGCAAGTCATGATTGGCCTCTAGCTAGGCATCATGACTACCCAAATGTCAGGAAAGTCATGTGGTTTGACTGTACCCTTCCATAGAAACAGTTACCATGCAATTACTCCTTTCACCACTCTTATCTCAATTAGATTCTGAGTATGGATTTCTGTCAACTCATATAAATCTAATTATGTATGTTCTATTAATTTAACCATTGTTCCTAAAATGCCCTTCATGGATCTCCATCCATCTCGGCATATTACTCTGGCCAGAGATTCACTGAACAAGGTAATTATAGAATCATGTGAGATAACTTCCCTTGTTAAATCTGGGATGGTGAATCCTTTGTCAATCACTCAACTATCTTCAAGTAGATCATGATATACCCAATCTCCTAACTATGTTCACTCCCAGTTGGAAGTAATCAGTTATGGAGTCAAAGTATACCACTTGCTACTTAAGATAACTTTGGTGATCTCAAGTCTAAGGATACTTGCACAACTGCTATGAAGAGATTCCTCACTGACATAGATTTAATATCCATATGAGGATTCTCTTTGCAGGTCTCCAATGAACTTGTTCCTCTAACAAGCATCCACATGTTAGCTTTGATTATCATCCATAATCACAATTATGAGAACCATTGCTTGAACCATTCAAGAAGTATAACATGTGCTAGTCTGTCCGAATTAACAATGTCCTATCTTGTTAATTCTATGACTAGGGATATTTAGATATTAACATATTTGCATGCAATAGACATCTCACATCATGAACACCTTCATGATTGCCTTTGCACTGTGTTTATAATATCTAGGACTTCATTTATTAATTTAAGTTTTACAAACTCATGTATTCAAACACAGCATTAATAAATGAATGATGCCTTTTATTAAGAATATAAATTTCATACATATGAAAAACATCCCTATTACATGGGTTCTAGGGCATACTCTCTAATAGATTCATCTGTTAATTTTGCTAGCAATAGCAAAAATTTAAAAAGAAAAGTTATTTATATTCAGAAAGTCAGGTGATAGTTGTGGTTGATTCTAATTTACTAACTTTATCCTTTCCTTGAAGCCAATACCTTAACCTAATTATAACCTTAATGTAAGACCTAGTGATCCTATTTGGCTCTAAGTTTTTTAGTAGAGATGATCTTTATAGTTCAGGTGCTAAAGGAAATTCCTAAGGTTGTTCCGAGTTTCAAGTGTGAAACTGTCATATTCTTCGTTTTGCACGATTGTTGGAATTCGCTAGTAGTTCTGGTTTTAAAAAGTGATAAACTTATTTTCACATAGCACACACACATAAGAAATTGAATCAATATATATTAGTTTAGTCCTTTCAATTGAATTTTTCGTCTAAGTGTCTTATACTGAGTGTCATCCTGGCTTCTCTGAAATTTCTTATCCCAAATTGGAGATTGAATTTTCAAGATTGTGGATGATTCATTTGCTTAAGGGCGAACAAATTCTAAATTTGGGGTATTTTGATAACTTCAATTTGGTGTCTATTTTTAGTCATAATTCAGTCTAGTTTTTAATGTCTTTTTAGTGTCTTTTTCTTTGTTTTGCTTAAATTTAATAAATTCCATCCAAATTTAGTTAATTCTAGCTTTCATGTATTTTGGAGAGTTATTGATCAAATTTTATACTTAATTGTAAATTTTACAGGTACCTCACGGTCAATAGGTTTTGCCTAATGAACATAACCTATGCTTTCCATCAAGATGCATAATTTCAAAGAGTGTCACAATCAACAGTGCATTTGTTCATTTATGGGTGTTTACCGTGACCTAAGGAGCCCTTCAGTGTAGAACCGAGAAAAAAAGACCTCACAGTTAATAGATTTTTGGTGTTAACCGTGAGATAGTCAAGTTTTCAGTCCAAAATGCAAAGGAAAGCTATGTCACAGTCAATATATTTTTAGTGTTAACCATAACCCCTATCCAGAAGCAAATCGAAGGTTACCTCATGGTCACTAGCATTTACCTACTGTCTATGACCCATGTCAGTTCAAAAAGTGATTTTTAATAGGTCACGATCAGCATGAATTTCTTGTTGATCGTGACCCTGTTGTACCTATATAAGCCAAAATTTTCTAACATTCAAGATTTCTTCCTCTTTTTTAGATCTAGGGTTTTCTCTCTTCTTTCTTTCATTCTTTACTTAATTTCACACATAGATCTATAGTTCATACTTGCAACTAGCCTAGATTTACATACAAATACATAGATTAAACACAAATACATAGCTTAGATACTTAGTTTTTCTCAATTTTGAGCTCATTTTCGTTGAAGCTTTAGAGAAGAAGATTGAAGAGCATGGGATTCAATTTGATTTTCCTTCCTCAATGAATTTATGGTTTATTCTCTCCTTTTCTCTATTTATTTTGTAATGAGTAAAGAGTAGTCTCTTAGTTCTTTAGAAGATCATTGAATCCCCTATCCCTTATGTGAATATTGATTATTTATGAGTTTATATATATATATATGAATGGTTTATTTCACTATTGCTTTATTGTAGTTATGGTGTTTGATTATCTTTAGCGAATTTCCAGCTTTGAATAAATGATTTTATCATATATCTTTGTTGTAACGTTGTGCTTTGATGGTTGAATACCTTTAATGTAAATTTCTCTACCCTTTTATCATAGATGTTGTGATTTTTATACTGCTCCGGAATGGGACTCTTTAAGTTGTAAAATTTTATGGTTTAGGACTAGAGTAGGGAGTGAAATCAATGGGTTTTGGGTTGTTTGGCTCCGGAATGGGAAAGCAAACTAAACCTAGGATGTTAGACCTATCCATAGGCTAATCATAGGACTTGCTTTAGAATGGGATATTTTATAGTTAGAATAGCTTGCTTCGGAATGGGATGCTTGGGTTAAGAGGGTTATCCCGAATTCATATATGTAATTATAGGTTAATTTAATTCACATTTGGGTACGGGAGGATGAGTGAATCCGAGCAACATTTTTATTATATCAATTTTCTTATTTGTTAATTTCTCAATTATTTAAGCTATAGAAAATTACTGCAAATTTATTTTTAGTCAAATTCTAAATTTACATTTTAATTGATTATTTTTCATCATTTTAATAGTTAATAGCATAATACATAACAAAATTTGGGAATTCTTTAGCATACGTTTAATTTTTGTAACATGTGCACACAATCCCTTGGGTATGATATTCGTGGGTCTTAAATTGAGCATCATATATAACTTGTCCAAAATCTTAATATGTAAATATAAAGTTCAAAATCTTAAGAGATTCCAAAATTTTAAAATTTGGGATACACCAAAAACACAAAGAATTGTAAAAGACTAAAAGATAATAACCTAGAATATGCAAGACTTGAAAAAAACTTGAAAACTCTGAAATTCCTCTTAGCAAGGCATTTAAAAACTCAAAATCCCAAAATCCTTTCATAAATTTTCCAAAATCTCAAAGTCTCCTTATTAGCATTAAATCTTTCAAATCACTCAACATCTCCTTATAAGCCCAAAGCCCTCTTTAAAAGGTGTTCAAAGTCTCCTTAAGAGTGTTAAAGTCTTTTGATGATCATAAAATCTCTCGAATGGTTTTTAATGTTGACAAGCTGGCATTGATTATTCATCAAAAAAAGTTGACGTTTCGACAAGCTAGCATCGATAGTTCATCTCGAAAAAGAGTTAACACATTGACAAGTTGATGGTAAGCCACTCATTTCAACAAATTAAAGGGTTAACATACCACCAAGTTGATGGTAAACCATCTTTTTCAATAGATCAGAGGGTTAACATATCACCATATTGATAGTAAACCACCCGCTTCAACTAATCAAAGGGTTAACATGTCTCCAAGTTGACGGTAAAACATCCAACCAAAATCCAAAGTCTCTTTGAAGCAAACTACATTTAAAGTCTCTTCAGAGTAAATCACATTCAAAGTCTCTTTAGGTTAAACAAAGCTAAAGTCCTCTTTAAGAGGCATTTTTTACAGAAAACCAAGTCACAAGCTTCAAGTGAAGATTGTGTGGTGTAGTTTTTATTGGTAAGCTTATATGGATTGCCTCATCACCCAATCTTCATAGTTAAGGAGACAGTAACCTCAGGTGTGCATCTTTATCTTTTACTTTGAACTTTAGCTAAGCTAGACACTAGTGCTCTAGCCTCCCCAAAGTTGGAGGCAACTGTAGACACTAAGTCCTAAGGCAGCTCTTGATTAGGGTTACCTAATAAGGAAAGTGCTTCTAACAAATAGACAAGGAACAAAAGTGCTAGGTTTTCTCTTGAATTTTATGATTTCAAAATGCTTTTTGTGCTCTCCTATGAGTTTAAAATGTTTAAATATCTCTTTTGGGGTTTTTTCTCTTTTCCCTCTATCAATGAGGTCAAAAGAGTTTTAGGGGTTGAAAAAATGGCTCAGAAGTGAGTCATGCCCTTAACTCATGGGTCAAGGACGTGACTTGTTCTTGAGTCACACCCTAAAATGCCAATCACTTGCTGCCCTATCGACCATTTGCATTCTTGGGCATAAGTCACACATTTGACTCACAAGTTAAGCACATGAATCACTCCCTGTTATGCCCTATGACTAAATTTTTTTTAGCTTCCAATTTTCTTTGCAAAACAGAGGATTAAAAAGGTTTTAAAAATCTTCTTTTAATCTTATTTAGAATTAATTGCTTAATAAATATTTTTTATGAGGGGTTTTTAATCCTGCATCGGGACATTTTGAAAAGGGGGGCTTTTCTATCCTCTAACATTACATTTCTCCCTCTCTCATAAAAAAAACATACACATATAGAGAAACCCGATTTTGAAAAAAAACCAAGTTATAGAGGAAGGGAAAGAGGGGAAAGGAAGCCAAAAGCACTTGTTCTCTTGTTCTTTGATGAAACCAACAATGAGGGTAATATTATAAAGCCCTAAAGGCAATTAATCTTATGTTAAAATTGGATTTACATTAAATAACCATTAATTTCCTTTGTTTTTTTATTTTGCTTAATCCATGAATTCTTTGATTTAAGCATGTTAACTTGTTATTTCCTATATTTTGTTGGTTATTTCACTCACTAAAATGTAAAAACCATATTAAAATTCATTAAAATTGAGTAAGTGAAGTCTTGAATTTCTACTATTCATCATCGTTTTCATTTTGCCCAATCTTTGATTTCTTTGTTTCTTGCTTTAATCTCTATTTTTATTATCTAAATCATGTTATTTATGTATAATAATGAGTTTTGTGCCTTTTCCATGCTTTAAATTGATTAAAAATGAGTTTTGGGTTTTTTAACAATCAATTGCATCGTTCCAATGACGAGAACAAGTTTCTAGATTGAGTCATAGCCTAAGGCTGTGACTTCCTGGTTGAGTTATGCTCTTGACCCACGACACACTTGATTCACAGGCTTGTCACACCCTCAGCCTGTGACTCATTGGGTGAGCCATACCCTTAGCCTGTGAATTGCCTTATTTCCCCTTTTTTCTTCCCATTTGCTTCCTGACTTAACCTTTTGGCCTCTCTCATGCATGTGACTCACTTCCTAGCCCATTTTCCACTCATTTCCCTTATTTTCATGATTTTTTATATTATTTATTATTTATTCTATTAATACAATTCCTTTTCTTATATTTATTCATGTATTTATTTGACATTGTATTTACCTATTGTTTCCATTATTTTCTTCATTTACCTATTTATTATTATTATTATTATTATTATTATTATTATTATTATTATTCTTGTTGTTGTTGTTATTATTATTATTATTATTATTATTATTATTATTATTATTATTATTATTGTTGTTGTTGTTGTTGTTGTTGTTGTTGTTGTTGTTTTTGTTGTTGTTTTTGTTGTTGTTGTTGTTGTTGTTGTTGTTGTCATTTGCAATTTATTTAAATGTTATAACATACGTGTGCCTATAAATGCTACATGAATTCTAGATGCATCATACGATTTAAATATTTTACCAAATTTATTTCTAGTCTATTAATTTAATTATTTATCATTTATTATTTGATTTAACTCATTATTGACTGATATTATTTTATATCCTTTTGATGCCCATAATACATCACCGTTTTGGGTTGGAATAGAGAACGAGGTAGTGCATAATAGCATAGGATTTATTTATTTTTCCATTTATTATTATTTGGGCCTATATAATTATCCCTTTAATTTCTTTTATTTATTGTAAAGCAATGTAATAATAAAGGTTTTTACATTCTTAAATTAAAAACAACATCAAAACTATTTCTTTATAAACTATTTGATTTAACTATATAATTATCTCAAGAGAAAAAATGGATTTTCTTAATAAATTCAAACCAATGTTCTCTTTTTTCCCAAAAACAATACACAAAAGAGTTTTTTATAAATATGCATGAGAGAATTAATATTTCCAAATCAATAAATATCCTAATTTATGTATGTCATTTTATTTGTATTATTATTCTTTCATGCCTTTCTTCATTTGTTGCAAATTAATAGTGTTTTTCGTGATAAACTAAAAAAACATTAAATGATTTACACAAGTTTGTGTGAAATTTTTTTCTATAAAAAAAAGGATCAATGTCTCGATTTTTATCCACATAATACCATGTAAAATTAAGGATTTTATTTCTTTATGAGCACAAAAGATTCTCTATTTAAAATTAATTAATGTGATTGTCTTTTAAAGCCACAAAGGATTAAATGTCCCTCATTTTTATCCAAAATGCACCCAAAATGCTTTTTTTTTTAAATATGCATGCGAGAACTAACATCCTCATCAAAATGGACATTCTCAATTAATTCCCCGATTTATGTATGATTTATCTTTATATTTATTCTTATATTTTTAAACGCTTTTTTTGCCATACTTTTACAGCTTTTAATATACATGCCTTATAGCTTTCCAATATGCTTAAGTGTGCCTTACTTTTCTAAGTATGATAACTCATGTGAGGAAAGAGATAAAATAAAATAATTATTTAAATTCATTTATATAACATTAGCCAAGGTATAAATAAGAGTGAGGTCTTATACTATCTCTGATTTTGTCCTCATAAGGTTAGAACTCACTTTTTTGATATTTTATTGGGTGACTACTCTATGATACCTGCCTTATGGTACCTAGCAAATACCCTCATAGGTTGATCATCAATAATAGGTGGGAATAAAACCCTATCTATTGTAAAGTGATCAGCCTTCATAATTTAAAAGAACCTTTATCCAGTCTTGATATCTAAAAGCAAGCTTTTGAGAGCAAATTGGATGCCTTCGGGGTTCAGTACACATCATAGATAGCAAGGTTAAAATTGTAAATATTATAACCTCAACAGAATGTAGACTCAGGCCTTATGCTTTAAAAACATTATCAGGATATTTAGCTCGTAAAGTATGTAGCTACTATGATTATCTGAAAGCTTGGTCCTAATAATTTTACTTAAGAAATTTCAATTATTTTTTGTTCTTTTATTTTTCATGCAAATTTTCTGGAGTTCTTCCAAGTTGGTGTATTAGATGGTTTAGTTACTTTAGATTGATAAAAGAAGTTATTCATTAGTTTATTTTGTAGGGATATTATAAGTTTCATAAGTTTTATTATTCTGGAGTTTCAGACAAGTTAATTAGATTTTGTTATACCTTTAAAATTCCTTGGATTATAATGTGGACTTAATGAAAATCAACTCCCAATTCTTCATAGGGAATTCAGGTTTAAGTGGTGTGACTCTTTTTTAGAATGATAGAGCAAATCTACAAATAATTACGATATATTATGGTTAGAAGACTAATTCTCCTCAGACACTAGCTCCACAGACTAATTTTTTAGTTAATAAAGCTCAATTATAAATTTATTATCATTGGCCTTTACAAAAGATGAGTTAACGAAAATTCTTAATGAAGTCTCAGATAAAAGAAACTCAACAGAAGACAAAACCTATCCTTTTCAAAAGCATTTTAAAGACTCTCAAGATTCAATTTGAGATATTGTATTGCAATATAATAAGAATGTAAAGTATGGGTATAGGAAGATAAAAAAACCACCAAAATTCTCAATAATAAAATTTCTAATGATGGCAGATAAAAATCACTATTCTTAACAATGTAGATTCCCAACAAAAGTCACTATTTATCAACAGTGTAGATTCCTGACATTAGTCACTATTCATTAGTAGTGTAGATTCCCAATAGAAGCCATTATTCATCAACAATGAAGATTCCTGACAATAGTCAATATTCTCAATAGTGTAAATTCTCGAAAAAAGTCAATATTTCTCAATAGTATAGATTCCTAATAGTTGTCACTATTTTTAAAAGTGTAGATTCCCGATAAAAAACCACTATTCATCAATAGTTTTTGATAGCAACAATAAAGATTCCTTACCAATATTGTCATAGACAATAATTTGAATTAGCATTTTTATTTTAAGAAGGCAAAACCAAAAAGTGTTCTAAGTTTGAGAAATTTTAAGAAAATTAGAGAAAATAAGAAAAAACCCTTTTATAATTTCAACTTCCCACTGTAGCAAAATCTTATACCTTGAGCTTTTATTTTTAGAAGCATGTTCTTGTACTTCCCCGATTCCTAATTATAATTCTTTAATAGAAAATAAGATAATTTCATTTTAAAATATATGTTACTTTACAAATAAGTTTTTAAATGGTCTGGTCAGTATCAATTTTAGCAAAAATTTTGATACGCATCTTTTAAGAAAATGATTAATAAAGTTACAAAATCATTTAAAATAAGAACATACTGAATTACAGATAGATAATTTTTGCAATTGCCAAGATTTTTATAAGAAAATGCATTCAATTGAAATGTTATTATGTTTTATATCATTTATTCCATCGGAACATTTTTTTGATTTATAAAATAAGCATTTAATAAATGAATAGAAATAGGATTATTGATAATTATAATAATATTGCAAATGTTAAAAAAAGATTTTCTAAAATAAAAAAAGAAATATCAAGATTAAAATTTTTTCTTATAATGCATCATCATATTTTTCATGAGAGTAATAATTGTGATTGTCATTAAATTTACATAAATATGAATTTAATAAATCAAATATTGTTGTTGTTGTCACTACTACTCCTCCTTCTACTCCTAATTTTGTTGTTGTTGTTGCTACTCCTTCTATTGTTGCTACTGCTGCTACTACTGCCACTACTACTGCCACTTATATTACTATTATTGCTATTATTACAATTGTTACTACTACTGCTGCTGCTGCTACAATAAGTCTTTAAGTTTTTATTGGTCTAAAAAAATTAAGTAGTTATTAATTAATGGCCTCTGTTACACTTATAAGTTTTTGTATAATAACACAACTCTTAATTCTTTCCATATATAAAAAATAAAAATAAATGAATAAAGGAAAAGTGAGAGTGTTTTTTTAACCAAAATATAGAACAATTTCTTCTTTCTAAGTGGAATAATCTACAAAAGATACACATATATGTTATAATTTAATGAAAATAGTTCTCCAAATGTAAAGTATTTATTTTTTTAATTGGAGTTTAATTAAAATCTTAGAAAATAGATTTTATTGAATTGGGTGTTTAATAAAATCTAACAAAAATATTTTATTACTGCCTATTGTATCCCTAAAAATAAATACATCCAAAATTAACGAAAAAATAAAAATGAAAGCAATAAAGTAAAACATTAAATAAAATAAATCTAAATGCAAAATGAAATAAAATCAATAAAAAGGAAAATGTGAACCAATTAAGGGCATCACTCCCAAAATAAGATCACCCTTTGAGGAACTCCAAATGCGAATCATTTGCTCATACGAAAAACCCATGAAAACCAACCAATTAGTATTTTAAAAGGGAATATGCAATAAAAAAGTTAAAATAATATACAGAATAATGTTACCAAAATTTAAACATCCATACAGAAGCAAAATACTTACAGAAAGGCATAAAAAATCAATTAGGAATCAAACATCAAGAAAAGAATATAAAGAAAATAAAAAAAGGACAAAATAACATTAAAATGAGCATAAATCCAACCACAAATGCCCTTGGGAGGTGACAGATGCCCATGACTAATGGAGAGACTGGATGAAAAGAAAGCACGGTAATGCCCCATATGTTGTATTGATAGACAAGCATCATTGGAAGTTAAAATAACCTTCTAGACTAGTAAGTCTAGCCTAGAGACATGATGGCATAATTTTTTCCCTCGTTATTGGAAGATAAAACAACCTTTTAAACTATCGCTCTTTTAATGTGCTTCAATTTTATGTTCTGATCTTGGCTTCAGCCATGTGGATCAATCACTGGTGAAGTCTTTCACTATTGTTTAACAATTCCTTTATCCAAAGGGAATAGGGGTGGCCTCTGACCATCTTTCTTAAATCCTTTTGGAATCAGAATGTAAGGACCCAAAATAGACCCTAGTAGAATTCAAGGGCAATTACATGTTATTAAAGTCTAATTGAGTATTATTGGATGAATTATTAAGAGTTAAGATATTGATTGGGGCAAAAATGTTATTAAGCTATAATTAATTATGTGATAAATGTGTAAATTATATGGTATGAATTTTATAAGGTCATAATTAATTTATTTATAGTGGTTTAATAATATTCAAGGGTATAATTGGAGTATAAAGTATTAATTTGGGATAAATTTGTAATTATAGCATTTTTAGGGGCAAATGTGAATAAAAGAATAATTGAAAGGTTGATTTAAGAGAAGGATTTAATAGAGGGGTCAATTTCATGCATGCAAAAAGGTGAAGGTTAAATGTTGGACATGCAAAAAGTTAAAGGACTAAGAAGGAAATTTTACATGTCACTATATATATGTTATTTTGAGTGGAGAGAGCTGGATTTTCCATGAGAATTCCAGAATTTGGTTTCTCTCTTCCTCATTTTCTTTGATCTCTTAAAGTCTAGCTAAGTGTTCTTGAAGAGGAATTCATGCATGTTGCTTAATCAAGAATATTAATGAATCAAAATAAGGTAAGCATGTGAAATTGTTAATTTATCTCTTCCTCTTCATCTTGTTCTTCTTTGAATGATGGTGTATTGAGTGGAATGTGAAAGTTTGATGTTGAATGAAGAAGAAGAGATAAATTAACAATTTCACATGCTTACCTTATTTTGATTCATTAATATTCTTGTTGGATCTCCATCCGGCCCATCTTGCTCCTTGATAGTGGTCTCCATATCTATCTCTAATTCTAATCTAAGTAATATAATTACATATTACAATTTGAAAAAGAAGTACAAATCAAAAAAAAGTGGCCGGGACATGAAAATCCTCTTTGGGCCGAAACATGCATTATATGCTCAATCACATTAGGCCTTTATCCATAACTATCCATCATGTCAATCATACACCCTTATATGCATTTCTAATGCATAAAGAAAAAACATATAATGGAATACAAACTATATTTCAACTCTTGAAACTTACTTTTGAGTTATTTTAATAATGTGATCAAATTAGGAAACTTTTTCCATTTTGGAAACTTTCCATTTTAGGAAATCTTTTTGCATGCATGTGTTCTTAACTTAATTATAAATCTAATTGATTATTAATTGATTATTTAATTAACTAATCATATTAAATAATTAAATAATTAATTTTGGGCTTAAAATAATGGCTAGGCCGAAACCTACAATTTAAACTCTAAAGTGTGTTCACACACAAACTAGTTTTGTGTCTATTGGACTATTTGGGCCTTTTGGAACGAAATAAGCCCACTCCAACCCTTAAAATCCATTAATAAACTTAATTAAAGCCTATAATATTTAATTAAAATCAGCTCCTTGGGCCCACCAAGTCATTTACCAATTTAAATCAAACCCTATAAACATAATTAAGCCCATTAAGTGGCTTTAATGAATTAGAATTAATCCAATTAATTCAAGGACCAACACATTAATATATCAGATATATCAAATTGAGAAGATTAAAAATTGTTCTAAACATGAACTTACCAAGAACACACTAAGAACACATGAAGAACACCAATTTATCGAACCTTTCGATTAAACTAGTTTTCATGCAAAACTTGTTTGATTTTAATTTTGTTTGATCCTATGGATTAATATCACATATTAAATACATAAATTATCATCAAAATAATTTTAGAGTGGATCAATAAAAAATTAATTTAGAACAGCTCCTAAACTTTATTGAAAAATAAAAATCCTTCACACCAAAAAGAATTATTATTTTCCCAAAAGAATCATTTTAGTTTTTTATTTTATATATTTGATCACATACATTCAGAAAATCAATATTTTTTATTCATGAACAATCAAATCTGATATTTTAAAGTTCATGAAATAAAGAACTCAAAAATAAAAAAAAAACTATTCCACGAATAATATAAAATTGTAGATTCATGGCAAAACCTTGGCTTTGATATCATGTTAGAAATTAATCGGTTACATACATCACATTTATAAGAAAAAATTTAAAATTTTAACCAATATATCTAATCTTTCCATGAATTTACAATATAAATATTAATGAGAATAAGAAAGCTCACCTTTAATTTTTGTTGAATAGTTATTTTTCCTTCTCACAGGGTTGTCGCAAACCACAGTGTCCAAAATAGAATACCTCCAATTGTAATCCACACTAGAGAATGATCAAATGAACCAAAGAATGATGGAATTACAAGGCTGGCTGAATTCTCCTTGATGCTAGCAAGGGAGTGGCAACTAGGGTTTAGAAGAAAAGAGAATTTCTTTTCTTGTGAAAACTCATTTAACCCTAAAATCACTTATCTTGGATTTTTATAGCTAGGTTAAAAATCCAACTTCATAATGTGATTGGACACTTTAAAATTACTATAGAAATACTAATTGGGCTTCTGGAAATATTGTTAATTTATTTGGGCTCAACTAAATCCAATTTAAGTCCTTTCATAAAAGACTATACACATAACCCATTAATTAGGCCCTTTATGCATATACTTGGATTTAATCATCCAAATCAATTCTAAATCTATCCAAATTAAATATATAGGCTTCATAACACATATAAATTATATTTAATTTATTTTAATCAAATAATTAGGCCTCTAAAGCCTTTTATTTGGAGTTGGCGTGAAACCCATCCTTTGGTAGGTTTCTGAGCCAAAACTAATTCTCCGGGCCTCATATATTTCTCCAATGGATATATTAATTATTATATTAGTCTTGTAACACTTATAGTCCAATTATAATTAATTATGAAATCAAATATTTTAATTAGGTCCATTTTTGCAAAATATTTCTAAAAAGGTCTGCGAACATTTCTGCTTGATCATAATTAATTAAACTCTTTTATTAATTATTCTTATATTCATTTCTCTTCTCCCATAATAATATGAAATATTATTATCCTTTTCATTTTACCATTTTATCCTTTACATGTGTGTGACCTATTGGGTTCTTATCCATATTGGCAATATAATATGTAATTATGAGTTCTATCCAAAACTCATATGATTTAAACTTCTTTAAATCATTTTATCAATCTCTTATTGATATTTATGATACACTATTATACAAGTTTTGAGCGGCCTCTAGCTAGGCATCATGACTATCCAAATGTCAGGAAAGTTAAGTGGTTTTGACTATACCCTTCCATAGAAATAGTTACCGTCCAATTACTCCTTTCACCACTCTTATCTCAATTAGATTTTGAGTATTAATTTCTGTCAACTCATATAAATCTAATTATATATGTTCTATTAATTTAACCATTGTTCCCAAAATGCCCTTTATGGATCCCCATCCATCTTGGCATATTATTCTGGTCAGAGATTCTTTAAACAAGGTAATTATATAATCATAAGAGATAACTTCCCTTAATAAATCTGGGATGGTGATTCATTTATCGATTACTCAACTATCTTCAAGTAGGTCATGATATACCCAACCTTCTAACTATGTTCACCCCCAGTTAGAAGTAATCAGTTATGGAGTCAAAGTATATCACTTGCTACTTAAGATAACCTTGGTGATCTCAAGTCTAAGGATATTTACACAACCGCTATGAAGAGATTTCTCACTAACATAGATTTAATATCCATGTAAAAATTCTCTTTGCAGGTCTCCAATGAACTTGTTTTTCTAACAAGCATCCACATGTTAGCTTTGATCATCTTTTTTAATCACAGTTTTGAGAACTACTACTTGAACTATTCAAGAAGCATAACATATGCTTGTCTGTCCAGATTAACAATGTCCTATCTTGTTAAATGCATGACTGGGGATATTTAGATATTATCACATTTGCATGCACTAGACATCTCATATCATGAACACTTTCATGATTGCCTTTTCACTATGTTTATAATATCTAGGACTTCATCTATTAATTTAAGATATACAAACTTATGTATTTAAACATAGCATTAATAAATGAATGATGTCTTTTATTAAGAATATGAATTTATATATATATGAAATACATCCCTTTTACATGGGCTTTAGGGCATACTTTCTAACACCCTGGTCCTCTATAATGGTCCAAATGGAGGGCAGAAAGCTAAAGGCCTAGGAGTTCTAGGTGCTGCTACCGTTTAAGGTGGTGTTGGTGGTTGCTCTTCCTACTACAAAAATCTAAACTCTAATCCGAGTAGTGCAATGAATAGTGGCTTTAAAATTTGTGCTATCACCTTGGCTAAGTGCTCTAAACTCTACCTTACCCCTAACACTACTCGAAAGTGCCACTCTAGATACCTCATCAAAAGATCTCTTAAGCCCCTAATATATCTCCTCAACTACTCATCAGTCTCTATCACTGCCTGTCTACCCTTAGGGACCTTTGCTTTGATGTGACCTCTCTGCTCTCTGATCTGTGTAAGGGAATCATAAACTACCTATGAGGTTACATCAAATCTCTACCCAGTACCTATTAGATCTGCCCCGATGCCCTATACATTGGCCTGATGCTAAGCCTATAAAGACTGTACTAAGGCTAACACAATCTGTAAGGTCTGATCCTATCTCCTAATGGCATCCTTTATAGCAGATAGCCTCTTTAAGATACCATTAGGTAATGGTCCTAGTGTCGACTACACTAGTGGTAGAGCGATGGATGTAGATGCCTCTGGGTGATCATATGTCCAAGTAGTAGCAGAGGTGAAAGCCCCAAAGAGGGTTCATTAAGGTAGTTTAAGGATTACAATCGGCCAGGTCGTAGGTCGCTCCTTAAGAGACTGCCATCTGTCATGCCTTTTTTATAAATAGCTTGATTCTTTTTATTAAACTCTTATACCCCCTGGAAGGAATATAAGAGCACTATGAGTCCTAATAAATTCATCTTGTTAGTCTTTAACTTACAAGTTCTTTATATCTATTTAATTCTGCCTTTTTATTATTAAAATTTCCTTACTTAGTTTCACACAATTTTCATTTTGCAACATATACAAACACACATATTAACTCAAAATTCTTATAAAATATTCACATTTCTTGTGATTACATATATTACATATCATTTATATTATACAATACCAAAAATAACCATATACCAAAAATAGTCTTCAAGCATTGTCCTTAGTGGCCTGCAGATGTTGACTTGAAAATTGGCACTTCTACTCTACTCCTATGTACCTACACGGGAAGAACACCTATATTGAGCAATGGCTCGGTGGAGAGTAAAACAATGCTATAGACTTCTAAATGAAGTCTCAAACACAAATAATACAATATGACAAAATGCATCACATAGTAGCATTCAATAATTAGAATACCTTAATGTTCAAACCACATCACAATACACATACATTCATGGTAATGATTCCATGCCTTTAGTGACACCTCGATACCATTATCACAATCAATCACACTAACAATGTCAATGAGAAACACTAACATTACATTGAAATACTAGTGCACTCACACTATTGATTGTCAACTATTATTCATTAATCTTATCGCTTTTATTGCCTGAATTCCTATTAATGGTAGATAATGGGAACAAACACTAGATACTAGCGAGTAGTATCAAACACTAAAGACATAAGTCTCAAGTCACAGATACCAAGAGGCATCAACAATAGACACCTTTCAGTGCCAACACTAGCAGTTGTAATCATTATCCTTTATAAACATACTTATCTATACACTATTATGTAAAATTCAAGCTCTCAACAAATCTTTAATCACTCAAGAACATACATTCTATGCATTTAGTATCACGAAGTCCGTATAAAGAAACACAATAGAGAATGAAACAATATCACTATTCTATTTACATTCAATTTCACTGAATATACAACTTTACATTATTATCATTTATCTTGTTACATATAACATTGTCAATACAATTATTCATGTTTATTTACATTCACCAAAGTGTATGAAACACACACACATACACACACACACACACACACACACACACATATATATAAGTTTAATCAAAGTGCTAATCAATCCTCAATCATACATTCACTTATGTTCAATTTCATTTTTAGAATTCTAAAATAAAATAATGTATTTATAGGTTTTTTTTATCATAATTCTTGTATAGAATGCATTTGGGCACTTTGGGTTTGAAGATTAGTTTTCAAAATAAAAAGGGAAAGGTTTGGGTATGTGCCAAGTCAACACAGGTGGTGCCAACTCATTGTAGAGGGTGAGGGTTCTGACTTGTCACAAATGGTGCCAACTAGTGATAAGACAAGTTCCCTGGTTCATTTTGTTTTGCATTTTTAATATGGTTCCAGTCAGATTCAAGCAAAGTGATCTTCTAAACTTTTGTTTCCCTATGTCTCTAGTTTCTAAATAATTATAAATCACATTTAACCTTTTAAATCTCAAGATATTTACAAATGAGTGATGACTACTGTAGATGATAGTGCAGTAGCCATCACTCAATGTCAAGCCATATTTAGAAGACATTAGAGGCAGAATTAGGTTTTGGTTTCTTCTACAAAGTTATAGATATATATCTTATATTTCATATACAGTTAAAATCACTTTATTTATGCATATAAATAAAAATATATAGCCTTTACACTAAAACTGTCTAAGTGAACCTTAAGGTAGATTTTCACTAAGTCACTTTTCAAGAGACAAATCATCATTTCCCCACATTAAAACATTATTCCTTAACTCTAACATCAATTATAGGTCCTCTACAATATAGTTATCTGATTGAATCAATTTAAGCACATAGAAAACAGAATATGAACTCCTATACCTCAAAATAGGTCAACTAGTCCATTTTAAAGCTCCATCTTCTCTTTCCCTTTGTTTGCTTCTTCTTCTATATGGAACAAGTTACTTATATAAACATATATTTACTCCTTTCAAATTAAGTTCCTATTATATGGAACAAAAGAATAAAAAAAGAGGGAGTTATAACCTCTAAATTCTCTCTCCTCACAAATACTATAGTTGAAATTAGGGTGACTTCTAGTGGCGAAATTGATTTACTTAGGAAGAATGGCTAAAGTTGGATGCTCTTGAGTGGCCGACCATCATGGCCTTTATACTCTTGATTTTTATTTCATTCTCAAGAGATGTCTAGAGAAGTTATATGTCTTTATCCCAAGTAGGCTCTTAAGTAAATTACACTTAGATCCCTCATTCTTTTTAATTTCTCATTTCTACCCCATCTCTTTTATTTCCTTTCAATTTAACATTTGTATTATACTTCCTTCTAACTATACATATGCCTATTACAACTTCAATTTACCATTTTACCTTTATCTTTTAAGTTAATTCCCTTTAGGTCCTTTTTACACGTCAATTTATTATCCCTTTTTGTCATCTCCCTAATACACCCTAGACATACTCAAGTTCCATTATGGTGTATGTTGAGGCCTCACATTTTCCTTGGTCTTTATACCTTTTGACCTTCCTCCTCCAAGAGAGCTCTCCTTCACGTATTTTTTTTTTCTTCTTCCTTTCTTTTCTTTTTGCCTTTTAAATTCCATTTCTCATTTTATTATTATTTTTCTTGCATTTATTCATCTTTATTTCTCATTATCATATTTTATTTTCATCACTTCATGTTTTTAAACCATCAGAACACTTTTTGACCCGAGTTATGACCAAACTGAATAGATTACTAGATGACCCAAAAACCTGGGAAAATCCCATTTTGACCCCATATAACAGCTTGAGATTCTTGAGGAAGGTAAAACTATATAGACCTTGATATTTTCTATTGCCTGATATTAGAACCCTAGATTCTATGTTTTCAAGTTTACACACTATGAGTTATACCCTCTGCTCGAGGAATTTACTAAGATTGTTGGTGTAAGATTTGCTATTGGCACTCAATCTTGTATGCCTTATATTATTCTTAGTTATCCCAGAGAGATGACCCAAGCTTTTTGTGTTCTTCCTTTTGAGGCCAAAGGTCTATACCTCAAAGGGGTACCTTTTTATTGGAGTGGCTAGTTGACACTTCAAGTGATTTTAATGATGTACCCACATTCTAAATAAGTGCAGTCTTGTTGTATTATTTTTCTTGGTATATGTTAGTGTGTATGAATGACCTGACTAAAGACTATGGTCTTTTCAGCATCATAGATAGTGTGCGTAGAGCTCGTAGCCCATTCCCTTTGATTTTGGTAAAGATTATCCTCAATTTAGATGCCATTGGTCCTGAATCTGCTGCTCGCCTTACCGATAACCCTTTATTACACTAGGTATGTCATTATTTTAAAGGTAGTGTGCCCCTTGTGGGTTTTCACACTAGCTTTTCTTATTGGAAAATGTATCCTTTCAAATTTTCATATGTTTTCATGCCTTATTTTTGCCTGAGATCAACTCAACTCACCCTAACAGCTTTTTTCTTCTTTTGTCATTTTTTTACAGGTTTAGCTCTATGAGAAGTTGAAACTGATAACGGAGCCCCCACCTCAAGCCATGAACACTTATCTACTAAGGCACTATATTCTTAAGCAGAGATTGTATGATTTTCATTCGCCTTAAGAGGGAACTATCTAGATGGCTTATCTTGCAAATGGTGATATCAGCCTTAGGTGTCCTTAGCTATCCATACCTTTTATGACTTGGGATAGACCTTATGGATACGTTCCTTTATATGGCCTTTATTGGATCACTTTTTACATTGCTGCTTGATGTGCTCACTAGTATGGGGACTGTCAGGATGCCATCAAGTGCCTTTTAGCCTTCCATGGTGGTCCACTCTCTACCCTTTTCTTAACAAGCTACTATTGGTGGATCTAATCCTGACTCCCTGTGAAGACTATTATACCTAAGATTAGTGCTAGCAAATTCATCACCTCTACAATATACAAGCAGTGGGTCATTAGTCTAGCGGTTGACAACGGGACAGATAGACTATCATAGACTATGTTTTGGTCTTTTATTATAACTTTAAAATTTGAACATGTGAAAGGAAGATATTGCTTTTAAACATATTAATAATGCTTTTGGATACATATGTGGAATTTCTTTCTAATTTCAATACACATGATCATTATTTAACATTATTTCAATGACATATTTCACTTAATCTCAAAAATGAAATTTAAAAGCATCATAACTTTTGTCATCAATCAACCCTCTCGGATTTTCTTGATTGATTATTTTCTCTCAGTCTCTAATTTTTTTCCTAGAATTCCTTTTTTTGGTTTTCATCCTGACGACGTGCCTAATTTTAGCAAGGCCACCATTTTTTCAATTTTTGACCCACAGGGATCTTATTCTCTTTTTTTCTCATTTAAATCTTATCCATAGAACCTTCTTAGCCTGTCAATGCTAACCAGTTCTCTAAATTCATTACCATCACTATCAGTCATAATAGCAACTCCCTTAAATAATAGCTTTTTAGCATAAAAGGTCCTTTCCTAGTAAGTCTAAATTGCTCTGAGTGTTTGAAATTCCTAGCCTTATTTTCTTAAACACCAAATCTCGCTCCTTTAAAGGATGCTTCCTAACCTTTTTCCAAATAAGCAAGCTAATCTTCTCTGATAAATATAGTTATGGTAGTAAACTCCCATTCTATCCCCATCTAACAAGTTAAGCTGCAATAGCCTCTATCATGTCCATTCTATTTCAAGTAATTTAGCTTTCAAAACTACCCTTAAAGATTGGTATTCAATTTTTACTAGTAGCATAGCTTCCATCCCATAAACCAAAGAGGATGGAATAGCTCCTATTGAAGTTTTAGCTATAGTTCTATAACCCCAAAATGCAAAAGGTAGCTTTTCAATCCAATCTTTATAGGTTCATATCATCTTAGCTAAAATCCTTTTAATGTTCTTGTTAACTGCTTTAACTACCCCATTCGTTTGAGGTCGGCAAGGTAAAGAATTATGATGTTGAATCTCGTATTTTCTAAGCAATTGCTTGATTTTGCCTTGGAATTGCATCCCACTATACAACATTATATGGTGGGATATGTCATACTTTCATATCAAATTCTTTTTAATAAATTTAGCCATGTCCCTAACATCCACCTTCTTAAAGGATTCTACCTCTACCCACTTTTTAAAATAATCAATGACAACTATAATGAATATGTACCTATTTAATGCTGGCAGATGTATCATACCCATGATGTTTATACCCTATGTAGCTAATGATGTTTATGCCCCATGCAAGCAATCGCTAAGGTGATGTAAGATTGCATTTCTTTAAAACTGGCATGTGTCTCAAATCCATACATTGCTGACACTACTGACATTCCTTCACACACTTTGAGTAGTCGGCTATAAGCCAAAAGAATCCCTGGCATATGGTCTCTCCTCCCTGTTTTATTTATTATTTTTCTCTCTTTCTCTTTTCCTTCTCTTCCCCTCTTTTTAATCAAACCGTTTATGTGAGTGCCGTATACACCTGTATATACCCCTTCTATATTGCCTATTAATTCCATTTTTACTTAAGCATTTCAATTAAATACCATTAGGCTACCTTTTATAAAGCCTTTTATCTACACCAATGTACCAATTAGACATCTCATGGATCGTTCTTTAATCCTCTTTAGTGGCATCTTCTGGGAACACTGATTTTTCCATCTCAACATCCATTACTTGCTTTATTTCAAAGTGTGGCTTGTCAGAACAAGAGATCAATGCAAGTTTGATGCTTACCCTCTTTGGATCATCCTACATCAATACCAAAGTGGCTAAAGCATCCCTAAATTGACTCCTAAAGATACTTGATGTAAGGCAACAACATTCTTTATTGACCATTAACTCTTCACTTGATAAACCATTAAAAATGAACATTCATATACCTTTACGATTTTTGTTTGACTGGGTTATACCTTGCATGAGTAACTATCTTTTAACCAAACCCTAGCAGTTCATCATAGGTCTAGGTGAAGACTTTTTCCTATCATATATTTTTTTATTCTCTCAAACGTTTCCTCTCTCTTCAGGAGTCATATCCAAATCTAATAGGATTTATTTTGGGTTTTCTTTGTTTTGAGATTAAATGAACATGTATTTGTCAAGTTAATGTCAAATGTGAATGTTTCATGATCATGATTATGTATATTAAAATTAGAAGAAATATCACACAAGTAAGCAAATTTGTTCATCTTATTAATATAATCAAAAGAAATGGCATTTGTTCAAATTACAGAGTTTAAAAAGCAAAAACAAAGTATATAAAAAATGCCACCCTTTCGCTCCCTAACACAGCTGTTATGACATCTACAAAATTGGTTAAGTGATATCATGATCGTTCTGCCTCTTTTTAAGGTCAAAGATTTGTTTATTGTTAATAAAATCCTAGATTCGATGCTTCAATATTCAATAGTCATTATTCAAATGACCAGTGTGATGATGAAAGGTGCAAAACAAATTCGATTTGTGATACAGCGAACTGAAGTCCTTGGGTGGTCTGTACAACAAAGACTACAACTTCCTTTCCTTAACCATTCATGCAAATACTTGAGATAAAGGTTTTTCCAAATTAAAGTACTGCCTTTTAGTTGCTTTAACGGTCGATACTCCTTTTATCTTTCGAGCGCCTCCACTTACTCTAGTAATAGAGTCTTCTAATGATTTTCTCTTTTTAGATTTGGTACTTGCTTCTTCCATGAGGTGAGTGAGGTACCAAGATAATGGCTTATCTATAATAACTGGTGAAGCCATTTTAAGAGTGAATGCTTTAACGATCTCATCATCGTTGTTCATATCGAATCTTATCTTATCCCATTCTTAACAATTAGCATATCCTCTTTCAACAAGATTTTCCCCATCTAATGACCATTCTTCATTAACCTCTTACTCTGAATCAATTATGCCTTGGATTCATTCTCTTAGAGTTTAACATTTATATGTTAGATGTTCTATGTGCTGATGATAGGCATAATACTAATTTGCCCAATGATGTGACATTCCCTAACCCCTGACGGGTTTAGGTGGAAGTGGCCGTAACTTCCCTTGCTTATTGAGATGAGTAAGGTGCCAAGACAATGGTTTATTCATGATGGTGTAACGATCCTAAATTAATCTTAAGGTTGGAACACTTATGACCCGGTCATTACCTTGAACGTTCATTTTTTTGGTCAAGTGCTCTTCTATAGCTTTACCATTAACCGTCATGAAGGCCTCTTCAACTTTGGTTGTTGGGACTAGTGGGGTCACATGCTGAGATTCAACTAATAATACAAGTAAGCCCTTAATTTCAACCAGCAAACTTTTCTCAAATTCTACCAATTTTTCGTCCAACAAGCCTATAATTTTAGCCCATAAATTCTTTTCAAACTATTGAAATCTCCTTTCTAACTTTTTATCTACTATGTCTTATGGATTTGAAGCTACTAAAATAGAGGCTAGTATATCCCTTAAGCAAATATTCTTACCCTAAAAACTTCAGTCATTTTCTAGTCTCTTGATTACTTCTTGAAAGCTCAGTTGAATCAAATTCTGAATTGATCTCAGACCCTAACTCTAAACTTGATTCTGACCTTAACCTCAGTAACTCAAACATAAATCTTCGTACAAGGTAACTGTCTGACCCTATGGACCACCCAAATGAAACTATGATGGTTGCAACAATCAAATGTTGAGAATGATGCATGATATATGATGCATGAGCATGGTATGTACATGATGCATGAATGCAATGAATGCTTTCGTTAGACATCAATCACAATCATACACAGGTATGATAAATCCTTCCAACCTTATCACTCCTACACTGGAGGTCGTGCAGTTTCTTTCCTAGGTGGGTTTGACCCATTGATCAACAGGATACCCGATGGGCACATATGGTGAACGATAAAAAAATCAGCAGCATAACCACTCTTAATTAAAAGCGCAAGCATATGAGTTTTGACCCTCATATATATTGGACTAAGTCATACAAATCGGATAGGGTCCATCAGGGCATGGCAGCCTTTAACTGGTACCTTTCTAATTTATTTGAGTTCAGTTAATACATAAAGGTCCATATAAGAAGCAAATGTTATTATTATTATTATACAACCTAAAAAAAGTAGTTGTTGTCATTACATAGGCTTGAGTCAAAGGTGATGAAAATTTAGGGCTACCCAAGCATGATCTCTGCCAATAAGTCTAACTCATCACAAGCATAATGATCGATGGATCACCATTTCATATACCAATTGGTACTGAACTTGGACTGGTGGTTCTCCTTTATACCTCCCTATATTGAGTGAATGTAGGATGTGTTTCAGGATAGCACCTAGGCTATAAAAGGATACCTAACTTAATTCTAAGGCTCTAGTATCAATACAATTCTGAAAAGAGATAGGATTAATAAGAAAACCCCAATTATAAATAACTTAATCGAGATCCTTTTAGGAGCAAGGTCTATTTAGTTCCCAATGAAGTTGCCATTGTGATATGCATCGGAGCCATGCTCGATTTTGGTTGTATTTTTGGAGGTCCACTTTTAGATTCCAAGATCGGATGAGGCTCACTATAACTTATAAATTGACTACTTCGCAATAAAAAGGGATTAAATCCAAATTATTATTGGTATTCAACCTATGAAGGCATCTAATGTGGGCTCAAAGAGGTAGATATCATGGAGTCGCCACCCAACAGAATGTTGAGAAATGAATCTCAAGCTTTTAATGCCTAAATAAAGAACGGTGTTTGGGACATCACTCTTACTTGGAACCTAGATTATGTGTTATTTTATAATTAATTTTTAAATATTAATCCACTCTCTTCTCTCACACGATGCATTTTAATAAATTAAATAAACACGTCTATCAATTTAAATAAGCAATAAATAAATAAATAATTCAACTACTTAAATTATTATTGAAGCAAATCGTCCAACTGTAAAGATAAAGTAACATACATAAATCGGAGTATTTATTAGGTTAAAAACATTGGTTCCCTCATCTATATTTTACAAAAAAAAACTTTTTTTTTCTTTTTAGGTTACTTTTGGGTTAGAAATTGGACATTAGTCTATTTTATCAAGGAAAATCCAAATTAATTAATGGAAAATGATTTTAGGTGAAATGTTTCATTTAACAAGCATAAAACCGATTTTATTACTAGCTATTACATCTTCAAAAATAAATACATCCAAAATTAACAAAAAAAATCAAAAATTAA
The DNA here is from genome assembly GCA_037975025.1 of Excoecaria agallocha. NCBI lineage: Eukaryota > Viridiplantae > Streptophyta > Magnoliopsida > Malpighiales > Euphorbiaceae > Excoecaria > Excoecaria agallocha. Next base: position 43,706,375 of record CM075806.1, on the reverse strand, counting down.
AGAATAAAGCAAAATATTAAATAAAAGTAATCTAAATACAAAACAAAATAAAATCAATGAAAAGGAAAATGAGAACCAATTGAGGGCATGACTCCCAAACCAAGATCACCCTTCGAGGAACTCCAAATGCAAATTATTCGCTCATACAAAACCCATGAAAACCAAACAGTTTTTTTAAAAGGGAATATGCAATAAAAAGTTAAAATAATATACAGAATAATGTTTAAACATGCATATAGAAGCAAAATACTTACAGAAAGGCACAAAAAATGAATTAGGAATCAAATGTCAAGAAAATGACATAAAGAAAATAAAAAAAAAGGAAAAATGAACACTAAAATGACCTCAAATCCAGCTAAGTACGCCCATGGGAGGTGACGAATACCCATGACCAGAGGAGGGACTAATTGAAAAGAAAGCACCGCGATGCCCCGACTGCCGTATTGACAAATGAGCATCTGTGATGCTTTCTTCTTGTTTGTCACTTGAAGGACAGATACAAAAAGCTAGTTTTCACACAAAAACACACAAAAGCCTTAAACAAATCCTAAATATGTGATTCTATGGCCCTAAAGCATTATCCCTAAATCACATTCTTTGTTAAATAACATCAATTTAAAGTACGGTTTAATATGAGAAACAATATATGCATCCATGGAGGGAGTTAAGCTCTAATATATTAATATAGCATACTAACGTATCCAAATAATCGTGGTACTTTATTATCACATTGATTTAAATAAATATAACCGAAAGCATGTATCAAAACATTATTAAATGGCATGATAAGGATGAGAATGAAATATAGAAAGAGAGAAAACCTGAAATATTACCCTCAGGAGATATTATAATTCTATGATGATCATAATGTTCATATCTACTTTGACCTTTGATGCTTTGTGTTCAAGAAACAAAGAGTTTTTTTTTTGTTTGTTTTTGGTTAGAAGATCTGAATCTTTGTTCCTGAAAGAAGAAAATTAGTTTTTCTCCCTTAAGAATTTTGTTCCCTCTTTTTTCAAAATCTCAATCCCCCTAAAAAAATTCAAATTTTTTTTTCTTTATACCTGGGGACAAGTTGGCGACACACCCCAACTCTAATTCTTCAATTATGGAAGGATTTGACCCCCTTCAAATCCAAGAAAAATCCTTAAATCATCCTTATCTTCAATTTTGAAAACTAAAAAATGTGCAAATTCTGAAAATGCACCCATAGATGAGCATTTATCATGACAGGCGACCTTCCCTTACATAATTCCCTAGTAATTACAAAAATGCTCGAGATCTAACCTGAACAAGAGAAAAATGGCCACAAACTCCCTCAAATGACAAACAGTCGTCTGTCATGACTAAAGGCCAAATTTAAGATTTTTTACGCTTTTTTGTTAAAACCTCTAAAAATACTTAGAAAACCACAATGTTCACATGAAAATAAAAAATAAAAAAATAAAAAAAATTGAGATCAAAGCTTCAAAATCCGTATTTTTTATCTGAAATATATTATTTTCTCATCATCGGATAATCCTGATTTAGATTGCTTCAAATCATAGTATCTACACTACTAGACACCTTTAACAAGCCTACATGTTGAATTATTTAAATATTTATTTTAATATCATCTAAAATTCATTCATTAACAGTTTCACATAAATTATTATCAACATCACACTTACTAATAAAAAAATATTTAAATAATCCAGCTTGAAAAGTCATTAAAAGCATCTAGCAAATTTCTATTGTTATAGTTAAAAAAAGACTTAAATGTTTTTTTAAATAATTGTTTAAGGATCCGATGTTAATGAATAAAAATTTAGGGACTCAGTAGCAAAAGGCAAAATGATTCGAGGACCTTTTGCCAAAATAATATTAACCACAAAGAGAACATGCCAAACATGCAAAAAGTTGTTGAACAATTTCTAGCTAATTGGTATAAATAATTGAGTGAGAGTGAACTACATTGTCAAAATTAACAAATTTTTTTACTAGGACATCTGTGAACAACATTGCCAAACATTAGAGAGAATTGCATATTTTGTCAAATTTTAAAAACATTTTTGCACTTTTAGCTTTATAATATTTGCAAAATTTTCAAACATGTTAACAATAATTACACTACCATACCATTCCATGACTAATTTTATCGAAACAAGTTCTAAAGAAAATATTTGAAAATTAGATGAAACAAACTAAAGAACCAATCTTAATCACTTTGATGGGTGTCAAAAACAAGCATCAATTTGCTAACATCCAACGTCATCCCCAACTGTGACTGTACACGTGACCTATCATCTTTATCAATCTGATGGTTAGAAAGGTGAACTACACTACATCCCATTAACCACTAGTCCAAGCCAATTACAGTAAATTGCTATGACTAACATTCCTAAGTCTACTGTCACTTTACATTCATACTTGACAAAGGGCAACTGATTCGAAATTTATTATTGTGTTAACAACATTAAATTGCTTTCATCTTTGGACCTGTGCCAGCTACACCAGGTAAGCAAAAAGAAATATAATCCAATAAATCACCTATGCTTTGTGTCGTCGTCTTCTCCAGACCCGTAGGGAATTTTTAAGTTAAACTGCTCATCTTCCTTTTCTTGATGCTGGCTTTTGTACTTTATGCTTCCATTTGCTCTGCATTTGACAAGAATAACAAAAAAAAATGAAATGCTCCTAAAAACAGACAACTCATAATATGAATAAACTAAGTGCAGGTGGACGGGAAAAGTACGAGAGGCTCATCATCAGATATTTCTGCATCCCCTGTATTTAAAGGACTTGATTCCATTTGGGGCTTCTTAGGATCTCCTTGTGTAGGCCCAGTAATTTGATTCCCTTCAGAGTTTGATTCATCTTTATTAGCTTCATCGTGCAAGGCTTCACCTGATTCATCTTCTAGTTCTTCTGAATTGGATTCTTCTTCTGCATTGTTGTTTCCAGCACCTTCTGGTGCACTTTTGGTGTCTGCAAACCTTTTTCCATCTAAATTGGATTTCACTTCTCCTTCAGATCCCTCTGATTGATCTTGGTCCACCAGTGTATCCTCCAATTGTTTCCCTCCAGAAATTGATGTCACTTCTTTATCAGATTCATCCATGTCTGTCAAGTGTTCCCTCACCCATTCAGCATCTTTCCCATAAGAATCACCTGGAGAAGAGACATGATCATGGAGAACCAATATATTAGATATATTCTCATATACATGTGCATGTTTGAACCCCTAGACTACATGTAAAAGTTAGAATATCCCAACTCAAGTGAACCTAATACCAGCAGAACTAGTTGGGTCGGCTACATGGATCTTTCTCCATTATACCATATTTAAAGCAACAAATTCAAAATGATTTAGGGCCAAAATAACAAATACGCTACATAAACTATTGGATGACGAGAAAACCTGTGAATAATAACATTTCATAGATACAAACTTCACATGTCAACACATTGTAACACTTGTTGATACGACAAAGAACCACACAACCTAGAAGCTCCAGTTTATAGAGCAGGCTCCAATAAGGGCCTTGTATCTCTACCACCCACCACCACAACGTGAATGCCCATGGGGTCAGAGGCATGACTAAGCACAAAGCCACCACACCATGCCAACCACCACATGAATGCCCATTGGGTTAAAGGCATGATTAAGCACAAAGCCACCACATCATGCGAAAAAAACTCAAACCTAAACCTTCAGCTTACTAATGAAAGCTTGAATACAGTTCTGTATCACTTAATGAAATTTCACCTGGTTCTCCCTTATCTCCTTTTGATTCCGTGGTGGATTCAGGATTTGATACATCAGAATCCTCTTTTTCCTCGGGTTCTTTCTGCATGCGCTTCAGGTTTTTCTTTGGAGTTCTTTTTCCTTTAACACTGAAAAAAGATAAAACCAATAAAATGCCATTAGAGACCAAAAAAGTTGAGTGCATCCATGACAAAAAATTTTCTACTCACATCTTTTGTGATTTCTTATTCAGATGTATATTACCCAGACTTTAACAACAGATTACAAAAAGGTAAAATTTTATACCAACAAATTTTTCAATTCAAGGATTATGGTCTACATTCTACATTAGAAAGTAACACTTACGTTTTAGTCGACTGAGAAAGCTTTGATTTCTGAAATGATGCAAAGGGAAAAGACAAATGTCACAGCTGGTTGCTTTATTTGAAACAAAGTATTGAAAAGGCGATGTAAAAAGAAGATACTAAAACCTTCATCTGTTTGCAACCACTGTCAACAAGCTCCCAGCGCTCTTTTTCTAATCGCAGTACTTCTATATCTCCATCATCATATAATATCTATGCTAAGTGGCAAAAGTTAAACAAAAATTAAAAAACAAATCAAGAAGCTGCAAGAGAGGTAGAGGGCAGACGGACGGACGGACGGACAGAAAGAGCAGCATACCACGTGTTTCCTTTTTATAGGGTCATAAGACTTGACTGTGCCTTCATAAAACCTGTTGATTTAAGCAATACATGACGTTATCATTTTGAAAGCTGAAGATGAATTTAAAATTTTTGTTAGAAAAATAGGAAAGAATCTATATAAAGAAATTTTCAACTCCACGGTACTCGAATTCAACACCTTCACGGTCACACATGACCCACTAAATACTGTCCCGAGTCGTGCTAACTTCAGCATCTCAAAGTGGAGTAACTATATATGAAAAATTAAAGCAGCAAAAGTAGCGCCTATAGTGATCCAATGGAAGAAATATTTAGGTGGTTTGATAACCACCCATTAGAGAATGAAAATAACCAAAATAATAATAAAAAGAAAAGAAAGACAAGCACATCAACTGAAGTGCATGGCCCAAGTCTGTTTGTGTATATATTGCCTGAATGAATGAACAGTGGCAACACAATTCTCTCCCACCCCTAAAAAGGATCAAAATAATACTCACTGCTTATCCATGGGCCACCAAACTTTTATTCTGAAACCAATTAATTCTTCAATATCAATTCCAATTTTCTTCGTTGAACACTGAAATAAGAAAAGTAGGGATAATTACATGCTAGAAGGGAAACCATCAAGTAGAAAATAAGATCCTGAAATATAAAAAGGGACACTGATTTAGATAGAAATTCTCAGATATTTAGGCGAGGGTCTACTATTTGCAAACTCAAAATCTCAGCATCTCTTTACCAAGATCATCAAAAATTGTATTGTAAGCATAATGTGATGTCAGAAAAATGCAATTCCAGAGCTCCTGCCATGTTAAAATTAACAAGGAACTAAACAAAAGACTAATTCTTGTAAGATATAAATAAAATTATACTGGCTGGTGGTATTATTTATACAGAAGTATTGAATGAAATTTTGCCTGCAAGTTCTGCATCAACTTTGCTGCAAACTAAAAGAATCGCAGGGTAACATAAATAAGTCCAGATTCTTAATTACTTCAGTTAGGCAAATAAACCAAATTGAACAAAAGTAAAGTGCTAAAGAAAAACAAGCAAATAGAAATACGCATTGCCCATTCAAGATAGAAATGCTAAATTGTCAGCAGCAATGAAACAAGAAAAAAGTAGTCAATTGAATAATGCACAGGAATATATAATGAGAAAGCAAGATAATGGCAAATATTAAGCATGTAAATATATTAACCTTCGCCAACCCCGAAACACTTCTTTTACATTTCTTCAAGCTTCCAGACAAAGGCTTGAATTTACTACCACTGTTCTTGTCAGCATCCCCCAACACAATGGACTTCTACAAAAGTAAGAAATAAAAAAATAAAAAGTTAATGAAAATCCACAAAATTAACAACTCAATGATCAAGTAGTTAGTTCCTCTGAGCAAAATAATCAGCAGACAAGCTTACCTCCAGATTTTCATCTTCTTCATCCTCTTTAACATCATGACCAGGATCAGAGCTTTTGCCTTTGTGTTTTGATATGAAGCTTGAATTCTTTTGGATGCATGACAGCAACAAATCAGAATCAGTGCTTTCAACCAACTTTTTGTGGATAGCCTTTTTCTCTCTCAAACCAGGGCTTGAATTGTCCCCTGAAGCACTTAAAGGATTATTTAAACTGCTTGACGACAATCTGAAAGCACTATGAGCTGTTGATCTCCGTCGTTTAGGCACTGGAACGGATGATACATCAGCAGCATTTCGTTTTTTAGCCTTTTGATGCTCTGTTTCAGACTTTGTTTTCTCACTTGAAACATGTTTGTGGCCATTGCTCGACTCAAACTTGCTAGGTGGTCCAAGATTATCTAAATTTATTTCCCTAACCATCTTCAAGATATCGACATCACTCTCAGCATTATTGGTTTTAACTGATGATAACTTCTTTTTATCCTTCCCACTCTTGGTGTTCTGTGATTTTAACTTTTTAATCATTTGCCCAAGAGGCACATCGTTAGCTTCTTTTTCACCGTCTTTTAGAACCTCATCCTCAACAACATCCGAAGCAATCTAATGTGACAACAAAAAGACCACAAGAAGTTCATAAACAATGTGAGAAACACTGCATATAAGAAACTTTATAGCATTGCTAGAAGCAGTCTTAAGGTTTAGGACATACTTTTCCATCAGTTTCCAATTCAAGCAATTCCAATTGAGTCAATACATTCTCATCCGCCAACCATGTTTTTCCTTGAGTTGCCTATCAAAAACACCAGCGGCATGAATACAGATGATATTCAACTAAACATGGAAAACATATTAAACTACACAGCATACATGAACCAAGTGACTAAGGTTGATATTAGGAAAAAAAGGAAAGAAAAAGAAAAAGAGGAACAAGGCACCCAAACAAAATCTTCAACAAAGCCAAATCTTTAGTTAATAATCAATACCTACTATTACATGAACTCAACATAGTGCAACTAACAGGTCTTCAAGTATTTTGAAGTTAGAGATAACATACAAGAGAATCATTGCCTTCTTCCTTCTCATATGGTTTGTAGAGCACTGGAGGCAGGGAAATTGATGAAGCCAACCCTTGTAAATCATCTTTCCTTTGAGTTAAGCGCTTAGCAATTGACAGCCCAAGTTCAGATATAGCATGCGAATTCTGAGAATGGCAATTATAACACATAAGCTTCATTTAACATTTGTCCATTCTAATTTCTTTTTGATATTTTCATAGGTATGGTTTTATTCAACCTTCCAATATTTATCATGTGTAATTTTACTAATGAATGCAAAACTGACAACCTTTGACTGTGCTGCATCAACTACATCTTCTGAATATTTGATACTTTGAAAGACAGAAACTATTGCTGAGGTACACTCCTTGTCCTTGTTTGTGCTAAACTCTGTCTTGATATCTTCATCTTTATGCACCAGAATAGAAAGAATCAAATGCAATTGCCTAAAAAGTACACAACAAAACAAGTGTTATCCCCTCCACTACATCCCTTTCTCTTCTCAGCACAACTTTATTTGCTCTAATTCCAAACTTCATTATATCAAATACAATCTAGAAAGAATCCAATATAAAATAAAAGGATTAGATATACCGATAGATTGGTTCAAATGCCTTAAAATCTGTGCATTCATCTACATTAGGACATGAATGATGGGCAAGAGCATGGACCAAATATGGAAGAATGTCTTCAGGATAAGCTGCAGAAGGATTCGTGTCACTCTGTGCAGAGAGATGCCGTGACTTTGCTTGGAGCATTTGAATAATATCAGCAAGATTCTGTTTCTCCTGCCATTTAAAACAAATAGAAATATCATTGAGAAATCAAAAGTTTTACCTTCTAAGCATGAGACACTTGATTTCATCATTGATAATAAAATGTTGGAACAAATCAATTCTGCACAGATACCTCTTCAAAATCTAGGGACTTCAACCCAGTCAAGTTAAATAAAAAAGCACAAGCATACTTCACATCCACATGCCGGTCCTTTATATACTGATGAACTTTGCTCAGGAATAGTTTCCTAGCTTGAGGAAAAGGAATCTACCAGAACCAAAAACAAACAGTTCAGAGGAAAATAGAATATATGGTACTTACAAGTGATATGGACAAAAGTATATAGATAATGCTAGGGAGAATTTCCAAGAACTTCACCTCAGTTGTCTTCAATGTTAAGTGGAAGACATCAACGGGTATCTTATGATCCCAGTGCTTTGACAGGCGAAGAACTGCCTTTGCAGAAGCAAGCCTTAAATGGGCCTTATCAACTGCACTGTAAGTTAAGACAAAATTTCACATGAATGGCGAACCTCAGAAAAGAAGGAAAAACAAAAAATAGCAACAGTACATAAATGATAAAACAAATCTATGACAACAGCTAAGAGTAGCAAACCTTGCTTGTATATCTTCTGATATTTCTCCAAACAAAAGCACATTCCTCAGGATCTCTAGAAGGCCATCAATGCCAGGACGAAGTTGTGCATCTTTAACAGGCAAGTAGCTCTTGACCAGAGTCTTGATCCCATATATCTGCAGGCAAGCAGCAGAGGTAACCCAATATACAAGGGATCGTCAAGTTATTACATCAATAAAAATATCAACAAAGCTTAGTTTAATCTATTGTCTAGCACATGTGCAAGGAAGAGAGGCGAAGTGAATATTTACGCTCATTTTTTCTGTATCAGCCTCTGTTGTGGATGCCTTTGTGGGACAGACTTATGTCAGGAAGAAAACTCTTTGAACAGGATTTTATTAGTTATTTGTTTCAGTTTTTATTTAATTATTTTTGCTAGTTATTTTGTTAGTTGCTGAATTTTTTTAGATAAGTTTTAAGATTATCTCTTTTTAGTTAGAAGCCTACAAAATAGGTCTTCTATTGCTGTAATAAGTCTAGCCTATTTAAAAGGCAAATTGAGGAATAAAACGGCAAGTCAGAATTTATTAAAAACAGCAAGAGATCGGAGCTCTCTCTCTTAACGAGGTCTAAGGTTTCAGTCTCCCTTTGACGAGCTGAACTATTATTCAAGATAGGTCGACCTGAGAACCCTAATTCAGGGAAAGATAAAGGGAAGTCAAAGGAAATTGAATTTGACTTTCCTGTTAATCGCCCTGCGACACAATCCTGTCCTAGAAAACATAACAGCTGCAAAGGGGAGGGACGAGAAAGCAAGCTAAGTTGAATAAAAGTAGTAAGAGAAGTGGTGCAGTTAATAGTACCGTAAACTGACAACAATGTCCTTGGAAAAATTAAGAAAGAAAAGTTTGCTAGAAAATTGGATTTTTCAGCAGGACAAGTATTAAAGTTAAATTAGTAAGAAATGTTCCATGAAAACCAACGTACTTTATCCATCCTACTCAATCAGTGGATGAGGATTTATGGGGTTCTGAAGGATGAAGGTAATAGGAAAATCTAGAATAACCTTATATATTTTCGAATTTCTTCCAAAACAAAGTTAAGAATTAGGTCAAGACAAGCAAAATATTGATGTTAATTTCATGTATGTTAATTTCAAAAGCCTAATGAAAAACAGACATCCACCAAATAACAAACCTTCAATAAACAAAGTTCACTTCTATCATCCCAGCTTGCTTTTGTACTGTCTTCTACTCTCTGCAAAATTGAAGCCCAGTAATATATTGAAACTAGTTAAAATCAAATCAGAAAGAGAAGTAGTTGCACAAGAAAAAAGTAGTTTTGAAGGCATACACCGGTAGATCTAAGAATCTTGCTTTCTATGAATTCCTCAATCTCTATCTCTCTGGTTTCAAAAACTGCTATTGCAGTCTCTGCTATGCATCCCAGAGATTGTAGTACAGCGGGTAAATGTCTCTTCTCCTCCAGCATGTCCACAAGTCTCTACAAAAAGGAAGTGACATTAAATTATGTTCTAACATTATTTAAAAGAAAAAGGGTAAAAAAAAAAAGAAAAAAGAAAAAGAAAGAATCAACATAATCACAAATTCAATACATCCAATGATGATCATATGCATTAAAAAAATGGACAAAAGGTAACCTTGTATAAAACAGAAAGGGACTTGAGCCCATCATCCTTTGTTATTGCTGCTAAGGCATGCACAGCATACTTGGCTTGTCTTCGACTACCTTCTAAACAGAGCCTCTCCAATATAAGGTCAATTGAACTGCAAGACAGTAGTAAGAGCAGTATCAGCATGTATACAAGGGAATAGACATGAAGTGGCAATAATATCAAGAAGTGCACCTTGATGACACAGCAAGCTGTTCTCTGATGGTACCACCAGCCTTTGCCAAGATGTGCAATGCACCCTCTTTTATTATCTCATCATCGTCTTTGAGAAAATTTACTAATTCTTCTTCAGCCCCACCAAGAAGCATTGGACTAAAGCGTGCAAGAAGCTGAAGATTTACATGCAATGCATTGAAATTGTTCAAGGAAAATGAAAAGGGTAAAAGAAAAAAAACAGAGGCTGCTGCTATACAACCCAAGGTTATGATGGTGCAGCAAACTCATGCTAGAGCTACAAAGATGAAAATAAGAAAACTCAAGGAAAAGATCATACATAGAGTGGAAACAGCAAAAAGCTTCAAATTCAAAAAGAAATTATTACACATCCTCAGCAGGCCATGAAATACCAAGCGAAATTAATCATGCACGCATATAGGGATCAATATCTCATGTGCAAGTCATCATAGACGATAAAAGGACAAGGTTTTACATGTTCTTACCACCAAAATATCCATGCAAGATTGAGTAAATTGTGTATTTCCAGCAGATTTATATGCCGCAGCATCCATTAGAATTTCTTTCGCATGCTCTTTGTTGAAAAGTAAATATGAACACTTTGTAGAGAGATTGCTCAGGAAATCATAAAGCCTGTGTTTCTCACCCAATATTTTAAGTAAATCTTCCTGCAATATAAGAATTTAACACATTGAGAAAAGTTTTCATCTGAAGGAAAATGCAACATGCAGCATCGTCAACCCTTTGATCAAGTAAGAAGCTTAATCTTACCCATTTAACCAATCATTTACAAATTGAATTAAATTTTATAATATTTGCAATTAACATTGATTTTTCCAATTAGCAATCACAAACTAATGAAGTTAAATGGCCTAGTATCAAGACAGTGGCTTTCTGGTAAGACAAATCTCTGGTCCAATTTCTTTTTCTTCCTTTTAGAGTTAGATATGTGATTTTGCATCTACTTGTTGTGAATATCAACGAATTCATTAAGATAAATACGACCTATAGTCAAATAATATACAATTAAAGCCATATTAGAAGCAGATTGCTGCAAAAGTTGGGCTCAATAAGGGCATGTTGCAAAGTGCTCTCTGGGGCAGTACAAACTAGTTGCATAAGGTAATAGTTTGATGCTAGTTTAATGCTCATGGTCCTAAATATAGCTGCTGCTAGCCAAGCAAGGATCATCCTATCCAGGGGAAACCTTCTTGTAGTGGCTTAACAGTGTACTAATTACAAAAGATGGTGTTACTGCATTCAGAGACCACCAAAAGGGTGGTGATAATGAGGACTGGATGTTTACAAAGCCTACACGCTCATATTAGTATAAGCATAGTTTTCAGCAATACAATCCAGCAAAATTAGTGACCTTCCACTCCGTAAGAAAGATCCATCTCTCAATCTAATGCAATAAGATCAATCCCATTATTACACCCGAAAAAACTAATTGAAACATCCAGAGCATCTCCACCCCCAAGTTATTTATTCTCAAACCCAATTACACATCGCAATTTCATTGCTTACCCGACTAGTACAGGCTTGATGGAAACCAGTGTTTGCATCAAGAAGATTTGTTAAAATCTTCCAAATATTGGAGTCCTTCAATTGATCAAGTGTCTGAAAATTCTCCTCAGCCTTAACAGGCTCAGCAAATGAGCGAGCCATGATCCGAAAACATAACAGGACCTTTTTCTGGATCTCAGGGGCATCTCCATCCTGTATCCAGTTAAGGGGGAAAAAATTAATATTGATATTTGCAACGTGTTCTTTTTGCCTCAGTTGAGTAATCAATCTCCAAAATATCCAAACCTGATGCATCTGCCGAAGCAATAGATACTTCTGCATCTCTTGTTGTAACCTGCAATCCAAGAGGAAATCCCCTGAAAATGAGTGTACAATTCATCAAATACAAATTGAAAGGAGAGGAGTACTATCAAATGTCATGCATTTGCCTGACATCAACCATACATTTAGAACGTACCTTTGCTTTTGCTCCAGTATCTTTTCAAGAGCTTTCATCTCAACTTTGTCAAATACAGAGAATACTCTAATCCAAACTTCTACTCTCTCTTTGATTGAGAATTCAGTCGGGAAGATGGACCCGCAAAGAACAGATTCAATTGTATCCGACCTGCAGAAGCAATTAACAAGTTAGAAATATGTTGAATCAATATTCAGAGTAATAGTACTTTGCAGGCTTCAACGACAATTACTCATATCAAAGAGAGATTTTACAATGCAAAAGAAGAACAATCTAAGAAAATGGAACACCGAGATGTCTTACCTGAAATCTCTATCATAAAAACATCTCAAAATCTTCCCAGGAATCCAATCAAATTCAACAGAACTGATTGAGCCATCAGAGGACTTTAAACAATAGACTCTGAATAACTCGGCAAGTCTTTCCATGGTATATCTCTTAACAAGTAGCTGTAAAACAAAGGGGGTTTGAAAATTGAAAGTTAAAAATGATAGCTAGAAAACAATAAAATAAACAATGCTGCACAATGCCTTTAACAGAAGGAAAAAGCAAACATACAGATTTGTCTCTAAGACGCTCCACAACTAGTTTTAGGATCTCAACAGGGACAGAATTCAGGGCATGACATGCCACATCACTGATCACATCAACAACTTGTTTCCGGACATTCTCATCATAGTCCAATAGTCGGTCACAGAGAGCAGCTGGAAAGCAATAAGAAAACATAAAAGATGAACCATATATAGGATGGGAAAAAAAAAATTTGACATACTTACAGATGATTTGAGAAGCCTCAGGTCTCAAAGGATTTGACAACAGGCAGCTTTTGACACTTCCGAGGACAGACATTCGGACCTCTACTCCTCTATCAGTCAACCTTTTCAAAAACTCTGAAAATATTGGTTGAAAGGATTCGGTAATGGCAGAGCCAGGCAAAGCAAACAAATCTCCAACCAACCCCACTGCTTTCAAACGAATGTCCAGCTGATCAGTCTGCAGATATCAAAACTTATGTCCTGAGATTTCAATGTTATAAACCTATACAGTAGAAATGATAGAAAGCTCTAAAAGAATTGAAATTACATTTGTAATTATGTTCTATTTCAGCAAATGATGTCAAAGTTAAATTCTAAAAGAATATTACTATGTACCTTTCAGTCTCGGAAAATTATCATAAGGTCGTATCATATAAGACATGATGACAAGAACATTTTGGCATGAGAAGTTAAATACAGGAGAATCTAAAAATCAAGATCATCACACGCCACAATCAAATAGGGTTATTAAAACTGTGATTACCAATAGTTCCCCTGTAAGGTACGGAACAACTCCTGATAAGATCTGAGGAGCACATTGGTAAACATCATAAATGACTTCATGATAGTCAATTTCACTATTCGTAGATCTGTTATCTCCTGAAATTGATGATACAAGGAACTGTTTTATTGCAGCTTCAAGTTTTCCAGCACATTGCTTTATTACATTCATGGCAAGTCTCCTTGCCGCTGAAGAAAAATCCTGGAATTGCATTTTTCAAAAAATGAGAAACTTCTCAAGCAACGGGATAAAATTACAAATAATGGGAATTGAAATCAATACATAAAAATTACAACGAATCCCATACAGAAAGAGGGAGGGGATAGTGAGGGGGAGAGGCAAGAGGGAGAGAGAGCTCTTACACTTCTATTTCGACCTAATACAGATAATATTATAAACAAAAGATCCTCTCGAACATCCTCACTTTCTTCTATGAGAACGGCCATTATTGTTTGCATTGATGACAATACGCTTTCTTGATGATCATCACTGTGCAAGTGAAAATGTAAGATAAATAATTATTAAAATTGTGAATGGAATTCTTGCATACGAGAAAACAACATAACTCTAACACCGTAGATGTGCAAACCTGAAATGAGCCCATGGACAAAGAAAATGAAAATGAAATAGTGGGAAGAAGGCATGCAGATGAAGCATACAATAATGGTATATTAGGGAAGAAATATTCCATAACATCTTCAAAGAAGTCTCATTTCTGTTGGTTTGTTACGGTTCACAATTGCAGCTCAAGTTCACTTCTAAAGGTTGTATTACAAATTAGTTAGGTAAAAGTTGGCTATTTCCATCTCATAAACACTCTCAGTAGTAATTGACTGTTAGATATTGTCATATTTGTTCAGATTAAAAATAAAGTAACTAAATCAAATCCTACATACTAAGAATTTTTTATTTCCAGTTCCCCATTCTTTTGGTGTTATACCTTAAATTAGCATTATTTATCATATATATTCATACAAAAAAATGACCAAAAAGATTAAATACAATAGATAGAACATTTGCAACTTGAGTTTCGGAGAACGCTCTTCACTGTATTTGGTTCATTAAAGAATGGAGTGTTATGCTTAAAGGTTCATTATGTAACACAAATATTTATACAAAAGGAATCAAAATGATTAATTACATAAGAGTTTCATTTATAACTTAAGTCTCAGGAAATGCTCTGCATTGGATTTGGCTCATTTAACAATTAAGCCAAACAGCAACAGTCTTATAGCCAATTTGACTTGGTTCATTCAACAACTAACCAAGCCCAAGCCATTAAGTTTTTTGTACCAGCAAACCTAACTCAGCATGCAAATGTTCAGCTCATTTGCAACCTCAAGATACTTTGGAATTATGTCAATGGAGAAGTGTTGTAACAATAAGAGAGTAAGATGATAATATGCCATCAATAATAACCCTTTCATCAACACCAATCAAATAAAAATACATAACAAAACACACCTGGCAACAGTAAAAAATGTACTGAACATTTTATTCACCAGGTCATCACATTCCAGATCCAACATCACAACACATGACCTATATTTGGCAAGAGTCTCCAATATAACAACTCTCCTTCCAAATGATGGACCACCAGTATCACTTAACCCACTAAAAGTGCCCACAATTAAGTGAAAAACATCCTGCAAGTAGATATAGACCCATCAGGTGAAGTAGCAAATTTTAGTGTGTTACCAAACTACAGCACGCAAAGTTATTAGTTAGCTGGGCTTCATAAAAGAAATGCACCTTTAAAACATCATCGCTGTAGGGGGCTTCAGGTGCAGTAATACGTGTTATCTCACAAATACATGTTGCAACTAGAAGCTTAACATCCCTATCTTGATGCTTCAGCAACTCTGGCTTCACAATCGCATCCAGAAAAGGCTGCATTGACTCCAAAATTGTAGCAGATGGCGACTGATCCATGTCAGAGAGACATGCAGCAGCTTGCTGCAGGCAATAAAAATATTCTTCAAATATAACTAACATTAAGGAGTGTAACTAACATGAAATGTTATTACTTAAACTGCTCATGCACAATAAAATAGACTTGGATCCAAGGATGCAATATGACATAGATATTCATGAATTACAGACCATTAATCAACAGATATTTAGCTAAGGGAAACAGGAAATAGTTTATAGATAGAAACCATATGCACAATATAAAATGCTAAAGATCTTGAAAGGAGGACTCTGTTGCAATAACGGGATGAGTGAAACTAAGAAATCCAAGGTGTCTCAAACACTTTCAAGCCTCAAAGAACAAAAAATATATGCATGACATTGGTGAGCTTATAGGATCTTTCATGAGTTAGAAGATAACGTAGAAAATACAATATAATCCAAATCTAATGTTGATTCAGCCAGATCTGCCAGTAGAAAGAGTAGAAAGTGTAGAAGGTAAGGGCACCACAGAATGGCATGCTTAGTTTCAACAGATATGCTCAGTTGTCACACAGAAAACAACCAAAATTTAGATGTAAGCATTTGGTAACCTCTGATCGCATGCTGCCCAAATTTTAAAGAAACAAAAATCACTAACTAAATAATAACCAATGCATTTCAAGCAAATTAACACAAGTCTTGCACATCATGGTCAAGGATAAATTATCTCTCATAATGGAATTCAGCATGAGTCTGGCACTGAAATTTCAAAATTTTCCAATATCTCCTATCTACAATTTTAATAAAGCTACAGCAGAATCATTCCAACCAGAAATTTGATGGAAATCTAATATGGGCCATGATTTAAAAAAAATAGTACTTAATATAAGCAAGAGCAGGCCCTTAAAAAATATTGCTGCTTTTTCTCTTTCTTTTTCTTTTCTTTCCCATCACTAAGGCCATTGATCAGATTATGGAAACATTGACTGTGGAAATGAAATCCTATATTTGGAGAATTGCTGTGCAACAAATTGAAATAGTGGAACCTTGTTTGGCAAATGCCTAGTTGAGTATACACGATAAAATGCACCACGATAATCAACAGCTATAAGCTTGCACTAGATACCTAGCTATTAACAACATATTAGGAAAATAATTGCATCCAGTAATAGCAAAGAGGAAATTTTATTCAATTATTGCTCCATCTTGCATTTCATAATTGTCATTTTGTGACAAGAGAACTGACAAGGTGAACATTTAAGATATGTTTCAAATATCCTTTTTTTAATTATTCTTTTGAGTGCTTTCCACATCAGATATCATTTTCCAAGAGTTGAAAAATGCAAAATTCTAATGCACAAAATCCCCTGTCAAGCCTCAATTACCTAAAAATCCAATGACTGAATTGGTTGTATAAGATCCAATTATCATTTCAACCACTGAATTTCAAAAAAAATATGTACCCACAGCCCACAATGCAACCCCATCTCAGGCCTCATGAGAACATCCAATATATTGCCACTTATCAACCTGAAAACTAACCAAGTAAGGGAAAAATTTTGGAGTGAAAGTGCAAAAAGTTTTGCAATCTTTTACTGCCATGCATTTCACATCTTGGGTAAGACTGCTTTCACATGCAGATCATTTAATTATTTACAGTATAGATGTCCACTACAAGCCCCCAAACCTAGCAAAAATTTCCAAGATGATGCAAGTAACTGATTAGGTATCAACAAACAATGACATGTATCTGCAGCAGTGCCCCTTTGTTCCTCTAAGGCAGGGTGCACAACTTGAAACTGCTTCCCATTACCTTCTCCACCATATTGTTCAAACAAACACCAGATGTTCCAAACGATAATTTATTAGAGCATAATACGGCCAAGGAAAAATTAAAGTCAAAAGCACCAGGAGCCTGGCACCAGTTCATTTCTAAATGTGTCTACGTGCACAATTAACCCATCCAAGAGCCATAATGATCCAGGCAAGGATGCTCAATATTACCATTAAAGGCTCAGTTTTTCACTTCAAAAAACTTAACCAGAGAAACCAGAATAGTCAAAGTTTCAGCTAATTCTACTTTATAACTTCACTTGTAAGGTTTCACCTCCCCCTTTTCAGCGGCAAGCCCTCGAAAGAAATAGTGGGGCAACAAACCCTAATTCCATAAAATTTCATAAAAGCACAAGTTCTACACCCTCCAAATGCAACCGAGTCTATTAGGCACTGTAGTCTACGAAAAGGAAATCAATTTGAACCATTGAAACCCCAATCCTCAGGAAAACCGAAAGACGGAAAAACAAAATCCCATTCTCCAGAGAATAAGTTTAAAGGAGCCCTAGGCTACTATTCCAGTAACTCGTAGCTAAACAATTTAGCTTCACCTAAAATACAACCACCGAAAAAACAAAAAGACCAAAAAAAAATTGAGCTTTCTCTCGTTTCCTTTCCACAGTTTTCTCAAGCAAAACAAATAACTCCACTTTCTCCGCAAATTAACAAAGGAGCTCACAAGATTCGAGCAATTAGTTAAGAATTAAAAAAAATGCATACCTTCAAAAGCTTAATAAGCGCATCTTTAGAAGATGGAGGTGTCTCGAGCTTCGATCCCACCTCCTTGAGCTGCTGTTCAAGCTTATTAGGCGCCATTAAAACCGTCTTACTCTTTTTAGCTGCTTTAGTCCAAAACAAACACCACCAACAGCTCTAACATCGATTTGTTTTCTTCTTCTACTCCAATACCGATAGGGTTGAAAGAGGAGCTAAGAATGAAGCTGGATTTTTAATTCTTTGTTTTAATTTTCGTTTTTTTTTCCTCCTTCTCTAGTGTTTTTTCTTTTTTGTGTGTTTTATAAGTAAATCGGGTGGGGAAATTGGGTTTCGAACAGCAATGCGAAATGGACTCCAAATGCAAGTGAAATCAAGCGAAATACCGTCTCGACCTTTTTTGTTTTTTCTGAACTATGGTTACTTTACATATAATTGCCGTGGTGCACGTGCGAGGGCGTGATTTGAGCTTATTTACAATTGTGCCCCTCTTTCTTTTCTTTTTTTTTTTTAACATATCCTCCTTACCTAGAATTTTAAATCTGCACATTGAATCTTTAAATTTTAAAACTATACATTAATTTTTCAAATTTTTATTTTATTACACATTAGATTCTTAAAAAATTCTAAATGTTTATTAATTATAGATTTACTCCAAAATTAGATGAAAATTATTAAATAGTCCTTTTAAAAGATAAAAAGGTCTTAAATAGTTCCGTGGCTCTTACAAACTTCCTAATATTATGAGAGGATCCACAAAAAGTTATAACTTCAATAATTTTTCAAGATTGACTTCATTCTAAAAAATACAGAATGAAGTGAATAGACTTTTTCAACATCATCATAATAAAACGAACTATTGGAAATTCACTAAAAGCTAGGCAGTCCATGAAGTTGAAAAGTTCACCAAATCCTAAGGCATCTAAAAAAGGAGACCTAAAAAGGACAGTAGAAATATTGAAAAAAAAAAGTAAATGGTTCCTTACATTCTAGATCCCGAAAAGAAAGTTTCCAATTTACAAAAAAAAAATAACCTGGCTCAGGATATTAGGAAATTCTTAGGTTTGCTTGATGAAACTCCAATCCATATAGATGATAAAACTTTCAATGAGCTTCTCATGAAAAGAAGGCATTGTACAAGTCAAAACTATCCTCATATGATGAAAGAAGAATTCATACCTGATAACTCCAATTCAATATTTATTTTTTAGTCATTTTCAGTCTACTTTTAAGTGTCTTTTTAGTATCTTTTTCTTTGTTTTATTTAGTTTCAATAAATTCTATCCAAATTCAGTAAATTCCATCTATCATGCATTTTGAAGAGCATTTGATGGGTTTCTATGCTTAATTTCATATATCTCACAGTCAGCAGTATTTGGTACTGATCGTGACCTAGTGGCTTTTCTATCAAAATGCACCGTTTTAGTATGTCATGGTCAACATATGATCACTATGGCATAGTCATTTTTCAATCCAAAATCAAGGAGAGCAACACCTCACGGTTAGCAAGATTTTAGTGACTACCATAAGGTATCCAGTTTTTAGTCTAGAATGCAAATGAAAAGCATATCACGGTCAGCAGTTATTTGATACTGATTGTGACTTGCTTCAGTCCAGAAGCAGATTTTTAGCATATCATGGTCAACAACAATTTAGTGCTGACCATGATCCTATTCGAGACTATATAATTTAAATTTTCTATTCAGCAGCTAATCTTGGAATTTTTCAAATCTAGTTTTGATGCTTTCAATTGTTCTTTTATTCTTTAGGGTTTCATACACCGTTTATAGATTTATACTTGTAAATATCATAGATCTACACAAATATAGAGCTTAGATTCTTGGTTTCTTTCATTTAGAAGTAATCTTCCATTGGAGATTTGGAGAAGTATGAAGAAGCTTGGGTTCAGCTGGGTGTTCATCCTCTACATGAATTTCTGGGTTTATTCTTTCCTTTTTTTCTTCTTCTTTTGTAATGGATAGTGAGTAGTAATTTAGTTATTTGGGGGATATTTGAAATCCCAATACCCAATGTGAATATTGAGTTTATTTGATTTTATATATAGATGAATGGTTTGTTTTACTGGTTCTTTACTGATATTTCATTGGTGATGTTGATGGATGATTTTATCATGTTATCTTATTTGGGTATTTTATTAAAATGTTTGAATGCCATGAAAGTTATTATGCTTTGTTTTTTTTTACTATTATAGTTGTAGCTTTGAGATTGCTCCGGGATGGGACTCGATAGGTTACATATTTTATGGTATTAAGACTAGATTTTGGAGTAAAATGGATGGGATTTCAAGTTGTTTGGCACCAAGATGAGAGAACAAACCGAGCCTAGGATGTTAAACCAATGCATAGGCTAATCATATGACTTACTCCGAGATGGCACATTTTATTATTAGAATAGCTTGCTCTACTATGGGACGCTTAGGTATAAAAGGTTATTCCAATTTCATCTATATAATTTAAGATTAATTAAATTCATATTTGGGTATAGGGAGGATGAGTGAACCTAAGCAATATTTTTAGTATATTGATTTTTAATCTTATTTATATTTTAATTACTTGAGTCATAGTAAATTTTTGCAAGTTTCTTTTATTCGTTTATTTTTTGCATTTTTAATAGTTGACAACAATATAACACGAAAATCTTAGAATTCTTACACTCTCTCTTTTCAATTAAGCCCCTAATTTCACACACATATGACTTCATGTAAAATGATCATTTTGTCCCTGACCTTTAAATTAATTCCATCCGGATCCTTTCCTACACTTTCAATACACATCTCTTTATATTACATTCATCATATATCCTAGACATACCCGATCACAACTAGGATATAAATTGGGACCTCATAAGATATATTGATTTCATTTATATTTTGGCATGTTTTCGTATTGATTTAGTATGACTTATATGTTTATTTCAATGTTATAATTAGATTTGCCATGTTTTAAGATTATATAGATCGCATGTTTAGGGTTTAATTGGCTTTTTTTTTTCTTTTTTGGGCTAAAAATTTTGCATTATGTCTATTTGAGAGTGACATAGAGGAGGAAGGCCCAACAAATAACCGTTGCCTAGCTCGACCAATGAGATGTCTTGGCGCTTGATCGGTATCTAGCAAGTGTACTAGATCGGCTAATAATATAGAAAAATATAAATTAAAACCCCAAATATCGTATCCAAGGGAACATGAATTGCTAAAGATAATATTTATGTATTAATTAAATTAACCTGAGATTGTTTCCCAAATGTTTTTGATTTAAAAGCAAAAATTAAACAAAATAAACAATGAAATAAAACAAAAACCAAAATTAAACTAATATGAATTAAAAATAAAACAATAACTGAAATTCTCTTGCTAAAAGAACTATCCACCTTAACTTTCATTGTAATGACTTAAATTCAATATGAAACACCAGTGATTTATGGAAAAACTAATAATAAAACCAAATATCTTTATGCAAAAATTAGGGATGAGCAAAAAAATCGAAAAACCGATTCGAAACCGAATCGATTTTTAAGGTTAACCTAACCGAAAAAAATGGTTAAGGTTTTTAAAAATATAGATTTTTGGTTTTCGGTTCAATTTCGGTCCACGATTTTAAAAAACCATCGATTTCGATTAATCGACCGATTTAATTTATTTTTTTAATATATATATATATAAGCTAACCCTAATTTTTCACACCATTGCATCTGCCTCTATCGTTCACACCATTGGTGCCGCCCCTCTCCTTCACGCCGGTCACTCTCCTCTGTCGTTCATCTTTATCCTCTCCTGAGTTTCGATTGCATCCCTCTTTCTTTATTAATTGCTTACCACTCATCTCAAATAGGTAATATTGAATTTCTTCTCTTCGAAATTCATCATATTATAGGTATCCTTCTTGTGGTTATCCTATTATTATTGTTGTTATTATTATGTCTGTGTTGATGAATAAAATATATGAGTTGAAAGCTAATGTGGATGGCTATGTCTCACTTGAGAGAATCCTGGGAAAAGAAAGATTTGAAGATTTGGGGTTCAGTGTCATGGGAGAGCAAGTGTCAAAGAAATAGAGTTGAGAGGAAGAACAATTATTCCATGAGATTGTATTTATTTGTGATTTTCACATTTACTATTCATATAATCTCTGCAACTTGTCAAAACGAGACAGATAGGACCTTGATGCTTACGAGTTCTAGTTTACTGAAGCAAGTTACAGAGCACAGTCTCTTGTTACAGCTCTGTCTGGATATCCGCAACTACCTTGTCAACTATCTGGCCACCAGAGGACCTGAGTTGCAGCCATTTGTTATCGCGTCTCTAATTCAACTTTTGTGTCAAGTTACGAAGTTTGGATGGTTCAATGATGATTGATTTAGAGAAGTGGTTAAGGAATCTAATTTGAGCTTGAAAGTTGTGATCTTGTTCGAATTATATGGTAGCTAATATAATAGTTCCTGTGGTAGGTGTGCTCATATAGTGATAAATCTTTATAATCTTTAAGTAGCTGAATGTTTTCTTTATAGTGTTCTTGTAAACTATGCAGGATGTTTTGAAGAAAGACATTGGTGGATATAAGAAGGTTGTTGCAGCATTTGGAGAGGATGTCTTGCAGACTGATGGGGAAGTGGATAGGCCAAAACTAGGCCAGATAGTCTTCTCTGATCCAGGAAAAGGCCAACTGCTTAATCGGTACTCATAGATGCTGTGTGTATGTGTTTGATTGACTATGCATATTTCCCGTATGTGAAATGCACATTATAATATAGAATCACATTACTTATAAATTGATTAGTAATCAACCAATGGAACTAGAAATTTACAGTGTGCATTGTGCGTTTAGTTGCAGCTATTGAATATATACTTTGATTAGTTATCTCATTTCTTTTTCATATCGCTTTGGTTTATATTACAATGGTCCCTAAATTCTAGATTTCCTTTTATTTTGGATTATAAATTCGAACTCTAGGCAACATGTGAAAGGATTTGCATCACTACTTCCTTGCTTATTTAATTGAAGTAGGAATAGAGCTCCAGATTCCCCATATGCCATTGTGAAAATTGGCTGCTTACTTATTTTGTTGAAAGAAATAAAGCTGAACCTACAAATTTACTCTATAGGACACTAACTTATCGACTTTTTACTTTTCCTAATTAATAGCTATCTGGTTTTGTAATGAAGTCATATTAAACCTTTCTCTTGTAATTTAGTTTGGTAGTTATCATAACTGCTTTTGACTTCTCAGGTCAAATCTTGTGCTTATAATCTTAAGTTTTGGTTGCTAGAGCATTATTATTTTTGCCTTAATATGCCAATTATGCTCAATAATGCATTAAAAACAAAAGAAAAGAGCTGCACTTATATTGATCTGTACTTAGCTCTTAAGCTTTGGCTTATGATTACTTCCATAGGAGATTTATTTGATCACTAATGAAAATATTACTTTATTTTTGTTCAAAAAATTGACCAGTTAGATAAATTGCCTTTAATTTCGATTGTCCTGCTAAATATAGACCGATTGTGCTTTGAAACTAAAATTCTTGATAATTTGGGTGGATAGGAGTTTGAACAACATGTTGAATTAAGTATGTTATTCAATTTTTATTTTTAAGTATTTGATAATTTAAATTTTTAATTGCATTTTATAATTGTAGTGGTTAACCGAAAAAAATTGGTTAACCAGTCCGAAAAATCGAAAACGATGGACTGGTTAATCGATCGCAATAGACTGGTTAATGGTTAGTCTTTTGAAAAAATTGGTGTATACGGACTGGTTATTTTTTTTTGCTAATGGACCGATTAACCTGTCCACTCTCATCCCTAGCAAGAATATCATTCTTAGTATTAAAATCATAGACGAATTTAATACTCAGCATCAAAATCCAGTTTAACTTCCTAAACTTTCATTGAACTCTTTTTCAAGTAAGTTCAATTCCAATTTATTCTTAGTTCCTCCTCTCTTAATATTAATCAATAAAATTAACACACAATTACATCATATTTCAAAAAATAACCACAATTAAATTAGGAAAAAAATTCTTCTTAATCGGAAAATCGGGAAATCCTTCGCAGCATGGGAGATTGTTATGCACGGCCAAGCAATTTTCTTCTTCACTGGATGCACTGTAGTGCATTCTTCCCAATGGAAGTGCATGGCCAAGTATCTTCTATTCATCTTCCATGCACTGTCATGCATTAATTCTCTCTCAATTAAAGTGCACAGCCAAGCATCTTTCCTAACAATGAGACACGCGGCCACTTAAAGAAGAAAGGAGGAGGTACACGACCAATTATGAATCCTTCCTTCACTTGCACGGCCAATCAAGCTCCAATTACTCAATGCATGCCCAAGCATGTTTCTAGGCACAAAAACACACAGCCAAGCACACTTCTTCTTCCTTTAATACACGGCCAAGCAACCCTTTAGCTTCCCTCATGCACGACCACTTAAATATCTACTGAACTTTACGTAACTTTTCTAACGTGAATTTCCTTATTTCACAAATTTGGCCCAAATCTTCTTGCCGTTTTGCAATTAAGTTTTTTTTCTTGCAAAATAACCCTGAAAAACACCAAAACTTACAATTAACTCCAAAAATATAAAATTAACCAATTAAACTTAAATTCAACCTAAATAACACAAAATTAACTCAATTAAATACCTAAAAACATAATAAAAATATCATATAAATCACAATTATCAAATACCCCATACTTAGACTTTGCTCACCCTCGAAAAAATTAGAACAATCCAACTTCTCAAAATAATCAAACTTGACTAAAGAATCATGTATTTCAAATCCAAGTTTAGCAACTAACAAGAGTATTCAATAAAATTTCAACTAGAATAAATTCAACCAAGATAATATGAGTTAGTTTCCTTATGTGCAAACATTTTAAGTATTTTTCAAAAATTAAAATACCAATGCAAATACATAGTTAAGCTTAGAATGAATGTACACCTAAGTATACAAATGGTTTCATACTTGAAACTTTAGAAACACCATATGCCTCTTCTTTAGCACCGGAACCCGAAGGTCATCTCCGCTAAATAACTCAAAAACAAAATTTAGATTTACTTAGGTCTTTTAAAGGTTATAATGGGGCTAAGGTATTGGTTATCAAATAATAGATAAAAGATCAGCAATAAGAATAGCCACTTTAAAGATAAAATAGACTAACAATTCTTAAATTTCATCCCATTAACTTAATCAATAAAGAACTTAGCCAAACTTTCTCAACCTTTCATAATTCACAACTCTTATGAAAGAGAAATAACAATTTAAACTCTCTTACATTCACAATTCATACCCTTTTTAGAAGTCAAATCTATTTTTCCTTGTAACTACCCCACACTTAAGAATTTACCATACTTGCTAGCTTTATTTCAATATTTTCTTTCTTTTCTCTTTTTTTTTTCTATTTTTTCACACTAGCTTTGATGTTGGCATTACAATAATAACATGGGTAATAACAAGATAATTTTTAACTATTTACTTGACTTTAACAATAGCCTTTAACAATAAAATCAAAAACTTCTTACTACACCCATCAAGATATCCAATTCTCATTAATCCATCCAATCCTAGAGTGGTCAATTCTAGAAGGGAAGATAAAAAGCTTTTTAGGCTATATGGTAAAATAAATGAGTGTAACAAGAAAAATAAATGTGGCAAGCATTAAGTGTCACACCCTACTCGGAACAGTCTTTTCTGATGTGAACTTATCCGAAATCGGTAAGTTTTTTTTTTCACCAAACAATTCAAACCACTTAAAACAATACTTTCACAAAAAAATTCCAGAAATAAACAATAGTCTTAAAGACAATTTAAAATAAATACCAACCATCATACCAAACACTTATACTAGCCATTCATCCATTACAGTTAAAAAATACATTCAAAGATACAATTCAAACTTTTACCTTAAGCGTCTAAGTATATACATGCCAAAAGCTTAAACCAACTAACACGAAACTCTTCTCTTTCGATCCGGACCTTCAATGTATTGTGCTCCCGTAACATTTCAGAACCTGCACGCAGTAAACACTACGTGCTGAGCATTAAATATGCCCAGTGGTGACTACTAATCCAAGAATTTCCCAAGAATAAGCATAATTTCATAATTTATGCCTCAACTATTCTTATTTAATTAAACATTTCCTTTTATTTCAGTTATTACTAATCTTGTTATTAATTCGTATTCTGATAACTATTAGTCTTTAGTTTCTAAACTTTTAACTTTACTTTGCAGAATTTCTTTAGTCGGATCAATATCGAATTTACTTTTGCTTTTACATTAATGTTTACTATAACGTTTACTTTTATCATTACCTTCGTTTTATCCTTTTATCCTTTAGCCACAACAATTTAACTATCATTTCATTTAATAATAGATATTGGTACTCGTGTCTTTACTAGTACCAAAATAAATTACTTTAATTCTTGATTTATCGTTTAATTATTTAGTCTGTACTCTAATTATACTTCTTGCTATTTATTCTTTTATTGTTGCTTTGACTTTTAGCTAATAAATACATTACTATTTAAAGGATTTTCAGCTTTTATTGCCAAGTGATATAATTATTTCAGAAGAATTTGCAGTCAAATTCTCTTTCCTTTGTGTATATATATATATATATATATATATATATATATATATATATATTACTTTCGATTTAATATTTATTGAGACATATGTCATTTACTTCTTTCTCATCGGTCAATTATGTGTCTTTTTATTATTTTATTTTTTTCAATTTAACACTTCTTTCAGAAAGACGTTACATAAGCATTAAGTTTATTTCACGTCAAAATCATCACTTTTTAACTTTAGATAGGAAATTATTATTCTTTTTCAAATTTGTCACTTTTTACAATAGTAATTGGTACGAGAAATACCAATTAATTAAATTTATCTTTTTCACGAAAAACAAAATACATTATAATTCTCATAGAAACTTAATTAATCATATAAAATATTTCTTTTCTTTTTCTTTCTAATTACATTTTTCTGAAATCTTTATAGATTTATTTCGACTTTGCATTTTATTTCAAACGAATTGTTTTCGTTATAACTATGTGTATTCAATTCAATTAAAAAATACTTATTTATTCATTTCGATGTGCCCCAAGTTCAATATAACAGGACTCTCAAAAGGATACTCGGGACTAGACCCTAAGGTCCCAGACAGACTGAAAAATGATCTCAAAGATCATTTTTTCACAGAACAGATATCAGATACAGACAAAAGCCATGGAGATCAATGATTCTACCATAGCAAAGCAAGTCGCCATGACTTGCACCACGGTTCAAATGTCCCTATGGCTAACCAATTATATCCAAACAAGAATAACAATACCTACTTATTGCTAAGGGCAATTTAATCAATCACATTTGCAATCATTTTTAAACATTAAAGAAATCTTTAATCTCTTTCTTTTATTACTGTGTACATTATATTATGATCAAATACACTTTTTTAGTGTTATCGGATATTCAATAACTTTTTGTCCTATCATTGACTTTATCTTTTCAGATCATATTTGTGAATCATCCTTCGATAATTCACACAGATACTTAGGCTTTTCAGTAACTTCCATCTTTTCTTTTACTTTGTCTTTTCAAATTACTATTGTGAATTATTCGTTAATAATTCACTCAAATATTCAAGCTTTTTGGTTCTTTATACAAATTCTGAATTCTGAATTATGACAGTATAATTCACAATTTTTTTATTCTTTTTGTATAATTCTTTACAAATTACTCTCTAATAATTCAATGGTTGACTTTTTTTTTTTACTGCTTAAACTTTTTAATCATTCGGTATGCTAACTTTTATTTCGTCGGCGAATTATTTTTATAAGCATTAACTCTTTTAATACTTTTTGTTGACTAATTTATTTTGATAAATTAGTCACGTCTTTATTTTTCTACTTTTAGGCAAGTAGGAACTTTATTAATATCATTTATTATTTTAAGCCTCGAACATGCATAATTTGACTCTTTCTATCGATTTATTAATTTCAAATGCATAATTATGATTTTGCCATTATAATCATTTATTTTTATTTTTATTATATAATTTCCTTCATTATTTATCTTTTATTCTTTATTTTACCATTTTCGGGTAAAATTATATTTTGGTCCTTAAACCACAAAAATTCTATCTTTCAAAACCATTAGGCCTCCGAAATTACCATTTTATCCTTATTAAGTATTTCTTACTTATTTTTACGTGTTAATTACTTACCTTGGCAAAATTATCATTTTGCCCCAAAACTTTTATTTTCTTTCTTTTAAGTCCCTTTTCTATTGAAAACTCATTTTATCTTTCCTTTATTCACGTAGTAATTTATTTTCGTCATTTTCATTTATTTATGAATTATTTACCAATAATTTATTGTTCTTCTTATTTTTATGACTCAATATTTATTTCAAAAAATTCATTGGTTGATTTTTTATTTTTTGTCATTGACATTAATTCACTTTCTCATTAATTCGTCATTTTTGTCATTTTTATATAATTATGCATTAAAATTCAATTATTTTCATTATACATAGTCACATAAAAATTCCAATAAAATTCCAATAACTTTGATAAATTCTAATAAATGTCATTTATACATTATTTATTGGTCATTGTCATTTTTATCAAAATAATCATTTAATTTACAACAAATTACAATTTTCATTCAATACATACCCTATACATAACCTTTAAAATTTTCAAATAATTTCTAAATATTCTCTAAAAATTTATAGACATCAATTATCATGTCTACAATTATTTTAAGCCAACATGCATCATTTACATGCAAATTTCTCACCATTTTTCCTTATTATCATTTTTTGCCACAATAATTTTCTTCCTAAATATTTTTATTTCTTTCATTTTCACTTTCCATTCATCATTTATCTAATCCAATTGCAATTATCCTAGCATAATTGCATCAATTAACAATTTTACATATTTTTATTTTAGTTACATAATCAAGAAAAATTCATATTAAATGGGAAATTAAGGGATTTTGTAGTTACTTACCTCTTTCCATGCTTTAGTTTTCTAAGGCTTCCTTTTTCATACCTTAAACCAAAGAAATCCCTCCATAACCATGAAGAAACCATGGGAGCCAAAATCTTCATCAAAGAAAACACTATGATATCAACCTTTTTAGCTCAATTAAACCACAAAAATGGATTTTAGGCACATAAAAATACTTATAGGTACCCTAAAACAAATTTAAAACCTTGAAAATTTCTTACCTCATTTTGACCCCTAAACCTTTCCCTCTTGATTTCTCTTGCTTCCTTCCTTCAAATCAAAGGCTTGAGGCTAGATTAATCATCTAGAGGGATGAAACTTCATCTTTTATGTTGAAGTTTAGGGGAAATTTTGAGTGAAAAAAGAGAATCAAAATAGAGGAAATAATGGGCTTTGGTTCGGCCACCAAAGGAGGAGAAGATTGAGCATGTGAAATCTGGAAAATTCTCCAGATTTTTTCCCTTAAATATGCCTCCTATTGGGCCTAAAAATGGGCTTTATCAATGGGCCTTGCCCATTTAAACATTAAGGTCCATTTAGGTCTTTCTAAAGTTCAATTCAATTTCTCTCTCTTCCTTACTTTAAATCACTTTAATTTTAATTCCATCATTCTTAAAACATCAAAAATAGGTAGAAAATAAATTTTTGGCTCAATCGGAGTCCATTATTGGTCCGATTCAAACTTATCAATCCGATTCGACACTGCCGGTGTCACCGAAAAATTCCATTCTTATCACCAAAATATTTTAAATAAAAATTCATGTAGGCATACAAAATCTGGCAATATTTGAAAGTCGTTTACTATTTTTAATTATTTATGCTAAATCAAGTCTCCTTCCCTACCATGAAAATTGACTCACTACTTTTTTCGTATTTTTGACTTTTGTAGGCCCATTTGACCTCAAATTCACTTCAAATTTCAGCCATAGACTCCCCATGACTATTACTTTCAAATGGTTCAATAAAATATTTTTGACTTTCGGGTGTCCTTTCGAGTCCGAAAAACACTATTTACTACCGAAAAATACTATTTACGACTGACCCGGTGTTGAGACCATTACATTAAGCATACCTCTTTAGGCTTAAAATGGCTAACAAAGGATGAATATTCATATAGGGTAGGAAAACAAATTAAAATATGGCTCAACAAGAAAAATATTGCGTAGATCACTTTCTAGCTTGTTTTGAGTTGCTTTTATGCATTGAAAGATGATGAGAAAAGTTCTGGTGTTCTAAAACTCATTACTTAACTATTTCAATGCATTTTTTTAAGTTAAAAAATTGATCTTAATTGCTCAAAAAATAGAAACTAATAAATATAAGCCAAATTGAAAATTAAACTAGCCAAAAATTCATTAAACAATATGCTTGTTTTAGTGCTAAATAAGAATTTTAAAATATTACACATTCCAAATTCAAGTTCAATATGTTCAAAATTTGAGAAAAAACTGGGGCAAACTAAGCTAAATGTACAATATATGATAATTGAATTAATTCTACTTAACTAACATGCAAAATAAAAACTAAACATGCAAACTAAAAACAAAACTCAACAACAAAAATATAAACAAACCAACTAAAACAACATAACTAACATAATTCATGAGTAAAAAATATAGCAAGGTAAGAAAACTCCCTTAGTTTGATCTTTAAAATCTAGCTCAGCTGAGCTCTGTCCCCCTCTTTAAAAACTTACTGTCCTCAGCAAAGAATGAAAAATTTCAGCTTACTACATAACTTTTGAGAAACAAGTTAGTGCCTAAGAAAAATATAACTAGAATAATTGTACACTTGGCTCAAAGTAATAGTAGAAACAAAGAACCATAATTAAGCCCAAAAAAGTTATGAAATCCAATGAATTAATAGAAGAAGTAAACATGCCTCTAAAAACACTACAGTGCAGTAAACTAGGCTAAATAAACATGGGAACTAAGTGAAGAGAGACAACTAGGCCAACCTTGCTTGAATGCTCAATGAATGATATACATATGTTACAAGATGGATAGTGTGTGAATGCATAATCTCAAGTGTAAAGCTAATTGGTGATGGTTGGGCTTAAATAAAAGGAAGAGAAAGATTTTAATTGGTCATGCTAAACACAAAATAAAATAAGCCAATTATAAATACAAATTCAACCTATATCAAGCCAATAATAAAGTTCAATCTCAAATAATAAGTAGCTAAGAGTAAATGCAATGCATAACTGAGAATCAATCTCTAACAAAACTTATATTCAACACTAATAAAGCCACACCAATTTATTTGAATTAAGCTCATCAAGTAAACCTTGCAAATGAAAAACTAAGTGTGTGTGCCTTAGTGGGAAGGTGAGTGCTTAGGTGAGAAATGAAATGCAACATGTTTCATCACAAGAGTCTCAACTAGCCATGCCATGCATCATAAATACATCAAGTCATACATATTATGCTTAACTGAATGTATATATAAAAAATGATGTATCACGACTATATGTATATATAAAAAAAATAATGTATCAAAACTGTCAGGTAATGACTTGAATAAAATTTAAGGCACTAGAATTAGATAACATGGCGGTCCGCTAGCCGGTTAGCGAGCGGGGTTAAGGGGCGATGCCCCTTATAGGGTTCCGAAGGGGCAATGCCCCTGGATAAGGTCGAAGGGCAGCACCCCTCAAAGCTTTGAAGCAATGAAAAACTCTGTAAAAAATTTTCTACCCAAAACCTTATTCTGAATCCTTGAAACAAATTAAATTCTAAGCAATCATATCAGCACTTGGTTATTTATTATCAATGTAAGAAATAAACACTAGTAAAGTGCAATATTGAACAAGTGATAGTATGCTTACTTCAATCAATGAGGAGGGAAATGATCAAAAATAAATTCAAACTCGAAGTTCTTAAGTGGAGGTGTGTACTTGAGCAAGTGAGAGGAAGGAAAAATGAAAATAAAAGACTAAGATATTTTAAATAAACAAATGAAGGGGTAGTACCCACATACGTGGCCATGTATGGGTGTGGGAATACCCATACGAGGGTGCGCATGGGGGCAGGGGCGAGGAATATACGCGACAGTGCAAAGCTGGGAAAGGGAACATGCGGGCATACGCAGGTCTTCTACCAGGCAGTCTCTACTCTCGTAGGAGCGCAGGAGCTTTGGGAAGATTTTTACGCGGGTGCAGATGCATGCATGGGGCGAGTAGACTCCTTTCACGCGACCATGCATGAAAACTAGATATACTGACCCGCGAGTGTGCATGAATTCTAGGTGTGAGGCATACTCTATTCACGAGGGAAAGCAAAAATGAAGGGCAACAGATCTGTGGGCGCGCATAGGGTAGTTGAATAGAGCAACAACAATATTAAGCCACCTAAACTCACCTCCTCAATAATATTACCTCAATAATATTAACTCAAAATTAAACCTTCACTTATGTAAATTTAAGTTAAACCATTTTATGCTAAAACTTAGTCAAATTGTATTTTTGATCCATATAAACCAGTTATAGCTCCATATTACTCATACTCGGTCAATTATGCCTTTTCCTTCTAAATTATTTTCAAGCTTCAATTTAATTATGCCAAGCAATATGCAAATCTCTCAATTCCATATTAAGTCCACTCAGCGTATGTAAAGTTCTTCTTTAAATTCATGAAGCTTTATGTAAATAAAATCAAACTCACATCTATCCCACTTAATTCAGAGACATAAACCTTTTATAAGTTCAATTAAATTGTGATTCACTTACCTCAAAAATCATCATATTTGCTCTTTAATTACCTTAAAAGCACTTATTAGTCTTAATTTAAGCACAAAGATCATTAGAAGCTTATTTTCAAGCCAAATCTTAAACTCATGAATTAAAAGACTAAAAACACAAACATATAAGAAACATGCATGAAACTTTAAAACAAAAAAAAATAACAAAACAAATTATAAAACATAAATCATAAAAAAATTGATGAAAATTTAAGGAGAAGAGTTAGAGAAGAAATTCTAGTTTATTGAGTCCCATCTCGAATCATGTTACTCTCGGAAGGTCGAGCTTGTGATCCGAATACAGGTCTCTCTGAATTTTGCTCCTCATTTTCTCCTATCAGTAGAAGAAATCTATCATAGTTCACCAAAGCTGGAAATTCCATGTCTTCAATAAAGTACAATTCCTCCTTTGGTTCATTGATAACGAACTCTACCAGCTCTTCTAGCCTAAATAAATCCTTCAAATGGTCTGATCCTAATTTCTCCACTTGAGAATTTTTTCCTTCTTGCTCATTTGGTGATAAATTCTCTGTAAGAGATCCTACATCCTCTAAATAAACACATAACTTATCTTCAAAAATGAATTGTTCCTTTAGTTTCTTATCCTCTATTAATAAATGATTTGGTTCTTTTTCCTTACCACCATCACCTTGAAATTTGACAGAAAAGCTTAAAAGTTCTAGTTTAGATTCCAACCTTTCAATTTCTTCCTCTTTATCCTTTAATAGATTCTCTTGACGTTTGATTATTTCCTTTTGAGTCTTTAACATCTCTTCTTGAATTCTAAACTTTTCCTCTTGAATTCTGAATTTTTCCTCTTGAGCCCTTAACTTCTCCTATTGAATTCTTAATGTAGCCTCCTGCTCTTTTTTTCAGCATAAAGAACT
This sequence comes from Excoecaria agallocha, assembly GCA_037975025.1. Classification (NCBI taxonomy): domain Eukaryota; kingdom Viridiplantae; phylum Streptophyta; class Magnoliopsida; order Malpighiales; family Euphorbiaceae; genus Excoecaria; species Excoecaria agallocha. The sequence continues at coordinate 43,672,856 of CM075806.1, read as the reverse complement.
TGAATTTTAGAGTTACTAGCCTCTTATGTGGCCCTCCATTCTTTTTTCTCAAACCAAAATTTCCTCTCCTCGCTTATAAAAAAATCACGAAGACATTCAATTGTGGAGTTACTAGACTCTAATGAATTTTTTAATGAATATTGCAATTCTTGATTCTCTTTCCTTAATTCTTCCATTTGTGCTCTCAAAGTCCAAAGAGAATAAGACTTTTCAGCAAAAGATGGTGATGAATAAGAATTTTGTGACTGTGCATGCAATAGTTTTATCTCCTCTCTTTCTCTTACTAAATCATTCATAGGAGTGTGCAAAACCGAACCAAAATCGAACCGAACTGAATTTGGTCTATTTGGTTCGGTTCGTTCGGTTCTGAACTGAAATTAAAAATCGATTTATTCGATTTGGTTCGGTTCTTGAAATTGAAAAATGAAAGAACCGAACCGATCGAAGTTTTATATGTAACACCCTTACTGTAACGGTCTTATCGGACAGGCAGTCGGTCAAATTTTTTTTTTTAGCAATCAATAAGCATAAGTAACTTTCATTATTCAATGACCTATAACTGTTCAGAAATCACTATGCATTTAATAAAATTTTGGCAATATAACGGCTATATTCTTAGCTAGCCCCCTGAAAAGCAAACATTTACACAGCCTCTCAGAGGCACAACAGTTTATATCAATCATATACCACATCCACAGTTATTCTCAAGCAACACTTATATATCATTCGTTCCATACCATTCCTTATCCCCATACTACCATAATTAATACATAATGTGATCATAGCTACAATATTCTCTTCATATACAAAACATAATAGGGATATATATATATATATATATCTGTATATACATGCCACAAAAACAATTCTTTTAACTTTTTGGCTTCAATTTTTTTTCCTCCTTTGTGTACCCATGCTCCAGACTAGCTATACCTGCACGCAGTAATTCTACGTGCTGAGCATTAAACATACCCAGCGGTGACTAAAAATCATAGTATTTCCCTATAATATAAATGTATTAATAATTTTAACTTAAGTGGCTTATTAACGATTTTTCTTATCTAAAAGCAATATTTATTTTATGAATGACTAATTTTCTGTTCAATTCATAAATCCTCTTATATTTTCAAGTTAATCCTTAAACTTTTCATTTATTACAAAAATACCCTTTTTTACTCTATTAATTACTAGTTTACCCTTTTAGTCCTTATTTTCTTATCTTACCTTATTAGTTAACTTATAATTTACCTTTTAATCCTTAATTTAAACTTTTTCATGTAAAATTATATTTTAGTCCTCTAACTTTATACAGTTGACTTTTTACCCAATTAATTGACTAATTTACCATTTTACCCTTAATATTTATTTCTTTTATTACTTTTATCAATTAATCTTACCCTTTTAGTCAAATTACCATTTTACCCCTAACTTTTAAATTCTTTTCATTTTAGTCCTTTTTCATATAAAACTTTCATTTTAACTTATCTTTCACGCTTTTAACATTTTCTTATCAATATGCCCCTAGTACAGACCCGACAAAAAACTCTCAGACCGGATATGCGGGACGTGGACCCCACAGGGCCACAACAGAATGAGAAATGACCTCCAAGAATTATTTCTCACATAACATATGACATGTGACAGTACGTATGATAAATATACTATGGAGATCAGTGATCCGTCCATAGTAAAGCAAGTCGCCATGACCTGCACCGCGGTATATGTATCCCTATGGCCAGCCAATTATATCCTGAACTAGGTTTTACTGCCTGACTCTTTCTAAGGACACATATTTTCTTAATTTCTTACTTTTCATTACTTGTCAATACAGTGTCAATACTTTATTATTACAGTCAATCTTATTTACACATATTACGAAATATGTTGCAGTAATTCACCATATAATCAATAAATTATGCCATAATTCATTCAAATTTCACATTTTTCAACTAATACCTAATTAATATTTATTCCGAAAATATTCATTTAATTCTCATAAATTCTATAAAAATTCATAATCATTAATTTTCATTAGTATTGATATTAGGAAGCTTAAAACCACTAAAATCATCAAATCTCACACTAGTTTCTTAGGAAATACCATTCGGCCAAACCTATAGCTCTCTCATATCATTGGTTTTTATTTCATTTAAAGTTTTTAATAGGCTTATATGACTCCTAAATGCATGAATATAACAATAATTTCAATTATATCACAATACATAAAAATTTTCTTAAGAAACCTAAAGGAATTTCATTAATTTAATTGGGAAATAAAAGGATTTATTAGTCACACACCTTTTTTTTTGGATTAGCCTTGCCTAGGCTTCCTTTCCTTTCCCTTTAGCTTGAGAACTTTGCTCCTCTTCTTGAAATCCTTAACAAACCGAAATTTCAATCCATTATAACTCAATTATTTTGGCTTCAAATGCTAAATTTAACAGTAAAAATGAACTCTAGGCACCCAAAACTAGTAGTAGGCACCTAAAAACCAAAGAAAAAGCCATGAATTCATATACCTAATTTTGACACCTAAACTTTAGCTCTAAATTTCTCTTGCTTTTCTTCTTTGAATCAAGGATTGGAGCTGATGAAGGCAATCTAGAGAGGCTGAAATCACTTTAGGAGGCTTTGATTTGGTGAGAATTGGTGAAGAAATGAAAGCAAAAGAGAGGAATTAAAGAGGTAAGCAATTCGGCCACCAAGAAGGAAGGAGAAGAAAGGAGTTACTGCTGGAGATTTCTGGAGAAATTCACCTTATATATGTCTTCTAATTGGGCTATGGGCTGGGCCTTACACTATTTATTAGTTTAGGCCCAAAATTACCCAATTTAAGCCCTAATTAATTTCTCTCACTTAACAACTTCAATTCTCTTCAAATTTGATTCCATTATGTATATCACATCAAAAATAGACTATACCTAAAATTTCAGCCCAATCGGAGTTCGTTTTGGGTCCGATTCAATTTTATCGGTCCAATTAAATCATATCAATCTGATTCCAAAAATACCAGTGTGACCAAAAAATTTAATTTTTGCCACAAAAATAATCTACATATTATTTTAGGCATATATGTAATTTTTGATAATTTTTAGACTTCATTTGATATTTTTAGAAATTAAAACGATCAAAAAAATTCAATTAAAAACCCTAAACCCTAATTTCTCGGTTTTCGTTCTTTTGGCTTTTGGAGGTCTATTTGACCTCAATTTCACTTCAAATTTCAACCCCGAACTACTCGTGACTAGTACTTTCCAATAGTCCAATAAAAATTTTTCCACTTCCGGGTGTCATTTTCAGCCCGAAGACACTATTCACTGTCGGAAAGCACTATTCACGATCAGTTTGACGTTGAGGCCATTACAATTCTCCCCTACTAAAAATAAATTTCGTCCTCGAAATTTACCTGATTCGAAAAGTAGAGGATACTGTTGTCTCATGGTCGCTTCCGGTTCCCAAGTGGCTTCCTCTACATTATGATGGTGCCATAGGACCTTTACCAATGGAACCTGCTTGTTTCTCAGCTGTTTAATCACCCTAGCTAGGATCTTCACCGGCCTTTCTTCATATGTCATATCAGGTTGTACTTGAACATCTACTGGTGTAATGACATGGCTAGGGTCAGATCTGTACCTCCTGAGCATGGATACATGGAACACATCGTGAATCTTTTCCAGCTCTGAAGGTAGCTTCAAACGATAAGCTACTGGACCTACTCGCTGAAGTACCTCGTAGGGACCAATAAACCTTGGACTCAACTTTCCTTTCTTACCAAATCTCAAGATTTTTTTCCATGGAGATACTTTCAGAAAAACTTTATCTCCAACCTGAAATTCAATATCTTTTCTCTTTAAATCTGCATAAGATTTCTGTCGGTCCATGGCTTCTTTCAATCGGCCTTTGATAATTCGCACCTTTTCTTCTGAATCACGAATTAAGTCTGATCCGATCAATTTCTTTTGATTCAACTCTGTCCAACATAGAGGAGTCTTGCATTTTCTTCCATATAAAGCCTCAAAAGGAGCCATCTTTATACTGGATTGATAACTATTATTGTAAGCAAATTTCGTAAGAGGCAGATATTTTTCCCAATTATTACCAAACTCTAGTACACAGCATCGTAGCATATCCTCCAGAATCTGAATTACTCTCTCTGACTGACCATCTGACTGGGGGTGAAAAGCTGTACTGAAGTGGAGTCTGGTACCCAAAGCTTCCTGAAGACTCTTCCAGAAATGAGAAGTAAATCTAGGATCTCTGTCTGAAATAATAGAGGATGGTACTCCATGAAGTCTCACTATCTCATTAATATAAATCTCTGCCAATCTGGTTAAAGGATAATCCATTCGGACTGGCAAGAAGTGAGCAGATTTGGTGAGTCGATCAATAATCACCCAAATAGCATCATGTTTCTTTTGAGTGACAGGCAATTCCGAAACAAAATCCATAGTAACTCTGTCCCATTTCCACTCCGGTATCAAAATGGGATGAAGTAATCCAGAAGGAACCTGGTGCTCAGCCTTTACTTGCTGACATATCATGCATTTCCTAACAAATTCTATTACATCCCGCTTCATTCCTGGCCACCAGTAATAAAGTTTCAAATCCTGGTACATCTTGTTACCTCCAGGATGCATAGCATAACTGCTATGGTGTGCCTCTGTAAGGATGTTCTTCTTTAGTTCTTCCTGATCTTGTACACAAAGTCTTTTCTTGTAACAAAGGCTCCCATCTTCATTTAGAGAATAGTCTCCTTCGTTGCCATTCTTTATCTTTTCCACAATAGTCTTCAATCGATCATCCTCTTTCTGAGCCATTTTCACTTGTTGTACAAAATCTGGTTTCAATTGCAATTCCGCCAACAAAGCTCCGTTTGATGTCATACTTAAGCTAATATTCAAAGCTCGAAGAGCTGCAATCAAACTATTAGTCAATTACCTATATTACTTACCTATATCAATTCATTTGAAATCATTTACTTTACCTGTCATGAATTTTCTGCAAAGTGCATCAGCCACCACATTAGCCTTCCCTGGATGGTAGTCGATAAAACAATCATAATCTTTTATCAACTCCAACCAACGTCTCTATCGGAGATTAAGTTCTCTTTGAGTAAGCAAGTACTTCAGACTCTTGTGATCAGTATAAATATAACATTTCGCGCCATACAAGTAGTGTCTCCATATCTTCAATGCAAAGACAATAGCTGCTAGCTCCAGATCATGAGTAGGATAATTCTTCTCGTGAGTCTTAAGTTGTCGGGAGGCATAAGCAATCACCTTGCCTTCCTGCATTAAAACGCAGCCTAAACCATTTCTGGAGGCATCACTGTAGATTACAAAGTCTCTGCCTGGTTCGGGTTGAGTGAGAATGGGAGCTTCAGTTAGCATACTTTTAAGTGCCTCAAAACATTCTTGGCATCTGTCAGTCCACACAAATTTGGTGTTCTTCTGCAATAATCGAGTCAGTGGAACTGCAATAGTGGAGAAACCCTTTATAAACCTCCTGTAATATCCAGCTAACCCCAGGAAGCTTCTCACTTCTGTCACATTTGTAGGTGGTTTCCACTAGAGAATTACTTCAATCTTCAATGGATCCACCTTAATACCTTCTGCAAAAATTACGTGACCTAAGAAAGATACTTCATTCAACCAGAAGTCACATTTACTGAACTTAGCATACAACTGCTTCTCTCTCAAGGTCTGTAGGACAATTCTCAGATGTTTATCATGTTCTTCTGGTGTCTTAGAGTATACCAGAATATCATCGATGAAGACCACTACAAACTGATCCAAATAAGGATGAAAAACTCTATTCATCAGATCCATGAAGGCAGCCGGTGCATTTGTAAGTCCGAACGGCATGACCAGAAACTCATAATGGCCATATCGAGTACGAAAAGCAGTTTTTGGTACATCTGCAGCTTTTACTCCCATTTGATAATAGCCTGATCTCAAGTCAATCTTTGAAAATACACTTGCTCCTTTCAGCTGGTCAAACAAGTCTTCAATCCGAGGAAGAGGGTATTTGTTCTTTATGGTGACTTTATTCAGCTGTCTGTAGTCTATGCATAGCCTAAGCGTCCCATCCTTCTTTTTAACAAACAGGACTGGTGCTCCCCAGGGAGAAACACTAGGTCTTATAAATCCCTTATCAAGCAGTTCCTGTAACTGAATCTTTAATTCTTTTAACTCTGCCGGTGCCATTCTGTAAGGAGCAATGGATATGGGTGCAGTGCCTGGGGCAACCTCAATAGAAAATTCTACCTCCCTGTCAGGTGGCAACCCTGGTAGCTCATCAGGAAACACATCTGGAAAATCTCTGACAGTGGGTACTTCTGACACTTTTAGGCTATCTTTCTTTGCTTCCACTGCATAACATAAGTAGGCTATACATCCTTTCCTGATCAACCTCTTAGCTGCAGTAGCTGATATCACATCAGACAAATAATTATGTCACACACCAACCACTGTAATTTCTCGATCGTCTTCAAGCTTTAACGTGACCCTTTTTCTTTTACAATCAACAGTCGCTTGATGGGCGGATAGCCAATCCATCCCCAGAATCACATCGAATTCATGGAAGGGCAACTCAATAAGATTTGCCAGGAAAACATGTCCTTGGGCACTAATAGGACACTGTCTGTATATCTTATTTACTACCACGCTATGCCCCAGAGGATTACTCACCAAGATATCCTGGTCCAAGCATGCCTCTTTCATCCCCTTATCCCGAGCTAATGCAGTACTAATATAGGAATGAGTCGAACCAGGATCAATCAAAGCATGAACTGAATCAGATAATAGGAGAAATGTACCTACTATCACATCCGGAGCCTCCTCCTCCTCTCTGGCTCTGACAGCATAAGTCTGGGCTGCAGATCTCCTCTGACTCTGAGATGACTGACCCGCTGGTCTCGAGGCTGATGTGATGGGAGCTGCTCCCCTACCACGACCTCTCGGTGCAGAGGACCCAGTACCTGACGCTGGAGATGCAACTGAAGCAGTCGGTAATGCCGGACAATCTTTGATCTGATGCTCCCTGGACCCACAGCGAAAACATGCTCCAGTCTGAAATCTGCACTCTCCATAATGAAATTTGCCACAATAATCACAAGCTGGAGCTGTCCCACTGTCTCTATCTCGAGGAGTGCTGGCAGCTGGTGTAGCTGAACCTCTGCCACGAGTAGCACTACCCCGACCTCGTCCTGCTGGAACTGGTGGACGACTCTGAGGTGTAAAGGATCCCTTTGATTTCTTACTTTGATCCCCCTTTCCACTTGACTGCCCTTGTTTTCTCTTTTGCTGAAAACATGCCTGCCTCTCAGCCTGTTCATTCTGGATGGTCTCTAACTTAATAGATGCCTCCACCATGGCCCTCAAAGTGGGATACTGCTGAGTCCCTATAATCTGTCGGAGCTCGGTGTGCAACCCCCTCTCAAATCTCAGTCGCAGCTTCTCATCTGTAGTCTGACTTTTATCAAGATAAGCACTCAAGCACTCAAACTCGCGCTCATATTCTGCCACTGATCTGTTGCCTTGTCGAAGCCTCCAGAAGGCATATTGCATAGCCAACTTGTATTCTGACCCAACATATTTCAATTCAAACTGAGACACAAAGTAATCCCAAGTCAACTGATCCGCTGGGATATTCCTCCTAACTGAATCCCACCAAATAAAAACTGGTCCTTGCAGTAAGGCAACTATACCTTTCAGCTTCTCTTCTGCTGAACTGTTGGTGATTTCAAAAAGCCTCTTTATCTTAAACAACCAATTTTCAGCCTGAGACGGTGTCAAAGGATCCATTCCAGAGAAGTCTTCAGCTCCCAACCTTTTTAACCGTTCCAGAATGGGTCTTCTTTTAGGTGGAGCTGGCTGGACTTGAACAAATGTCTGAGAAGACTGTGCTGGTCTCGCTTGCAGTCGTTGCTGGATATATTCAGCCATAAGATCAAAGAAGTCTGGCTGTGGAGGTGGGGGTGGCACTGTTGAAGGAGAAACCTGTGGTTGTGGTGGCTCCTGCTGTCCAGTACCTATCGAAGCTTCACTTTCACCATCCCCCACCTGCCTATCTCGCTCAGATGACATCTTTACACTATAAAACAGAAAGAAGCAGGTACACATTAGACTTCCACTAAACTTTATCACTTATAATTGGCATGTATATAGATACAGGAATTTAAATCATACTTATTCCCACTCCGATCTTAGGACCGACTAAACCAATGCTCTAATACCACAAAATGTAATACCCTTACTGTAACGGTCTTATCGGACAGGCAGTCGGTCAATTTTTTTTTTAGCAATCAATAAGCATAAGTAACTTTCATTATTCAATGACCTATAACTGTTCAGAAATCACTATGCATTTAATAAAATTTTGGCAATATAACGGCTATATTCTTAGCTAGCCCCCTGAAAAGCAAACATTTACACAGCCTCTCAGAGGCACAACAGTTTATATCAATCATATACCACATCCACAGTTATTCTCAAGCAACACTTATATATCATTCGTTCCATACCATTCCTTATCCCCATACTACCATAATTAATACATAATGTGATCATAGCTACAATATTCTCTTCATATACAAAACATAATAGGGATATATATATATATATATATATCTGTATATACATGCCACAAAAACAATCCTTTTAACTTTTTGGCTTCAATTTTTTTTCCTCCTTTGTGTACCCATGCTCCAGACTAGCTATACCTGCACGCAGTAATTCTACGTGCTGAGCATTAAACATACCCAGCGGTGATTAAAAATCATAGTATTTCCCTATAATATAAATGTATTAATAATTTTAACTTAAGTGGCTTATTAACGATTTTTCTTATCTAAAAGCAATATTTATTTTATGAATGACTAATTTTCTGTTCAATTCATAAATCCTCTTATATTTTCAAGTTAATCCTTAAACTTTTCATTTATTACAAAAATACCCTTTTTTACTCTATTAATTACTAGTTTACCCTTTTAGTCCTTATTTTCTTATCTTACCTTATTAGTTAACTTATAATTTACCTTTTAATCCTTAATTTAAACTTTTTCATGTAAAATTATATTTTAGTCCTCTAACTTTATACAGTTGACTTTTTACCCAATTAATTGACTAATTTACCATTTTACCCTTAATATTTATTTCTTTTATTACTTTTATCAATTAATCTTACCCTTTTAGTCAAATTACCATTTTACCCCTAACTTTTAAATTCTTTTCATTTTAGTCCTTTTTCATATAAAACTTTCATTTTAACTTATCTTTCACACTTTTAACATTTTCTTATCAATATGCCCCTAGTACAGACCCGGCAGAAAACTCTCAGACCGGATATGCGGGACGTGGACCCCACAGGGCCACAACAGAATGAGAAATGACCTCCAAGAATCATTTCTCACATAACATATGACATGTGACAGTACGTATGATAAATATACTATGGAGATCAGTGATCCGTCCATAGTAAAGCAAGTCGCCATGACCTGCACCGCGGTATATGTATCCCTATGGCCAGCCAATTATATCCTGAACTAGGTTTTACTGCCTGACTCTTTCTAAGGACACATATTTTCTTAATTTCTTACTTTTCATTACTTGTCAATACAGTGTCAATACTTTATTATTACAGTCAATCTTATTTACACATATTACGAAATATGTTGCAGTAATTTACCATATAATCAATAAATTATGCCATAATTCATTCAAATTTCACATTTTTCAACTAATACCTAATTAATATTTATTCCGAAAATATTCATTTAATTCTCATAAATTCTATAAAAATTCATAATCATTAATTTTCATTAGTATTGACATTAGGAAGCTTAAAACCACTAAAATCATCAAATCTCACACTAGTTTCTTAGGAAATACCATTCGGCCAAACCTATAGCTCTCTCATATCATTGGTTTTTATTTCATTTAAAGTTTTTAATAGGCTTATATGACTCCTAAATGCATGAATATAACAATAATTTCAATTATATCACAATACATAAAAATTTTCTTAAGAAACCTAAAGGAATTTCATTAATTTAATTGGGAAATAAAAGGATTTATTAGTCACACACCTTTTTCTTTGGATTAGCCTTGCCTAGGCTTCCTTTCCTTTCCCTTTAGCTTGAGAACTTTGCTCCTCTTCTTGAAATCCTTAACAAACCGAAATTTCAATCCATTATAACTCAATTATTTTGGCTTCAAATGCTAAATTTAACAGCAAAAATGAACTCTAGGCACCCAAAACTAGTAGTAGACACCTAAAAACCAAAGAAAAAGCCATGAATTCATATACCTAATTTTGACACCTAAACTTTAGCTCTAAATTTCTCTTGCTTTTCTTCTTTGAATCAAGGATTGGAGCTGATGAAGGCAATCTAGAGAGGCTGAAATCACTTTAGGAGGCTTTGATTTGGTGAGAATTGGTGAAGAAATGAAAGCAAAAGAGAGGAATTAAAGAGGTAAGCAATTCGGCCACCAAGAAGGAAGGAGAAGAAAGGAGTTACTGCTGGAGATTTCTGGAGAAATTCACCTTATATATGTCTTCTAATTGGGCTATGGGCTGGGCCTTACACTATTTATTAGTTTAGGCCCAAAATTACCCAATTTAAGCCCTAATTAATTTCTCTCACTTAACAACTTCAATTTTCTTCAAATTTGATTCCATTATGCATATCACATCAAAAATAGACTATACCTAAAATTTCAGCCCAATCGGAGTTCGTTTTGGGTCCGATTCAATTTTATCGATCCAATTAAATCATATCAATCTGATTCCAAAAATACCAGTGTGACCAAAAAATTTAATTTTTGCCAAAAAAATAATCTACATATTATTTTAGGCATATATGTAATTTTTGATAATTTTTAGACTTCATTTGATATTTTTAGAAATTAAAACGATCAAAAAAATTCAATTAAAAACCCTAAACCCTAATTTCTCGGTTTTCGTTCTTTTGGCTTTTGGAGGTCTATTTGACCTCAATTTCATTTCAAATTTCAACCCCGAACTACTCGTGACTAGTACTTTCCAATAGTCCAATAAAAATTTTTCCACTTCCGGGTGTCATTTTCAGCCCGAAGATACTATTCACTGTCGGAAAGCACTATTCACGATCAGTTTGACGTTGAGGCCATTACATTATAGATATATATTTTTATAGTATTTATGTTTCAAAGAATATAACTTGGACTGATGGTGACTGATGGCATGGAAATAAGGGAAATCCTCAAAGGTTTTAGGTTCGAAACCCACAAACAGCTGTCTGTGGCAATCTACTTTTTCTTTTCCTTTTTTAATATTTTAGAAATTGAAGGGCGTTTTTATTCTTCCAACCGAAACATTTGATCTTTTATCATTCTTTATCTTATACTACCACCCTTCCATTTTAAAAATAATTTTCCCTATTTTAATTTATCCTATTTTAAATATTTTTTTTAAATTTAAACAATATATTTCTATTTATTTTATAACTTATTAAATATTTTTCTTTTTTATTACTCTTTATTTTTAACTAAAATTAAATAAAATCTTAAAAAATATAAAAGATATTTTTACCAATTACTATAATATTTTTATAAAATTGAGATATTTTAATTATTTTTTTAATTTTTGTAAAAAATAAAAAAGAATTTATTAAAATTGGACGGGTAGTAATATTAATAATAAATCATTATTATGTTGTCTTCTATTATATGTTAAAGTTTTCAACTGCAATAATTGCGCTTTCTTTTATCTTGTTTATTTTTCACCTCTTTCTTCTTAAAATTGAAATTTAGATCAAAATTTGATAAGTTTAAGACTAAGTCTAATCATCCAGAAGATAACAAGACTAAGCTTAATCATCTACAAGATAATTTACGAGTTATGTCAAAATAATTATATCATTTGATTGATTACAGTTGTATATATTGTTTATTTTTCATCCCAGACCAAGCAAATAATAATAATAATAATAATAATTTTTCATCCCAGACCAAGCAAATAATAATATCCTCCAAGGTAACCCACAAACAAGAATATTATTTATTTTTCATCCCAGACCAAGCAAATAATAATAATAATAATAATTTTTCATACTTCAATTAATTAAAATTTATAATTTTTTAAAATAAATAATGATAATATTAAATATTTTATTTTTTCATTATTTTTTATATTGGAATTTACAATTAATTTTTTACATTAATTTTTGAACTTCCTTAATTAAAATTTATAATTAATTTTTAAGAAAATCTAAAAAATTATAACTTCTTATTTCTCATTTTATATCCTCACCGTAAATTAATCTTTTCACCTTATAGGTATTTAAGAGAATAACCATGCATGTCTAATTATTTCCTTAAAAAATGTAAAAAGAAAAAAAATGTGGATGGTTTAAACTTTAATTATTTTCATTGTCTAATCCAAATATAAATGAAAAAAAGATGTGAATGGTTTAAACTTTAATTTATCAAAAGAAACTAATTTTGTTAAGTTCACAATAGCATGAAATGTCACATTAGTTCAATTGAATGTCATGCTGCAATTGTTTAATTGCAATGTGAAGTTTTATTTATTATTTGCAAAATTAATAAGAATAAATGCTCATTAGATAATTTTTGAAATAAATTGTTTAAATATTTCTATATGTGTTAAGCTCCTATTATCAAATATAATTTCATGAGCAGTGTTAAGAGAATTAAAAAGGATCAAAAAGAGAGTAATTGGCATTTTCTCTAAATTTATATTACGGAATAGGCATGCTGGCAAGTCTATTGCCTTAAACTATTTAATTCAACCAGTCTGGTCGACTGATTGAGCACTAATAAATAAATTAAAAAAAATTAATCAATAAAACTCAGATAACAAATATATTTACGTCTAAGGATTAATAAAAAAAATGTCAATCAATTCAAAATCATGTACTAACTAAAAATGTCAATCAATCTAATTTATTGGGTAATTCACTGTATTATTTTATTTTATGCTTCATTTTCTAATTGTTAGTGTCAAGAAAAAAAATATATTTTTTAATATAATTTTGATTAATATTTATTATAGATATAATATAATAAATTTATGTATACTATTTTAATTTTAGTTATTTTAAATGAATTTATTTGTTGAATATAAATTAATTTACTTTATGGACCCATATAGGTTAAAAGCTCAATAAAAAATAAGCCCATATTGACCCAGAACCGATTGAACCGAACTGAACCGACCGAAATTATTTTAGTTTGTTCGATTTTTAGTTCTATAAAATTCGGTTCGATTCTCATATTTCATGAAGTTCGATTTTCGGTTTAATTGGTTCGATCCAAAATCGAACCGAATTGACCAAATGCTCACCCCTAATCATTCATTTGTTATTTCAAAAGAACCAATTCATAGTTTTAGACATCATCTTGCATCATTTTGAAGAATGTCTAAAATTATTCTTGCAAAGAACAATCACCAAATCAAAAATAAAATAAAAATAAAAATATCAGACTAACTCAATCAAAGATATTAAACAAATAACACTATTGTTTCCCGACAACGGAAACAAAAAACTTGACCCGTATCTAGCAATTATACTAGATCTGCTAGTAATATAGAAAAATATAAATTAAGACCCCAAATATCATACCCAAGGAAACATGGATTGCTAATGATAATATCTATGTATTAATTAAATTAACCTGAAATTATTTCTTAAATGTTTTTGATTTAAAAGCAAAAATTAAACGAAATAAATAATGAAACAAAATAAAAACTAAAATTAAACTAACATGAAATAAAAATGAAATTCTCTTGCTAAAGGAACTATCCACCTTAACTTTCATTGTAATGACTTAAATTCAATAGGAAACACCAGTGATTTATGGAAAAACTAGTAATAAAGCCAGATATCTTTATGGAAGAATATCATTCTTAGTATTAAACTCATAAACAAATATAATACTCAGCATCAAAATCCAATTTAACTTCCTAAACTTTCATTGAACTCTTTTTCAAGTAAATTCACTACCAATTTATTTTAAGTTCCTCCTCTATTAATATTAATCAATAAAATTAACACATAATTACCTTATATTTCAGAAAATAATCATGCATAAATATTAAATAGTTAATCTAAGAACATGCAAATCAATGAGAATGTCTAAATCAATTCTTAGTTATTTATTCAATTAACCAACAATCAATTTCAACACAATTAAAGATAAGAATATGTTTAAAACAAAAAAATAATTAACCGATATTGAAATAAAGCTCAAAATAAAGTCATAATAATGAAAATAAAAGATTTCAAGAATCCATTAGCAAAAGTTAAGGAAAACTACTCACTAAACATGTTTAAAAAACTAAAACAAAGCTTTTAAGAAAACAGTAAAAACAAAGAAGACTTAAAACTAAAAACTATTAAATTCTCCTAATTCTTGATAACTAATGGTTGATGATCTTTTTTGGTGCTTCAGACTTCTTTTTATAGGCAAAAATAGTGGTGGAATCCTTATAAACTTCCATAATTAAAGTAGGAAGAAAATTCTTCTGAATCGGGAAATCAAAAAATCCTTCACAGCATGTGAGATTGTTATGCACGGCCAAGCAATTTTCTTCTTCACTGGATGCACTATCGTGAATTCTTCCTAATGGAAGTGCACGACCAAGTATCTTCTCTTCAACTTCCATGCACTGTCGTGCATTAATTCTCTTTTAATTGAAGTGCACGGCCAAGCATCTTTCTCAACAATGAGACACACGGCCACTTAAAGAAGAAAGGAGGAAGTACACGGTCAATTATGAATCCTTCCTTCACTTGCACGACCAATCAAGCTCCAATTACTCGATGCTCGACCAAGCATGTTTGTAGGCATAAAAACACACAGCCAAGCACACTTCTTCTTCCTTCAATACACGACCAAACAACCCTTTAGCTTCCCTCATGCACGGCCACTTAAATATCTATTGGACTTTATGTAACTTTTCTAACATGAATTTCCTTATTTCACAAATTTGGCCCAAATCTTCTTGCTTTTTTGCAATTAAGTTCTTTTTCTTGAAAAATAACCTTGAAAGACACTAAAACTTACAATTTTCTCAAAAAATATAAAATTAATCAATTAAACTCAAACTCAACCTAATTAACACAAAATTAACCCAATTAAACACCTAAAAACATACTAAAAATATCATATAAATCACAATTATCAGCGCCCTCTATTTATCCCATCTCTCCCCCTTCTCGGGGCATCTGTCGTGTTTTGAGGTGTATGTGCCCCTATTTAGGCCCCTTTTATGCATATTTTTTTGTGTTATTTTGTTATTTTAATTTGTTTTGCATATTTAGATATATTTTAATTCTTTTTTGCTTCTATTCAGCATGTTTATTACATATTCTATGATTAATTTTTATACTTTTATATGCTTTTTATATTTTTACTTAATTATTTATTTTTTTATTTACATGCTAACAGCTTTTACTTTCTTTGTATTTTGCTTCAGGCTATTATTTTATGCATTTAAGGGTGTCTTTCGGAGATTATTTGGCATGAGAGAGGCCAATCTTCTAACGGTTCTTCTTCCTTTTCTCTTACCTTTTTTATTAAATATAATTTTATGGCTTTATTTTATTATGTTTTTTGGTTGGAATATTTATTTGGTTTTTATACTTTACTTTTTATTCAATTTTGGATGTATTTTTATTTTTGGAAATGTAATAGATAGTAAAATAGGGTTTTTAGCAAATTAATTAATTAAAAAGTCATTTAAAATATTTTGTATTTAATTAATTAGTTTTCTACAATAAAATGGATCAATATACAATCTCTTAACTTAAAAATCACATAATATAATAAAAGCCTTTTTCGTAAATATGTATAAAGGAACCAATGTTCCCAAGTCTAATAAATAGTATGATTTATGTATGTATTTTATATTTTCAATTGGACGATTACTTTTATAATAATTTAAGTGGGGTTGTTTTGTTTATTTATTTAATGCTTTTATATACAACTTTCCTTAACTGATTGATGTGTTTATTTAATTTATTGTACTGCATCATATGAGAAGGCAGATAATGGATTAATGATAGCTTTGAAATATGACTATACTTATTAGTGTGTTTAGGTTGATATTTTAGTATTAATTTAGTTAATTTTGTGTTTAATTTCATAAGTCTATGATTTATGTGGGCTTAATCTCATTTTAGTATTTTATAGGTGTTTAATTGAAGGAAAAAGAAAAGACCTTAGTGAAGCAGAGAAGCACCTCAACCAAAGTCTTTAGAAGAAGAAAGAGGCATGTTTTAGTCCTATAGCAAGGCCCTCGAGGCAAGGCAAACTTGTCCAGAGGAGAAGATCACCTCAGTGAAGGAGAATTTCCCCTCTACAGAGGCAAGTGTTCCAACTATGATAAAACTCCGACTTTTCTGGTTTTGGCAGCTGGTTTCTTCCACTCTTAGGTATTTAAGCATAGAAAAATACCAGAATAGGGGAGAAAAAAATTTTCTTCATAGTTTAGACCTAGCTTAAGATAGTCAGTTGTACAGTGGACTTTAAACCTAGTTTTCTTTCCTTCTTAGCTTTCAATTCTTTTAGGATTTAAAGTTACACTTTGACTGTTATGTGAAGACATCAAAAGGAAGTTTGAAGAGTATTTTATCTTTTTTATTATTTTAATCATGAACATTGAGTAATTCTTTACTTTTGTTAAGAAAAACTTGAACCCTCGGACTTTTATTATAATGACTCTAATTTGAGCTTAATTTAAATGCAAGTGTATTATTTCTTAATTCTTAGGCTGAATCTTATCTTTGGTTATGGTTGAATTGATACTTGATCTATTGAAAAGATGGTGAATTGTTAATTTAGTCTTTAATCAGTGATTTGCACGTTCTTAGTTTATTTCACTTATTTCAATGCATGGCTATGTTCTGAGAATTAAGGCACTAACTTGTTATTTATGAGTTGATTTAAATTTAAGAATTTGAATTATGAATGGACTAGAGTTAAATTTCTCGCAAGAGGATCCAACAAAGGTTTAGGAGTTTAAAATCGGATTTACATGCTAGGCATTGAATTGTTCATAATCTAAAGGTGTAATATTTTAGAATGATATTTTTGATAAAATATCTATTTTATTTTACTGTTTTTTCATAACAACTTGTCTTACTTTTAATTTAAGTCATAATCAGTAAAAGGTGAGGAGGATAGTCCTTTAGCAGAAGTATTTTAGTTATAAATGTTAATCACTAGTTAAGTGTTGCTCTGTATTTAATTTATGTTAGTTTAGTCTTAGTTTTTGGTTTGCTTAATTGTTAATTTAGCTTAGAATTCCTTATAATTCAAAAATTTCAGAATCATCTCAAATTAATTCCACTCAATTAGAGATATTATATTTAGCAATCCCTGTTCCCTTGGGTTCGATATTTTTTAGGGTTTTAAATATATTTTTCTATATTACTTAGTCGATCTAGTACACTTGCTAGATATCGATCAATTAATACTAAAAACTTAATTATAAACAACACCTAACATAGATGCCAAGTAAAAGTGATATTCTGAACATCGAGATTCATTTTTCAAAGTTCTGTTAGGTGGAAACTTCATGAAGCCTGCTTCGTTGACCCCATATTGAGTGCTACCTCAATTGAAATAAACATCCTATACTGCTATCCACACTCAAACGTGATGATTGGAATTGCCTAGGGGTGTTAGCTCCCTTCATTTGGCTACTAGGGTTTAAGTTTATGCATTCTTCTCAAGGTGATGAAATAAATTTTTATCTCTATTCATAAAGTGATGAAAACTGTAATGGCCTCAACACCGGGTCAGTCGTGAATAGTACTTTTCCGGCAGTGAATAGTATTTTTCGGGTTCGAAATGACACTCGAAAGTCAAAAATATTTTATTAGACCATTGAAAAGTAATGGTCATAGTGAGATCGGGGTTGAAATTTGAAGTGAATTTGAGGTCAAATGGGCTTCTAAAAGTCAAAAATACGAAAAAGGTAGCGAGTCAATTTCCCTGATAGAGAAGGAGACTTGATTTTAAATAAATAATTAAAAATAGTAAACGAACTCCAAAAATTGCCAGATTTTGTATGCCTGCATTAATTTCTATGTAAAATATTTTGATGACAAGAATTAAATTTTTCGGTGATACCGGCAGTTGTCGAATCGAATTGATAAGTTTGAATCGGATCGATAATGGACTCCAATTGAGCCAAAAATTTATGTACTATCTATTTTTGATATTTTAAGAATGATGAAATCAAAATTGAAGTGATTTGAAGAAAGAAAGAGAGAGAAATTGGATTGGGCTTAAAAAAGGCCTAAATGGGCCTTAATGTTTAAGTGGGCAAAGCCCACTCATTTAAGCCCAATTATGGCCCATCAAGAGGGTATATATAGAGCTAAAAATCTGGAGATTCTCTCCAGAAACCTCTAGCTCCTTCTCCCTCTTATGGTGGTAGAACCACCTTTCTCCTCTCTCTCTCTTTGATTTCTTCTTTTTTCACTCCAAATTTCCCATAAACTCCAACATAAAAGATGAATTTCTATCTCTCTAGGTCACCCTAATGGCGTCCATCAAGAGATTTGAGAAAGGGAAGGCAAGGAATCGAGTGAAGAAAGAAAAAGAGGTAAGATGGAACTTAAGAAAATTAAGTGATTTTAATTGGTTCCTTAGTGTTTTCTCATAGTTTTGGATGCATAGAGGTTGAATTTGATGTTACTTTGAGCTAAAAAGAATGAAATCATGGTGCTTTATTGAAGGAAAAATTCGGCCAAGAGAGAAGGTGATGAAGAATGAAGTTTTGCTTTGTGTCAAGTGAAGAAAAATGAAGCTTAAGGAAGCTAAAGCTTGAGAAAAAGGTAAGTGACTACAAAATACATTGGTTTTCCTTTTTTGTGAATTAATTTCCTTGATGTAACTAGGTTAAAAATGTTTAAAGTTGTTAATTAATGAAATTATGTTAGGATAAATGAAATTAAGCATGAGAGAAGATGAAATGAAGGCTTTAATGGAAGAAAGAAAATTTTTAAGATGAAAAATGTTGGTGGCCGAAAATGATAGGTAAAGAAAATAATGAGAAAAATGCAAATAATTAATTTATATTAGCTTAAAATAATAGTAAACATGATAATAAATGTCTATGAATTTTTAGAGAATATTTAAAAATTTATTGGGAATTTTTAAAGTTATGTATAGTATATGTATTGAATGAAAATTGTGATTTATAGTGAATTAAATGACTATTTTGATGAAAAATGACAATAACTAATAAATAATGCTTAATTAAATTTTATTGGCATTTATTGGAATTATTGTGATTTTATTTAGAATTTAATGTTAATATGCATAATGAAAATAATTGAAATATTAATGCATAATTGTATAAAAATAACTAAAGTGATGAATTAATATGAAATTAAATTAATGTCAACGACAAGAAGTAAAAAGTCAACCGATGAATTTTTCGAAATAATTATTAAGTCTTAAAAATAATAAGAAAAATAAATTATTGGTAAATAATTCATAAAATGAGTGAAAAGGATGGAAATAAATTGATAAGTAAGTGAAAAGAAAGATAAAAATGAACTTTTAAATGGAAAAAGGACTCAAATGAAAGAAAATAAAAGTTTTGGGGTAAAATGGTAATTTTACCAAAGTGAGTAATTAATGAGTAAAAATAAGTAAGAAATAGTTAACAAGGATAAAAATGATAATTTTGGAGACCTAACAGTGTCAAAAGATAAAGTTTTCATGGTATGGCGACTAAAATGTAATTTTATCTGAAAATGATAAAATAAAAAATAACGATGAATAATGAAAGAAATTGTATAATAAAAATGAAAATAAATGATTATAATGGTAAAATTGTAATTATGTATTTTAAATGAATAATCCAATAGAAAAAGTCAAATTATGCATTTTTTCGAGGCATTAAGTAATAAATTATACCAATAGAATTCCTAATTGCGTAAAAAGTGTTAAAATAAAGGTGTAACTAATTTATCAAAATAAATTAGTCAATAAAAAGTATTAAAAGAGTGAAAGACTATAAAATATTTTGCTGACGAAATAAAAGTCGGCTTAGCGAATAATTAAAAAGTTTTGAACAAAAAAAAAACAAAGTGTAAAAAGTCAAGCTTAGAAGTATTGAAAAATAATTCGCAAAGAATTATACAAAAAGAATAAAAGAAAATTATGAATTATAATGCCATAATTCATAATTTATAATCTGTATAAAAGACTGAAAAGTTTAAGTATCTGAGTGAATTACTGAATAATAATTCACAAAAGTGACTGGAAAAGGGAAAGTGAATAAAAGGACAAAAAGTTATTGAATAGTCAAAGGCAGAAAAGAGTGCATTTGATCAGAATAAAGTGTAGTAATAAATAAAAGAAAGAAATTAAAGATTTTTAAATGTTTAAAAATGATTGCAAATGTGATTGATTATTTTGCCCTTAGCAATAAACAGGTGTTGTTATTCTTGTTTGGATGTAATTGGCTAGCCATAGGGACACTTCTGTACCGCGGTGCAAGTCATAGCGACTTGCTTTGCTATGGGTGGGATCTTTGATCTCCACAGCTTTAGTGAAAGTGAAAGTGTATCTGTTTTCTACTCTATGAGACTTGATCTTTCGATATCATTTCTCTATCTGTTCAGTGGGACCTTTGGGTCCAGTCCCGAGTATCCTTTTGAGAATCTTGTTACATAGCACTAGGAGCGCATCGAAATGAATAAATCAATATTGTTTAAGTGAATTGAATATAAAAGTTATAACGAAAAATAATTCGTTTGGAAGAAAATATAAAGTTGAAATAAATTTGTAAAGGTTTCTGAAAAATGTAATGAATAAGAAAACGAAAAAGAGAGAGATTTTATAAGAATAAAATGTAAAATAAAGATTAAGTTAAGCTTTTATATTAAAAAAAGGGATTTAAATGCATTTTGTTTTACATGAGAAAGACAAATCTAACTAATTGGTATTTCCTGTACCAATTACTATCGTGAATAGTAACAAGTTTGGAAAATAATATTAATTTCCTATTTAATGTCAAAAAGTAATAGTAATAACATTAAGTGAAACTTAATGTTTAAGTAAGGTATTTCTGAAAGAAAAGTAAAATGAGAAAAAGGCATAATTATTTAATGAGGAAAAAGTAAAAGACATAGATATTAAGCAAATATTTGAACATAAGTAAAGGTATAAAAGAAAGAAAGAAAGTTCTGACTGCAAAGTATCCCAAAATAGCTGTATCACTTTGCAATAAAGTTTAAAAGCCTTTAAATAGTGACGTATTTATTAGTTAAAAGTTAAAGTAAAGTAAAAAAATAAATAGTGAGAAGTGTAATTAGAATACAGATTGAATAATTGAAAAGTAAATCAAGAATTAAAAATAGTTATTTTGGTACTATTAAAGACACGAGTACCAATATACATTACTAAATGAAATGATAATTAGATTGTTGTGGCTAAGAGATAAGACGAAAATAATGATAAACGTAAAAGTCATAGTAAAGATTAAAGTAAGATAAAAGTAAATCTGATAACGATTCACCTTAGAAGATAATGTAAAGTAAAGATGTAAAATTGAAACAAAAAAGCAACGATCACCAAAGTGCGAATTAATAATAAATTAATATTAATCAAAGTAAGAGGAAATGTTAAATAAAATTAGAATACTAGTAGCATAAATTATGTAATTATGCTTTGTTCTGGGAAATTTTTGGATTAGTAGTCACCACTGGACATATTTAGTGCTCAGTACGTAGTGTTTACTGCGTGCAGGATATGAAGTGTTGCGGGAGCATAGTACATAATGGAGCCAGATCGGAAGATAAGATTTTGTATAAGACTGAATTGTATTTTGGCATGTATATACTTAGTCTATTAAGGTAAAAGACTGAATTGTTATTTGATTGTATTTTTGATTGTTGATGGATCAGTGTTTGATGTAAGCTTTTGGCATGAAATTATTTTTGTATATGTTTTAATTGTTTACAAGACTGTCGAATGATTTTGGAATTAATGTAAAAGTATTTTAAGTGTTTCGAATTGTTTGAAAAAAAAAATTTACCGTTTTCGGCTAAGTTTCGTTCGGAAAAAACTGTTCCGATAAGGGTGTGACAAAAACTACCTTTTTAAATTCAATATGCTTAGGGTTTTTAAAACACATATATCTCATTATATATATGGTAACTTAACCCTAATATTAGAGAGAGAGAAAATTTCAAACATATATATTTCTTATTAAAATAGGAAATACTTTATTTTAATTTAAAATAAGAATTATACTTTAACTTTAAAATTTTATTTTATTTATAAATTAAAATTTAAAATGCTCGAATAAACCCTTAGTCCGTTCATCACATTTTATGTGTGCAACCTAATAGGTTTATAATATATTGGCAATGGGCCCTCATCTCATCATAGGCCTATAAGTAATAAGCGACCTCTAACAAAATATTATGATTAACCAAATAATATGAATTTTGATAATTCAATTTTAACCTAAATAATGGAACATGTTATAATATTTTTTGTCACATGATATCTTGTTTGAACATAAATCATGGTCCATATCAAACTTATTTAGTTCAAATATATAATTTCTCGATCACTAAGTAGACTGATAATATCAAATGACATTAATTGCCTCATCAATTAATTTGAACACGATCAAGCATTTCTTAATCCTACTTATTGAGGGTTCCAATAGATCTTTCTCATAAGAGAGGGATAAATTCCATTTTGATTATTTACTATCCTCTACATGATTATTATCACGTCCAATCATAACCTTTATAATTATCTGATCAAAGATAATATTTGATCATGTTAAATTATAATGTTCCTCATATGGGATACTATGATATTCTCAAGTTTAAGGATTGATAACAGAACTATTATGAGATCACTAATGACATTAACCCATGTAGTATCTCATAATGGGTTTATCTAGTACCCTATTCTCTAACAAGTACCTACAAGTTTGATTTATATCACCATATATAATCATCCGATGATTATCAATCAATCACATACTAGTTTTAATTTATCATTATTCTTTTAATGGTAAACAACTATGGATAGTTAAAATAACATTAGATTATTATTTACAAATATTATTATAATGTAACATGCCAACAATATATTAATGCAAAGAAAATCCAAGTTTATAAAATGAAATGTGACATTACATAAACTTCTAAGTGTTTGGCCCAGGGCATAACCACTAACAATATCTATATTTGCCACATGTCAAAGTGATATAGGGATGGAGGATTCTTTTGTATCATATCTTATTTATAAGATAAGGAATCTTATAAATTATTGTGCTTAATTGGATAATTGAACTAGAGACACTAGTTGTTAGTGTGTCCTCTTTAATTATTGCTTTACTTATGAGCTGGCAAATAGTACTAGAGGTGCCAGTTACTATTTCTACAAATTCCTTTCAATACTCAGTTTTAATGGAAGAAAAAAAAATCTAAATTTTCACATATAAGCTTTATATCTTAAAAGTTATTTTGCTATCATATACCTTGTTAATCTCCAAAATGATCTATGATGAAGGAGTGTTATAGTAAGACCAGTAAGTAAGTAAGAGAGGACAACTATAACATAAAAGAAAGTTCCAACCTTTGAGGTATCTTCAGTAATGCGAAGGGAGAAAAGCTAAAGCCTTCGCGAAAGCTTGGTGGACCTCGGTTAATAAGTAAGCTATACGTTTAAATATTTATAATTATATATCTTTTAATATTGAGAGTGTCATGGAAAGATTGTGCTCAATATATTTTACTAATTGAAATAAGTTATTGCACTTTAAAAGAGAACTAATATCTAGTGGTAGAAAATTTATTGAAATGCACATAGCTAACCATAATGAGTATTTTGATTGAAGGGAGCATATGAGAAATTTATACTTATTCAACATTATTATTAGAATCTCAGATGAGCTGTTAGTGCAAAATAATTTTTTATATCCAGTAATTGTCAATTCTTTGATTATTTCCATTTATATCATAAAGCAAACAAGAAATCCAGTAATAGAATTATTGAATACTATTATGCATCATATTAATTCTCTAATAAAACTTTTGAAAATGTAAAATCTCATTGGAAAGCTTTTCAAGTTGTTTAAAACAATTGACTATAAGATAAAATGAGTTTGAGAATAATTTTCCAAAAATTGAGAGCCATTGGGCTTTGTTGCTAGTTCTTGGTTTTTTAACAAATATAAAAAAGTCATAGACTTTAGAATCCAAAACTCTAAAATAATTTTAAAAGATCTCTAAGTAAATTTATATTTCCATATAAATGAGTAAAAAATTCATGGTGTAGAGTAGGCTTGCATTTAATTATTTTAAAGCCTTGTATAGAAACTTTTGGAGTACTTTTATAAGTTTTGGATGTAATTTCAAAAGGAAAATAAGTTCAAAAAAAGTGAATTAAAAAAATGCAAGGACTTGATAAGACATAAAATTAAAATTTAAAGAACCAATATATAGTTTTTAAAGTTGAAGGACTCAATGTAGAAAACTTGAATAGTTCAGGAACCTTATAATATGTTTTTCCTTTTCCTTGTTTATGTTCTTTTTACCTTGTAGTGCCTCTTTTAGCAACTTTATCCACTTATGTTTTTCAATTTGCAACTAAATTCACGTTTTCAATTTAGAGATTTTGATTATAAATTAAAGTAATAAGCATATTTTTTAAATAACTACAGTCTACATATCAATTTAAGGTTTATTCTCATTTTTTTATTTGATTTATTTTTGGGAATAAATACTATTTATTGTATAATTATAGATGGCAAATGAGTTAGGTTAGGCAATTTTAGATTGGAGCACAAATAGGGATGGATTTGGATTGGTCAAACGGGGTTTTATAAATATTTTAAACATTAATTATTACAAAATTAATCCACTACATATCAATTTTTTTTATTTAACACCTAACCACCATTTAGAATCAAGTCATTTTCGAATCATTAATTTTGGGTTGGTTAATTTTGAACATACTTTCATTATATATAGCTAATTACAATCAATTACCTAAGGTTACTATAAAATTTCAATTCATTTTTATATACATAAATTTTACATAAGTTCACTTTGGAAAAGATTCTAATTAAAAAAGGGGAAACAGATATATTGTTTAGATTATGGTATAATCCATAGCCCATTATTTTTTTTCAAATCTAATAATAGATTATGATAATTCAATAAAATTCTAATAAAAATGAATTCAAATGAATTAGGTTTAATGGTTTGGATGGATCATATCAAGTTTGAGGAGTGTTGCTTATAATAGCAGGCTCTTTGATATGTTTTAACAAAAAATACTAGTCTTTCATTATCAATATATATTATCTTTAATAAAACAATAAATTTATCCCCAATTCACAAAATAAAATTCAATTATAGAAAAGGAAAAGTGTCTTTTAATTTAAAAAGGAAAAGAAAACAATGCCTCCTTAGCCTTGTGGAACATGGTTTAACATTATGTCATTCCTATAAATTATCCCCCATCCAAGATTAGAAGAAATGTTATATGAAGACTTTAAGATCAAATAAACTATGTTTAAAGAAAAATTCATGGATATCATTTGTGTATAATTCGGCCTAGGTGAAGAACAAGAAGAGGGGAAAAAGAAAAGAAAGGAGAAAGAAAAATAAAATGAAAATTGAAGAAATTAAGGTGAATTAAGGTATGTAGATACCTAAACTAACTTATTTCATGAAAATCTAGGTTATGTAATTTAGGGTTTTGTATTTAAATCATGTCAAAATTCAAATTAAAGATATAAGTAAAATTGGATGACAAATAATGAGATTCACGAAAAAGGAATTTATGAAAGCTAATTTAAATGTAAGAAAATGAAATTAGAACTTATTATTTAACTTAGGGTTCTAGAAAATGAAATTATAACTTATTATTTAACTCAGGATTCTTATTTGTGAAGTTAAATGCATACGAATATGGTTTACAATGTTAAGTTAGTTTTGGAACCCATTATGTAAGTATGAAAAACTACGGTTAAGTATGGAATTAACTTGATTTAAGGCTAGAATTATGTTAAATATGCATGAAAAATATGGTTGGAATATGTTATGAGAATTAAACAAATTAGTATATATGAAATATCATTATAGCCGAATGATGATGGGTTGTATTATGATGAGATAAATGATGATTATGGTGAATTAATGCTAGACATATGCAATTCACACTTTAAGAACATAATGGGAATAATGCATGGCATGTAAAGAAATATGGATGATGTGGCACTATGTGTGGCCAAATGGAATGAGTGACTTAATTAATGTGATTATGATGATTTAATGTATGAAATAATGCTATATGATAAATGAATGAAATTGATGTGTATTGTGTGAAATCTAATTGATACATAATGTGAAAATTGAGATATTATGAAATTAATGCATACTTTGTGTTGATATTATGAAAATAGTTTTGTCCTTAATGTCTATAAGCGAAACTAGAAGCATAGAATATAATTGGCTAGCCATAGGAACAATTACCATGATAACGAGTCATGCTAAATCACAATAGTGGAGCAAAGATGGATCCATGCCATCAATATGGAAAAAAGTTGAGAAAAGTTAATAAAAAGAGAGAAAAGTGAGAATTATGTAATCATGGATTTGTGGGGTCCACATCTCACGTATCCAAGTCGAGAATTCGTTTTCACTAGAAACTACTAGGGGTAAAACTAAAATAATAAAAATATAATGGAAAATGTAAGAAAATGGTACATAATGAATCAAGATGGAAATTAAGGATTAAAATGGAAAAAATATAGCAAAGTGTGAATTCAAGGGTAAAATGGTAAAAAAAAAGTGAAAAATATTGTTGGAAAGATAAAAATGAGATTATGGATTAAATTTGGTAATTTAAGGGCAAAATTGTATATAAGTGAAAAAAATGTAAAAATAAGGAATAAATTATAATTTTGGTAAAAGAAATGAATTTAAGTACCAAAATGATAGAAAATGTAACTTATGTGTATAAAATGTAAAAGTGTTATTAAATAAGTTTAGAAAGGAGAAATTAGGGATGAAACGGTAATTGTGGCTAAAGATGGACTTTAGGGACCTAAATATAATTTTAACAAAAGATAGGAATCTAGATATAATTTTGATTAAAGATAAGATCAATTGGGGTAATAGTGTAAATTTCACTTTAAAATAAGGATGAAAGTGTAAATTGTGAATTTGGTGTGGAAAGATGAAATTATAGTAATTAGAATATTTAATTAGTAAAAATAGTGAAATAGAGGAATTAATTAGAGAAATTAAGGAATTAAGTGAAATATAGAAATATTGAATAAATTCGATGAAAAAATTAATTATATTAAATTAAGTAATTTATGTGTTGAATTGAATTAGAACTTTGGTATATTATAATGAAATTTATTAGTCGAGCATCCAAGATTAAACTTCATACTTAGCGAACAGTTAGTTGCTACACACAGGGACATATACTCTAAATCGCCGAAAAAAAGTGGACTAAAGAGGGAAGCTTATCTGGAGTAGTGTTAATAGATATTTTGTATGTATATTACTTAAGACAAAAAATATGTTTGTATTTGAAATAATGGTATAATGTAATATGGCATGTATATGTATTTAGTAAAATGGGACATAAAATGTAAATAAGGATACAAATGCATAATGTAAATGTATGTATGTGATGATTATGTTTTAATGACCGTGATGGATTATAGAAGTGCTTGAGTTGTTGTTTGGAGTATTGGAGTTGGAGGTTGAATATTGGGAGTGTATATTTGAACCTTTGCAGGAGGGATATGTCAAATTTATAATAGTTATGTTGGTGAAATTCTTACCAAATGAATAGCAATTTTTGAACAAATGAATAGTGAATTTATGACGATAACCAAATTGGCACGTAACGGACGAACGAATAGATAATTGAAACTTACCTCTAACCATAAGAAAATAAAATGGGAAGTAAGTATGATGACGTAACAAGGTTCACTCAGTACACCATATATGATTTAGCAATATTTGAACTTAGAAAAGCATAGGGTATTATATTTTGCGAAATGAGAGCACGATTTAGGTGGTCCTAAGGTTGAAGTTTATATGAGTTTGGATTATTTGAATTACATATACATGACATAACTGAATGATAGTTCATAAGGTGATTTTGAGAATTAATTAATACCTATCCTTTTGTCTTATAGTTTAAACGATGGCATCGGGCTCCAGAAAAGGTATGGAGATAGAAGAGGTCATATAAAGCAGTGCATTGGAAGGCAGGGGTCACGAAAGTGCTGTTAATGAACATAAATAGCCTACACCACCTCAGTCTTCAGCAGTACCTCTACCACTACTTGTAGCCCTACTTCAGCAGGATTTTATATAGTTTATGGCAGGCCTTATTTATCAAAGAATGTAGGCTCCACCAGCTCTATAGCCACAGTAGCAGCCTCTTTTACCTCCACCTATGAAGCTTATTTTGGAGCAGTTGAAGAAGTTAGGGGCTGAGGATTTTTATAGGAGAGATTAGAAATCCACAACAGAAGCAGAAGAATGGTTAAACAAGATCAAAAGATTGTTTAAGATCACCCATAGCCTACCAAAAGAAATGCTTTAGGGTGCAATAGCATTTTTTCAATGACCTATATATATTTGATGGGAGACAGTAGGGGATATGTCCTTGCAGCTGAGTTGACATGGGATTTCTTCTTAAAATAGTTTGTTGATAAATACATTGAAAAAGAATACTAGTAAGCTATGGAGAGTACATTCTAGAGTATACATGAAGGATTACCACTTGACACAAGAAAAATTATGCAAGCTATTCGAGCAGGGTCTTCAAAATAGAATTAGGGAGGCCACTACAACTTATGACTATAGAGATATGAGATCTTTTATCAAACCAATAACCAAAGTTGAGGTAGTGTAGTTAAATAAAGCTAGCAAACAGGCTCGAAAACAACAGAAAAAAGACCACCACAATCAAGTGCTCCTAATACTTCTATCGAAAAGCCTAGTGGTCCAACAACTCAGTCCTAGGCTCCAACTCAATCACAGGTTTAGAGTCAGAATTCTATAGCTAGAACCATTATTCCAATAGCTTTAGTGGCTAACACAC
The DNA here is from genome assembly GCA_037975025.1 of Excoecaria agallocha. Lineage (NCBI taxonomy): Eukaryota > Viridiplantae > Streptophyta > Magnoliopsida > Malpighiales > Euphorbiaceae > Excoecaria > Excoecaria agallocha. Next base: position 43,643,718 of record CM075806.1, on the reverse strand, counting down.
CTAGGGGTGGAGGTAGAGGAAACTTTCTTACTTGTAAATATTATAGGAAAAGACATTCAAGGGATTGTTGGAGACTTACAAGAGCATGTTATAAATATGGGTCCAATAACCATATTCAGAAATATTATCCACAGGTTCAACTAAAAACTATCCTAGCATCCCATCTAGAAAGATCCAATACACAAGCACCATAAAGAAGAGGTAGAAGAGCTCCAAGTGGAGCTTCAATAACTAGGGGTGCAGCTCAAATTCAACAAGGTGTTGAGGGATGACCTTTAGTTCACAATTATACAGTTAGAGCCAGGAAGGAGCAGGATATGCTCAATGTTATTGTGGGTAAATTTCTGCTTCTTAATTTATATGTTTATGCTTTAATTGACCCAACATCCAAACACTCATATATTAACACAGTAGTAGCACAAGGAAAGGGGTTAGATATTTCACATTTAGATCAAGACATCCCAGTGAGTAATCCTTTAGGGTACATTGTAGTAGTGAAGAAAATTTAAAGAAATTGCTCTATTCAGATGCAACATTATACCTTCCCTGCAAATCTGATATAACTTCCATTTTGTGAATTTGACATAATATCGGGTATGGATTGGTTACATGAGCACTAAGTCACTATTGATTGTTGACTTAAACAGGTCACTTTAAAAACTCTAGAAGGTCAGGATATCACAATTGTCGGTGAGAGATCAGATTTTATGTCCAATGTCATATCAGTCACTGCTGCAAAATGCCTAACTGGAAAAGGTTGTAAAGCTTACATAGACAATGTGCTGGAACCTGAAAGGGAGAACCTCAAATTGGTGACATTCCCATAATATGTGACTTTCCATATGTCTTCCTTGATAAGTTGCTAGGATTACCATCCGATAGGGAGGTTTAATTCACTATTAATTTCATATCGGCTATAACACCTATATCCATTACTACTTACAAAATGGCACTAATAGAACTCAAAGACCTTAAAATATAACTGCAAGAGTTACTTGACAAGGGTTTTATCCGTCCAAGTGTATCACCATAAGGAACACCTATGCCATTTGTTAAAAAGAAAGATGAATCGCTTCGGTAATGCATTAATTACAAATAGTTAATAAGGTCACCATCAAGAATAAATATCCATTACCCAAAATTGATGACCAATTTGACCAATTGAAGAAAGTATGAGTGTTTTCAAAAACAGGCCTGAGATTAGGGTATCATTAGCTTAAAGTAAGGGAGACGGACATGCAGAAAATCACCTTTCACACTAGGACGAGCATTATGAGTTCCTAGATAGGTTAAATTTATAGCTGTTATGCTATTAAAATTTTTATCAAATGAACAGTAACTTTTGACCAAATGAAAAATAGTAAATTTATGGTGATAACCAAATTAGCACTTAACGAACCAATGAATCAATAATTGAAACTAACCTCTAACTGTAAATAAATAAAATGGGAAGTAAGTAAATGATGTAGCAATGTCTACTCAGTAGACCATATATGATTTGGCAATGTTCAGACTTTGCAAAATATAGGGTATTATAGATTTGGATTGGGTTTGTATAAGAATGGTGGCTTAATTTAGATTTAGGATAGTATTTATCCGTAAGTTGTGCATATGATAGTTTCTTAGGTTTTTCCTAAGATAGGAACTGAGTTAGCTAAAACAGTAGTTTCGATTTTGGCTACTTAATTTAGTTGGGTTAGTTCAAAATTTCATGTTCATATTGTTTTGTCATTATCCATTTGCATTTATAAAGATAAAATATCTTATGTATTTAATTCATCTTTGGTTGATTTTCTTGATGATCGCTTTTATTTTTGCTGGTAATTTATAGTTTTTAAACTTCTTGCTTAGTTTAAAACTCTTTTCATTTCAATGAGTGAGCTTTCAGATTAACATTACTGAATCATAGATATTTAGCTTAACAATCTCCTTTCCTTTAGGTTCAATATTTGCAAGTCTTTAATTATACTCGCTATATTACTTGATTGATCTACTACACTTGCTATAAGTGGAACAAGTTTTCTTTGGCATCGTTGTCGATGTGGCGATTGCGATATCTATTTGTTAAATATCTTTAGTTAAGTTAGTCTGAGATTTTATTTTTCTTTGTCTTTTGATTTATCTTCACAAGAAGATTTTGAAACATTTTCAAAATGATAGGGATAATGTCCATTATTATGAATTAGTTATTTTACAAGCACAAATGAACAATTTGAAGAGGGAAATGTGAGAACTACAACACTTGCATACACTTTCGACACTTTCTTTTTCACCATCCTTTACATATCCTTATTCATAATGGAAAGTTTAACAAATCCAAATTTCAAGTTCTTCTAGACTATAGAATAAGTCAGGGAAACAATTTAAAGTTCAAAAGGAAGTGTGGAAGGCTACAATTAACTTTCAAGAGGAAAAAATAAAGAATCAAGAAATCGAGATCAAAAATTTGGAATCCAAACTTGAGTTTTTAGGTATCTCTACTAAACATTGAGGTAATAGTGATAGCAAGGAAGAATTGAATCATGCATTTACGGTGACTAAAGAAGATTTAGAAGATTTTAAAGTTGGGTTGCATGAAGAAAAAGAATAATCAATCATTTTTGAAGATATATCTTATGTTTGTTTTAAAGAAAAATTTAAATCTCGTGTGAAGAATTTCTTACCAATAGAGTGTGACGCACACTGAAGCCCAACCATTTTCGAGTTGGGTTCTTGAAGGCACGATTTTAGGGTTTAAGATCGGATGAGGTTTATTACTAATCATAAATTGGCCAGTTCAAAATAGAGAGATTTTAAGCCTAGTCCATTATTGATGGTCAATCCATGAAGACATCTAAAGTGAGCTTAAAGAGGTAAGTATTATGGAGTTGCCACCCAATAGAATGTTGGGTAATAAATCTCAACATTGGATGCTCAACTAGAGAATGGTGTTCGGGACCTCACTTTCAGTTTGCATCTTGGTCAGGTTTTTTTTTTGTTATAATCAAGGTTTTATCATCGGTCCTCTATCTCCCTTCTCAAATGATGTCTTAAGATAAAATTAAATAAATATTTCAAACATTCAAGGAAAGAGATAAATCAAATAGAAAATCCTACTTAATCTATTACATAAGCAAATCATCCTCAAAGAAAAGAATAATACAAAAAGTGGAATGACATACATAAAAAAGGAAGTTGATTGAGTTTTGGAAACATTGGTTCCCTTATACATGATTTTTACCAAAAAGAGTGAAGAGCCTTTGCTTAATTTTAATGAAAATATGGGATGAGTGATCCCAATTTTTTAAAAAACAAGGCTTTCTTTTTGGTGTGATTTTAGGTTAAAATTGGACATTGATCCATTTTATTACGAAAAATCCAATTAATTAAATATAAAACCTTTTAAGTGACTTAGTTAAGTTAGTGTGCAAAAAAAAAAACACTTTTTTACTACATTATTACATCCCCAAAAGAATATACATCTAAAAATAAACAAAAATACCAAAATTAAATGAATAAAACAAAAATAAATAAATAAAATATCCTAAATACAAATAAAAGAGAGAGAGAGAGTGAAAAAATTGATTGGGGCATGACTTCCGATACATAATCGGCCCTCGGAAACTCCAAAAAGTGCATAAAATAATTTGCTCGGACAAAAAAATAAAACCAACTAATTAACATATTAAAAGAAATAAATATTAAAATGAATTAAAATAATGAACATAATAATTGTGCCAAAAAATATAAACATGTATACAAAATTGAAAACGCACCAAAAAGATACAGAAATGAATTAAAAATAAATACTAAGAAAGTGAACTAAACTAAGGTAAAACACTAGAAGAAAAATCCATTTTTCCAATGAAATTGAGTGAAATTATACAGGGAAACCAAAATACCAACAAAATTTAACAATGGAAAAAGACATAAGAGAACCGGTTGTAGGCATCTTTTCTAAAGAAAAATATTTACTTATGGAAAATATAGTCCGTCATTAATTCTATCGGGAGCTGCAGACCAAAAAATTTCCGTCATTTATCATATTTACCTATGGATTTAATTTCATCGGTAAAATTACCGACGTAATTATATTTTTCATTCGAAAATTTTACTGACAGAAATCAAAATTCCATAGGCAAATTTATGATGGAATGGTATATTCTGTAGGTAAATTTAGTAACAGTAAATGTAACACCCTACTTTTAATCGTAAGTTCTGTACATGGTATATTATTATTTATAACATCACTTGGTTATTACACTAATTCATCTTCATTGTAAATGGTTACCGGCTCCATTTGTCCTTTAGTTCCTAAATTCATTGTCGAATTCGCAAGGTTATTATCCAATTGCTAAAAATTTCATAGCTACTCTAATTAATTAACACACTTTCGTTGGTCAATGAATAACTATTATTAATAGTAATAAATTTTTAAGCTCAAAATTTTCTCTTTTGATTCCTAATTATAGGTACTGCATTAATTTGTTTTTTTTTAGTCAATTTGATTTATGTCGCAACTTTAGTAATCTCCTCAACTAAGTTATATTATCTGGGTATGAATCCTAGCAGTTTTATGACTTATACCATGTTCATGCCTTTCCACAACACAGCATAAAAAAATTTTCATTCACATATGCACTGAATCATACTTTTACAACTGATTATCATTCGCTGCATAATAAAATTTAATACTTATCAATTATCTAATCTTAATATAAAATACAACTAAATTTATTTTGTCTTCAAAGGAATTTCGTAAATACGTTCGTTGCGTATTAGCTGTGGAGTTTTTTTTATTACTTAATTGCTTTATTTTCCATCCTCATACTAAATTGCACATAATTATTATTTGAATGTAAAATTTCAATTAGGCCCCTGAAACTGTTTATTTGTTATGTTTGATCAGGTTTGACTTTTAGTTTGAACATTTTTGTTACCTTGGCTTTTATTGTATTCTTAGTGTAAAATTTTTGTTTTGGGCCCTTGTACTTTATCTTATGATGGAAATTTATAATTTAATCCATAAACTATTCATTTATCGCATTTAACTTTATTTTATCTCCACTTTGTCTCTTTTTGTCCCTGTTGACTTTTATTTTCCTTTTAAGTGTGGATTTCACATTTTGATTCCTAGACCTTATCATGGAGTGAAACTTTATAATTTAATTCTTATGCTTTCTCATGAAATGGTAAATTGCATTCTAGTCCCTATACTCTTTTCTTATCTTATTTTAACTTGTTTGACTTCAAAATTTATTCTTTTTACTCCTTGTGCCTATTATGTTTTGAATAATAAGTTTACACTTTAATCCCTATGTGTACTCGTGAAGTGATAACTTGTATCTTGATCCCTAAACTTTTCCTTATTTATAAATTTGCCCTTTTTGATTAATTTGACTAATTTAATTCCTTTAATTAAATTTTTAATATTCAATTATGATTTGACCTTTATCTTCTCGTGTAATTACGTTTTTACCTTTATTGGCTTTCTAACTCCGTTTTCTCATCCTTTTTCATTGTATTATCAGATAATTAATATCTTTATATACATAGTTCACTGTTTAATCAAATACTTTTGCATAATTACATTTTTACCCTAACTTATGACATAATTATTTATTTGCCCCTTTTTAAACTTATTTATTTTGTTTTCACCTTATTTTTCGTTGGCTTACATTTTTCATCTTCCTTTAGACAAAATTTTCCTTTGTGGTCCTTATTTCTTACTTGATGACTATTTCATCCTTTTTAAAGTGTTAATTGCACTTTCTATATTAACTCTTATTTACTCCCATATTTCATGTGATCATTCATGCCGAATTAATTTTGTCACACCTATTAGAATTACTTTTTGTTCAAATAAGGTATTCACAAAATTAACAATTATATACTAATCATACATTCATACAATATTTCATGAAAGTAATGAAAATACACCATATTCATTTCTTTTATTATTTGGCCACAATATAAATTCATACATAAAATATAAATTCTTTCTTTACTTACATGCCATATGTATTCCTATTATCATTTTAAATTTTTATATAACAATACGTATTTAATTTACCTTAAAATTTCTAGGTTACCATTAGCTACCTCATCACATTTAATTAATTATATATTGTAATGTCCATCAATTAATTAATTACACTCTAATTAATTCTATCCCAACCTTCATGTATCATATTATGTATTTCATATCAATTGTTCCATTATTCATCAAATTACTTCCCATAATTTTATACAATACAATCCGGCCATTATGACATTTCTCACTCTCAAATTGTTTTCTTCACAAATTTACATTTATATCATATCAACTTACCTTTTTATTGAATTATCCTAATTTATTTCACATTTTCACACGATTTATGTTGGTGCATAATAATACATCATTATATACACCTAATAACCATCATATCTTTATATTATTTCAAGGTCATTTCATTCAATTATGTTTGTTCAACTTAATTCTACACATTTCATGTTTAATAGTCTACTCTTTATTAACTTGTCATATTATTCAACATTGTGTATGATTCGGCCTCAACATGAATTACCATTCCAAGATTAATTTCTTCCTTATTTCTTGTTTATTTCATGTAAACACTATTTTATCAAGCTATCTTAAATTATTTCACATTTCAACTTAAGTTTATAAAATTACGTAATAGTGTTTTATTATAATTACTTACACTAAATTATGATCACATGGTGTTTGAGATTCTAACTAATTATATTAGTTTTACTACCCACTGTATTGTCCATCTCATGCCCAATATACAAATAATCATCAAGTTTCTATATATCACACTTCGAGTCACCATTCGGCCCCTTATAAATTTTTCTCTTTTATTATTTTTCTTTGTTAATTTCTTTCTTATTTTATGTTATTACAACATTTTGCCAACAACTCTCACTTTATTTCACATTTATACAATAATTTTTACAATTACATAATACAATCTCCTACGAAATTCAAGGATATTTAGCAAAACAAGGTATAAGATAGCTTCTACTTACGTCAAATAATTTGAATTCATCTAAATTTGCTTTCACCCTTCTTGGTCCACTTGCTTTCTCCTTGAATCTCACCTTAGCCAATTGCCTCATATATTGTTGTCCAGTTTTCTTTCTTTATTTCCATAATTTCTTTTACTCATTCCACTCTAAATAAGCTCTATTGATGGTATTAGATAGAATTAGGACTTTAAAATAGTTTAAAGTGAAAGACGAGGTATTATTTCCTTAGAGAAGTATGAAAAATTTGAAGGAAATGGTATATATAGAGGCCGGCTAGAACATGAGAGAAATTGATTAATTTTTCCAGATTTTTTTTATATTTTCACCTTATATGTGTGGATTAATTGGGCTAAATCAGATCCAACCAAATGGACCTAATTTGACTTAATTAACCTATTTTAGCCCAATTTAATTCTTCCACTTATTCCTTTGCTAAATTTATGGTTCCAATCACTCGACCTATATTATTATAATAATTATCCCTTGAACCAATAAAAAATACCATTTAAATCGGTTAATTAAATTAAACTCAAATTTCACCATTTTTTGAAAACTAGTGTTTTGCTCATCAAAATGCTCTGAAATTTTATCCCGCATGTCCAAATATATGAAGCAAAATATGGTTAAAATTTCAAATCATTTCAAGCTAATTTAGGTATCGTTCCAACTTTAGAGAGAAAATCAGTTGTACAAAAACTCAAAAATTCAGAATCATCGAAAAAATATCACTTCTAGATACAAATTTATAATATATCTAGTAGATCTGAAATGTTTGGTGAGTTTTAGAAATCATTTGCTATTTTTAAAGTTTCGATCAAACTCACTGTCAACCCTTTTAACTGTATTGGAAAAATATTTCTCTATATGATTTGGAGACCTAATTAAGCTCGGATTCTTCCCAAATTGTACTATTAAACTCCATTTAATACCTATTTTCCCATATGATAGTTAACTAAAACTTTTCGTTAGATCATCCATCCTAATATTTCCCTGACTTAAGCACATTTAACACTTCTACTCTGTTAAAGTTTTTTTTTTTTTGTATTATTCTACTATAATTACTCTAAAAACTATCATAGGGTTACTTTAATGCTTCAGAATGTACCATGCATGTTTGATACAAACTTTGGGATGTTTCAGTAAATATATTTCCATCGATAAATTTTCCTCCTAAAAAAATTCAGAACAGAATTATTTGCCACGATTCCATCACTAAAAATATCTGATAATCCGAGACATACATCTTTTAGAATAATAATAATAATAATAATAATAATAATAATAATAATAATAATAATAATAATAATAATAATAATAATAATAAAATCTAACAATTCTTGAAAAAGAACTCATTAAGCTTTAGATGAAAAACATATTTCTATGAACAGTTGAAGGATTAAGACCTCAAACACTACAACGCCAAAGGCTAACAACATATCAAGAGTAAATCTTGTATTAAAAATTCATACTAATTAGTAGGCAATAAAAGTAAGAAGCTCTATTGATGTTTATGATAGCTTTGCCTACAACAAAAATGCAAATGCAAAGACACCAATTAAATAAATGAATCACAAAGAAGAAAAATCAAACACACAATCATAACAAGAGTGATTGATGCCAAACTAATTTTCTAAAGCTAAAAAAAAAAGAAATAGGAATTGTGCCTACATATTTGACAGTGAGAAAGTATAAACTTTTCAGTTTCTATTTTAAGATTTTATTTCTTTCACAAAAACCATCAATTATTAATAAATACACATACATATTATCATTACATACTTTCCCCTAAAAAATGAACATAAAAATAGAGTAATTAATTAAGTACATATTTATAAAGAACAAATTACTAAAGTTAAGACTAACTAATAGTTTACTTAATCTTAATGAAATATTGTAAATGGACACATAAATGAAACTGAGTGAGTAATACACAAATTGAAATCGTTTTATACATGGATCTATTTGCCATTCCATACATACAATAATTTAAGCAGGATTTGAGACGATATGTAAGCATTTCATATTTAATTTGAAATTACCTTCTAAAGAAGTGGTGGCTTCTCCTTCAATTGATGTAGAACAACAGAACCACCTTTAGATTTTGTTCTTAGCATCTCAGCAAAGAATATCTCTTTGAGATTTTACATATAAGAGAGAATTAGATGATATAAATGCAATGAGGGAAGAAATATGTTATACCTCAAGTTTAACTGCTCCTCCCTTAATAATATCACAATTTAAAAATTGATTCTTGTCCAACTTGCTAGTTGCCTCGATTAATAAATCTTTCTTACAGTCCTGGAAATACAAAATAACAAATCACAAATGCAGTAAAATTGTTTAACTGCAAAATCATGTTAAAAATGGATGGAAATTACTCAGCAAGCAATGGACATATATAAATAATGTAAATTGCAGCAGCTGTCCTAACCTTAACAAATATGAAATTAATAACTCATTAACATAATGACATTAAAGATTACAAAAAACATTCCACCAAAAATATATATATATAAAATTAAAATATACTTATACATCTATCCCGAAAGGCCTTAATGTATTGCATGCTAATGCAGTTATGTGAAATTTCTATCTTTAAAACTTGTATTTTATTATATTTTTACTTTTTATTATTATAAGCAAAACCAATGAAATCTACTTAATATATCCAAATCAATGAATTTTAGCATAAACAAATAATGTGCAATTAAAAAAAGGTAAAGAGAAAAAAGATTAAGTTCAACAGTGGCAGCAATTGTAATTATTCAATTATTGAGCAGTGGCAGCAATTGTAATTATTCAACAGGGGCAGCAATTGTATATCATTTTCCAATAAGCAATTGTAACATGATTTTGCAGCTAAACAATGCTGGATCAATTTAATTATCACTAGCTGGATCAAGGCTTAGTTGTATTAAAAACAAGTAAATAAATAGCGGTCAATATAATTATCCTATTCTTTTGCTCATTCAAAAGCATAAATTATGACAAAAAGGATAATATTCAATCTTAATTTCTTCCATAAGAAGCTCTAATTTTCTTAATTTAATAAAATAACCTGCATGTAGCTTGCCTATCAGCCAACTTATGCCCCACATGCATAAAAATGAAAACCCATAAAATTCATCATTTAGTTATGAATTAGTAGAGAAAGATCAAGAAAAACATAAAAATAAGGGACAAATAATTTATATAAAATAAAGTCTCTACATCGCACTGCTATTAGTATATCCTTCAGAATTCAAAATTCAGTTTCAAAGGGAATTAAGAAATTTACAGAACAGGTAGTGGAAATTGTGTACATTTGTAATTTGGACCATAAGCCCTATTACTAATTCATTTATGGTCCATGTGGTTTTCACTATCAAAGCAATTAGTTTTGATTATTCCAAATTGTAAACCCTTACAAATACAGTTAGGCTAGCAATTGAATATTCTAAAGAGGAACCAAAATAACTAGTTCATAAATTTTGATACTTAAGAGGAGAATAACTAAAACCAATATATTCACAAATTGAGCACTTCTTATACTATGGCAGATAAAGAATTCCCATAAGAAATGAGTTTTGAGCATCTTGCCTCATCAACAGGGAGGTTAAATATCATTTGCAAGGGCCCAGGTTTCTGATGAACCACTGTAGGCTCCTCTTTATCTCCAATAGGACCTTGTTTATCTAAAGAAATCCTTTTTTGAACATTAGCTCTAGCATATCCATTAATAGTCCTATCAGCGCAAAAATAATCAGCTAATTCAATAAAGTTAAAAAAATTCTACCAATGATCATTCAATTCTACAAAAGTGAAGATAATTACATCATAATTTGAACGAGCATCAATTGTATTCATCGTCAAAGGGAAATGATTTGTATGTACTATAATGCAAGTAGAAAGAAAAAAAAGTGAAACTTGCAATTAAATGCACCATCAAAAGCACTTTTAAAACTGATCATGCATCCATAAATATTTCTTAGCATAGAGTAGCTACTTATGAAATTATTAGTTTTGAGCTTGTTTCAGAAAGTGTATACACACACAAACACATATTATTAAGCACAAGCTACATTATTTTATCTTGATTAGAGTACTCTCCAAACTCTATTTCCATCCTTTCTTTTACTAGTAAATCTCTAATTCAACGTATTCCCAGAAAGACCCTAATTATAAAAGAACTTAGAAAATTGCTTATGCACTGCTGGACAAATGAATTTTTGAATTGCCTAAAATCGATGCAGTTATATGTAGGAGAACATCGTAAGGTCATGCTTTTACTTTCCAACAAAGTGTAATTTTAAGGGTTGAATAAAATATATTTCCAACGAAGTATAATTTCTTAAAGAGGAAAAGAATAGGTATAAAGGTTCTTAATCAAGCCAAAAATTTGGAAACCAAAATCTAAGGTAGAGAATATATTCCAGCAAAGTATAATTCCTTCAAAAGGAAAAAAATAGTTTTAAGGGTTCTTAACCAAGCCAAACCTTCTAATCCTCAATAAAACTAGGAAATCAAAATCTGAAGTTAGAAGGATATTCATATGTATGCTAACATCTAACTAATCGAAACTTACTACGATCTTGGAATTAAATTATATACCAATATAATATTTGAAACGAAAGTTTATTAAAATAAGTGTAATCTAACAGGAAAACAAGACTATTGATTCTGTTAGTTGGTAGGTCTCAAACATGAACAAAAAATAATTAGTATCACTAAGTATTTTTGTTTTGTTTTAATGGTACTAAGTATTATTTTTGAGTATCACTATGTATGCAAAATAATCAACATAGAAGATGCCTGGACCTTTTACTGGTCTACATTTAATATCATTTTATAATTGCTTAGGTCATTGATATGTTGCCATTCAGTTGCTTCAACTGTACAGCTTCATGGAACAGGGGACTTTGCTTGGTGGTCCCTATAACCTGTTTCTTCATACTATCATTCTGAATTTTTACTTAATCTTACTCACTCTAGCCAACATACAGCCTAAACTCCAATCTAATACTAGCCTTGTTAGTTGTTCTACATCACCAGTAAAGCAATCATTAGAGTAAAACCTTTAAGGGATAGAAATGTATCTTCTCTAAATCATTTTAAAAGAATTGGGATGCTTAATGTTTCAAATATGGATAGTCTACCAGATGTTCTAGACCTATAGATTGTAATTCTATCAAATATATATTAATCTCTACTTTTTACTTTGGTTGCATCAACCTAGTGCTGTTTGATATTTTTTCTACATCAATAGCTTATGTTTCAATTAAAACTTTGTAATATCCAGCTAATAGAATCACCAATTCTAAAGGAGGCAATAAATAGAAATATAATAAAAAGAAAAAAAGATTGTTGTTTACAAGTTCTCAAGTGGGAACAATTAAACAAATATACAAATTCTCAATATCACAACTCTAAATCTTATAATGTGACTATGATAATTAATCGTAGTTACCTGGATAAGAAGCTCATCAACAGAAAAGTTGAACTGCTCTCCCCACCTAGGCTTTCTTGACCAGAGACCATTTAAGCTGAATTCAAATTATCAGTGTACTAAAGCATTTAAAACACTTAGGAGAATTGAGAATTCTAAAGTGTTTCTAGTTAAAAATAATGTCGTTCCACTATCATAAATTTGACATAAATTTATAATAGACAAACATGACTTTACCTTCTAACAAGTCTAATTTGAAAAAAATTTCATCACCTAACAGCATGCCTCCACCTAATTGTGGTCTCCCTGCTTATCATATGTAAAATCACATAGTTTGAAATTCATACACTCATTAACTACAATTTTTTGCTTTCTGTTGTCCATGCCTTTAAACTTAAAAAAGTCAGCTAAAGCACAGGTGCATCCTTAAAGTCTAAGGAGAACATTCAAACTGGAGTAGGATAGGCTGAGCAATCTGCTACCAGTACTTTGGCAAAATATCAAACACAGAAATTCTTCGCCTTATATGTAAAAGTGTTAATTTTAACAAGAACTCATATGTCATCACAAATTTGTCAAATCTGGATCTAATGGCCTAGTTGATAGAAGTTGCAAGCAATCTATATATTTCAGTGTCCACGCTACGTTCTTTGTAACTTTCAATCATCAGGAAGTTGCAAGCAAATTACGAAAACTTGCAATTGCCATGACCTGAAAAGATAAAGAAAATAATGAATAAGTAGAAAATCAATCAGTTAAAACTCACAAGAAAAGAACAATTACCAGATTATTACCAAATCAAACACAAGTCAAAGCTTCAAGCAAGAATTAGTAGCAAAAATGATAACAATTCAAGGTATTCAAATTAATCAAATTTTACAGATCCAAAACAAACCATGTATACAAATCAACATGCAAATTGAGAAACGACTCTTTTAACTCATGGAAATGGTCAAAAAAGTTATTGACTAGGGTTTAAAGAGCTGAAAGTAGTAGTGTAGCTATAGGAGCAGAAAGCGAATGGCGATGGCGAGACAGAGGAAGATGGCGAGATTAGAGGAAAGGGATGGCGAGGGAGAGCGACAACATGGGAGATTATGAGGGTGAGTGGTGGTTATCGGCCGGGCTAATGATTTTAAGCGGCGTATTTATGAAAGAGTGTCTGAGAGAAAAGCAGCGCAGAGAGATAAAAGAGAATTATGGCTTAGGTGAAATAAAGAATAGGAATTTTGATTAATTTTGAGAAAGAAAGTAAATAAAAATAGGTAAATAATTTTTTCAATTTTTCTACAAAATGAAATTTCATCGATAAATTATCTATGAAAATTTTACTCCATAGAAAAATTACGGATGAAATCAATATTTCGTAGATAATTTACCTACATAATCCTTTTTTCGTAGACAAATTGCCTATAAAATTATATTTTCGTAGGTAATTACTAATAAAATTATTTCTTCGTAGGTAAATTACCTATGAAAATATGATTTCATAAGTAATTTACCTACGAAAAAAGAATTTCGTCTGTAATTTACCAATGGAATCAAAATTCCATCAATAAATTTTGTGCTCTTAGTTATCATCAGTTTATCGATGTGCTAACCCTTAGTTAGGAGTTACCATCAGTCTGTCAATGTGTTAATCCTTGGAATGATTGTCTGATTAGCTCTAGCTTATTAGCATACAGGACCAGATAAGATTGTTGTATTTGATTAGTGTCAGTTTATCGATAAAAAGAACCAAATAAGACTATAGAATGGTTAATTGGTGCTATCTGTAGGCATACTTAACCTTGCAGTTATAGTTGTTGACACTATTTATAGGTATGTTTGCCCCCTTAAATCAATATTCTTATTGAAGAATTTTTGGCCAATATGCATTTGTGAATAGTCATTGACAATATTTGTTCACAGGCTTGCTCCATATGTGTAGGTCTACCTTGGAGATACTATATCATAATTCTTTTCCTCATCATTGGAAGTTAAAATAACCTTCTAGACTAGTAGGTATATCTTGAAGATGCTATAGAATAATTCTTTTCTTCATCATTGAAAGTTAAAACAACCTTCTGAGCTAGTAGGTTTATCTTGAAGACACTACAGTATAATTATTTCTCTCATCATTGAAAGTTAAAACAACCTTATGGGCTAGTAGATCTATCTTAAAGATACTACAACATAATTCTTTTTCATATCATTGGAAGTTAAAATAACTTCGAGACTAACCCTCTTTTAGTATGCTTCAGTTTTATACCATGACTTTGCTTTAGCTATGTGGATTAACTATTAGTGGAGTCTTCCATTTTGTCTTTAGCCATGTGGATCAAACATTAGTGAACTATCTCATTTTGTCTTCACTCATATAGATCAACCATCGGTAAAGTGTCCCACTTTATCTTCAGCCATGTGGATCAACCACTGGTGAAGTGTTCCATTAGTTCAATAATTCCCTCATCCAAGGGCAACAAGTATGACTTTTGACCATCTTCTTAAATTCTTCTAGAGTTAGAAAAAATCCACACTTCTCTTTGTTGTGCATCTTTTTTGATTTCAACCTATTCAGGTAACTTTTATGGATGTCTTGAAACCATGACCAAAACTAAGAATCATCACATATTCCTATCCATTCCCTATTCAAAAATACTTTATCCTTCTGATCCAATTTAGTGTGGTCGTTACTCTATTCACAAATACTCTATCCTTCGAATCGAATATGGTATGGATGCGATTCCATTCTGTATTATAATCAGATTGTATGCCTTCTTTAAATTCTATGGAATGCAGGGTCTGTACTTTTTTGATAAGGTTTTGAGTACCTATGGAAAAGGTGTGATATTAGTATTTTGTTCATTGAACTTGATCTTATTGTTCTACACTTATCATTTTGGTTATGGTTGATTTATTTTTTCCATTTTATTTTTTCTTTCTTTCTCTTTTTCTTTCTCTTTCTTTCTTTCTTTCTTTCTTTCTTTCTTTCTTTCTTTCTTTCTTTCTTTCTTTCTTTCTTTCTTTCTTTCTTTCATGTTATTACTTTGGTCATGCATCCAATTGTTAGTTTTACAATGTATTTTTTTTATTTTAGATACATCAAGCATATATATAACATAAATGAAGAAAAAAGGAAATGCATAAATAAATGTCATAATTTTTATTTACATCAAAATATCCAAAAGTTTTAAAACTCCTTAAATACAAAATAAAGCTACTAAGATGGTCCCGATCCTCTACGATAGGCTAGTCCAAATAGGGGGCAAAAAGTTGAAGGCCTGAAAGGTCTAGGTAGTGCCACTACTTGAGGTGGTGTTGGTGGTTACTCCCTCTGCTATCTGAATCTAAAATCAAAACAGATAATGCAACGAATAGTAGCTGCAAAATCTATGCTATCACCTCAGCCAGATACTCTAAGCTTTGGCCTATCTAGGAGACTGCTGTGCAGTACTGCTTCAAATATCTCATTAAATCATCTCTCAGGTTCCTAATGTACCTCCTCAACAACTCAATCATAACCTGCCTCCCTCTAGGGACCTCTACCCCGATATGAACCATTGCTCTCTGATTCGAGTAAAGGACTCATCAACCACTTGCAAGGTTGCATTAAATCTCTATCCAGTGGCTACTAGATCTGCCCTGATACCCTGCACGTTAGTCTGATGTTGAGCCTATAAAGATTATATTAATGATAACACGCTTTATAAAAATCTGGCCCTACCTACTGATAGTATCTATTATGGTGGATAACCTCCCTGAGATATCACTAGGTAATGTTACTGACACCGACTATGATGGTGGTAGAGCAATAGATGTAGATATACTTGGCTGATCTTATATCTTGGCAGCAGTAGAGGTAGAAGCCCCAAAATGGCCATATGGTAAATACCTCTCCGATCTTTTAGAGGGTGACTGTCATAGCCTAATGGGAGACCATGGATGTATTGGGGGATAGGGTGTTCCACCAAGAAGTTCGCTAAGATCAACATGCATATCCATCTCAAAATCAAAGACTATACCTACACCTTGAGGCTCTTGTAGCTCCTTTTAATGGTGATCATGCTACACTTATGTGCTGGAGGTACCTGAGTTGGCTAAGCATGATCCTTATCCATCTCAAAATCAAGGTCTATACCTACCCCTTAAGGCTTTTATAGCTACTTCTAATTGTGATCATGCTACACTTATGTGCTGGAGGTACCTGAGTTGGCTGAGCATGATCCTTATCCTCCCTTTCCACTGGTAGCTCTAGCATAATGGGATCCAAGTCATATCTCTACCTAGTTTTAGGGATGGTTAATAATTTGCATTACCCCTTATACCTCTATATCGGCTTGACCATCCTTCTTTTAAGAGCAGCCTGCATGTCTACAAAAATATCCTCTTGAGGTGGTTAGCCAAACATTCTTTTATCTTCCCTTAGGTCCAGCAATAGTCGGGTTAACAATTTCCCGATGCATATCTACTATGTTGATTGGGTAGCGAATTTAAGCAAGGTTGTGATAATCTCATTTGTAATATCTACCTTTTTACCTCTACGTTTGGCCTGCAAACAAATGATCTTGATGGCACTAACAAACCCAAGACTTTTGATGGAGCCAAGATATGAAGTAGACAGAACCCACTGGATGTACTTGAAAGCCTGTGTGGCCAGCATCGTGTTCTTAGCCATGTCTGACTGCTACATGGCCTTGAGAAGTGTAATAGTTGCCTAGTGCTCTCAATCGACTCCTCTTTATAGGTTTAGGACATCTGGTCCTACTGGAAGCCTCATACCCTCCATGAAGCATCAATAGCTGATGTTATATTGGATATCTCTCACCCCAATCTGAACCACACCTCCTCTGTGTTATACCTCTAGAAGCCTTCATACTGAAGAGTGGCTAGGTCTCTTTAGTGGCATTAGGGTATGTATAGAAGGCTGGAGCAAAAAAAGTAGTCCACCCTACAACAGCCAATGGTTTGTTGGCCTCTTTGATCATCCATATAGTCTATAAAAATTATTGAGATATGAACCTACTGGAGCAAAATTGTACTTGAGATAAGGCCTGATATTTATCAACCTATTGAGGGGTTTTCAACTCGGAGTGGGTGGAACTAATGTAGCATGTGCATCTCTACATGACATCCTATAAAAAATTGAATGTTAGTTTCTTGAAGTTAACTTGTGTTGCAAGTAAGCTAAAATTAAATTCCTAAAAATTATGGTAGAATTTTGGCAGCATACCGACTTAAAATTGAGCTGGCCACCGGAATGGAAAAGCGCATCAAGTGTCGCAACCATAATTTAAAACATCCTAAGTCCAGCAATGGGTAGTTTAGCAAACATACATGTCAATCAAGGCAATTTAAAAACCTATAAAATTTTAATAAAATTTCAGCAGCATTTCGACTAGGAATGTGCCTGCCCCTTGCACAAAAAAGCACTTTAAAGGCAACAACGCAGGCCATCAATGGCTGATAAGCATTTTATTTCAAATGATAATGCTATGCTATGTTTGGGATTAATTGCAATACGTTCGATGAAGACCTATCCACCAAACTAAAGTAAATTAACCATTAATTTATATTGTTGTATTGTTAATTTTAATCCCAAATGTGTCTATAAGATTTACTAATCTACAATTTATCTACATTGATGTGTTATTTAAATTAACTTTTAAACTAAACTAGACTAATGATATTTTCATGCTCATCCTTATATACTTGCATTGATAAGAAAAACTAAAGTGTCAAGAAATAACAAAATTCACAAGTTCAAGCCAAATTAAACTCCCATAGGTAGTAAACAAAAGGTATGAAAAAGAAAATCACGCAAAACTTAATTGAAAATTTTAAAATAATCCTATAAAATTCAAATTACATGATTATCACAATGATTTTATAATACAAAAATAAAAAAGAAGAGAATAAATCAACAAATACTTGATGTTGAGAATTATCGGTTACATGCATATCATACATAAGCGGAATTTAAAATTTTTAATCAATATATATGATCTTTCCATGAATTTACAATATATATATATATATATATCATACATAAGCGGAATTTAAAATTTTTAATCAATATATATGATCTTTCCATGAATTTACAATATATATATATATATATATATATATATATATATATATATATATATATATATTAATGATAATAAGAAAAATCACCTTTGATTTTTGTTGAATAGTTGATTTTCCTTCTCACCGGGTTGTCGCAAATCACAGTGTCCAAAATTGAACACTTCCAATTAGTAATCCACACTAGAGAAGGATTAAATGAACCAACAATGGAGGAATACAAAGGCTGGCCGAAATTCTCTTGATGCTAGCAAGAGGGGTGGAGGCTAGGGTTGAGAGAGTGTTTCTTTTCTCTTAATGTTCACTTAACCCTAAAATCCCCATCACTTGGATTTTTATAGTTAGGTTAAAAATCCAACTTTATAACGGAATTGGGCTCTTTAAAATTGCTGGAGAAACATTAAATGGGCTTTTGAAATTATTAATAATTTATTTGGGCTCAATTAAATCCAATTTAAATAATTTCATAAAAGACTATATACAAAATCCACAAATTAGGCCTTTCATGCATACACTTGGATTTAATTACCCAAATGAATTTCAAATCCATCCAAATTAAATATGCAAGCTTCATAACACTTATGAAATATATTTAATTTATTTTGGTTCAAGAATTAGGCTTTTAAGGCCTTCTATCAGGGTTTGGCATGTAACTTTTCCTCTGTAGGGTTTCTGCGCCAAAAACAATCTTTTAGGCCTCTTTTAATTTCTCCAATGGATCTATTAATTATTGTATCAGCCTTATAACACTTATAGTCCAATAATAATTAATTATGAAATATAATATTTCAATTAGGTCTATTTTACAAAATATTTCTAAAAGGTTATGCGAGCAATTTTACTTGATCATAATTAATTAAACTCTTTAATTAATTATTCTCTTATTCACTTCTTTATTCCCATAATAATATCAAATATTATTATCCTTGTCATTTTATCATTTTATCCTTTTCTCTATATGTGTGTGACCTATTGGGTTCCGGTTTATATTGGCAGTATAATATGTAATTGTGAGTTCTATTCAAAACTCATATGACTTAAACTTCTTTAAATCATTTTATCAATCCCTATTGATATTTATGATACACTATTATACAAGTCATGATTGGCCTCTAGCTAGGCATCATGACTATCCAAATGTCAGGAAAGTCAAGTGGTTTGACTATATCCTTGTATGGAAATAGTTACCGTGCAATTACTCCATTCACCTCTCTTATCTCAATTAGATTCTGAGTATGAATTTCTATTAACTTATATAAATCTAATTTTGTATGTTCTATTAATTTAACCATTATTCCCAAAATGCCCTTCATAGATCCCTATCCATCTTGGCATATTCTTTGGCCAAAGATTCTCTGAACAAGGCAATTATAGAATCATGCGAGATAACTTCTCTTAATAAATATGTGATGGTGAGTCCTTTATCAATCACTCAACTATCTTCAAGTAGGTCATGATATATCCAACCTTCTAACTATGTTCACCCCCAGTTGGAAGTAATCAGTTATGGAGTCAAAGTATACCACTTGCTACTTAAGATAACCTTGGTGATCTCAAGTCTAAGGATACTTGCACAACCACTATGAAGAGATTCCTCACTGACATATATTTAATATCCATGTAAGGATTCTCTTTGTAGGTCTCCAATGAACTTGTTTTTCTAACAAGCATCCACATGTTAGTTTTGATTATCTTCCATAATCACAGTTATGAGAACCATTGCTTGAACCATTCAAGAAGCATAACATGTGATGGTCTATCCTAATTAACAATGTCCTATCTTGTTAATTCTATGACCAGGGATATTTAGATATTAAAACTTTTTCATGCAATAGACATCTCATATCATGAATACTTTTATGATTACCTTTGCATTGTGTTTATAGTATCTAGGACTTCATTTATTAATTTAAGATTTACAAAATTATGTATTTAAACATAGAATTAATAAATGAATGATGCCTTTTATTAAGAATATGAATTCATACATATGAAATACATCCCTTTTACATGGGTTCTAGGGTATACTCTCTAACAATCTCCCACTTGCACTAGAGCCAATAACTCATATGTCTTAAACCCATGTTATTTATATGGTGATCATGCTTTATCTGGGAAAGTGCTTTAGTGAGGGGATCTACCACATTATCATCTGTGGGGAAATCAAAAGGTCAAACCTGGGTAATATGCATGATTCAAACAAGTAAAAATAATTACATTATCTTCAAACTTGTTGGATCTCCATCCGGCCCATCTTGCTCCTTGATAGTGGTCTCCATTTCTATTTCTAATTCTAATCTAAGTAATATAATTACATATTACAATTTGAAAAAGAAATACAAACTAAAAACAAGTGGCCGGGACATAAAAGTCCTCATTGGGTTGAAACATGCATTATGCTCAATCACATTGGACCTTTGTCCATAACTATCCATCATGCCAATCATACACCTTTATATGCATTTCTAATGCATAAAGTAAAAACATATAATGGAATACTAACTTTGTTTCAACTCTCGAAACTTACTTTTGAGTTATTTCAATAATGTGATCAAATTAGGAAACTTTTTCCATTTTGAAAACTTTCATTTTAGGAAACCTCTTTGCATGCATGTGTTTTTGCCTTAATTATCAATCCAATTGATTATTTAATTAATTAATCATATTAAATAATTAAAGAATTAATTTTGGGCTTAAAATAAAGGGTAGGCTGAAACCCACACTATAAACCCTAAAATGTGTTCACACATAAACCAGTTTTGTGTCTATTGGACCATTTGGGCCTTTTGAAATAAGCCAAGCCCACTCCAGCCCTTAAAACCCATTAATAAACTTAATTATAGTTTATAATATTTAATTTAAATTAGTTCCTTGGGCCTACCAAGTCATTCACTAATTTAAACCAAGTTCATAATTATAATTAAGCCCATTAAGTGATTTTAATGAATTAAAATTAATCTAATTAATTCAAGGCCCATTTTAATTATTCCAATTAATTAAAAACACATTAATATATCAGAAATATCTAATTTAGAAGATTAAAAATCATTCTAAACAAGAACACACCAAGAACACCAATTTATCGAACTTTTCGACTATACTAGTTTTCATGCAAAACTTGTTCGATTTTAATTTTGTTTGATCCTATGGCTTAATATCACATATTAAACACATAAATTATCATCAAAATAATTTTAGAGTGGATCAATAAAAATTTAATTTAGAACAGCCCCTAAACTTTATTGAAAAATAAAAGCCATTCACACCAAACACAATGATTCTTTTCTCGAAAGGATCGTTTTTATTTTTCGTTTTATATATTCGATCACATACATCCAGAAATCAATATTTCTCATTCATGAACAATCAAATCTGATATTTTAAAGTTCATGAAATAAATAACTCAAAAATAATAACTATTCAATAAAATATAGAATTGTAGATTCATGGCAAAACCAAGGCTCTGATATCATGTTGAGAATTATCGGTTACTTGCATCTCATACATAAGCGGTATTTAAAATTTTTAACCAATAGATCTGATCTTGCCATGAATTTACAATATACATATTAATGAGAATAAGAAAAATCATTTTTGATTTTTGTTGAACAGTTGATTTTCCTTCTCACCGAGTTGTCTCAAACTATAATGTCCAAAATTGAACACCTTCAATTAGTAATTCACACTAGAGAAGAATTGAATGAACCAACAATGGAGGAATACAAGGGCTGGCCAAAATCTCCTTGATGCTAGCAAGGGGGGTGGCGGCTAGGGTTGAGAGAATGAGAGAGTGTTTCTTTTCTTTTAATATTCACTTAACCCTAAAATCCCTATCACTTGGATTTTTATAGTTAATTTAAAAATCCAACTTTATAACAGGATTGAGCTCTTTAAAATTGCTAGATAAACATTAAATGGCCTTCTAAAATTATTAATAATTTATTTGAGCTCAATTAAATCCAATTTAAATCTTTTCATAAAAGACTATATACAAAACCCACAAATTAGGCCTTTTATGCGTACACTTGGATTTAATCACCCAAATAAATTCCAAATCCATCAAAATTAAATATGTTGGCTCCATAACACTTATGAAATATATTTAATTTATTTTGATCCAAGAAATAGGTCTCTAAGGTCTTCTATTAAGGTTTGGCGTGTAACCCTTCCTTTACAGGGTTTCTGCGCCAAAACCAATATTCTGGGCCTCTTTTAATTTCTCCAATGGATCTATTAATTATTATATCAGCCCTATAACACTTATAGTCTAATAATAATTAATTATTGAATACAATATTTCAATTAGGTCCATTTTACAAAATATTTCTAAAAAGTTATGCGAACAATTTTACTTGATCATAATTAATTAAAATCTTTAATTAATTATTCTCTTATTCACTTCTCTATTCCTATAATAATATCAAATATTATTATCCTTATCATTTTACCATTTTATCATTTTCTCTATATGTGTGTGACCTATTGGGTTCCTGTCCATATTGACAGTATAATATGTAATTGTGAGTTCTATTCAAAACCTATATGATTTAAATTTCTTTAAATCATTTTATCAATTCCTATTGATATTTATGATACACTATTATATAAGTCATGATTGGCCTCTAGCTAGGCATCATGACTACCCAAATGTCAGGAAAGTCAAGTGGTTTGATTATACCTTTCCATAGAAACAATTACCGTGCAATTACTCCTTTCACCACTCTTATCTAAATTAGATTCTAAGTATGGATTTCTGCCAACTTATATAAATCTAATTATGTATGTTCTATTAATTTAACCATTGTTCTCAAAATGCCCTTCATGGATCCCTATCCATCTTGGCATATTACTCTGGCCGGAGATTCTCTGAACAAGGCAATTATAGAATCATGCGAGATAACTTCCCTTAATAAATATGGGATAGTGAATCCTTCGTCAATCACTCAACTATCTTTAAGTAAGTCATGATATACCCAACCTTCTAACTATGTTCACCTCCAGTTGGAAGTAATCAGTTATGGAGTCAAAGTATACCACTTGCTACTTAAGATAACCTTGGTGATCTCAAGTCTAAAGATACTTGCACAACCACTTTGAAGAGATTCCTCATTGGCATAGATTTAATATCCATGTGAGGATTCTCTTTATAGGTCTCCAATGAACTTGTTCTTCTAACAAACATCCATATGTTAGCTTTGATTATCTTCCATAATCACAGTTATAAAAACCACTGCTTGAACTATTCAAGAAGCATAACATGTGTTAGTTTGTCTGAATTAACAATGTCCTATCTTGTTAATTCTATGACTAGGGATATTTAGATATTAACACATTTGCATGCAATAGACATCTCATATCATGAACACTTTTATGATTGCCTTTGCATTATGTTTATAATATCTAGGATTTTATTTATTAATTTAAGATTTACAAACTCATGTATATAAACATAGCATTAATAAATGAATGATGCCTTTTATTAAGAATATGAATTCATACATATGAAATACATCCCTTTTATATGGTCTCTAGGGCATACTCTATAACACTTGAAATATGAAAAATTTATGTATAAAAAATGCAATGGAAAGAGAAATAAATTACACCTCGAGATACGCATCATCCCCGAGAGAATTTAGATACGAGCGGCTCTTAAAATGGGCAAAAAATAAAATAGAAAAGGAAAGAAAATTGAGAGAAAACTCAAAGAAGTCGCTAATGGCAGTTATAGAGGGGGAGAGAGGAAAAAGAAGAAAAGATCCCTTTTTTTAAATTTTCGAGCGACAGATGGCCGCCCTCATATGTCCTCGTCTATCAACCTTTTTTTTGATTTTCTTATTTTGTCTTTTTTCATTTGTTATTATCATTTTTCTCTATTTTTTTCATTTTTATTGTTACATTTTTACTATTACATTTATATTCACATGTGTACAAAATAATTTATCACTTATTATTTTCTTTTTCTTTTTTTTATTTTTTTTGAAGTACTCACTGAATTAAAATACTTCCTAAATTTTTTCATTCTTTGAATTTTAAAAATCTTCCTAAAGATTCAATGCTAACAGGGTTCCCTTAAACTTCCTGTAAAATGATAACAAAGAAAATGAAAAAAATATGTACGTGCAATTTGTAAAACATATATAAAATATTCATTTGGGCAATCCAGGGGTGACAGATAGGCTAGCCGTGGCTTGCTCCTTGAGGGATGAGTGTCTGTCACATCTTTTCTATAAATAAATTATTTTTTTTTTATCTTTGTAACTTTTGACCTCCCATTTTTCACGCTCTCAATCGGGTATTTTTTCATTTCCTCTTTCTTTTTTATTTTCAATTGCAATCTTTTATTTATTTTTTCTATTTAATTTTGTGTTTAGACCACTTGAATATTTTCACCATGTCAATCCTGGCTATAACAAAATTGCATAGGTTGCTAGATGACCCAAAAACTTCATAAGACCTAATTTTGACCCCATACTCGATTTGAAATTCCTAAGGAGGGTGAAATTTGATAAGACTCCTATTTTACTCGTTGTTTGATATTGGGACCCAAGGTTTCATATTTTTAGGTTCACACATTGAAAATTATATCCCCTACCTAAAGAGTTTGCTGAAATTGTTACTGTGAGATTTACACTTGGCACTCAATGTTAGAGCGTATGCCCTAGAGCCCATGTAAAAGGGATGTATTTCATATGTATGAATTCATATTCTTAATAAAAGGCATCATTCATTTATTAATGCTATGTTTAAATACATGAGTTTGTAAATCTTAAATTAATAAATGAAGTCCTAGATATTATAAACATAGTGCAAATGCAATCATAAAAGTGTGCATGATATGAAATGTCTATTGCGTGCAAATGTGTTAATATCTAAATATCCCTAGTTATAGAATTAACAAGATAGGATATTGTTAATTCGAACAGACTAGCACATATTATGCTTCTTGAATGGTTCAAGCAGTGGTTCTCATAACTGTGATTATGGAAGATGATCAAAGCTAACATATGGATGCTTGTTAGAAGAACAAGTTCATTGGAGACTTTTAAAGGGAATCCTCAAATGGATATTAAATCTATGTCAGTGAGGAATCTCTTCATAGCGGTTGTACAAGTATCCTGTGACTTGAGATCACCAAAGTTATCTTAAGTAGCAAGTGGTATACTTTGACTCCATAACTAATTACTTCCAATTGGGGGTGAACATAGTTAGGAGGTTGGGTATATCATGACCTACTTGAAGTTAGTTGAGTGATCGATAAAGGATTCACCATCCCAAATTTATTAAGGAAAGTTATCTCGCATGATTCTATAATTATCTTGTTCAGAGAATCTCTGGCTAGAGTAATATACTAAGATGGATAGGGATCCATGAAGGGCATTTTGGGAACAATGGTTAAATTAATAGAACATACATAATTAGATTTATATGAGTTGATAGAAATCCATACTCAGAATCTAATTGAGATAAGAGTGGTGAAAGGAGTAATTGCACGGTAACTGTTTCTATGGAAGGGTATAGTCAAACCACTTGACTTTCTTGACATTTGGGTAGTCATGATGCCTAGTTAGAGGCCACTCATAATTTGTATAATAGCATATCATAAATATCAACAGGGATTGATAAAATAATTTAAAGAAGTTTAAATCATGTGAGTTTTGAATAAAACTTAGAATTACATATTATACTGCCAATATGGACAGAAACCCAATAAGTCACATACATATAGAGTAAATGATAAAATGGTAAAATGACAAGGACAACAATATCTGATATTATTATGGGAGAAGAGAAATGAATAAGAGAATAATTAATTAAAGAGTTTAA
Organism: Excoecaria agallocha; assembly: GCA_037975025.1. Lineage (NCBI taxonomy): Eukaryota > Viridiplantae > Streptophyta > Magnoliopsida > Malpighiales > Euphorbiaceae > Excoecaria > Excoecaria agallocha. Next base: position 43,617,392 of record CM075806.1, on the reverse strand, counting down.
TTAATTATGATCAAGTAGAATTGTTCGCAGAACTTTTTAAAAATGTTCTGTAAAATGGACCTAATTAAAATATTGTATTTCATAATTAATTATTATTATTGGACTATAAGTGTTATAGGGCTGATATAATAATTAATAGATCTATTGGAGAAATTATAGAGGCTCAAAGACTTGATTTTGGCGCAGAAACCCTTTAGAGTAAAGGTTTCATGCCAACTTCAAATATAAGGCCTTAGAGGCCTAATTCCTGGACCAAAATAAATTAAATATAATTCATAAGTGTTATGGAGCCTAAATATTTAATTTGGATGGATTTGGAATTCATTTGAGTGATTAAATCCAAGTGTATGCATAAATGGCCTATTTTATGGATTTTGTGCATGGTCTTTTGTGAAAGGACTTAAATTGGATTTAATTGAGCCCAAATAAATTATTAATAATTTCAAAGGCCCACTTAATATTTCTCTAGCAATTTTAAAGAGCCCGATCCCATTATGAAGTTGGATTTTTAACCTAACTATAAAAATCCAAGTGATAAGGATTTTAGGGTGAAGTGAATAATTAAGAGAAAAAGAAATTATCTCTCTCAAAAACCCTAGCCGCCACTCCCTTGCTAGCATCAAGGGAAATTTGGCCAACCTTGTGGTTCCTCCATTCTTGGCTCATTTATTCCTTCTCTAGTGTGGATTACTAATTGGAGGTGTTCAATTTTGGACACTGTGGTTTGCGACAACCCGGTGAGAAGGAAAATCAATTGTTCAACAAAAATCAAAGGTGATTTTTCTTATTCTCATTAATATTTATATTATCAATTCATGGAAAGATCAGATCTATTGGTTAAACATTTTAAATTCTGCATATGTATGTGATGCATTTAACTGATAATTCCTAACATGGTATCAGAGCCAGGTTTTGACATGAATCTACAATTCTATATTTTGCGGAATAGTTTTTATTTTTGAGTTAATTATTTCATGAAATTTAAAATATCAGATTTGATTGTTCATGAATGAGAAATATTGATTTTTGGATGTATGTGATCAAATATATAAATTGAAAAATAAAAATGATTCTTTTGAGAAAAGAATCATGGTTTTGGCGTGTAGGGTTTCTATTTTTCAATGAAAGTTTTAGGGGATGTTCTAAATTAAGTTTTTATTGATCCACTCTAAAATTATTTTGATGATAATTTATGTGTTTAATATATGATATTAAGCCATAGGATCAAACAAAATTAAAATCGAACAAGTTTTGCATGAAAACTAGTTTAGTCAAAAAGTTCGATAAATTGGTGTTTTTCATGTGTTCTTGGTGAGTTAATGTTTAGAACAATTTTTAATCTTCTAAATCTAATATATCTAATATATTAAGGTGTTTTTAATTAATTTTATTAATTAAAATGGGTCATGAATTAATTAGATTAATTTTAATTCATTAAAACCACTTAATAGGCTTAATTATGTTTACGGACTTGGTTTAAATTAGTGAATGACTTGGTGGGCCCAAGGAGCTGATTTAAATTAAATATTATAAACTATAATTAAGTTTATTAACGGGTTTTAAGGGCTGGAGTGGGCTTGGCTCATTCCAAAAGGCCCAAATTATCCAATAGACACAAAACTAGTTTGTGTGTGAACACATTTTAGGGTTTAGATTTGTGGGTTTTTGCCTACCCTTTGTTTTAAGCCCAAAATTAATTTTTTAATTATTTAATATGATTAATTAATTAAATAATCAATTTATAATTAATTAATAATCAATTAGATTGATAATTAAGGCAAGAACACATGCATGTAAAAAGGTTTCCTAAAATGAAAGTTTCCAAAGTGGGAAAAGTTTTCTAATTTGATCACGTTATTAAAATAACTCAAAAGTATGTTTTAAGAGTTGAAACAAAGTTAGTAATCCATTATATGTTTTACTTTATGCATTAGAAATGCATATAAGGGTGTATGATTAGCATGATGGATAGTTATAGACAAGGCCCAATGTAATTGAGCATAATGCATGTTTCGACCTATTGAGAACTTTCATGTCTGGGTCACTTATTTTTGGTTTGTATTTCTTTTTTAAATTTTAATATGTAATTAGATTACTTAGATTAGAATTAGAGATAGAGATGGATACCACTGTCAAGGAGCAAGATGGGCTGGATGGAGATCCAACAAGATTGAAGATAATGTAATTATTTTACTTGTTTGAATCATGCATATTACCTAGGTATGACCTTTTGATTTTTCTTTTGGCTCGGGAAAATCAATGTAGTAAAGTCCATAACTATACCATATTTGTATGCTTATATTTATGTGATAGATATAGGATGCATACCAATGTATGCCAACCATGTATGATGAGACTTAATTAACTAAAATCCCTCATACAAATACTAAGGTATATAAGCCTTTCATTAATTGAAGAAAAACTAGAGTTCTTTATAGTGTGGGTTGTTGACCATGGTCAAATTCACATTATATCGAATATGTTCGAATCTAATTAAATGGGTCATCTTAGCTAGCCCATTAGCTTATTGATCACAGTCAAGGCTAATGGTTCTATAGGCAAGATTAGGGAATGCATATATGATATGCATGTATCAAGAGTTGATAACCTAATGATCCAATAGTTGTGTAGAGACACAATTAGTATAGAGATACCTACCTTTTAAGGGTATGGAGTTTGGCTTGTTGACCACAATCAAGGTCAAATTACATATCAAGGATTAAATATTGGCCCACTAAGAAAACCATCGGGTTTTTTTGGATTATATAGTGAGGGTTATTAATTTGCAATAAAATAGTGGGAGTAAATGAATTAATTAAAGACCTAATTAATGCATACATATTGATAAGTGTGAGTTATATATAGTTTTTGATATGTTTTAAGCTTGGTTATTTAGTTATTTTGGTATTATTTAGGTTAAAATAGAGTTAAATTGTAAATATTTATGTTTTTGAGGTTAATTCCATGTTTTATTTGGTTTTCAGGTTAAAATTGATATGAAAGGGCTTAAATTGCAAAAAAAGGTAAAGATTAGGGCTAAAAGTGCAAATATGAGAAATTTAGGTGAGAAAACGAGCACTCAGTCCAGAAGCTTTTCACGTGACCATGTGAAATCAATGAAGAAATCTACCTATGGCCACGTGAAGAAGTGAAGCATGGAACACATGGCCACGTGAAGGAGTGAAGATTGAAGACCCATGGCCATGTGAAAGAGCAACTGAAGAAAACCAAAGGAGACACGTGACCACGTGTGACACAAGCCTATTCCACATGTGACCATGTGTGAGGAAGACTTAATCAACACGTGACCACGTGTAAAATAGTGAAGGGAAGGGCGTGGCCACGTGATGAAGACTCCCACTTCGCGAAGGATTTTCTCGATGTTTCCTGTTTTAGCAGATTTCACTTCCTATTCTATGTCTGGAGTTTAAGAAGGAATCTACTATGATTTTGCCTTATAAATAGCAGTCCAAAACAGCAGAGAAAGGAGATCAACCTTAGAATTAAGCATTACTTTCTTTAGTTTATTTTTACGTTACTTAGTTTTCATTGTTTTTCTTCAAGCTTTGTTTTAATTATAAGAATGTTTTGTGAGTAGTTTTCTTTAACTTTTACTAAAGGATACTTGAATCCTTAACTTGTATTGTTATGACTTGAGTTTGTTCTTCAATTCAATACAAGTTGATTATTTCTTAGTTCTTAAACATAATTTTGTCTTTACTCAAATTTAAGTTGATTGTTGACTTGATTAAGCATTGGTTAATTAATTGATTTGAGTTGATTAATGACTTGCATGTTCTTAGGTTAATTTATTTGGATTAATGCATGATTATAATCTGAATAAGCTATAATTGTGTGTTGATTTGAGTAAGTTAAGATTGAGAAAAGTGTAACTAAGAATAGGTGGAAGTTAAATCTCTTGAGAAAGGTTTTAATAGACATCTAGAAGAGTTAATTCAGTTCTCTATGCTAAGTGTTAAGTTTATCTGAATAAGAAAATTTGATGCTTGGAATGGTAATCTTGAATAAAGTTATCTAGGTTTATTAAACTGAATTCTCCATAATCACTTGTATGTTTTCTTTTGTTTAAGTCATAGCAATATTTGTTAAGGTGGATAGTCCTTTAGTGAAAGTTGTTTTTAATATTGATTTTTACCTCATTCAATTTATTTGCTTTTATTAGATCTTTATTTATTTTAACTCTTTATTTTGTTTTAGTTTTTTTTAGTTTTAAAACCTCAATCATCACAACCTTGGGATTTCTCTTCTTTCTTTTATACACAAAATTGGTTTTGAAATTGAAATAGCACATACAAGCACAAGTTTCCCTTGGGTTTGATATTTTAGGTCATAATTATATTTCCCTATATTACTTAGCCGATCTAGTACACTTACTATCATCCGATCACATATATATATGAACATACTCTCATATGTTTTCTTTTCATATCTAGGTCATCATCATGAGCACATCAAACATTAACATACGATCAATCTTGGATAACAAGCTGGTTGGTAGCAATTATTCTGACTGGATCAAATAAGTGAGAATTGTTCTCAGAGCTGAAAAGATCCATTATTTCTTGGATAAAGATCCACCACCACTTCCATCAAATGATGCAATTGATGAGATCAAGGGCACTTATCAAAAATACATAGAGGATAGTGAAGCAGCGACATGTCTGATGCTGGGTGCTATGTCCTCAGAGCTTCAGAAGCAACATGAGATAATGGATGCTGGATCCATCATTTTACATCTAGAGGAGCTTTATTCTTCTCAGGCTAAAACTGAGCAATATAAGATTGCTCGAGCTCTATTTAGTTGCAAAATGGTGGAAGGCACGTCGGCTGCTACTCATGCATTAAAGATGTATGTGTATATTGAGCATTTGAGTAGACTTGGCTATGTAATGGATAATGATCTATACATAGATTTAATCTTGTACTCGTTAGATCCAAGTTACGCACCTTTCGTGCTTAACTTCAACATGAACAAGATCCAAGTAACCATTCTTGAGTTAATCAACATGCTCACAACAGCTGATGGATCCTTCAAGAAGGATTCAAAAAGTGTCATGATTGTCACTCCTGCTAAAGGCAAAAAGCAGAAGAAGAAGACGACCAAGGCACAACCAAAGCATGGTGGGGTTTCCAAAAAGAAGGTTTCCAAGAAAGAAATCCCAAAGGAAGCAAAAATGGTCATTGGAAGCGTAACTGCAAGGCCTATCTAAATTCTCTAAAAGAGAAGAAGCAAGCTGATGCTTCTACTTTAGGTATTCATATGATTGAAATTAATACTTATTCTATTGCTTCAAAGCAATCTTGGATATTAGATACTGGATGTGGATCTCATTTGTGTAATGATCTACAGGGGCTTAAAAGCAGTAGAAGAGTTGGAAAGGCAAAAATATGTCTGCAGTCAGCTACCAGAGAAAACATCTCTACAACAGTTGTGGGAACTTATCATTTACCTCTTCTAAGTGGATTAATACTGGAATTAAATAATTGCTATTATGTTCTAGCTTTATCCAAAAGTATTATTTCTTTTAGTTGTTTATTGAACGATTTTGACATTTCTTTAAAAGACAAATGTTGTTATATTTTTAAGAACAATATGTTTTATGCTAAAGCTATCATTGAGAATGGTATATTTGTTCTTGATTTAATTAAAGAAGTGCATAATGTGAATACTAAGAGAATGAAACAAGATAATGTAAATACCTTATATTTATGGCATTGTCATTTAGCCCATGTAAATGAGAAATGCATGACCAAATTACACAAGTCAGGTGATTTGGGATCATTTGATTATGAATCATTTGATACATGTGAGTCTTGTTTATTAGGAAAAATGACAAAAGCTCCTTTTATTGGTAAAGAAGAACAAGCTAAAATGGTTTTGGACTTAATACATTTAGATGTATGTGGTCCAATGACTACACATACCAGAGGAGGTTAATCCTACTTCATTACTTTCATAGATGATTATTCCAAGTTTGGATATATCTATCTAATGAAATATAAATCAGAAGTATTTGAAAAGTTCAAAGAATTCAAAAATAAAGTAGAGAAGCAACTTGGCAATAGTATTAAGACACTTAGATCAGATCGAGGTGGAGAGTACTTAAACCAAGAATTTTAAGATTATCTTAGAGATAATAGGATTTTATCTCAGTGGACTTCACCATATACACCACAACATAATGGTGTATCTGAAAGGAGAAATAAAACACTATTAGATATGATTTAATCCATGATGAGCCGAGCAGACTTGCCTAAGTCCTTTTGGGGATACGCACTAGAAACTATTGTTTATGTGTTAAACAGAATTCCTAGTAAATCAGTTGATGTTACTCCATATGAGATATGGAGTAACAAGAAACCCACACTTTCTCATATAAAAGTATGGGGTTGTCCTGCTTATGTGAAGAGGACAATGTCAGAAAAACTAGATGTTAAGTCTAACAAATATTTATTTATGGGATATCCAAAAGAAACATTTGGAGATTATTTCTATTATCCCTTAGAACAAAAGGTGTTTATTCAAGGCATGCTATCTTCTTGGAAAGAGAATTTCTCCTACGAGAGGATAGTGGGAGTAAAATTGAACTTGGTGAAGTTCAAGACCCACAAATAGAAGTAGATCAATCGATTGAACCCGAGACTGAATTTCATAATGATGAGATTATAGTTGAACCTGATTATACACAAAATCCTAGAAGATATACTAGGATGCGTTCTATCCCTGTGAGATATGGATTTCACATTGATTTAGATAGAGGCATAACTGTAGTAGAGGACAATGAGCCTACAAGCTATCAAGAAGTTTTGAATAGTTCAGAATGTGATTTATGGCTTAAGACTATGTAGTCTAAAATGGACTCCATGTATGAGAACAAAGCGTGGACTTTAACTCAACCACCTAAAGGGATAAAACCTATAGGGTGCAAATGGGTCTTCAAAAAGAAGACCGACATGGAAGGTAATATAGTTACCTATAAAGCTTGCTTAGTAGAAAAATGCTATCATAAAAAAGAAGGTATTGACTATGATGAAACCTTTTCTCCTGTAGCGATGCTTAAGTCTATAAGAATACTTTTAGCCATTGCAGCTCATTATGATTATGAGATTTGGCAAATGGATGTGAAGATAACTTTCCTAAATGGAAATCTAACTGAGGATGTGTATATGACACAACCAGAAGGTTTCACATCAGGAGATGGCAAAAAGGTATGCAAGCTTTAAAGATCCATTTATGGATTAAAGCAAGACTTTAAGAGCTGGAACATATGATTCAATGAGACAATCAAAGAGTTTGGTATCTCACAGAATGAAGATGAACCTTGTGTGTATAATAGGGTAAGTGGGAGTGCAATTGTCTTTCTAGTTCTATTTGTGGATGGCATATTAATCATGGAAAATGACATTTTGCTTCTTCAATCTCTTAAAATATGGTTATCCAAGCAATTCTCCATGAAAGACCTTGGAGAAGCATCCGATATTCTAGGGATAAGGATCTATAGAGATAGATCCAATAAGTAGCTAGGTCTTTCTCAAAGTACATATATAGATAAAGTATTGAAGATGTTCAATATAGATCTCTCTAAGAAAGGGTTTATACCCATGGTGCATGGGAAACACCTTTCTAAGTTTATGTGTCTGCATACACTAGAGGATAGAGAGAGCATGAATATAATATCATATGCTTCTACAATTGGTTTTATCATGTATACTATGTTATGTACATTTCCAGATGTAGCATTTACTTTGAGTGTCACAAGCAGATTCCAATCCAATTTTAGAGAGGAACACTGGGCAGCTGTCAAGAATATCCTTAAGTACTTGAGAAAGACTAAGGATATATTCTTGGTATATGAGGAGGGCAGTTTGGAAGTAAATGGGTATACGGATGCCAGCTTCCAATCTGAGAAAGATGATTGCAAATCACAGTCTAATTTTGTGTTAATAATGGGAGGAGGATAGTCAGTTGGAAGAGTTCCATGAAAGAAATAACTACTTATTCCATGATAGAAGCCGAGTACATTGCTGCTTCGAAAGTAGCCAAAGAAGCAGTCTGGATCAAAAAGTTCATATCTGAACTAGGAGTGGTGCTTAGCATTGTTGATCCAATTCCTTTATATTGTGGCAATAATGGAGCAATTGTGCAAGCAAAGGAATCACGGTCTCATCAGCGATCCAAGCATATTCTCAGACGCTACCATCTCATAAGGGAAATAATAGTTACAAATGATGTGAAAATAGAAAGGGTCCCCACAGATGATAATGTGGTGGATCCCCTCACTAAAGCACTTTCCTAGATTAAGCACGATCACCATATAAATAACATGGGTCTAAGACATATGAGTGATTGGCTCTAGTGCAAGTGGGAGATTGTTAGAGAGTATGCCCTAGAGCCCATGTAAAAGGGATGTATTTCATATGTATGAATTCATAATCTTAATAAAAGGCATCATTCATTTATTAATGATATGTTTAAATACATGAGTTTGCAAATCTTAAATTAATAAATGAAGTCCTAGATATATAAACACTGTGCAAAGGTAATCATGAAAGTGTTCATGATATGAGATATCTATTGCATGCAAATGTGTTAATATCTAAATGTCCCTAGTCATAGAATTAACAAGATAGGACATTATTAATTTGGAAAAACTATCACATGTTATGCTTCTTGAATGTTTCAAGCAGTGGTTCTCATAATTGTGATTATAGAAGATGATCAAAGCTAACATGTGGATGCTTTTTAAAAGAACAAGTTCATTGGAGACCTGCAAAGAGAATCCTCACATGGATATTAAATCTATGTCAGTGAGGAATCTCTTCATAGCGGTTGTGCAAGTATCCTTAGACTTGGGATCACCAAAGTTATCTTAAGTAGCAAGTGGTATACTTTGACTCCATACCTAATTACTTCTAACTGGGGGTGAACATAGTTAGGAGGTTGGGTATATCATGACCTACTTGAAGTTAGTTGAGTGATCGATAAAGGATTCACCATCCCAGATTTATTAAGGGAAGTTATCTCGTATGATTTTATAATTGCTTTAGAGAATCTCTGGTCGGAGTAATATGCCAAGATAGATAGGGATCTATGAAGGAAATTTTGGGAATAATGGTTAAATTAATAGAACATACATAATTAGATTTATATGAGTTGACAGAAATCCATACTCAGAATCTAATTGAGATAAGAGTGGTGAAAGGAGTAATTGCATGGTAACTATTTCTATGGAAGGGTATAGTCAAACCACTTGACTTTCCTGACATTTGGGTAGTCATAATACCTAGCTAGAGGCCACTTATGATTTGTATAATATTGTATCATAAATATCAATAAGGATTGATAAAATGATTTAAAGAAGTTTAAATCATGTGAGTTTTAAATAGAACTCATAATTACATATTATACTACCAATATGGACAGAAATCCAATAGGTCACACACATATAGAGTAAAGGATAAAATGGTAAAATGACAAGGATAATAATATTTGATATTATTATGGGACAAGAGAAATAAATAAGAGAATAATTAATTAAAGATTTTAATTAATTATGATCAAGTAGAATTGTTCGCATAACTTTTTAGAAATGTTCTGTAAAATAGGCCTAATTGAAAAATTGTATTTCATAATAATTATTATTATTGAGCTATAAGTGTTATAGGGCTGATATAATAATTAATAGATCCATTAGAGAAATTATAGAGGCCCAAAGAATTGATTTTGGTGCAGAAACCCTCCAGAGGAAGGGTTTCACGCCAACTTCAGATAGAAGGCCTTAGAGGCCTAATTCTTGGATAAAAAATATATATAATTCATAGGTGTTATGGAGCCTACATATTTAATTTGGATGGATTTTGAATTCATTTGGGTGATTAAATCTAAATGTATGCATAAAGAGCCTAGATTATAGGTTTTGTACATGGTCTTTTGTGAAAGGACTTAAATTGGATTTAATTTGGTCCAAATAAATTATTAATAATTCCAGAGGCCCACATAATATTTCTCCAATAATTTTAAAGAGTCCAATCCCATTATGAAGTTGGATTTTTAACCTAACTATAAAAATTCAAGTGATAGGGATTTTAGGGTGAAGTGAATAATTAAGAGAAAAAGCAATTCTCTCTCTCAAAAACCCTAGCCACCACTCCTTTGCTAGCATCAATGGGAATTCAGCTAGCCTTGTGGTTCCTCCATTCTTTTTTAATTTATTCATTCTCTAGTGTGGATTACTAATTGGAGGTGTTCAACTTTGGACACTGTGGTTTGTGACAACTCGGTGAGAAGGAAAATCAACTGTTCAACAAAAATCAAAGGTGATTTTTCTTATTCTCATTAATATTTATATTGTAAATTCATGGCAAGATCAGATCTATTGGTTAAAAATTTTAAATTCCGCTTATGTATGTGACACATGTAACCAATAATTCCTAATACTCAACCCTACCTGCCTTCTATTATTCTTAATTATCCTAGGAAGGTGACCTAAGCTTTAGGTATTCTACCCTCTGAGGCCAAGATTTTTGTGTCTCAAGGGAGGATATTTTCATTAGAATGTCTGACTAATGTCCTAAATGATTTTGATGATGTGCCTACCTTCTAGACTGGTGTGATTTTGTTTTGTTATTTTGCTCGATTTTTACCGATTTGTTTGGATGACCTGATTAGGGATTACAAACTATTCAATATTATGTATAGGTGCATAGAGGATATACCCCATTCCTTTTTGTTTTGGTGAAGATGATTTTCAGCTTAAATGCTATTTGTGCCGACCCTATTGCTTGTCTTACCGGCAGCCCCTCGTTGCTCCAAGTATGTCATTATTTTAAAGGTAGTGAGCCCTTTGTGGGTTTTCACACTAGCTTTTCTTGTTGAAAACTTGTCTTTTTAAACTTTCATGTATTTTTTTCCTTATTTTTTCTAGAGATGAATCCAATAACTCTTTTTTTTTCCTTTTCTTTTTTTCCCTTTCTTTCTTCTTTCTTTTTTTTTTCAGATGTGGTTACATGAGAAGTTAAAGCTACTGTTGGAGCCTCTTCATTAGGCTAGAGCTATGAGCACTTACCCACTGAGGCATTATAATCTTAGACATAAATGATACAAGTTTTATTCGATCTATGGGAGAGTTATCTAGCTAGCTCACCTAGTAAATGGTGTTATTAATTTCCAGTGCTCTTGGTTGCCCATATCTTTCGTGGTTCGAGATGAATCAATTGGATGCAACCCTTTCTGTGGTTTATATTAAGCCACCTTCTACATTATTGCCCATTGTGCTTGCCAGTATAGGGACCACCAGGACATTGTCGAGTGCCCATTAGGTTTCCGTAGTGGTTTACTCTCTACTTTTTTGATAGGCTACTATTAGAGGATCTAGTCTCGAATTCCCATGAGGACCATCATTCCTGAGATTAGTGCTAGTGACTTCACTACTCCCATTACATACGAGAAGTGTGTCACAAGTACAATAGTCAATAACAGGATATTTCATCTTAGGCACCTGGAGGGAGAGAGTAATGGGATACAAATAGACTAAATTATATAATATCATGAATTATGTTTTTGTTTTCATTTGGATTTTTAAAGTTTGAACACATAAAATAAAATAATTACTTTGAATACATTAGTAATGTTTTGTATACAAATGTGACTTTTCATTCTTATTTATACATGATCATTATTCAACATCATCTCAATGATGCATGTTATTTAATCTTGAAATGAAATCTTAAAATTATTATAACTCCTATCGTCAATCAACCTTTTTGGTTTTCTCAATTGATTATTTTCTCAGCCCTTAATTTTTTCCCAGGATGCCTTTTTTCAATTTTTAACTTGCAAGGCTTTTATTCTCTTCTTTTTCTCTTTTTAGTTTTAGCCATAGAACCTCTTCAATTTGCATGCACCTCTAGCACAACCTTTTTAGCCTCCTTCTCATTCAAGCACCTTAGTTGGATACCATTAGGCTGCCTCTTATACAATACTTTGCCTATGATAATGAATTGGATTGACAACTTGCATATCATTCTTTTATCCTTTTCAATAGCTTCCTCTAGAAAAATGGATTTCTTTAAGTAATTATGAATGTTATAGTACCAGGATTTTCCATTATATTCCTTAATGTCCATCACTTGTTTAACCTTAAAGTATGGCTCGTCAAAACTCAAGATCAAAACTGGCTTCATACTTACTCCATTTTGATTATCCCATATTAACAATAAGGTGGCTAAGGCATTTGCTAACTAGTTCTCCTCTCTAAGCATGTACCCAAATGTGCAAACCTCGAACTGACTACTCAAGGCTTTTAAACACTTCTTTCATTAATGACCATTCACCTCTCACTTAATAAACTACCAAGGAGGAATCTCCAAATACTTATGCAGATTTTCTCTTCACAGCCAGTAAGACTTCTAACCTAAAGATGCAAGTTTCGTACTCTACCTTATTGTCAGTTACTTTATACCTCAATTTCTTGGCTAAAGGTAGCTTTTCTCCTTTTGGAGACACTAAAATTACTCCAACTCCTACTCCTTTATAATTTATGGCTCGATCAATGTACATCTACGATCCTTAAACTATTATAGCCGTAATATCCTCTTAAAAAACTCATAGGTTATCTCTTCTTTCGTAGTGGCTGTTCTGCTAGGAATTCTACTATAACTCTTCATTTAATGGATTTCCTAGTGATGTATTCGATGTTGAACTTTTATAAAAGGATTAACCACCTACCCATCTTCCTCAGGAGTGGGGCTACTTCCTGCAAGTACTTAGGAGGATTTTGTTTAGCTATAACTTATACTTTGTAGGAATTAAAATAATGTCTCAACTTCTTTGAAGCCCAGATGACCGCTAGACAAATCTTTTCGACCTCTATATACTTAGCCTTATATGGAAAAAAACTCTTGCTAAGGTAATAGACTGCGTACTTAATCCTAAATTCATCTTCTAATAATCCAATAAATATTGGTAAATATTTGTAAATGTGATTGGGATGTAATTGGAATTAATATAGAAGTGAAGGGTAATTTTGTAAATTTGCTAATTCAGAGATCAAAGTCTATTGCTAGTAAAGAAAGATGGACTTAATTGAAATTTTATATTATAAGTCTCTTGCCAATTATAAGAATATGAAATAAAAGAGGGAGAAAAGTGTAATTTGTATTAGTATAGCAAGTGGTCCAATAAGAAGTGAGCATGCATTTTGTTCTAGAGAGTTGGTGAAGAAGCAAGAAAGAAAGGGAGAAGCTACCTTTTCTTAGGGATGGCTAGCCACTCTTTGGCCAAATAGTTTAGCCATTTTTTCCCTTCTCTTATGTTTTCTCTTTCTTTAAGTTTCTAAGGATAAGGTGTTTGTATATTTGATTGGTTTCAGAGATTTTCAAGGTGAGTAAAGTATGGATTATGTAAAGAGAAATCTTTTTCTTCCTTTCTTTAGTTTATGTATTTACTATTTTGATTAGTAATTAAGTGAAGTTTGTTATAGTTGTCGAAAAGAGTAGTAAGAGAAAAGAAAAGGAGAAAAAAGAGCTTTAGGAGGTAAAAGTGACCAACTTTTGAGGTTTGGGAGTTCTCTCTCTTATTACATGTTTAGTTGTTTCAAATTAGTGTATGCATATTGTATAATCAATTTAGAATTTGTGATAAAATCAAGTGATAACATTGACATGTATGTGAATGATAAAGTGTGATTTAAGTGTGACTTAGGTATAAATATAGTAAATATTTGTTGAATGGATTCTTGTTATTTTGTTATTCAAGAGTAATTGCATTGTTTTATTGAAATTTGAGGTTTAAACATGTAAATCAAGTGATTTCTAGTGGTTTGAAAACATGATACAATGATAGGATTATAGAAAAAGACACCTTATTTAGGAAATAAGCATGTTATGAAAAAAATTTGTTAGTGTAAAGCTCATGAGGGAAATATCTATGACACTTTTGCATCTATCGCGCTCGCAACACTAGTTGGACTCGCGATAGGGCCTCTTTGCTCAGTATATTTACTCCTATCATGCTCGCAACCTAGGTTGTGCTCATGATAGGACTCGACGATTGTCTTTTGTCATGCTCACGATAGGGCAAAGTACATGAGTCCTTCCTTGTTTAATTTACTATGCCTATACTTTTACCTTATTGTTCATATATGTTATATTTGTAATGGAATTATGATGTTACGTGCATGTATATGCTGTCTTATGGATACTCAAAATTTAAATTATATATTCTTAAGTAACCAAATTCCTTTGTGCCTAAATTTCATATATTAATGGATAGAAAGGCATGCCTATAAGGGATGATTGCAGCTGTTAGTGTTGGCACCTGATGGTGTCTAGTGTTGATACCTTTGGTATCCGGTGTTCTGAGACTTTTATCTTTAACATTTGATATTGTTTACCAATATTTAGTATTTGAACCGTTATCCACTCTTCATGGGAATTCAGGCTATGAAAATGAGTTAACTTAATCTGAAAGTGATTTAACTTAATATGAAAGTGAATTGATTCGATATGAAAGAGATTTAATTTGACTTGTACATTGTGAATGATTGAATGTTAATGAATAGGTGAGTGATAATGAGTGGATGTTTGGTATGAATAGAGTGTTTTCCTTTGTGAAATTATTGGCATGATAGTGATAATGTGATATGTTTATATTATATATGCATGTTATACATTATGATAGGCGTGTTCTTATTTTATTGATAAACGACATGTTACAATGATGTGTGTGACTTCTTTGTGAAGTCTATTGTATTGTTTTTCTTACTCCCTATTGAGCCAATGCTCAGCATAGGTGTTTCTCCCCGTGTAGGTTCACAGGTTTAGAGTGAAGTGTTGAGTGCCTAGTCACCATCTGCTGGCCACAAAAGTAAAGCTTGAAGGGAATTTTGGTATATACCCAAATTTTTATAATGTAAATAGTAAACAAAATTTTGTATCTCTTGTAAGAGCATATTCATGTATATATATTGTTCAAGAATTTGAATCAAGTTATGTACTTGTATTTGTATTTAGTGGTTGTTAGAAGTGTGATTTTTGCATTGTGAATTAATAGATAGGTTGTTGTTAAGAATGAGCATTACACATCTTCTTAAGCCATTATAGCCCCAATTGAACTATACTCTATGGCCAAATATAAGATAAAAGGCTTACCTACCTGTGGTGGTTTTAGCATCGGTGGATGTAGGAGGTATTCCCTGATGCTGTTGAATGCCTTTTGACAATCTTTGTTCCAAACTACTGGTTGATCCTTTCTAAGTAGCTTAAAGATCGGTTCATAAATTTACATCAGCTTGGCTATGAACCTGCTTATGTACTGAATCCTGCCTAGAAATCCTCTAACTTTATTCCTTTCTATGGTACCGACATTTCCATGATAGCCCTTGCCTTGTTAGGATTTATCTTTATCCCTTTTAAGCTCACTAAATGCCCCAAAAGCTTACCTAAAGTAACTCCAAATATACACTTCTTGTGATTGAGATGAACTTTTAAGAACTTTTGTAGTGGCTCAAACTGACCTTCTTAGGTTGCCGACTTGATCATCATATTATCCACGTATACCTCCATATCTTTATGGATCAAGTTATCTAATATCCTAGTTGCTATCCTCTGATAGGTGGCACCTACGTTCTTAAGTCCAAAAGGCATGACCCGATAGGGTAGGTACCCTATTCGATGATAAAGGCTGTTTTGATCCTATCTACAATCTTGTTCAAAATTTGGTTGTACCTAGCATACCTATCCATAAAATTGTATATGGCATAGGCGAATACACTATTTACCAAGACATTTATATGGGGTAAGGGAAAATCGTCCTTAGGGAAAACTTTGTTTAAATCATAATAATCAATATAGACTCTAACTCTTCCATCCTTTTTAGCCATAGGGACCACATTTGCTAACTACATTGGATATTGGACCTCTACTTTGAACTTGGCCTCTATTTATTTCCTAGCTTCATCCTTGACCTTTTTAGCCCATTGCAGCCTAAGTCTCTTAAGTTTCAATTTGACTAGTTTGTATCCTGGATAGGTTGGGATGGCATGTTAAGCTATTTCTTAATCAATTCCTGGCAAATCCTCGTAGGTCTAAGTGAAGACACTTTCGTATTTCTCCAATATTCTTCCAAATTTTTCTCTCTTTAGGAGTTATGTCTGATGCTAATAAGATTTCTTTGGGATTTTATTTTATTTTGAGATTATATAAATATGTGCTTATTGAGTTAATGTCAAATATGAATAATTTATAATCATGATTATGCATATTGAAATCAGAGGAAACATCACAATATAATCAAAAGTGAAATCATTGTTCTCTTTAAAAGTTTTGGGATATAAACATTATCAATAATATAATATAATATAATATAATATAATATAATATAATATAATATAATATAATATAATATAATATAATATAATATAATATAATATAATATAATATAATATAATATAATATAATATAATATAATATAATATTCTCATTAAGAACATTTAATCATTGAATTCAATATATTAATTATAACATTACGAACTATATTAAAAGCCAATTTACATTATAGTTAATCAATAATTCTTACTAGAGATAGATTTTCCATTCAATGCATATATATTTACAAAAATGCCATTATTAAGCATTATAAGCACATAAATTCATTAATTAACTTGCAATACGGTTTAGTCCTTAAATCACTACCAATTAACATTTTAATCTAAACATTAACAATTTAATCACTCTTGTTCAATTATGCATATAAATTTAAAAACATATATTACCATATATTAACTTAATTATTGCTACACAAACCTTAATTCAATATATTAATTATAATCTATAATATAAATCTAACTATAATATAGTCGATCAATTAATTATATTAGAGACATATTATCATAAAATCCTTAACAATTCATTTAATTATAAATTTGCTATTAAAGAATTATATGATCACCTTATTTCATTAAATGACATACAATATACAAATTAATCATCCAAAGCACATTTAATAAAAAAATACATTTAAATCAAATTCACCTAAATAATTCAAAAAAGTAACTATATATTCATTCATTACAATCAATTATTCCAATTAAAACATTTTGTCACTTTTGTTCAATTATGCCCCTAGTATAGATCTCGTAGAAATCTATGGATCAGATACACGAGACCAATACATTTAGAGTGATTTCGAAGAACCATCCAAACATTTAAATTTCACATTTCAACATTTCAACATTCTATTCATTTAGTAGACCATCATTGGCTTACTAAAATGAGTCGCCATGACTCACATCGCAGTATAGTGTCCTTATGGCTAGCTATCTTAAGCTAGATTCTATACCAAACTAACTAAGGGCAATTAAATACTTAAATTCTTCATTTCATTTAAATACATAATATGAATTCAAACTGTAAGGACCCAATCATGGCCTTAACAGGATTATAGTTAATTAATTAGGATTAAGGTTTAATAAGGCAAAATTTGATTATTTGGTATTATTAAAGTTAAGTCACATTAAAGGTATATTGGTAATTATACACATGTGTATTGGAGTGTAGCTAAAATAGTAAGGAAGGAGGCAATTGAATTAAATAAAAAGCTTTCGAGTTGAATGTTAAGAAAATAAGTTGTTAGGGGTAAAAATGTATAAGGGCATTTTGGAAATTTCCCTTGGTGAGATATTTATCCCACTCAAGCTTGGGGAATGGTTGGATCGACATTTGGGGAGGTCTCTCTCTCTCACTCCCTGGTTATGAGATGAAGAAGAAGATACCTAGCGTTTTGGGCATCCTTAAGGTGAGGTTTTCTTCTTGCTTTCTTTTTGGTTTGTGTTTCACTTTTGGATTTAGGGTTAAAGGGTTTATGATTGTTATCTTCTTATGTAAGAGGGAAGGATAATCTCTAGATGGGTCAGTGGATGTGGAAGGAGATGAAGCTTGATTTTAGGTACAAGAATTAAGTTTTGGTACTGTACATAGGAATGATTTAGGGTTTTAATTTCTTTTTCTTCTGGTATGTGTATTTTGACATGAGTTTAAAGGATAAATCTAATAAGTTTTGATGAGTATAGCATGCTTGAAAACTTAAATGATCATGTAAGCAAGAGGGGAAGTGAGAGTTGGGGTTTAAATCCATGTTATGCACGATCGAGATTTTGGTTCTCTTCTTTTCTTTCGCACACACGACCACGTGTGAGATTATTCTTCCCAACCCGTGGCCACGTGTGTTTGTTCTTCATAACACACGACCACGTGATGATTTCTTCCTTCCCACCTGCGGCCACGCACCTTGCTTTCTTTCCCACCCACGGCCACGCGATGCTTTCCTTCTTCCCACCCGTGGCCACGCACGTTGCTTCCTTGCTTGGACACGGCCACGCGATGTGACCGGATGCTAGCAAGTGTACTAGATCGGCTAGTAATATAGGAAAATATAGATTAAGACCCCAAAATATCGTACCCAAGGGAATATGGATTGCTAAGGATAATATCTATGTATGAGTTAAATCAACCTGAGATTGTTTTCCAAATGTTTTTGATTTAAAAGGAGAAATTAAACAAAATAAACAATGAAATAAAGCAAAAACTAAAATTAAATTAACATGAATTAAAAATAAAATAATAACTAAAATTCTTTTGCTAAAGAAACTATCAACCTTAACTTTCATTGTAATGACTTAAATTCAATAGAAATATCAGTGATTATGGAAAAACTAGTAATAAAGCAAAATATCTTTATTCAAGTATATCATTCTTAATATTAAACTCAAAGACAAATCTAATACTTAGCATGAAAATCTAGTTTTACTTCCTAAATATTCATTGAAGCCTTTCTCAAGTGATTCAACTCCAATTTATTCTTAGTTCCTCCTCTCTTAGTATTAACCAATAAAATTAACACATAATCATCTTATATTTCGGATAATAATCATGCATAAACATTAAAGAGTTAATCCAAGAACATGTAAATCATTAACTATGTCAAAACCAATTTTTAGTTATTTATTCAATAAACCAATAATTAATCTCAATACAATCAAAGATAAGAATATGCTGAAAACCAAGAAATAATCAACCGATATTGAAATTAAGCTCAAAATAAAGTCATAACAATGAAAATATAAGATTTCAAGAATACATTAGCAAAAGAAGAAAAAACTATTTCCTAAACATAATTAAAAACTAAAACAAAGTTGAAAAGAAAAATAAAAACAGAAAAACTAGAAAAAACAAGTAAAACTAAATCTAAAGCAATTAATCCCTTCTAATCCCTAATTGATCCCCTTTTTTGGTGTTAGAGTTATCTATTTATAGGCAAAAGATGTTGTAGAAGCCTTTCAAACTTTTCAAATTGGATGGAGTAGGAAAAAAATCCTTCTTGAATTGGAGAGAATCAGGAATCCTTCGCTTTATGGGAGACTCAACACGTGGCCATGTGTTTTCTAGTGTAAATCCACATGTGGCCATGTGTTGTTTTTTGAAGAAAATCACGTGGCTATGGGTTTCCTTTGGCTTTCCTTCACGTGGTCACGTATTCCTTCATCTCTTATCTTTACGTGGCCACGTCTTCTTCTTCATTCATTTTCACGTGGCCATGCATCAAACTTTTGGACCTCACGATCACTAATTAACATGAATTTTCCAAATTCATAGTTTTGGCCCAAATCTTTTTGTCTTTTTACAATTAAGTCATTTTTCTTGCAAAATAACCCTGAAAAACACCAAAATTAACCAATTAAACTCAAATTCAACCTAATTAACATAAAATTAACCGAATTAAATACTTAAAAACATACTAAAAATACCATATAAATCACCATTATCATGATGCTTTCCTTATTGGACATGGCCACGCGATGCTTTCCTTCTTCCCCCCCCGTGGCCACGCACGTTGCTTCCTTTCGTTGACACAGCCATGCAAGTTTGTCTCCTTTCTTGCATATGGCCACGTGATGTTTCTTTCTTCCTTGTACACTGCCACATGTGGTTTCTTCTTGGAAACACATGGCCACTCATTGGTTTCTCCTTTAAAATACATAGCCACTCACTTCTTTATGCATGAGAATACAGGGCCACTTATCTTGCTTTCTTTCCCACACACAACCACTCATTGATTTCCTTTTGGCAGTACACGACCAAACATAACCTATTATTTTCTTATTGCATGGCCACATGTGCTTCTTGTACACATACTCCTAAATAATAATCACCCATAATCATAAGTTTGGGCGATATCTCAAAGTTAATAAAAGAGTTACATAAGTAGGATGAATAAATTTGGTTGTGAATGTGAGGATAATGATTGTTCACTAAGTAATGGTTAATATGTAAATTAAATGTTGATGGATTAATAAGTTATGAAAGAAGATATTCCAGGTTAAAGTCTATAAAGGTATAATTTAGAAAAGCAAGACTATAAGATGAAATATTATTGAAAGATAATTGAAATGAAGATTGTGGTAAGAGAAAATAAACTGAACTAAGTTGTAAGTAATCTAAGCCACCAGTATGCTATATTAGAGTGGTCCATAAAAGGAAAGAACCTCTATTCATGTATATAAAGAATTTAGAATTAAAATAATGCAACCATTATATTATAGTATGGGGTACCCTTGAGACCTAATTTTAAAGGGGCTTGTATGAGGTAATGCTTATACGAATTAAGTCGTTAGAATAAGGTTTGGTGCATGATAAGCACATAACTAAGGACAATAGAAGTAACCTAATAACTCTAAATTGTATATACTATTTAATGTGTCCTATGGATTTGGCATCAGTGCGAACTCAAACAAAGTAACTAGCTTTGCCCAAGTGCTATTCTTTTCAATGGCAAGAGATTACCACATCATGATCTAGTAACATTAAGAAGATAGTTATAATGTGCATGATTGAGTTAAAAGAGATAAAATATTCATTGTCACTTAAAGGTGGAACTACAGAAGTTTGGTTATGTTTTAAGCCATAATAGGAATTTAATAATGAAATAAGTTATAAGAAAACCTACTTACTTATTTGATCATACCCAATGACATAACATGTAAGCTGTAAGTCTGCAAGTAGTGTACTAATGATTAAAATGAAATAACATCACACAACGTACTTAAGTGTAAAATATTGTAAGATGAAAGATACAAGTAAGATGATTGAAGTATATACAATTGTGTTATAATATGTCACGTGTGGTTTCTAATCTGGTAATCATGAAGGAGAATCAAGGGATCAAATATGAACAAATAGTGACCTTAAGTTATAAGAGAACCTACTGATTTTATTATATGGGTCACAATTGCTTGAGTGTTGCTATATATATATGTTTGTGTGTGTGTGTGTGTGTTGTGTTTTAATGTGATTAAGTGTAAGATAGGGAAACTACTCATAGCGAGCAACAACAAGGTATGTCATCAAGAACTACCCATAAGTTATGTAAATTCTGTATACTGTATAGTTGATATAAGCATGCTATGATGAGTAGTTTATCCTAATATGCGAACCAGTATGAGTAATAAAAGTATGTATAGCTATAATTTAAGCTACATAAATATATGTATATGTGTATAATGTCATGCTCAACGCTAATCATGAAACATTTCATGTTGTCATTGTTTGTATAAACATGCAACTGTATGATCATGTGAAAGCATTCATGTGTAATTGGAGCCTAGAGCTCAACATTGAAGTATGATAAGATTAATGTGCATTCTTATACGAATGATGGCATTATGCAATGATGTTACAATAAGTAAAGCTCAATGTTGATTATGATGAGAATGTTATGCATTCATATATGAAGTGTGGTTTAAAGCAAATGCAGTTACGAATAAAGTAAATATGATGAATTAATGATGCTCTTAAATGGTTAAGCCTGCGGGTCTTAGTTCAGTTGTGGATTAGATAGGCATGCCTAGAGGGATATAGTTGCAGCTGCCATAGTTGACCTTATTTGGGTCTTGTACCTTAATGGAACCATCGTTTGACCCCGTTAGGGTCCATAGTTCGTTCCTTGCTGGAACCATTGTTTGACCCCGTTTGTGTCCATTGTTTGATATCTTTGGATATCCATAGTTTGATACCTTCGGGTATTTATTGCTTTCGTTATCCACCTTTTAAACTAGTACTTAGGCAGGTTATTAAAGATGATAAAGTATATGCAAGATAAAGTAAAACATGCATTGATTGCTCTATTTACGTAATGTAAGCATGATGAATGGCCTATTATATTGCATATAATGATTTCTTTTGGCTATAAATTGTTTGAATGAAATGGAGTTATCGGAATGTATATACATATAAGACTTAAATTGCCATGCTATGAAAGAATGCACACAATATTATAATCAAAACTGTTTGGGCTATAGTATATACAATGAATTTCATTTGCATTCGAATTTATGAACGTATGTATGTAATAATTGGACCTTCACGGTAATCATGACATGTTAGGCTATTTTTTGTGATTGCATGCAAGGCTGTTTAATCAATACCTATGTGGGTTTGCACCTGATTATGCACTCCAATAATTGTGAGATAATACAAAGGATGGTGTATGACATAATATGATGTTTGTTGACATTTAGTTGCCATAATAAAATAGTATTAAGTAATACATGGTGGTGAACAGAAGTTACGAATTATAATTGTATTTCATAATTATGATTGTATGATATATACGAAGTAATCATGCCTAGCGGTATCTTATATAGAAGCTACCTGACACATGCACTTCTTACATTGTAAATGCACATTAAATGCATATTTCATGTAACTAATTGCTTTAAATGCATATGATTGGAGGTTGTACCATTAGTAATAACGATGTCGGAGTTCATGAATGAAAGGATTAAGATGTCTATAAATTATGCTAGTTTACCAAGTAAGAGATTTAGTTATTAAGGTAAATTAAAAAGTCTTTGGGAACTAGCCAAGTTCACGCCATGCTCTACAATATTGTAAGTATACTAGTATTGCTGAGGTTAAAAACTCCTTAGGAAGGTAATTATGAAATGATTAATACCGTAGACAGATATTATTGTAGTTGTGCAGGTTGTAATGTATGAGATGATATATTTTTGGTAAGATCTTGTCCATAGATTTTTGTTCCCCACTAAGCTTTATAGCTTAGCACGGGTTTGTTTATCCATGTAGGTTTTTAGATAAGCTCTACCTTGGTCATTAGCTTTAGCAGCTTGATCAACATCAAAGAGAAGATCAGGCAGGTTCTAGTTGTGTTGAGGATGTCATTATGTTTTGTTGGCCAACTATGTTAGCCCTTATTCTTTATAAGTTGATTTATTTATTGTGGCATGTAATAATGGTCTGTCTTATTGTTATGATTATTGCCTAATCTTTAATAGGTTTATGATGGATGATGATTGATGATGCTTGATGATAATTGATGATTATCCATGGTAAAGGAATTAGGATGTTACAGTTAGTGGTATCAGAGCCCAGGTTGAGTCTTTTCTGGGAAATAAGGAATTAAGAAATTATTCAGGAAGATTAAAATGATATTGTTCTAGACCTTGGTATTATTGTTAATGGCATACATTTTGATGATTCTATTAGGTTTTTTAGCTATGATTGATATAGATATATTGGACCAATAGCAAGATTTTGGCAAAGATTATGAGATGATATCTGATATATTATCAATATCTCTCGCCTCCTGCTATTGGAAGTGCTTAAATGCCTTAATATTTTATGATTGAGGTATAGTATAAGATTGATTATAAATATGTTTAGATTACTTATTAAGATGTTTGAGGAAAAGTTCATATGACTAGAAGAGAACTTGACCTTTGGCATAGATGAAGATGCAAGATGTTGAGGTTGTTATGATACTTAGGATAAGAAATGCAACGAGCATGATTTTCTGGAATTGGAGATAGTTACATATGATTGTAGATAATAAGTTTTGTATGCATGAAGAGGATGTTTATAATTATAGATTGCTTATAGCTAAAGCACAACTAAGAATTTCTAGCAATAAGGATAGAGATTGCCAGTTTTGAATTTCGAGGATGAAATTATTTTAAGGGGGAGAGAATTGTAAGGACCCAATCATGGCCCTAACATGATTATAGTTAATTAATCAGGATTAAGGTTTAATAAGGCAAAATTTGATTATTTGGTATTATTGAAGTTAAGTCACATTAAAGATATATTGGTAATTATACACATGTGTATTGGAGTGTAGCTAAAATAGCAAGGAAGGAGGCAATTGAATTAAATAAGAAGCTTTAGAGTTAAATGTTAAGAAAATAAGTTGTTAGGGGTTAAAATGTACAAGGGCATTTTGGAAATTTCCCTTGGTGAGATATTTATCCCACTCAAGCTTGGGGAATGGTTGGATCGGCATTTGGGGAGGTCTCTCTCTCTCTCACTCCCCGGTTACGAGATGAAGAAGAAGAAACCTAGGGTTTTGGGCATTCTTAAGGTGAGGTTTTCTTCTTGCTTTCTTTTTGGTTTGTGTTTCACTTTTGGATTTAGGGTTAAAGGGTTTATGATTGTTATCTTCTTGTGTAAGAGGGAAGGATAATCTCTAGATGGGTCAGTGGATGTGGAAGGAGATGAAGGTTGATTTAAGGTACTAGAATTAAGTTTTGGTACTGTTCATAGGAATGATTTAGTGTTTTAATTCCTTTTTCTTCTAGTATGTGTATTTTGACATGAGTTTAAAGGATAAATCTAGTAAGTTTTGATGAGTATAACATGCTTGAAAACTTAAATGATAATGTAAGCAAGAGGGAAAGTGAGATTTAGGGTTTAAATCCATGTTATGTACGATCGGGATTTTGGTTTTCTCTTCTTTTCTTTCCCACACACGGCCACGTGTGAGATTGTTCTTCCTAACCCGTGGCCACGTGTTTTTGTTCTTCATGAAACACGACCATGTGATGATTTCTTCCTTCCCACCCGCAGCCACACACCTTACTTTCTTTCCCACCCACGGCCACGTGATGCCTTCCTTCTTCCCACCCGTGGCCATGCACATTGCTTCCTTTCTTGGACACGGCCACACAATGCTTTCCTTCTTCCCACCCGTGGCCACGCACGTTGCTTCCTTTATTGGACATGGCCACACGATGCTTTCCTTCTTCCCACCCATGGCCACGCACATTGCTTCCTTTCTTGGACATGGCCACACAAGTTTGTCTCCTTTCTTGCACATGGCCAAGTGATGTTTCTTTTTTCCTTGTACACTGCCATATGTGGTTTCTTTTTGGAAACACACGGCCACTCATTAGTTTCTCCTTCAAAATACATGGCCACTCACTTCTTTATGCATGAGAATATAGGGTCACTTGTCTTGCTTTCTTTCCTAGACACGGCCACTCATTGATTTCCTCTTAGCAGTACACGACCAAGCATAACCTATTGTTTTCTTATTGCATGGCCACATGTGCTTCTTGTACACACACTCCTAAACAATAATCACTCATAATCATAAGTTTGGGCGATGTCTCAAAGTTAATAAAAGAGTTACATAAGTAGGATGAATAAAGTTGGTCGTGAATGTGAGGATGATGATTGTTCACTAAGTAATGGTTAATATGTAAGTTAAATATTGATGGATTAATAGGTTATGAAAGCTGATATTTCAGGTTAAAGTCTATAAAGGTATAATTTAAAAAAGCAAGACCATAGATGGAATACTATCGAAAGATAGATGAAATGAAGATTATGGTAAGAGAAATTAAACTAAACTAAGTTGTAAGTAATCTAAGCCACCTGTATGCTATATTAGAGTGGTCCATAAAAGGGAAGAACCACTATGCATGTATATAAAGAATTTAGAATTAAAATAATACAACCATTATATTATAGTATGGGTGTACCCTTGAGAACTAATTTTAAAGGGGCTTGTATAAGGTAATGCTTATACAAATTAAGTCGCTAGAATAGGGTTTGGTGCATGATAAGCACATAACTAAGGACAATAAGAAGTAACCTAATAACTCTAAATTGTATATACTATTTAATGTATCCTATGGATTTGGCATCGGTGCGAACTTAAACAAAGTAACTAGCTTTGCCCAAGTGCTATATATATATATATCAACATTTCTTTTCAATGGCAAGAGATTACCATGTCATGATCTAGTAACATTAAGAAGATAGTTATAATGTGCATGACTGAGTTAAAAGAGATAAAATATTCATTATCACTCAAAGGTGGAACTACTGAAGTTTGGTTTTGTTTTAAGCCATAATAGGAATTTAATGATGAAATAAGTTGTAAGAAGACCTACTTACTTATTTGATCATACCCAATGACATAACATGAAAACCACAAGTCTGCAAGTAGTGTACTAACGATTAAAATGAAATAACCTCACACAACGTACTTAAGTATAAAATATTGTAAGATGAAAGATACAAGTAAGATGATTGAAGTATATACAACAGTGTTATAATATGTCACGTGTGGTTTCTAATCTAGTAATTATGAAGGTGAATCAAGGGATTAAATATGAATAAGTAGTGACCTTAAGCTATAAGAGAACCTACTGATTATACTATATGGGTCACAATTGCTTGAGTGTTGCTATATATATATATGTGTGTGTGTGTGTGTCTTATGTTTTAATGTGAACAAGTGTAAGATAGGGAAACTACTCATAGCAAGCAGCAACAAGGTATGTCATCAAGAACTACCCATGAGTTATGTAAATTCTGTATACTGTATAGTTGATATAAGTATGCTATGATGAGTAGCTTATCCTAATATGAGAACCAGTATGAGTAATAAAAGTATGTATAGCTATAATTTAAGCTGCATAAATATATGTATATATGTATAATGTCACGCTCAACGCTAATCATGAAACATTTCATATTGTTATTGTTTTCATAAACATGCAACTGTATGATCATATGAAAGCATTCATGTGTAATTGGAGCCTAGAGCTCAATATTGAAGTATGATAAGATTAATGTGCATTCTTATACGAATGATGGCATTATGCAATGATGTTACAATAAGTAAAGCTCAATGTTGATTATGATGAGAATGTTATGCATTCATATATGAAGTGTGGTTTAAAGCAAATGCAGTTACGAATAAAGTAAATATGATGAATCAATGATGCTCTTAAATGGTTAAGCCTGCGGGTCTTAGTTCAGTTGTGGATTAGATAGGCATGCCTAGAGGGATACAGTTGCAGCTGCCATAGTTGACCCCGATTGGGTCTTGTTCCTTAATGGAACCATCGTTTGACCCTGTTAGGGTCCATAGTTCGTTCCTTGCTAGAACCATTGTTTGACCTCGTTTAGGCCCATTGTTTGATATCTTTGGATATCCATAGTTTGATACCTTTGGGTATCTATTGCTCTCGTTATCCACCTTTTGAACTAGTACTTAGGCAGGCTATTAAAGATGATACAGTATATGCAAGATAAAGTAAAACTCGTATTGATTGCTCTATTTACGTAATGTAAGCATGATGAATGGCCTATTATATTGCTTATAATGATTTCTTTTGGCTATAAATTGTTTGAATGAAATGGAGTTATCGGAAAGAATATACATATGAGACTTAAATTGCCATGCTATGAAAGAATGCACACAATATTATATTAATAACTGTTTGGGCTATAGCATATACAATGAATTTCATCTACATTGGGATTTATGAACATATGTATGTAATAATTGGACCTTCGCGGTAATCATGACATGTTAGGCTATTTTCTGTGATTGCATGCAAGGCTGTTTAATCAATACCTATGTGGTTTTGCACCTGATTATGCACTCTAATAACTGTGAGATAATACAAAGGAGGATGTATGACATAATATGATGTTTGTTGACATTTAGTTGCTATAATGAGACAGTATTAAGGAATACATGGTGGTGAATAGAATTTATGAATTATAATTGTATTTCATAATTATGATTGTATGATATATACGAAGTAATCATGCCTAGCGGTATCTTATATAGAAGCTACCTGACACGTGCACTTCTTACATTGTAAATGCACATTAAATGCATATTTCATGTAACTAATGGGATTAAATGCATAAGATGTGAGGTTGTACCATCAGTAATAACGATGTCAGAGTTCATGAATGAAAGGATTAAGATGTCTATAAATTATGCTAGTTAACCAAGTAAAAGATTTAGTTCTTAAGGTAAATTAAAAAGTCTTTGGGAACTAGCCAAGTTCACGCCATGCTCTACACTACTGTAAGTATACTAGTAGTGCTGAGGTTAAAAACTCCTCAGGAAGGTAATTATGAAATGATTAATACCGTAGACAAATATTATTGTAGCTGTGCAGGTTGTAATGTATGAGATGATATATTTTGGTAAGATATTGTCCATAGATTTTTGTTCCCTACTAAGCTTTATAGCTTAGCACGGGTTTGTTTATCCGTGTAAGTTTTTGGATAAGCTCTACCTTGGTCATTAGCTTTAGCAACTTGATCACCATCAAAGAGAAGATCGGGCAGGTTCTAATTGTGTTGAGGATGTCATTATGTTTCGTTGGCCAACTGTGTTAGGCCTTATTCTTTATAAGTTGATTTATTTATTGTGGCATGTAATAATAGCCTGTCTTATTATTATGATTATTGCCTAGTCTTTAATAGGTTTATAATGGATGATGATTGATGTTGCTTGATGATAATTGATGATTATCCATGGTAAAGGAATTAGGATGTTACACAAACCATCATATTATATTATTTAATATACCAATATGCTCACATGGTATAATTGCATTCAATTCAATCCATTCATTACTCACCAAATTAACATTTCATTACTAAATATTAAACTCTAACATCCTTTGTACTAAAATTCCACTTTAACATTTAATATATCAGATATCTATTATATACATAATAGAATATTTTGCATTAAAAATAACTAATTAAATTAGATTAAATCTCATTTAGCTAATGTATACCACAATTCATTCCTATATACAATATTATATCCTCGCATTTATCATTAAATCAAAAATACAATAAATTCATCTTAAAAAAGTTTGGCTGAGAAGAATCATTCACCTTAAAAATTAATTTCAAACATTAACCATTAAAATTAACTTAACAATTCCTCAATTATCATAAACAACACAATGAACTCATTTAAATTCAACAATTTCTACCATATCTATAATACCATATTCCTCTTTAATTTACTCAATCTAATTCAAATAAATCCCATTTAACTAAAATGCACCACAAAACATGTTCGTATGTATTTTTATAGCTTAACATTTACTAATTAACCAATATACATACAAATATTCTTATATATTCAATTTGACCATCATACAATTCTTACTCAATAATTACCTAATTAACTAAATTAGGTCTTAGATATCATGCATATAACATTTAATTTTATTAAACCATATAATACATCTATATAACATGTATATACATTTCAGTCAACCCATATAATTATCCTAATTTTTTTCCATGGAATATTAATTAACTAGAATACCATTTAACTGACATGTAAACTTAATTAATTAATCATTAAAGCACAAATTAAATTTTTATCCCTATATGAGCAATTTGACCAACCCTCATATTTTCCCTCTAATTTTTACTTTTCATCATTTAATCATAAATTAAACTAGAATATACTTTAATTAACATATATTCACAATATATAGCCTCTAATTATAAATTAAATCCTTAGACATTAACATGAACAATTCATCTAATATAGGTAAATCATCGTCCAAACATTTTCTTTTAAATTAAACCTTTACATAAACATAAGTTTGCTATCAATTTCAATTTAACATACAAAATTCATTGAAACCCTAAGTTACATAACAAAATTTTCAAACAAAATCAATGAAAGTCCATAGAATTTGTAACCACTTACCTCACACCTTGATTACACAACTCAAATGCCCTTATTCTTTGCTTTTTCCCCAAGAAAAGCTTCAACACCTCAATTCCCTCACTTGGCCGAAATACTCACACAAAATACCCAAGAAAATATTCCATCTTTAACTCAATTAAACCTCATAATCAACTTAAACACAACATAACTAACAATTTGAACCATAAAAATTAATTAAAACCATCAATTTAACTTACCTAGAATTTTTTTCTAAATTCTAACTTTCTTGATTTCTTTTTAATAATCACCAAATTCAAAAATTAATGCTTTTATGACCTTCATTAAAGGCTGATAACACTTGAAATGCTTGGATTTAAGGAAGAAATTGGAAGAAAATGAAGAAATTGAGATAGAGAGAAAGAGAAAAGTGTTCCAGTTCTTGAGGGAGAGAAGGAGAATGAGACTAACTAGAAATTCTGGGTTAAGTGATTGATTCTTGGTCTTATATAGTGAGGTTTTGGGTTAGTTTAAGGTCTAACCAAGTTCGGCCAACCAATCCAAAGCTCAAACCACTTTTATGGCCCATTTTGTAAACTTAAATTAATTTTCCCTTTTTCCATGCTTAAATTATCATAAGATTAATACCAATGTCCAAACATATATAAAATAGGTTACATTTAAAATTTCAGCACAAATAGAGCCCATTTTCTATACGGTTCACTTAATCAGTTCGATAGCTCAAATTTTGGTGTTATCGTAAAAATTCATTTTTATTGCCAATAAATTATATACATTATTTAGAGTATATCCATACCTTCAGATAAATTTTTAGAGGTCAACAACTATTTTTAAAGGTATAATCAAAATTTAGTCAAATCGATTCTATTTAAACCAAAAATGACTTTTTCCTCATTTTTAGCATTTGGAGACCTATTTGACATCAAATTCACTTTAAATTTCATCCTCGAACTATTTTTAACTAATATTTTTCGATGGTCAAATAAAATATTTTTCATCAATAGGTGTATTTAATACTCCAAATACGCTACCAACATCGAAAAATACTATTTACATCTAACCCGGTATTTAGATCATTATAATATCTACATTCTAGCAAGTGACCATAAGCCAATCTAGAGACCGACATATGGTAGGCTGGGATTGGTCCACATGTGACCTATTAGTATCACCTAGCATAACCACATTCTGCCTTGTGGTAGTCTATGAATAAGATATGGCACCCATATGGCACCTTGTGGACCACCACTACCATATGGCATGACCACAATTAGCCATGTGTAAACCCAAGTTGCCACATGGCATGACTACAATCTGCCATATGGCCATCCCCTATTGGGCCATATGTCAAAATGACAAATCGTCTGGACACATATAAATGACACGTGGCATGACCACACATGTCAACACTGGATTAAGCCATATGTCAGACTGAGACATCATCTTAAAATGTGGCACAACCATTATCGTACGTGTGCCATCTTTCATCAGGCCATGTGTGAGAATGATGTATCATTCTGATATACAGTTGGCGCTTGCAGGCCACTCGCCCATACATATGCACCAAACAAATAATGGCATGTGCACTTCTCGCACTACCTTTTTAGAGAAATTCAACAGTTAAACTTCGATCGATGGGGAATTTTTGGGGTCTGTGATCATGATAGTGAGGTTAAAAATTCAAAATATTAATTTCTTTAGCATTTTGGACAATTATGTTATTCCCCTCAATTTTTGATGGACATATACATAGTATAAAATATACATACGATTATATATATTATGAATACCAAATTTTAATTATTTCATGTATCCTATTTTGATATACCAATTTACATATAAATTTTAAATCTATTTTAAACATGTCAGGATGTAAAAACAAAGGCTCTCATACATATTGTTGGAAATCATGCATGCAAATAAATATGAAAATAATTATAGCATGTTATAAAAAAATGAGAGAAAATATATTTACCTCTTGTAGCGCAAAAAGTTTTAAGAAAATGGAAGCACGAGATCTTTATTTTGTACCACTAGTTGGGGCTTTAACCATAACCTACTACATCAAGAAAAAAACGGCAAATCCACAATTTAAAATCCCCTTTATAGATGCAAAGAAATAAAAATGGGAGAACAAAATTTTGGTGTGTAAAACAAAATCAGTAATCCAGTAACTCCAAATAGGTTTTCTAATCCCTTTTATATAGAGCTTTACTAGAGTTATAACCCTATTAGAACTCTAATTCCTTTTTAAATTAGGATCAAATAATCCCAATCGAATGGAGATTTATTCAAATAGAGTTATGGGCATACCCAAACTCTAATAATAATAATAATAACAACAACAACAACAACAATAGTAACAAAAACAACAACAATAATATATATATATATATATATATATATATAAAATGAACAAAAACATAAATATATATATAAACATGAATATATGTGATTATAAGCATAAATATATGTCTAATATAAAAAATCCAAACAAAAATATTAATATAATAAACAAAAATATAAACATATGCAAATATATAATTATAAACATAAATATATTTAGGATATAATGTAATGACTACCCTAAACCCTCATGTTACTTGTCATCATACACATTATTTGCATATAATTGAATATGCAATAAGTCATATGCTCAATTGTTATTTTAGCTTACAATATTTGTATATATACATCAACATATTTTGATAGTCCATATAAAAAGAAATACTTGGTCAAATTACATTGGTACCATTTCTCTCTTTGCAATACAATTTACTTCGTACATTATGACATGTATAATGACAAAAGCAAAATACAAATTCCCTACTTTATTTCTTCCTATCCCTAGTGTTGGCCTTATTATTGCAGATCTTATCCTTAGAGGAATCCAAGCTTTATGTACCTACACGAATAAATACTTGTGCTAAGCTATACAACTTAGTGGGGACATAAACCATGAAGATGACCTCTCACATAAGTTGTCAATAACACTCACGCATATAAGTATACAATTAGACATATAACAAGAACATATCCATAGTAGATAATATGTTCATAATATTGCAAAATGTTATGTTATTTACTCTATTAGGCATAGTTATTATATCTCGATTAAAACCGTAACTTGTGGTTTAATCATATGTTTATTTTCGTTAAGCTATTTAATAAAGCAATTACTTAAGTGTATAGAAGCATACAAATTATATATATTGGTGTGCAATCGTAACTTTACTAACATTGTCACAAGTAATACTTATGTTTGGCATTATCATTTACTACTAACATGCTTAATCATTTAACCTTTTATCGACTTTGTATAACTTTTTAACTATGTGTACATTTATTCAATCACTTGGTTTGTGTTCATAATTCTTAGTTAATTTTAAAGGCATATGTGATTTCCATAAGTATGCGTATATGTATATGCAAGCTAAATTTATAGTTGAATCCTAATTAGTTGGTTATAAAGGATTAAACTTAGTTGGTTAGTTTTCTAAGCATCTATTCTAATTAGTCTAATTACATAACATGCAAATATTCATGTTGCTTGGCTATTATTATCCCATATATCATGTGTAATTATTGTTAG
Organism: Excoecaria agallocha; assembly: GCA_037975025.1. NCBI lineage: Eukaryota > Viridiplantae > Streptophyta > Magnoliopsida > Malpighiales > Euphorbiaceae > Excoecaria > Excoecaria agallocha. The sequence goes on along the minus strand of CM075806.1, from coordinate 43,583,952 downwards.
TCTTAAGTGATTCATCATTATTAAGTCAATCTTGCACTTCTTACCTACCTTCTAGTTTATTAATGCATTCGTATAGTAACTTATATTTAACTCTTAAATTAACCATATATATATATATAAATTATTAGTTCATGTTCTAAAAGCCCATCTTTACCATGATTATTTCAATCTTAAATTAAGCATGATTCACATGTCGATTATTCGATATTGAGTATGCAACATGTGACTAAAAAGAATATATACATTCATAACATGACTACTGACAAACCATGAAGTAATCATAAACATTCATATATAATTTATGGCCTTAAATGAAGAAAGTATTAGATAATTTCAACATCAACACATATGATATCATGTTATTATAAAATTCCATGTTTAACTATAGTCTCATCTAATCTCGTGTTTTTCAGTTATTATTCATAAATTCATGGGAAGTGATATTTAATTTAAGCCAGGAAATATAGTATCATCTTTATTATATTATTGTTCATGTCATTTTACTTATATCCTATAATAAGCCTGCACCTTTTCTATGAGTATAGATATAGGTGATACTATAGTACCCGAAGGTACGAAATGATACCCAAAGGTATCAAATTATAAACCTAAATGAGGCCAAACTTTACTATAAACCGATCAGCAGGACCCAAACAAGGTCAGTAAGTAATCTAAATGGGGTCAAACTATACTATAGACCCAAATGGGATCGAACATATAGCAGTTATAATATATCCATATAGGCATGCATATCTATCTATAACTTAGATATAGATTTATAGATGCAGGCAACTGTAATCCTTTACTTTCACTTCGTTACTTTCCCCTTTTTCTATCTTACATGTCTATAATTCATTTGTATGTACGTTCTTGGAATAAGAGATCATATGCATGTTCATACATTTTTATAATCAATTATATAACTATCAATATATTAATGCATCCATTCACGAATACATGTTTAAGCTCACAAACCATCATTCATGATGTCGTATTCTATTATATTAACATATATTCATAGGGTTAATATGAAATTCTAATACAAAAATGACTAATTACTCTACATGGTTGTATATGTCTTTGCATGTTTGCATAGATTTGTTCTTATTTGTAATTTGTATAATCTAGTTGATTGGTGTTCATATCCTTACAGTCATAATAATATAACTTTAAACATTAATGACTCTGTAACATCCTAATCCACATGCTATACAAAACCATCAATATAGATATTAATCCCACGATAAACTGATAAATAATAATGATACAAGCCATAATTACATATGACTTTTTAGCAATACAATACAACAAAAATCCCTAAAGCATTTACATACAATCCTTCATCACAGTTTGAAACTCGATTAAAACTGTACACTTCTATTTCTTCTCTTCTATGCTGGTCGAGCCATAACAACTATCTATCCAACATGAAGCTTATCCTGATACCTACATGGATAACAAACACGTGCTAAGCTATAAAGCTTAGTGGGGAACAACATATTCTAGGAACAACTTCAAAGCCTAAATCATCAAAACTATTATAGGCGTTACAAGTTAGTAATAGCCCTAGATAATCATTATCTTCAAACAAATAAACTCAAAGATTGTAATACCATGTGGCACACTATGTAGACTCTTTTATCCCTTATAAAGTTTATGAATCAAATTTGTGAAAGAATTTCTGTTAATTGACTATTAAAGTTATTATTCTTCATATTCTATGAGCTATGAATTTAGTCCTTTGATGGTGTCAATAACATAACTCTAGTTTTCTTACCTTCACTTTAAATAAGGTTAAAAGTTTTAAATTCAATATTCATTCATTTGTATGATAGAGGGAATAGGCCCTTTTTAGCATAAGAAAATGGAAACTGAATAACATTGCAAGCAATCCATCAATGATTAAACTATAGAAGATATTGTTAAGCATGATTTCTTCATACATACTACACAGCTTTAAAATATGAGATGCATTCTAAAATCACACTCATGTTCATAATCATGTAATCATCAATACAATCTTAGCATGGTAAACAATATGTCACATAACATTATTTATACCATATACTATGCAGCGATCTATAATAGAGTCATCTTTATATGCACATATATATATGGACATATGCCATGAAAAGCAGTTTTAGAACTACCAAGTTCATTATCCTTTAGTTTAATTGAACAATTTCTTTCATTTTACATTTAGCCTACAAACTTCTATAGAAGTGGATATTGGGCTAATCAATATGTACTCGAAGGTACCAAAACACACCCTAAAGGCATGATAATCATACCCAAAGGTACCAGAACACACCCGAAGGTATGATAATTGTACCCAAAGGTACTAGAACATATCTAAAGATATGAAATCAGAACGTATCTGAAGATACCATAACATACCCTAAGGTATGAAAATCAGAAGACCCATCAGGGTCCAACAATAGCAGCCGCTGCAACTAACCCTTATAGACATGCCTATCTATCCATAACCTAGACACAGACGTAGGGAAGAAAGCCTTTTTTTATTATCAAACCATACTTTACTTTGTTATTTAATCATATGATTATCACTGTGTAACAATAACTTAGTGTCAAGTAATACTTGTCCAATATTCAATATTCTGAGGGCCAAATACTATTAATAGCTAGAAGTATGAACAAATCCATCACTGTAGTAAGATTCAAGGGCATACATGTATATATGTTCTTTAGGTTTTTTAATCTAGAAACTACCAATGTATAAATCTATTTACATGTTAGCACAAACAACGACACAGTTTTAAAGCCACAAGTTGGTCATAATGATACTAGCCATGATAAATCATGCATTACCACAATTTTTTCCTAGGAATAAAATCATATATAATCATACCAATCATAGGTGTATGACATAACGGGTAAAAACTTAATTATTTTTGAAGAGCGTATCTTTAGGGTTCATCATGACTATCTTCCCTACCTTATTATACTCAGTTAAATTATCATACACTCATACTCAATCAATACATCAAATATATGCATTCACGTTCATTATAGTTTTCACATATCTAGATACAATATCTTAAAAAACTTAGATACAAAGCAAGCATATGCAAAAGCATATCATTTAACCATTGGCTTCTCACAATACCACTAGAACATAAACATACCACTATATCTAGTCCATTTATAAAAGTGATATTCATTATGGTTCTCCAATTACCAATAAGGACTCGTGAAGAAAGGCAATTATTTCTCAGTGTTTCTCAATTCATTATAATCTAAAGCATTTCCATTCTTTACAGGATAGTATAACATTTATACTAATAGCTCGCTACTATACTAATTGTACTTTCAATTGCTTCATATTGTAACATTATGACCCTCTTTTATAGTCAATTAGATCACCAAGATATCTAATTATATTTCTTTTAGGTAGACATATTAGTAAAATCCTTAGCTAATTCCATAAATGAATTAGATACTTTCCCATGACGCTAAGACAGATAAAACCTTAAAATTCCATTAATAAGGCTTTACTTTGAAATCATTCAATAATACATTAAAACATTTAAATGTGCTTTGTTAATTAGCTTTTGCTTGAAATGTTAACCCGGATACTATTTTAGTACAATTCATCAATGCATTAACAAAGATGAATTTTTTTCTGCAATAGGAAAACTCAAATTGACAACCTAATTGTCTGCAGTTTAGGGGAGCATTATTACTCAAGTAAGTGATACAATACTATATTTGATATTTGTAAGATATCATATATCATATTTTTAGTATTAAGCTACTTCCAATGACACTGAATTATATCTTAAAATAGTTTAATAACATTAAAGCATGACAAGACTACGCAATGCAATTAACAAGACATTTCTCAAAGCCAAAACACATTGCCATCATGTCTCTACTCGGTAGAGCATATTTCTTCTCGTTAGAGTGGGCCTTGCTTGATAGAGTGAGTACACCACTCAGTAGAGTGGATGCTCAACTCGGTAGAGTGAGTACCCCACTCCATCGAGTGCCTCACTTCGGCCCCTAAAGGAACAACACCTAAAATTCCTGTTATTCGCTAGTTAAATCCACAATCAACTATATAAACAATCATCACTCACCGATAATAAATTTTTCCAGCAATATAACTTTATAACTTATGTATTAACTTATTCCATAATTTCAATTCAAATTTAACTATAATCAGCAACTTGAGCCCACTATTCGTTAATAGCTTCCAAAATCTATTAATAAATTTTTCATGCAACTAAAACCTATCAGTAATTCCCAGGACTCATTTCCTTTAAACTATTACAACCCAAATCAATAACACACAAGAGGCTTAACTAACCACTCATCTACATTACAAACTACAGCTTTGAATCTCATCAAGGAGACACACATACAAGAAGAAAAGGAAGTTTTTGTAGCAAACCAACATGAACAATTTAGTTAAATCTAGTTCTAAGACCTGATATTAAAGCCTCAAATCCTCTTTCAAAGACTCTTCATCTAGCTCTTTATTGTTGATTTCTTCCTCCCCTTAAACATAAGGGTTAACAAACATAATCTCCTTAATTCCCCAATCATAGAAAATCAAACCAAGAAATAAGAGAAGAAAGATTACAAAAGAGGAGAAAACATTACCCTCAAGATCATCATCTCCTCAAACCCTTAAGCCATACACATCTCCATCCGAAACCAGAGAGAGATTGCATCTCCCTTCTTAAGAATCGATATCCACCACTCAAAATCTACTAAGGTCTATTCCTTAAGAAGCTATGTAAAGAGTTAGTGGGGTAAATATCTCACTTGTTGGAAATTATCGGTTACATGCATCACATACATAAGCGAAATTTAAAATTTTTATCCAATAGATTTGATCTTGCCATGAATTTACAATATAAATATAATGAGAATAAGAAAAAATCACCTTTGATTTTTGTTGAACAGTTGATTTTCCTTCTCACCGAGTTGTCGTAAACCATAATGTCCAAAGTTGAACACCTCCAATTAGTAATCCACACTAGAGAAGGAATAAATGAACCAAGAATGGAGGAATACAAGGCTGCCCGAAATTCCTTGATGCTAGCAAGGAATGAGGGTGGCGGCTAGGGTTTTTTGAGAGAGAGAATTTATTTTCTTTTAATTGTTCACTTAAGCCTAAAATCCCTATCACTTGAATTTTTATAGTTAGGTTAAAAATCCAACTTCATAATGCGATTGGGCTCTTTAAAATTGCTGGAGAAATATTAAGTGGGTCTTTAGAATTATTAATAATTTATTTGGGCTTAATTAAATCCAATTTATATCATTTCACAAAAGACCATGCATAAGACCCATAAACTAGGCCCTTTATGCATATACTTTGATTTAATCACCCAAATGAATTCCAAATCCATCCAAATTAAATATGTAGGCTTCATAACACTTATGAATTATATTTAATTTATTTTGGTCCAAGAATTAGGCTTCTAAGGCCTTCTATCTGAAGTTGGCATGAAACCCTTCCTTTGGAGGGTTTCTATGCTAAAATCAATTCTTTAGGCCTCTATAATTTCTCCAATGGATCTATTAATTATTATATCAGCCCTATAACACTCATATTCCAATAATAATAATTAATTATGAAATACAATATTTCAATTAGGTCCATTTTACAGAATATTTCTAAAAAGTTCTGCGAATAATTTTACTTGATCATAATTAATTAAACTCTTTAATTAATTATTATCTTATTCATTTCTCTTCTCCCATAATAATATCAAATATTATTATCCTTGTCATTTTATCATTTTATCCTTTACTCTATATGTGTGTGACCTATTGGATTTCTGTCCATATTGACAATATAATATGTAATTATGAGTTCTATTCAAAACTCACATGATTTAAACTTCTTTAAATCATTTTATCAATCCTTAATGATATTTATGATACACTATTATAAAAATCATGAGCGGCCTCTAGCTAGACATCATGACTACCCAAATATCAGGAAAGTTAAGTGGTTTGACATACCCTTCCATAAAAATAGTTATTGTGCAATTACTCATTTTACCTTTTTTTTATCTCAATTAGATTCTGATTATGGATTTCTGTCAACTCATATAAATCTAATTATGTATGTTTTATTAATTTAACCATTTTCTCCAAAATGCCCTTCATGGATCCTTATCCATCTTGGCATATTACTCTGGCCAAAGATTCTCTGAATAAGGCAATTATAGAATCATGTGAGATAACTTCCTTTAATAAATCTGGGATGGTGAATCCTTTATCAATCACTCAACTAACTTCAAGTAGGTCATGATATACCCAATCGCCTAACTATGTTCAACCCCAGTTGGAAGTAATTAGTTATGGAGCCAAAGTATACCACTTTCTACTTAAGATAACTTTGGTGATCTCAAGTCTAAGGATACTTGCACAACAACTATGAAGAGATTCCTCACTGACATAGATTTAATATCCATGTAAGGATTCTCTTTGCAGGTCTTCAATGAACTTGTTCTTCTAATAAATATCCACATGTTAGCTTTGACCATATTTCATAATCACAATTATAAGAACCACTGCTTAAACCATTCAAGAAGCATAACATGTGCTAGTTTGTCCGAATTAACAATGTCCTATCTTGTTAATTCTATGACTAGGAATGTTTAGATATTAACACATTTGCATGCAATAGACATCTCATATCATAAACACTTTCATGATTGTCTTTACACAGTATTTATAATATCTAGGACTTTAATTATTAATTCAAGTTTTACAAACTCATGTATTTAAACATAGCATTAATAAATGAATGATGCCTTTTATTAAGAATATAAATTCAGACATATGAAATATATCCTTTTTACAAGGGCTCTAGGGCATTCTCTAACATTGAGTGCCAAGTGTAAATCTCACAGCAACAATTTTAGCAAACTCATCAGGCAGGGGATATAATTTTCGATGTGTGAACCTAAAAATATGGAACCTCGGGTCCCAATATCGAACGACAAGTAAAATAGGAGTCCTGTCAAATTTCACCCTCCTTAGGAATTTCAAATTCGAGTATGGGGTCAAAATTAGGTCTTCTGATGTTTTTGGGTCATTTAGCAACCTATACAATTTTGTTATAGCCAGGATTGACATGGTGAAAATATTCAAGTGGTCTAAACAAAAAAGTAAATAGAAAAAATAAATAAAAGATTGCAATTGAAAATTAGAAAGAAATAGAAAAAGAAAAAATACCCGATAGAAAGCCTGAAAAATGGGAGGTCAAAAGGCACAAAGATAAAAAAAATTAAATTATTTATAGAAAAGGAGTGATAGACACTCACCCCTCAAGAAGCAAGCCACAGCTAGCCTATCTATCACCCCTAGATTGCCCAAATGAATCTTTTCTGCATGTTTTACACATTGCACATACATATTTTTTGCATTTTCTTTGTTATCATTTTACAGGAAGTTAAAGGGAACCCTGTTAGCATCAAATCTTTAAGAAGATTTTTAAAATTCAGAGAATGCAAAAATTTAGGAAGTATTTTAATTCAGTGAGTACTTCAAAAAAAGATATAAAACAAAAAGAAAATAATAAGTGATAAATTATTTTGTACACATGTGAATATAAATGTAATAGTAAAAATGAAAGTAAAAATGTAACAATTAAAATGAAAAAATAGAGAAAAATGATAATAACAAATGAAAAAAGACAAAATAAGAAAATCAAAAAAGGGTTGATAGATGAGGATGTATGAGGGCGGCCATCTGTCGCTCAAAAATTTGAAAAAGAGGACCTTTTCTTCTTCTTCTTCCTCTCTCTCCCTCTATAACTGCCTTTAGTGACTTCTTTGAATTTCTCTCAATTTTCTTTCCTTTTCTGTTTTATTTTTTCCCATTTTAAGAGCCGTTTGTATCTAAATTCTCTCGGGGATGATGCGCATCTCGGGGTGCAATTTATTTCTCTTTCCATTGCATTTTTTATACATAAATTTTCCACATTTCAAGTATTTGTTGATTTATTCTCTTCCTTTTTGTTTTTGTATTATAAGATTTTTGTGATAATCATGTTATTTGAATTTTATAGGATTAATCTAAAATGTTCAATTAAGTTTTGCATGATTTTCTTTTTTATACTAGCCTATGGGAGTTTAATTAGAATTGAACTTGTGAATTTTGTTATTTCTTGACACTTTAGTTTTTTTTTATCAATGCAAGTATATAAGGATGAGCATGAAAATAGCATTAGTTTAGTTTAGTTTAAAAGTTAATTTAAATAACACATCAATGTAGATAAATTGTAGATTAGTAAATCTTATGGACACATTTGGGATTAAAATTAATAGTACAACAATATAAATTAATTGTTAATTAACTTTAGTTTGGTGAATAGGTCTTCATCGATGTATTGCAATTAATCCCAAACGTAGCATAACATTATCATTTGAAATAAAATGCTTGTCAGCCATTGATGGCATGTGTTGTTTCCTTTAAAATATTGTTTTGTGCAAGGGGCAGGCACGTTCCTAGTCGAAATGCTGCTGAAATTTTATTAAAATTTTATAGGTTTTAAATTGCCTTGATTGACATGTATGTTTGCTAAACTGACCATTATTGGGCTTAGGATGTTTTAAATTATGGTTGTGGCACTTGATGCACTTTTCCATTCTGCTGGCTAGCTCAAGTTTAAGCTGATATGTTGCCAAAATTTTATCAAAATTTTTAGGAATTTAATTTTAGCTTACTTGCAACACAAGTCAACTTCAAGAAACTAACATTCAATTTTTTATAGGATGTCATGCAGAGATGCACATGCTAAATTAGTTCCACCAACTCCGAGTTAAAAACCCCTCGATATGTTGATAAATATCAGGCCTTATCTCAAGTACAATTTCGCTCTAGTAGGTTCATATCTCGATAATTTTTACAGACTATATGGATGATCGAAGAGGTCAACAGACCATTGGCTGCTGCAAGAAGGACTACATTTTTTGCTCCAGCATTCTGTACATACCTTGATGCCGCTAAAGAGACCTGGACACTCTTTAGTATGAAGGCTTTTAGAGGTCTGATACGGAGGAGGTGTGGTTCAGTTCAGGGTGAGAGATATCCAATATAGAATTAGTTATTGATGCTTCATGGAGGGTATAAGGCTTCTAGTAGGACCAGATGTCCTGAACCCACAAAGGGGAGTCGATTGAGAGCACTAGGCAACTATTATGCTTCTTAAGGCCATGTACTAGTCAGACATGGCTAAGAGCACGATGCTGGCCACATAGGCTTTCAAGTACATTTAGTGGGTTCTGGGTACTTCATATCTTGGTTGCATCAAAAGTTTTGGGTTTGTTAGCACCATCAATATCATTTATTTGTAGGCCAAACATAGAGGTAAAAAGGTTGATATTACAAACGGGATTATCATAACCTTGCTTAAATTCGCTACCCGATCAACATAGCATATATGCATCAGGAAATTGTTGACCCTACTATTGTTATACCTAAGGGTAGATAAAAGAATGTTTGGCCAACCACCTCAAGAGGATATTTTTGTAGACATGTAGGCTGCTCTTAAAAGAAGGATGGTCAAGCCGATATAAGGGTATGAGGGGTAATACAAACTATTAACCATCCCTAAAACTAAGTAGAGATATGACTTGGATCCCATTATGCTAGAGCTGCCAGTAGAAAGGGACGATAAGGATCATGCTCAGCCAACTCAAGTACCTCCAGCACATAAGTGTAGCATGATCACCATTAGAAGGAGTTGTAAAAGCCTTAAGAGGTAGGTATAGACTCTGATTTTGAGATTGATAAGGATCATGCTTAGCCAAATCAGGTACCTCTAGCACATAAGTGTAGCATGATCATCATTAGAATGAGCTATAAGAGCGTCAAGGGGTAGGTATAGACTCTGATTTTGAGATGGATATGCATTTTGATCTTGACGAACTTCTTGGTGGAACGCCTTATCCCCTAATACATCCATGGTCTCCCATTAGGCTATGACAGTCACCCTCTAGAAGATCAGGGAGGTATTTGCCATATGGCCATTCTGGGGCTTCTACCTCTACTGCTGCCAAGATATAAGATCACCCAGGTAACTATAACACTTATTGCTCTAGACTAATCCATCAAAACTTCCAAGAACAAATTCTTAAGCTCTTTTGCCTAAAAAATGCTATACCTGGGCACTCTGATACCACTAACTATAACATCCTAATCCATATGTTATACATAACCATCAATATAGATATTAATCCTATGATAAATAGATAAATAATAATGATACATGCCATAATTACATATGAACTTTTTAGCTAATATAACACCACAAAAATCTCTAAAGCATGTACAAATAATCCTTCATCACAGTCTAAAACCCAAGATTAATATTGCACACTTCTAGTTCTCCTCTTCTATGCTGGTCAAGCCACAACAGCTATTTATCTAACATAAAGCTCATCATGATACCCACACGAATAGCAAACCCGTAATAAGCAATAAAGCTTATGGGGCAACAACATATTCTAGGAATAACTTAAAAGCCTAAATCATTAAAACTATTGTAAGCGTTATAAGTTAGCAATAACCCTAGATAATCATTATCTTCAAATACATAAACTTAAAGATTGTAATACCATGTAGCACGTTATATAGACTCTTTTATCCCATATAAAGTTTACGAATCACATTTGTGAAAGAATTTCTCTTGATTAACTATTAAAGTTATTCTTCTTCATATTCTGTAACGCCCCAAAATCTGCATCTATCATGCATACCATGTTGTAAAGCATGCTTAATTACCCTAGAATAGGTTTTAGAGTGATCAAAGTTGAATATGATAAAAAATTTGAAAATAGTGCACAGTTAAACATGCCCAAGCCAGAGAAACAAGAGGATGGATGATCGAGTGAGCAGCATGAGTTAAATATGGGACATAAAAGTACATGTTAAATGGAATTTAACGGTACAAATTGGAAGAAAATTGAGGTTAAATAGGCCTTTAAAAGGGCAAAAGAAGAAAAACTTTACGGTTCAGTGTAGGTTCGATCAATACTTTGACTAAGCTTTTGGAGGCCTTAGAGACCACCTATTGACTTCAAATTTCTTATACAAGTTACATATAGTGTAATAACCCTCAAGGAACTAAAAATAGCAATTCTGATAGTTTTAAAATTTCAGGTTTCGGACTAGTGGCTTAGACCGTCAAAGCTAAAAGTATATCAAAATGATGTCAGAATGTGCTAAAAGTTTTACCATATATTATAGTATGTGTAGTGACACTTAAGAAAAAATTTCAGGTCAATCCAACATCGAAAACAAAATTTATATTTCGGGATGCAAAATCGAGATTAGATCATTTGGAGGGTTAAATTCGCGAATTTGATCATGAAATTTTATATGAGATTTTAGTTTTGTGTTAGGATCAAGTGTGTGTGAGATGGGGTTAGTAGAGTGAGACTAAATGCCTAAATGAGTGACAAGTAGCCAATTTTAAAGGTATTATATTTAATAGTACAAGATGAATCTTAACCTCTCCTTTGGTACACTTAAAGCACCATATATAAGGAGAAAAATATCAAAAATTCTCCAAAAAATTCGACCAGCTTGTCCTCCTTTCTTCAGTAAAATTGAAATTACCATTTCTTTCTCTTTCTTCCATTTTCACTCAACCAAACCTTTTTCCTTTGAATCTCTAGCCTAAATTACAACCCCATGGTTAGAATTTTGTGCTCTTTCACTAGTAAAGGGCTTACATCAAGAAGAGGCCAAGAAATTAAGGATTTAAGGTAAAAATCCTAAGGCATACTTTTATAATTTTGTGAGTTTAAGTTGGAATTTGAAGGAGGTATTATTCTAGCTTATAGAGTAGGGTTAGAGAACTATAATAGTGTATTTAAATTTCTTTAATTTATGGATTAAGTTGGTGTTTTGTTTCTTACTATTTTCGGCCAAAAGAGAAAAATAGAGGAGAAAGCCAAAATCAAGGAGAAAAAGGAAAAGAGAATGAAGGATAGGTGGAGGACAAGCTAAATTAAGGTTAGTGGATACAATTTAAATTTAATTTCATTTATTCTAGTAAATTTCTCTTAATAATTACATTATGTAACTACAGTTTATAGAGTAAAGGAATGAAATAAAGTGATGTAACTTGATATAATAATGAATTAAGCTGATATGAACTTGATTTAGTGGTGGAATTAAAAAGAAAGTGAAAACTTTAGTTGAAACTCTTAAAGATACCTAATGATGAACTAAGTCATTAGAAACATAAATTAATGAAGAAATAAAAATAAAAAGCATAAAAATCATGGTGGTCGAATGGTACCTCTTAGGTAACCTTGATGTACTTTGGTGTTTAATTGAATAACAAATGATAACCGGGCATAATAAGGCATAAGAAGGATAATGGTGATGATGAAAAGGAAATTCGATGATGTATACTTAATTATGTGTATGTTACATAATATACTAAGTTAGTGAAACTTTAAATTTCTTACCTAAATTTAGTGTAAATCCCTATATTATAACATAAGATGATTATGTAACTAATTATGACTTAAATTGGGGAGAAAAAGTAAATTGTAAATGTGAGCATACTAAGGGGCCGAATGATAATATATGATAAATGTGATATTTTTATCGAAACTCTATGATATTTTATATATATATGTGTGTGTGTGTGTGTGTGTGTGTGTGTGTGTGTGTGTGTGTGAGTGAGTGTGTGTGCGTGCGTGTGTGTGATGGTTTAGTGCCTAACAAACCAATACTAGTGCAAAGGAGAATATAAGATGATTATTACGATGTTATTGATAATATTGACAGTGGAAAAAAAATACAAAAATGTAATAAATTCTGATGTTGCCCTTAGTAGTTAGTGGGTAACAAGGACCTTAGGATAGTATGGCTAGCCATAGGGGCATTTACCCCATGGTGTTCTATTCTGTTCTGTTTCTGTACAGTTATTTTCTATTATTGATCAAAGAAAGTGTGGACTATTCTGTTAGCCGGCTTATTATCGATATATCAGGAGTAGCCACATACCCCCTCTGTGGTATGACCACTCCTAAAAGTAGTCGCATACCCCCTCTGTGATATGGACACTCCTAATGATTGAATTTACTTATCCGTATATCCAGTCTAGTGGTGGCCCACTGTTGATTCCTAAGGGCAAAACTATAATTTCACTTGTAAATTGGGTAAAAAGAATAATTACCATAATAAAAATATCGTTGGTGTAAATGAAATTGAAAAGAATGAAAAATGAGGTTAAAAGAGTGAATAAGGCAAAAATGTAATTATACGAGTAATTAGGGGTAAAATGGTCAAACTATGTGAAAAATATGATAATAAATGGCAAAATAATCATTTAGACCAAAAGAGGCCAAACCATAAATAAAATAAAGTTCGGGACCAAATTGAAAATTTTTGTCCCCAGAAATCTTTTAAGGACTAAAATGTAACTTTTACAATTTAAAAATAAATTTGAAGTCAAAGGAAAGTAATTGGGTCAAAATTGAAATTAAATTGACTAAAAATAGAAAAAAATCAATTTAAAGGTCAAACATGTCAAAATTGAGAATAAAGTCAACTAGAGGGACAAAATGGAAAATTTTTATCCTAGTAGAGAAATTAGTGAAATTAAATAAGAACGAAAATTTTTGGGCTAGTTAAGGAAAGAATTGGATAAATAAAGAATAAATTTGAAAATTATGAAGTTATGGGAAGTAATTAAAGTAATAGTGAATTAATGATTTAAAAGAATAAATTTGGGTTTATTTTGTTGAGAGAATTTAATTGAAGTACTAGTGAATTAATTAAGTTAAGTGGATAAAATAAACATTAATGGTCAAAAAATTAGTCAACCTATGGGAAAATTCAAATTTAAGGATAGAATTATAAATTGACAAGAATATAGTTCCTAGAGGAAGTAAGGTAATTAAATAACCTAAATCAGGGTAAAACTATAAATAAGCAAAAGCTCAGAGGCAAAAATGTAACTGTCAACATAAAAACAATGGTAGTGGTTAAATTGTAAATTATGTATTTCTAGTGAAATAAAAGTCAAAGGAAGTTAAGAATTGAGGTTAAAATTGGTCAAGGTAAAGAAAAGCCAAACTTAGGGATTTAATTTAATTTTTTTCCAATTCAAATTAGAAAATAGTTGAAATTCAACGAGAAAAATAAATAATTGAAAGATTTAAAGAGAATTCTAAAATAATAAAAACAAAGTAAGAGTTTGTATAACAAAGAGTAAATTTTGAAAATAAAGTATAATTTTCCATATGAATAAAATATCCCATAAAAGTGAACAGTGAAGGCCATTTGCTCAGAACGAAAGGAAACTAGAAAGTTAAATAAATAGGAGGAAAATTAAATGGAAATTTGATAGCAATCAATAAAAACAGGGGCCGAATTATGATCTTATGTTTAATAAGAAATCGGATGGAATATAATGATATCGTATAGATTTGAATATATATAGGAGATTAAAGATAAGAAATAAAGTCAAACTTCAAAAAGATTGGATATCAAGAAATAAAAAGGGGTCGAGGACCGGACTGAAAATTGTTAATAAAAAGATAATAAACATAAAGTTAAGAAAATAATAATAATAATATCCAAACATATTTAGTTAATTAATGATTAAAAACTTTTATACAGTTAAAACATGAAAATAAGAGTTCCGTAACGGAAAAAAAAAATTAAGCAAGGTCACAATAATTAAAGATGAAATTATGGGGAAAAATAGAGGGGCAATAGTATAAGGCTATATTTTACTACATTATAAATAAAAAAAATTGAATAATAAATAAATCATCATAGAAATTGTTTACTCGAACTGGCAAATTATTAAAATTAGTAAAAAAAAGAAAAAAATCTTTGAAGTAAATAAAAGAGAAATTGGGCATTAAAGGAATGAATTTGAAATTTATTCGGCTTTTTGGGATAAACTAAATTAATATTAAATGAATTAATAAAAGTGAATAAGATAAATTGAATGAAATTTTAGGTATATGTATCCACCACTAAGCAACAATGTTGCTTAGCACGCAGTTGTTGACTATGCACAGGAACAGGTTGTTGAGGACATGATGAAGGAGGACCAACATGGCATGTACATGAAGAATGATTGTGATTGCAATTCCTAGTAGTTGTATTTAAGTAATTATCATATATGTAGCCTTATTACTATGATTGAATTCAAGACTAGTATTATAGTGTTGGCATTTATATGCATTTATAATATTTATATGTGAGTAATGTGTGATGATCATGTAAACTAGTAGAAAAAAATAAGTAAGTGTAGGGTGTTACATATTCTATGAGCTATGAATTTTGTCCTTTGAGAGTGTTAATAGCATAACTCTAGTTTTCCTACCTTCACTTTAAACAAGGTTCAAAGTTTTCCATTCAATATTCATTCATTTGCATAATAGAGGGAATAGGTACTTTTTAACACAAGCAAATGGAAACTGAATAACATTGCAAGCAATCCATTAATGATAAAATCCTAGAAGATATTGTTAGGTATGATTTCTTCATACATACTACACAGCTTTAAAATATGGGATGCATTCTAAAATCACACTCATTTTCATAATCATGTAATCATCAATACAATCCTAGCATGGTAAACTATATGTCACATAACATTATTTGTACCATACTCTATACTCTAATCTATAAAAGAGTCATCAGTATATACATATATATGGACATATACCATGAAAACCAATTTCAAAACTACCAAGTTCATTACCTTTTAATTCAACTAAACAATTTCTTTCATCTTACATTAACCCTACATACTTCTATAGAAGTGGATAATGGGCTATTCAATATGTACCTGCAGGTACCAGAACACACCCAAAGATATGAAAATCGTACCCGAAGGTACCAGAACACACTCGAAGGTATGATAATCGTACTCAAAGGTACTAGAACATATCCAAAGATATGAAATCAGAACATATGGTATGAAAATCAAAAGATCCATCAGGGTCAAACAATAGTAGCTGCTACAACTAACCCTTATAGGTATGCCTATCTATCCACAACCTAGATAAAGATGCAGGCAAGAAACCCTTTGTTTTATCATCAAACCATACTTTACTATTTTATTTAATCATATGATTATCATTGCATAAAAATAACGTAGTGTCAAGTAATACTTATTCAATATTCAATATTTTGAGGTCAATATACTATTAACAGCTGGGAGTATGAACAAATCCATAACTGTAATCAAATTCAAGGGCATGCATGTATATATGTTCTTTAGGTTTTTTAATCTAGAAAGTACCAATGTATAAATCTCTTTACATGTTAGCACAAACAACAATAAAGTTTTAAATCCATAAGTTGGTCATGATGATACTAGCCATGATAACTCATGCATTACCATAATGTTTTCCTAGGAATAAAATCATATATAATCATACCAATCACATGTGTATGACCTAGCAGGTAAACACTTAATCATTTTGGAAGAGCGTACCTTTAGGGTTCATCATGACTATCTTACCTGCCTCACTATACTCAGTTAAGTTATCACACACTCATACTTAATTAATACATCAAATATATGTATTCACGTTCATTATAGTTTTCACATATCTAGATACAAAATCTTAAAACACTTAGATACTAAGCAACATATGTAAAAGCATATCATTTAACCTGGGTTTTTCACGATACCACAAGAGCATAAACATACCACTATATCTGGTCCATTTATAAAAGTGATATTCATTATAGTTCTTCAATTACCAATAAAGACTCATGAAGAAAGGCAATTATTTTTCAATTTTTCTCAATTCATTATACTCTAAAGCATTTCCATTCTTTACAGGATAATATAACATTTATACTAATAGCTCGCTACTATACTAATTATCCTTTCAATTGCTTCATATTGTAACATTATAACCCTATTTTATAGTCTATTAGGTCACCAAGATATCTAATTATATTTCTTTTAGGAAGGTATATTAGTGAAATCCTTAGCTAATTCCATAAAATGAATAAGATACTTTCCCATAAAGCTAAGAGAGATATCAATTTAAAATTCCATTAGTAAGGCTTTACTTTGAAATCATTAAATAATATATTAAAAAATTTAGATGTGCTTTGTTAATTAGCTTTTGCTTTGAATGTTAACTTGTATACTATTTGAGTACAATTCATCAATACATTAACAAAGATGAATTTTTTCTGCAGTAGGAAAACTCAATTTGACAACCCAATTATCTACAGTTCAGGGGAGCATTATAACGCAAGTAAGTGATACAATAATATATTTGATATTTGTAAGATCCCATCTATCATACTTTTAGTATTAAGATACTTCCAATGACATTGAATTTTATCTTAAAATAGTTTAATAACATTAAAGTATGACAATACTACACAATGCAATTAACAGGACATTTCTCAAAGCTAATATATGGATGCTTGTTAAAAGAACAAGTATAATAGAGACCTACTAAGAGAATCCTCATATGGATATTAAATCTATGTCAGTGAAAAATTTATACATAGCAATGGTGCAAGTGTAGACACCATGACCAGAGGCAGCCTAGATTAGGGTTACCTGATGATGCTGATTCGGATTTCGAAACTCTAATCATGAATTTCTAACATTTTCTCAAATATTTTCATAATTTTCCAATGTTTACGGATTCTTCCAAATATTTTAACAAAATATGCTTAAAACCTTACTTTGGAACTTCAGTTGTGGCAGACGACCATATATCACGTGAGGGGTACACATTTGTGGGCCCCTCTCTCTTGGACAGACCAAATAAAGGCATTTTGGAAAATTTAGGATTTAATGTTGAGTGATGGCTACCTCTTATTGAGGGATGTCTGTCCATGGCTCGAAGTTTAGAATTTCCATGTTTCAGGATTTCAAAAAAGGTAATTTTATCTCAAAAAGATTTTTTTACAAATTTGATAGGGTTTCTCTCCAGATTAAAATTTTATAGGGTTTTTCTCTAGATTTGGGGAGTTTAGAGTTGAAATCTAACTTAAACTCTACCCTAGGTATAAAATAAAAAAAAATTAGGGCTTAAAAAAAGAGGAATCATTTATTTGCAGAGCCACCTTTAGAGAAAAAGAAAACTCAAATTCTCTCTCTTTAAAAATTCACTCTAGCATTCCTTTTTATTTGTACATACACACACAAACAAATTTCATTATTTTATTGAGAATCAAAAAAGCACAAATTGGAGTGGAGATCTAGACTACAAGAGTTACAAAGTCAGAATATCTCCTAAAGGTAATATTTTAGGCTCATTTTTCACTTTCTTTCTCTATAATTTATTTACATAATCATATGGTTATTTGATGTGATTTGATATGTTTTGATTATTGTAATTTAAATAATATACAAGTTTAATTGAGATGTAACATGTTTCCAGACTATTGAACATGTTAGAGGCATGATAGTTTCTTAGATTCTTTCATTGTTGTACATGTGAAGATTTTCTTTTATTCTTTTAATTATATAATCTTAAGATTTTTAGAATAGTTGATGTATTATTAGGTGTTTTAATATGTTTTGGCATCATTTAACATTTAAAATTGCATGTTTAGGGCTAGAAGTTCACTTTGTATAATTTCTTGCATTTTGGCTTTGGATTCTGCACTTTTCGTTTTATCCTAAGGTGATGGACGAAAAGACAACCCGATGAACAGTCATCTACCATTCGATAGATGGGACATCATGGGTTGATCTCCTCATCCCATCCCTCACTTGCTTATGGTCGTCCCTATAATGGCTTGAATGTCGAGTCAATCATGAATAGTATTTTTAGACAGTGAATAATGCATTCATACTAAAAAGTACACCCAGAGGTGAAAATATTTTGTTGAACCATCATAAAATATGGATTGCGGGTAGTCTGAGATTAAAATTTGAAGTGAAATTGAGGTCAAATAGACCTTCAAAAGTCAAAAATAAGAAAAATGAAGTGGTTCGATTTTAGGTTAACTAGTTTAGTCAAGGTTTGATCGAGCCGTTAAAAATAGCAAATGGAGTCTAAAAATTATCTAAAATTGCATATATGCCTAAAATAATATGTAGATTATTTTGGCTACAAAAAGTAAATTTTTCGTTAACATTGGTATTTTTAAATTGGATCAATCTAATTGAATCGAACTAGTAATGGACTTCGATTGGGCTGAAATTTTATATATAACCTATTTTTGATGTGATAAGAATGATAAAATTAATTTTAGAGTGCTTTAAAATTGAAAAGGGAGAGAATTATAGGAAAATAGCAAAATGGGCTTGATTTTTGGTTATTGGGCCTTAAGTGAGTGGGCTTTGGTTAAACCAAGCCCAATCCACCCAAGGCCACTATAAAAAGAGATTGGGAATAGTAATTTATGTGGTTTTTCTTCTTCGTTCTCAGCTTCTCTTCCTCCATTAGTGATCGAATTCCATTTTTTCTCTCTCTCAAAATTCCTTTAAATTCTTCATTCTTTTTCTTTAGATCCAAGCATGAGAGATGATCTAATACCTCTCTAGATCATCCTAGTTGATGTAATCTTTTGATTTAAGGGAAGGAAGCAAGAGAAATCAAGTGGAAAAGGCTTAGGGGTCAAATTGAGGTATGTAAAATTAAAGGTTTTTAATTTATTTAAAGGTGTCTATAAGTAATTTTAGGTGCCTAAAGTCCATTTTTTAGGTTAATTTGAGCTAAAACCATTGAAATCTTGTTGTTTTCTTTGATAGAAAATTCAGCCTCCATTGGTTCTTCATGGTAATGGATGATTTTCTTTGGTTTAAGACATAAAAAAAGAAGTCTAAAGAAGTTAGAGCCTGAGAAAAAGGTAAGTGGCTATGAAATCTAACTCTTTCCCTTGATTTAGCATAGTTTTTCTTTATGTAAATTAGGAAAAATTATGAAAATGCATGAACAATTGAAATTAGTTTTAGAATAATGAAATTGGACCTTAAATAAGCCTAATTATAAGCTTAAATTAATAGAAAAAAAAAATTTGTTTGATGAAATCCTTTAGTGGCTGAAATTTATGTTAAAAGGAAATAAGTTATATTTTGGTTATTTTTAGTAATATATGCCTTAAAATAATAATAAACATAAATTAGTATGTCCATAAATTTTTAAAGAATTTATGAAAATTATTTGAATATTTTTAAAGTAAAGAATTGATTATGTACAATGTAAATCTGATGAATTATGGTGAAATAATTTATGAAATAAGCGAATATGGCACCTATGAATTTTTATAGAATTTATAGAATTTATTTGAATATTTTAGAGAAAATATTTGAATATGCACAAAATAAATGTGTTTAATTGTTAAGTTATAATTCAAAATTTAAGTGAAAAATAATGAATTCTATTGATATAATTTATAAACTGTCTAAATATGATGAAAAGATTGACTAGCTAGTGTATTGAAATAAAAAGATATAATGTGTAAAATGATCATATTGAATTATTGTGGAATAATTCTTAATTTGATAAGAAAATGGTGAATTATTGTAAAATAATTCACAAACCGTATCAAAGTATTAGAAATTCTAAATAAAAAGTAAAGTTAAAAGTGAAAAAATGACCTAATTAAAAGAAATAAAAAGTTTTGGGATAAAACTGTAATTTTTCCTAAAAATTTTATTTAATGAGCAAAAAAGGTAAGAAAATATTTTACAAGAGTAAAATGGTAAATTAATGACCAAACAGTTCAAAAATAAATTTTTGTGAAGAAGACGGACTAAAATATAATTTTACATAAAAAAAATCAAAATAATGATTAATTGGTATATTATGTGCCAATTAATGATTTGAAAGTGAAAAATTAGTAAAATAATGCCAACATTGTAATTAAAGTCCAAAATTGGCAATTTCGTAATTTATTGAGAAATTATGGATCAAAAATGAAATATTGTATAAAAAGTTCAAATGAGGATTGAAAAGAAATTTTGTAAGCCGAAAGTCAAAAGAAAAGTAAAAATGAGCAAACTAATGGCAATTTTGCAATAAAAATGTGTAAAAAGGACCTTTTGTAATAAAATAAAAAAATTAAAGACTTAATTACAAGTTTACCAAAGTAATGGTATTACTTTGTATTGAATGTTAAAAGTATTGACAATTATATTTTGTTAAATAATTAAAAAGTCGAAATAAAAATAAATAAACTAATGGCAAAATTATAATTAAAGTGTAAAAAGGATAACTCTGTAAGTAATTGAAAAAATTAAGAGTTAAATTGAAAATTTATCATAATAGTGGCAATTAATAGCGTAAAATGCCAAATGAAATGATAACTATAATTGCTTGACCAAATAACAAAATTTTTATAAAAATCAAAGGCCAGCTCAACTAATTATTCATATGCTAAAAGTCTATTAAAGGATGAAAATAAGAAAAACACTTGTGATTTTGTAAATAAATTGCAAAAAGGATATTTTTGGTAATAAATTGATAAGTTGAGATAAAAATTAAAAGATTTGCCAAAGTTTAGTAATGATTTGAAAATATTGTTAAAAATATTAAAAAGTGCTTTTGATAAGAAAATATAATTTTTAGTATAATTAATGTAATTATGCTTATTTGAAAAATTTTATAATTTATAGTCACCACTGAGCATGTTTGGTGTTCAGCACGTAGTGTTTACTGCATGTAGGTTCTGAAGAGTAGCTAGAGCATGGTAAACAGTAGAGCAAAGATTTAAGAGAAAAAGACAATTATAATTATTGTATGTTTGGCATGTATATATATAGTTAGCTATTGAAGGAAAAGTTTGGATTGCCCTTGATCAATTAATGAATGTGTTTAATATGTGAATGAATGTTTGGAATGCATATATATTTTGTTATAGATTGTTGTGCCTCTAAGAGGCTATGATTTGTCTGATTTTTCAGGAGATTAGTAAGTATATAGCTATTATGCTGTCGGATTTTTGGTGAAATAAATAGCATTTTTAGATAGTTATAAGTCAGCAACAAGTTAGTAATGAATTTGAGTAATGGATAAGTATTATCAATTAATGATTAATTTGGTTAAGTTTATGATATAGAAAATTTTTTTTGGTAATTTGCTTAAGTCAGAAAAGATTGTTATAGATAAAGGTGTTACAGTCCCTCGCATGGTTTTGGGCATATGTGGGTGTATTTTGGGCATTTTAAGGGTATTTTCATGCATTTATACATCATTTGTGTAATTTATTCATGTTTTATCATATTTATGCATTGTTGGATGTGATCTGGATCCTGTATGATAAGATTTTGTATTTAGGTGTATTATATTTGTGTAAAATAAATCTATGATTATCTTTATTATGTTATTTGAGAATACTAATTAATTTATCTTTTTAGTGTGATTTTCCAAATATTTGATGCCTTTGCTATGGAGGATTTTATGTGGTTTTTTTGCAGGGGAAGTCATGCTCCTGAGTTGGTCACTATATCCACTCCCTGGTTATCTCGGCTAATAATTATTTTATTTTATTTATTTATTTATTATTATTTTGTTTATTTATCATTTAATTTGCATTAGTTCTTGTTTATTTCATAATTCATCTTGGATGTATTATTTTTTGGGGATGTAATAGCTAGTAAAAAAGGGTTTTTCATGCATGCTAAAAGGAAAAGACACTTAAAATATTTTCTATTAAATTAATTGGATTTTTCTTTAAAGCATAGACCAATATCTAATTTTTTAGCCTAAATCCATACAACACAATGAAAAAGATTTTTTGTAAATTATACATTAAGGAACCAATGTTTTTAGCCCAAATGAATATCTCAATTTATATATGTATAGTTTTTATTCTTATTCTATTGGATGGTGTGCCTCTGTAATAATTTAAGTATGGTTTTATTCTTTTTTTATTCATTAATCGCTTTCTCTATGTGATTGGGATGTTTACTTATTTTCTATCACTTGTATCATATGAGAGAGGAGAGTGGATTAATTTTAAAACTCACTTGTAAAGCAACACC
Source organism: Excoecaria agallocha (assembly GCA_037975025.1). Classification (NCBI taxonomy): domain Eukaryota; kingdom Viridiplantae; phylum Streptophyta; class Magnoliopsida; order Malpighiales; family Euphorbiaceae; genus Excoecaria; species Excoecaria agallocha. Next base: position 43,561,004 of record CM075806.1, on the reverse strand, counting down.
TAGCCAAGATGCCTAATAAGAGTGATGTCCCAAACATTAATCTCTGTTTGGGTATCAAAAGGTCATGATTCATTTTTAGTTATTTTATCGGGTGGTGACCCTATGATACCTACCTTTTTTGGTACCCATTAGTAGATGCCTTCATGGATTGACTACAAACCATAAATTGGACTTGATCCCTCTTTTGGGTAAAGCAGCCGATTTATGAGTTAAGAAAGCCTCTTCTGGTTTCAGACCCTAAAAGAGAGCCTCCAAGAGATAACCCAAAAATGAGCAAAGGCTCCGATGCATATCACAGTGGTGACTCCACTGGGGACTAAAGAGATCTTGCTCTGAAAAAACATCTTGATTAAGTTTTTTATAATTGGGTTTTAGTTTTAATCCTATCTCTTTTCAAAATTGCATTTCTTGCATTCATTTTAGAGCTTTAAAATTAAGCTAGGCATCCTTTTTTAACCCTGGTGCTATCTTAAAGCACAGCCTACTTTCACTCAATGTAGGGAGGTGTCAAAAAGACCCATAAGCCTAAATCCAGTACCAAATGATATATAAAATGGTAACCCATTAGTTTTTATGCTTGTGATGAGCTAGACCTATTAGCAGGGACCATGTTTGGATAGCTCTAAAGTTTCATCAGCCATGACTCAAGCCCATGTAATGACAATAACAACTTCCCCTAGTATGTATAACCATAATAATCTTTTGCTTGTTGTATGGATCTTTATGTATTGACCAAACTTAAACAAATTCAGAGGATACCAATTAAAGGCTGTTGTACCTCGATGGGCCTAACCTGAACTATATGAGTTAGTCAAAATCCATATGCATGTGCTTTCAATTGGAGAAGTTATGCTACCGATTTTCCATTGTACACCATATGCATTCATTAGGTACCTTGCTGACCCATACGTTAGGCCCTCCTAGGAAAGAGACTCAGTGACCTCCTGTGTGGGAGTAATAAGGTTAGAAGGCTATTGTTATGCTTGTGTGTGGTTGTGACTGATTCCTAATGAAACCATGCATTGATTCATACATCATAAATATACCATGCTCATGCATCATTCATCATACATCACTTCTAACCCCTAATTCTTGTAGGCATCATAGACTCATCTTGATGGTTTAGAGGGTCAGATGGATGCCTGATTTGAAGATCTATGTCCAATCTACCGAGATCAAGTTTGGGTTTAGATTTAGGTTTGAAATAAGTGTTAGGAATTATTGGTTACATGCATCTCATACATAAGCAAAATTTAAAATTTTTAACCAATAGATTTGATCTTGCCATGAATTTAGAATATACATATTAATGAGAATAAGAAAAATCACTTTTAATTTTTGTTGAACAGTTGATTTTCCTTCCCACCGGGTTGTCGTAAACCACAGTGTCCAAAATTGAAAACCTCCAATGAGTAATCCACACTAGAGAAGGATTGAATGAACCAACAAAGGAGGAGAACAAGGGCTGGCTGAAATCCCTTTGATGCTCGCAAGGGGGTGGCGGCTAGGGTTGAGAGAGTGAGAGAAACTCTTTTCTCTTAATTGTTCACCTTAACCCTAATACCCTATTACTTGGATTTTTATAGTTAGGTTAAAAATCCAACTTTATAATAGTATTAGGCTCTTTAAAATTTTTGGAGAAATATTAAATGGGCTTCTAGAATTATTAATAATTTATTTGGGCTCAATTAAATTCAATTTAAGTCCTTTCATAAAAGACTATGGATAAAACCCACAAACTAGGCCCTTTGTGCATATACTTGGATTTAATCACCTAAATAAATTTCAAATCCATCCAAATTAAATATGTGGGCTTCATAACACTTATGAAATATATTTAATTTATTTTGGTCCAAGAATTAGGCCTCCAGGGCCTGCTACCAGGGCTTGGCATGTAACCCTTCCTCTAGAGGGTTTATGCACCAAAGCCATTCTTTTGGGCCTCTTTTAATTTCTCCAATGGATTTATTAATTATTATATCAGCCCTATTGTTAGTGTAAGCCCTAGCCCTAACACATTGTAATAAAACACTTTGAATTAATAAAATGAGGCATTTGTTTTATCCATTGTATTCCTGTGCATATCAATTGATAGAACTATCCAAGAATGTTGTTTTGGTTTAAGTTATCATGTGTGAGCCACATGGTTGTAAGACCTTAAAACAAATGAGACTTCATTCTAAATATCCCTAGTCAATCATTGTTATGGGAATAACAATGAATTAAGACTAGTATGCTATCTCTGATATTATGAGTTATGTCTTACGGATCATTAGGACAAAAGTGTCAATCAGAGATCATAGATACATGTTAAAGAACATGGTATTTGGATACGATCCGCTCATGAGAACACTACATGGTACAAGTCATAAGTGTTTCTCATATTCAAGTTTTGTATCGGAGTTCTTAGACCTGAAATCTCTATGAAACTCTTTATGAATTACTATGTACTTTGACATACACCTAACGTGCTCGTAACAGATGACAAGTACATGTATGATTGGGTATGCATTGATTCATGTTAGAGAGCATGAGAGAAGTGAAGGGATTACCCCTCTCGATAAGAGAGAAAATATCATCGGTCACTTGATCATTGAACTGAGAAGTGTATGGCCATACCGAGATGAGATAATGAGCAATCATTATTTATCTGAGAGTTCAGTGTCACTGGAATATCAAGAAAGGAATTAATATATATAAGGTGAGTAGTTCCATGACTTATATTAATTCTGATATTTATGGGTAAGGGACTATGCAAAATTGCATTAGGTCACTAAATGCCATATGCATTTTCATTTAATTTGGAATGCTATAATATCTTGCTAGAGAATATATTTAGCCTTTGAATTAATTTATTAATTCATTGCCAACATTAAATGGACCTATAGGATCGCGCACAAAGCATTGAGCTTAAAATATTTAAATAAAGTATTGAGCATTAATTTGGGTTTTTAATTAAAGTCAAATTAATGTGTGTGATGGGTTTTAGATTGCTATTGGACCTTGGCCCATGAGAGAGAGAAATTCAACCCATAAGGTTTAATTTTAATTAATTAAATGTCTTGCGTTAATTTAATTAATCGAGTATTAAAGCCTAAAAGACTTATGATCAAATTAAATCACTTTATTAGGAATATTGGTGGCCGAAATTCCTAGAGAAAATTAAAGGAATTTCGGCACATGCTTTATATTTATTAAGTGATTTATTTGATTAATATGTCTTATGTTTTAATCTTGGATTAATTCAAAAGAATTTAAATCAATATATATCTCTTATTTTAAAGAAGTGATAAAGGATAAAATTAATTATCTATAAATATTTGATTTTAAATTTATCACTTAAAAATGAAATGATATATATTGAATGAGAGAGAAAACTAGAAACCCTAGTTATTCTATGGTTTTTGCGTGAACTCTCTCTCTCAAGAATTTCTTTTAGCTAATTTTTCACAAGGAGAAAGGATAGTTCCTCATTCTCTTGTGATCTTGGGTAGTAAAAGCAACCTAAGAGAAGTACAAAATCAAATTTTTTAGCTTCAAACAATAGCCATCACACAATACCTTAAAAGAGAGCTAGCAACCTCTATTATAAGCCGTCGGTGTAATTGTGTGTGTGAGAATAGAGGGAGTGGGGTAAAAGGCTGTTCCTTGGCATTGGTGATCAAGATATAAGGTGGATAAAGTCATCTTAGTTAGTGGCCATCACCAAATTCAATATTTAAAAGGCATCAAAAGTTGTAAGTTTCAAAAACCCTAAAATTGCATGTTTCGATTCGTGTCATGGAATTATTTGGCATGTATGATCATTTTTGTTGTTTTTCTGCTGCGTGATTGCCATGTTCATACCATGTAAAATTCCATCAGTGGTATCAGAGCCTAATCATGCTTATTTTAGTGCTTTAGATGCATGAAAAAATTAATTAAAAATCGTTATTTTGAAAACATGCAATGCTGAAATTTTCTGTTTTGAAATTTTTGCATTGTTTTGGTGTAAAAACGATTTTAATTGATTAGATGCGTATTATAATTAATATGAAATGTTAATATACTGTCCTAAGATGTTATTAGGGCTGGTAATGGTCGGATTTAATTATTTATACCTGATGGTATATGTTAATAACGAAACTAGGTGCTAATTGGCATAAAAATTGCTAGTTTAACAACTAGTTTTCAAAATTAAATGTAAAATGATTTTGGCATGTTTGTAAGTGATTTTTAAAGATTAATTATTAGGTCTGGACATATTTTAAATTTGGTTTTAATTCTGATCCATGACAATTTAATTGATTAATTTTAAAATCACTTAAAACTATAACTAGTTTGTGTTTGTTACATGTTTAATCAACATTGTTTGTTTTGTTTTGATTAAAATGGTAAAAACACATTTAGATTAGATTGGTACAGAATATTAAATCAATATTTATGGACTTATTTAGATTATTAAATGACTCATAAAATTGATTTAAATGTTTGTGCATTTTATGGCAATACATAAGCATTAAACAACTAGTTTTTATTGTTTGTTTGTTTTTGCATGAATGCTGTGTACTATATATGTGTTCTTCATGATTTTATTTTTTTAATTCATGTTAGCACATATTATATGTATTTTTAATGTTTATGGGCTGTATGACCTAAAATTAAAAATGGCAAAATTGAAAATTATACTAGAGTTGATTTACAGCACAAATCTAACTAGTTAGTGTTTGGGATTTTAAGAGAACTTATTCAATAAGAGGATTTAGTCCATTGGGATTTGGCCCAAGCCCATCACGGGGTCTTCTCTTAAAGGTTCAAGTACACAATTTTCATTAATGGGCTTGGCTAAATTAATAAAATTGGACTTTGTTTTATCCATGAATGTTATGTATATTTATTTGCTAATTTGGTGTGATGAATGAATATACATGGTGTATTCATGGGCCTTGGGTTTTGTAATTAACTATGGCCTGCGAGCCATTATATTTTATTGTAAAAGTTTCATTTATTTCTTAGAATAGAATATACTTGAAGACTTTGTAAATCAAGACGAAGCCCACCGGAGTGGAGAAGCCAAACTCGAAGATTCTTTTGTAATAGTATAGAATCTTAGTTGTAGGTTTTTAGGCCCATGTTTGTCACACTTTACTTTATGCAATTATTTATATATGCATGCTATGTATGGATGACAAAGCATATGCCATGTAAGCCGTAATAAAATGAATCCCTAAAATAGTAAGTCACAAAGTTGCCTTCCTAATTCGAAAAATGTCAAGGCATCGATCATCGGTCATGCAGACTAGGAGTCCTAGATGCGCCCGATTATCTTTGTGAGTCATGAGTTGTGAATGTAGGTTGGACTTAACATGGAAAGGGATGCCCGGACCTAGGCAACTAATAAATGGGTTGTGTTATAACATCTTAAGATGTTAGCCCATTTGATCCAAGAGTCATGTACGAGACATGATTGGAGTTTTCCTACCTAAGTAACTTAACTTATTAGGTGTACAAGCTCAGCTTGACTAATAAGTTGTTATGAAAAGTGAATCTTGGCCCACATTAAATCACTAACGTGAATTATTTAAAGGGATATTAATTCGGTTTGTGGGATCATAAATAAGACCTCATTTAATCTTGCTAAATTTTATTGTAGATTGAAAATGGCATCTTCAAACAACAATTTCTCATTGCGATCGGTCCTTGAAAAGGACAAATTAAATGGCACCAATTTCATAGACTGGTCTCGAAACTTAAGAATAGTTCTTAAGCAAGAGAAAAAATTGTATGTTTTGGATGCACCCTTGCCTGAAGAACCTGCTAGGAACGCCTCTGCGTTCAAAAGGAAAATTTTAAGACCAAAAAGAGCGACTCCAATGATGTGACCTGTCTGATGCTGGCCACTATGGTGCCTGACTTGCAAAAGCAATCCATGGACCAAGAGGCTTATGCGATCATGGTGCACCTTAGGGAGATGTTCCAAGAGCAAGCTCGTCATGAGAGGTTCGTGACAACAAAGGCCTTGATTTCTTGTAAGATGGCTGTAGGTACTCCTGTAAGTACCCATGTACTCAAGATGAAAGGGTATCTTGATACTCTTGAGAAGCTTGAGGTACAAGTGCCAAAGGAATTGGCCACTGACTTGATCTTAGGATCATTGACTGATGATTATGATCCATTTGTGATGAATTATAACATGCATGTAATGAATAAGTCAGTCACTGAGCTTCATGGGATGCTTAAGAATGCTGAAGAGAACATTCGAAAGACCAATCCCGTATTGATGGTTCAAGGGGGCATTAAGAAGGGACCCGTTAAGGGAAAGGGAAAGGGAAAGGCAAAACCCAAGAATGACCTGGCTCGGTTCAAGTCAAGTGGGAGTGCACCTTAGGCCCAATCCAAGCGCAAGGCGTAGAAGCTCAAAGAGAGTGAGAGCACTTGCTTCCATTACAACAAGATAGGGCATTGGAGGAAGAATTGCACCCACTTCAAGGAAGAACAAAAGAAGAATTGAGCCAAGGTGTCCAGTTCTGGTATTTTTGTTGTTAAGATTAACCTTTCTATTTCTACCACTTGGGTATTAGATACCAGTTGTGGTTCTCACATTTGTTCAAATGTGCAGGGGCTAAGAAATAGGCGGTTACTTGGGAAGAATGAAGTGGACCTCCGTGTGGGGAATGGAGCACGAGTTGCTGCCATGGAGATAGGCGACTATCACCTCACTTTACCTTCCGAGCTTTGTATTGTTTTGAATAATTGTTATTATGTGCCTGCTATGAGCAGAAACATTATTTTAGTTTCATGTTTGGATAATGATGAATTTGATTTTGTTATAAAAAATGGCAATGATCATATTCGTCGCCAAGGCATTTCTTATGGCAATGCCATGTTACAAAATGGCCTTTATATCCTTGATCTACAAAACAAAGAGTCCATATACAACATTAATATGAAGAGGGTTAAGTCAAACGAATTGAACCCTACTTACTTCTGGCATTGTCATTTAGGACATGCAAATGAAAAACGCATTTCAAGACTCCACAAAACTGGAGTGCTTAGGTCATTCAACTTAGAGTCTTATGACACATACGAGCCATGTTTGCATGGAAAAATGACAAAGAGTCCTTTTAACAAGAAAAGTGAAAGGACTAATAACTTATTGGAACTAATACATACCAATGTATGTGGACCTTTAAGTACACAAGCTAGAGGTGGTTTTAGCTACTTCGTGACATTCACAAATGACTTCAGTAGATATGGCTATGTCTATCTAATGAAGTACAAGTCTAAAACTTTTGAGAAATTCAAAGAGTTTAAGAATGAAGTAGAAAACCAACTTGGCAAAAGTATAAAAGCCATTCGATCAGATCGAGGTGGCGAATACTTAAGCCAAGAGTTTGACAATCATCTAAAAGAGTGTGGTATTATTTCACAGCTCACTCCTCCTGGAACACAGCAATGGAATGGTGTGTCCGAAAGGAGAAATCGAACTCTGTTGGATATGGTTCTATCTATGATGAGTCAAGCTAATCTTCCTATCTTTTTTTGGGGTTATGCATTAGAAACTGCTGCGTTTCTATTGAACCGTACTCCAACTAAAGCAGTTGAGAAGACACCATACGAGGTATGGACTGGGAAAGAACCCAATATGTCTTTTCTCAGGATTTGGGGCTGTGAAGCACATGTTAAGAAATTAACATCTGACAAACTAGAATCCAAATCCACTGTCTGCTTGTTTGTGGGTTATCCCAAAGAAACAAAGGGATACTACTTTTACTCACAAGCCGAGAACAAAGTATTTGTTGCTCGTAAGGCTGTTTTCTTGGAAAAGGAGTTCCTTCTCAAGAAAGAAAGTGGGAGTAAAGTAGAACTTGAGTAATTCAAGCGCCACAAACTCCCATAGAGGATGAGTTGGAAATGGGATCAAGTTCACAACCAGTTATGGAACAAGAACCTATTACACAAGAACCTAGAAGGTCTGGTAGGGTACATCGAAAGATTGAGAGATATGGATTTCTAATCACTGATAGTGATACTATTGAGTTAGTAGATCGTGAGGATCCTACTACCTACCAAAAAGCTATTGAGAGCCCAGACTCAGAAACTTGGCTTGAAGCCATGAAATTCGAGATAAAATCAATGTACGATAACCAGGTTTAGACCTTGGTTGATCCACCGGAAGGTGCTAAGGTAAATGAATGCAAGTGGCTATTTAAACTCAAAGCTGATAAGACCTACAAAGGTAGACTAGTAGCAAAAGGTTTTCGACAAACTCATGGTGTAGACTATAACGAAACCTTTTTGCCTGTAGTCATGCTCAAGTCCATTAGGATCTTGCTTGCCATAGCTGCATATCATGATTATGAGATATGGTAAATGGATGTCAAAACTACTTTCCTCAATTGAAATTTACTTGAGGATGTGTATATGACACAGCCTGAAGGTTTTGTCAATCCCAAGCATCCTAAGAAGGTTTGCAAACTTTAAAAATCTATTTATGGATTAAAGCAAACATCCCGAAGTTGGAATCTTCATTTTGATGAGGCTGTCAAGGAATTTGAATTCATCAAGAATGAAGATGAGCCTTGTTTGTACAAGAAGGTTAGTGGGAGTATAGTAGTATTTCTGGTCCTATATGTGGACGACATCCTTCTCATTGGGAATGACATTCCAACATTGCAAAAGGTTAAGCAATGGTTGGGAAAATGTTTCTCAATGAAAGACTTAGGTGAAGCCGAGACAATACTTGGTATTCGAATGTATAGAGATAGATCGAATCGGCTTTTGGGACTAAGTCAGGAAAAGTACATAGACAAAGTACTAAAGCATTTTAGTATGGGAGACTCAAAGAAAGGGTACATACCTTTGGCTTTGGGAGTTCCTTTGACTAAAGAACAGTGCCCTAAAACCAAAGAGGAAAGGGACAATATGAGTAGAATCCCATATGCATCTGCTATTGGATCTATCATGTATGCTATGTTATGTACTAGGTTGGATGTTGCTCATGCACTGAGTATAACCAGTAGTTTTTAGCAAGACCCTGGTGAGAAGCACTGGTCTGCTGTAAAAGGGATTCTAAAGTACCTGCGAAGGACTAAGAATCACTTCTTGGTGTATGGTGGTCAAGAAGAGCTCGTCATACAAGATTATGCCGATGCTACTTTTTAGACCAGCACTCAGGATTCTAGATCGCAATCTGGGTTTATTTTTGTTTTGAACGGTGGTGCTGTCAGCTGGAGAAGCTCGAAGCAAGAGACCATTGCCGACTCAACTATAGAATTCGAGTATATTGAAGCAAGTGAGGCTGCAAAAGAAGCTATTTGGATTTGGAAGTAATCAATTATGGAGTCAAAGTATACCACTTGCTACTTAAGATAACTTTGGTGATCTCAAGTCTAAGTATACTTGCACAACTGCTATGAAGAGATTTCTCACTGACATGGATTTAGTATCCATGTAAGGATTCTCTTTATAGGTCTCTAATGAAATTGTTCTTTTAACAAGCATCCACATGTTAGCTTTGATTATCTTCCATAATCACAGTTATGAGAACCACTGCTTGAACCATTCAAGAAGCATAACATGTGCTAGTCTGTCCGAATTAACAATGTCTTGTCTTGTTAATTCTATGACTAGGGATATTTAGATATTAATATATTTGCATGCAATAGACATCTTATATCACAAACACTTTCATGATTGCCTTTGCACTGTGTTTATAATATCTAGGACTTCATTTATTAATTTAAGATTTACAAACTCATGTATTTAAACATAGCATTAATAAATGAATGATGCCTTTTATTAAGAATATGAATTCATACATATGAAATACATCCCTTTTACATGGGCTCTAGGGCATACTCTCTAACAGTCTCCCACTTACACTAGAGCCAATCACTCATATGTCTTAGACCCATGCTATTTATATAGTGATCGTGCTTAATCTGGGAAAGTGCTTTAGTGAGGGGATTCGCCACATTATCATCTGTGGGGACCCTTTCTATTTTCACATCATTTCTAGCTACTATTTCCCTTATAAGATGGTAGCGTCTGAGGACATGTTTGGATTGCTGATGAGACTATGGTTCCTTTGCTTATGCAATGGCTCCATTGTTATGACAATATAAAGAAATCGGATTAACAATGCTAGGCACCACTCCTAGTTTAGATATGAACTTTTTGATCCAAACTGCTTCTTTGGCTGCTTCTGAAGTAGCAATGTAATCAGCTTCTATCATGAAATCAACAGTTATTTCTTATTTGGAACTCTTTCAACTAACTGCCCCTCCTCCCATTATGAACACAAAACCAGTCTGTGATTTACAATTATCTTTGTCAGATTATAAGCTGTCATCTGTATACCCATTTACTTCCAAACTGCCCTCCCCACATACCAAGAATATATCCTTAGTCCTTCTCAAGTACTTAAGGATATTCTTGACAGCTATCGAGTGTTCCTCTCCAAAATTGGATTGTAATCTACTTGTGACACTCAAAGCAAAAGCTACATCTGGATGTGTACATAACATAACATACATGATAGAACCAATTGCAGATGCATATGGTATTATATTCATGCTCTCTCTATCCTCTAGTGTTTGCGGACACATAGACTTAGAAAGGTGTTTCCCATGCACCATGGGTATAAAACCTTTCTTAGAGAGATACATATTGAACCTCTTCAATACTTTATCTATGTATGTACTTTGAGAAAGACCTAGAAACCTATTAGATCTATCTTTATAGATCCTTATTCCCGAAATATAGGATGCTTCTCCAAGGTCTTTTATGGAGAATTGCTTGGATAACCATATTTTAACATATTGGAGAAAAGAAATGTTGTTTCCCATGATCAATATGTCATCCACATATAGAACTAAGAAAACAATTACACTCCCACTGAGCCTTTCATATACACAAGGTTCATCTTTATTCTGTGAGAAACCAAACTCTTTGATTGTCTCATTGAATTGTATGTTCCCACTCCTAGAGGCTTGCTTCAATCCATAAATGGATCTTTGAAGCTTGCATACCTTTTTGCCATTTCTTAATGTGAACCCTTTTGGTTGTGTCATATACACATCCTCAGTCAGATTTCCATTTAGGAAAGTTGTCTTTGATGGAATTTGACATGGTATGATAATCATGATAGCACAGCGGAAAGACAAAAATTTTATCATGCATACCACGCAATCCATAAACTAGAATCGAAAACATGCAATTTTAGAGTTTTGAAACTTACAACTTTAGATGCACTTCAAGACTTGATTTTGATGATGACCAGCAACTAAGATGAATTTATTTACCTTAGATCTTCACCACCAATGCCAAAGGAACAGCCTTTATGCCACTCCTCTCTATGTTCACACACACTTGCAAAGATAGCTTAAAATTAAGAGTGCTAGCTCTATATTTGTGTATTAGGCAATGGAATTGTTTGAAAGACACAAGAACTCTTCTTGTTCTTTCTTCTTTTCTTTCTATCTTAGTCACCTTCCATGAGAGAATTAAGAGCCAAAGGAATCTCTACCAATCCCACTAATAGTCTCATGGCTAAAAGAGAGAAGAAGAATAAAAGTGGCACCCACCATTATTCCTTTAATTCATTTAATATATATCACTTACTTTAGTCATGTGTGAGTGCCTTAAATTAGGTAGCAATTTCAGCCACTAACACTTAATAATTAAGAGATATATATTTTAATTTAAATTCTATTAGAATTTAAATTCAAATGGCATCATTTAGCTAATCAAAACAAACTTACTTAACTAAGGTAATTAGTTGCCAAATTTAACTAGGATTCCTAGTTTAAACTTTGGTTACTTTAATTCCCTCTCAAGTATTATATTTTGATTAAATATAATTTAGGATTTAATACTCAATTAACTTAATTATACATAGATAATTAATCAATTGAAATTAAACCTAACACATGCCAGTAAATTTCTCTCGTGACCAATTGTTAACAGTAAAAATCTGTTCACCCATTGCATGCATTAATTTGACTTTAAATAAAAGTCTAAATTAATTTCCAATACAATTTTAAGCCCAGTGCTTTATGTGCAATCCTATAGGTCCATTTAATGTTGGCAATGAATTAATAAATTAATTCAAAGGCTATATATATTCTCTAGCAAGATATTATAGCATTCCAAATTAAATGAAAATGCATATGGCATTTGGTGACCTAATGCAATTTCGCATAGTCCCTTACCCATAAATATCAGAATTAATATAAGGCATGGAACTAGTCATCCTTATATACATTAATTCATTTCTTGATATTCCAGTGACACTGAACTCTCAGATAAATAATGATTACTCATTATTTCATCTCGGTATGGCCATACACTTCTCAGTTCACTGATCAAGTGGCCGGTGATATTTTTCTCTCTTATCGAGAGGGGTAATCCCTTCACTTCTCTCATGCTCTCTAACATGAATCAGTGCATACCCAATCATACCCGTACTTGTCACTCTGTTACGAGCACGTTAGGTGTATGTCAAAGTACACAGTAATTCATAAAGAGTTTCATAGAGATTTCAGGTCTAAGAACTCCGATACAAAACTTGCATATGAGAAACACTTATGACTTGTACCATGTAGTGTTCTCATGAGCGGATCGAATCCAAATACCATGTTCTTTAACATGTATCTATGATCTCTGATTGACACTCTTGTCCTAATGATTCGTAAGACAGAACTCATAAGATCAGAGAGAGCATACTAGTCTTAATTCATTTGTTATTCCCATAACAATGACTGACTAGGGATATTTAGAATGATGTCTCATTTGTTTCAAGGTCTTACAATCCATGTGCCTCACACATGATAACTTAAACCGAAACGACATTCTTGGATAGTTTTATCAATTGATATGCACAGGAATACAAAAGATAAAACTAATGCCTCATTTTATTAATTTCAAGTGTTTCGTTACAATGCATTGGGGCTAGGGCTTACACTAACAATCTCCCACTAGCACTAGTCCCAATTGGGCATAGCCCTAAGACCGAACGCTCTCAAATGAGCTTCGTGCAGATTTGGACGTAACTGTTTCGTCAAAGGATCTGCTACATTGTCTTCACTTGATATCTTGCTAACCTCGACGTCCCCACGATCAATGATTTCTCTGATCAAGTGGTACCTTCTGAGTATGTGTTTGGATTTCTGGTGTGACCGGGGCTCCTTGGCCTGTGCAATGGCCCCGTTATTGTCACAGAAAATTTCTAATGGATCTAGGACGCTTGGGACCACTCCTAATCCATTAATGAAATTTTTAATCCAAACAGCCTCTATTGCAGCCTCACTTGCTGCAATATACTCAGATTCTGTAGTTGAGTCGGCAACGGTTTCTTGCTTCGAGCTTCTCCAGCTGACAGCACCACCGTTCAAAACAAAAACAAACCCAGATTGCGATCTAGAATCCTGAGTGCTGGTCTGAAAAGCAGCATCGGCATAACCTTGTATGACGAGCTCTTCTTGACCACCATACACCAAGAAGTGATCCTTAGTCCTTCGCAGGTACTTCAGGATCCCTTTTACAGCAGACCAGTGCTTCTCACCAGGGTCTTGCTGAAACCTACTGGTTATACTCAGTGCATGAGCAACATCCAACCTAGTACATAACATAGCGTACATGATAGATCCAATAGCAGATGCATATGGGATTCTACTCATGTTGTCCCTTTCCTCTTTGGTTTTAGGGCACTGTTCTTTAGTCAAAGGAACTCCCAAAGCCAAAGGTATGTATCCTTTCTTTGAGTCTCCCATACTAAAACGCTTTAGTACTTTGTCTATGTACTTTTCTTGACTTAGTCCCAAAAGCCGATTCGATCTATCTCTATAGATTCGAATACCAAGTATTGTCTCGGCTTCACCTAAGTCTTTCATTGAGAAACATTTTCCCAACCATTGCTTAACCTTTTGCAATGTTGGAATGTCATTTCCAATGAGAAGGATGTCGTCCACATATAGGACTAGAAACACTACTATGCTCCCACTAACCTTCTTGTACACACAAGGCTCATCTTCGTTCTTGATGAAGTCAAAATCTTTGACTGCTTCATCAAAACGAAGATTCCAACTTCGGGATGCTTGCTTTAATCCATAAATGGATTTTTGAAGCTTGCAAACCTTCTTAGGATGCTTGGGATTGACAAAACCTTCAGGCTGTGTCATATACACATCCTCAAGTAAATTTCCGTTGAGGAAAGCAGTTTTGACATCCATTTGCCATATCTCATAATCATGATATGCAGCTATGGCAAGCAAGATCCTAATGGACTTGAGCATGACTACAGGCGAAAAGGTCTCGTCATAGTCTATACCATGAGTTTGTCGAAAACCTTTTGCTACTAGTCTACCTTTGTAGGTCTTATCAGCTTTTAGTTTGAATAACCACTTGCATTCAATTACCTTAGCACCTTCCGGTGGATCAACCAAGGTCCAAACCTGGTTATCGTACATTGATTGCATCTCGGATTTCATGGCTTCAAGCCAATTATCCGAGTTTGGGCTTTCAATAGCTTCTCGGTAGGTAGTAGGATCCTCACGATCTACTAACTCAATAGTGTCATTGTCAGTGATTAGAAATCCATATCTCTCAATCTCCTGACGTACCCTACCAGACCTTCTAGGTACTTGTGTAATGGGTTCTTGTTCCACAACTGGTTGTGAACTTGATCCCATTTCCAACTCATCCTCTATAGGAGTTTGTGGCACTTGAATTTCTCCAAATTCTACTTTACTCCCACTGTCTTTCTTGAGAAGGAACTCCTTTTCCAAGAAAACAGCCTTGCGAGCAACAAATACTTTATTCTCGGCTTTTGAGTAAAAGTAGTATCCCTTTGTTTCTTTGGGATAACCCACAAACAAGCAGACAGTCGATTTGGACTCTAGTTTGTCAGATGTTAATTTCTTAACATGTGCTTCACAGCCCCAAATCTTGAGAAAAGACATATTGGGTTCTTTCCCAGTCCATACCTCGTATGGTGTCTTCTCAACTGCTTTAGTTGGAGTACGGTTCAATAGAAACGCAGCAGTTTCTAATGCATAACCCCAAAAAGAGATAGGAAGATTAGCTTGACTCATCATAGATCGAACCATGTCCAACAGAGTTCGATTTCTCCTTTCGGACACACCATTCCATTGCGGTGTTCCAGGAGGAGTGAGCTGTGAAATAATTCCACACTCTTTTAGATGATCATCAAACTCTTGGCTTAAGTATTCGCCACCTCGATCTGATCGAATGGCTTTTATACTTTTGCCAAGTTGGTTTTCTACTTCGTTCTTAAACTCTTTGAATTTCTCAAAAGTTTCAGACTTGTACTTCATTAGATAGACATAGCCATATCTACTGAAGTCGTCTGTGAAAGTCACGAAGTAGCTAAAACCACTTCTAGCTTGTGTACTTAATGGTCCACATACATCGGTATGTATTAGTTTCAATAAGCCATTAGTCCTTTCACCTTTCTTGTTAAAAGGACTCTTTGTCATTTTTCCATACAAACATGGCTCGCATGTGTCATAAGATTCTAAGTCAAATGACCCAAGCACTCCAGTTTTGTGGAGTCTTGAAATGCGTTTTTCGTTTGCATATCCTAAACGACAATGCCAGAAGTAAGTAGGGTTTAATTCGTTTGATTTAACCCTCTTTGTATTAATGTTGTATATAGACTCTTTGTTTTGTAAATCAAGGATATAAAGGCCATTTTGCAACATGGCATTGCCATAAGAAATGCCTTCGCGACGAATATGAGCATTGCCCTTTTTAATAACAAAATCAAATTCATCATTATCCAAACATGAAACTGAAATAATGTTTCTGCTCATAGCAGGCACATAATAACAATTATTCAAAACAATACAAAGTCCGGAAGGTAAAGTGAGGTGATAGTCGCCTATCTCCATGGCAGCAACTCGTGCTCCATTCCCCACACGGAGGTCCACTTCATTCTTCCCAAGTAACCGCCTATTTCTTAACCCCTGCACATTTGAACAAATGTGAGAACCACAACCGGTATCCAATACCCAAGTGGTAGAAATAGAAAGGTTAACTTCAACAACAAAAATACCAGAACTGGACGCCTTGGCTCCATTCTTCTTTTGTTCTTCCTTAAAGAGAGCGCAATTCTTCCTCCAATGCCCTATCTTGTTGCAATGGAAGCAAGTGCTCTCACTCTCTTTGAGTTTTGGTGCCTTGGGCTTGGATTGGGCCTGAGGTACACTCCCAACTGACTTGGGTTTTCCCTTTCCCTTTCCCTTTCCCTTTCCCTTAGCTTGTCCCTTCTTAATTCCCTTTTGAACCATTAGTACGGGATTGGTCTTTCGAATGTTCTCCTCAGCATTCTTAAGCATCCCATGAAGCTCAGTAACTGACTTGTTCATTGCATGCATGTTATAATTCATCACAAATGGATCATAAGCAGCAGACAATGATCCTAAGATCAAGTCAGTGGCCAATTCCTTTGGCACTAGTACCTCAAGCTTCTCAAGAGTATCAAGATACCCTTTCATCTTGAGTACATGGGTACTAACAGAAGTACCCTCAGCCATCTTGTAAGAAATTAAAGCCTTTGTTGTCACGAACCTCTCGTGACGAGCTTGTTCTTGGAACATCTCCTTGAGGTGCACCATGATCGCATAGGCCTCTTGGTCCATAAATTGCTTTTGCAATTCAGGCACCATAGTGGCCAGCATCAGACAGGTCACATCATTGGAGTCGCTCTTCTTGGTCTCAAAAGTTTCCTTTTGAACCGCAGAGGCGTTCCTTCCTGGTTCTTCAGGCAAGGGTGCATCCAAAACATACGACTTCTTCTCTTGCTTAAGAACTATTCTTAAGTTTCGAGACCAGTCTATGAAATTGGTGCCATTTAATTTGTCCTTTTCAAGGACCGATCGCAATGAGAAATTGTTATTTGAAGATGCCATTTTCAATCTACAATAAAATTTAGCAAGATTAAATGAGGTCTTATTAATGATCCCACAAACCGAATTAATATCCCCATAAATAATTCGCGTTAGTGATTTAATGTGGGCCAAGATCCACTTTTCACAACAACTTATTAGTCAAGCTGAGCCTGTACACCTAATAAGTTAAGTTACTTAGGTAGGAAAAACTCCAATCATGTCTCGTACATGACTCTTGGATCAAATGGGCTAACATCAAACAATGTTATAGCACAAACCCATTTATAAGTTGCCTAGGTCCGAGCATCCCATTCCATGTTAAGTCCAACCTACATTCACAACCCATGCCTCACAAAGATAATCGGGCGCATCTAGGACTCCTAGTCTACGTGACCGATGATCGATGCCTTGACATGTTTTGAATTAGGAAGGCAACTTTGTGACTTACTATTTTTAGGGATTCATTTTATTACGGCTTACATGGCATACGATTTGTCATCCATACATAGCATGCATATATATATAATTGCATAAAGTAAAGCGTGACAAACATGGGCCCAAAAACCTACAACTAAGATTCTATACTATTACATAAGAATCTTCGAGTTGGGCTTCTCCACTTCGGTGGGCTTCGTCTTGATTTACAAAGTCTTCAAATAAATTCTAATCTAAGAAATAAATGAAACTTTTACAATAAAATATAATGGCACGCAGGCCATATTTAATTACAAAAACCCAGGGCCCATGAATGCACCATGCATATCCATTCATCACACCAAACAAGCAAATAAATATACATAGCATTCATGGATCAGACAAAGTCCAATTTTAATCAATTTAGCCAAGCCCATTAATGGAAATTGTGTACTTGAACCTTTAAGAGAAGACCCCGTGATGGGCCTGGGCCGAAGCCCAATGGACTAAATCCTCTTATTGAATAAGTTCTCTTAAAAGCCCAAAACACAAACTAGTTAGATTTGTGCCATAAATCAACTCTAGTATAATTTCCAATTTTGCCATTTTTAATTTTATGTCATACAGCCCATAAACATTAAAAATACATATAATATGTACCAACATGAATTAAACATAAAATCATGAAGAACATATATATATAATACCCGGCATTCATGCAAAACAAACAAACAACAAAAACTAGTTGTTTAATGCTTATGTAATGCCATGAAATGCACAAACATTTAAATCAATTTTATGAGTCATTTAAAAAACTAAATAAGTCCATAAACATTGATTTAATATTCTGTACCATTTAAATCTAAATGTGTTTTTTACCATTTTAATCAAAACAAAGCAAACAATGTTGATTAAACATGTAACAAACACAAACTAGTCATTGTTTTAAGTGATTTTAAAATTAATCAATTAAATTGTCATGGACCAGAATTAAAACCAAATTTAAAATATGTCCAGACCTGATATTTAATCTTTAAAAATCACTTACAAACATGCCAAAATCAATTTTACATTTAATTTTGAAAACTAGTTGTTAAACTAGCAATTTACATGCCAACTAGCACCTAGTTTCATAATTAACATGTACCATCAGGTATAAATAATTAAATCCGACCATTACCAGCCCTAATAACATCTTAGGACAGTATATTAACATGTCATATTAATTATAATACCTATCTAATCAATTAAAATCGTTTTTACACCAAAACAATGCAAAAAACTCAAAACAGAAAATTTCAGATTTGCATGTTTTCAAAATAACGATTTTTAATTAATTTTTTCATGCATCTAAAGCACTAAAATAAGCATGTCTAGGCTCTGATACCACTGATGGAATTTGACATGGTATGATAATCATGATAGCACAGCGGAAAGACAAAAACTTTATCATGCATACCACGCAATCCATAAACTAGAATCGAAAACATGCAATTTTAGAGTTTTGAAACTTACAACTTTAGATGCACTTCAAGACTTGATTTTGATGATGACCAGCAACTAAGATGAATTTATTTACCTTAGATCTTCACCACCAATGCCAAAGGAACAGCCTTTATGCCACTCCTCTCTATGTTCACACACACTTGCAAAGATAGCTTAAAATTAAGAGTGCTAGCTCTATATTTGTGTATTAGGCAATGGAATTATTTGAAAGACACAAGAACTCTTCTTGTTCTTTCTTCTTTTCTTTCTATCTTAGTCACCTTCCATGAGAGAATTAAGAGCCAAAGGAATCTCTACCAATCCCACTAATAGTCTCATGGCTAAAAGAGAGAAGAAGAATAAAAGTGGCACCCACCATTATTCCTTTAATTCATTTAATATATATCACTTACTTTAGTCATGTGTGAGTGCCTTAAATTAGGTAGCAATTTCAGCCACTAACACTTAATAATTAAGAGATATATATTTTAATTTAAATTCTATTAGAATTTAAATTCAAATGGCATCATTTAGCTAATCAAAACAAACTTACTTAACTAAGGTAATTAGTTGCCAAATTTAACTAGGATTCCTAGTTTAAACTTTGGTTACTTTAATTCCCTCTCAAGTATTATATTTTGATTAAATATAATTTAGGATTTAATACTCAATTAACTTAATTATACATAGATAATTAATCAATTGAAATTAAACCTAACACATGCCAGTAAATTTCTCTCGTGACCAATTGTTAACAGTAAAAATCTGTTCACCCATTGCATGCATTAATTTGACTTTAAATAAAAGTCTAAATTAATTTCCAATACAATTTTAAGCCCAGTGCTTTATGTGCGATCCTATAGGTCCATTTAATGTTGGCAATGAATTAATAAATTAATTCAAAGGCTATATATATTCTCTAGCAAGATATTATAGCATTCCAAATTAAATGAAAATGCATATGGCATTTGGTGACCTAATGCAATTTCGCATAGTCCCTTACCCATAAATATCAGAATTAATATAAGGCATGGAACTAGTCATCCTTATATACATTAATTCATTTCTTGATATTCCAGTGACACTGAACTCTCAGATAAATAATGATTACTCATTATTTCATCTCGGTATGGCCATACACTTCTCAGTTCACTGATCAAGTGGCCGGTGATATTTTTCTCTCTTATCGAGAGGGGTAATCCCTTCACTTCTCTCATGCTCTCTAACATGAATCAGTGCATACCCAATCATACCCGTACTTGTCACTCTGTTACGAGCACGTTAGGTGTATGTCAAAGTACACAGTAATTCATAAAGAGTTTCATAGAGATTTCAGGTCTAAGAACTCCGATACAAAACTTGCATATGAGAAACACTTATGACTTGTACCATGTAGTGTTCTCATGAGCGGATCGAATCCAAATACCATGTTCTTTAACATGTATCTATGATCTCTGATTGACACTCTTGTCCTAATGATTCGTAAGACAGAACTCATAAGATCAGAGAGAGCATACTAGTCTTAATTCATTTGTTATTCCCATAACAATGACTGACTAGGGATATTTAGAATGATGTCTCATTTGTTTCAAGGTCTTACAATCCATGTGCCTCACACATGATAACTTAAACCGAAACGACATTCTTGGATAGTTTTATCAATTGATATGCACAGGAATACAAAAGATAAAACTAATGCCTCATTTTATTAATTTCAAGTGTTTCGTTACAATGCATTGGGGCTAGGGCTTACACTAACAGTCTTCACATCCATTTGCCAAATCTCATAATCATAATGAGTTGCAATGGCTAAAAGTATTCTTATAGACTTAAGCATCGCTACAGGAGAAAAGGTTTCATCATAGTTAATACCTTCTTTTTGACAATAGCCTTTTACTACTAAGCGAGCTTTATAGTGTTAGTGTAAGCCCTAGCCCCAATACATTATTATAAAGCATTTAATTAATAAATAAGGCATTTATTTTATCTATTGTATTCTTGTGCACATCAATTGATAGAACTATCCAAGAGTGTTATTTCAGTTTAAGTTATCATGTGTGAGCCACATAGTTGTAAGACCTTGAAACAAATGAGACTTCATTCTAAATATCCCTAGTCAGTCATTATTATGGGAATAACAAATGAATTAAGACTAGTATGCTTTTTCTGATAAGATGAGTTCTGTCTTATGGATCATAAGGACAAGAGTGTCAATCAGAGATCATAGATACATGTTTAGAACATGGTATCTGGATTCGATCCATTCATGAGAATATTACATGGTACAAGTCATAAGTGTTTCTCATGTGAAAGTTTTGCATCGGAGTTCTTAGACCTAAAATCTCTATAAAACTCTTTATGAATTACTGTGTACTTTGACATACACCTAACGTGCTCGTAATAGGGTGACAAGTATGGGTATGTCTGGGTATGCACTGATCCATGTTAGAGAGCATGAGCGAAGTGCAGGGATTACCCCTCTCGATAAGAGAGAAAATATCACCGGCCACTTGATCAATGAACTGAGAAGTGTATGGCCATACCAAGATGAAATAATGAGAAATCATTATTTATCTGAGATTCAGTGTCACTGGAATATCAAGAAAGGAATTAATATATATAAGGATGACTAGTTCCATGCCTTATATTAATTCTAATATTTAAGGGTAAGGGACTATGCAAAATTGCATTAGGTACTAAATGCCATTTACATGTTCATTTAATTTGGAATGCTATAATATCTTGCTAGAGAATATATATAGCCTTTGAATTAATTTATTAATTCATTGCCAATATTAAATGGACCTATAGGATCGCACACAAAGCATTGGGCTTAAAATATTTAAATTGAAGATTGGGCATCAATTTGGGCTTTTAATTGAAGTCAAATTAATGTATGTAATGGGTATTAAAATTGCTATTGGACCTTGGTCCATGAGAGACATAAATTCGGCCCAATAGGATTAATTTCAATTAACTAATTATCTTGGATTAATTAAGTTAATTGAGTATTAAATCCTAATGGCATTTAAATCAAAATAAATTAATTAAATGGAGATAAGGTAACCAATAATCCAAGGATAAATTCAATAGGAATTTCAGCAACCACATCCCTAAATTAAGTGATTTATTTTGATTAAATGTCTTATGTTTACTTCAAATTAATTTGAATTTAAAATTCAAAAGAGTTTGAATGAATATATGTCACTTGATTTTAGAAAGTGATTGAGGCTGAATGTACTATCTTTAGGTAGCAAATTTCGGAATTAATACTTACCAAAATAAATGATATATAGTTTGTGAACAAAAAAAACTCTATGCGTGATTCTCTCTCTCACACACACACTCTTGGCCAAAATACACAAGGGGAAAGGATTATTTCTTATTCTCTTGTATTCTTGGGCAACAATAGCAACCTAAAGGAAGCACAAGATCAGATCTTGTAGCTTCAATCCATTACCATTGCCAATTATTTATACATAGAGCTAGCACTCTTAATTTTAAGCCTTCATTGCAATTGTGTATGTGAACATAGAGAGGAGTAGCGTAAAGGCTATTTCTTTGGCATTGGTGATCAAGACCTGAAGCATATAAGTTCATCCTAATTGCTGGTCATCATCAAAATCAAGTCTTGAAATGCATCTAAAGTTGTAAGTTTTAAAACCTTAAAATTGCATGTTTTTTATTCTTGTTTACGGATTGCATGGTATGTATGATCAATTTTATTATTTTTCCACTACGTGATCTTCATATATATGCCATGTCATATTCCATCAGTGGTATCAGAGCCTATACATGCTTATTTTAGTGCTTTAGATTCATTAAATATTTAATCAAAAATTGTTCGTTTAAAAACATGCAATGCTGAAATTTTTCTGTTTTGAGTTTTTTGCATTGGTTTGGTGTAAAAATGATTTTAAATGATTAGATAGGTATTATAATTATGATGACATGTTAATATACTGTCCTAAGATGTTCTTAGAGTTGTTCATGGTCGGATTTAATTATAAATACCTAATAGTACATGTTGATCTTGAAACTAGGTGCTAATTGGCATGATAAGTGTTTGTTTAACAACTAGTTTTCAAAATTAAATGTAAAAATAATTTTGGCATGTTTGTAAGTGATTTTAAAAATTAAATATCAGGTCTAGACATATTTTAAATTTTGTTTTAATTCTGGTCCATGACAATTTAATTGATTAATTTTAAAATCACTTAAAACTATGACTAGTTTGTGTTTGTTACATGTTTAATCAACATTGTTTGTTTTGTTTTGATTAAAATGGTAAAAACACATTTGGATCAGATTGGTACAGAACATTAACTCAATATTTATGACCTTATTTAAATTATTAAATGACTCATAAAATTGTTTTAAGTGTTTGTGCATTTTTGTGGCATTAAATGAGCATTAAACAACTAGTTTCGTTGTTGTTTGTTTGTTTTAGTATGAATGCCGTGTATTATATATGTTCTTCATGATT
Source organism: Excoecaria agallocha (assembly GCA_037975025.1). Classification (NCBI taxonomy): domain Eukaryota; kingdom Viridiplantae; phylum Streptophyta; class Magnoliopsida; order Malpighiales; family Euphorbiaceae; genus Excoecaria; species Excoecaria agallocha. The sequence goes on along the minus strand of CM075806.1, from coordinate 43,537,727 downwards.
TTATGTTTTAATTCATGTTGTTATATATATATGTGTGTGTGTGTGTGTGTGTGTGTGTGTGTGTGTGTGTATTTTTAATGTTTATAGGCTGTATGACATAAAATTAAAAATGGCAAAATTGGAAATTATACTAGAGTTGATTTATGGCATAAATCTAACTAGTTAGTGTTTTGGTCTTTTAAGAGAACTTATTCAAAAAGAGGATTTAGTCCATTGGGCTTCGGCCTAGGCCCATTATGGGATCTTCTCTTAAAATTTTAAGTACACAATTTCCATTAACTGGCTAGGCTAAATTAATTAAAATTGGACTTTATTTGATCCATGAATGTTATGTATATTTATTTGCTTGTTTGGTGTGATGAATTGATATGCATAGTGCATTTATGGGCTTTGGATTTTTGTAATTAAATATGGCATGCGAGCCATTATGTATTATTGTAAAAGTTTCATTTATTTCTTAGAATAGAATTTATTTGAAGACTTTGTAAATTAAGACGAAGCCCACCTGAGTGGAGAAGCCCAACTCGAAGATTCTTATGTAATAGTATAGAATCTTTATTGTAGGTTTTTGGGCCCCTGTTTTTCACGCTTTACTTTATGCAATTATATATATATGCATGCTATGAATGGATGACAAAGCGTATGCCATGTAAGCCATAATAAAATGAATCCCTAAAATAGTAAGTCATAAAGTTGCCTTCCTAATTCGAAAAATGTCAAGGCATCGATCATCGATCACGTAGACTAGGAGTCCTAGATGCGGCCGATTATCTTTGTGAGGCATAGGTTGTGAATGTAGGTTGTACTTAACATGGAAAGGGATGCCCAAACTTAGGCAACTAATAAATGAGTTTGTGCTATAACATCTTAAGATGTTAGCCCATTTGATCCAAGAGTCATGTACAAGACATGATTGGAGTTTTCCTACCTAAGTAACTTAACTTGTTAGGTGTACAAGCTCAGCTTGACTAATAAGTTGTTATGAAAAGTGGATCTTGGCCCACATTAAAATCATTAACGCGAATTATTTAATGGCATATTAATTAGGTTTGTGGGATTATAATAAGACCTCATTTAATCTTGCTAAGTTTTATTGTAGATTGAAAATGGCTTCTTCAAACAACAAGTTTTCATTGCGATCGGTCTTGAAAAAGGACAAACTGAATGGCACCAATTTTATAGATTGATCTCGAAACTTAAGAATAGTTCTTAAGCAAGAGAAAAAGTCATATGTTTTGGATGCACCCTTGCCTGAAGAACCTGGTAGGAATGCCTCTGCGGTTCAAAAGGAAACTTTTGAGACCAAGAAGAGCAACTCCAAGATGTGACCTATTTGATGCTGGCCACTATGGTGCCTGACTTGCAAAATCAATTCATGGACCAGGAGGCTTATGCGATCATGGTGCACCTCAAGGAAATGTTCCAAGAGCAAGCTCGTCATGAGAGGTTCGTGACAACAAAGGCCTTAATTTCTTGTAAGATGGTTGCGGGTACTCCTGTTAGTATCTATGTACTCAAGATGAAAGGGTATCTTGATACTCTTGAGAAGCTTGAGGTACAAGTCCCAAAGGAATTGGCCACTTACTTGATCCTAGGTTCATTGACTGATGATTATGATCCATTTGTTATGAATTATAACATGCATTTAATGAACAAGACAGTCACCGAGCTTCATGGGATGCTTAAGAATGCTGAAGAGAACATTCGAAAGACCAATCCCATACTTATGGTTCAAGGGGGTATTAAGAAGGGACCCGCTAAGAGAAAGGGAAAGGCAAAACCCAGTAATGACCTGGCTCAGTTCAAATCAAATAGGAGTGCACCTCAGGCCCAATCCAACCCAAAGGAGCAAAAGCTTAAGGAGAGCGAGAACACATGCTTCCATTGCAACAAGATAGGGCATTGGAGGAAGAATTGCACTCTCTTTAAGGAAGAACAAAAGAAGAATGGAGCTAAGGCATCCAGTTCTGATATTTTTGTTGTTGAAATTAACCTTTCTATTTCTACCACTTGGGTATTGGATACCAGTTGTGGTTCTCACATTTGTTCAAATGTGCAGGGGCTAAGAAATAGGCGGTTACTTGGGAAGAACGATGTGGACCTCCGTGTGGGGAATGGAGCATGAGTTACTGCCATAGAGATAGGCGACTATCAATTCACTTTACCTTCTAGACTTTGTTTAGTATTAAAAAACTAATCAAGAAAAAAACATCAATCAATAGCAATTTGATTCTGCATGCCCCAAATGCTAATCAAATCAATCTGGTTTTGCATACCCTAGGTGCTAACCAGAAATATTTAAGCAATATCAATTTTGCATACCCTAGGCGCTAACTAGACATATTTAAGCAATACCGATTTTGCATACCCTAGGCACTAATCAGTCTTCATCAAATCACCTCAATTTTGCATGCCCCAGATGCTCATCAAACACATTCAAATAACCTAATTCTACGTACCCCAAGTGCTAATCAAGGTTAATCATCTCATTTTGATTATGCATACCTTAGGCACTTATCAGATAAAAAATCAAGATTAACACCTCAACAAGCCGATGTTAACTATCCGAACTAGGGTTGACACATCGACATGCTTATGATAACTACCTAATCAACCAAGAGATTTGCTACCTCTGGTATGCATATTTTTCCTTTTACTCTAAATTTTAACTCACTTTGGTACTTATGCACCAGCTTCCTAAAATTGGGGGTAGCTATAGACACTATGATCTAAGGTAGCCTATATCAGTGTTACCTGATGATTAGGAAATAGTGTATTATTGATAGTTGGTTCAGATCTCAAAACTCCGATCATGAATTTTTAACATTTTCTCAAAGATTTTCATGATTTTCTAAGAGTTTACAAATGCTTCCAATTGTTGTAATAAAATATACTCAAAACCATACTTTGGACCTTCAGTAATGGTAGACGACCATCTGTCATGTGAGCAATGCTTATATGTGGGTCCGTCTCTCCTATACAGGCAAAATAAGGGGCATTTTTGGAAATTTTAGGTTTAGTGCTGAGGGACGGCCACCTTTAGAGAAGAAGAAAAGTCAATTTCTTTCTCATTATAAAAATATGCTCTAGCATTCCTTTTTGTTTAAACAATCACACGTAAATGAATTTCACTATTTTTCTGCGAATCAAAAAGGCACGAATGAGAGTAGAGATTTGGACTACAAGAGGTACAAAATCATAATATCTCCTGAAGGTAATATTTTAGGCTCTTTTTTAACTTTTTCTCTCTATAATTTATTTACATAATCATATGGTTATTTGATGTGATTTGATATGTTTTGATTATTGTAATTTGAATGATATACATGTTTAATTGAGTTGTAATGTATTTTTGGACTATTGAATATGTTAGAGGCATGATAGGTTCTTAGATTCTTCCATTATTGTACATGTGAAGCTTTTCTTTTATTCTTTTAATTTTACAATCTTATGATTTTTAGTATAGTTGATGCATTATTAGCTGTTTTAATGTGTTTTGGCATCATTTAGCATTTAAAATTGCATGTTTAGGGCAAGAAGTTAACTTTGCATGATTTTTTGCATTTTTGCTTTGAATTCTACACTTTTGGTTCTGTCCAGAGGTTATGGACGAAAAGATAGCCTGACGAATGGCCATTTATCATCCAACAGACGGGACATCCCGGGTTAGTCTCTTTATTTGTCCCTCACTTGCTTGTGGTCGTGCCTCACATGATTTTTGGCATATGTGGGTGTATTTTGGGCATTTTTAGGGTATTGTCATGCATTTATGCATCTTTTGTGTAATTTATTGATATTTTATCATATTTATGTATTATTTGATGTGATCCAAATCTTGTATGATAAGATTCTACATTTAGGTGTATTCTATTTGTGTAAAATAAATATGTGATTATCTTTATTGTGTTATTTGAGAATACTAATTAATTTATCTTTTTGGTGTGATTTTTTGAATATTTAATGCCTTTGCTACGGAGGATTTTATGTGATTTTTTTGCATGGGAAGTCATGCTCCTAAGTTGGTAACTATCTTCATTCCCTAGTTATCTCGGTTAATCATTATTTTATTTATTTATTATGATTTTATTTATTTATCATTTAATTTGCTTTAGTTCTTATTTATTTGATAATTCATCTTAGATGTATTATTTTTTTAAGTATGTAATAGCTAGTAAAAAAGAATTTTTCATGCACGTTAAAAGGAAAAGGCACTTAAAATATTTTTCATTAAATTAATTGGATTTTCCTGTAAAACATTGACCAATATCCAATTTTTTAGCCTTAATCCATACAATATAATGAAAAATATTTTTTTGCAAATTATACATAAGGGAACCAATGTTCCCAACTTAAACGAATATCTCGATTTATATATGTATATTGTTTAAGTAGGGTTTTATTATTTTTTATTTATTTATTGCTTTTTCTATGTGATTGAGATGTTTACTTATTTTCTATCACTTACATCGTGTGAGAGAGGAGAGTAGATTAATTTTAAAACTCACTTGTAAAGTAACACCTAGCCAAGATATCTAATAAAAGTGATATTCTGAACACCAATCTCTATTTGAGCATTAAAAGGTCGAGATTCATTTTCTAATATTATGTAGGGTGGTGACTCTGATACCTACCTTTTTTTGGGTCCATTAGTAGATGCCTTCATAGGTTGACTACTAACCATAAATTGGGCTTGATCCCTCTTTATGGCAAAGTGGCCAATTTATGAGTTAAGAGAGTCTCCTTCGGTCTCGGGCCCTAAAAGCAAACCTTTGAGACACAATTGGGAAACAAGTGAAGGCTATGGCACATATCACAACAAGTATCCTCAGACTTGAGATCACCAAAGTTATTAAGTAGGTGAGTGGTATACTTTAACTCTATAATTGCTTGCCTCCATTAAGGGGTGAATATGATTAGGAGGATGGGTATATCATAACCTGCTTGAAGATAGTTTATTGATTAATAAAGGATTCACCATTATTGATTTCTAAAGAAATTTATCTCAAATGTTCTGAAACATCTCTGTTCAATAAATCTTTAGCTAAAGTATAATGCCAAAGTAGATGAGATCCATAAGGCACTTTTTGGGAACAAAGGTGATATTATCATAACAACCATAGTGAGGTTTATATGAGTTGATATCATTGCATACTCAAAACTTAAATGAGATAAAGTAAGGTGAAGGGAGTAATTGCACGGTAATTGTTCTATGAAAGGGTTCAAGAAGCCTCTCATGATTTATGCATGAACATATATATATATATATATATATATATATATATATATATATATGAATCATACAATTCTTTAATTGTAATTATATTTGTACTAATAAGTGGACCAAAAAATTCAATAGATCACATTTATAGGGAAAGGGCATTCTGGGGTAATGACATATGTAATAACATTGATGTAATTATTGACTAAGATAATAATTAAAGGAGTTTAATTAATTATTCATGTGCAAAAAAAACTTTATAGAAAAGTTCGTAGAGTTTAATGCACATAATTTGTGATAATGGACCAAACTGCCATTTTGATTCAGAATAAATATATTTGGACTATAAATGTTATAAGACTAAAAAATTATTTATGAATCATTTGAATAATTACTTTTAGGCCCAAAAGTATAAGTGATATGCACAGAAGCACTCCTGGAGGCCTTCTGCGCACATGAATGATAGAAAGCTTTAATGGTAAATTTCTTGGCCAAGTCAAATTAAATATGATCTAAAAGTATTATGTACATGACATTTTAAATTTGGTTGGATTTGGAATTCATTTTGGTAATTAACTCTAAATCCTTGCAGAAAAGCCCAGTAACATTAATTCTTCTATCCATGGGCCTAATAAAAGAGGCATGAATTGGATTTAATTAATCCTAATTAATTAATTCAAAGTTTATTATGGATAAACTCTCCATTTATCTTAGAGTTTTGTTTTTAACTTGGAGTATAAAAATAAAAAGTTGAGTGAAAGTTAGATAGAAGAATTACATTCCTTCTTTCTTTCTCCTTCTTTGGTTAAATTCTCTAGCTAGCACATAGAGAATTTTAGCAACCTGTCTGTCACCCATTCTTTGGTTCTTTTTCTATTTCTCTTATGTGGATCGATATCAAGGATATGTTTGCCATTGAACATTATGGTTTATGCAACTAGTGTGAAGTTATCAATTATTCAATAACCCTTAAATTAAGGTGATTTTTGGATTTCCTTAAATAGGACATGTAATTTTATGGCAAGATCTTAATTAATATGGTTAAAAAATTTTAATTTTTCACTTTGTATGTGATGCATGTAACCATAAAAATGCAACATAACCTACTTTTACTTTGTCCCTAGCCTTCTTCTTATTCAAATTCCATTTTGTTTTTCCAATCTATGCAAATATAATGATAAAGTTAATCTACTTCTATGAATCTCTACATTAAACTTTATTGGAATTGACTTTTCTTTGATGAAATATTGAATAAATGTAACTACAAAAATCCCACAATCACTGACAAAAAAATAAAAAGAATCAACATCAAAATTAGTTCTATTTTAATAAAATAGTAACACAAAATATAAGCTCAAGATATAAAAACATATATCACAATACCTGTTTTCTTGTATTGGCATATTCTAAACATACTCTATATTAAGCAAAGCATTTTACTCTTTATTCTAAAAGGCTTTTATATCATTTCTTCCTTTGTAAAAGTCAATAAGAACAAAAGAATATGGAACTAAGACACTATATGCGTTAATCACTTTCTTAATTACCAACTTTTTATAGTGAACGTAAAAAATTGTATACAAAAATTTATCTCTCTTTCACTAACAGCCTACCCAAAATCCAATGGAAGTTGGCTATATTGATCGGTAAAGAAAACAATCTGCTTCTACTCATTGTGTATTATACAATATCATATTTTTAAAAATAATTCAGTTACCAAATGATCAAAAGTGATAAATGAAGTATATTGACCTTTTTATTCAAACATTTGAAGTGTTAATTATATACTTTGGTCAAAAAAGCTATCAATTGTGGTGAAACTAACTTGTAAACTTTGATTATACTTTTCCTTCTTCCTTAAGGAGTAAAAAATATATCCAAATGTCATAAAAATAAAGAAATTTAAGTAAGTTATAGCATGATATCATAATCAAATATGGATAAAAAAAATGGTTAATGTGTTCCTATGTTGATAAAGAAGTTACAAAATTTGCATGAGTATCTACCAGCACCACGCTATTTAAAAAAATTAAGTATTCACTTATAATGTTAAGTATACATACAGAATTTGTAAGATCCTGTTCAGGATACAATAATGAATGAAATCATAGCTTTTAATAGACAAATTAAATACCAAAATCAAAAGGTTTTTTCAAAGATTTGTACTTTGTAGTACGAATCCCGTCTTTACCTTAAAAGGAAATAAATCAAATAAATTACAACTACACAACCAAAATAAACTTAATAATAATATTAAAATAATTATTCAATTAACTTGTTGGTCTATTTAGACTCCCCGAAGTCAACCCAAGCAATAAAATTTGTTAACTACTGAAAATTAAGCTCTCATTCAGTACTATTATTAAATGGATGAATATTTTTCTTTGTCTTTGTAGCACTTGTCCGCCCAAACTTGTTGACAAAAAAGATTTCATCACAACAGATAGTTTGATGTCTCTTCTATGACATGAGGGTGCAAACATCCAGAAGAACATGTTTTGAAAATGTCACCATATTATTACCTTGAACATCAAAACTTTGTGAAATAAAATAACATATAGAATGTATTAAAAAATAAGAATAAAAAAAGTACTCAAATCAATTAATCTTGGAACATGTAATTTCTTTTCCTTTATCAATTTCCATGGAACTTCAAAAAGATCTTCAATACTTTGTTTGTCCATTTCTTTTAAGAATGAACTTGATATTGCTTGGATTCCCAAATAATTCTTAAAATTTAAATATAAAACTAAAGGAAAAATAAAAAAAATTTGCATAATACTTGAATATGCATATCATATACAATTTTAAAAACTTGTAAAAATATAATTAAAAAGGAAAAATAAAAAACTTACAGTTTTATTACATCTCCAGTTGTTTTTCCCCTTGATCATGTCCTTTGTTATCTATATGATCTTCATTTTCAATTTCCTTTACATAAAAAGTAAAATCACCACCCTAATGGCATTTTAAAAAAATGAGACTTTAAAATAATTTTATAATAATAAAAAATGCATACATTGTGTATTTATTAAAGGAAAATACTTGAGTACTACCTAAAGCTTCTAATTTTTGAGCAATTGAAGAAAGAGCAACAAAAAACGTTAATACCTCTTCCTTCATACTTGAAATATCAATTTTGACGGCGGAAATATGTTCTTTCTACAATAGTAATCTTAATATTAATACTTGAGATCTCTTTCATCATCTCCAACTGCTTAAAAGAGATTCATTGTAGCTCATTCTTCAGGTCCAAAATAGGTACATTATGTTGGAAATTACTACTTCCTCCTTAAGGAGTTGGGAAATATTGATTCTCAAAATCATTATCTTTATTCTCATCAATGTACTAGTCATCAACTTTTCCTTATCCAAAACATCTTTGATAGTAATATCATTCAAAAAATCCTTTAAATGATATAGTTTAAACTCCTAAGTAAGGCAAATATTTTATACCTTCAACTAAAACACAAAATAACAAATATAATTATTAAAATCAAATACAAAAAATATAGATATATAACATAAATGATATACAAAAGTGTATACAATTTTTGTAAATTATATACAATATATACTGATCGGTGTTTAACAAGCGTACTAGATCAACTAGTAATATAGGAAAATATAATTATGACCCTCTAATATCGAACCCAAGGAAAACCTGTGTTTGAGTGAATGATTTGAGTTTTAAAATAGAATTCGTATGTAAAAGATAGAAAAGAAATTCCCAAAGTTGTGATGATGGATGTTAAAAACTAAAACAAAACTTTAAATTGAAAATAAAATAAAACAATTCGGAATAATTCGAAATAAAAGCAAGTGATCAAATCAGGTAAAATTCAATATTTAAAAGCAACTTTCGCTAAAGGACTATCCACCTTAATCAATATTATTATGACTTAGTCTCAAGAAAAACACAAGTGATCATAAAGAACTCATATAAATAAAACCAGATAACTTGACTCAAGATTATCATTTTAAGCATTAAAATTCTCTTATTAAGAACAATCCAACACTTAGCATAAAGATCTGAGTTAAACCCCCTAGATGTTTATTAAATTCTTTTTCAAATAAATTTAACTTTCATCTATTCTTAGTTACATCTGTCTCAATCTTAACTTACCTTAATTAACACAAAACTATATCTAATAAAGAATACAATCATGTATTAACCTAAGTAATTTAACCTAAAAACATGCATATCAATGATTAAACTAAAAATCAATTATTAACCAATAATTAAAAGTATTACATTTTACTGACATCTTAAGCAAAAGAAATAACCTACTACTATTAACCTAAACACAAAACAAAAACAAAATAAAAAAATTGATTCATGAATAAAATTGAAGAAGGTTAGATGTATTAACTCCCTAAACAAGTTTATGCTCTACCCCCTTCCAAAAATTTTGTTGTCCACAGCAAATGGAGAAAAACTATGCTAATGGAGGTGAAGGTGGTGGTGGATTTTGCTGCCAATACTGTTGCATAAAAGTCTCCACTATGTTCTTGACATCCAACATAGTATTCTGTAAAGTGTCCATTCATCCTTGTAAGGCAATCAGACAAATCTACTGAGAATCCATCTGTATACTCAATTGATTAAAAAGACCTTCCCATTCAGGTGTTGCCAGTTCATCTACATGAGGATTATCAACTAGTGTAGCTGCCTCTTTATTAGGATCATCAAGTTGCTCCTCAATCCGCATGTTATTTTTCCTTAGATACTCCTCCCGTGTAGACCAATGGCATATTGGCATAGGAATCAAAATTTTCATTCTCTTAAGCATCTTATTATCAATACATGGTAATTCTCCCTCAATTGGATCGCCTATGGTGGGATGACCAACTACGCTTGCCAAAACTGTAGCAATCCAACCAATGGAGATGCTATTGATATTATCCAGCATTTTCTGCAATTCCCGAATCTTATTTGCAATGATTAATACTCCATTGATAAAGATGCCATTTACCATGCACCGAAAAATCATGGCTTGTGAAACATTTACTGCACTTGCATTCCTTAAATTGTTGTAGACACTCCTTGTTAAAAAACTATGAATTATCCTTAACGCATGATCTCTTAAAGCATGAACCTTGCATTTACCTCCTCTCCATGGCTCAAGTTGTAGTGGATCGCAGATTTGCTCCCAATTATCTTTAGCAGAAACATATGTCAATTCCATAGGAGTTCGGTATAAATCCTAAATATTCTAAAAATTGCTTGAATGTTAATGAATATCCTCTCTTTCCAAACTTAAATCTGACAGTACTCGAATTATCAGTGTCCTCCTTAAAATAACACTCAAATGAGTAGAGGAAGTCTCGTGTCATATTGGGGTAAACCTTAGGTTTCTTATCTGTAAACTCTTTCCACCCAATATGCTAAACTAATGGGAGTACCTTATCCCATAAGTTTCCAACAGGAATGTTGAGGAAAAACTTACTCAAGTAAGCTGGCTGGACATATGTGCAGGCACTGAAGTAATCAAATTTATCCACCTTAGCTCTATCCACATAGGATGGAATACGAATTTCTGAGGAACTTGCAACATTAGGATTCTTGGTTCTCTTAGGTGCCATTGAAAAATGAAACATAAATGTGAGTGTAACATGGTAAACCATGGACTAAAACACACCTTATGTTCAAGAAAACTCATGGAGGATAATAATGTATGCACATAAAGATGAAGGTAGAATGAGGAGATTTATAATGTAAAATACGTGTGTATAAATCAACTAAGCATGTAAGACAATTAATCAAGAGAATATCACAATGGATAAGTTGAAATATAACCCAAACATGTATTGATAACGTCATATAAATAAACATGCAAGACATTTGAGAGGTGATGAATCATGAATATTGAACAAAAGAATGTCAACCAAAGAGTTACAAATAAGTCGAACTAAGGATAAACTCATTGAGACATTTCATCGAACATGTGATGTGCGCATGCTTAAGAGTCAAATTGAAGAGCATAATGAAGTGTGTTCTCCACCAAATTAAATATAAAGCATCTATTGCATGCATATTAAGTCCACAACAAACCATATTGGCAAAAGAAACTAGTATAAAGTATAGATCACATCTTGAAGGTGACCTAAAAATGTAAGTTCATAGGTTAGAATCTAAACATATCATGGCATAAAATGGCATTGAAACACATTAAAGAGATCAAAGTGAGTATGTACTTACTTAAAAGCGAAGAACCCAACAATTTGTGCACAAAATATAAGATGTGTGTGAAACGTGAATGCCCAAGGAAAAATATGAAGAAAATGATGTAAAAGAGAGAAAAAAATGGAGAGAGGAGAGAGAAAAACTAAAGAAGAGAGAGAATGTAATGGTCGGAGAAGAGAAAGTGGTGGTTCGTGGTGGTGCATGGCCATGAAAGAGATTTAAGTGTAGGAGACGTGGGAGTGTTTAGAGAAAGTGAAAGGAAGGAAAAATGAAAACAAAAGACTAAGGGATTTTAAAGAAACAAAAGAAAGGGCAGTACCTAAATGCGTGGTCGTGCATGGGTATGGGGATACCCACACGCGGACGCATATGGGGGTAGGCGAAACATTCACGTGGGAGTGTAAAAATGAAATCCAATGCAGATCTGTGATGCATGGGTGCACAGAGGGACAGGGCACGCTAACTTGCGAACACGCAGGAGATAGCATGAGGGCAGATTGCCCATGCATGGGAGCACAAAGACACAAGCATGCTGACTCGCGGGCGTGTAGGTGCTCTCAATAGCTGGGCAATTTCACGCGATAGCGTATTTGAAAATTTTTTTGCTCCAAATAAATTTGTATTTCATTTTTCAAATACCTGTGCACTTTATGTGATATTCAAAACTCTATTTTTCTTCTTAAAACTTGATTTTTCCTCTTTAAATTTGAAACTCCTATCTTTAATTCATGAATTGAAACTAAAACCCATAAAACACTCAAAAATCAACTAAAAAGAGAGACGAGAGATGACTTTCTAAGTTTAAAGTCTTCAGCTAGATTAACCAAATCATATTTTAGTAGTCATAAAGAACCATGGTTGCCTCAACAACCTCTTGTTGTCCCATTTGATATGGTATGAGCCGATGACCGTTTACCTTATATTTACGACCATCTCTTGGATTTTTGATCGTCAAAACTCCAAAATTATTGCTCGTCAAGACTTGATATGGCTCGAGCCACTTGGATTTGAGCTTTCCTGAAAATAATCTAAGACGACTGTTATATAAAAGTACTAACATATCAGGAGCAAAGTCTTTTACCCTTAAGTGATTATCATGCCAATGTTTGGTCTTTTCTTTGTATAGTGTTGCATTGTCATAAGACCATTGCTAAGTTTTATCAAGTTCGTTGGGCTACAATTTTCTTTTTTCTTCTGCACTTCTCAAATCAAAGTTAAGAAATTTCGTAGCCCAATAAGCTTTATGTTGTAATTCAAATGGAAGATGACATGCTTTTCCAAAAACCATTCTATAAGGAGACATGTCTATAGGGGTTTTAAATGCAGTTTTATAGGCCTATAGAGCCTTATCTAATTTCTGAGACCAATCCTTCCTAGAATTTGCTAACTGTTTTTTCTAGAATTGATTTCAGCTCCTTATTAGATACCTCTACTTGCCCATTTACCTGAGGATGATATGGGATAGTTATCTTGTGTTTGACTCCGAATTTCCTAAGCAAAGTTCTAAATTGATGGTTGATAAAATATTTGCCTCCATCACTTATCATAGCTCTCAGTGCTCCAAACCTAGTGAAAATATTATTTCTAATAAATTCAAGCACTATTCGGGCATCATAAGTTCTTGTGTCTATGGTTTTGACCCATTTACTAACGTAGTCCATAACTACTAAAATATATTAAAAACCATAGGATTTTGGGAATGGTCTCATAAAATCAATCCCTTAAACATAAAAAATTTCTACTTCAAGCACATTATTCATAGGTATTTCATCTCTTTTAGAAATATTCCCAACAAATTGACATCTATCACATAATTCAATAAAAGATTTGACATCCTAAAATAAAGTTGTCTAGAAAAAACCTGATTGGAGGACCTTTTGTACTATTTGATTAGGTCCATGATGGCCTCCAACTTCGCCTTCATGGCACTGCCGCATAATATCTTCTTGTTTGATTTTATGTACACATCATCTAAGCGCACTTGATCTAAGCAAATTTTTATGAGATATGGATCATCCCAAAGGTAGTGTTTGGCATCCACTTGAAGCTTTTTTCTTTGTTTCCAAGTAAACATTTTAGAAAGATAACTGCTTGTAAGAAAATTAGCTATATTAGCATACCATGGAACTGAATTTTCATAAGTATAAAAAGCATAAATATGTTCATTTGGAAACAAATCAAAATTTTTTCCTTTTTCAATGCTAGCATGATCCAATCTAGATAGATAGTCAGATATGAAATTCTCAGCTCCTTTCTTATCCTTTATCTCAACGTCAAATTCTTACAGTAGCAAAACCCATCGAATAAGCCTCGGTTTGGAATCCTTCTTCCCAAAAATGTTCCTCAATGCAGCATGATCTGACCACATAGTAACCTTGGAACCCAAGAGATAATATCTGAATTTTTCAAAAGAAAACACTATTACCAAGAGTTCTTTCTCCGTGGTAGTGTAATTGACTTAAGTTTTGGTGAGTGTATGACTTGCATAGTAGATGGTATAGAAAATTTTCTTCTTCTGTTGTCCTAAGACTGCTCTGACTGCATAATCACTAGCATCACACATGATTTCGAAGGGTAAACTCCAATCGGTTGATGTTATGACTGGTACACTTACTAAATTTTGCTTTAATAAACTAAAAACTTGCAAACACTCAGCATCAAAGTTAAATGCAACATCCTTCAACAATAAATTAGAAAGTGGCTTAGCTATTTTAGAAAAATCCTTAATAAACTGACGATAAAACCCAGCATGACCAAGGAAACTTCTAATACCCTTAACACTAGTTGGAGTAGGTAATTTTTCTATTACATCCACTTTTGCTTTATCAACTTCAATGCCTTTTTCAAAGATTTTATACCCTAGGATAATTCCTTTTCTAACCATGAAATGATATTTTTCCTAATTAAGAACAAGGTTAGTCTCTTGACAACTCTTTAAAACCAATGCAAGATTATTTAAACAAGACTCAAAATCACGACCATATAATGTGAAATCATCCATAAAAACTTCCATGAATTTTCAATAAAATAATGAAATATAGCCATCATGCATTGTTGAAATGTGGCAGGTGAATTACAAAGACCAAAGGACATTCTTCTATATGCAAGTGTTTCATAAAGACATGTGAATGTGATCTTTTCTTGGTCTTCTAGGGCTATAGGTATTTGTATATATCCCGAATATCCATCTAAGATATAGTAAAATCTATTTCTTGCCAGTTTTTCTAACATTTGGTCAATAAAAGGTAATGGGAAGTGGTTTTTCCTAGTGGTATTATTTAATCTCCTATAATCAATGCATACTCTCCATCCCATTACTGTGCGTATAGGAATTAACTCATTATTTTCATTAGTTACTATAGTCATACCCCTTTTTTAGGACACATTGCATAGGACTTACCTAATTACTATCAGAAATAGGATAGATTATACCTGCATCAAGTAGTTTCAATACTTTCTTTTTTACTACTTATTGCATAGTTGGGTTGAGCCTTCGTTGGGGTTGCACCATCGGTTTGAATTTTTCCTCCATTGGTATCCGATGTGTACAATAGCTAGGGCTAATTCCCTTTAAGTCAGATATCTTCCAACCGATTGCAACTTTATGTTTCTTAAGCACCTCAACAAACATCTCCTCTTCCAAATATGTCAATAAATATAAAATGATTACTGGTTTTGTATTTTTTTTTAAAACACATATTTTAAATGAGATAGAAGTGTTTTAAGTTTAGAATATTCTCCCTTAAAAGGGGACGGTTTATCCTTCATCTTTTCATTTACACTATATTCTTTTTCCAAATTGTGTATCATCTCATTTTTCTTTGCTTCTATTTCCTCCGTTTTGTTTAAATGCATCAAACATTCTTAAAGCTCATCATTTAAAATGATTTTCTCTTGCTTTGTGTTGACACACTCTTAAACATCATCAACAAAATAAATGGATTCTTCAAAGTCATAAGAGGGATGTTTTGAAAACTTATTTAAGTTGAAGACCATTTCTTCCTCGTTAAACCTCAAAGTAACAGTTTGCCCATGAATATCAATTAGAGCTCTTGCTGTGTTCAAAAACGGTCTCCTCACTATCAAAGGTACCTTTCTATCCTCCTTTATATCCATTACTACAAAATCCATAGGAAAGATGAAATTTCCTACTTTCACCAATAAATCCTCAATAATACCCTTTGGTTTCTTCATCGATCTATTCGCCAATTGAAGTATCATTCGGGTTTCTTTAAGATCTCCTAAGTTCAATTTCTTGCAAATTTAATAAGGCATCAAGTTAATACTAGCACCCAAATCACACAAAGCATGTCCAATAAAATATCTTCTTAATTCACAAGGCAATGTAAAACTACCAGGATCTTCTAATTTTTAAAAAAATTTGTTTGTTAATATAGCACTACAATTACCAGATAATTAAACAATTCTTATACCTTCTAGCTTCTTTTTATTTGTGCAAAGTTCTTTCATAAATTTAACATATTTAGGCATGTGTAACAAATCTTCAGCAAATGGTAAATTTATATGTAGCTTTTTAAACATGTCTAAAAATCTAGTTAATTGTTCATTTTGCTTGTCTTTTCTAACTAGAACAGGAAAAGATAATTGAGATTCATCGAGCATAATAGAAACAATTTTTTCCTTACCTTTACCTTTCTCAACAGTAAGAGGCACTTTCTCAATATTTTTAGAATTACGAATACTTACCTCTGTTGTTGGTTCCACCCTTTGAGAGGAATTCTTACCAATCTCAGTCTTTTCTAACTCCTTTCTACTTCTTAAGGTGATTGCTTTAGCTTTCTATTTTGGATTGCGATCCATATTGGATGGAAATGTTCCTTAAGTCCGGTTGGATAATGAATTAGCAAGTTGCCTCATATGATTTTCTAGATTACTAATAGATGACTCTTAGTTCCTTATCCAAATATCTTGTGATCTCCATCTAGAATCTTGATTAGCCAGGATTGAATTTTGGTAGGCCATGAAATTTGCAATCATCTTTTTTATGTGTGATTTCTTCTCTTATGGAGGTGGAGGTTGAGACTTTTGAAATCCATGTGGTTGATGGCATGATTGTGATGGGTATGTAGTTGGGTAATATGTTTGAGCTTGATTTTGATATAGGGGATGGTTGCTTGAAGGTTAATTATGGTTAAAGGGAGGTCTAAGGTAAGAGTTAGAAGTAGATGCTTGGTTACCTTCTCGCCATGAAAAATTCGGATGGTTTCTCCATCCCGGGTTGTAGGTGTTATTATATGAGTTCAAGGCATTTACTTCCTCTACCATTCCTTCACCATTCTTCATTTCAGGTGCTCTTTGGATTCCTACATAAATATTATCCTTGTTAGATAACATGGAAACATTTTTAGCTTTAAGTTCATTTATTTCTCTTAAATGCTTTTTCCTTATTAATTTCATTTGAGCTTTTAACATAGCTATTTCATCTATATTATGAACTTTATGTTTACTTTGTGCTGCTCTAAAAGTTTCCCATTAAGCATTATTTGTAGCCATCTCATCAAGAAGTAGGAATGCTTCTTTAGGAACTTGGTTTATGAAACTACCATTTGAAGCTACGTCTAACAAAGATCTTGTTGATTGATTGTCACATGTATAGAAAATATGCATTAATTTATAAACAGGAAATTTATGATGTGGATAGCTTTTTAAAAGTCTCCTAAATCTTTCCCATGCTTCATGAAATGGCTCCTCAAAAAATTGCTGGAAATCATTAATTTATTTTCTAATGAGGGTTTTTTTGGTAGGAGGAAAAAATTTACACATAAATTTTTCTTTCATTTGTTGCCAAGAATGGATGGATTGATTAAGTAGCATTTGTAGGCAATCCCTAGCTTTTCTTATGAGGGTAAAAGAAAAAAATTTAAGTCTAATTGCATCAGTTGATACATTTGGAATTTGTACAGTGTCGCTAGGCTTCTAAGAATATATCCAAGTATTGAGCAGGATCCTCTATATTTGTGCAAAAAAATTGGTTTCTTTGTACCATCATTATGGTAGCAGGTTTAATCTCAAATGGTTGGTGGTGAGGAATCCTAGTGGTTCTATGTTCTTCATTCCACCTAAGAATAGTATAATCCCTAATAGTCTTAGGTCTAAACCCATTTTTGGGAGCTTGATGGGGTACGCCTTGCTCTTCGATCCTAAACGGTGGTGGATCATTCATAGGTGGTTCTATTTTTAGGTAGTTCATATTGCCTCTTAACCTTTTAATCCTATGGAATGTTCGTTCAATTTTAGGGTTTACGGGGTAAAATGGGGTTGTTTCTCACCATAAACTAATAACACCTGAAAAATTAAAAAAAAAATTAGAAAATAGATGAAGAAGAGAAGAAGAACACACAAAAATCCACTTTAAAATAAAAATAAACAAACAAACGCAAATGGTCCCCGACAACGGCGCCAAAAACTTGACTGATGTCTAGCAAGCATACTAGATCGGGTAGTAATATAGGAAAATATAATTATGACCCTCTAATATTGAATCCAAAGGAAACCTGTGTTTCTGTAAATGATTTGAGTTTTAAAATAGAATTCGTGTGTAAAAGATAGAAAAGAAATTCCCAAAGTTGTGATGATGGATGTTAAAAACTAAAACAAAACTTTAAACTGAAAATAAAATAAAACAATTCAAAATAATTTGAAATAAAAGTAAGTGATCAAATGAGGTAAATTTCAATATTTAAAAGCAACTTTCGCTAAAGGATTATCCACCTTAACCAATACTATTATGACTTAATCTCAAGAAAAACACAAGTGATTATAAAGAACTCATATAAATAAAATCAGATAACTTGACTCAAGATTATCATTCCAAGCATTGAAATTCTCTTATTAAGAACAATCCAACACTTAGCATAAAGATCTGAGTTAAACCCCCTAGATGTTTATTAAATTATTTTTCAAATAAATTTAACTTTCATCTATTCTTATTTACATCTTTCTCAATCTTAACTTACCTTAATTAACACAAAACTATATCTAATAAAGAATACAATCATGTATTAACCTAAGTAATTTAACCTGAGAACATGCATATCAATGATTAAACTAAAAATCAATTATTAACCAATAATTAAATAAGTTAACAACCAAACTTTGGCTAAATAATGATAAAACTGTGCTTTAGAACTAAGAAATAATCAAAACTTGCATAAACATTAAGCATAAATTTTAGAGATTTTACTTTTGTGACAAATATTGTTCACGCTTAATTTGTTATGAGATTTTATTCTCACTAAATGTTGACTTGAATGTCGTGACGATATTATGCTTGCTAAATTTTAGCAACGACAAAAGTTGTCGCTAAATATTAGTGAGGATAAGTACCATGCTAAATTTTAGCTTTTTGTGACAAATATTATTCTCGTTAAATTTGGTATGGCATTTATCCTTGCTCAATGTTGGCCTAAATGTTGCAACAACAATGTACTCGCTTAAATCCTCACGTCCAACATGAATTGAGTATTAGCGAGGGAATAATCCTCACTTAATAGGCGAGGGCTGTAGTCTTAGTTAATTTGGTGAGGGTTATGTCATCCCTAATTAGTTCATACCTCACATCCAACATGAATTGAGTATTATCCAAGTTTATTGGCGAGGGCTATAATTCAAACTAAATTAGCGAGGATTATGTCATCGCTATATTTTGTGCCAAAATTTTGACAACCAAGATTAGCGATAACAAGATTTAGTTATTGGTAAATTGTCGCAAACAAGATTCATGGAACACATAACACCCAAATACAAGGTATGGCCAAAATCACATTAAAATAGATGACAAATTAAATGTATAAAATCTAAAATCTTACATCGAGAGCAACCTTAGCTTAGTTGAAAAGAGGAAATAACAAATTCTAAAATTACTGACAACAACAATAAATCTACAACTAGCGGAGAGATAAAATAATCGATGAAAATGAGAAAGATGACATGCAAAAAAAAAAGTTTTGCAACAATGAGTGCTGAGAGAGAAAGTGAGAGATTAGAAAGATTTATGAGTGTTAAAGTTTTTGAAATAAAGGAAAAAGAAATAAATGTTAATTTTGATATATCAAAATTTGTAAAATTAAAAAATAATATTTTTGAAATGCGAAATGCATAAATAAAAAATGAAAACAAAACAAAAATAGAGAACAAATGGTATAATTTTCTCGAAAATATATCAAATCGTACAAAATTTGCCGGATGGACTGGGTGGGCCGGGTGGATCCTGGACTGTGCATGCCCAGGTCTACTCAAAAGTACGGAGAGTCTCGGCAATTTGAATTACGATTAAAAAGAAATTAATTTTCACCAAAACGTTTCTAGGACTAGAGAATTCCCTCTCTTTTTCTTGTTGGTCCGAACCATGCTCCGACTTTCAATATAAGAGAATGCACGAGTGCGAGAAAAAACTCCAGCGAGAAAAACTCGGTGGATGTATACCCAATGAGTTTAAAGTTTAAGGCAGTGGCGCAGGTGAAGAACCCAGTTGGAAATGAGGGAAATGAAAATGAGAAACAGATAAGAAGCGTAGATCTTGGTAATGGAAGCCAAATCCTTTACATGCCCAGGTTTTTATCATTTGATGATTCTTGGGAACTGTTCTATTATCTTAACTCTCATATCCCTTGGACCAGACCCACTCTTTGCGTCTTTGGTCGCTCTTGGGTCCAGGTTTTGTTTCTTTATCTATTCTAAAGTTATTGCTTTCTTTTCTCAACAAAATTTTTGGTTCTTTTCTTTTTTGTTGGCGACTCTGGGTAAATTTGTACTCTGAAAAGGAAAAAATTATGGAGAAATGAGATTGAATCAAAATATGTTCAAATCATGAATATTGGTGGGGGATTTCTGACAAAATTGGTGTACCTTTTATTCGAACCCGAGGTTTTATTTTATTAATTCTCCTCTTGTATCAGTATTATCGCGAGAAGGATTGAATTCAATATATTATCTTTTGGTAATGTTTATTGAAGGGGATTTAGAGTTAGAGGATTTAAGTTCCTAATTAGATTTGGAATTGTTTAATTACTTATGCCGTTCTCTTTTCTAGTTTGGTTGTTTTTTCTACTGACCACGTGCAATTATAATTGAAGACAAAAAACGCTTTTCAATATTTTTTAATGTGCTGCTGTAGAAGATGTTCTTACTAGAGAATCGATTTCATTAAGGAACATTAGAATTGGAATGCCAAAATTGGAGATGAAGGCAGCAAATTACTTCATTTTTAGTATGAAATTTTTGTGATTAGGAATAATACTTGTTGCTAGATGCCATATCGTTATGTTTATTTGTGAATTTATCATTTCATTTCTGCTAATTGCGTATAGTGCTCTTGTCTCACAGCCTAGGGACACATGTTATGTTGCAAGTCCAGGATTACCAGAACTGATTTACAGCGGATGTAAGCCTAACGTCCATTCTTGGGATGAATACCCTCCACTTATGGAGATCTTGGATGCTGTGAGAATGTTTTCTTGTTGCTAATTCCTGCTGACATATTGTTTGGATTCATTTATTTTTCCTCATTGTGACCTCTTGTGTTTTCGGTTCCATCGTGAAGGTTCATAAAGCACTTCCTTGCAGTATATTTAATAGCTTGCTGCTGAATAGGTATAAAGGAGGCATTGACAATGTCCGTTGGCATGCTGATGATGAGAAGCTTTATGGACCAACTCCAGAAATAGCCTCAGTTTCCTTTGGTTGTGAACGTGATTTCTTGATGAAGAAGATACACAATAAATCGACCCCAGGTAGGTACTAGTATTTGCATCATATTCTTTAATTTTTTTAGCTTTTAATGTTCTAGTGTCTCTATGTCTAGCCTTAATTTTACAATTGTTAATGGTCATATTGGGTAGCATCATGTTAAGTATAAACGTAGGTCAGAAATGTAAAAGGGTGTTGAGTTAGTAACTTCTGTTATCTAGCTAAAGGACATTAGCTAGGTAGCTGTATAAAGCTGGCAGTAGAAGAGAGATTCTTAGACCATCAGCAGCGCCTGGTACATGGCATCTCCCTGGCCCACATGGAATCTCCCTCAAAAGTCTCTGTTGGTGGAGAGCATCAAATTAGAGAGATGGGTCTCTCTGTCGAGTCTCTCATTAGAGGGACCCACTCAAATATTGACACAGAATTTAAAAAAAAAAGATAATTGCAGATTTTCTTTAAAAATATGCTGGACATTCCAACAGTTGAATTTTTAATGGACATTGCAATGGTTCAATTTTTAACGGCTAAAAATTTAGTCGTTTGGCATTTTATTAAATCTTATACAAATATGAATCCACATTCAATAATTTTTCATCTAAATTTATTTCTCTAAATTCTCTAAATTAATTTCCATCTTCTTTTTATTCAACTCAAAAAAATGGATTCAAATCAATTTAACCCCAACAATTTTGGGTTTCATATGCAAATAAAATCCAAATTTCCAAAATCTTCAAGCATTAAACTTTCATACAGCGAATTCTGATTTTCATCCTCATTTTCCGATGATGTATTGTCCATCCAATCAAAATTCATACCCATCTCCCCCCCCATTGCAACCCATGAACGGATTTACGGGTACATACTTATCTTAATTTATTGGAGTCACGGGTTCAACATCTGGCAGTGACTATAGGGGATTCTCTGAACAATCTCCACATATGACCCTGAATTTATCATTTACTCAATTTCCTAGTGTTGGTGATAGAGAACGTGCTATTGGTCACGAGTCCCAAGCCCACAGGTGGAGGGTTTATGCCAGGAAGCCCATGAAGCAGAAGGATGACCCAAGGCCCAAGGTATGGAGGTTGTTATTCAAGAAGACAGAGAAAAAAGGAGATGAGTTGGCAAATAATTAGTTAGGTGGGAAAGGAAAGTATAAAGAGGGGAATCGGGTTTGTGAGAGAAAAAAAAAGTGGGGAAATCTTCTGCAATTTTCAGCTTGAGGATGGAAAGGGGGAGTGAGGGAAAGGAGAGCAGAATTGTTGTTTGGCTGCCCTTCTTATAGTTGGCCCTTACTATTTTTCTTTTTCTTTTAGGTTTGTAAACGCCATTGGCGATACAGAACTTCCAGTGTGTTTTAATATTTCCATTAATAAAATCCTTCTTCCATTGAGCTTTGCTTTTACTTTTCTGTTTGGTTGTGTGAAAATTGTGAAACTCTATCATTGGTCCGACCTGCTGGATCTCTGCGTGCAAGGAGAACACACTTAGGCGAAAATGGAAACTCGTTTACAATCATTGAATGGTCGATTGGAGCAGACAGAGAGCAAGGTGAACGGCCTAGAAGCAGGTATGAAGGAGATCCAGTGATCCATTGCCGAGCTTCAGACTTCCTTGGCAGTCTTTCAGGCGGAGGAAAAGAAGAAGGATGCTGAGTTCTAAGAATAGGTATGTAGTTGGATGAGACGTTCTGAAAAACAAACCGTTCACACTGAGATTTATAGCTTCCATGGGGAACCCGTTCATGATAGAAGTGAGCAGCAATAGAGCCAGGGATCCATGTCACGCCTAAACTACCAACTTAATGCAACCATTAAGGAGAGTGCAAGGATGTCAATGGAGACTTGTCAACAATCCTTGCAAGCAAGAATGGATGAAAATGCCCAGAGACTTGCAAAACTAACTGTTCGTCTAAATGAATTAACCAAGCCTATTTCCAAGATCCAGAGTGATAAAAAGAAAGAGATGGAGGAACAACACCATAGCAGTTATTCTTTCAGCTTTTATGAAAGTTATGCAGATCTACAGCAAAAGGAGAAAGTAGAAAAGAACATCGAGTTTTTTGAAATGGAGGTTGCTACAGCGACTGCGCTACCCGCACAACAGTATATCGGGTATTGTCGCTACTATTTGAGAGATGTCAAAGGGTGTTTCAAGGAGCACCAGCCTGAAGATTGCGTGGGAGCCATGAGACTTGCAATTTCTAGTGAGGCGCGTCTGCAGATCGGGGAAGGGGGATACACACGACTGCTCCAAAATTGTTTGAAGGAAAGAGAAGGGGCCAACAGCAGAATTCATGAGTCTCAGGCGTGGTGGAGTGGATCCAACTGTTTTGGGCCACTAAAGCATTTACCCAATCTCATATTGGGCCCAAACCAGCCTAAAACCCCATACTATTCAAACCACAAACAACCAACGTTTTCTCTTTCAACTGAGTTGGATCGACGGGGACCAAAGGGAGCAGGAGTTCGTAAAGGGACCAAAACAAAGTGGAAGGAGCAGCGTCGGAAGGGACGTGGCTTATTCAGGAGAACCATCGTGCTGAAAAATATGTCGTGGCCGAGGAAGATCCTCCAGAAGGGTAGCAACGGCGAGATTGTCGAGATGGCAAGGACAGTGTCGTTGGAATTGCAACCGAGTAAGCACAACATTGAGGATGATTGCGACAACAGCGGCAATCCGCTTCTTGAGGTCACCAGCAAGATTTTGGTGAAGGTGCATGGGTATTGCAAGAAAAGTGTCGAGACTCCAAGCAAGGGCCATCTCAATCCAAGTTTTCGATTTAGTTTTCCTACTGTGGATGGGGGTTATGATGGGGGTTTGTGCTACTTTTATTATTTCTATTGTCTGTTTGATTTTTACTACCTTGATTTTGGTCTCTTGTTGGTTCTTTGCGGTCAAATTTTAGAGGTAAAGAGAGAGATGGGAAGCTCAGGTGAACTCTCATGGAAGTGGGCGGATCAGTCCACGCTACCCAAATGGACGTCTATTGCAATGGCCGTTTTGGATGGATGGGGTAAGGCTACACCGGGTCAGTATACTTGTATTCATGTTGCTGAAATGCCCACCGTGGATTCCTTCAAAAAGATTGCTTCTGAGAAGAGGAGTTTGATTCGGGCTCATATTCACGTTTTTACTGATGGACTTGATGATATAGATGGTACAAGTGTGGGATTTGTAGAGACTGTTGAGGAAGATCTGGAAAAGTCAAGCGAGAAGGGTGTTGATGCTCAAATTGCATCCGGTGGAGGTCGTATGCATGTTACAATGGATTGCTATGAAAATGATTGGAATGTTTTGAAGCGATAATGGGATGCTCAAGTTCATGGTGAAGCTTTCCTCAAGTTTAAAAATGTTGTTGAGGCTGTGCAGAAACTAAGAGAAATTCCCAAAACCAATAACCAATATATTCCTCTTTTTGTCATCTTTGATGAAAGCGGGAAGCCTGCAGGCTCAATTGTGGATGGTGATGCTGTTGTCACTCCCAATTTCCGTGCAACTTTCATGGTTATGTTTGCCAATGCTCTTGAATGCGAGGATTTTCACAACTTTGATAGAATCCTTAAGGATTATGCTGGACACTACAGTCCTGCTTTTGCTGCTCGAGTTCACAGTGGGAAAACAAAAACTAAAGAAGGCACTCATATAAATCTTAAGGGATTTACAATTAGCAATGGGCTTATTGATCCTGTAATCTAGTATAAGGCGTACACAGACTATGCACTGGATATGAGGTTGATTAAAAAATCTGCTTATGATCGTATCAACTAGGTGATTCCATTAGGTGTAATGGCAATAAACCTTTGTGGCACTGGTGGCCCCATCTCTTGCATGGCACTTTATTTTGTATGCTACACTACCTTCAGCAACATGTTGGCCTGTGTTGGCATTATAAATTACTCTGATACCAGAAAGAAATGTGGGGGAAGCCTCTACTATGACTTCTCAGACATGGAGAAATTTGTGAACCAAAAATCTACCAAGTATTCATTTGGAGTTAGCAATATAAGCTTTGTATTTGTTAGCATGACAAGGTATCAGGCAATGCTGATGGATTGGAGGAGAAATCTTGAAGAGGGCCTTCCTAGCATTTCCATTTCGGTCTTGAGGACAAGACTGCTTCCCCACCCGGTGGCAATGATAGAGAACGTGCTACTGGTCACGAGTCCCAAGCCCACAGGTGGAGGGTCTATGCTAGGAAGCCCATGAAGCAGAAGGATGAACCAAGGCCCAAGGTATGGAGGTTGTTATTCAAGAAGACAGAGGAAAAAGGAGATGAGTTGGCAAATAATTAGTTAGGTGGGAAAGGAAAGTATAAAGAGGGGAATCGGGTTTGTGAGAGAAAAAAAAAAGTGGGGAAATCTTCTGTAATTTTCAGCTTGAGGCTGGAAAGGGGGAGTGAGGGAAAGGAGAGCAGAATTGTTGTTTGGCTGCCCTTCTTATAGTTGGCCCTTACTATTTTTCTTTATATTTTTCTTTTCTTTTAGGTTTGTAAACGCCATTGGCGATACAGAACTTTCAGTGTGTTTTAATATTTCCATTAATACAATCCTTCTTTCATTGAGCTTTGCTTTTACTTTTCTGTTTGGTTGTGTGAAAATTGTGAAACTCTATCAGTTGGCCTACATGATATCGACATGAATTATGGCTCTATTCAAGTTGAAGATGGGGGGGATGGTTGGGGCTAAAGGTTGGAATTATGAGTGCAAGTAACATGTTTAGCCCTACTGACCTATATTCTGCCATAAATCAAGCCAAGTCACAGGAAACTTATCTAGAGGCTAGCAAGGCTAGATTCAACCCAAGACCTCAAGATCAATCTAGGCCATGGAACTCTCGAACCCAACAATTCTCTACATAGCCAAAATCCACTATTTCCATTGCAAATCAAACAATCCCCACATACAAGACTAATCCTAACATAAACACCTCCAAAGACCCGCCGTTGATTCTAAACTGTGCAATACTAATATGCCACCAAATAGGGCTCTTATCCCCTAGAAGAACCCTTAGAGGCTGTTATAAGTATGGGGCCAAGTATTTCCCAAGGCATCAATGCAACCATAAGAAGCTATTAGTCCTCTAAGGTTGTGATGAGGAAGGAATAGAGGAGAAAGACTGGAATAAAGGAGAAAGACTAACATCAGGTAGTTGAACCCATAGCTTTGTGGATTCAAATATGGCCAAAGGGTTAGCTGGTTGGACTGGTTTAACTGTGAACTGCAGCTGGTCCAACTTGATTTGATGTACAAAACTGAATTGACAAAAAAAGAACCAGTTTGAGCTGGAAAAGAACCGAATGAAAACTGGATTGAACCAGATAAAAATCAGGCGGAGCTAGAAAAACTTGTTTGAACTGGAAAAAGCCATATTTTGTCCTAAATGTCCATAAAACATTGTTTTTTTGTTTGAAAAAGTAAAACAAAAATATAAATACAAAAGAATTAAAATTTAGGGAATTTGACGACTTTTTTTATGAATAAAATAAAAAATATAATTTATATTTTATGAATTTTTTGAATATTACATGCAAGAACAATTCCTTGAATTTTTCCATTTGTGGGGATACGAAAGCTCTTAGGGAGAGACAGAGAGAGAGAGAGAGAGAGAGAAAGCAGGGGTTGGGGGAAGAAATGTAAAAAAAGGTGTTAAAGAGTTAAATTAGTTGCTTCAATTATCTAGCTAAAGGACAAAATTATGTAACGTTTTCTCTTGTTGGGGACTACTATCATCATTAGAAGAATTTCATTTCTATCTTTCTTACTTTCCCTCCAAATCTTCTATTCTATCTTATCCCTTCTTTCTTCTCCAATCCAACTTTCCTTTCTATTCTTTCCCAAACTATTTACATTCTATTCTAGAATCTAATTAGAATATAAGGTTAATTCATCCAAGTTAGGATTTAATCCTAACACATTGTATATGACTCCTGCACAAATCTCTATGGAACATAATTTTATAATTAGTTTGCAAAATACATATACAATCACCAACTCGACTTTTTAATTCATATAAAGACCTAAACTTTAACAGTGATCTATTGAATATGTATACTTGTCAATTTCGTCCAGTGAGATTGGTAGAAATTGAAAGCTGAACAAATTGATTTTGATATTGTGTAGTGTCACATTAGCACGATTGAGTATCATGTACTTCAATCTTCTAAAGCTGGTAGCAGTAGGAGAGAAATAATCATTGAACTTACATGCTCCTTTGCTTGTTAATACAAATCACTAGTTGTCCTTTACCTATATTATGTAACATTCTCTCTTATTGGGGACTATTATCAGCAATAAAAGAATTTAATTTCTCTTTTTTTACTCTCCAAATCTTCTATTCTGCATTATCCCTTCTTTTCTTCTTCTACATTCCAACTTTCCTCTCTATTCTTTCCCAAAACATTTATGTTCTATTATAGAATCTGTCACAGAATGTAAATAGTTAGCATAATTTTAGGAATAGAATTATAGGTTTCCTTAGTTAACCATAATTCTTAACTCTTTTATATTTGTATAAACACATGTAACTTTGAATATTGAAATAGAGAAAATTATTCTCCCATTTTGGGTTCTGTTACATGGTATCAAAGCCTTGGGCTCTTTTCTGTGTTCTTTAGGTTTTTCAGGTTTTTTATTCTTTGGTGAAGAATCTTCCTTTTCTTGGGTCACCAGTTGTGGTGATTGGTTTGTCTCACCGCCCACGTCGGGAGGTGCGCAGGTGGTGTTCCGGCCTCCCCACAAAATCCAGTGTCAATCCTATCGGTGAGTGAGCCACACGTGCTGCCACAAGCAACTGTCCTTTCTCCCATGCATTGGCGAGTGGAGATGCGTGCCTTGTCTGTTGGCCCTTTGATTTCTTTTCTGGTGTGGCCTGGTCATTTATGTTCAGATCCTGTTGTCTTCTTGAGGTGGTTCCCTCTTCTGGTGGTATTCTATCTTTAATGTGGTACGTTCGACGGAGTTGTCGTTGGCGATTGTCTTCTTCAACGTCGACTCACAATATTCTGGTACTCTGTTGGTCATCTAGTGTCTGCTTGAGGTAGTCCTCCTCTAGGTCTCTAGGTTTTGTCTCTTACCAAATTTTTTGCTTTAAGGACTTTTTTGGGACTCCTGGCTTATTTAAGGTATTAGAATTTGTTTTGAGGCATTGTTGGCTTAAGTTGGGGTTTTAATTTTCTATTGTGATATTTGGTGGCTATTTTTGGTTTTAGTATTTGAAAGCTTTTATTTGTCGCTCATTATTGCTAGTTATTTGTCACTAGTATTTGGATATTTGTGAGGTGTAATTTTTTGTGGTTTTGTATTATTTAATATGGGTTGGAACAAGATTATAGTGTGTTATTATTGCCATAAACCTAGTCATACAAAAGGTTTCTGTAGTAAATTGTATAATCAGAAATCTAAATTAGCAAATATCGCTACTACCAGCACTTTTGGAAAGTATATTACGATTTTTGCAGATGAGTATGCAAAATTTACTCGGTATTATAATTCTTTGAAAGCTTCACCTACCACTACTATTGCTAGGGTAGGGAATCCAAATACATGTCTTTTATCTTCCTTATTTCAGTGCGTCATTGATTCTGGTGCTACAGATCATGATAGACAATCAAAATGTATTCTCTACCTTTTAGTCTCATGCATCTTCTTCTCCAATTACAATGGTAGATGGTTCACTTTCTCATGTAAATGGGTTTGGCACAATTAACCTAACTTCGTCAATTTCTCTAGGTTCGGTTGTACATATATCGAAACTTGCTTTTAATCTGGTTTTTGTAAGTAAATTCACATGTAATTTTAATTGCTGTATTTCTTTCTTCACTGATCATTGTATCTTTCAAGATCTTGTAACGAAACAAATCATTGGTAAATGTGATGTTTTAGGAAACCTTTATGTTTTTGATAGAAAGATACCGAGGCCAGTTGCCTGTTCTAGTGTTTGTCTTTATTTGAAGCACACGGCCGGTTGGGGCATCCTTTGCTGAACCTGAAGAAACTATATTCCAACTTTTTTATGTTTCTTCTCTATATTGATTCATGTCAGTTTGCCAAGCACCACCGTAGCTCTTCAAGTCCTTGGATTAATATACAAGCTACTTCTGCATTTGAATTAGTTCATTCAGATGTTTTGGGGACCGTTTCTATGATAACCAAATCTGGGTTCAAGTATTTTGTAACATTTATGGATTATTATTTCCGTATGAATTGGATATTTTTTTGTAAAAAGTTGGTTTGAATTATTTGCTCATTTTTGTGCTTTTTGTTGAGATAAAAACTCAATTTAATGCTTCTATTCACACATTAAGGAGTGATAATGCAAAAAAAATACTTTTTCAGACATACATGACTCAGAATGGAATACTTCATCAATCCTCATATCCCGACACACCATCTCAAAATGGAGTTGTTGAGAGGAATAATAGACATTTGCTTGAGACAGCACATACCTTTTTATTTTAGATGAAAGTTCCTAAACAGTTATGGGCTGATGCTATGTCTACTGATTGTTTTTTAATTAATTGCATGCCCTCTTCAGTGCTTGCTGGTGAGATTCCCTACTTTGTTCTTTTTCCATCTAAGCCCTTGTTTCCTATAGAACCAAAAATATTTGGGAGCACATGTTTTGTTCGAGATGTTTGGCCTCAAGTCACTAAGTTGGATCCAAAGTCACCGAAGTGTATCTTGGGGTATTCTCATCTTCAAAAAGAATACAAATACTATTGTCAAGAACTTAATAGGTATCTTATGTCTATTAATGTTACCTTCTGGGAGCTTAAATCATTTTTCCCATCTTCTGATTCTACAAGTTAGGGGGAGGACGACAATTGGTTGGGCTATGATATTATTACAAGGTCAGCAGTGGTTCCCACTCTTCCTACTCCAAGTGATCCTATTCCTACTATTGTAGGTGATTCAGCTCCACCTGCTCTAGCAAAGCCACCTATAGTACAAGTTCATTATAGGAGATATGGAACCTGTAATGCAATGCCTGAATCAGATTCATCATCCAATCCAATCCCATATGACCTTGATATTCCCATCACCCTACGAAAAGGCAAACGTCCGTGTGCCTATCCTATTGGTAATTTTATCTTTTATGATCATTTATCTACATTTACGTGTTCTCTTATTGCTTCTCTTGACTCGATTTTTGTTCCTTAGATTGTTAAAAAAACTTTATCTCATCTTGATTGGCATGATTCAATGATAGAGGGGATAAATGCCTTGAATACAAATAATACTTAGGACTTGGTGAATTTGCCAGAAGGGAAGAAGGTTGTAGGTTGCAGGTTGCAAATGGGTCTTTACAGTCAAAGTTAATCCAAATTGTTATGTAGCTCGACTTATTGCTAAAGGATATGCCCATACTTATTTAGTGGATTGTTTTGATACTCTCTCTCGGTAGTTAAATTGAGTTTTGTTTTCATTTATTCATATCTTTGGCAGCCTCCCAACATTGGCCCTTGCATCAATTGGATATCAAAAATGCTTTCCTTCATGGCGATCTTCCGGAATAAGTCTATATGGAACAACCACTTGATTTTATTGCTCAGGAGGAGTATGAGAAAGTTTGTCATCTAAAGAAATCCTTGTGTGGATCGAAGTAGAGTTCTCGTGCTTGATTTGGCAAATTTAGTGAGGTTGCCCAAAAGTTTGGGTTAAAGAAGAGTTAGTGTGATCACTCAGTTTGTATGGATCGAAGTAGAGTCCTCGTGCTTGATTGGGCAAATTCAATGAGGTTGCCCAAGAGTTTGGGCTAAAAAAAAGTTAGTGTGACCACTCAGTTTTCTACAAACAATCAAAAATTGATACTATTCTTCTTGTAGTTTATGTTAATGATATTGTGATTACAGAGAATGATTTTGCAGGTATTTCTTCACTTAAATCTTTCGTGCATGGTAGATTTCACATTAAAGATTTGGACCAGTTGAAATATATCTTGGGAGTGGAGGTGTCGAAAAGTAATAAGAGAATTCTTCTATCTCAAATAAAATATATTCTTGACTTGCTTGAAGAAACTGAAAAATTAGGAGTTAAACCATTCAGTACTCATATGGTTCTTAATGTACAACTTACAAAGGATAATGGTGATCCTTTTGATGATTCAGAGAGATATCGAAGGTTAGTTGAAAAACTAAATTATCTCACAGTAACTTATCCGGATGTCACATTTGCAGTAAGCATTGTAAGTCAATTTATGGTTGCTCTCAGTATTAAGCATTGGAAAGATCTGGAGCAGATTTTATGTTATTTGAAATGTGCTCTTAGACTAGATAGATTGTATAGTGATCATGTGTATACTCATATTAAGTGATTTACCGATGCTGATTGAGTAAGTTCAAAGATTAATAGCAAGTCAACTACAGGCTATTGTATGTTTTTTGGAGAAAATTTAGTGCTTTCGAGAAGTGGGAAGCAAACTGTGATATCCAGATCTAGTGCAGAGTTTGAATATATTCTTGTCTACAGCGAAACTTTAGTGTGATAATCAAACTGCTTTTCATATTGCCTCAAATCCAGTATAACATGAACGGACCAAACATATTGAGGTTGATTGTCACTTTATTTGTGAAAAATTTAAGATAATATCATCTCAACGGAACATATGAAGATCGGAGAGCAGTTGGATGATTTATTTACAAAGTCTTTATATGGATCTCGAGTTGAATATTTGTGTAACAAGTTGGACATGATTAATATCTATGTTTCAGCTTGAGGGGAGTGTTACAAAATGTAAATAGTTAGCATAATTTTAGGAATAAAATTATAGGTTTTCTTAGTTAACCATAACTCTCCCTCTTTTATATTTGCATAAATACATGTAACTTTGAATATTGAAATAGAGAAAATTATTCTTCCATTTTGCATTTTGTTACAAAATCTAACTAGAATATGAGCTAAATTCATCTAACTTGGGATTTAACCTAACACATTTTATATGATTACTGCACAAATCTCTATGGAACATAATTTATAATTAGTTAGCTAAATACATATACTAGCAATTGAACTCGAGTTTTTAATTCATATGAAGACACAAACTTTAACCAGGTTGATTTTCTTGTTGATTTTGATATTGGTAATGTTACATTAGTGCAGTTGAGTGTCATACATTTCAATCTTCTAAAGCTAGTAGCAGTAGTAGAGGAATAATCAATGAGCTTACATGCTCCTTGATTTGTTAGTACAAATCATTAGCTGCCCTTTTCCTATATTATGTAACTTCCTTTCTTGTGGGGGACTACTATCATCAATAGAAGAATTTCATTTCTCTTACTTTTTCTCCAAATCATCTATTTTGTCTTATCCCTTGTTTTTTCTCCTCCAGTCAAGCTTTCCTCTCTATTCTCTCCCAAACCGTTTATGTTCTATTTTGGAATCTAACCAGAATATAAGCTAAATTCATCTAAGTTAGGATTTAATCCTAACACATTGTATAAGACTCCTGCACAAATCTCTATGGAATGTAATTGTATATTCAATTGGCTAAATACATATACAAGCATCCGAATTCGAATATTTAATTCATGTGAAGATCTAAACATAACAATGATTTTTTTGAACACACATATACGTATCAATTTGTGTAGTGAGATTAGAAGAAATTAAAAGCCGAACAGGTTGATTTTTTATTGATTTTGATATTGTATAGTGTCATATAATCGCAGTTGAGTATCATGCACTTCAATTTTCCACAGCTAGTAGCAGTAGTAAAGGAATAATCAATGAGCTTACATGCTCCTTTGTTTGATAGTACAAATCATTAGCTGTCCTATACCTATACCATGCAACGTTCTCTGTGGGGGACTACTATCATCAATAGAAGAATTTCATTTCTCTCTTTCTTACTTTGTCTCCAAATCTTCTATTCTGTCTTATCCCTTTTTTCTTCTCCAATTCAACTCTCCAATCTATTCTCTTCCAAAATATTTATGTTCTATGTTGGAATCTAATCAGAATATAAGCTAATCTAAGTTAGGATTTAATCTTAACATATTTTATATTACTCCTGCAAATCTCTCTGGAACATAGTTGTATGATTAATTAACTGAATGCATCTATAAGCACCTAAACTTGACTTTTTTGATTCATGTAAAGACCTAAATTTATAAATGATCTATTGAAACTCGTATACTTGTCAACTTTGTCCATTGAGATTGGCAGAAATTGAAAACCAAACAGGTTGATTTTCTTCTTGATTTTGATATTTTATAATATCACATTAGCATGATTATTACGCACATCAATATTCTGAAGCTAGTAGCAGTAGTAGAGGAATAATCAATGATGTTACATGCTTCTTTCTTTGTTAGTATAAATCATTAGCTGTCCTTTACCTATATTGTGTAATGTTCTCTCTTGTGGGGAACTGCTATCGTCAATCGAAGAATTTCATTTCTCTTTCTACTTTCTCTCCAAATCTTATATTCTGTCTTTTTCCTTTTTTCTTCTCCAATCCAACTTTCGTCTCTATTCTCTCCCAAACCATTTATTTTCTATTCTGGAATCTAACCAGAATTTAAGCTAAATTCATTTATGTTAGGATTTAATCCTAACACATTTTATATGACTCCTGCACAAATCTCTGTGGAGCATAGTTGTATAATTTATTAGCTGAATATCTATACACAATTGCCTGAACTCGACTTGTTAATTAATGTGAAGACCGTAGCTTTAAGAATGATTTTTGAATACATAGTTTTATCAATTTTGCAAGTAGTAAATAAAAATTTAGATTGCATTTTGAAGATTGATGTGCATGATATTCAACTGCACTAATGTGACAATGCATTATATCAAAGTCAACTAGAAAATCAACCTGTTTGGTTTTCAATTTCTTGCAGTTGCACTGTATATGTAGGACATGTCTCTTCATCGCAATAGTCCACATTAAAGCAGTTGAATGTCCCATGCTTCAGTATTCCAAATGCAATGTGAATTTGTATTTATTATTTGCAAAATTGACACACATCAGTATCCTGGTTACTGTAAAACTTTAGGCTTTCAAATGTGAATTTGTATTTATTATTTGTAAAATTGACACACATAAGTATCCAATAGGTTATTGTAAAAGTTTTGGCCTTCCATGAATTATGAAGGCAAATTCAGGTATCTCTATGTTTATTGAGCCTAATTCATTTGTTGAGAACAAGAAATTTATACAGTTTTTTAATGGATTTTTTCTTTCTTCTTTCTTTTGATGTTTAACTATGACAACATATGAATTTAATTTGTCTTCTGTTGCAAGTGGCAGACAGATCTAATGAAGACCCTGTTAGCAAGCGATTAAAGACAACCAGCAACAAGGAGCAGCATTGTTTCAAACTAAAGCATGGAGCATTCCTAGTGATGAGAGGATATACCCAAAGGGATTGGCTTCACTCTGAGCCTAAGCGTATAAAGGCTGCGGCAACTCGAATTAATCTTACCTTTAGGCACATTCTCTAAAATTTCAGGGGAAAAAAATGAATGGTAATCTGATTTTGCACACTGTAGCAAGTATCTGGTAACACAAACAAACTCTTTTTGCCTAATAATTGTGTACAGAGGCTTATCTGGTAGTTTTTTTTTTTTTCGCTAAAACTGATATGTATATAGATTATAACTTAGTGTAAAAACAGGTTTCATAGGATATGTTCGGTAAGGTTTATTGTATTTTATTTTTTTAAAATTCAAAAACTGTTTTTGGTTTTTATTATTTATTTTTCAAAAACTATTTTTTAAATATAAAAAATGATTTTATAATTTTTAATTATAATGTTTCTAATATCCATAAATAGATATTACATATTATCTAATTATTAAACAAACTTATCATCAAGGCTTCCTTGATATATGGTACTATAAAATGAACAATGAACAAAAAGTAACAGTGAAAATATCAATTGAACACCTCAAATTAAATACGGTACTATAAAATTGCCATTACATATAACAAACTGATCAATTACATGGCCAAAGCATCCATTCCATCCTGAATAAGTGGGCTGAGATAGTCATTAAAAACATCCTTAACGAGAAGGCAAAAATAGACAGTATCGACATTTCTATGGCTTGGAAATTTATTCACGTGAGTTCCCAAATTCCACTACAAGCTACAGCCCAAGCTAAAATTATGGGGGGAAAAGTTTACAGTCAACTGCCAACAATTCACCGTCTTCTGAGATCCTTTGATTCCCTTCTTTCTAAAGAAATGTCAGATATTAGAAATAAAAAAAAAAAAAAAAACCAAGAGACGAAATCGGTATATTGTGCAGGAATATTTCACAGTTGCACAAGAAGTTAACAGATGAAACAAGAAGTTGAGAAAAAGAATTGGATTAAACTTGGTAGGAGACAACAGTATATCACAAAACAAAAGCTATAAAGAAAAAAGATTCAAAATTATAAGTGAATAGTAGCAATATCTCTTTCTGTTCAGGAACAAAATCTAAGAAGCTGAAATTGCAGTTTAGTTAACGAAACAAGAGGATGCTTGAGGACAAGAAATAGTATCAAAAAAGTACAAAGGACATACACAATTTGACAGAATTACCCGGCATAAATTTCAGCAGGTATTCACAAAACAATAGCAAATCATAGGAATTTAATAGAATCTAACAATAGCAAATCATAGGAATTTAATAGAATCTCATATGAATGTAAAAACTTTCAACTATAGATATTCAAAACACACATATTTCTGATCCTGTAGATTTCCAAGAGGGAGTATATATGGAGAATGCATGTATAGTCAATTGAAATCTGCTGAACTTATCGAACTCAAATGGCCATGTTCTTCCTAAGTTAAAAATAGAACTGTATTATTCTCTTGAAACTTATATTTCAAATTGCCTCGACATTTTTTTTATGTAAGTCAGGAAAATTCATTAATGTAAGGGAGTATACAGAGGAGGCAAGGGATGCCTGACAAACCAAGACAAACATAGACTATATTCTACTGCAGAAGATCAAATAAAAAGAAAATTACAAATGGGAAAAACAATACTGTGAGGTAAAATCAACAAAAGGTATCAATTCAAATGTACAGGCAGATCAACAAATTTGATTTTTGGTTTGACTAGTTTAGACAAGCACCTTTTTTCAAGAAAAGAGTTTTATGGAGAAACCAAACAGTAATTATAAATCAAGTTGAAACAACTTAGGAAACAAATACTAGCGTTCAGTGAAGCAAATGAAGATATTCATATGTGGAAAAACAAACAGAAACTATATTCTACTGCAGAAATAACAAAGCCAGACAAGAATGATCCAAAAAGCTAAGCACCCAGCCTATGTTCCTACTATAAACCAGCTGCAATTAACGGACTTAGCAATAACTAAAGGCAAAAATGAGCCAAATTATCTCGACATTTTTTGCTTTTTGATAGGCTAATGAGTATTACTGAATAAGAACAAATACAATGAAGCCAAAATCTTCCAGGGACAGTAAAGTCAAATAAACAAAAACAATAGCAGCTCCCAGCCTAATCCCATTTACATTAGCATCAGCCTAGTAAAAACTACATAAAAAAATAATTGACTATACCCTGAGTAGCAACACTCCATCAAGGTAACCTCTTTTCTCTCTCTTTCATAAACTCTAATTCAACTCTCAATGGAGTCTGATGAAAATATAGAAATGGGGAATTCAAGTGGAAATTCAAATCAAGCGAACTCTAAGCTTGCTAGAAAAGATGTACAAGCAAGACATAAGAACATCAGCTGTTGATCAAATTCAGCAAATTACAACCAGACTGACATTATTAGCTTATATTACAATTCCCAACAACTCCAAAATTTTAAGCAATGAAATTTCAAGTAATAGATGCATATATCATATAATTGGATTGCTTTGCTTTGGTTAAAGAAAACATAGCAAAACAAATCAAAATAGAAAGAAAAAACAAGATGGACTGAAACATATGACAGAACAACCTAGAAAAATTACCTTACAAATGCATCAAATGCACCCAAAGAAATCCAGTAGTCAGAGCAGTGAATAGCAAAAATACCAACCTTTCTTTCTCCTCAACTGCAGGCAACGGCGATGATCAAAAAGTGCATGGCGGTGGCAGCGGAGCTCAAGAATTGAGGAGGCGACGATTGAGGCTACAACAGACGAAAAAGAAGAATAGAGTTTTGCCAAATTTTAAAATCCATCTTTTGAAGATTTCTAGATTTCGTTTTTATTTAGGAAAACACTTACTTACAATTTCACGGAAACAAAAAATCTAGTATATTTGTCGAACACATTTTAATTTAAAAAAAAATAAAAACACGAAAACCAAAACAATACCAAACGGAGCCTTAATTATTATTCTAGTATAATTTGTGTTGTAGTTATGGCAAATGAGTTTAGTCTATTGTGGCTTGAAACTGAATTAAATTATATATCATCATAACTCCTGGAATCAAAATCATGTCATTTTTCTATCTTCTTCTTCTTTGTCCCTCCCTTTAAAAAAAAAAAAAAAACCTTATAGACTTCAAAATAAGGTTGTCTTGTCAACTATTGTTGAAAATTAACAGAGTTGTTTGTATAGCTGGATTCAATTGCTTGCTAATAAAACATGTAAGTTATAAAAACCATTACAAAGCAAAATAATTGTTAAAAAAGTTCCAAAAGAAATAAGACAAAATGCATCTCTCGGTTCTGAATGTTGTAGAAAAGTTCTTAATAAATTACAGTATCGAACAATAATTGACTTACAGTTGCGGACTATCGAGCACAATATTAATTTGACAGTTTGATTATTTTGAGCTATGCATGTTGTGGGCCTGAGGATGACAACTATAACGCTTTAATACCCACTAGAAGCATACATGGGTGCTACAGTCAAATAGATTATTAAAACATACCTCAACTAACAATAACATGAATAATCTTTATTAATTAACTTTACTCAGAATAATTAAAAAAAGCTTTTATAATGTATCCAATTTCGATACATAAATATGTAATAAAGTCTTTAAAGTTTAGTTTATTATACATTTTACATCTCTTATGGCAGAAAGTTTTTAAAGAGTTGAAACCAAATTGCTTACCATGCAAGAATTTGATAATACTGGATGGGGTGATTATTGCCAAAGATTCGATTTCGACCCATTTTGTGAAATGATCCATAACAATGACAACAGCTTCCCATGGCCTGTTATGATAAGTTCAATTTAGTGATATGTTTATAGTGTATTTATTTTATATTTTGAGTCTTTAATTTAGTTAATTTTTTGTTCATTTTAGATAAATTTAGCTATTTTGATCGAAGTTATGTTTAAATGTTAAATTTCTAGTTTTTAAATCTTAATTGTTGCATTTTGGTTTTAATCCAATATATTATCTTTTGCATTTGAGAGTTTATTATTTTAATGGTTCTTTTGATCTTTACTAGTAGGAGTTGATGAAATTATCATTTAATTAGAGCTTTGATTTGCTGAAGGATGAGAATTAATTGAATTGGCTTAAAGGAAGAATAGTACACGGTGGGCAGGGATTCATTCCCACTAGGGTACTTTATAAGAAAAACAATTTATTTTAGTGCAAAATAGGTGCACATGGTGCGCAAAGAAACCTTCCTCACCATGCGATTATTTTTAAAGGTCACAATGGGCAACAAGCTGATACCATGCAATATAACATAAGTTTTTAGGTAACTATGTTTATTTAGGCTAATTATTTTTCACTTTCTAAAGTTTTATGAATATGTTTGTTAAGTGATAGCTTTGATTTTAATGTTTGTTTTTAGGATAATTTTGTATGTTTTAATGTCTTATCTTGCAATTTTTTTAGTGGTAAAATATTTTTCATATGTTCATTTTAGTTATTTTGATAAATTTAAAGTTTTTGGGTGATTAATGGTTCTAATTTGCATTTTGTGCAGGAAATTTTGCTAAGGCATGGTTAAGACAAACTGTCCCTACCGTGTCTAATACAGAACTCAAAACTAACTGTTTCACCAAGGTCGCGGTTGAGACAACTTGTCCCAGCCATGGCAAATGCAGCCAGCAAACGTGTTTTGATCCAGAAGCTCGCCGCGGTTGAGACAAAACTGTCCCAACTGTGCCCAAAGCAACCTACCACTCTGTCTTCTTGTGTCTCGGCTGAGACAAAAGTGTCCCAGCCATGGCTTCATGGATCCCTCTATAAAAGCTACATAATCTTCTGTTTTATGGGTCTTTTTCTAGGGTTTCGTGTATAGGGTATTTGAGTAGAGAGAAAACGTAGTTTTTCATTGGAGAAGAGTTTTTCATACTTAGTGTTATAGTTTTACTTGTAAAAATCACTCTTTTAGCTTAGTTTTACTTTAAGAACACAAAGATAGTCATAGTTTTAGTTGTTTGTTTGAAGATTACTGCTTACAATTAAGGTGCAATTTGGAGAAGAAGAGAAAGAGCTTCATCAACTTCAAATCTTCAGCTTCAAATGGGTTTTATAGTTTTCACTCTTACTTTATTCATTTTTTACAATATGGATAGTGAGTAGTCCTTTTTGTTGCTTGGGGGAGCTTTGAATCCCTTACTCACAATGTGAATATTGAGCATATTTTGATTTTTACATGAATGAATGATCTATTTCACTGTTACTTATTTATATTTCATGGTTTTTCAATCTATTAAGTTATTTTCCATACATGGATGAATGGTTTTCATCATATGTCTTTGATGTGTATTAAGCCTAGTGGATTGAATTCTTTGAATGATTTTGCTCAGTTTTTCTTTTATGAATACTGTATATTTTAGACGGCTCCGGAATTGGATTCTAGATGTGTAGTATTTGTGATTTTAGGATTAGAGTGTGGAGTGAAATAGATGGATTTTGGGTTGTTTGGCTCTGAAATGGAAAAGCAAACCAAACTTAGGATGTTAGACCCGTGCGTAGGCTAGTTGTTGGGTTGGCTCCGAAATGGGATGTTTAGCAACTAGAATAACTGGCTTTAGAATGGGATGCTTGAGTTAAGAGGGTTATCCCAAATTCGTTCATGTATATTTTTAGATAAAATTAATTCACAGTGGGTACTATAAGTAATTTTAATATATATATTATTCTTAGGTTAGCACAAAAAATCAATATATTAATATATATTTTAATATAGTACAACCAACAAAGTAATTTCATGATTCCATTAGTCTATAATTTATAAATTTCTCTTTCATAACATATTAAAATTATGAATATATCTAATTATGTGCCTTACAATAAATATAGTAATTAAGTTCTTAGATGATTTATCATCAATATTAAAATATTCACTCATGTAATAGCATAATGTGGCACCTTAATCTCCATTCCTAAATTACTCCAAGATCATACAATTTATAAGGTAGCAAAAAGTAGACTTTATCTTGTCATATATATATATGCCTTTGCAATTCTTAATTTATTTTACATTAAGGTTTTTTTAATTATTTATTTATTTGTATCATAATCTAAATTAATTTTTCATGATTCCATTAGTCTATAATTTATAAATTTCTCTTTCATAACATATTAAAATTATGAATATATCTAATTATGTGCCTTACAATAAATATAGTAATTAAGTTCTTAGATGATTTATCATCGATATTAAAATATTCACTCATGTAATGGCATAATGTGGCACCTCAGTCTCCATTCCTAAATTACTCCAAGATCATACAATTTATAAGGTAGCAAAATGTAGACTTTATCTTGTCATTACCATGGCCTATACCTCAGGTAAGTGTTAGAGAGTATGCCCTAGAGCCCATGTAATAGGGATGTTTTTCATATGTATGAAATTTATATTCTTAATAAAAGGCATCATTCATTTATTAATGCTGTGTTTGAATACATGAGTTTGTAAATCTTAAATTAATAAATGAAGTCCTAGATATTATAAACACAGTGCAAAGGCAATCATGAAGGTGTTCATGATGTGAGATGTCTATTGCATGCAAATATGTTAATATCTAAATATCCCTAGTCATAGAATTAACAAGATAGGACATTGTTAATTCGAGCAGACTAGCACATGTTATGCTTCTTGAATGGTTCAAGCAATGGTTCTCATAATTGTGATTATGGATGATAATCAATGCTAACATGTGGATGCTTGTTAGAGGAACAAGTTCATTGGAGACCTGTAAAGAGAATCCTCATATGGATATTAAATCTATGTCAGTGAGGAATCTCTTCATAGCAGTTGTGCAAGTATCCTTAGACTTGAGATCACCAAAGTTATCTTAAGTAGCAAGTGGTATACTTTGACTCCATAACTGATTACTTCCAACTGGGAGTGAACATAGTTAGGAGATTGGGTATATCATGGCCTACTTGAAGATAGTTGAGTGATTGACAAAGGATTCACCATCCCAGATTTAACAAGGAAAGTTATCTCACATGATTCTATAATTACCTTGTTCAGTGAATCTCTGGCCAGAGTAATATGCCGAGATGGATGGAGATCCATGAAGGGCATTTTAGGAACAATGGTTAAATTAATAGAACATACATAATTAGATTTATATGAGTTGACAGAAATCCATACTCGGAATCTAATTGAGATAAGAGTGGTGAAAGGAGTAATTGCACGGTAACTGTTTCTATGGAAGGGTACAGTCAAACCACATGAATTTCCTGACATTTGGGTAGTCATGATGCCTAGCTAGAGGCCAATCATGACTTGTATAATGATGTATCAAAATATCAATAGAGATTGATAAAATGATTTAAAGGAGTTTAAATCATATGAGTTTTGAAAAGAACTCATAATTACATATTATACTGCCAACATGGACAGGAACCCAATAGGTCACACACATATAGAGAAAAGGGTAAAATGGTAAAATGACAAGGATAATAATATTTGATATTATTATAAAGGTAGAGAGGAGAATATGATAATAATTAATTAAAGAGTTTAATTAATTATGATCAAATTAAATTGTCCGCGAAACTTTTGAGAAATGTTCTGTAAATTGGACCTAAATGAAATAATGTATTTCATGATTAATTATTATTGTATTATAAGTGTTATAAGACTACTATAAGTGTTATAGGACTGATATAATAATTAATAGGACCATTGGAGAAATTATAAAGGGCTAAAGGAATGAAGAAGTTGGAGGAAGCCCTCCAGAAGAGGGCTACACGCCAACTCCATACAGAAGGGCTTAGAGGGCTTTTTCTTGGACCAAATTAATTTATATATGTTACATAAGTGTTATGGAACTCACATATTTAATTTGGTTGGATTTGGAATCCATTTGGATATTTAAATCCAATTAGATGCACAAAGGGCCTAGTTTGTGGATTTTGTGCATGGTCTTTTATGAAAAGATTTAATTTGGATTTAATTAAGCCCAAATGATTATAATTAATTCCAGAAGCCCAATTAATAATTCTCCAGCAATTTTAAAGAGCCCAATCTCATTAAGGAGTTGGAATTTTAACCTAACTATAAAAGGCCAACTAATGAGAATTAGGGTTAAGTGATTAAAACAAAAGGAAAGTCTTTTTCTCTTAATTCTCTCTCCCTTTTTGCGCCACTTCCATTGCTAGCCTCTTGGATTTCGGCCAGCCCTAGTTGAACACCAATTTTTTGGTTCAATTTACCCCTCTCTAGTGTGGATTACTCATTGGAGGTGTTCGATTTTGGACACTGTGGTTTGCGACAACCCGGTGCGAAGTAAAATCAACTGTTCAACAAAAATCAAAGGTGATTTTTCTTATTCTCATATAGTTATATTGCGTATTCATGGCAAGATCAGATCTAATGGTTAAAAAAATTTAAAATTCCGCTCATGTATGTGATGCATATAACCATTAAATTCCAACATGGTATCAGAGCCACGGTTTTGCCATGGATATACAATTCTATATTTTTCTGCGGAATAAGTTTTGTTTTGTTTTGAGTTATTTATTTCATGAACTTTAAAATATTATATTTGATTGTTCATGAATGAGAAATATTGATTTCTGGTTGTATGTGTGATCAAATAAATATGGTGGAAACAAAAACGAAATTTTTGAATGATTAACATAAGGGTTTGGCGTGAAACTCATTAGGGTTTGGCGTGAAACCCTAGGTAATGTAGGGGCTGTTCTAATTTAATTTCTTATGGATCCATTTAAAAATCATTTAGATGATATTTTATGTGTTTAATATGTGATATTAAGCCGTAGGATCGAACGAAACTAAAATCGAACAAGTTTTGCATGAAAA
Organism: Excoecaria agallocha; assembly: GCA_037975025.1. Lineage (NCBI taxonomy): Eukaryota > Viridiplantae > Streptophyta > Magnoliopsida > Malpighiales > Euphorbiaceae > Excoecaria > Excoecaria agallocha. The sequence continues at coordinate 43,494,446 of CM075806.1, read as the reverse complement.
CTAGTTTTGTCGAAAAGTTCGATAAATTGGTGTTCTTCGTGTGTTCTTGAAGTGTTCTTGGTTAGAACGAATTTTGATCTTCTAAATCTGATATATATGATATATTAAAGTGTTTTTAATTAATTGGATTAATTAAAATGGGCCTTAAATTAATTTGATTAATTTTAATTCATTAAAACCACATAATGGGCTTAATTATGTTTACGGACTTGGTTTAAATTAGTGAATGACTTGGTGGGCCCAAGGAGCTGATTTAAATTAACTATTATAAACATTAATTAATTTTATTAATGGGTTTTAAGGGCTGGAGTGGGCTTGGCTCATTCCAAAAGGCCCAAATGGTCCAAATGACACAAAACTAGTTTGTGTGTGAACACACTTAGGGTTTTTCTTCTGTGGGTTTCGGCCTACACTTATTTAAGCCCAAAATTGATTCTTTTAATTATTTAATATGATTAATTAATTAAATAATCAATTTATAATTAATTAAAAATCAATTTGATTGATTATTAAGGCAAGAACACATTCATGCAAAAAGGTTTCCTAAAATGAAAGTTTCCAAAATGGAAAAAGTTTCCTAATTTGATCACATCATTAAATAACTCAAAATATAGTTTCAAAGGTTGAAACAAAGTTAGTAATCCATTTATTTATGCATTAGAGAGGCATATAAGGGTGAATGATTGGCATGATGGTTAGTTATGGACAAAGCCCAATGTGATTGAGCATAATGCATGTTTTGGCCCAATGAGGACTTTCATGTCCCGGCCACTTGTTTTTGGTTTGTATTTCATTTCAAATTGTAATATGTAATTAGATTACTTAGATTAGAATTAGAAATAGAGATGGAGACCAATATCAAGGAGCAAGATGGGCCGGATGAAGATCCAACAAGCTTGAAGATAATTTAATTATTTTCTTGTTTGAATCATGCATACTACCTAGGTGTGACCTTTTGATTTCCCTCTTGGCTCGGGGAAATCAATGTAGTGAAGTCCATAACTATACCATATTTGTATGCTTATATTTATGTGATAGATATAGGATGCATACCAATGTATGCCAACCATGTATGATGAGACTTAATTAACTAAAACCCTCAAACAAATACTAAGGTATATAAGCCTTTCATTAATTTGAGGAGAACCAAAGTTCTTTATAGTGTGGGTTGTTGACCACAGTCAAGCTCACATTATATCGAATATGTTCAAATCTAATTAAATGGGTCATCTTAGCTAGCCCATTAGTTTGTTGACCACGGTCAAGGCTAATGGTTCTAGAGGCAAGATTAGGGAATGCATATATGATATGCATGCATCAAGAGTTGATAACCTAATGATCCAATAGTTGTGTAGAGACACAATTGGTATAAAGATACCTACCTTTCAAGGGTATGGAATTTGGCTTGTTGACCACAGTCAAGGTCAAATTACATATCAAGGATTGGATATTGGCCCACTAAGAAAACCATCGGGTTTTCTCGGATTATATAGTGAGGGCTATTAATTCGCAATAAAATAGTGGGAGTAAATGGATTAATTAAAGACCTTATTAATGCATATATATATATGAACATACTCTCATATCTTTTCTTTTTCACATGTAGGTCATCATCATGAGCACATCAAACATTAACATACGATCAATCTTGGATAACAAGCTGGTTGGCAACAACTATTCTGACTGGATCAGGCAAGTGAGAATTGTTCTCAGAGCTGAAAAGATCCACTATGTCTTGGATAAAGATCCACCACCACGTCCATCAGATGATGCCATTGATGAGATCAAAGGCATTTATCGAAAATACATGGAGGATAGTGAAAGAACAGCATGTCTGATGCTGGGTGCTATGTCCTCGGAGCTTCAGAAGCAACATGAAATGATGGATGCTAGAACCATCGTTTTGCATCTAGAGGAGCTCTATTCTTCTCAGGCTAGAACTGAGCAATATGAGATTGCTCGAGCTTTATTTAGCTGCAAAATGGTGGAAGGCACTTCAGCTGCTACTTATGCATTGAAGATGTATGGGTATATTGAGCATTTGAGTAGACTTGGCTATGTTATGGATAATGATTTATACATAGATTTAATCTTGTACTCGTTGGCTCCAAGTTATGCACCTTTTGTGCTTAACTTCAACATGAACAAGATCCAAGTATCCATTCATGAGTTAATCAATATGCTCAAGACAGCTGATGGATCATTTAAGAAGGATCCAAAAAGTGTCATGGTTGTCACTTCTGCTAAAGGCAAGAAGCAGAAGAAGAAGAAGATAACCAAGGCGCAGCCAAAGAATGGTGGGATCTCTAAGAAGAAGGTTGCCAAGAAAGAGAATCCCAAAGGAACTTGCTTCCATTGTGGAAAGGATGGTCATTGGAAGAGTAACTGCAAGGCCTATCTAGATTCTCTCAAGGAGAAGAAGCAAGTTGATGCTTCTACTTCAGGTATTCATATGATTGAAATTATTGCTTATTCTATTGCTTCAAAACAATCTTGGGTATTAGATACCGGATGTGGATCTCATTTATGTAATGATCTACAGGGGCTTAGAAGCTTTAGAAGAGTTGGAAAGGCAGAGATATGTTTGCAGTCAGCTACTGGACAAAATATCTCTACAACAGTTGTGGGGACTTACTATTTGCCTTTTCCTATTGGATTAGTACTGGAATTAAATAATTGTTATTATGTTCCAGCTTTGTCCAAGAGTATTATTTCTTTCAGTTGTTTGATGAACGATTATGATATTTCTTTAAAGGACAAATGTTACATTTTTAAGAACAATATATTTTATGCAAAAGCTATCATTGAGAATGGTATATTTGTTCTTGATTTAATTAAAGAAGTACATAATGTGGATACCAAGAGAATGAAACATGATAATCTAAATACCTCATACTTATGGCATTATCGTTTAGGCCACATAAATGAAAAACGCATGACCAAATTGCACAAGTCAGGTGATTTGGGATCATTTGATTATGAATCATTTGATACATGCGAATCTTTTTTATTGGGAAAAATGACAAAAGCTCCCTTTGTTGGTAAAGGAGAACGAGCTAAAATGGTTTTGGACTTAGTACATTCAGATGTATGTGGTCCAATGACTACACATGCTAGAGGAGGTTACTCCTACTTCATTACTTTCATAGATGATTATTCCAGGTTTGGATACATCTATCTAATGAAATATAAGTCTGAAGCATTTGAAAAGTTCAAAGAATTCAGAAATGAAGTAGAGAAACAACTTGGCAAAAGTATTAAAACACTTAGATCAGATCGAGGTGGAGAATACTTAAGTCAAGAGTTTCAGGATTATCTTAGAGATAATGGGATTTTATCTCAATGGACTCCTCCATATACACCACAACACAATGGTGTATCCGAAAGGAGGAATCAAACACTATTAGATATGGTTCGATCAATGATAAGCCGAGCGGACTTGCCTAAGTCCTTTTGGGGATATGCACTAGAAACTGCTGTTTATGTGTTAAATAGAGTTCCTAGTAAATCGGTTGATGTTACTCCATATGAGATGTGGAATAACAAGAAATCCACGCTTTCTCATATGAAAGTATGGGGTTGTCCTACTTATGTGAAGAGGACAATGTCAGACAAACTAGATGTTAAGTCTGACAAATGTTTATTTGTGGGATATCCAAAAGAAACGTTTGGATATTATTTCTATCATCCCTTAGAACAAAAGGTGTTTGTTTCAAGGCATGCTGTCTTCTTGGAAAGAGAATTTCTCCTACGAGAGGACAGTGGGAGTAAAATTGAGCTTGGTGAAGTTCAAGACCCACAAATAGAAGATAATCAATCGATTGAACCCGAAACTGAATTTCATAATGATGAAATCACAGTTGAACCTGATTATACACAAAATCCTAGAAGATCTACTAGGATGCGTTCTATCCCTGTGAGATATGGATTTCACATTGATTCGGATAGAGGCATAACTGTAGTAGAGGACAATGAGCCTACAAGCTATCAAGAAGTTTTGAACAATTCAGAACGTGATTTATGGCTTAAGGCTATGCAGTCCGAAATGGACTCCATGTATGAGAATAAAGTATGGACTTTAACTCAACCACCTGAAGGGATAAAACCCATAGGGTGCAAATGGGTCGTCAAAAAGAAGACTGACATGGAAGGTAATATAGTTACCTATAAAGCTCGCTTAGTAGCAAAAGGTTATCGTCAAAAAGAAGGTATTGACTATGACGAAACTTTTTCTCCTGTAGCGATGCTTAAGTCTATAAGAATACTTTTAGCCATTGCAGCTCATTATGATTATGAGATTTGGCAGATGGATGTGAAGACAGCTTTCCTTAATGGGAATCTTACCGAGGATGTGTATATGACACAACCAGAAGGATTCACATCAGGAAATGGCGAAAAGGTATGCAAACTTCAAAGATCCATTTATGGATTGAAGCAAGCCTCTAGGAGCTGGAACATACGATTCAATGAGACAATAAAAGAGTTTGGTTTCTCACAGAATGAAGATGAACCTTGTGTGTATAAAAGGGTCAGTGGGAGTGCAATTGTCTTCCTAGTTCTATATGTAGATGACATATTGATCCTGGGAAATGACATTTCTCTTCTCCAATCTGTTAAAATATGGTTATCCAAGCAATTCTCCATGAAAGACCTTGGAGAAGCATCCTATATTCTGGGAATAAGGATCTATAGAGATAGATCCAATAGGTTGCTAGGTCTTTCTCAGAGTACATATATAGATAAAGTATTGAAGAGGTTCAATATGGATCTCTCTAAGAAAGGGTTTATACCTATGGTGCATGGGAAACACCTTTTTAAGTCTATGTGTCCACAAACACTGGAGGATAGAGAGAGCATGAATAGAATACCATATGCATCTGCAATTGGTTCTATCATGTATGCTATGTTATGTACACGTCCAGATGTAGCATTTGCTTTGAGTGTCACAAGCAGATTCCAATCTAATTTTGGAGAGGAACATTGGGCAGCTGTCAAGAATATTCTTAAGTACTTGAGAAGGACTAAGGATATATTCTTGGTATATCGAGAGGGCAGTTTGGAAGTAAACGGGTATACAGATGCCAGCTTCCAATCTGACAAAGATGATTGTAAATCACAATCTGGTTATGTGTTCATAATGGGAGGAGGAGCAGTTAGTTGGAAAAGTTCCAAACAAGAAACAACTGCTGATTCCACGATGGAAGCTGAGTACACTGCTGCTTCAGAAGCAGCCAAAGAAGCAGTCTGGATCAAAAACTTCATAACCGAACTAGGAGTGGTGCCTAGCATTGTTGATCCGATTCCTTTATATTGTGACAGCAATGGAGCCATTGCGCAAGCAAAGGAACCACGGTCTCATCAGCGATCCAAGCATGTTCTCAGACGCTACCATCTCATAAGGGAAATAGTAGCTAGAAATGATGTGAAAATAGAAAGGGTTCCCACAGATGACAATGTGGCGGATCCCCTCACTAAAGCACTTTCCCAGATAAAGCATGATCACCATATAAATAGCATGGGTCTGAGACATATGAGTGATTGGCTCTAGTGCAAGTGGGAGATTGTTAGAGAGTATGCCCTAGAGCCCATGTAATAGGGATGTTTTTCATATGTATGAAATTTATATTCTTAATATAAGGCATCATTCATTTATTAATGCTGTGTTTGAATACATGAGTTTGTAAATCTTAAATTAATAAATGAAGTCCTAGATATTATAAACACAGTGCAAAGGCAATCATGAAGGTGTTCATGATGTGAGATGTCTATTGCATGCAAATATGTTAATATCTAAATATCCCTAGTCATAGAATTAACAAGATAGGACATTGTTAATTCGGACAGACTAGCACATGTTATGCTTCTTGAATGGTTCAAGCAATGGTTCTCATAATTGTGATTATGGATGATAATCAATGCTGACATGTGGATGCTTGTTAGAGGAACAAGTTCATTGGAGACCTGCAAAGAGAATCCTCATATGGATATTAAATCTATGTCAGTGAGGAATCTCTTCATAGCAGTTGTGCAAGTATCCTTAGACTTGAGATCACCAAAGTTATCTTAAGTAGCAAGTGGTATACTTTGACTCCATAACTGATTACTTCCAACTGGGAGTGAACATAGTTAGGAGATTGGGTATATCATGGCCTACTTGAAGATATTTGAGTGATTGACAAAGGATTCACCATCCCAGATTTAACAAGGAAAGTTATCTCACATGATTCTATAATTACCTTGTTCAGTGAATCTCTGGCCAGAGTAATATGCCGAGATGGATGGAGATCCATGAAGGGCATTTTAGGAACAATGGTTAAATTAATAGAACATACATAATTAGATTTATATGAGTTGACAGAAATCCATACTCGGAATCTAATTGAGATAAGAGTGGTGAAAGGAGTAATTGCACGGTAACTGTTTCTATGGAAGGGTACAGTCAAACCACATGACTTTCCTGACATTTGGGTAGTCATGATGCCTAGCTAGAGGCCAATCATGACTTGTATAATGATGTATCAAAATATCAATAGAGATTGATAAAATGATTTAAAGGAGTTTAAATCATGTGAGTTTTGAATAGAACTCACAATTACATATTATACTGCCAACATGGACAGGAACCCAATAGGTCACACACATATAGAGAAAAGGGTAAAATGGTAAAATGACAAGGATAATAATATTTGATATTATTATAAAGGTAGAGAGGAGAATATGATAATAATTAATTAAAGAGTTTAATTAATTATGATCAAATTAAATTGTCCGCGAAACTTTTGAGAAATGTTCTGTAAATTGGACCTAAATGAAATAATGTATTTCATGATTAATTATTATTGTCTTATAAGTGTTATAAGACTACTATAAGTGTTATAGGACTGATATAATAATTAATAGGACCATTGGAGAAATTATAAAGGGCTAAAGGAATGAAGAAGTTGGAGGAAGCCCTCCAGAAGAGGGCTACACGCCAACTCCATACAGAAGGGGTTAGAGGGCTTTTTCTTGGACCAAATTAATTTATATATGTTACATAAGTGTTATGGAACTCACATATTTAATTTGGTTGGATTTGGAATCCATTTGGATATTTAAATCCAATTAGATGCACAAAGGGCCTAGTTTGTGGATTTTGTGCATGGTCTTTTATGAAAAGATTTAATTTGGATTTAATTAAGCCCAAATGATTATAATTAATTCCAGAAGCCCAATTAATAATTCTCCAGCAATTTTAAAGAGCCCAATCTCATTAAGGAGTTGGAATTTTAACCTAACTATAAAAGGCCAACTAATGAGAATTAGGGTTAAGTGATTAAAACAAAAGGAAAGTCTTTTTCTCTTAATTCTCTCTCCCTTTTTGCGCCACTTCCAATGCTAGCCTCTTGGATTTCGGCCAGCCCTAGTTGAACACCAATTTGTTGGTTCAATTTACCTCTCTCTAGTGTGGATTACTCATTGGTGGTGTTCGATTTTGGACACTGTGGTTTGCGACAACCCGGTGCGAAGTAAAATCAACTGTTCAACAAAAATCGAAGGTGATTTTTCTTATTCTCATATAGTTATATTGCGTATTCATGGCAAGATCAGATCTAATGGTTAAAAAAATTTAAAATTCCGCTCATGTATGTGATGCATGTAACCATTAAATTCCAACAGTAAGGGCTGTCAACCCTCAGGTGAGGCAATTATAAAACATATAAGCAATAGAGCAATGGTACACTTAGGAGAGGGCACTTTAACCTCAGGAGAGGGTAAGCACCACTCAGTTGAGGGACTCACCTCTACCAGCTTGAAGCCATAACATGTAAAACTCCAAAAAGTTTTTTCACACATTCAATCAACTCCCATTCACAAATAGAATTTTATAATAAAAAACTATTATAAAACTATAAATCATCATGTTCAAACCTTAATAGATGTCCATTCTACTATGATAAAAGAATTAAGTCCATTTAAATAAATTACTCCCCCTACCATTCACATGCACAGCTAGAATCCCGTTATTCCCATTTCCACCTTAAATATCATCTTAAACCAACAATAAGCTTTTCATAAATTCATAAAATAACATATGTAATTCAATATTTTATCATGGTTCTCTTATAAATATTTTAAAACCCTAATTACAATTCAATAAATCAACATGTAGAATTGGATTCTTTACTACTACTATGATTTTTAGAAGATTGTCAAATTCTTATACCAATTTCATTACATGCAAATTGTTAAGACCCTGTGTCAATTCACCCAACACATCAACTCAAGAAAAAGAGAACTAGCCAAATAAGGGCTATTGTATACTGTATTGATTCTATAAAAGGAGTACAAATGCAGTGAGGTATTCGAGAGCCTCACCTCTCTCCCAAACAAGTGCTTTTACTCAATTTTCACATACCCTTTCCCTACACTAAACATCCTTATATCAGAAACAGAAAATGTGAAATGCAATAACTAACTACCCCTAACAGAATTTCCTTATTTGTCCCTTTCCATATTTCTGCCTTTGCCCCACATATAGGTCTTCACAATCGGGGGCCTAACAGTGCCTGCCGCCCAAAGATCAACCTTGTCCGCAAGGTTGAATGCTGGAAACTGAGAGGAGATCATGTCAAAGGGCTCCCATGAGTCTTCAAAGGGTGGCAGGTCCTTCCAACGAATGAGCACCTCCAGGTGGTTTGGACCAGCAGTAGGGGAAGGTCGAATGCCCCGAACTTCTTATGGTTCCACCAATAGCTCCATGTTAGAGGTGAGGGAAGAGGGAATGGCTGGTTGACAGGGGTGGTTACCAATGGCCTTTTTGAGCTGTGACACATGAAAAACATTATGGATATGAGTGGAAGGAAGGAGAGTGAGAGCATACGCAACCTTTCCAATGCGTTTCTCAATGGGGAAAGGTCCATAAAATCGGGGGGCCAGCTTCTCATTTGGGTGGGAGGCAAGTGAGGATTGCCGGTAAGGTTGCAACTTGAGGTAAACCAAGTCCCCAACTGCAAATTCCAGCTGCTTGCGCTTACCATCAGCATAAAAACTCATCCTTTATTGGGCTCGTTGCAACTGGTGCTTCAATTCGGTGATAATGGCATCTCGGCTAGTCAAATAGGAATCAACTTCTTGATTAGCAGCCGAGCCCCACTCATGCCGGGCTAAAGGGGAAGGAGGCCTGCCATAGACTGCCTGAAATGGGGTGACACCAGTGGAAGAGTGTGTGGCAGTATTGTAGTGATATTCAGCCCATGCCAACCAAGAAGACCATTGAGAGGGGTGGTGCATAGTCAAACTTCGCAGGTACGTCTCCAATACTTTGTTGACCACTTCGGTTTGGCCATCAGTTTGGGGATGATACGCTGTGCTTCTTCTCAATTCAGACCCTTGAAGGCGGAAAAGTTCCCGCCAGAAATAACTCATGAAAATCTTATCCTGGTCCGAGATGATACTCTTTGGGATGCCATGAAGACGGATGATTTCTTGCAAGAAAATGTGGGCAATGACAGGAGCTGTGAATGGATGTTTCAAGGCAACAAAGTGAGCGTATTTGGTTAGCCGATCAACGACCACTAGAATGGCATCATACCCCCAGGATTTCGGAAGGCCCTCAATAAAGTCCATGGTTAAATCTTCCCATACCTTGTCCGGTGGAGGTACGGGCTGTAAAAATCCAGCAGGAGCCATAGCCTCATGTTTGCTGCGTTGACAAATGTCACAAGCTGCCACGAAGTCCTGTACTTGCTTCTTCATGCCCTTTCAGTAGAATTCGGATGCTAAACGCTGATAAGTGCGTCGCATACCAGCATGCCCACCAATGGGACTGCCATGGAACTCCTGGAGCAACAATGGGATGTAATGTGAGTCCGATGGCAAAGCAAGTCTCCCTTTATACCTAAGTAAGTTTCCCACCAACTGGAAGTGAGGATGGGCAGTGGATTGGTGGGCGATAGTCTGGAGAATATTGGAGAGGAAAGGATCAACAGCTTGCTGGGCTGGAATGTCTTGGAAATCCAGCAGAATCAGGGCTATAAGGGAAGCTAAATGTGGGGCACGGGAGAGGGCATCAGCAACTGAGTTAGTGGATCCCGATTTGCACTCAATCTCAAAGTTGTACCCCAGCAGTTTTCTAAGCCATTTGGCATAATCCCCCTCCACTATCCTTTGTTCCAGCAGAAATTTCAGGCTCTTTTGATAAGTTCTTACTATAAATCGATGCCCCAACAAATAAGGTTGCCATTTCTTTATAGCCAAGACAATAGCCATCAACTCTCGCTCATAAACCGAGGATGCTTGTACAATAGGGCTCAACTTCTGGCTGTAAAATGCTAGTGGTCGACCCTGTTGCATGAGTATTGCCCCCAAACCAAAACCTAAGGCATCGGCCTCTATAGTGAATGGCAAGGAAAAATCAGGAAGAGCCAAAACCGGAAGAGTGGTCATGGCTGCCTTGAGCTGCTGGAATGCTGTGTGGGCAATGGCATCCCAATGAAATGCATCCTTGCGAAGTTGCTGTGTAAGTGGCCAAGCAATCCTGCTGTAATTTTAGACAAACCGCCTATAGTAGCCCGTGAGTCCCAGAAAACCCCTCAAGGAATGCAAAGTAGTGGGGATAGGCCAATCCACCATGGCCTGGATTTTTGTTGGGTCGGCTGCCACCCTAGCAGAATCTATTATATGCCCCAGGTATTCCACCCTTGGTTGAAAGAATACACACTTCTTTGGGTTGGCAAATAACTTGTGGAGGCGTAAGGAAGTAAGGACTTGCTTTAAATGCACCTGGTGTTCTTCCACACTCTTGCTATATACAAGTATATCATCAAAGAAAACTAAAACAAATTTGCGGAGATAGGGCTAGAATACCTCATTCATCAGGGACTGGAATGTGGATGGGGCATTAGACAACCCGAATGGCATTACCCTGAACTTATAGTGGCCCTGGTGAGTCCTAAATGCTATCTTAGGGATGTCTTCTGGGCAGATTCGAATCTGGAAATATCCGGCCTTGAGGTCAATCTTGGAGAAGATAACAGCCCCATGTAGTTCATCCAAAAGCTCCTCAATTACTGGAATGGGAAACTTATCGGGAACAGTTTCTCGATTCAATGCACGGTAGTCGACACAAAACCTCCAACTCCCATCTTTTTTCTTAACCAGTAGGACTGGGCTGGAGAAAGGGCTATGGCTTGGCTGAATTACTCCTGCAGCCAGCATTTCAGCCACCAGTCTCTCAATCTCTGTCTTCTGGAAATGGGGATATCTGTAGGGACGGACTGAAATTGGTGCAGTCCCTGGTTTCAGGGTAATAGCATGGTCATGTGACCTTTCTGGGGGCAGTCCCTTGGGAAGGTGGAAAACATCCTGAAATTCAGCTAGCAAGGGTGCAGACAAAGGGTGGATTGCTGCCTCCTCGGCACTTGTGCTTGCATTTCCAGGGAGTTCAACTCCAATACTTTACCCTCCAGTAAAATGCAGTGCCCCTCCCGCTTAACTGTTCTCTCCATGGCATGTAAAGACAGCCGTGACCTGCACAATTCGGGGTCCCCTACAAGTTGTACTCGCTGCTGACCCACTTGAAATTCCATAGTCATTTCTGCCCAGTTCATAAAGGATTGCCCAACTGATAACAACCACTGGTATCCCAATATTACATCTGTATTACCCAACTGGAGAGGAAAGAAATCAGCAAATACCTCTACTCCCGGAAGCTGTAGGCAGACTTGTCTGCATACCCCCATTGATTCAATCTGTCGTCCTATGCCCAAGGTGACCCCGAACTGCCTGGTAGGAGTGACTGGCAAGTGAAGTTCGAAGACCAAACTGTATGAGAGGAAATTGTGGGATGCACCCGAATCCACCAAAACCACAACTGTATGCCCCTTGATTGTCCCTCGTAGCTTCAGAGTATGGGGGGCTATTAAGCCAACCAAAGAAGAGAGGGATATTTCCAAGTGATCCAAGTCTCCCATGTCATCTGTCTCCTCTGCCCCCATTTTTGTTATGCCCTCCTCTGCGATGGAGTCAGGTTCATCTACCCATAAAATCTGCAACTCCCTGTTTGGACATCGATGGCCTGGATTATACTTGCCATCACAACGGTAACAAAGACCCTTCTCTCATTTTGCCCTTATTTCTGATTCAGTGAGTCGCAGGAATTTTTGTGGTGGTTGCGGAGTAGGGCCGGTTGCAGCCACAGAATAAGAAGTAGAAGAAGTCGGTGATGGGGCCTTAGGCGACAGCAGACTAGACTTAGAAGAAGAGGTGGGAATTAAGCTTTTAGTGGCCAGAGGCATACCTGAAAAGGGCCAGGCTCGATTGCTGAATCCTAGGTGATTGGATAAGGCCCGAGACCTTGCAGCTTCATTTTTGTCTTCAATCATTTGGGCCACCTTCATTATGCGGCCCAATCCTTGAGGCTCCCACAGCCTCAGCTCTGATTTCACTTCATCTTGTAGCCCATTGACAAATGTGTTCTCCATCATAGCATCAGGTAGATCAGGGAAAAGAGCAGATAACATTTCAAACTGCTTCTGATAGTCACCCACCGTAGATGTCTGCCGGAGGAAGAAAAGCTGCTCCATAAGATTTCCGACCTGAGAACTACGGAACCACTCCAACAATAATTTCTTGAATTCACCCCAACCATGAAAACTCCTCTGACTGCTCTCATAATAATACCATGCCAAAGCCTCCCCTTCAAGACAGACCACAGCTGATCGGAGTCTGTCCTCCGGTGAGAAACTGTTAAGGTCATAGTAATGCTCAGCTCTCAAGATCCAACCGTCTGGATTCTCTCCATCAAACACAGGGAGTTCCAGCTTCCTTGGCAATCCCTCCGATCTTTGCCAAACAGGAACGGGGCTGGAATTTTCTCCTGTCTCCGCCGTCTCTATCTGTTCTTACTGGTGTTTTCCAGCACTGTGATTTCCTGGATTCAGATGTGTGGTCTCGTGACTTGTGCCCAAAAAAAACTGGGGCTTATCTGGTTGAGTCATGTTGAGCTTGAGGAGAATGGTTTTGACTCCATCCTCGATCAGGGACAATCTCTCCATGGACTGGTTCACTGTATCCACATCCAAACGTTCTAACCAATCCAGGCGAGCTAAAACCTGCTGAAGATCAGCTTCAATGGCTTTAACCCTGCTCCCCATCTGCTAAAATTGGGTTTTCATACAAGGACCGATGCTCTGATACCACTGTTAGGACACTGTGTCAATTCACCAAACACATCAACTCAAGAAAAAGAGAACTAGCCAAATAAGGGCTATTGTATACTGTATTGATTCTGTAAAAGGAGTACAAATGTAGTGAGGTATTCGAGAGCCTCACCTCTCTCCCAAACAAGTGTTTTTACTCAATTTTCACATACCCTTTCCCTACACTAAACATCCTTATATCAGAAACAGAAAATGTGAAATGCAATAACTAACTACCCCCAGCAGAATTTCCTTATTTGTCCCTCCCCATATTTCTGCCTTTGCCCCTCATATAGGTCTTCACAATCGGGGGCCTAACACAAATCCATATTTATACATAGTTCCTAGACCTATTATTGTACCCTAAAACCCTCTTTAAAATCTCTTTCTTTCAACTTTTTCTTCTTCATCCTCTTTTTCTTTTCTAGTTTTCTCCTTAAGGACATCCTTCAATCAACTTTCTAAAGATGCATGGTAATGGAAATATAAAAATGTTCTTTGAGAAAAAAAGGGGCCAATTTTCAAAAGAGAAGATGAAGAAGGGCTCTACAAATTTAATTTTTTTTAGAAATGAAAGAGAAAGTCATAGTGTTCCTTGCCCATCCTCCTATTATACACAACTTAGTCTTTTTTTACTTGATCTTCTAGAGAAAAGAGTGGATAGTGACCTCTTCATATGTTAAAGAGTATGCGCTAGAGCCCATGTAATAGGGATGTTTTTCATATGTATGAATTTATATTCTTAATAAAAGGCATCATTCATTTATTAATGCTATGTTTAAATACATGAGTTTGTAAATCTTAAATTAATAAATGAAGTCCTAGATATTATAAACACAGTGCAAAGGCAATCATGAAAGTGTTCATGATATGAGATGTCTATTGCATGCAAATGTCTTAATATCTAAATATCCCTAGTCATAGAATTAACAAGATAAGGATATTGTTAATTCGGATAGACTAGCACATGTTATGCTTCTTGAATGGTTCAAGCAGTGGTTCTCATAATTGTGATTATGGAAGATAATCAAAGCTAACATGTGGATGCTTGTTAGAAGAACAAGTTCATTGGAGACCTGCATAGAGGATCCTTAGATTGATATTAAATCTATGTCAATAAGGAATCTCTTCATAGCGGTTGTGCAAGTATCCTTAGACTTGAGATCACCAAAGTTATCTTAAGTAGCAAGTGGTATACTTTGACTCCATAACTGATTACTTCCAACTGGGAGTGAACATAGTTAGGAGATTGGGTATATCATGACCTACTTGAAGATAGTTGAGTGATTGACAAAAGATTCACCATCCCAGATTTAATAAGGGAAGTTATCTCACATGATTCTATAATTGCCTTGTTCAGAGAATCTCTGGCTAGAGTAATATGCCAAGATGGATAGAGATCCATGAAGGGCATTTTGAGAACAATGGTTAAATTAATAGAACATACATAGTTAGATTTATATGAGTTAACAGAAATCCATGCTCATAATTTAATTAAGATAAGAGTGGTGAAAGGAGTAATTGCACGGTAACTATTTCTATGGAAGGGTATAATCAAACCACTTGACTTTCCTAACATTTGGGTAGTCATGATGCCTAGCTAGAGGCCAATCATGACTTGTATAATGATGTATCAAGAATATCAATAGGGATTGATAAAATGATTTAAAGGAGTTTAAATCATGTGAGTTTTGAATAGAATTCACAATTACATATTATACTGCCAATATGGACAGGAACCCAATAGGTCACACACATATAGAGAAAAGGATAAAATGGTAAAATAAAAAGTTTAATAATATTTGATATTATTATGAGGGTAGAAAAGTGAATAAGATAATAATTAATTAAAGAGTTTAATTAATTATGATCAAGTAAAATTATTCGCGAAACTTTTGAGAAATGTTTTGTAAAATTTGATCTAATTGAAATAATGTATTTCATGATTAATTATTATTGGACTATAAATTTTATAGGACTACTATAAGTGTTATAGGACTGATATAATAATCAATAGGTCCATTGGAGGAATTATAAAGGGGCCAGAGGAATGAAGTTGGTGCAGAAGCCTTTCTATAGAGGGCCACATGCCAACTCCCAGGCAGAAGGCCTTAATGGCCTATTTCTTGGACTAAGTTAAATTATATATGTTACAAAAGTGTTGTGGAATCTACATATTTAATTTGGTTGGATTTGGAATCCATTTGGGTAATTAAATCCAATTAGTTGCATAAAGGGCCTAGTTTGTGGGTTTTGTGCATAGTCTTTTATGAAAAGGTTTAAATTGAATTTAATTAAGCCCAAATAATTATAAAGAATTCCAGAAGCCCAATTAATAATTCTCCAGCAATTTTAAAGAGCCCAATCTCATTATGAAGTTGGATTTTTAACCTAACTATAAAAAGCCAACTAATGAGGAATTAGGGTTAAGTGATACAACACTTAAGAAAGACTTCTTCTATTATTCTCTCTACCCTAGCCGCCCAAACCCTTGCTAGCTCTAGGGTTGTTTAGCCAGCACTTGTCCTCTACCAATTTGTTGGTTCATTCTATCAATCTCTAGTGTGGATTACTCATTGGAGGTGTTCGATTTTGGACACTGTGGTTTGCGACAACCCAGTGCGAAGTAAAATCAACTGTTCAACAAAAATCAAAGGTGATTTTTCTTATTCTCATCAATATGAATATTGTACATTCATGGCAAGATCAGTAATATTGGTTAAAAATTTTAAATTTCACTTATGTATGAGATGTATGTAACCGATAAATTCCAACATCATATGTTAATTCTCATAACAATCCTTTATCAATTCTTATTTCATTTTCTAACCCTAACATCATCTTTTTATTTTAGTTAAGTCTCTAAAGTGTAATTTTTATTAAATTACACACACATATACTAATAACAATTGACCAATTACCCTTTAGATCTTAACTTGTAATTTCTTAAATCATGAAATAGCTAATAAACACATTTTAATAAAAAAATTACAATTCAATCATTCATAAATTCTACTAGGATCTAAATTGGGTCCTGACATCAGTAAAATGGAAATTCTTCTCTGTCAATGTAAGCTTCTATACCTTCTATTTTCATATCTTCCTCGGTAGAGGAGAATTTCTCCTTCATGAAAGAACTTGCTTATGGCTTACAATGTGCCTTTTCTTCTTTTAAAAACCTTGGTTGTGCTGAATCTGTCATTTCTTCAATTAAACACCTACAAAACACCAAATTGAAATTAAACCCACATAAATTAGTGACTTTTGAAATTAAACACAAAATTAACTAAATCATCCTAAACACATTAAAATATACTAATAATATAGATCAGAACTCAAAGCTACTAGTATGGTATAATTGACTTGAGCTCTTGTGAAGGTGTAACTTATATAGTAAATTGCATAAAAGATTTTTCTTTCCTGGGTCCCAACACATCTCTAACTATATAGTTGCTTGTATCGCACATTAATTTAAAAGGGAAATTCCAATCTAAAGTCACAAACACCGAAGCCAAAATCAACCTTCAATTTAAAGTATTGAATGCTTGCAAACACTTATTGAAAAATCAAATGTAGCATCTTACATCATTAAATTATACAAAGGTTTAGCAATTTTTTGAGAAATCCTTAATGAACCTATGGTAAAATCCCACATGGACTAAAAAATTATGAACTTCTTTTACACTTCTTGGGGTGGAATTTTTTCTATAACCTGTACCTTAGCTCAATCAACTTTTAATCCTTAAAAATTTTATGTCCCAAGACAATCCCTTTCCTAACCATGAAGTGACACTTCTTCCAATTTAGTACTAGGTTGGTTTCCTTACACCCTTTAAGTCCCATATATAAATTGTGAAACCATCTATGAACACCTGCATAAATGTTTCACTAAAGTTATGGAAAATAGCCATCATGTAGTACTAAAATGCAGCTAGTGCATTACAAAGGCAAAATGGTATTATTTTATATGTAAAATGTTATAATGGTAAGTAAAGGTAGTTTTCTTTTCATCTTCTATGGCTATTGGTATTTGTAAATACCCTTAATACCCATCTAGGAAATAATAAAATTTATTACATGCAAACCTTTCAAATATTTGGTCGATAAATGGTAAAGGGAAATAGTGTTTTCGAGTTGCATAATTCAACCTCCTAAAATCAATACGCACTCTCCAACCCTTAACCATATGAGTTGGAATGAGTTCATTTTGCTTATTCTCCACTACAGTCATACCACCTTTCTTTGGAACATATTGGAAAAAACTTACCCAACTACTATCAGAATTTGAAAAATTTTATCTGCATCCTGCAACTTTAAAACTTCCTTCTTAACCACTTAATGCATCACTAGATTAAAATGCCAATGTGGTTAAACATCTGACTTACAATTCTTCTCTATAGGAATTTAATGGTGCAGTAGCTTTGATTGTTTCCTTTAAGATCAGTTATCTCACATACTATGGCCTTCTTATGCTTTTAGAGATCCTTAATCAACAACTTTTCTTCTTCACCTATCAAAATAGAGAAAATTATTACATGTTTCTCATTACCTTTAAAGAACACATATTTTAAATGAAAAGAAAGAGGTTTAAGTTTAGCTTTTAATTCTCCCTTAGCAATTCAAGAACTTCTTTGTTCTTCGCATCTTCCCCACATTCCTTCTCCAAATCTTTGAGGATTCCATTTTCAGCTTTGCTCAGCCTTTTATCTTTAGAAGAGTGCATTAAATAGCTATTCAAAGGATCATATAGTAAGATTCCCTTATATTTAGAAAAGTGCATTAAATATCTCTTCAAGGATCACCTAGCAATATTCCTTCTTACAACTCATTTGTGTAATATTGAATTGCATCCACAAAACACAAAGATTCTTTAAAGTCATATGATGGATTTTCCATAACCTTATTGACATCAAATATCTTTTCTTCATTATTAAATTGGAGAGTTATTGTTTGCCCATATACATCAATAAGAGCCCTCATAGTATTTAAGAATGATCTTCCCATAATGAGAGGTATTTTCTTATCTTCATCAATTTTTTTATAATGAAATCCACCGGGAATATGAAATTCCCCACCTTGACTAGCAAATCCTCAATGAATGGTCTGCTAATTGAAGAGTTTTTATTTTCTCTTTAATGTCTCTAAGTTGAAGTTTCCTACATATTGAATAAGGTATCAAGTTAATGCTAGCTCTAAAATCACATAGAACATCCCTAATAAAATTACTTTATAATTCATAAAGTAATGTTAAACTACCTGGATCCTCTAACTTAGCTGGAATTTTATTGATTAAAATGGCACTACAACTTTTAGATAACTACACTGGCCCTATCCGATCTAGCTTCATCTTGTTGGAGCATATGTATTTCATAAACTTATCATTCTTTGGCATAAAAAGCAAAGTTTCAACAAAAGGTAGATTGATATCCAATTTCTTAAACATGTTTAAAAATTTTTCAATTACTCATCATTCCTTTCTTTCTTAGCTAATGACGAAAAAGGTAGTTATGATTCATCACCAATCGGTACATTAAATTTCATCACAGCCTTACCTTTGTCACTTAATCTTGACACATTAATAGCAACTTTAGGTTCAGAAGTATATACCTTCGAAGTTGGCCCAACCACTTGAGCTAAATAGTTACCTTGGTCAACCTCTTCGGCTTCCATACCACTCTTTAAAGTGATTTCCTTTGCTTATTCTTTTAGGTCACAATTCACATTTGATGGAAACATACCCTGCTATCCCATGGAGATAGAATTGGCTAGCTAACTAATTTGTGTCTCTAAATTTCTCATTGTTGCATCTTTATTGCTATTTGACTACTCTTGTGATTTATAGCTAGTATCTTGGTTAGACAAGAATTGAATTTAACTAGTTATAAAACTAGAAAATATATCTTTTAAAATTAGCATTTTATCTTGAGGTAGGGATTATCTAGCTCGAAATCCAAAGGGCTAGAAATTTGATTGATAATGTGTTTGCACTTGTAAAGGCTGATATGAATGGTGATAACCTTGATGTTGATTGCTTTGGACACTATTATTTGGGTTGAATGGAGATATAGGTTGGTTATTTGATGATGAAGCTTGGATGCCTCTCTCTAAGAAAAGTTTAGGTGATTTTGCCACCCTATGTTATAATGATTGTTGAATTTGCATTCCTTTTGTAATCATGAATGACATTTGCATCTCCCATCCTTTAGGTGTACGATTTATTTATTGTTTACTCAAGCACTAAACTAGCTCCTTTATAAGAGCAACATTCTTGCGATACAACTGATATATTCTAAATTTCTTTTTAAGCAACTCCATTTATACCTTCAGCATTGCCACTTTATGCACACTACAAATTCCCTATCTCTTATTTATGGCCCTAGTATTGGCTCACTATGCTTCGTTCATCACCATTTTAGCTAGCAACAAAATGCCTCCTCAAAACTTTTATTCATGAAGCTACCCCTAATGCTGCATCTAAAAATGATCTCGCCATGGAGTTTGTGGTACATAAAATGTTGACATTAAGTGATGCATATACATCTCATGATGAGGATAACTCTTTAACAACTTTTTGAATCACTCCCATGCTTCATGAAAAGATTCCTCACTCAACTATTGGAAGTTATAAATGTTACTCCTTATATTTGTGATCTTCGTCGAAGGAAAAAATGTAACCAAGAACTTTTCCTACATTTATTCCTAAAATCGAATAGATTGACTAGGATGCATATGTAACAAGTCTCTTGCCTTCCTAATAAGTGTAAGGGGAAATAAGTTTAATCGAATTGCATCTATAGAAATGCCTTGAATTTGAACAATGTTACAAATTTTCAAGAAAATGTCAAAATGTTGAGCTAGATATTCCAACTCTAATATAGAAGCCTAATTTCCCTGCATCGTGGTTATCATTATTGGTTTAAGATTAAATTATTGTTGTTGAGGCAACAAAATTATTCTATGCTTCTCATTCCATCTTAGAGTATCATAATCTCTAATGGTTCTAGGTCTAGGATCTTTTTGTTGTCGAGCTTGTTGTTCCCTAGCTCCTTGTTGGTTGTTCAAAGGTACATCAGGAGGTGGTGGTTGATCATCCACATTTAAAGCTTGATTTTCCTTTTGCCTTTTATGTAAATTCCTCTCAATTTGAGGATCAAATAATGCTAGTTGTTGCAATATCAGTTTGTTCATACCCCATTAATCACTTGAAAAGAACATTAAAGGAAAACAAAATAAGAAGAAAATAAAATAAATACAAATAATCAATTAACAATTCACACAAAAATGCCAATCCTTAACAAAGATGCCAAAAACTTAACCAGATGTCAATAATTGTATTGAATTGGCTAAGTGTTTAATCTAATAATTTTATTGAAATTAATGAAAATAGAATGTTTACAACCGAAGAAAATTTTAAAATCCCTAAAACTTAGAGAGAGAACTAAAATCTTCCTCCTCCTCTTTGCCAAATAGATTATACCTTTTATAATACTAAAAGGGTTATGACTGGAACTATGACAAAGCTATTGAATTCTAAATTTTAAATGAATTATAGCTACAGTAGAATTGTCTAAGCAATGACAAATGCTTTTGGATTGGACTTCACAAATATTATCTAGGTCATGGAAAAAAATCCTTCCCAACTATGACCTTTATGAAATGGTGATTTTTGAAGATTCTTCAGTGGTCACAGCTACAACAATATTATCTTAACCGTGACCCGAGCTAAAATTCTATAAAAAAGTAAAAATTTAACCATTAAGCACAATTTCACTAAAAATTTATCAAACGTATCAAATTTGGCAAAGAGATTAGAATTTAACACACTAAACAATAAAAACACACTTATTCATATAGAAATTATAGAAAAAATGCACTAAAAAATCACTATTGAAAAGGGTTAACGCATCGATAAGTTGATGATAAGCCACCTACTTTAAAGAAAAGGGTTAACATGTCGACAAGTTCTATGGTGCAAATTTTATTACCCTAGTCTTCATGAAATAAATATAGTATATAGGGTGTTGAACTCTTGGAGCAGATATACATGTACAAGTGTTATTTTTATTAAATGAATAGATACTAAGATGGATAGGTTATAATGATTTTGAGTGAATTTGACTATACTAAAGCATTTAATAAAATAAACTAATCAATCTAATCAAAATTATAACTACCAATCAATCAAGTGACATATTAGAATTAGAAGACATAAATTTTCTCACATAAATATTCAATGAAACATCTATACATACAATGAATAGAGAATAGGACCTATTATCTCCATATGTAGCTCTTATTGTCAAATAAAGGCTTTTCCATCAAAAGTCCACAAGAACTCTTATGTCATTATAGAGATAAATGAAAACCATAAAGTACTATGCCTATTCTTTAACCCCTCAAAGTGAAATCCTATTATTCTTAGTAATTTCTAGACTTTAAGTAAATTCAATTTCCATTGCACTAAAATACCCCAATTCTCATTGTGAATAAATTGATTAACATATTACATTTGGTGATCAAGGATACATAACAGGTTAAGCACCCAATTGAACTTAAATCATTCATGTATAAAATTATCCTAAATACATATTGTCAAAATAAATAACAAAGAAGATAATAGCATCAAGTAGTGATCTAAAAAAGAAAGAGAAGAAAGAATATTGATGACTTGTCTATGCTTCTTCAAAAAAATACTTAAGTGTTGAATGACCTCTTTTAATCTCTCTTCTTTTTTGGTGTATTCTTTTTCCTCATAATCTTTTTTAATTCTTTTGGAATTTACTTGGTAGTTTTTCCATATGTAAAATGTAGTTATCTTCATGTATTTATAGACCAAAGGTGTCCCAATTGATTCCTTTTTTGAGGGAGGTGTAATCTTGGAGAGGTATGTGATGGGTCATAATGATTGGCTTCTGTGATGAGTTGGCACACTCGTGCTGAGTTGCTTGAGTCAGCATAGCTAGTCTCTGTAACAAGTTGGCACCATTGTAATGAGTCAACACACTTTAATTACTTCACAACTCGGCACAACGAGGATTAAGTCAGTATTTTGAGTTAATGTGAAGAGTATACACATACATCAACTAGTCAGCACAGGCTCAAAAACCACTTAAAGATCTTTTTCTTTAATAAAAATCCCTCTTTTATGCTTTAAATCATCATACTAGGTACATTAATCCCACAAAACAAAGAAGACATAAAAAGTAATCTAAAACATATCAAAACACATGTATTAACTTATAAAATGATGCAAAACTAAACAAAATAACTATGCAAAGTTGCATGATATCAAATTTCCCCACACTTAAACCTTGCTTGCCCTCAAGCAAGAGCACAAAAATCCAAGTGGAAGAACTTCAAAGGCATTTTTCTTCTAAGTTAGAAAAAAGCTTCCTAAGATCAACTTTAATATGGATGAGTGCTAGAAATAAAATATTCAATGACTGTTTCCAATAGATAAACAATGATAGAGTAGACAAGTTGCATAGCAAGTTAATAAATTTAACACACTATCTCAAGTTATTAAAATCAAAATCTAGAACATAGAGCCAATAATCTAACCAAACTCGGATGGATAACCTTTAAACCTAGAAATTCAAGAACAAATATTGCCATTGGGACAAGATTAAGCTCACAATTCTCATGCCATTTTTAGACACTTATAAATTTTCCAATTATATGCAATTTTGCTGGTGCATTTTTTTACTCTATCCCATAATTTTGATTTAATCAATCTCAATGGGTGCATTTTATGCTTTATCCCATAAGAAGACTTTGATTTTCTTGCTTTTTCTTTTTGGTTGTTGCTTTTTATTTTCTTTCTTTGTTCCCTCTTTTTTTTTTAATTATGCCCTCATTCATTATTGAAAGGTGAGCTATGCATATATGCATATAGTTTCCCTAAGACCATAAATGCTTTTAAAGATTAAATTTGAATCATGCCATTTTAATCTTAAGTATAGTGAGAAAATTGACTAAACATCCTATAAACTTTGAAATAACAATAAGAGATAGTAAGAAAAAATAAAAAACCATAATATATGAAACTTAAAATTTTACCAATTGAGCATCAAAATAAACTATTAACATAGCATTAATATGCACTCAATCATATCGAGACAAACTTAAAGAAAACTTATAGTGAAGATAAAGAAGATAAATGAATAAATATGCAACAACTTAGCAGAACATAAACATTCAAAATAATAAAAACTTAAATGCTAAACATGCATCAAAACCTAAAATATAAATATAGACATCCTTTCCACCATAATTAAAAATTCACATTGTCCCCAATGTAAACCCAATAATAATAAAAAGGAGAAAGAAAACAAAAGCTTCCCTTAGTCATCTACAGGAAAAGGTGGAGGAGAATTATCCGTATAACCCACTAGTGTAATAAATGTATCAACTTGGTGCTCCATCCTTCTTTACCTCCTTGCAAGATTTCTATTCATGGTCTCTAAAAAAGTTAATTGATGTTACATGGACTTTTGGTTGACAAGCACTTGTTTCCATACCTTAGTACTAAAAGAATGACAAGATTACCCATAAGAAAGAATATAACTTAGCCTACTTGTACCACCATAAGAAGGAGCAGGAATGATAGCTAAAGCTTTATGAACTTCTTACTTTTGAGGCATACAAAAATCCTATTCTTCATCCTTACTTTCCTTTGCCTCTTCTTCACTCTTTTCCTCCTCATTATATGGTGGTGGAACTAGTCCCCTCCAACATGAATAGGAACATGTAGGAATAAATCTCATTAAGGCATCAATCATCTCACTTCATATCAATGTTTGCTTTGTAAAATAAGAGCACTCAATCAAATTGGTGAAATTTTCAAAATCAATATCTAAAGTTTGGTAATAATAGTCATAATATAGCCATGTGTAATAGGCCTATCCTTCCTAGATGCATATGCAAGCATTTGATTAAAAATCCAATATGTCAAACATACATGCTTATTATTATGAATGCACCATATAAGAAACAAGTCTTCATAATAAACCTTGTTAAATTTAGATTTATGGAAAATCACACATGCAAGCAACTAATGCAGAAGCCAAAACATCAAATACTTCATAAACATGACTTTACCTTTATAGGTTGAAAAGGAGTTCTTAAGTCATTCAAAAATGTCTAAAATTCATTAACATTAAAACTCTTTGGAGGGTTATGCACACTATCCCTCTTAAATAAAAAAAACTCTATGCATGAATGAATAGGTAAAAGTGTGTCCATCTCCTAGCATATGAAACTTTAATACCCTAAAGTCATTCTCATTCACTTTTGAAGTTGTGTAAAATTCCATCATTAAGTTAATATATATGGGCTCATCCATGGAAATAAATCTGGCAAGGCCACATAAATTCAAAAGAGAAGTAAGGGATTCTAACATACCAAAATCTCTCAAGAGTGAAGTAGGAATATACCTATAAGACACTATCTCTCTAGTCTTAAGATAAATGAACTTAGCACTTTTCTCATAAGAAGAGATAGAAATAAAGCCTTATACATGGAAGTGAAGTCCTTTTTTTGTTAGCCTTCCTCTTGAGGCCTTGATGAAGTGGATCCTTTTGTTCTTGGCATATAGGAGATGAAAATATTCAAAAGAAGAGAAAAATAGCCTAGGCTAATAACACACTTGAATGAGAGAAAGAAGAAAATAAGAACTTGTTATTGGAGGTTTTTGAGAGAAACTAGTGAGAGAAAATAAAAATATGCAAGGAAGATTAAAGAAACAAGATATATTTATGGGGAAATAACCCTATTAGGAAAGGGAAAAGGCTGTAACAATAAATAGAAATGAAGACTTGTATTTATAGGAAAAGAAAATTCCAAAAGGGGATGAGAAAAAGTAGGAAAGGTTATGACTTGATATAGGAAAAGATAGGACTTTTAGGGCTTCTCATACCTTTTC
Organism: Excoecaria agallocha; assembly: GCA_037975025.1. Lineage (NCBI taxonomy): Eukaryota > Viridiplantae > Streptophyta > Magnoliopsida > Malpighiales > Euphorbiaceae > Excoecaria > Excoecaria agallocha. Next base: position 43,469,342 of record CM075806.1, on the reverse strand, counting down.
AAAGGAATTTGAAAAAGGAAAGGTTGGGGTCATCAAGAATTAGCACGAAGGGTATGACTCGACACATATGCTATCTGTAATGACTAGGCACACTTGGTTATGACTTAACACGAACACAACTTCTCATGAATTAGTATGTCATGTTTTGACTCGATACATAACTCTTTTAAAATAAGTCACCACACTTTGTGATGACTTGACACATCACATACAAGTTGGCACTGTGACTTTCTATAACGAGTTGGCACACTTGCCTAAAAACTCAAAAAATAGAAAACAACCAAAAATTTTAAGCCATAAATAATAACATATAAAAATAAAATAATAGCATAATAATAAACAATAACCAAACCTAAAAACACAATAAAACAACTATATATATGTGTGTGTGTGTGTGTGTGCATGTGTGCGTGCGCATGTGTCTAAAGAAAATACTTAATGTAACTTGTGTAAAAGCTAAATGGATTAAGTAACCTGAGAAATAACCTTCTTAGGTGTAGAGAGAGTAAGAAAATTCACCTTACCATTGGACTGACCCATAGAGTATGGCTTGAACTGATAACCATTGACTTTAAATACCTTTCCCTTATCATTTTCAATGCTAATTGCTCTAAATTCATAAACCTTAACCACTTTAAAAGGACTAGGCAATCTAAACTTGAGCTTCCTAGGAAATAAGCTCAATCTTGAGTTATAAAGAAGCACCAAATCACATTCATTAAACTCTTTCTTAAACAAAATGCTTGTCATGCCACATCTTAGTACAATCCTTGTATAACTTTGCATTCTCATAAGCATTCATCCTCAAATCCTCCAACTCATTAAGATGAAGTAGAGTGTATAATGGATTAACTATCTTTGAGAAGTTATTGATAAACCTCCTATAGAAACCCATATATCAAAGAAAGCTTCTAATATCCCTTACACACTTTAGAGGTGGTAATTGACTATCACCTTAATCTTTTCTCTATCCACTTTAATACTTTTACTTGAGATCCAATGACCAAGATTAATATGCTCTTGAATGATGGAGAAATCATTTCTTCCAATTAAGAATCAAACCATGCTCCATGCACCTATCAAAAACTTAGGAAAGATTCTTTAAACAATGGTCAACGTTAGCTCCATAAATACTAAAATCATCCATAAAAACTTAAAGACATTCATCTATTAGATAACTAAAAATTGAAAACATGCATCTTTGAAAAGTAGCAAGGGCATTAGACAAACCAAAAGGCATATGCCTAAAATTAAACATTCCCATAAGGATATTTAAATGTAGTTTTAGCTTTATCATCAGGATGGATAGGTATTTGATAAAAAAATCACTTAAGCCATCATAATAACAAAAGTGCAAAAAATTGGCTAGCCTTTCTAAGACTTAATCTAGAATGGGTAAGGGAAAGTGATCTTTTCTAGTGGCCTTATTTAACTTGTTGTAATTGGTATACATATGTCATTCTATGATAGTCCTAGTAGGAATCAAATTATTAGTCTCATTTTTAACCACCATTAAGTCTCCATTCTTAGGTAACACTTGAATGAGGCTTACCCATTTGCTATCACCAATGGAATATATGATTGCATTCTAAAAGCCTAATCACCTCCTTTGTCACCACTTCTTTAAGAGTAGGATTCAAATGCATTTGACCTTTAATTAAAGGCTTAACATCATCCTTCAATGAGATTCTATGCATACAAATCTTAGGGCTAATCCCTTTCAAATCATTTATAAAATAACCAATAACATTCTAATACATAAGCAAAACAACTCTTAAAGCATCAACTTGATCTTTAGTAAAATCTAAATTAACTATAAAAGGAAATTGTGAGTTTGAGTAAAAAACGTAACTCAAATTTGATGGTTGAGGCTTGAGCTCTAACTTGGCTTCCTCCTTTAGAGATGCATCCTTTATTTCATCATTTTTATTCAATAAATTTAAACCTTGAGGGCCTATGAAAAGGAATTGAACTAACCTCTAGTTGATATACTTTAACATCATTTCTAGCATAAGACTCAATAGGCTCTTTCCTCAAACAATTATGCAAAACATCCTCAACACATTCATCAATAATTTTAGGAGAATTAATGATAGTGATATCTTTATGATAATTTAGTAATTTGCCAAATTTGCATATCTAAGTTATGCCTTAAGAATCTTTGATGAAAAGGCAAAGCCTTAAGATTATTTAGCTCATTCTTTTTATAAGGACGATCATTTTTCTTATTTTCTTTACTAAACACCAAAATATCTTTACTCTTAACATCAATAAAATGCTCATTTGACTCTTTAGACTTACCACTTAATGCATCATCTTTATTAAGTACTTGCTTGCCTCTTACCTATTTATGCTCAACTTCCTTACCACTTCTCAAAGTTATGGCTTAACAACTCTCTTTGTGAGGGAACTCAAGTTAGCTAGGTAGCTTTCCCATAGGGTGAGAACTAGATGACTTTTAGCTTATGCTTCATGATAAAATTTCATGATATTCTATTGCTTTCTCTTTCATAATACCATAAAATCTTATCCGAACAAAGCTTATATATGCATGGATCTTCCCATATATAATATCTTACATCCAATTTGAGCTATTTTTTTGTTGTCAACAGAAGTCTATCAAAATGTAACTTTTAATATCAGTATACCAAAGAATAGACATGGCACATAAAAAATGAGACAAATTTGTTCATTAGGAAAAAAAATAAAAAATTTCTCCCTTCTCCACATGATTATACTCCAAACAAGATGAATGATAAGCTATAAAATTCTCAACTCCCTTTTTATCTTTTATCTCTATATCAAACTCTTACAATGTCAGCACTCATCTAATAAATCAAGGTTTTGAACCCTTCTTAGCAAATAGATGTTGAAGAGCTATATGATATGACCAAACCATAACTTTTGTATAAGGAGATACAATCAAAACTTTTTAAATAGCAAGAAATTCCTTCTCAGTGGTCATGTAATTAACTTGTACCTTAGTAAATGTGTGGTTGGCATAATAAATCATGTGGAAAACCTTCTCTTTTGACTGACCTAAGGCTACTCTTACTGTAAAATCATTGCCATCACACATGATTTTAACTGAAAGACTCTAATTCGATGATGCAATGATCGAAGGTGAAATTAATTTTTGCTTCAATAAATGTCTACATGCACTTTTTAGATAAGTTAAAAGGAGCTTCCTTAATCAATAAATTAGATAACGGTCTAGAAATCTGGGAAAATTCCTTGATAAACGGGCAATAAAAACCTGAAATAACCTAGTAAACTTCTAATGCCCTTAACATTGGATGGAGGAGGAAGATTTTTAATGACATTTAGCTTAGCATTGTCAACCTCAATCCCTTGCTTAGATATTTTGTGGCTTAAAACTATCCCCTCTTACAATATAAAAATGGCACGTTTCCTAAATCAAAACTATTTTAATTTCCTTATATCGTTTCAATACTTGAGCTAGATTAGCTAAATACTCCTCAAACTTATGCTCATATAAGTTAAATTTGTCCAAGAAGACTTTTGAATTTCTTGATGAAATTATGAAAAAGAGTCATCATGCACCATTGAAGAGTAGTTGGAGCATTACAAAGACCAAAAGGATTTCTCCTATAAGAAAATGTGCTATAGGGATAAGTAAATGTCTAATGCTCAGGAGCTATAGATATTTGTAAATAACTTGAATACTTATTTAAAAATAATAAAAGTTATTTCATGCTAATATCTCAAGCATTTTGGTCAATGCATAGTAAGAGAAAATGGCCTTTCCCAGTGGCATTGTTCAATCTTCTATAATATATGCACCCTCTCAAAATCATAATTGTACAAGTTGAAAATAACTCATTAAGCTCATTGGTCACAACTATCATTCCAATCTTTTTAGGAACATATTATACCAAACTCACCTAGTTACTATCAGCAATTGGGTAAATAATACCTATATCGAGTAGCATAAGTACTTCTTTCTTGATCACTTCTTACATTGTGGGGTTGAGTATCCTTTATGGATGCAACACCGGCTTGTGGTTGTCCATCAATATTTTATGAGTGCAAAAATTGGGACTTATTCTCTTGAGATCTTATATCTCCCAACCAATGGCTCTTTTGTGCTTCTTCAAAATAGAAATTAGTATCTCTTCTTTTGAACCTATCAAATTAGCAGAAATAATTACAAGTTTCCAATCTCCTTTTGAAAACATATATATCAAATGAGCATGCAAGGGTATGAGTTTATAAATTATTTCCCCTTTTTGAGATAAAGAATCATTCTCCTTTACTCTCTTTTCCTTTAGCTCTCCTATAAGCTCATCTAGTAGCTCTTTATCCCTCTTATCACTATTCTTATCATCCTTTGAATGCATCAAGAAACTTTAAAGTGTCCCTTCTAATACTATTTCTTCTTCAGCCTTTTTTTAATATCAAACTGATGTTACACTAGCTAGAAGGAGTGCTATAGCAATAGAGGGGAAAACATCTCCTTATACATATACAATAAAAGCTAGGGAGGATTAGTATACTCCCGACATCATAATAGGTAATTTTATTTTCTTTTGGTGCCCATATTTTTGCATTAATTAATCCTAGGTCCATACATTCTTATCTTAGCACATCAATTACACATAGGAAAGGTTTAATTAGATCACAGTTAGATCAAGGCATACTAGTGAGTAACCTTTTGGGGCATAGTGCAGTGGTACATAAGGTTTATAGAGATTGTCCTATTCAAATACAACAATCCATCTTCCCTATAAATTTGATCAAGCTTCCTTTCTAAGAATTTAATGTGATATTGGGTGTAGATTTGCTACACAAGCATCAAGTGATGGTTGGTTGCCTATTAAAATAGATCACATTAATGACCCTAGTCGGATAAGAAATCATTGTGGTAGAAAAGAGATCTAATTTCTTGTCAAATGTAATCTTTGACATTTTAGTAAACAGACTGATGAGGAAGGATTGTGAAGCGTACCTAGCCTATGTGATTGAAACTAAGAAAGAAGAGTCTAGAGTCAACAATGTTCCTACTATTCATAATTTCCCAAATAAGTTGCTAAGATTGACACCAAAAAAGGAAGCTGAATTTACAATGGATGTTATCTCGAGTACTGCAGCCATTTTGATAGCTCCATATCGAATGACACCCATAAAGTTAAAAGAATATAAGATCTAGTCATAGGGCCTACTTGATGAAGGATTCATCCATCCTACTATATCTCGTTGGGGTGCACTGATGTTGTTTTTGAAAAAAAAGGATAGATATATTTGGCTTTGTATTAACTATAGGTAGTTAAACAAAGTCACTATAAAAATAAATATCCACTACCTAAAATTGATGATTTATTTGATTGGCAAGGATGCAAACATATTTTCCAAGATAGACTTGAGATCGGACTACCACCATCTTAAGGTTAGAGAAGCTGATGTACCGAAGATAACGTTTTGTACTAGATATAGACATTATGAGTTCTTAATCATATTATTTGGCCTCGCCAATGCAACAGTGGTGTTTATAGACATAATGAATTGTATCTTTCATCCATATTAGGACTAGTTCATGGCATTATTCATCGAAGATATCCTAGTGCATTCCTAAACTCTAAAGGAGCTTCTTTTTTACATTTTCTTCATTTATACAAACTTTACTATCAAATTCTCATTTATATAATATTTAAACACTTAATTACATATCCCACAACTAAAATCAACCATATACACCTAAGAAAAATCAACTCTCTTACACCTCAAAATGGTCAAAAGCTTATCTTCAATCCTTGATTGCATATTTCCCTTCTTTTTGCTTGAATCACCTTTTACAAATCATGGTTCACACTTGTAAACCTTTATTCTTAATACTCTTATCAAATTACATAAATTAAAGATAAGAAAAAGGAGAAAAAGAAGAAAAGAGTTACTTTATGCTTGTCTAACCCCTAAACTCTTTCTCTTGCTAACCAAAAGTCAATAAACTTTAATAGACTTAAAAATGGAGAGAATGGCATAAATTTGAATGAAAAATGTTAGAAATTAATCCTTAAGTGGCCATCTATCTATATCTCCACCAAAACCCTCTTTTTCATCTTTTAAAATCTCCATATATGGCAATCTCCTGTTGGCCCACTTGTGACTATTGGAAGAAATTCCACCATAATCTCTCTTTTAAATTTATCTTTTTAATCATTCCTTATACTTCAGAATTGATTCAATTTAATCCTTATTTTTTATTCTTTTAAATGTGCATGTGCATGCCAAAATGTCAAATTACCAAATTACCCCATATCCTTTGCATTATTACCCCTTTTATATCCTATCTCATATTTCTTTGCTACCCTAATCCTATTATTTACACATATTCTCCTAGGGTATATGTTGGGGCCATACATTTCTTTCCTTATTGAAAGAATTTTACCCCTAAACTTCATACCTATGTTGAATAATTATGGATATTAAGTTCTCATGGCTGCCTCAAGTTTGCAAGTTACCTCTTATGTACCATGATGTCGCCATAATACTTTCACAAGTGGAATTTTCTTATTCCTCAATTGGAGAACTTCTCTAGCCAATATCTCTTTAGGTTTTTCAACATAGAAGAAATCATATTAGAATTAAATCTTTTGAACTGGTAAGACATGTGACTTATTCGATCAGAATTTTCTTAGCATAGAGACATAGAAAAATCATATAACTTGGATAATTCTCCCAAAAGTGCTAATCAATAAGCCACTGGTCTGATTCTCTTAGTAATCTCATTAAGGCCCATAAATATGGGGCTAAGCTTTTATTTTTTCCCAAATTGTATAACTTTCCTCTATGGTGACACTTTTAGAAATACTTTATTACCAACTTGGTATCCAATATCCTTTCTCTTTAAATCAGTATATGCTTTTTCACTATCACTAACTAGTTTCATTCTTTGCCTCATAACTTGTACTTTCACTTTAATATCTTTAATGAGTTTTGGAACAATCATGTAATGGCCAAAAATTTTAATTTTTATGGATAATACTTTTTTGATACTGAATAATATTGCTGGAGTGACATTGAATGTGATCATATTAGTATTAATGCACTAGATTCCATAAGAACCCTGGAGTTAAACATGGTCGATCAGAAAAACACTAAGATGGTTGACATTATGTTAAATTTTTATATTGTACTATCAAAAAGTATATATTTTGTATTATTGGGAAGTATAAATTAAAGAGTCCATTGGTATAATTTAAGGTTAAATTGAGATCAGATAAGACCTTAAAATAGATAGCGAATAATTTTTCCAAACTATAAAATTTAGTTTGATCGAACTTTCACCGGACTAAGAATATTTCACAAGCCTTTAAAAATTAGTTTATTTACATGAACATGCTCTAAATAATCCTAATTAATATTCAATAGTGAAAAAAATTTTTCTGACCATTTTTAATTTTTGCATTTTAGATCAATAAAATTTGTCTTTGGTCTTAAAAAATAATGCTAGAGACCTCTAAAAGGCTATCTAAACATATGGATTCACTAGAAATATTATGAAGGATTTTTTTTATGGTGAAAAATCAATTTTACAGTGATTTTGAAAATTAAATTTTTGAACTGACCAAAAATGTTTTGATGCCCTAAACGCTATTGAAATGAACTCTAATTAACCCAAATTTTAAAAAATGTCTTAAATATAATATTTAAGAATTTTTGGAATCATTTTGGTGGGAACATAAAATAATAATGGATGATGCAATGAAAAATTTACTAGTGGTAGAGTTAAATCCACATAAAGTGGATTGATTTGTCCACCCTTTAAACCATTAATTTTAGGGCTGACTTTTATGAAGAATATTCACCCAAAACCTAGAAAGATTTGGACAAAAAAGGACCAAAGAGCAACTCTCCTCTCTTGCAAATATATAATCCAAAATTTAGTGAAATTCTATCACTTTCACTTGGCTAAAGTTCTCCCGCCATAGTTTTTCATGCTTTATCAATTGGAATCACTCTTATCATCTCTTAACAGCCCCAAAATTAAGAAAAATTTAGATTTAAAATGAAATAAGTGCCTAAATTTGTGAAATAAAATGATAAAAACAATTATGTAATTAGAGTAATAGAAGTGGTAAGAGATACCTATGATGCTCACAGGAATATAAACAATTAAAGTGACACTTAATTGTTATGTATGTTTATCAATTAAATGAATTATTAGAAGGTATAATGTTAGTTTAATGGTTTAAATTACTAATATTATGCGAGAGTAAATGTATAACATAGTTATATATTAAAAACACTAGACATAGGGTGTTTCATTTACCATGAATGAGTAACTGATGAGCATGAATAGATAAGAATTGAGTAAATGAGAATTATGGCACAATGTGAAATGTATAAAAATTTATGTGAAAACATGACATATGATGAATAAATGTATTTGCCCTTAGTGTACAGTGGTTAATCCAAGATTTTAGGATATAATGGCTAGCCATAGAGATATATACTACGGTAGATCATGAAGTGAATTGGTATTGTAAACTACTACCTATCTACCCATTGAGATGTGCACATTAGACAAATAGTTGACATATAGATCACGCCATGCGATCCCTTAACATATTTTGGAGGCATAGATCACGCCATGCAATCACTCTGACTCATTTTGGACCCTTGGAGTTCTCACCCGTATTCCAATTTAAGTCTTTCCACTAGGCACTATTGGGGGCAAAGATATAATCAAGTGAGAAAATAAGGACTAAATTATAAATCATGCATAAAAAGATGTTAAAGATGTGACAAAATGATGAATGATGTAAAAATGTGAGAAAGTGATTAATAGGGCAAATATGTAATTATGCGAGAAATGATTGGTAAAAATGTAAATTTGTCATGAAGATTGATAAAATAGTCCAAAGGGTGAAAATATATAGAAGTAAAATATTTAAGGACCAAACTATAAATTTTGGAGCTAAAATTAAATAAAGTCCAAAAGAGAAAAAAAGGGTAAAATCAATGAGAAATAACCAAATAGGTGTTAAAAAGAAAGTTTAAGGACTAAATTATAATTTTGGGACATAATAGCTTATAAAGAAAGTTTAGTGACTGAATTTTAATTTTTTCCAAATTGAGACTAAAATGGAATAAAGATCAAAATAGAACAAAAAGGGTAAAATCAGTAAGAAATAACTAAATATGAGTTGAAATGAAAGTTTAGGGATTAAATTGTAATTTTATCCCTGATTGGGATATAAGTGAGAAAAAGACATAAACAAGTAGTATTAAGGACTAAATAGTAATTTGAGAGTTAAAGGACAAAATCAAAGATAAATTATAATATTGAATAATTAAAAGGCAAAAAGGATGGAAATGTAAGAAAATAAAATTAGTATGGACTAAATGGTAATTTACCATTACATAAGGAAGTATTAAAGATTAAAACATTATTTGAAAAGTTAAATGAGATAAAGAATATAAATGGAATAAAAGGATAAATTGGCATTATAATTAGAGAATTATGTGATAATATGAAATTTAGGAACTTAAATGTAATTATCATCTGAAGATGGAAACTAAATGAGTAAAAGATAAAAATAGTAATAAAAAGGACCAAGATGTAATCAGGAAATTAAAAATATAAATTTAAATTGTTAAGATTTGAGATGTGTAAAGAATATAATTAATTAGGATAAAAATGTGAAAACATTATGGAAATTAAAATATAAGTTTGAAAGAGAAGATAAAATATAAGGTAAAGGAGATTAATTATGTAATTAATGATAATATACAATTAAAACTATAAATAAGTGAAAGAGAGTAACTTAAGTGTAGATACAATATAAAAGAATGATTAAATTATAATTAGAAAAAGGTAAAGAACAGTAATTAAGAAATGGATTGCAAATGTTAGTGTAGTCTATATAGAGAAATATAAGAGAAGTGATGAGAGAAAAGAAAATATTATGCAGGTTAAGTTAAATTTACAAGTGATTAAAAAGGATTAAGAGCCAAGATTAATAATTTGGGAAATAAATATATGATTTAATTCAATAGGGTAAGGAAACATAAATAAATTTGAGGATAAAAGTATAGGGAAAAACATAAATCGAGATAAGACCATGAAGACTTAAGATGAAAATTAAATGTTATGGGTTCACTATATATGAACATCAAACCCCGAGTTAGAGATGCAATATTTGTATTTATAATTAAGCATAAAGAATGAATCAAGAAAAATAGATAACAATTTAAGAGTAAAGTAACAAATAAGAAACAAATGGTAGATTAGAAATTAGATCAGGAGTCTAATTGCATAGTTATGAGAAAGTAAAAGGTTTGAGACAAAAGAATCGAACCAAATATTAAAATATAGATTTGAGTATGAATGGAAATTTTGGTAAAGGTAAAGTTTAAGGTGTTAAAGTAGATTATTGACCTTTGAAATAAAAATGCAAAAATTGACCAATACAAATAAAATCAGAAGTGAGAACTAAAAACAAAATATTATAAAGAAATTGAAACAAAGCAATAACAATAATTATAAGTCAAATGAGATTGATATAAAGCAGTTGTGTTATGAAAAATATCTTGAAGACAAGTGTCTATTTAAGAATAAATGCAATTCGATAGGATAATAGTAAAACTGAATATTGAAAACCAAGAAGTTCAATGAGTAAGAGAATGAAGAAATGAATTGTAAATAAAAAATATGAGAAAATATATGAGATTAGTTGTAGACCAAGATGTTAAAATAGCTATAGAGGACCAAAATGTATTAAGTTAAGGCACACATGTGTATAGAACAAATGAACAACACATTACAAGGGATTGAAATGAGAATGCCAATCAATAATAATGTAATTAAAAATAAATAAATGGAATAGAGGAAAAAGAAATACGAAAATAAGAAATAATGTGAATCACTTCAAACAAACTGGGATATTGATGATATTTAGATGAAAATAATAATCTTTAAGCATGTATACTTGTAACTGTGAAGTTTGTTAGTTAGGTATCCACCTCTAAGCATTATATGTTTAGTATGTAGCTATTTACTACGTGCATGTTTCGAGAAAGATATGTCTGTACTCGAAGAGATAGGTGTTGGACTTGGATAAAGATGTGCAACAAAGTATACAATTTTATTGTATTTTGTATGTGGCATGTATGAGTATGACTATACTTTGTATCTATATTACACTGAAATTACTGTTATACTACATTGTGATATTTATGGTATGTGGGTGTTACAAATCATCTTATTCTCCGATAATTCTATCTAACAAAGGGGAGTTCGATACTTTCGACCATATAGTGCCTCATAAGGTGCCATACTTATACTAACTTGATGGATATTATTATAGGCAAACTCTATAAAGCCAGATACCTATCCTAACTTCTTGAAAAATTCAAAAGACAACCCCGAAGAATATCTTCAAACACTTGTATTTCTCTTTCTAATTGCCCGTCTATTTATGGATGAAATGTTGTGCTTAAACAAGGCCGAGTACCCAAGGATGCTTGCAAACTCTTCCAAAATCAAGATGTAAGCCTCAGGTCTCAATCAGAAACTATAGACAATGGCACTCCATGAAAATAGATAATCTTATTAACATACAACTCAGCTAATCAATCCATTGAGTAATTTGATAGAACTGGTATAAAATGTGTCGACTTAGTAAGCTTATCCATAATAACCCACATAGCATCATGTTTCCTTGATGTATGAGGTAAACTTGTAACAAAATCCATTGTGATGTTTTTTCATTTCTCTAATGGCCTCAACATCGAGTCAGTCGTGAATAGTGCTTTTCCGACAATGAATAGTATTTTTCGGGTCCAAAAGGACACCTAAAAGTTAAAAATATTTTATTGGACCATTGAAAATGAATAGTTATGATGAGCTTAGGGTTGAAATTTGAAGTGAATTTGAGGTTAAATAGCCCTTCAAAAGTCAAAAATATAAAAAATGTAGCGAGTCAATTTTCCTGGTAGGGAAGGGGATTTGATTTTGTATAAATTATTAAAAATAGTAAACAAACTTCGAATATTTCCAGATTTTGCGTGTCTACATGAATTTTTACGTAAAATATTTTGGTGATGAGAATTAAATTTTTCGGTGACACCAGTAGTTGTCGAATCGGACCGATAAATTTGAATCGGTTTGATAACGAACTCCGATTGAGCCAAAAATTTATGTACTACCTATTTTTGATGTTTTAAGAATTATAGAATCAAAATTGAAGTGATTTGAAGTAAGGAAGAGAGAGAAATTGGATTGGGCTTTAAAAAGGCCTAAATGGGCCTTAATGTTTAAGTGGGCAAAACCCACTCATTTAAGCTCTATTTTGGCCCATCAAGAGGGTATAAAGGGAGCAAAAATCTGGAGATTTTGCTCCAGAATTCTCCTGCTACTTCTCCCTCTTATGGTGGCCGAAATGTCTTTTCTTCCCTCTCTTATTGATTTCTTCCTCTTTCACTCCAAATTTCTCTTAAACCCCAACATAGAAGATGAAGTTCTCTCTCTCTAGGTCACCCTAGTGGCCTCAATCAAGTGATATGAGCAAGGAAAGATAAGACATTAAATGGTAAAACAAATTAAGGTAAGTTGGAAGTTAAGGAATTTATAGATTTAAATTATTTCTTTAGTGTTTTCCCATAGTTTTGGATGCATAGAGATTGGATTTGGTGTTAGTTTGAGCTAAATAAAATGAAATCATGGTGTTTTGTTGGAAGGGAAATTCGGCCAAGGATGATGGAATTGAAGGATGAAGTTTTGTTTTGTCTCAAGTAAAGAAAAGTGAAGCTTAAGGAAGTTAAAGCATGAAAAAAGGTAAGTGACTACAAAATCCTTTAGTTTCCCTATTAATATGAATTTTTCTTAATTATGTAATTAAGGTAAAAATATGTAAAATTGTTAATTAATGAAATTATGTTAGGGTAAATGAAATTAAGCATGAGAGGAAATGAAATTAAGGCCTTAATGGAAGAAACAAATTCTTAAGGTGAAAAATTATTGGTGGCCGAAATGTTAGATAAAGAAAATAGTGAGCAAATTCATGAAATTAATGTATGTTAGTTTAAAATAATAATAGACATGATAATTGATGTCTATGAATTTTTAGAGAATATTTGAAATTAATTTGGGAATTTTTAAGATTAAGTATAGTGTATGTATTGAATGAAAATTTTGATTTAGAGTGAATTAAGTGACTATTTTGATGAAAAATGAAAATGACCAATAAAGAATGCATAAATAAATTTTATTGGAATTTATTGAATTTATTAGGATTTTATTGGAATTTTCATGTGACTATGTGTAATGAAAATAATTGAATTATCAATGTATAATTGTATAATAATGACTAAAGTGATGAATTAATATGAATTTAAATTAATGTCAACGACAATAAATAAAAAGTCAACCGATGAATTTTTCAAAATAATTATTAAGTCGTGAAAATAATAAGAATAATAAATTATCGGTAAATAATTCATGAAATGAAGGAAATAAGTTGATAAGTAAATAAAAAGAAAGATAAAATAAAGTTTTAAAGGAAAAAAGGACTCAACTGAAAGAAAATAAAAGTTTTGGGCATTTTGCCAAAGTGGGTAATTAATGAGTAAAAATAAGTAAGAAATAGTAATAATGGCAAAATGATAATTTCGAAGACCTAACTATGTCAAAAGATCAAGTTTCCAAGGTATGGGGACTAAAATATAATTTTATCCGAAAATGGTAAAAGAAAGAATAAATGATGAATAATGGAAGAAATAGTATAATAAAAATAGAAATAAATGATTATAATGGCAAAATTATAATTATGTATTTGACATAAATAATTCCATAGAAAAAGTCAAATTATGCATTTCTGAGACATAAAATAATAAATTATATTAATGAAATTCCTAATTGCGTAAAAAGTAGTAAAATAAAGGTGTGACTAATTTATCAAAATAAATTAGTCAATAAAAAGCAGTAAAAGAGTAAAAAAGTATAAAATATTTCGCTGACAAAATAAAAGTCAGTTAAGCAAATAATTAAAAAGTTTTGGACAAAAAGAAAAACAAAATGTAATCAGTCAAGTTTAAAAGTATTGAAAAATAATTCGCAAAGAATTATATAAAAAAAATAAAAAAATTGTGAATTATAATGCCATAATTCATAATTTATAATCTATATAAAAGACCGAAAAGTTTAAGTATATGAGTGAATTACCGAAGAATAATTCACAAAATTGATTGAAAAAGAGAAAGTGAATAAAAGGACAAAAGTTATTGAAAAGTCAAAAGTACTAAAAAAGTGTATTTGATCAGAATATAATGTACAAAGGAATAAAAGAAAGAAATTAAAGATTTTTAATTGTTCAAAAATGTTTACAAAGGTGATTGATTATGTTTGCCCTTAGCAATAAGCAGGTATTATTATTCTTATTTTGGATATAATTGGCTAGCCATAGAGACATCTCTATATTGCGGTGCAAGTCATGGCGACTTTCTTAGCTATGGGTGGGATCTTTGATCTCCATAGCTTCAGTGAAAGTGAAAATGTATCTATTTATGCTCTGTAGACTTGATCTTTCGAGATCATTTCTCTATCTGTTCAGTGGGACCTTCGGGTCTAGTCCTGAGTATCCTTTTTGAGAATCTTGTTATATTGCACTAGGGGCGCATCGAAATGAATAAATTTGTATTGTTTAATTGAATTGAATATAAAAAGTTATAATGAAAAATGATTCGTTTTGAAAAGAATTGAAAGTTGAAATAAATCTATAAAATTACTCGAAAAGTGTGATTAATAATAAAAAGAAAAGAAAGGTTTTATAAGAATAAAATATTAAATCAAGGTTTAGTTAAGCTTTTATAAGAATGTAAAATATATTTTGTTTTACGTGAAAAAGATAAATTTAATTAATTGGTATTCTTGTACCAATTACTACTGTAAAAAAAGTGACAAGTCTAGAAAATAATATTAATTTTCCTGCTTAAAGTTAAAAACTGATAATATTGACATGAGGTGAAACTTAATGCTTAAGTAACGCTTTTTTCTGAAAGATAAGTTAAATGAAAAGTAAAACGATATAAAGACATAGAATTATACAATGAGGAAAAAGTAAAAGATATAAGTCCTGAACTGATAATTGAATATGGGTAAGTGTATCAAAAAAGGAAAGAAAGTTCTGACTGCAAAGTACTCAAAAATAGGTATATCGCTTTACAAGAAAGCTTATAAGCCTTTTAACAATAATGTATTTGTTAGATTAAAGTTAAAGTAAAGTAAAAGAATAAATTGAAAAAAAAAAGTGAAGTTAGAATACATATTGAATAATTGACCAGTAAATCAAGAATTTAAAAATAGTTTATTTTGGTACTAGTAAAAATACGAGTACCAATACACATTGCTAAATGAAACGATAATTAAATCGCTGTGACTAAAAGATAAAACGAAAGTAATGATAAAAGTAAAAGTTATAGTAAACATTAATGTAAAGGTAAAAGTAAATCTGATATTGATCCACCTAAAAGGATACTGTAAAGTAAAGTTGAAAGTTTAGAAATAAAAGAATGATAATTATCAAAATACGGGTTAATAACATGATTAATGATAGCCGAAATAAAAGAAAATGTTTAATGAAATAGTAGAAGCATAAATTACGAAATTATGCTTTATCTTGGAAAATTATTGGATTAGTAGTCACCACTGGGCATATTTAATGATCAACACGTAGTGTTCACTACGTGCAGGCTTTGAAGTGTTGCGGGAGCATAGTACATTGAAGGTCCAGATCAGAAGAGAAGATTTTTGTGTTAGTTGGTGTAAGCTTTTGGCATGTATATACTTAGACTATTAAGGTAAAAGATTGAATTGTATTTTGAGTATATTTTTAATTGTCAATGAATGAGTGGCTAGTGCAAGTTTTGGTATGATGTTTGGTGTTTGTTTTAATTGTTATTAGACTGTTGTTTGATTCTAGAATTAATGAAAAAGTATTTTAAGTGTTTCGTATTATTTGGAAAAAAAACGTACCGGTTTCGGCCAAGTTTCGCTTTGGCAAAGACTGTTCCGAGAAGGGTGTGACAATTTCTATTATGGAATTTGAATGGCTTTAAACTGTTAGCATGTCAAGTACTTATAAATGTATTCCACTACATCTCTCTTCATAACTTGCCACCAATAAATTTGATTTAGGTCTTAGTACATCTTGTTACCACCAAGGTGCATGGTGAAGACTGTATTGTGGGCCTTATACAATAGTCTCTTCTTCAAGTCTCTATCTTCCGATACATAAAGCTTATTACGATAATACATACTTTCATCTTCCTTAATCTCAAACTCACACTCTTTACCGACATGAATCAATTAAACTATGACCTTTATTTTCTCATCACCCATCTAAGCATCGACAATAGCCTATCTCAAGTTAGGTCATGCTTTTAATTAAGATATCAATGATGCATCTAGTGCCAACCTCCATTTACATTGTTGTAACGTCATTGTTGTTAACCATTTACTAACTCAAATCATCAGCCACTACATTAGCCTTTCTTGGATGGTAATTAACTATACAGTCAGAGTCTTTAAATAGTTATAACCACCTTCGATACCTCAAATTAATTTCTTTTTGGGTAAGCAAATACTTGAGACACTTGTATTCTATATATACCTTACACTGCTCTCCATATAAGTAGTGTCGCCATATTTTCAAGGCGGACACTACTACTGCAAGCACCAAATTGTGTGAAGGGTAATTCTACTCGTGAGGCTTTAATTGCCTAGATACATAAGCCATAACCTTACCATTTTGCACCAAAACCAACCCAAACCATTCCTTGAAGCATTACTATATATGGCATACTCCTTGCTTGGAGTTGGTTGGGTGAAAACTAGAGCTTTGGTAAACATCTTCTTGTATTGCTCAAAACTTGCTTCACACTTGTTAGTCTACTAATATTTGATACCTTTTCGGAGCAACTTAGTGAATGGAGAAGCAATAACTAAAAATCCCTTCACAAAGTCATGGTAATAACATGCTAATCCTAGAAAACTCTTTACTTCAATAACATTCCGAGGTGATTTCCAATACATAATGGCCTTGATTTTACTAGGATCCATCCTTATTCCCTCTAAAGATACCACATACCCAAGGAAGGAGACTTTTTTCAACCAAAAGTCACACTTACATAACTTGGCATACAATTCATTTTCCCATAATGTTTACAACACAAACCACAAACCACAAACGCTTCTCATGCTCTGACTCATTATTAAAATAGGCCAGTATATCATCTATAAATAGTGTCCAGACACCTTATTCATCAAGTCTTTAAAAGTCATTGATGCATTAATCTGTAACACCTTTATACAATAATTAGCCTTGTACAATAATTATCACAATGTAATTTAAATGTTATTCTAGTACAATATACATACAAAATCCAATCATACATATACATGCCACACATAAATTAAACACAAAATTTCTCCTTCATTGCATAACTTCATTCAAGTTAGCGCTTGACCCTTCGAATACCTATCTATAATTTTTAAGTCCTGCATGAAGTAAAGAATTATGCTCTAAGTATAAAATTCCTAGTGGTAGATACCTAACTAATAAATTTCACAATAAGCATACAACTCTAATCAAATTTTTTCATTTTTAATTAATTTGTTTCCATTGTTAAATTTTCTTACCATCAAATTAATTTCTCTCTTTATTTTTATACCACTATCGGCTTTGGTTTTTTTCTTCAATTGGCTTAGTCTTCATCTTTAGATTACTTATCGTTCTTTATCGCATTCCACCCCCACTGGATGATTACTTTTTTATGGCAATTTCATCTTTTTTTCATATAGCTATTCGACATTATATTTAATTAGTTATTATTTTAACTTATATCAATTGTTGAATTTTACATTCATTTGTTATATCAAGAATTTCTCGCTCAATTAAAGATGCAACTTACACTTAACTCATTACAACAAAATTTTGTCTAGTTATCTTATTTAACATTTTCTTAAATTCTACCTAATTTCTAAATTTTCACTAAATAATTTTCCAATTATATTATTTTTACTAACTAAAAATTTCTAATTTCCATAATTCTATATTTTCACACTAAATTCTTAAATTTTTCACTTTCATCCATAACTTAGAGTGAAATTACCTTTTTACCCTTAACATTTTATTTTTTTGACAAAATTACGTTTAGGTGCCCATCTTTTATCAAAATTACATCTAGGTCTCATCTTTTATTAAAATGACATCCATATCTTACCTTTTTACCAAAATGACATCCATGTTCCATCTTCTACCAAAATGACATATATGTCCAATATTTTGTTAAAATTATCTTTATATCCTTAAAGTTTCATTTTTTACCATAATTACCATTTTGTCCCTAATTTCTCCCTTTTAAGGGTATTTCACCATACTTTTGCCATTTTAGTTCATAAATTATTTTTTATTCTTTTTAGTCATTAAATTCTTTTTCTTTATCTAAATTACAATTTAATCCTTATTTTCACAACTTTTTAGCTTATTTATAAATTTGACCTTCCTTTTACAAAATTTATTCTATAATTCCATTTTTACTCTCTCTAAGTACATTTTATTATCCATTGACTATTTTAGCCTAGAATTCACATCTTGCCAGAATTATTATTTTTTATTTTCTAAATTATCATTTACTTTTAACATGCTAGTAAATTTCTAGATTCCATTCTAAAATTAAATCTTTACAAATAATAAACCCTATAAAATTCAAATTTCACACTTGATCCTTTTAAATCTTTTTAATTACATTTTCACTTCTCAGATATTTTTGTAATTCTTATTTTTAATTACTTTTCATATTTCATTCATAATTTTTTATTTGCCTTCATTTTCATTCTTGATAATTAATCTTTTCACATTTAATCTCTAAATTATCATTTATCCACTATTTACTTATTTTTAAGCCTTATTTATTTAATTACCACAACTTAGGTAAAAATTCCATTTTAGTCCTTAACTTTTATTTAATCACATTTTTCATTAATCATTAAAAATTTTACAATTTGCCCCTTTTGTACTAATTATTATGAATTCACCTTCAATTTACATTTTTATCCTTGTACTTTCACATAGTGGCAATTTGTTGTTTGTTTCCAATTGGTTACATTTTCACACATTCTCATTCTTTTTACCATTTTACCCCTCTTGTTTATGGTTTTAGGACTAATTTACATTTATACCCTTAATTTCTCGCTTAGTTACATAATTGTCCTTACTAATCCCTTAATCATATATTTCTCAATATTTATTCTTTATTTACACATTTAGCATTTCTTTTCACTTATTTACCTTTTTTGTCCTCTTTTTCTTACTTAGGTACATAGTTACCACTGTGTACCTTCTTATTTGTATTTTTGTCCACTTTTACCCTTAATCTATATTTAATTCATTCATAATTAACCATTTACATGTTTGTTCACTATTTATTATTAACTCACATACTTCCTTTCTTATTATTCTTTATTTATATATTTACTACTCTTCCATCATTTTTATTTACATTTTTACAAGTTATTTACATATTTATCCATTTTTATTATTAATTTACTTATCTATATATTTTTCATCATAATTTACCAATTAAGTTCCTATTTTTTCTTATTAGTTTTCAAGGTAAACCTTTGAGCTGGACATGTGGGATGTGGACCTATAAATCAAAATATGATGTGCACCAGAGCCCATTCGGTTAGGTTCTCAAAGTCCTACTTTTAGGGTTCAAGACTAGACAAGGCTCACTGCTAATCATAAATTGGCCATTTAACAATAGAGAGGGTTTTAAGTTTGGTCCATTGCTGATTGTCAACCTATAAAGGCATCTAAAGTGGGCTCAAAGAGGTAGGTATCATGGAGTTACCACTTAACAAAACATTAGGGAATTATTCCCAACCTTTTGATGCCCAAATAGAGAATGGTATTTTGAAATTCACTCTTAGGTCACATCTTGGTTAGGTGTTTATTTGATAGTCAAGTTTTTATCATTAGTTTACTTTCTCCCTTCTCACACAATACAATGCAATTTATATTAAATGAATAAGATAAGCTTCTTGAAAAGTAACAAATAAAATCAATAAAAATAACCCTACTTAAATTATTTCATAAGTAAATCATCCTCAAAGAAAAAGGGAATGTATAAAGAAAAAATGAAATACAAAAAATGAGAAATTAATTGAATTCTACAAACATTGGTTCCCTCATATGTGATTTTTATGGAAAGGATAGAGAGCACATACTTAGATTTTAATGAAAATATGGGATAAGTGATCCCATTTTAGAGAAAAATGAGACTCCATTTTTATGGTATGATTTTGGGTTAAAATTAGAAATTAGTCCATTTTATTAAGAAAAAATTAATTAATTTTATAAATGATTTTAAGTGAATTTTCCATTTAATTTGTAAAAAATCATTTCATTACTACTTATTACATCGCCAAAAATTTACATCCAAAACTAAGCAAGATAAATAAAAATACCAAAAAAACTCAGATAAATAAAACAATATTAAAGAACTTAAAGGAAAAATGAAAAAAAGAGAGTAAACTAACTTAAAGCATGACTCACGATGTATAATCACCCTTTGAGAGCTCCAGAAATGCATAAAAAATTGCTCACACGACACACAAATAATAAATTATTTAGCATGTTAAAAGGAAATGAGCATTAAAATAAATTAAAATGTTAGATAGAATAATCATGATAAAGCATATAAACATGCATATAGAATCAAAGATACGCACATAAATGCACAAACATGAATTAAAAATAAATATAAAGAAAATAACTCAAATTAAGGAAAAAAGGATAAAAAAACACATCAAAATAATAATAAATCCAGCCATAAATACCCTGGGAATTGATGAATACTTAAGCCAGAGGAGAGACGGAGCGAGGAGAAAGTATCGTGACATCCCGTCTGTCATAATAACAAATATAAATGATCTAGATAAGTCCTATACATCTGATTTGATGGTTTTGAATCAAGCCAAATCCAATTACAATCCCTAAATCATACTTCTAATTAAATAATAATAGCAAATAACATGTAAAGCAAAATTCTTACACAAGAAATAAAGAATGTATCCATGGAAAAAAATAAACTCAAACATATTACGCTGACATATAAAATAACTCCAGATCATCCTAGCATCTCAAAAATCATGCAAATTCAAGTAAATAACATAAAGTATCCATTACAACATCGTTAAATAGTAAGCATATTCACATGATCGTGAGTATGAACTAAAAAGAATGAGAGCTTAACCTAGAATATTACCCTCAAGATATTTTGCTTCTGTAAGTTTAGAAATGTCGATCTCTATTCTGATCCTTGATTTTTATGTTCAAGAAAAATAAAGAGATTTTATGTGTCTTTTTTAATGATTAATCTATATCGAACTTTTGGTTTTCAAAAGAAGAGAATTAATTTCTCTCTCTGTAACACTATTCCTTTTCCAAATCACCCCTCTTCAAAACCTTAAGTTTTAGTCTTTTATATATGGAGGAGAGCTAGAAACCCACTCTAACTCCAATTCTTCATATATGTAAGAATTAAATCCCTATAAATCTAGAATCAAATCAAATTTCCTCCTATCTTAGATTTTTTCAAAACTAGAAAATGTGGGAAATCTAAAAATACCCCTACAGATGGGCATCCATCATGGATAGATTACCGTCCTTCACATAATTCTATAAAAATTTATAAAAATAGCCCTAGTTTAACTTGGATTTGAGGGAAATGGCCATAGATGACCATCCCTTTTATGATAGGCATCCCTCTATCATGGATAAAATTTAAAGTAAAGGTTTTCTTTATATTTAACAAAATTTTTCCCAAAAACACCTAAAAATCCACAAAAGCTTTTTATAAAAATTTAAAAATCAAAGTCACAGGTTAAAAATTCACATTCCTCATCAAATATGTTGCTTCTTTATTATCGGGTAACCTTGATTTAGGCTACCTGGGGTCAAGATGTTTATAGTCATACCAAATTTTAAATAACTAGTGCACTAATGCAAAAGTGATGCAAAATTAAAAGTGAAGAAAAAGATATGCACCTAAGATAGCAAATCTTTGATTGTTTATTTCAAAATATGTACCACTTGAGGTAGTGGGTCTATTGGTAGGGTGGTTACCATCATCTTGTTGACATGTTAACCCTTGGTCAAGTAGTTACCATCAATTTATCGATGTGTTAACCCTTTATCAGGAAGTTATAATAAGTTTGTAGATGTGTTAAACTTTGGTCAGGTAGTTACCATCTGTTTACCGATATCTTAACCCTTGTGTTGAAATTTATCGATTACATGCATCTCATACATAAACGAAATTTAAAATTTTTAACCAATAGATCTAATCTTTCCATGAATTTAAAAAAACATATTAATGGGAATAATAAAAATCACCTTTGATTTTTGTTGAACGGTTGATTTTCCTTCTCACCGGGTTGTCGCAAACCACAGTGTCCAAAATCGAACACCTCCAATGAGTAATCCACACTAGAGAAGGATTGAATGAACCAACTAAGGAAGAGAACAAGGGCTGACCGAAATTTTCTACATTCTAGCAAGGGAAGTGGCGGCTAGGGTTGAGAGAAAAGAGAGAAAATGTTTTCTCTTAATTGTACACACTTAACCCTAATACCCTATCACTTGGATTTTTATAGTTAGGTTAAAAATCCAACTTTATAATAGGATTGGGCTCTTTAAAATTGTAGGAGAAATATTAATTAGGCCTATGGAATTATTAATAATTTATTTGGCCTCAATTAAATCCAATTTATACCTTTTTACAAAAGACTATGCACAAAACCCACAAACTAGGCCCTTTGTGCATATACTTAGATTTAATTACCTAAATGAATTCCAAATCCAGCCAAATTAAATATGCAGGCTCCATAACACTTATGAAATATATTTAATTTATTTTGGTCCAATAATTAGACCTCTAAGGCCTTCTATTTGTAGTTGGCGTGTAACCCTTTCTCTATAGGGTTTCTGCACCAACTTCACTTCTTTGGGCCTCTTTAATTCCTCCAATGGATCTATTAATTATTATATCAGTCCTATAACACTTATAGTCCAATAATAATTAATTATGAAATAAATTATTTCAATTAGGTCCATTTTACAAAACATTTCTAAAAAGTTATGCGAACAATTTTACTTGATCATAATTAATTAAACTCTTTAATTAATTATTCTCTTATTCACTTCTCTATCCCCATAATAATGTCAAATATTATTATCCTTGTCATTTTACCATTTTATCCTTTTCTCTATATGTGTGTAACCTATTGGGTTCCTGTTCATATTTGCACTATAATATGTAGTTGTAAGTTCTATTCAAAACTCACATGATTTAAACTCTTTTAAATCATTTTATCAATCCCTATTGATATTTATGATACATTATTATACAAGTCATGATTGGCCTCTAGCTAGGCATCATGACTACCCAAATGTCAGGAAAGTCAAGTGGTTTGACTATACCCTTCCATAGAACAATTACTGTGCAATTACTCATTTCACCACTCTTATCTCAATTAGATTCTGAGTATGGATTTCTGTCAACTCATATAAATCTAATTATGTATGTTCTATTAATTTAACCATTATTCCAAAAATGCCCTTCATGGATCTCTATCCATCTTGGCATATTACTCTGGCCAGAGATTCTCTGAATAAGGCAATTGTAAAATCATGCGAGATAACTTCCCTTAATAAATCTGGGATGGTGAATCCTTTGTCAATCACTCAACTATCTTCAAGTAAGTCATGAAATACCCAACCTCTTAACTATGTTCACCCCCAGTTGGAAGTAATCAGTTATGGAGTCAAAGTACACCACTTGCTACTTAAGATAACTTTGGTAATCTCAAGTCTAAGGATACTTTCACAACAATTATGAAGAGATTCCTCACTGATATAGATTTCATATCCATGTGAGGATTCTCTTTGCAGGTCTCAAATGAACTTGTTCTTCTAACAAGCATCCACATGTTAGCTTTGATTATCTTCCATAATCACAGTTATGAAAACCACTGCTTGAACCATTCAAGAAGCATAACATGTGCTAGTCTGTCAAAATTAACAATGTCCTATCTTGTTAATTCTATGATTAGGGATATTTAGATATTAACACATTTGCATGCAATAGATACCTCATATCATGAACACTTTCATGATTGCCTTTGCACTGTGTTTATAATATCAAGGACTTCATTTATTAATTTAAGATTTACAAACTCATGTATTTAAACATAGCATTAATAAATGAATAATGCCTTTTATTAAGAATATAAATTCATACATATGAAATTCATCCCTTTTACATAGGCTCTAGGGCATTCTCTCTAACAATCTCCCACTTGCACTAGAGCCAATCACTCATATGTCTCAGACCCATGCTATTTATATGGTGATCGTGCTTTATCTGGGAAAGTGCTTTAGTGAGGTGATCTGCCACATTATCATCTATAGGGACCCTTTCTATTTTCACATCATTTCTAGCTACTATTTACCTTATGAGATGGTAGCATATGAGAATATGCTTAGATAGTTGGTGAGACTGTGGTTCCTTTGCTTGCGCAATGGCTCCATTGTTGTCACAATATAGAGGAATTGGATTAACAATGCTAGGCACCACTCTTAGTCCAAATATGAACTTTTTGATTCAGACTGCTTCTTTGGCTGCTTCCGAAATAGCAATGTACTCAGCTTCTATCATGGAATCAGCAGTTGTTTCTTGTTTGGAACTCTTCCAACTAACTGATCCTCCTCCCATTATAAACACATAACCAGATTGTGATTTACAATCATCCTTGTTAGATTGAAAGCTGGCATATACCCACTTACTTTCAAACTGCCCTCTCCATGTACCGAGAATATATCCTTAGTCCTTCTCAAGTACTTAAGGATATTCTTGACAGCTGCCCAGTGTTCCTCTCTAAAATTGGATTGGAATTTGCTTGTGACACTCAAAGCAAATGCTACATCTGGACGTATACATAACATAGCATACATGATATAACCAATTATCGATGCATATGGTATTCTATTCATGCTCTTTCTATCCTTTAGTGTCTGCGAACACATAGACTTAGAAAGGTATTTCCCATGCACCATGGGTATAAACCCTTTCTTAGAGCAATCCATATTGAATCTCTTCAATACCTTATCTATATATGTACTTTGAGAAAGACCTAGCAACCTATTGGATTTATCTTTATAGATCCTTATTCCCAGAATATAGGATGCTTCTCCAAGGTGTTTCATGGAGTATTGCTTGGATAACTATATTTTAATAGATTGGAGAAGATAAATGTTGTTTCCCATTATCAATATGTCATCCATATATAGAACTAGGAAGGCAATTGCACTCCCACTGACCCTTTTATATACACAAGGTTCATCTTCATTCTGTGAAAAACCAAACTCTTTGATTGTCTCATTGAATTGTATGTTCCAACTCCTAGAGGCTTGCTTCAATCCATAAATGGATCTTTGAAGCTTGCACACCTTTTCACCATTTCCTAATGTGAACCCTTATGGTTGTGTCATATACACATCCTTAGTTAGATTTCTATTTAGGAAAGCTGTCTTCACATTTATTTGCCAAATCTCATAATCATAATGAGCTGTAATGGCTAAAAGTATTCTTATAAACTTAAGCATCGCTACAGGAGAAAAGGTTTCATCATAGTCAATACCTTCTTTTTGATGATAGCCTTTTGCTACTAAGTGAGCTTTATAGGTAACTATATTACCTTCCATGTCAGTCTTCTTTTTGAAGACCCATTTGCACCCTATGGGTTTTATCCCTTCAGGTGGTTGAGTTAAAATCCATACTTTATTCTCATACTTGGAGTCCATTTTAGACTGCATAGCCTTAAGCTATAAATTACGTTCTGAACTGTTCAAAACTTCTTGATAGCTTGTAGGCTCATTGTCCTCTACTACAGTTATGCCTCTATCCGAATCAATGTGAAATCCATATCTCACAGGGATAGAATGCATCCTAGTAGATCTTCTAGGATTTTGTGTATAATCATGTTCAACTGTAATCTCATCATTATGAAATTCAGTCTCGGGTTCAATCGGTTGATCTACTTCTATTTGTGGGTCTTGAACTTCACCAAGTTCAATTTTACTCCCACTGTCCTCTCATAGGAGAAATTCTCTTTCCAAGAAGACAACATGCCTTGAAACAAACACCTTTTGTTCTAAGGGATGGTAGAAATAATATCCAAATATTTATTTTGGATATCCTACAAATAAACATTTGTCAAACTTAACATCTAGTTTGTCTGACATTGTCCTCTTCACATAAGCAGGACAACCCCATACTTTCATATGAGAAAGTGTGGGTTTCTTGTTATTCCACATCTCATATGAAGTAACATAAACCAATTTATTGGGAACTCTATTTAACACATAAATAATAGTTTTTAATGCATATCCCTAAAAGGACTTAAGCAAGTCTGTTCGGCTCATCATGGATCGAACCATATCTAATAGTGTTCGATTTCTCCTCTTAGATACACCATTGTGTTGTGGTGTATATGGTGGAGTCCATTGAGATAAAATCCCATTATCTCTAAAATAATCTTGAAATTCTTGGCTTAAGTATTCTCTACCTCGACCTGATCTAAGTGTTTTAATACTCTTGCCAAGTCGCTTCTCTACTTTATTTTTGAATTCTTTAAAATTTTCAAATACTTCTGATTTATAATTCATTAGATAGATATATCTAAATCTGGAGTAATCATCTGTGAAAATAATGAAGTAGGAATAACCTCATCTGGCATGTGTAGTCATTAGGGATGCTCATGGGGCGGGGCCGGCGATTGCATCCCCACTCCCTGCCCCGCGCGGGGTCGGGGATTCCCCGTCCCCGCCCTCGAATCTAGAACGGGGAGAAAATCCCCCCCGTCCCCCGCCCCGCGGGGATCCCCGTCCCCCGCGGGGATCCCCATCCCCGAATTTTTTATTTTTTTAATTTTAAAATATAATATTTTATAAATAATTAAAATTAAAATATAACATTTAATAAATAAAAAATTTAAAATTAATCATAATATAAATTTTAACCATTCATAAATTTAAAATTAAGTAATAAAATTAAGTTATATTTTAATTATAATTATTTATAAAATATTATATTTTAAAATTAAAAAAAAAATTTGCGGGGCGGATACCCCATTCCTCGTCCTCGTCCCCGATTTTATAACGGGGATTTTTTTCCCCCCGTCCCCGCCCCCGCGGGGGGAAAATTTGGGGATTCCCCGCCCCGTTTGGGGCGGGTCCCCGCCGGGGCCGGGGAATCCCCTCCCCGTGATCATCCCTAGTAGTCATCGAACCACATACATCTGAATGTATTAAGTCCAAAATCATTTTAGCTTGTTCTCCTTTACCAATAAAGGGAGCTTTTTTCATTTTTCCTAATAAACAAGATTCACATTTATCAAATGATTCATAATTAAATGATCCCATATCACCTGACTTATGTAATTTGGTCATGCATTTCTCATTTATATGTCCTAAACAACAATGCCATAAATATGAGGTATTTAGATTATCTTGTTTTATTCTTTTGGTATCCACATTAAGCACTTCTTTAATTAAATCAAGAACAGATATACCATTCTCAATGATAGCTTTTGCATAAAAATATTGTTCTTAAAAATGTAACAACACTTGTCTTTTAAAGAAATATCATAATCGTTCAATAAACAACTGAAAGAAATAATACTTTTGGATAAAGCTGGAACAAAATAACAATTATTTAATTCCAATATTAATCCACTTGGAAGAGGTAAATAGTAAGTCCCCACAACTGTTATAGAGATGTTTTCTCTAGTAGTTGATTGCAAACATATTTCGGCCTTTCCATCTCTTTTAAAGCTTCTAAGCCCCTGTAGATCATTACACAAATGAGATCCACATCCTGTATCTATTACCCAAGATTGTTTCAAAGCAATAGAATAAGTATTAATTTCAATCATATGAATACCTGAAGTAGAAGCATCAGCTTTCTTTTTCTCCTTGAGAGAATTTAGATAGGCCTTGCAATTACGCTTCCAATGACCATATTTTCCACAATGAAAGCAAGTTCCTTTGGGATTCTCTTTCTTGGCAACCTTCTTCTTGGAGATCCCACCATTCTTTGGCTGCACCTTGGTTATCTTTTTCTTCTTCTTCTGCTTCTTGCCTTTAGCAGAAGTGACAACCATGACACTTTTTGAATCCTTCTTGAAGGATCCATCAGCTGTTTTGAGTATGTTGATTAACTCAGGAATGGTTACTTGGATCTTGTTCATGTTGAAGTTAAGCACGAAAGGTACATAACTTGGAGCCAACGAGTACAAGATTAAATATATGTATAGATCATTATCCATTACATAGCCAAGTCTACTCAAATGCTCAATATACTCATACATCTTCAATGCATAAGTAGCAGCCGAAGTGCCCTCCACCATTTTGAAGCTAAATAGAGCTCGAGCAATCTCATGTTGCTCAGTTCTAGCCTGAGAAGAATAAAGCTCCTCTAAATGCAAAATTATGGTTCTAGCATCCAACATCTCATGTTGCTTCAGAAGCTCCGAGGACATAGCACCCAGCATCAGACATGTTGCTGCTTCACTATCCTTCATGTATTTTGGATAAGTTCCCTTGATCTTATCAATGGCATCATCTGATGAAAGTGGTGGTGGATCTTTATCCAAGACATAATGGATCTTTTCAGCTCTAAGAATAATTCTTACTTGCTTGATCCAGTCAGAATAGTTGCTGCCAACCAGCTTGTTATCCAAGATTGATCGTATATTAATGTTTGATGTGCTCATGATGATGACTTAGATGTGAAAAAGAAAACATATGAGAGTATGTATATATATATATATGCATTAATTAGGTTTCTAATTAATCCATTTACTCCCACTATTTTATTGCAAATTAATAGCCCTCACTATTTAATCCGAGAAAACCCGATGGTTTTCTTAGTGGGCCAATATCCAATCCTTGATATGAAATTTGACCTTGATTGTGGTCAACAAATCAAACTCCATACCCTTGAAAGGTAGGTATCTCTATACCAATTGTGTCTCTACACAACTATTAGATCATTAGGTTATCAACTCTTGATACATGCATATCATATATGCATTCCCTAATCTTGCCTCTAAAACCATTAGCCTTAAATGTGGTCAACAAGCTAATGGGCTAGCTAAGATGACCCATTTAATTAGATTTGAACATATTCGATACAATGTGAGCTTGACTATGGTCAACAAACCACACTATAAAGAACTCTGGTTCTCCTCAAATTAATGGTAGGCTTATATACTTTAGTATTAGTATGAGGGATTTTAGTTAATTAAGTCTCATCATACATGGTTGGCATACATTGGTATACATCCTATATCTATCTCATAAATATAAGCATACAAATATGGTATAGTTATGGACTTTACTACATTGATTTCCCCAAGCCAAAAGGGAAATCAAAAGGTCACACCTAGGTAGTATACATGATTCAAACAAGTAAAATAATTACATTATCTTCAAACTTATTGGATCCCCATCCGACCCATCTTGTTCCTTAATAGTGGTCTCCACCTCTATTTCTAATTCTAATCTAAGTAATCTAATTACATGTTACAATTTGAAAAAGAAATACAAACCAAAAATAAGTGGCCGAAACATGAAAGTCCTCATTGGGCTGAAACATGCATTATGCTCAATCACATTGGGCCTTTGTCCATAACTATCCATCATGCCAATCATACACCCTTATATGCATTTCTAATGCATAAAATAAAACATATAATGGATTACTAACTTTGTTTCAACTCTTGAAACTTGCTTTTGAGTTATTTTAATAATGTGATCAAACTAGGAAACTTTTTCATTGTGGAAACTTCCATTTTAGGAAACCTTTTTGCATGCATTTGTTCTTGCCTTAATAATCAATCCAATTGATTATTAATTAATTATCAATTGAATATTTAATTAATTAATCATATTAAATAATTAATTTTGGGCATAAAACAAAGGCCTTTTGGAATGAGCCAGGCCCACTCTAGCCCTTAAAACCCATTATTAAACTTAATTATAGTTTATTATATTTGATTTAAATCAGCTCCTTGGGTCCACCAAGTCATTTACTAATTTAAACCAAGTCCGTAAACATAATTAAGCTCATTAAGTGGTTTTAATGAATTAAAATTAATCCAATTAATTCAAGGACCATTTTAATTAATCCAATTAATTAAAAACACATTAATATATCAGATATATCAGATTTAAAAGATTAAAAATCATTATAAACATGAACACACCAAGAACATACCAAGAACACACGAAGAACACTAATTTATCGAACTTTTCGACTAAACTAGTTTTCATGCAAAACTTGTTTGATTTTAATTTTGTTTGATCCTATAGCTTAATATCACATATTAAATACATAAATAATCATCAAAATAATTTTAGAGTGGATCAATAAAAAATTTAATTTAGAACAACCTCTAAACTTTATTGAAAAATAAAAGCCATTCATGCCATTCTCAATGGTTATTTTCTCAAAAGAATCGTTTTTATTTTTCGTTTTATATATTTGATCACATACATCCAGAAATCAATATTTCTCATTCATGAACAATAAAATCTGATATTTTAAAGTGCATGGAATAAATAACTCAAAAACAAAAAATATTCCGCAAAAAAATATAGAATTGTAGATTCATGGCAAAACCTGTCTCTAATACCATGTTGAAATTTATCGGTTACATGCATCTCATACATAAGCAGAATTTAAAATTTTTAACCAATAGATCTGATCTTGCCATGAATTTATAATATACATATTAATGGGAATAAGAAAAATCACCTTTGATTTTTGTTGAACAGTTGATTTTCCTTCTCATCGGGTTGTCGCAAACCACAGTGTCCAAAATCGAACACCTCCAATGAGTAATCCACACTAGAGAAGGATTGAATGAACCAACTAAGGAAGAGAAAAAGGGCTGGCTGAAATTTCCTAGATACTAGCAAGGGAAGAGGCAGCTAGGGTTGAGAGAAAAGAGAGAAAATATTTTCTCTTAATTGTTCACACTTAACCCTAATATCCTATCACTTGGATTTTTATAGTTAGGTTAAAAATCCAACTTCATAATAGGATTGAGCTCTTTAAAATTACTGAAGAAATATTAATTGGGCTTCTAAAATTATTAATAATTTATTTGGGCTCAATTAAATCAAATTTATGCCCTTTCACAAAAGACTATGCACAAAATCCACAAACTAGGCCAATTGTGCATATACTTAGATTTAATTACACAAATGAATTCCAAATCCAACCAAATTAAATATGTAGGCTCCATAACACTTATTAAATATATTTAATTTATTTTGGTCTAATAATTAGACCTCTAAGACCTTCTGTTTGTAGTTGGCATGTAACCCTTCCTCTAGAGGATTTCTGCAATAACTTCACTTCTTTGGGCCTCTTTAATTCCTCCAATGGATCTATTAATGATTATATCAGCCCTATAACACTTATAGTCCAATAATAATTAATTATGAAATACATTATTTCAATTAGGTCCATTTTACAGAACATTTCCAAAAAGTTCTGCGAACAATTTTACTTGATCATAATTAATTAAACTCTTTAACTAATTATTTCTTATTCACTTCTCTATCCATATAATAATATCAAATATTATTATCTTTGTCATTTTAGCATTTTATCCTTTTCTCTATATGTGTGTGACCTATTGGGTTCCTTTCCATATTAGCAGTATAATATGTAATTGTGAGTTTTATTCAAAACTCAAATGATTTAAACTCCTTTAAATTATTTTATCAATCCCTATTGATATTTATGATAAATTCTTATACAAGTCATGATTGGTCTCTATCTAGGCATCATGACTACCCAAATGTCAGGAAGTCAAGTGGTTTGACATACCCTTACGTAGAACAGGTACTGTGCAATTACTCCTTTCACCACTCTTATCTCAATTATATTTTGAGTATGGATTTCTATCAACTCATATATGATGGAATATGACATGATATGTTCATGGTAATCGTGCAGCGAAAAAATGATCATACATGCCATACAATTCCATGACAAGAATCGAAACATGCAATTTTAGGGTTTTTAAAACTTACAACTTTTGATGCCTTTTAAATCTTGAATTTGGTGATGACTAGCAACTAAGATAACTTTATCCGCCTTAGATCTTGATCACCAATGCCAAGGAACAGCCTTTTACGCCACTTCCTCTATTCTCACACACACAATTGCACCGACAGCTTGAAATCGAGATTGCTAGCTCTCTTTTAAGGTATTGTGTAATGGCTATGGTTTGAAGCAACAAAATTTGATTTTGTACTTCTTTTAGGTTGCTATTACTACCCAAGAACACAAGAGAATGAGGAACAATCCTTTCTCCTTATGAAAATTGGCCAAAAGAATTTTGTGAGAGAGAGAGATAAGTTCATGCCAAACCTAGAGAAACTAGGGTTTTCATGCCAAACTTAGTTATTCCTTAGGGTTTTATTTCTTTTCATATATATATCCTTATCTTTTGGCAAGTGTTTGATCTGAATTTTACCATCTCAAGATAATTAATTCAACTTCAGTCACTTCCTAAAAATAAGTAATATATATTGATTTAAACTCCTTTGAATTTAAAATTCAAATTTGAAATAAAACACAAGATATTTAATTAAATAAAATCACTTAATATAAATAATGAACATGTGCCAAAATTCCTTGATTTTCATTTTGGAATTTCGGCCACTCCATATATTATTTAAATGGTTTAATTTATTTTAAATTATTTTAGGCTTTAATACTCAATTAACTTAATTAATACAAGATAATTAATTAATTGAAATTAAACCATATGGGCCGAATTTCTCTCTCTTATGGGCCAAGGTCCAATAACATTTAAAATGCCCATTACATACATTAATTTGACTTTAATTAAAAGCCCAAATTAATGCCCAATACTTTATTTAAATATTTTAAGCCCAATGCTTTGTGTGCAATCCTATATGTCCATTTAATGTTGGCAATGAATTAATAAATTAATTCAAAGGCTATATATATTCTCTAGAAAGATATTATAACATTCCAAATTAAATGAAAATGCATATGGCATTTAGTAACCTAATGTAATTTTGCATAGTCTCTTACCTATAAATATCAGAATTAATATAAGGCATGGAACTAGTCATCCTTATATATATTAATTCCTTTCTTGATATTCTAGTGACACTGAACTCTCAGACAAATAATGATTACTCATTATTTCATCTCGGTATGGCCATACACTTTTCAGTTCACTGATTAACTGGCCGATGATATTTTCTCTCTTATATAGAGGGGTAATCCCTTTACTTCTCTCATGCTCTCTAACATGATTCAATGCATACCCAATCATACCCATACTTTTCACTCTGTTACGAGCACGTTAGGTGTATGTCAAAGTATATAGTAATTCATAAAGAGTTTCATAGAGATTTTAGGTCTAAGAATTCCGATACAAAACTTGCATATGAGAAACACTTATGACTTGTACCATGTAGTGTTCTCATGAACGGATCGAATCCAGATACCATGTTCTTTAACATGTATCTATGATCTCTGATTGACACTCTTGTCCTAATGATCCGTAAGACAGAACTCATAATATCAGAGAGAGCATACTAGTCTTAATTCATTTGTTATTCCCATAACAATGACTGACTAGGGATATTTAGAATGAAGTATCATTTGATTCAAGGTCATAAAACCATGTGCCTCACACATGATAACTTAAACTGAAACAACATTCTTGGATAGTTCTATCAATTGATATGCACAGGAATACAAAAGATAAAACAAATGCCTCACTTTATTAATTCAAAGTGTTTTATTACAATGCATTGGGGCTAGGGCTTACACTGACAATATAAATCTAATTATGTATGTTCTATTAATTTAACCATTATTTCCAAAATGCCCTTCATAGATCTCTATCCATCTTGGCATATTACTCTGGCCAGAGATTCTCTAAACAAGGCAATTATAGAATCATGAGAGATAACTTCCCCTAATAAATATGGGATGGTGAATCCTTTGTCAATCACTTAACTATCTTCAAGTAGGTCATGATATACCCAACCTCCTAACTATGTTCACCCCCAGTTAGAAGTAATCAATTATGGAGTCAAAGTATACCACTTGCTACTTAAAATAACTTTGGTGATCTCAAGTCTAAGGATACTTACACAACCGCTATGAAGAGATTCCTCACTAACATAGATTTAATATCCATATGAGTATTCTCTTTGCAGGTCTCCAATGAACTTGTTCTTCTAACAAGCATCCATATGTTAGCTTTGATTATTTTTCATAATCACAGTTATGAGAATCACTGCTTGACCCATTCAATAAGCATAATATGTGCTAGTCTGTCCGAACTAACAATGTCCTATCTTGTTGATTCGATGACTTGGTATATTTAGATATTAACACATTTGAATGTAATAGACACCTCATATCATGAACACTTTCATGATTACCTTTTCACTGTGTTTATAATATTAAGGACTTCATTTATTAATTTAAGATTGACAAACTTATGTATTTAAACATAAAATTAATAAATGAATAATGCCTTTTATTAAGAATATAAATTCATACATATGAAATTAATCCCTTTTACATGGGCTCTAGGGCATACTCTCTAACACCTTGGTTAGGTAACTACCATTAGTTTGTTAATGTGTTAACCCATTAGAGTGGCTATCTGATTAGTGCCAGCTTTTTAGTATGCAGAATCAAGATGGGTTGATTGTATCTTATTAGCACCAGCTTGTTAGCTTGTAGAACCAAATAAAATTGTTGTATTTTATTAGTGCCAATTTATCAACATACAGAATCAAATGAGACTAAAGAAGATTTGGTTGTTGCCATCTATAAGCATACCTAACCTTATAGTTGTGGTTGTTGACACCATCCATAGGTGTGTCTGCACCTTTGAATCAATATTCTTATTGGGGAATTTCTAGCAAATATGCATTTATGAGGAGTTACTAATTGCATATGTTAATAGGTTTACCTCATATGTGTAGGTCTATATTGGAGACATTACAACATAATTCTTTCCCTTATCATTGAAAGTTAAAAAAAACTTTCTATGTTATCCCTCTTTCGGTGTGATTTAATTTTTATACTATGATCTTGGCTTCAGCCTTATGGATCAATTGTTGGTGGAGTTTTCCACTTTATCTTTAGCCATTTAAACCAACTGTTGGTGAAGTCTCCCATTAATTTAATAATTCCCTTATCTAAGTGGAAAAAGGATTGACTTTTGGCAATCTTTCGTAAATTCTTCCAAATTTGAAAATATTTATGCTTCATTTTGCTGTGCATCTCTTTTGATTTCAACCTATTCAAGTGACTACTTATGGCCTTTTGAGTTTCTCTTTTGATTTCAACCTATTCAGTTGACTTCTTATGGTTTTGAGGATGTTTTAGAACCATAACAAAAACTAAGGACCATCACAGATTCCTATCCATTCTCCATTCATAAATACTTTATCTTCTCAATCCAGTTTAGTGTGGGTATTATTCCATTCACAAATACTTTATCTTTCTAATCTAGTTTAGTGTGGATGTTGCCTCCTTTCTTGTAATCAGGAAGTATGCCTCCTTTAAATTCTATGGAATGCGGGATCTTTACCTTTTTGATAATGTTTTCAATACCTAAAAAAGGTATGATATTAGTCCTTTGTTCATTGAACTTGTTCTTATTAAACCTGATTTTGTTGTCAATTATGGTTGATTTATTTTTGTCATTCTTTTACCATTTTATCTTTTTTTTCATATTATTTCTTTGATTTTGCATCCTATTTTTCAATCTTACATTATCATTCTATTTCAATCATATCAAACACAAATACAAAAATAAATGAATCAAAAGGAAATCTACAAGTAAATGTCATAATTTTTATACACTTTAAAATACACTAAAAGTTTAAAACTCCCTGAATACAAAGTAAAACTACTAAAAAGATCATGGTCCTCATCAATAGGCTGGTCTAGATGTAGGATGAAAAGCTGAAGGCCTGGGAGGTCTAGGTAATACCACTATTTGAGGCAGTACTGGTGGCTATTCTCTCTACTGTCTAAATCTAAACTCAAATCCAAGTAATGCAACAGATACTGGCTCCAAAATCTATGTTATCACCTCAACTAGGTGCTCTATACTTTGGCCAATCCTTGAAACCACCCTAAGTGCTACTATAAGTATCTTATCAAGTCATCCCTTAAGTCCCTGATATACCCTTTCAGCTACTCATAGGTCTCAATTATGGCCTGCTTCCTTATGAGGACCTCTGTCTTGATATGACTCCCTTCATATTTATGTGAGGGACTCATAAACTAACTACAAGTTCACATCAAATATTTACCCAACAGCTACTAAATCTACCTTAATGTCTTACATATTGTCTTGATGCTGAGCCTGTAAAGACTACACAAATGATAGCATGGTTTGTAGAGTCTGGCCTTATATGATGACATCACCCTCTATGGCATATAGCCTCCTTGAAATGTCACCAGGTAATGGCACTAACGTCGGTTACACTTGTGGTGGAGTAGTGGATATAGATGCTCCTGGGTGGTCATATATCCTAGCAGTAATAGAGATGGATTGCCCAAGATGGCCATATGATGAATATCTATCTGATCTCCTGATAAGTTATTGTCATAGCCTAATAGGCAATTGTGGATACAATTAAGGATGTGGTGATCCACAAAAAGCTCATTGAGATCTACCCAAATATTCATCTTAAGGTCAAAATCAATACATGCTCCCTAAAGCTCCTATGGTTGCTTCTACTGGTCATCATACTAAACTGGTGGTGCTAGAGGTTCTTGAGGTGGCTAAGGCAATTGAGATTGCTGAGACTAACCCTGATCCTCTCCTTGTACTAATGGCCCTAGCATAATGGGACCTAAACCATATCTTTATCTCATCTCAATAAACAACCTATACTACCCTTCCTGCCACTACACTAGCTCGACCATTCTTATCTCGAGAGCAACCTGTATATCTATAAAAATATTCTCCTAGAGCAGTCGACCAAATGATCTCCCATTTGCCCCTAGATCTAGTAGTATTTAGGTCACTACACTCCTGATGCAAATCTATAATGTCCACTAAGTAGCAACTCTAAATAGGGTAGTGATGATCTCATGCATAATGTCCACCCTCTTACCTTTATGCATAATCCATAAACAAATAATGTTGACTATATTGACTGACTTGGGACTACCATTGTTGATGATATATTATGTGACCAAAACCCGTTAAATGTACTTAGAAGCCTATGTGACCAACATTATGCTATTGGCCATGTTCGATTGGTACACTACTTTGGGAAGCATAATAGTTACCTAGTTCTCTCTATCTACTGCCCTCTATGGGTTTAGGATGTTTGGTCCTACTGGGAGTCTCAAAGCCTTTATGAACCAGTAGTCAGTGATGTTGTACTAGATATCTCGCAACATGGACTAAACTACCCCCTCCTCTATGTTATATCTCTGGTAGCCTCCGTACTGAAGAGTGGCCAAGAGCTTTCTATTCACATTAGGGTATGTTTGGAAGGTTGAAGAAAGAAATGTTATCCACCCCGCAATGGCCAATAGTATGTCAACCTTCCTGCTCATCCATATAGTTAATAAAAACTATCGAGATATGAATCGGCTAAATCTAAACTATACTTTAGATAAGGCCCGATATCTCTATACCCATCGAGGGTGGTCAATCCCAGGACGGGTGGAACTGGTGTAGCCTATACATCTTTACATGGCATATTACAAAAATCAAGTGTTATTTTTTTTAAATAATCCTTAAATCAAAATATTTGAATTTTCTAAATCTTAAGAATCTCTTTAGAAGATTCCATGCTAACAAAAGGTGCCTCGAACTTCCTACAAAATGCTAACAAAGAAAAATCAAAAGTATGTACATGCAATGAATAGGACATGCAAAAAAGATTCACTTATGCAGTCCAAAGGTGATAGACAGGCTAGCCATGGCTTATTTTTGAGGGATGACCATTTGTCACTCCTTTCTTATAAACAGCTTAATTTTTCTTGGTCTTTATGCCTTTTGACCTCCCTCTGACCAAGCTCTCGATTAGGTGCTTTTTCTCTTCTTGCTTTCAATTGCAGTTTTTAATTTTTTTTCTTTATTTTATATTTGTGTTTAGACCACTTGAATATTTCTACCATGTTGACCCTAGCTATGAAAAAATTACATAAACTCTAGATGACCAAAAAACTTAGAAAGACCCAATTTTGACCCTAAATTCAAATTTAAGATTCTTAAGAAGAATAAAATTTGAAAATAATCTAATTTTGTATGTCATCCAGTACTAGGACCTAAGGTTTCACATTTTTAAGTTCACATATTAAGAATTATATCCTCTAGATGAGAGTTTTTTATGATCATTATGGGAGATTTACACATTGTACTCAATCTTATCTATGTTTTATTATTTTTGACTATCTTAAGGAGGTGACTTGAGCTTTGGTTGTTCTACTTTATGAGAGTAGGAGTTTATTACCTTAAGGGTGGACATTTTTATTAGAACAGTTGATTAATGTCTTGGCTGATTTTGATGATGTGCCTAAATTCCAAACTGGCATGATCCTACTATGCTTTCATGCTTGCTCCTTATTGGTGTGTTCATATGACCTTAATAGAGATTGTGGATTGTCTAGTGTTGTGGATAGTATATGCAAAGGGCATAACCCATTCCATTTGGATTTGGTAAAGACACTTCTTGGTCTAGATGTTGTTCATGTTAATCCTCTTTTTCACCTTACTGGCAGCCTTTTATTTCTCTATGTATGTCATTATTTTACAGGTAGTGCACCCTGTATAGGCTTTCACACTAGCTTTTCTTATTGAAAAATGCATATTTTCAAATTTACATGTAGTTCCTTACCTTATTTTTGCTTGAGATGATTCTAACTCACCCCAACAGCTGTTTTGTTCTCTTTTTTTTTTCTTTTTAGGTGTGGTTATAAGAGAAGCTGAAGCTACTATCAGAGCCTTCTCCTCAAGCCAAATCCATAAGAACTCATTTATTGAGTCTTTATAATCTTAGGTATAAATAATGGGAGTTTTATTTAATATATGAAGGAATTATATGGTTGGCATAATTAGCAGATGGTGATATCATTTTTTAGTGACCTTGGCTACCCATATCTTTTGTAGTCCAAAATGGACCTCTTGGATGCATCCCTCTGTATGGATTACATCAGGCCACCTTCCATACTACTACACATTATACTCTCTAATATATGGACTATCAGGATATGGTTAAATGCCTATTAGGTTTTCTTAGTGGTCCACTCTCCAATCCATTTTGGATAGACTACTACTGGAGGATTTAGTCTTGACTTTTTATAAGGACTATTATTCCTGAGATTAGTGCCAGTGACTTTACCACTCCTATCACATATAAGTAGTGGGCCACAAGCCTAGCAGTCAATAATAGGACATTTCATCTTAGGTATCTAGAGGGAGAGAGCAATGTAATACAAATATATTAGATTAGATGCTATCATAAATTAAGCTTTTATTTTGTTTAGAACTTTTAATGTTTGAGCACATGAAAAGAAATGACTACTTTTTAATACATTAATATTATTTTAGATACATATATGACTTTTCATTCTTATTTCAATGCACATGATCATTATTCAACATTATCTCAATGACATATGTTACTTAATCCAGAAATGAAAATTTAAAAGATAAAATTCCTATCATCAATCAACCCTCTCAGATTTTCTTGATTGATTATTTTCTCTCAGTCCCTAATTTTCTTTAAGATGCCTTTCTTTAATTTCCACCCTGACAAGGTGACAAATTTTAGTAAGGCCACAATTTTTTTTTTGATTTTTAACCCAAAGGTCTGTTAATCTCTTCTTTTTCTCTTTTGAGTCTTACCTATGAAACCTTTTTAATTTGTCAACATTTATCGACTCTCTGAATTCTTTGGCAACTATCAACCAGAATAGCAACCCCTTTGGATACCAACTTTTTCAATACAAAAAGTCCTTCTTAAATAGGCCTAAACTTAACTCGAATGTCTAGAATCTTGGGTCTTATCTATTTAAACACTATATCTTCTTTCTTTAAAGGATGTTTCATAACCTTTTTTCCCAAATGAGCGAGAAAATCTCTTCTTGTAAATCTAATTATAGTAGTAAGCTCACCTCCTATCACCATTTAGTAAATTAAGCTGCAACAACCTCTACCTAGCCTATTCTGTCTCTAGCAATTTGGCTTATATAAACACCCTTAAAGAATGGTGTTCAATTTCCACTGGCAATACAACTTCTATCCTATATACTAAAAAGAATGGGGTAGTACATGTTAAAGTTCTAGTTGTAGTTCTATAACCCTATAATGTAAAAGGTAGCTTATCAGTCCAATCTTTGTAGATTCAAACCATTTTTGCTAAAATCCTTTTAACATTCATGTTGTTGCTTCAACTGCCCCATTGGCTTGAGATTTATAAGGAGAGACCCTATGATGCTATGCACCATACTTTTTTAGCATTTGCTTAGTTTCTCCAGAGAACTACAACCTATTGTCTGACATTATATGGTGTGGTAGACCATAACTATATATCATACTATTTTCAATAAACTTAGTCATGTCTTTGGCATTTACCTTCTTAAAGGATTTCGCTTCAACCCATTTAGTGATGTATTCAATGGTAACTATGATAAATATTTATCTATTAAGGATAACAAATGAATCATATCCATAATGTTTATACCTCATATGAAGAATGGCCAAAGTGCTGTAAGGTTACACAACTTAGAGACTGGTAAGTGTCTAAAGTCTAAATATTATTGGCATTACTTGTATTCTCTTACATACTTAGAATAATCAATATCCATTGTAAACCGAAAGAAACCTTGGTGTATGATCATCTTCACCAAGGCTACTTTACTCATATAAGCTTCATATACTTTTGCATGCACATCTTTCATTACCCTCTTAGTCTTTTTCTCATTCAAGCACCTTAATTTGATACCACTAAGTTGCCTCTTTTGAAGCACTTCATCTACAGTAATAAACTAAGTTGATAGCTTATGTATCATTCTTTGATCCTTCTCAACGGCCTCATCGAAAAAACCTGACTTCTCTAAGTAATTCTAAATGTCATAGTACTAAGGTTACCTATCATGTATGTTAATTTTAATTACTTGTTCATCTTTAAATTATGGCATGTCAAAACTTAAGACTAATACTAGTTTCATACTTACTCCCTTTAGATTATCCCACATCGATACAAAGGTGGTTAAGGCATTTGTTAACTTATTCTCCTCTCTAGGCATGTGTGCAAACCTCAAATTGACTACTCAAGGCTTTCAAACACTTGAGGTAAGGCTGTTAGTGATATACCCTAGAGCCCATATGAAATAGGATATTTATCCACGTATAAAATATTCTATTTGAATAATAATAAGGCATTCATACATTTTTTAGTAATTTTGTATAATAATATTTATATGCATATGACTTAAACTATTGAATGTAGTCCTTAGTATATAAACATAATACAAAGATAATCTTAAAGAGTTCATGATATGAGATACCTATTATATGTAAATGTATTAATACCTAAATTATCCCTAGTGGTAGTATTGACAAGAATGGCTATTGTTAAAACAAATAAACTAGCATATGTTATACTTCTTAAATAGTTTAAGCAATAGTCTTTATTATCTATTATTATTGAGAAAATTAAAGTTAACATTGGATTTTTGTTAGAAGAATGAGTTTATTGGAGACCTATCATGAGAAACTTCACATGGATACTTATACTATATCAGTAAATTATATCATCATATCAATTGTGCAAGTACTCTTGGACTTGGGATCACCAAGGTATCTCAGGTACCAAGTGTTACACCTTGACTCCTATGCTTTTACCTCATAAAGGGGTATACATAACTTAGAGATTGGGTATAACATGAACTACTTGGAGGTATTTGAGTGACCAGTAAAGGATTTGCCACCTTAGTTATAGTGAGGAGTTCTATCTTAAGTATTTGTATACATCTTTATTGAGGAAACCTTGGCCAAGATAGGATGCAAGGTGAATGAGATTCAAAAGGGAATTTTTGAAATAAAGTTAAAGTATGAGAATAAAATAATTTCATAAATGAATTGATACATGTCCATATTCAATTCATTAATGAGATTAGAATAATTGTGAAAGGAGCGATTATGTGGAAACTTGATATAAAAGGGTAAAAGTGAAAACCACTGAATTTATATCATTTCCATCATCAAGATGTTTGACTAAAAGCCTCTCATGACTTTTACAATTATGTATGGAAAATATTAATTGAGAATTGATGTAATTGTTCAAAAGAGTTTGAATTATAAGAGTTATAGTTCAACTAGGACTCTTAGAGTCATAGTTCGATTAGGACTCTTAGAGTCATAGTTCGATTAGGACTCTTAGAATCATAGTTGGACTAAGATTCTTAAAAAGTCCTAATTTGGTTAGAACTCTTAGAGTCATAGTGTGATTAGAAATTTTAAAGTCCCAAGTTGATTAGAACAAGTCCCGATTTGATTGGAACTCTTAGTTATATATTATATTGCCAACATGCATAAGAAATCCAAAGGGTTATACACATATAAGAATTAAGGTCTGAGGTAAAAGTAATGTATAAAAATGACATTGGAATGTCATGGGAACTTATTTGATAAGTTGGTATGATAAAATTTAGGGTTTGAAAAAAGGTGGAAGAGTCTATTCCATAGAAAAGGCATACAAGGCCTAAAATATGCAATAGGGCTTTTATAAGCTAGAGAATTTTCTTTAGAGCATATTTTACTTTGGATGTAGCTAATAATTAATATGGAATATCATTAATATATTATAATGTTTTACATAAAGTTTTAATTGGTTTAGAGCCCATTCAAATGCGTATGCCTAATTTATTTAGGCTTTATGCGCGGAGTTGAACTATTAGGCCTATGAGTGTTACTTAAGCCCATCCAGTTGGTCCAAGCTTAATTAAAAGGTTAAGCCATTATAACATAACCCTAATTTGACCCATGAGGATTATAAATACATCTGCAAGTTGGAATTAGGGTAAGAGAAGTAAAATGAAATAGAAAAAGAGATTATAGCTGCCAAACCTTAGCCTCATTTCCCTTTCTCTTCAAGTCGAATTGGTTTTACTAGTCTCTAAGCCAATTTTGACCATTTTTACACCTTGAGAAGGTTATAAGATATTAATTCTTCTATGGATACCTTAGAGGTGCCTTGAATTAAGGACACTAGTGGTTTACAACAACCTGGTGCAACAATTAAATAATTGTTTAACAAACACCTACGGTAAATTTCTGAACATTAGTTAGGAAATTCAATTCTTTTGACTAGATCATGATATTTTTATTTATAAAATTTTAAATTCCAACCTTTTCATCTAGTGTAATGTGATTATAAGCCAACAAATTTAACAGAGCTAGGTTATGTCAAAAAACTTGAATGTTTGTTTGGTTATATTTTTTTTAGTGTTATTGCTGTAATTTTATTTATTGACTGTATATTCCATATAAAGTTCATATTTTTACTTATTATAAATATGTAATATATCATATATTATAGTATGTATGAATTTATCTTGAGTTATATGACATGGAAATGAAAGTGGACCTTCAAAATTAGGCCTTTAAGGCCACTCAAGGTTTTTATGCCATTAAGTGTATTTTTAGGCCCTAAATAAATTTTTTTGGAATTTTAATTTTCCATTAAAAATTAATTTAACTTATTTTTAAAACCCTACTATAACTTTTTATTTTTAAAAATTAAAATTAAAGTTAAAAATTTATTTAATTGGGATAAACTTTTGACTAGCTAAATTCGGCTACCTAGAGTTTTTTAGGTGGGCCGAATTAGGTGAGTAATTTTTGGACTTAATTTATTTTGTTTCAGATCTAGCAACTAAGAAACATTAATATGGGATATTATATGGTGTT
This sequence comes from Excoecaria agallocha, assembly GCA_037975025.1. Taxonomy (NCBI): domain Eukaryota; kingdom Viridiplantae; phylum Streptophyta; class Magnoliopsida; order Malpighiales; family Euphorbiaceae; genus Excoecaria; species Excoecaria agallocha. Next base: position 43,425,226 of record CM075806.1, on the reverse strand, counting down.
TTCATAATTTAAAGTTATTCAATTTGATGCTTAATGAAATTGATTCATTTAGCTAAAATTTAGCACGCCGAGCCAAATACGATAAATGTTAATTTTATGTTTCCAGTTAGCAATGAGTTGGTGGGGCCAATTAGCTAACTTGAATTCATAATGTTTATTATTTATAAGTTTAATTAAATTGTTTAGGGGTTGGGATTGGTCAAAATTTTGTTTGGCCGATTAGGTTAGCTAAATAGGCTGAAAAACCCATCAAAGGGTACTAGGTTTGGCCTCACTTTTGGCCATTTGACTTTTTAATTTGAAATTGATTTAAATTTATTAATTGATGAATTAAAACCTATTTAATTAGTTATTGAGATTAATTAATTAATTAAATACGGTAATTAATCATTAATGAGAATATTAATTGGAAACAAAACAAGCTTAATAGCATTTTTAGGAAACTAGTTTTTGAAGTAGTCAAAAAGTTTCCAAATTTGAAATAGTTTATAAAATGGATAAATTTTCTAAAATGGTACTATTTATGATAATGTGATTATCTTAATTTAACATATTTATAACTTAAGATATGACATATACAAGGAACAAAGTTTCAAGGAGTTGAAACATACACTAATTTCACTAAATAGAATTTACTTTTTTGTTTATACATTAGATGCATGTTAGGATGTATGTCTTGGCATGTTAAGTTAGTTATGGACATATGGCCAATGTGATTGAGCGTATGCATGGTTTAATTTTGGCCTATAAGAACTTTCATATTCAACCTATTTATCTTGTAAAGTTCTTTTTAGTTATGTAATTAGATTACATAGGATTAGAATAGGAAAGAAGAAGATCAAGACCATAGGGGAAAGATAGGCTGAATAATGGATCCAAGAAGAAAAGAAATTTTGTAATTTTCTTATTTTCTTTTGATTTTGTAATTCATGCATTTTACCTAGGATCTTGACCTAGTTTCCTTCTTAGCTCGAGGAAAACAAAGTGGAAAGTCCATAACTGCTTATGTATTTAAGTATTAAATATTCATGATTAATTAGATTAATGTATGTATATATGCATGGCAATGCATGCTAACCATGAATAATGAGACTTAAAGGGAATAAACCCCTCATTAAATATTAAGACATATGGCCTTCTTTTACTAAAAGGAGAACCAAAGTTCTTTCACTACAAGAAAAAGACTTATTAAAGACCACAGTTTAAGGACCAGTTAACTTTCTGGTCCTTAAAAATATACTAATAAGGACCAGATTTTTACACGGTCATCTTCTTTCGATTTAGCCCATATTATTAGTCACGGAATAAAATCTCGTCCTAAATATTAGTAATTTCTGGTCCCTAAAACTAAAAATTTAGGCGGGACAACCCGCGCTGCACCCTTAAAAAATAAAAGAGAACTTTATCTCTTTTTCACAAAACCTATTTTCTCATTTTCTTTCTTTCTAACAAAGTATCTGCCCCAACGAGATCTGGACTCCATACCGGCGATCTTTTACATCCGTAGCTCTCCATCAACAGACGCCTTCTTGCTCACTCGCTCCACCTCGACAGCTCTGGGACGACTGGTTCCACCATCAAGTACGTTATTTTAATTTTCAACTGGGTTTTATTTATCCTCTTTTATTCTCAAAATCCTATCAATGGTTTTCTCACTTCTTTTTCTACTAAATTCCAGTTAATTACCTTTTGTGTCAAAGGGTTTTGCGTGTTTTCTTTTTTCTTCGTATTAAGAGGATTTGAGCTAAATTTGGTAGATATTATACTGTTATCTCCAAGTCTGTGGTTCAATGTTTTTTTTTTTCATTTTCAAGTCTTAATTCTGGAAATGGGTGATTTTTTCATAGGAATTCCACCGGATCAGCAGTGATTGGTCTTCACTAGCAGCAAGACTGTCTCCGGTACGGAAGGGTTGCGGGCTCTATGGAAGGGATTGACTCCGTTTGCCACGCACCTGACATTGAAATACGCGCTGCAAATGGGATCGAATGCGGTGTTTCAGTCGGCGTTTAAGGACTCCAAACTGGTCAGCTTAGCAATCGCGGAAGAGTTCTGGCTGGATTTGGGGCTGGGGTTCTTGAGGCTCTTGCTATTGTAACGCCTTTTGAGGTTTGTATATTTGTTTTTGATTCTAAATCTGGATTTGAAGTTGAGCTTTTATTGTCATTTTGTGATTTGGCCTTTTGGGTTGCGTTTTAGCTTACAAGTTGTTTATGTTGGGAAATGAATTAGTTTCAATACCAAACTGCAATGTTTTAGCCTTTGGTTTGCTACTGGAAAATTAGCTAACATCGAATGCCAACAATTTTTATATTTGATTTTATGGCATTTGATTGTGTATATGTTATTTCTACAGAACGAGTTATGATGCTCAAAGAGGGTCCCTCACTATGTTAGATTTAAATTTGTGTTAATTTAAGCACACCTAAGAGTGAAATGAGTTTTCTTAATAAGGTGTGAGGATGCGGTGCTTTATATTTGATCAAATAATCAAATACAGTTCATTTTGTTGCCAGGAGAGGTGTAATAGGATTGTGTTTCTTCATGCGAGTGCAGGTGTTCGAAATTTCCATTTTTTATGTTCTGCGATAAGTAAAATTAAGCCATAGCAGCATTCTGCAGGAATTGGCATGGGCATTTCAGCAGCCCCACTTCCCATTTCGTTTATTCTATATTTTGGTAGATAAAAATGATCATTGTGAAATCTAAAATTGAATGAAGAATTAATTATCTTATGAAAATGCAGTTGTTTGGTATGATTGATGAATGTCTATCAAAAAAAAAGTTCCAAAATTTAATTTCCTAAATCTTATTAACTAGATTTTTAGAATTAGGGGGCATTCACTTAGCTTCTTTGATTTTGAATGTGCTTAAGAAGTCAACAAAGTAATTTAACCCCAATGCATATTTTCTGTTCATATAGGATTCTTGTTGAACTTTGAATTATTCATTGTTCTTTTGTAGGCTGTTGTCAAGGAGCTTGTTAGAATTGAGGAAGATACTTGTTCTATTTCTTTTCAGCTGAAAAGCCTTATCATCTGACACTGATGCTATGACTGCTGAAACTAAATCCTCTGCTTGTTACCTCATCTTTTGGTTTTGTCAAAGTATGAAGGCACTGTTTGGGATGACTTGGCTCATGGCAAGGGTGTATATGTTGTTGAACAGGGGCTAGTCAGGTTTGTGTCCTCTATCTTACGAGTCATTTGTTTACCTTTTGATATTGAGATTACATTAATTCCCTGTTGCTGCATAACTTTTTATTTTTGGTTTTGATCTTCATCCTTTTCAATATCATGATGGTAAATTATTTCTTCTAACTTATTGGGGATTAGAGAGATGTTACCTATAGCTTGAGACATGTATTTTTGGACTATAGTTTACTTTTGGACTGTTAGATATTGGTTATTTTGTCAATAGCTTTTGCTAGCCAGAGCTGAAATATCCATCTGAACATTCTATTTACATTTAATGCTTGATTGTTTGCTATTGTTGACAACAGATGTCAGCTGTTGTAACTATTGGCTTTGTGAAGGACGCAAAACATCATATTGATATTCAGGGCTTTAATGTTTACCACAAAAATAGACTCATTAAGGTTAGTTTGTTTTATTCATAAAAAAAAATGAAAAAAGAAAAAAGAAAAAAGAAAAAAGAAAGGGGTTAGCTTGCTTTGAAATATACCGTGGAGTAAATTGCTAGATGCATGGCTTACTAGGAAAACCTTTTTGGTTTTTTATTATGCTTATTTTTAATTCTTATTCTTTTCCCTTTCGGTAGCTACTATCTCATTTCACTTCTTGCCTTTTCTTAAAGTTTTGATATGACTGAAATATAAATAAATTTATTACTGCTTTATAGTGAAGCTGGTGTGCATGGATTTGCTAATAGGGCATCTGGTGGTCTCATCTTAATCTAAATTTAATAATGTGCTTTAAGACATGCTGGAGAGAATTTTTTATTTAACTAACACCAAATTGGAAATGTATGATAACATATACATGAACTATCAGCAAACATGTGTTACAGATCTCAATATTTATATTTTAAGTGCTTTCATGATTGCTAAACATAACATGAAATAGATATGCATGATTCTTGAACTAAGAACTTGTGCTTTTCAGCCATTATGGAGGCTCTGGAATGCTGCTGGAAGTGATGGCCGTGGAGTTATAGGTATTTATTTATTTGAAACTTCTTATTGTTTGTTTCTCAGCTCAAGTACATGAGGCATTTAATCTCTGCTGACAGGTGTGCTGGAAGCTAATTTTGTTGAACCTGCTCATGATAAGCAGGGATTTAAACGCACAACAGTCCTGGCAAGACTTGAGGCTCGTCTTTTACAAATGCAAAAGACTTATTGTTTTGTTGTTTATGTCATTAAACTTTAAAACATTCAAAAGTGCTCCTGTGCACTATTTTTCATGTTTATGAGATTTATCCATAATTATGCATTACTTAATTAGGTTTACTTTATGTCACAAAATTGGATATGCTCCGTGACGAATTTTATTATATATGAATGTATTATATTATTAATTGTCTATGCTTTTGAGCAATCTTAATTTATCATATGGTTCCATGATTATTACTTTTAAGGATGGCATTTCCTTTCCTTATTTATATTTCAATGACCGGATTTTAGTATGATCCTTAAAAATTTACTGTCAATATTACATTTTTAAGGACCGGATTTGTGGTCCATATTTATTATAATGATCAGGTGAATTATATTATTAAGGACGGTAAAGCCGGTCCTTAATACTAACTGGGACCAGTTTTTATCCGGTCCCTAATGGTTTTACGCGATCGGTTTTAAGACTGGTCCTTAAACATTTACGGTCGTTATTATATTTTTGTGGACCATATATCCGGTCCTTATTTACTCTAAAGAGCACGTGACTTACATTATTAAGGACGGGAAAACCGGTCCTTAATACTATTTAGGGACCAGTTTCTTACCCGGTCACTAAAAGTTTTAAGGACCGGTAGATATATCTCGTCCTTAATTATCATTAGCGGCGGAGCCTATAAGGACGGGATAGCGACCGGTTTTTCCCGTCCTTATTAAGTTTTAGGGACCGGATTGGTACTTTTAAGGACCGGATTTCCCGTCCTTGAAAGCCTTTTTTCTTGTAGTGTTTATAGTATTAGGTATTTGAGCAAAATCAAACCTATTTTATATCAAATATGTTCGAATCTTATTAATGGGTCATCTTAACTAGCCCTTTAGTTTTTTGAGAAAACACAAGGCTAATAGTCCTAGAGGCAAGATTGGGTTTTGCATATCAAGATATACATATATCAAGAGTTATTGCCTAATGATTCAATAGTTGCATGAAGATGCATTTAGTATATGATACCTACCTTTCAAGTTAGGGTTTGGCTTGTTGAGGAAACTCAAGGTCAAATTTTGAACTAAGGATTGGATATTGACTTACCAAGAAAACCACCAAGTTTTCTTGGATTAATAGTAAGGGCTATTGGTTTGCAATAAAATAGTAGGAGTAAAATGGATTAATAAAAGACCTTATTAATGCATTCATATACATGGACATATTCTGTAAGGACCCAATCATGACCCTAAGTGGATTATTGTTAATTAATGAGGACTATCGTTAATTAAGAAAAAATTGGATTATTTTGCAATTATCAAGGTTAAGTCCCAAGAGAGGTATTTTGGTAATTTAAACATGTAATTATATGAGCTAAGTTAAATTATAATTAAAAAAAATGATATAATTGAAGTGAATTAGAAAGTCTTGGGGTTAAGTTGGATGAAATTGAAAGAATAGGGGTTTATTTGTGTATAAGGTTATAGTGGGAATTTCCCTTGGTGAGATATTTATGCCACTCAATAAATTAGGGTTTTTGGGAGAGATGGGGATCATTATTTTTTTGGAAGATCTCTCTCTCTCTATGGTTACGGTTTGGTGGAGAATGGAGCTAGGGTTTGTGAGTTAGCATCAAAGGTAATGTTTTCCCTTAAAAATCTCTTATCTTCTTTTTAATTTATGATTTCTGGTGATGAGTGATTATAAGATCATGTTGTTGTCACCATGTGTAAGGAGAAAAGAGAAGCAAACAAATCAAGTGAAAGAGAAGAAGGAATCATGAGTAAAGGAGTTAGATTTGAAGCTTCATTAAGGCATGAGACTATTATGTTGATTTTATGTATGGAAGGATGGTTTTGATAGTTGTAAATGGACCTATAGAAATTTAGGGTTATGTTTTCTGGGATTCCATCGGGATTTAAGATGAGTTTTGAAAAACGGAGAACAGATATATTTTTCCTTGTGAGTGTCATTGTCGAGTCGTGAAGTTCTTCACGAGTCATGCATTTTGTCCGACTCGTGAAGCCCTTCATGAGTCATGAAATGTGGCCTTCTTGCTTCACTCGTGAAGCCTTTTATGATTCATGAAATGTGACCTTCTTGCTTCACTCGTGAAGCCCTTAACGAGTCATGAAATGTACCCCTTTTTCTTCCCTCGTGAGCCCTTTCACGAGTCATGAAAGTTAGCCATTTTTCTTCACTCGTGAACCTCTTCACGAGCATGAACCTTGTCCATTTTTCTTCACTCGTGAACTTCTTCATGAGTCATGAACCTCATCCCTTTTCTTCCCTCGTGAAACCCCCTTCACGAGTCAAACATTTCTTCATGACTAATCGACCTACATGGATTATTTTGCTTATAAGTTTGAGCTAGAGAAATCCAAATTGAATGATTCTTATTGTGTTTGAAACTAGACTTCCATACCTATATTTCATATTAAAAAACCAAGTCCTAAATCTATTTCTAAATAGGCCATATTTCAGCTTGAATTCACGAACAATTTGCTGCCCAGTCACTAGGAGCAGACCTCAATCTTTTGTAAATATATGAAAATATAGAAATGATATCAAGATGATTTTTGATTTTTTAGAAACTAGAAACATAATGGAACAAGTTTGTAGCAGACCATTTTTACTAGAAATGCCATTTTATATGCCAAAAACTGCTTAAAAGTCAAACTCAGAAAACTACCTATGACTATTCATGACTCGTGACATGTGTGACTCGTGAACAAGTGCACGAGTCATGAAGTTTGCTCCCTTTCATGAGTAGTGACACCCCTCATGACTCTTGATACTTCCCTGCTTCACCCAAATATGATTTTGAAGCCCTTTTGTGTCACCAAAGTTGGTCTAAAACCTTTTTAAGTAACTTTAAAGCATTTTAAGCATAAAATAAGGATAAGATGTGACACTAAACATGATTAAATGAAACATTATATGAGAATAAAGTTAGTAAATGAATACTAACATTAGAATACATGAAAATGATTACTTAAATTTAATGGTATTATAATGATTATACACGTGTGATTTGGCTTTTCCCAAAATAATGCACATTGATATTCCGCTACAATGATATGAGAAAACTATGATATAACCTAGAGATAATAAAATTATAGTTGTAAGGTTACTTGTCCAATTTAAAAGAAGTAGGACATCACAATTTATGTTAAATTATGAAACCATAGAAGCTTGATTACACTCAGAGTCATAAGAAGAATTAATGATTAGCAGTAATAGGTAATAACTTGCTCACCTATTTGCTCATGCCTATAATATATTACCATTAGCACATGAGCATCCGTAGTGTGCTAATGACTAAGATGAAATAAGCTCACATAATCTACATAGGTATAAAACACAATTAAGAGGATTGAAATATTTATATGATTATGTTAAAGTATATAACTTGTTGTCTATAATCCGATAGACAATTGAAGTGAATCAAGGAATTAAATATGAACAAGTGTTGACCTTTAAATTGTAAGAGAACCTACACATATTACTACTGTATGGATCATAAATGCATAAGTATTGATTTAAATAATTATGTTTGATGTGAGTTATGATAATATGGGAAAATTGCTCGTGGCAAATGGCAACAAGATACGTCATTTAGAAATACCAATGAGTTATGTAATTCAATGTTTTACAATTGATGCTACCATGTTATGATGGGTAATTTGACTCATTATGTGATCATATATGAGTATTTATAGGGTATGTACTGTTATGATTCAAGTTGCCTTTATATGTACACATGTATATATGGACATGCATATAATACTATGAAGATTTTTAGTTGCAAGAACTATATGAACTATACTTCCATAATCGCCTCATTGGCCTCACGATTAATATCAAGTATGATGAGATGGATTGATGAAAGTAATAGTGTATTGTGTTGGCATTATTATGTAATCCACTATGATATGTATGAATGATGTTGATATAACTATGTGATGACATGACTTGTATCCATGTGTAATGGAGCCTAAAACTCAACATTGATGTATGATAAGAATGATATGCATTCTTTATGAATTGTGGCTTGAAGCCAAATGATGTATTAAGTAACAAAGAATATGATGAATTAAAGATGTTCTTAAAGGGTTAAGCCTGCAAGTCTTAGTTCAGTTGTGGATTAGATAGGCATACCTAGAGGGATACAGTTGCAGCTGCCATAGTTGACCCTGTTTGGGTCTTGTTCCTTAATGGAACCATTGTTCGGCCCTTTTAAGTCTATAGTTTGTTCCTTTTTGGAATCATTTTTTGACCCCGTTTGGGTCCATTGTTTGATATCTCTGGATATCCATAGTTTGATACTTTTAGGTATCCATTGCTCCCGTTATCCACCTTTTGAACTAGTACTTAGGTAGGCTATTAAAGATGATAAAATATACACAAGATAAAGTAAAACATGCATTGATTTCTCTATTTATGTGATGTAAGCATGAGGAATGATCTATTATTTGATTGTCTTAAATTATTTTCGAATATAAACTATTTTATGAAATGAAATGTCATGCTTTGTAATACATGATTGAAATGTCTCACTTCAATTAAGGAAGATTCACGTATGAGTACCTGTATGAGATGGTTCCACCAATGGGATTCCACGGAGATTATATGAACCCTAAAGCATACACTATTGTACTAGAAGTTATATGAACTATAACATGTGTATTAAGTTTCATGTACTTTATTTGTAAAATGCATACATGTGACATTGAGACTTTGTCTTATAATCTTCATATGTAATGCTTGTTCTTTATGATCATCTGCCACTCTATCAATCTATTTATTTATATATAAATGTTTACACACGTGTAGACATAATGATACCATTCATTTAACCAAGTGCAATGCATGACATAGAATGATGCTTGTAAGAGAATCAGGTTACCATGCTAAGATAACATGAAGAATGTAAAGTTTGTGAATCTCATATAAGAATTGTATTATATATGTGAAGTAATTATGCCTACTAGGACTACTTGTAGATACTATATGACTTGAATACGCCTTTATATTATGAATTAATGTCGAATGCCTATCTTAGGTGACCATGTTATTTAATGTAATAAGTGGAACACTTGTACCATTAATAACCTTGGTGTCCAGCCTCTTGATTAAAAGGATTATAAGATGTATGATTTATACTAAGGTAAGAAAAGAAAAGGGCAAGATAATGGAAATAGTGATGAATGGCTAAGCTTTTAGGAAATGAGAAGAGTTTCATAACACGTTAAATTATTGTAAACATGATATCCATTAGTAAGGTTGAAGACTCTCCTAAGAATGTTATTTATGGAATGAAGAATATAATAGACTCAGATATTATCCTGTGTGATTGTGAAAGTTCTATACACGTATGGGTTGTAATGTGGTAAGAGGTTATAATTATATATAGAGAGTTTTGTTCCCCACTAAGCTTTATAGCTTAGCACGGGTTTGTTTATCCGTGTAGGTTTCAAGAGAAACACCAGAGGATCAAGCAAGATGCTGTTTCCTTGAGGATTTTAAGATGCTTGAAGGCCTTTTATATTATGATTAATTATCCATAAGTTTGATTTATTTATTTGTGGCATGTAATCATGGTCTGTGTTATTATTATTCTTAGTAATTATGCCTGATCTCGATTAGGTATGATTGATGATGATTAATGATTATCCATGGTAAAGGAATTAGGGTGTTACATATTCTAACATGCCTAATTCTTCACATTTAGGTTACTTCATCATGAGCACTATATAAATTAACCTTTGCTCAATTCTAGATAACAAGTTGGTGGGGACTAACTACTCAAACTAGATTAGGCAAGTAAAAATTATTCTTAGAGCCGAAAAGATCCACTATATCTTGGATAAAGATCCACCATCACTTTCATTCGATGATGCTAGTGATGAGATTAAGGGAATTTATCAAAAGTATATGGATGATAGCGAGGCAACAAACTATGTGATGTTGGGTGTTATATCTCTTAAGCTGAGAAGTACTATAAAAAGATGGATGCGAGAACTATCATGTTGAATTTGGAAGAACTCTAAGCTTCCCAAGCTAGAATTGAGCAATATGAGATTTCTTGAGCTCTTTTCAGTTGTAAAATGGTAGAGGGTACTTCTACTGTAGCCCAGGCATTTGAGATGTATGGATACATTGAACATCTAAGTAGGTCGGGATATGTTATGGATAATGATCTATACTTAAACCTAATCTTGTATTCTTTGGCACCTAGTTATGCACTTTTTGTGCTTAACTTCAATATGAACAAGATCGTGGTTACTATCCCTAAGCTTATTAACATGCTCAAGACTACTGATAGATCTCTTCAGAAGGGTTAAAATGTTGGAATTTAACGATTACATACATCACATACATGAGCGGAATTTTAAAATTTTTTAACCATTACATCTGATATTGCCATGAATACACAATATAAATATATGAGAATAAGAAAAATCACCTTTGATTTTTGTTGAACAGTTAATTTTACTTCGCACCAGGTTGTCGCAAACCACAGTGTCCAAAATCGAACACCTCCAATGAGTAATCCACACTAGAGAGGGGTAAATTGAACCAACAAATTGGTGTTTAACTAGGGCTGGCTGAAATTCCCAATAGCTAGCTTAGGAGTTGGCACAAAAGGGAGAGAGAGATTAGAGAAAAAAACTTTCTTTTTGTTTTAATCACTTAACCCTAGTTCTCATTAGTTGGCCTTTTATAGTTAGGTTAAAATTCCAACTCCTTAATGAGATTGGGCTCTTTAAAATTGCTGGAGAATTATTAATTGGGCCTCTGGAATTAATTATAATCATTTGGGCTTAATTAAATCCAATTTAATCCTTTTCATAAAAGTCTATGCACAAAATCCACAAACTAGGCCCTTTGTGCATCTAATTGAATTTAAATACCCAAATGGATTCCAAATCCAACCAAATTAAATATGTGAGTTCCATAACACTTATGTAACATATATAAATTAATTTGGTCCAAGAAAAATCCCTCTAAGCCCTTCTATATGGAGTTGGCGTATGGCCCTCTTCTTGAGGGCTTCCTCTAACTTCTTCATTCCTTTGGCCCTTTATAATTTCTCCAATGGACCTATTAATTATTATATCAGTCATATAACACTTATAGTAGTCTTATAACACTTATAAGATAATAATAATTAATCATAAAATATATTATTTCAATTAGGTCCAATTTTGCAGAACATTTCTCAAAAGTTCTGCGGACAATTTTATTTGATCATAATTAATTAAACTCTTTAATTAATTATTATCTTATTCACTTCTCTACCTTCACAATAATATCAAATATTATTATCCTTGTGGCTTGCTTCTTCTAGAAGCTTGCTTCAATCCATAAATGGATCTTTGAAGCTTGCATACCTTTTCGCCATTTCCTGATGTGAATCCTTCTGGTTGTGTCATATACACATCCTCGGTAAGATTTCCATTAAGGAAAGCTGTTTTCACATCCATTTGCCAAATCTCATAATCATAATGAGCTGCAATGGCTAAAAGTATTCTTATAGATTTAAGCATCGCTACAGGAGAAAAAGTTTCATCATAGTCAATACCTTCTTTTTGACGATAACCTTTTGCTACTAAGCGAGCTTTATAGGTAACTATATTACCTTCCATGTTAGTCTTCTTTTTCAAGATCCATTTTCACCCTATGGGTTTTATCCCTTCAGGTGGTTGACTTAAAGTCCATACTTTGTTCTCATACATGGAGTCCATTTCAGACTGCATAGCCTTAAGCCATAAATCACGTTCTGAACTATTCAAAACTTCTTGATAGCTTGTAGGCTTATTGTCCTCTACTATAGTTATGCCTCTATCCGAATCAATGTGAAATCCATATCTCACAAGGATAGAACGCATCCTAGTAGATCTTCTAGGATTTTGTGTATAATCAGGTTCAACTGTAATCTCATCATTATGAAATTCAGTTTCGGGTTCAATCGGTTGATCATCTTCTATTTGTGGGTTTTGAACTTCACCAAGTTCAATTTTACTCCCACTATCCTCTTGTAGGAGAAATTCTCTTTCCAAGAAGACAACATGCCTTGAAATAAATACCTTTTGTTCTAAGCGATGATAGAAATAATATCCAAACATTTCTTTTGGATATCCCACAAATAAACATTTGTCAGACTTAACATCCAGTTTGTCTGACATTGTCCTCTTCACATAAGAAGGACAACCCCATACTTTCATATGAGAAAGCATGGGTTTCTTGTTATTCCACATCTCATATGGAGTAACCTCAACCGATTTACTAAGAACTCTGTTTAACACATAAATAGCAGTATCTAGTGCATATCCCTAAAAGGACTTAGGCAAGTCCGTTCGGCTCATCATTGATCGAACCATATCTAATAGTGTTCGATTCCTCCTTTCAGATACACTATTGTGTTATGGTGTATATGAAGGAGTCCATTGAGATAAAATCCCATTATCTCTAAGATAATCCTGAAACTCTTGACTTAAGTATTCTCCACCTCGATCTGATCTAAGTGTTTTAATACTTTTGCCAAGTTGTTTCTCTACTTCATTTCTGAATTCTTTGAACTTTTCAAATGCTTTAGACTTATATTTCAACAGATAAATGTATCCAAACCTGGAATAATCATCTATGAAAGTAATGAAGTAGGAGTAACCTCCTCTGGCATGTGTAGTCATTGGACCACATACATCTGAATGTATTAAGTCCAAAACCATTTTAGCTCGTTCTCCTTTACCAATAAAGGGAGCTTTTGTCATTTTTCCCTATAAACAAGATTCGCATGTATCAAATGATTCATAATCAAATGATTCCAAATTACCTAACTTGTGCAATTTGGTCATGCATTTTTCATTTATGTGGCCTAAATGACAATGCCATAAGTATGAGGTATTTAGATTATCATGTTTCATTCTCTTGGTATCCACATTATGTACTTCTTTAAATAAATCAAGAACAAATATACCATTCTCAATTATAGCTTTTGCATAAAACATATTGTTCTTAAAAATGTAACAACATTTGTCCTTTAAAGAAATATCATAATCGTTCATCAAACAACTGAAAGAAATAATACTTTTAGACAAAGTTGGAACATAATAACAATTATTTAATTCCAGTACTAATCCACTAGGAAGAGGCAAATAGTAAGTCCCCATAACTATTGTAGAGATGTTCTATCCAGTAGCTGACTGCAAACATATCTCTGCCTTTCCAACTCTTTTAAAGCTTCTAAGCCCCTGTAGATCATTACATAAATGAGATCTACATCCGGTATCTAATACCCAAGATTGTTTTGAAGCAATAGAATAAGTATTAATTTCAATCATATGAATACCTGAAGTAGAAGCATCAGCTTGCTTCTTCTCCTTGAGAGAATCTAGATAGGCCTTGCAATTACGCTTCCAATGACCATCCTTTCCACAATGGAAGCAAGTTCTTTTGGGATTCTCTTTCTTGGCAACCTTCTTCTTAGAGATCCCACCATTCTTTGGCTGCGCCTTGGTTATCTTCTTCTTCTTCTGCTTCTTGCCTTTAGCAAAAGTGACAACCATGACACTTTTTGGATCCTTCTTAAATGATCCATCAGCTGTCTTGAGTATATTGATTAACTCAGGAATGGATACTTGGATCTTGTTCATGTTGAAGTTAAGCATGAAAGGTGCATAACTTGGAGCCAACGAGTATAAGATTAAATCTATGTATAGATCATTATCCATAACATAGCCAAGTCTACTCAAATGCTCAATATATCCATACATCTTCAATGCATGAGTAGCAGCTGAAGTGCCTTCCACCATTTTGTAGCTAAATAGAGCTCAAGCAATCTCATATTGCTCAGTTCTAGCTTGAGAAGAATAAAGCTCCTCTAGATGCAAAACGATGGTTCTAGCATCCATCATTTCATGTTGCTTCTGAAGCTCTAAGGACATAGCACCCAGCATCAGACATGCTGCTGCTTCACTATCCTCCATGTATTTTCGATAAATGCCTTTAATCTCATCAATGGCATCATCTGATGGAAGTGGTGGTGGATCTTTATCCAAGACATAGTGGATCTTTTCAGCTCTGAGAACAATTCTCACTTGCCTGATCCAGTCAGAATAGTTGTTGCCAACCAGCTTGTTATCCAAGATTGATCTTATATTAATGTTTGATGTGCTCATGATGATGACCTAGATGTGAAAAAGAAAAGATATGAGAGTATGTTCATATATATGTATGCATTAATAAGGTCTTTAATTAATCCATTTACTCCCACTATTTTATTGCGAATTAATAGCCCTCACTATATAATCCGAGAAAACCCGATGGTTTTCTTAGTGGGCCAATATCCAATCCTTGATATGTAATTTGACCTTGACTGTGGTCAACAAGCCAAATTCCATACCCTTGTAAGGTAGGTATCTTTATACCAATTGTGTCTCTACACAACTATTGGATCATTAGGTTATCAACTCTTGATGCATGCATATCATATATGCATTTCCTAATCTTGCCTCTAGAACCATTAGCCTTGACTATGGTCAACAAACTAATGGGCTAGCTAAGATGACCCATTTAATTAGATTTGAACATATTCGATATAATGTGAGCTTGACTGTGGTCAACAACCCACACTATAAAGAACTCTGGTTCTCCTCAAATTAATGGAAAGCTTATATACCTTAGTATTTGTTTGAGGGTTTTAGTTAATTAAGTCTCATCATACATGGTTGGCATACATTGGTACGCATCCTATATCTATCACATAAATATAAGCATACAAATATGGTATAGTTATGGACTTCACTACATTGATTTCCCCGAGCCAAGAGGGAAATCAAAAGGTCACACCTAGGTAGTATGCATGATTCAAACAAGAAAATAATTACATTATCTTCAAGCTTGTTGGATCTCCATCCGGCCCATCTTGCTCCTTGATATTGGTCTCAATCTCTAATTCTAATTCTAATCTAAGTAATCTAATTACATATTACAATTTAAAATGAAATACAAACCAAAAACAGGTGACCGGGACATGAAAGTCCACATTAGGCCAAAACATGCATTATGCTCAATCACAATGGGCTTTGTCCATAACTAACCATAATGCCAATCATACACCCTTATATGCCTCTCTAATGCATGAAGAAATGGATTACTAACTTTGTTTCAACCTTTGAAACTATATTTTGAGTTATTTTAATGATGTGATCAAATTAGGAAACTTTTTCCATTTTGGAAACTTTCATGTCTTAATAATCAATCCAATTGATTATTAATTAATTATAAATTGATTATTTAATTAATTAATCATATTAAATAATTAAAAGAATCAATTTTGGGCTTAAAACAAATGTAGGCCGAAACCCACAGAAGAAAAACCCTAACTGTGTTCACACATAAACTAGTTTTGTGTCTTTTGGACCATTTGGGCCTTTTGGAATGAGCCAAGCCCATTCCAGCCCTTAAAACCCATTAATAAACTTAATTAATGTTTATAATGTTTAATTTAAATTAGCTCCTTGGGCCCACCAAGTCATTCACTAATTTAAACCAAGTCCGTAAACATAATTAAGCCCTTTAAGTGGTTTTAATAAATTAAAATTAATCAAATTAATTTAAGGCCCATTTTACTTAATCCAATTAATTAAAAACACTTTAATATATCATATATATCAGATTTAGAAGATCAAAAGTCGTTCTAATCAAGAACATATCAAGAACACACGAAGAACACCAATTTATCGAACTTTTCGACTAAACTAGTTTTCATGCAAAACTTGTTCGATTTTAATTCCGTTCGATCCTACGGTTTAATATCACATATTAAACACATAAAATATCATCTAAATGATTTTTAAATGGATCCATAAGAAATTAAATTAGAACAGCCCCTACATCACCTAGGGTTTCACGCCAAACCCTAATGGGTTTCACGCCAAACCCTAATCACAATCATTCAAAAATTTTGTTTTTGTTTCCACCAAATTTATTTGATCACACATACAACCAGAAATCAATATTTCTCATTCATGAACAATCAAATCTAATATTTTAAAGTTCATGAAATAAATAACTCAAAACAAAACAAAACTTATTCCGCAGAAAAATATAGAATTGTATATCCATGGCAAAACCGTGGCTCTGATACCATGTTGGAATTTAACGGTTACATGCATCACATACATGAGCAGAATTTTAAAATTTTTTAACCATTAGATCTGATCTTGCCATTAATACACAATATAACTATATGAGAATAAGAAAAATCACCTTTGATTTTTGTTGAACAGTTGATTTTACTTCGCACCGGGTTGTCGCAAACCATAGTGTCCAAAATCGAACACCTCTAATGAGTAATCCACACTAGAGAGGGGTAAATTGAACCAAAAAATTGGTGTTTAACTAGGGCTGGCCGAAATTCCCAAGAGCTAGCTTAGGAGTTGGCGCAAAAGGGAGAGAGAGATTAGAGAAAAAGACTTTCTTTTTGTTTTAATCACTTAACCCTAATTCTCATTAGTTGGCCTTTTATAGTTAGGTTAAAATTCCAACTCCTTGATGAGATTGGGCTCTTTAAAATTGCTGGAGAATTATTAATTGGGCCTATAGAATTAATTATAATCATTTGGGCTTAATTAAATCCAATTTAATCCTTTTCATAAAAGTCTATGCATAAAATCCACAAACTAGGCTCTTTGTGCATCTAATTGAATTTAAATACCCAAATGGATTCCAAATCCAACCAAATTAAATATGTGAGTTCCATAATACTTATGTAACATATATAAATTAATTTGGTCCAAGAAAAAGCCCTCTAAGCCCTTCTGTATGAAGTTGGCGTGTGGCCCTCTTCTAGAGGGCTTCCTCCAACTTCTTCATTCCTTTGGCCCTTTATAATTTCTCCAATGGACCTATTAATTATTATATCAGTCCTATAACACTTATTGTAGTCTTATAACACTTATAAGATAATAATAATTAATCATAAAATACATTATTTCAATTAGGTCCAATTTTGCAGAATATTTCTCAAAAGTTCTGCGGACAATTTTATTTGATCATAATTAATTAAACTCTTTAATTAATTATTATCTTATTCACTTCTCTACCTTTGCAATAATATCAAATATTATTATCCTTGTTATTTTACCATTTTACCCTTTTCTCTATATGTGTGTGACCTATTAGGTTCCTGTCCATGTTGGCAGTATAATATGTAGTTGTGAGTTCTATTCAAAACTCACATGATTTAAACTCCTTTAAATCATTTTATCAATCTGTATTGATATTTTGATACATCATTATACAAGTCATGATTGGCCTCTAGCTAGGCATCATGACTACCCAAATGTCAGGAAAGTCATGTGGTTTGACCGTACCCTTCCATAGAAACAGTTATCGTACAATTACTCCTTTCACCACTCTTATCTCAATTAGATTCTGAGTATGGATTTCTGTCAACTCATATAAATCTAATTATGTATGTTCTATTAATTTGACCATTGTTCCTAAAATGCCCTTCATGGATCTCCATCCATCTCGACATATTACTCTGGCCAGAGATCCTTTAAATAAGGCAATTATAGAATCATGTGAGATAACTTCCCTTGTTAAATCTGGGATGGTGAATCCTTTGTCAATCACTCAACTATCTTCAAGTAGGTCATGATATACCCAATCTCCTAACTATGTTCACTCCCAGTTGGAATTAATCAGTTATGGAGTCAAAGTATACCACTTGCTACTTAAGATAACTTTGGTGATCTCAAGTCTAAGGATACTTGCACAACCGCTATGAAGAGATTCCTCACTGACATAAATTTAATATCCATGTGAGGATTCTCTATGCAGGTCTCCAATGAACTTGTTCTTCTAACAAGCATCCACATGTTAGCTTTGATTATCTTCCATAATCACAGTTATGAGAACCACTGCTTGAACCATTCAAGAAGCATAACATGTGCTAGTCTGTCCGAATTAACAATGTCCTATCTTGTTAATTCTATGACTATGGATATTTAGATATTAAGACATTTGCATGCAATAGACATCCCACATCATAAACACCTTCATGATTGCCTTTGCACTGTGTTTATAATATCTAGGACTTCATTTATTAATTTAAGATTTACAAACTCATTTATTCGAACATAGCATTAATAAATGAATGATGCCTTTTATTTTGAATATAAATTTCATACATACGTAAAACATCCCTATTACATGGGCTCTAGGGCATACTCTCTAACATAAAATTGATCATGAATATCTCTTTTACACATTGTAAAAATAAAAAAGGGTAAAAAGCAAAAGAAAAAGGCAACCAAAGCCTATGGTGGAATATCTAAGAAAGTGGCTACAAAAAGGGATAAAGACTTTAAAGGGACATTCTCCCATTGTGGTAAGGTGGGCCATTGGAAATGAAACTATCTGGCCTACCTAGAGTCTCTTAAGAACGAAAAGTAAGATGTAGCTTTTAATCCAGGTATTTATGTTATAAAAATAAAAACATATTTTATTACTTTTACAAAATCTTTGGTATTGGATATCGGATGTGGATCTCACTTATGTAATGATATGCAAGGACTAAGGAGCAGTAGAAGGGTTGGCAAAGGAGAGATGGATCTATAGTTAGCAACTGGTAAAAAGTTACCACATAAGTAGTTGGGATATATCAGTTGTCTTTACCAAATAGGCTGATAATAAAGCTAGATAATTGTTATTATATTCCAATGTTACCTAGAAACATTATTTCTATTACATGTCTTTTGGAAACATGATTTTGATATTTCTTTAAATTGGAACAAAGGTTGTTCTATTTTTAAGAATAATTTATTCTATTGTTAAGGTTTTATTAATAATGGAATATTTATTCTTGATATTAGGAAAAAATACATAACATAAAAACTAAGAGAGCTAAGAAAGATAAAAATGTTTTATTTATGTCACTATCGTCTAGGTCACATAAACAAAAATCATATGATTAAGTTACACAAATTCGGTGATTTAGGTTCTTTTGACTATGAATCATTTGAAAAGTTTGAACCTTATTTATTAGGAAAAAGGACTAAAGTACCCTTTAGTGGAATCGGTATATGAGCTTGTGAAACATTGGAACTTATACATTCAGATGTATGTGGTCTAATGTCCACACATGCTAGAAGAGGTTATTTATACTTCATATCTTTCATAGATGACTATTTAAGATATGGTTACATTTATCTAATGAAGTTTACATCTAAAGCCTTTGAAAAGTTTAAATAATTCATAAATGAAGTGGTGAAACAACTTGCCAAAAGTATTAAAACACTGAGATTAGATCGAGGTCTAAAATACTTAAGCCAAGAGTTTCAGAGTTATCTAATACAAAATGAGATATTATATTAATAAACTCCTCCAAATACACCATAACACCATAACATAATGGTGTATCTAAAAAGAGAAATTAAACACTATTAGATATGGTTTAATCCATGATAAGTCTTGCAAAATTGCCCAAATTCTTTTAGGGATATGCACTGGAAATAGCTATTTATGCATTAAACATAGTTTCATGAAAATCGTATAATGTTATTTCATATAAGATATGGAACAACAAAAGACCTATACTTTCTCATATAAAGATATAGGGTTGTCCTGCTTATGTTAAGAGGACAATGTCAGACAAGTTAGAAGCTAGGTCTGATAAATGCTTATTTGTAGGTTATCCAAAAGAATCACTTGGATATTACTTCTATCATACCTTAGTCTAAAGGATATTTGTTTCAAGGCATGTTATCTTTTTAGAGAAAGAGTTTCTCAAAAGAGAAGATAGTGGGAGTAAAGTTAAACTTGAAGAAGTTCAAGATTTATAAATAGAAGCGGATCAACCGATTGACATTAAGATTGTAACACATAAAAATGAGATAACAGTCAAACCTACTAGTATACAAGCACCTAGAAGGTTTGCTAGAGTTTTTTCAATCCTAGAGAGATATGGATTTCTCATAGATCAGGATAAAAATGTGAATGTGGTTGAGAACAATGAACCTACTAGCAATTAAGAGATTCTAAAAAGTTTTGAATCTATTTTATAACTTAAAGCTATAATGTCCAAAATAGACTACATGTATGACAACAAAGTATGGACTTTGGTTAGTCCACCTGAAGGGATAAAACCCATAAGGTGCAAATAGGTCTTTAAGAAGAAGACCGATATAGAAGGTAATATGGTTACCTATAAAGCTCATCTTGTGACTAAAAGATATCATCTAAGAGAGGGAATTGAATTTGGTGAAACCTATTCCCCTATGGTGATGCTTAAGTCTATAAGAATACTTCTTGCCATTGCTGCTCATTATGATTATGAGATATGGAAGATGGATATGAAGAGAACTTTCATTAATGGAAATCAAACTGAGGATGTGTATATGACACAACATGAAAGATTTACATCCAAAGATGTATAAAAGGATGCAAACTTCAAAGATCTATTTATGGATTAAAGCAAGTATTCAGAAGCTGCAATATCTAATTTAATAAGACAATAAAAGATTTTGGTTTCTCACAAAATGAGGATGAACCTTGTGTATACAAAAAGTTCAATGGGACTGCAGTAGTTTTTCTTATTTTGTATGTGGATGACATACTGATTATGGGAAAGTATATTTCCATCCTTCAATCAGTTAAAATTTATTTATCTAGACAATTCTCCATGGAAGACCTTAGAGAAGCATCTTACATTCTACGAGTAAGGATCTATAGAGATAGATCGAATAGGATGCTAGATCTTTCACAATTAATGTACATAAATAAGGTACTAAAGAGGTTCATTATAAATCTATCTAAAAAGGATTTATTTTGATGGTATATGGAAAAAGCCTTTCTATATCCATTTGTACTCAAACATAAGAACAAAGAGAAAGCATGAGAAGGATCTTATATGCATCTGCAATAGGATTAATCATGTATGCTATGCTATGTACATGTCTAGATCTTTCATATGTTTTAAGTGTCACAAGTAGAATCCAATCCAATTATAGGAGGGAATATTAAATGGCAGTCTCGAACATCCTTAAGTACCTGAGAAGAATTAAGGAGATGTTATTCATGTATAGAGATAGTGATTTACAAGTAAGTGAGTATACATATGCTAGTTTTCAATCTGACAAAGATAATTATAAATCACATTCATGTTTTTTTATTTTTAATGTGCAGAGAAGCTGTCAGTTGGAAGAGTGTCAAATAGGAGACAATTGTAGACTTAATAACAGAGGCTAAGTACATTAAAGCTTATGAGGCTATTGTTACACCCTCATACAATTAACTTATTAACTATATCCAATTAGTCATATTGATCATGCTTTCCATCACTACCATGTTTGATGCTATTAATCATAAAATCATTATGCTACAATTACTCATATCATGTTATGTCATATATATTCATATGGATGTTACTTTAAATATTTGCATTCTTATCTCATGTTTAGCATCATGCATATGATGTTATATATGTGCTACTTTAGTTTCTACATGCATGCATAAACTTGTTTAGTCATATCGTGAGTTGGTTACAATTTCATATACACATATTTAAATACACCCTCATATGTGATAATGGTCATTTTTATGATGTTTTTAGTATATTTTTAGGTGTTTAATTAGGTTAATTTTGTGATTAATTAGGTTAGAATTGAGTTTAATTTGTTAGTTTTGTGTTTTTTTGAGTTAATTGTAAATTTTGGTGTTTTTCAGGGTCAAATTGATAAAAAAAAAGGGCTTAAAGTGTAAAAAGTGAAAAGTTTTGGGCCAAAAGTACAAAATTGAAGAAATTAAGCAAGAAAAAGAACGTTCAGTCCAGAGGTTTAACACGTGACCACGTGAAGCTATGTTGGTTTAAGGCACGTGGCTACGTAAAGATGTGAGAAAACATGAACTTGAAGATGTCGTGGCCATGTGAAGAAATAAGTAAAGGAAACAAGGAAGACACGTGACCACGTGGATTCCAATGAAGGTCCACACATGGCCACGTGTGAAAGATTTCCTAGAAGTCATGTGGGCATGTGTAGAAATACATAGGGAGGAGCCGTGGCCACGTGATCTGATTCTCCAATTGCGCGAAGGATTTTCGACTTCTTATTTTGAGCAGAATTCACTTCCTATTTGGTTTCTGCAGTTTTGGAAGAAATCTACCACGTTTTTGCCTATAAATAGAAGGCTTAAACACCAAAGAAAGGATCCAATCTTAGAATCAATGGAGATCAATTAGGGAATTAGGATCCATCTTAAAATTAGGCTTAGTTTATTTTACATTGTTTTTCTGTTTTTCTTTTCAACTTTGTCTTTAGTTTTTAATTATGTTTAGGAAGTAGTTTTTCTTCTTTTGCTAATGGATTCTTGAAAACTTATGTTTTCATTGTTATGACTTTGTTTTGAGCTTAATTTCAATATCGGTTGATTATTTCTTGGTTTTAAGCATATTCTTATCTTTGATTAAGTTGAGATTAATTGTTGGTTTATTGAATAAATAACTAAAAATTGATTTTGACATAATTAATGATTTGTATGTTCTTAGATTGACTCTTTAATGTTTATGCATGATTATTATCCGAAATATGAGATAATTATGTGTGAATTTTATTGATTAATACTAAGAGAGGAGGAACTAAGAATGAATTGGAGTTGAATCACTTGAGAAAGGCTTCAATGAATATTTAGGAAGTTAAAACTAGATTTTCATGCTAAGTATTAGATTTGTCTATGAGTTTAATACTAAGAATGATATACTTGAATAAAGATATCTTGCTTTACTACTAGTTTTTCCATAATCACTGGTGTTTCTATTGAATTTAAGTCATTACAATGAAAGTTAAGTGGATAGTTTCTTTAGCAAGAGAATTCCAGTTATTGTTTTGTTTTTAATTCATGTTTTAGCTTTTATTTTGTTTAATTGTTTATTTTGTTTAATTTTTGCTTTTAAATCAAAAACATTTGGGAAACAATCTCGGATTAATTTAATTCATACATAGATATTATCCTTAGCAATCCATGTTCCCTTGGGTATGATATTTTGGGGTCTTAATCTATATTTCCCTTTATTACTAGCCGATCTAGTACACTTGCTAGACACCGGTCAAGTTTTTGGCGCCGTTGCCGGGGAAGAGCGATGTTGTTTGTTTAATATCTTTGATTGAGTTAGTTTGAGATTTTTATTTTTATTTTGTTTTTAATTTGGTGATTGTTCTTTGCAGGAACAATTCTAAACATCTTTCAAGATGAGGTCCAAGATTATGAATTATTTCTTTTAAAACAATGAATGAATGATCTACTAAGAGAAAGAGAGGAGATAGAACGATTGCAAAATCCTTATTCATCACCATCCATGGCTGAAGATTCTTATTCTCTTTGGACTTTGAGAACACAAATGGAAGAATTGAAAAGAGAGAATCAAGAATTGCGATACTCAAAAGAGGCTTGTATCTCCGAGAATCAACGTCTTCATAACCAGCTTTTATGTAAGGACGAGCAATTTAGGGCTGAAAAAGATAGATGGAGGGCCACACAAGAAGTTATTCTCACCAAAACCGAAAATGTTTGTGACTTGCTTATAAGAAAGGAAAGGGAATATTATGCTGAAAAATGAGAGTTGGAGGCTACATTAAGGGCTCAAGAGGAAAAGTTTAGAATTCAAGAAGAGAAAATAAGGACTCAAGAGGAGACAATTAAAAGTCAAGAAAATTTATTGAGGGATAAAGAGCATGGAATTAAAAAGTTGGACTCTAAGCTAGAACTTTTGAGCACTCAAGGTGATGATGGTAAGGAAAAGGAACAAAATCATTCATTTATGGAGGATAAGGAACAAGAGGAACAATTCATATTTGAGGATAAGTCGTGTGTTTATTTAGAAGGTGTAGTATCTTTTGTAGAGAATTTTTCACCAAAGGAGCAAGAAGGAAAGGATTCTCAAGTGGAGTCACTGGATTCAGTCTGCTTGGAGAGCTTATTTAGGCTAGAAGAGCCGGTAGAGTTCGTGATAAATGAGCCAAAGGATGAGTCATATTTTTATTAAAGATATGGAGTTTCCAGCTTTGATAAACTATGACAAGTTTCTTCTATCAATGGGAGAAAATGAGGAGCAAAGTCCGAAAAGACCTACATTTGGATCAGAAGCTCGACCTCCCGAGAGTAACAAGAGTCGAGCTGGGACTCAATAAACCAGAACTTCTTCTCTAACTCTTATCTTTAAATATTCATCAATTTTTATGTTTTGCATGTTATTTTTAATAATTTGTTTTACCGTTGTGATTTGTTTTTAGTTTAAAGTTTAATGCATGTTTTAGTTTGTGTCTTTTAATTCATGAGTTTAAGATTTGGGTTTGAACAAAAAGCTACTTCTAATGAATTTTTTTTTGCTTCATTATTAAATTTGGATTAGTAAGAGCTTTTAAAGGAATTAAAGAGCTAATATGATTTTTGAGGTAAGTGAAATTGAACTTGTCAAAGATTTATGAGTTGGTTAGATGTGAGTTTGATTTTAAGCTTAATGAAATTGGCATATGATAAGTTAAGAGTGGACTCCAATTGGAATTTAATTAATTGATAGGATATGCATATTTTTGGCATAATTCAATTGTAGCTGGAAAAGAAGGAAATGCGTAATTAAGTGAGTATGAGCTGTAATTGGTTTACATGGTTCAACAATTGGTTTACACTGTTAATGTGACTGATTTAAATTGGTTAAAAAGAAATTAAAGTTAACTTGGTGCTTTAATATGCAGAACAAAGGAGCTCGAGAATGCAGAAGGAAGACCCATGCGTGCCCACGTGAAGGAATTAAGCCAGTAGGTACGTGGCCACGTGTTAGAGTTTTGTCTGGCAGCAGCCTCTCGCGTGCCCATGTCTTCCCTCTCCCATCCCTTTTGCGTTCCCGCGTGAATGGAGACTCCCTAGCAGCAGCTTCTCGCATGCCCACATCTCTCTTAGCCATCCAACGCCCACGCCTATGCATTCCTCACTTTGCCCTCATGCGTGCCCACGTGTGGGTATGCCTTTACCTACACGTGACCACGTGTAAGGGCACTGCCAAATGACCATGGTTTTGTTTTCTTTCTTCCCTCACACTTGCATTTTCTGTGCTCTTATCACTCTCCTTACTCATACATCACCCACCACACCTTCACACACTCACTGCCTCCATTACACACACACGTGACCACGCACACACAAACCTAAGTCTTCACATGGCCACGTACACATTATGCACACCAGCACACGTGCCCACGTGAATTTTTCCCCTTGCCTCTCACGTGATCACGCACAAGGCCACTGCTTCACCCCATCAAAAAACCGTATGCCCACATTCTTCCTCTTCAATACATATTGCGTGCCCACGTGCCTTTCTTCTCTTGCACATGCATGCCCACGGGTCATGCTGCCTTTACCCTCACATGGTAAAGTATAAAAGAATCCCCATTTGCATGGCCACGGGTCTAGTTTCACCAAAATATGCATGCCCACGGTTCTTTTATTATACTCACATACCCTCACTCATTCACACTTGCATACTCACTTAAGCACACAATCACTTGTTCATTATTGCACTTTACTTGTGTTTATTATTTGCATTGATATTGAATAACCAAGTGATTATATGATTGCTCAGTATTTGATTTGTTTCAGGGATTCAAAATAAGGTTTTGTGCAGAAAATTTTTCATAAGTTCCTCGTTGCTTCAAAGCTTCGAGGGGCGCTGCCCCTCGACCCTGCCCAGGGGTGCTGCCCCTCAGGAATCCCGTAAGGGGCGTCGCCCCTTAACCCCGCCCGCTAATCGGCTAGCAGACCGCCGTGTTATCTAATCCTAGCACCTTAAATTTTATTCAAGTCATTATTTGCAATTTTGATACATCAATGTTTATATATACGTTTAGTTGAGCATATTATGGATGACTTGATTTTCATTAATGTGTTTATGATACATGGCATGGCTAATTGGGACTTTTCTGATGAAGCATGTTACACGGCAATTTTTCTTACCCAGGCATACACCTTACCACTAAGGCACACGTACTTAGTTTTTCATTTGCATGATGTACTTAATTCACATAAATTGGCATAGGTTTCATTAGTGTTGAATATAAGTTTGCTTAGAGATTGATTTTCAGTTATGCATTGCATTCACTCTTAGCTACTTATTGTTTGACATTGAACTTCATTGTGGCTTCATATAGGTTGAGTTTGTATTTGAATTGGCTTATTTTCTTTTGTGCTTACCATGACCAATTAAAATCTATCTCTTCCTTTTATTTCAGCCTAACCATCATCAATTATCTTTACACTTGAGATTATGCATGCATACACTGTCCACCTTGTCACCTATAGATAGTATGCATTTAGCACTTAAGCAAGTTTGGCCTAGTTACATTTATTCACTTAGTTACCATGTTTATTAAGTCTTGTTCATTGCACTGCATGTGGTTTAGAGGCATGTTTGCTTGTTAACTTAATTCCATTGACCTCTTGCCTTCTTTTTGACTTGATTATGGTTCTAAGTATGGTGAGCTTACATTTTCCTTGGTCACTAACTTGTTTCTAAAAAGTGATGAAGTGTGCTGAAAATTTTCATACTTTGCTGAGGACAGAAAGATTTTAATGAGGGGGATAGAGCTCAACTGAGCTAGAAATTGAAGACCAATTTGAGGGAGTTTTTCTTACCTTACTAATTTTCTTACTCATGAATTATGTAGCTATGTGTTCTAGTCATTTTGTTTTTGTTTTAGTTATTTAGTTTTGTTTTTAGGTTGCATGTTTAGTTTTTATTTTGCATATTAGTTTAGTTAATTCATTTATCATTTATTTTACATTTAACTTAGTTTGGCCTAGTTATTCTCAAAAATTGAACATTTTGAACTTGAATTTAGAATGTGCAATGTTTAAAATTCTTGTTTAGCATTAGAATAAGCATGTTGTTTAATGAATTTCTAGCTAGTTTAACATTCAATTTGACTTATATTTGTTAGTTTCTACATTTTTGAGCACTTAAGACCAGTTTTTGAACTTAAAGAAAAATAATGCATTGAAATAGTTAAGTGATGAATTTTAGAACACTAGAACCTTCCTCATCACCCTTCAAAGCATATAAGCAACTCAAAACAACTTAGAAAGTGATATAGGCAATGTTTTTATTGTTGAGCCATATTTTAACTTATTTTCCTACCCTATATGCATATATTTATCCTTTGTTAGCCATTTTGAGCCTAATAAGGTATGCTGAATGCGTTCCATATTTATTTTTCTTGTTACACTCATTTATTTTACCATATAGCCTAAAAAGATTTTATCTTCCCTTCTAGAATTGGCCACTCTAGGATTGGATGGATTAATGGGAATTTGAGTATCTTGATGAGTGTAGTAAGATAATTTTGAATTTTATTATCAAGGGCTATTGTTGAAGTCAAGTGAATAGTGAATTGTGATTTTGTGATTACCCATGTTATATTATTGTACTACCAACATCAAAGCTAGTGAAAAGAAAAAGAAAAAGAAAAAAAAAGAAAGAAAAAGGAAAAAAAAGAAAAGGAAAAGAAAAAGAAAGAAATATTGAAATAAAGCTAGCATGTATGGCAAAATCTTAAGTGTGGGGTAGTTACAAGGAAAATTATGACTTCTAAAAGGATATAAATGGTGAAATTGAGAGAATTTTAAGATTGTACTTTGAATTGTGAAGGGTTGGGAAGATTTGGCTAAGTTCTTTATTGATTAAGTTAATGGGATAAAATTTGTGAACTTTTAGTCTATTTTATCTTAGAGTGGCTATTCTTATTGTTGATCTTTTTTCCAATCTTTGATAACCAATACCTTAGCCCAATTACAACCTTTAAAAGACCTAAGTGATTTTAAGTTTTGTTTTTGAGTTGTTTAACGGAGATGACCTTCGGGTTCCGGTGCTAAAGGAGAGGCCTATGGTGTTTCTAGAGTTTTAAGCGCGAAACCATGTGTATACTCATGTATACATTCATTCTAGACTTGACTATGAATTTGCATTGGTGTTTTGGATTTTGAAAATACTTAAAATGTTTTGGTCTTGCAGCCACACAATGAAACTAACTCATATTGTCTTGGTTGAATTTATTCTAGTTGAAAATTTTATTAAGTGCTCTTGTTAATTGCTAAACTTTGTTTTGAAATGCATAATTCTTTATTGGAGTTTGATTATTTTGAGAAGTTGGATTGTTCTAATTTGCTCGAGGGCGAGCAAAGTCTAAGTGTGGGGTATTTGATAATGGTCATTTTTATGATGTTTTTAGTATATTTTTAGGTGTTTAATTAGGTTAATTTTGTGATTAATTAGGTTAGAATTGAGTTTAATTTGTTAGTTTTGTATTTTTTTGAGTTAATTGTAAATTTTGGTGTTTTCAGGGTCAAATTGATAAAAAAAAGGGCTTAAAGTGTAAAAAGTGAAAAGTTTTGGGCCAAAAGTACAAAATTGAAGAAATTAAGCAAGAAAAAGAACGTCCACTCCAGAGGTTTAACACGTGACCACGTGAAGCTATGTTGGTTTAAGGCACGTGGCCACGTAAAGATGTGAGAAAACATGAACTTGAAGATGTCGTGGCCATGTGAAGAAATAAGTAAAGGAAACAAGGAAGACACGTGACCACGTGGATTCCAATGAAGGTCCACATGTGGCCACGTGTGAAAGATTGCCTAGAAGTCACGTGGTCACGTGTAGAAATACACAGGGAGGAGCCGTGGCCACGTGATCTGATTCTCCAATTGCGCGAAGGATTTTCGACTTCCTGTTTTGAGCAGAATTCACTTCCTATTTGGTTTCTGCAGTTTTGGAAGAAATCTACCACGTTTTTGCCTATAAATAGAAGGCTTAAACACCAAAGAAAGGATCCAATCCTAGAATCAATGGAGATCAATTAGGGAATTAGGATCCATCTTAGAATTAGGCTTAGTTTATTTTACATTGTTTTTCTGTTTTTCTTTTCAACTTTGTCTTTAGTTTTTAATTATGTTTAGGAAGTAGTTTTTCTTCTTTTGCTAATGGATTCTTGAAAACTTATATTTTTATTGTTATGACTTTGTTTTGAGCTTAATTTCAATATCGGTTGATTATTTCTTGGTTTTAAGCATATTCTTATCTTTGATTAAGTTGAGATTAATTGTTGGTTTATTGAATAAATAACTAAAAATTGATTTTCACATAATTAATGATTTGCATGTTCTTAGATTGACTCTTTAATGTTTATGCATGATTATTATCTGAAATATGAGATAATTATGTGTGAATTTTATTGATTAATACTAAGAGAGGAGGAACTAAGAATGAATTGGAGTTGAATCACTTGAGAAAGGCTTCAATGAATATTTAGGAAGTTAAAACTACATTTTCATGCTAAGTATTAGATTTGTCTATGAGTTTAATACTAAGAATGATATACTTAAATAAAGATATCTTGCTTTACTACTAGTTTTTCCATAATCACTAGTGTTTCTATTGAATTTTAGTCATTACAATAAAAGTTAAGGTGGATAGTTTCTTTAGCAAGAGAATTCCAGTTATTATTTTGTTTTTAATTCATGTTTTAGCTTTTATTTTGTTTAATTGTTTATTTTGTTTAATTTTTGCTTTTAAATCAAAAACATTTGGGAAACAATCTCGGATTAATTTAATTCATACATAGATATTATCCTTAGCAATCCATGTTCCCTTGGGTATGATATTTTGGGGTCTTAATCTATATTTCCCTTTATTACTAGCCGATCTAGTACACTTGCGAGATACCGGTCAATATGTCTAATAACCATAATACAAAATATTTCAAAATATTCTTACAAAATCTCCCTACATCAACTCTTATCAATATTGTGTTGGCCTTTCCTGATGTAGAGGACGTTCCTAAGAAAAAGTCTTATATACCAAACCTACACAAATAAAATAAATTGTGCTAAGCTATAAAGCTTAGTGGAGAAATAATTAATGATGGATGACTACTCACAGCCATCATTGGCATACAAAATCAACATGCATCAGATGCAACATACTATATAAATATCAATGATAACAAATATGTAATTCTAGCAACATCTTAAACATATGAGCATTAAGGCAACCAAGATGAACAACTATCCGAATATACATAATTCATATGGTTTATTAATATACTCTGAACATTTAAACTTGATATATAACTTCTATAGTTTGAACTAATCATATAGTACAACAATAACATTTGAGCAAATCATGCTTTAGTTCAAATACTGTAGTCATTACTATAATTTGAATTTTTAGCAAGCTTAGGTTCTAAATGTTGATAATAGGAATGGTAAGATACACTTAGGTATCAAAATGGTGGATATCCGAAGATATCAAATTGGTATACCTAAACAAGGCCAAACTATACTTTGTATCGGTCAAGTAACCCAAATGGGGTTGGATAATTATCCAAATGGGATCAACTATACTCTAGACCCATCTAGGCTAAACAGTGGTAGCTATAATTATCCTTATAGGCACCTATCTATTCGCAATTAAACTCTACTACCTGGCAATACTATGATCAAACTAAATTTGTATGGTGACCTTGTATTTATTTTATTAACTAGTACATGCTTATTATCATGTAATTGATATACCACCTCTAGTATATAAGTATGTATGCACAGCTCATAGCACAATTCAAACAATTTGCTCATATAAGTAATCAATGAAAAGTCATACCATCTCTAGTGTATATACATGTAAACAGAGTCTCATTTATCAATGCGATCATATACTTTACTATATTATTGTGAATAATCTTTTGCTATAAAACATATAGGCATGACATGTTTAAAGAGAGAGTTATATAAATTTATTCTTCTTCTAAAGAGAGAATTATATAAATTTATTCTTCTTCTCATCTCTTATATTCTATAGTTAATCTTTCTCTAACAAAGATCTTTGAAGAGAAATTCATGCATGTTTAATTAATCAAGAGAAGTTAGTATGTATCATTAAGATAAGCTTATTAATTAGTAATTCTTCTTCTTTATCTTCTTGTTTTGGTTGATAGTAGATTGAGTTAAATGCTAGAAGTTTGTGTGTTAATGGATGACATTGTTGTGAAAGGAAAAGAAGGACAAAATTAGGATCTTGAAGGAAAAAGATAGATCATTGATCGTGGAGACGTCAAGGAGTCCCGGTCACACCAGAAATCCAAACACATACTTAGGAGGTACCACTTGATAAGAGAGATCATTGATCGTGGGGACGTCAAGGTTAGCAAGATAGCAAGTGAAGACAATGTAGCAGATCCTTTGACGAAACAGTTGCGTCCAAATCTGCACGAAGCTCATTTGAGAGCATTCGGTCTTAAGGCTATGCCCAATTGGGACTAGTGCTAGTGGGAGATTGTTAGTGTAAGCCCTAGCCCCAATGCATTGTTATAAAACACTTTAGTTAATAAATGAGGCATTTGTTTTATCTATTGTATTCCTATGCATATCAATTGATAGAACTATCCAAGAATGTTGTTTCAGTTTAAGTTATCATGTGTGAGGCATATGATTGTAAGACCTTCAAACAAATGAGACTTCACTCTAAATATCCCTAGTCGGTCATTGTTATGGGAATAACAAATGAATTAAGACTAGTATGCTCTCTCTGATAGAATGAGTTCTGTCTTACGGATCATAAGGACAAGAGTGTCAATCAGAGATCATAGATACATGTTTAGAACATGGTATCTAGATTTGATCCGTTCATGAGAATACTACATGGTATAAGTCATAAGTGTTTCTCATGTGCAAGTTTTGCATCAGAGTTCTTAGACCTAAAATATCTATGAAACTCTTAATGAATTACTGTGTACTTTGACATACACATAACATGCTCGTAACAAGGTGACAAGTATGGGTATGCTTGGGTATGCACTAATCCATGATAGAGAGCATGGAAGAAGTGAAGGAATTACCCCTCTCGATAAGAGAGAAAATATCATCGACCACTTAATCAGTGAACTAAGAAGTGTATGGCCATACCGAGATGAAATAATGAGTAATCATTATTTATCTAAGAGTTTAGTCTAACTGGAATATCAAGAAAGGAATTAGTATATATAAGGATGACTGGTTCCATGCCTTATATTAATTTTGATATTTAAGGACAAGGGACTATGTAAAATTGCATTATGTCACTAAATGCCATTTGCATTTTCATTTAATTTGGAATGCTATAATATCTTGCTAGAGAATATATATATAGCCTTTGAATTAATTCATTAATTCATTGCCAATATTAAATGGACCTATAGGATCGCACACAAGGAATTGGGCTTAAAATATTTAAATAAAAGATTGGGCATTAATTTGGGCTTTTAATTAAAGTCAAATTAATGTATTTAATGGGTATTAAAATTGCTATTGGACCTTGGTCCATGAGAGAGAAAGATTCGGCCCAATAGGATTAATTTCAATTAATTAATTATCTTGGATTATTTAAGTTAATTGAGTATTAAATCCTAATGACATTTAAATCAAAATAAATTAATTAAATGGAGATAAGGTAACCGAAAATCCAAGGATAAATTCAATAGGAATTTTGGCAACCATATCCCTAAATTAAGTTATTTATTTTGATTAAATGTCTTATGTTTATTTTGAATTAATTTGAATTTAAAATTCAAAAGAGTTTGAATTAATATATGTCACTTGATTTTAGGAAGTGATTGAGGTTGAATTAACTGTCATGAGGTAGTAAAATTTGGAATTAACACTTGCCAAAAATTAAATGATATATATTGGTGAACAAAAGAAAACCCTAGGCGTGAATTTGATCTCTCTCTCACTCTTGGCTGAATTTCACAAGGGAAAGGATTCTTCCTTGTTCTCTTGTGTTCTTGGGCATAAATAGCAACCAAAAGGAATTACAATATCAGATCTTGTAGCTTCAATCCATTACCATTGCCAATTACTTTTCGCATAGAGCTAGCACTCATAATTTTAAGCTTTCCTTGCAATTGTGTATATGAACATAGAGAGAAGTGGCGTAGAGGCTGTTCCTTTGGCATTGGTGGTGAATATCTAAGGTGAATAAGTACTTCTTGGTTGCTGGTCATCATCAAAATCAAATCTTGAAGTGCATCTAAAGTTGTAAGTTTTAAAACCCTAAAATTGCATGTTTTCGATTCTTATTTATGGATTGCGTGGTATGTATGATCCATTTTATTATTTTTATGCTGCATGATTATCATGTACATACCATGTCATATTCCATCAGTGGTATCAAATCCTAAACATGCTTATTTTAGTGCTTTAGATGCATGAAATAATTATTCAAAAATCGTTCATGTAAAAACATGCAATGCTGAAATTTTCTGTTTTGAGTTTTTTGCATTGTTTTGGTGTAAAAACGATTTTCAATGATTAGATAGGTATTATAATTAATATGAAATGTTAATATACTGTCCTAAGATGTTTTTAGAGCTGTTAATGGTCGGATTTAATTGTTAATACCTGATGGTACATGTTAATCTTGAAACTAGGTGCTAGTTGGCATGTTAAGTGTTTGTTTAACAACTAGTTTTCAAAATTAAATGTAGAAACGATTTTGGCATGTTTGTAAGTGATTTTGAAGATTAAATATCAGGTATGGACATATTGTAAATTTAGTTTTAATTCTGGTCCATTACAATTTAATTGATTAATTTTAAAATCACTTAAGACTATGACTAGTTTGTATTTGTTACATGTTTAATCAACATTGTTTGTTTTATTTTGATTAAAATGAATGAGAATGCATCTTATACATGGAATATATTATACATATGTATAAGGAATATAATTTATCTGAATATAGTATCATGTTTCTAAGATAGTTAAGTATATCAAAGTGATCACTAAAATCAAAATGTTGGAACTCATAAAGTATAGATGAAGTATATATAAATATTTGTAAATAAGTGATAGAAATATGGCATAGTTATTAAAATTTTTGGCAATTGATATTAATACATGAATAATATAGTCATCAATGTTTGACAACTAATAATTCGAAGTAATTGGTCTAGAGTAACATATAGAAATCCAGAAAGTAAGCTTGATGTATAGGATTCAAAGTAATGAATAAATAATGATAAAGGTAATAAATTGATAAGCAAAAGAAATATCAATAGGTATTGATATTGGTTATAAGTATAGCAAAAGAGAATATAATTATGGGAGATTATTGTGAATAAGATGTGTATATATAGGTTTTCATCTTGACGACCTTCAAAAGGGGTCATCCACATGTTTTTGTTCCTCACTAAGCTGTATAGCTTAGCATGGGTGTTTCATCTATTTAGGTTGCAAGTAAGGATTTTTCCCTGGGATGATACCTGTAATGGGATGGCCAACAAAAGAGAGAGATTAAAAGTATAGTCTACTGTTGAATGCATTTTGATTACAAGATTCTTATTTACTTTGACAAGGATGTGATGTGCAGATGATTAATAGATGTAAATATTTTAGTGTTTAAAAATACTCTTAAGTATGCAGTAAAGTGTTAATAGTATAGTTTATATGTCGGATTTATGTTTGAAGTAAAAAAAAAATATTTTGAGCATTAAACCTGGCAAGCATGCTTAATGATACAGGATATAGTGTTTACAACTATGTAGGGAATAAGGGTGTTACAATTAGTGGTATCAGATCTTTGGTTTAGCCATTTCTGGGCTATAGGTGTTTAAAGTTGTTATAATTAGGGGTGTTCAAAATTGGTATAACCCAATTAATCCAACCAATCCAATCCATTTAACCCACATTTTTTATAATTACAATGGGTTAGTATAACCCATACAATCCATTTTAATATTTTAAAAATATATATACGGGTTATGGGTTATTATATAACCCAAACAATTAACCTAATTTTTCTACTTCTCTTATATTACTTATTTTCAGTGGTAGCTTATGTGCATTTTTAAATTGCTCATGTTTATTTATTTTCGATCCACTTATTAATTAGTCATTAGAAATATATTTTTCATATTTTTTTTTATTATTTCATATTTGAATGCCTTGTGCAAAATCAATTAAAATATGTTAATCTTATAATTAACATATGAAACTTAAAAAGCTTAATAAAAAGCATACAAATGGTGAATAAAGTGCAAGAGGAGATGATATGTAGCAGTATATTTACTACCTTTATTAACTTATTATTATTGTGCATAGCCCATAAAATATATCTCTATTTGACTAATAAATTTTATTACTAATTTTTACTTAGTTTATATATATATATACTTAATCATAAATTAATCGAGCAAAAAAAATATTATATAAAATAAAATAAGTTTTGCAATAAATTTTAGAATTTTACAATGAGAAGCTGTATTGTAAAACACATAATATTATTGATTCAATGAACCGTAAATAAATATTAATGCTTCAAAGTTGAACATAAAATATTTTTTGTTACTATAATTTTGAGTGAAACTTTAGTACACACGATTGAATTTATTAAAAAAAATCTTATTTACAACTCAACATGACAACAAATGACATGGTAACACCTCAAAACTGTAACCATACGGAGACTTAAATCTTCCAAGAAAACAAAACACTAGTAACAGGGGATATGTCGAGTTATTTTCCATGCCCGAAAGTCTTCTATATCCCATGGAATCTTTTTAACCATAACAACACCAAACATATATTTTTACCATATCACCATAAATTTATTCAGTATTTAAAATAATATATATCTATTTTTTAAAATATATTTTGACTTAAAAATTATCATTAAAATATTCAAAAGTATGTAGATTTATCTTTATTGTTGCATATTTAATTCAAATTTTCCAATAAAACTAATAAAGTTCCAAATATGTAAACAAAAATACATATATTGGACCAATTCAAGTCGCATAAAATTGTTTTATATTCACAGTAAATTGATATTTTAATTTAACTATCTGAAGAGTCTTAAAATAAAATTAATTCTTTATATTTAAAAATATATAAATATGAATAATTTATATGTTTATAATATAATATAAAAAATTAACATAACCCATATAATCCACATAAACCAACCAATCCACATAAAAAATTAGCATCATATTACATATTCAAGCCCCAACTGATAAAGGAAACTGATAGGATATATGTTGAGTATAGTAATGATGTAATTGTATGATAATATCGATCCTTATGGAGATTGAGTTATAAGAGAAGCAAATTAAGTCAAAGTACGCATCAAGGAAATTGTCAAGATAGTATGGAATGAAAGTTTATAGTGCAAGACATAAAAGTCTAAGAATTGATAGTGATACTGAACACCCTAGTTCCTTAACCATGGATAATCATCAATTATCACCGATCATCATCATAAACCTAGTAATGGTCATGCAGAAATAATAATAATAAGACAGGCCATCATTACATGCCATAATAAGATAATTAAGCTTATAAATGAGATAAACATAACATAAATGGCCTTCAAGTATCCTGATATCCTCAAGGCAACTGCATCATAACCGATCTGAAACCTACACGGATAAACAAACCCGTGCTAAGCTATAAAGCTTAGTGGGGAACAAAAACTGTGGACAAGCTCTTACAATATTCTTCATTAAACCAAATACAATAATCATAATAACATAAAATAACATATGAGGTTCCATTATTTATCATGCCACAATGGGCATTCCGGGAAGCTTTCAACCTTAACTATTGATGCCATCATTACTAAAACTAAAAGCATTTTATAAACTTATCTTATCCCTGAAACTTGTTAATTAACGATCATTTTTAATGCTCTCCTATTTCTTAGAACAATTCATGCACCTTATAATTCTTCTTGTCCAAAATATTGATATTATAGTTATATTATTACAACCTTCAACTCAATACCATTAACCAATTTAATTACCTAACATGTGCATTTATCGCTTATTCGCATCCAAGAGAAAGTGCTCATGTTATATAACATTGCAATAGATATTTCTAGGCATGCTTTCATTACATATATTACAAACTTACCATTTTGTTCGGGTTTTCTGCACGTATCTTCCTTAATGCTATATTATCTTTACACTTTAAACATCATATAGACTCGTATCATATCATGCTTTGCACTTTGATTTATGTTAGAATTATACATAAACACATACATACATAAATGTTCATATACATACTCATGAATTTGCATGCCATTCCAAGGTTATTACACCTCATTATTAACTGACAAGGTCTTCATACCACATGTAAACATTTTTCTAATTATCTCATACTCATATTATTATGCATGTCATAGTTCTTGTAACGTTTAATTCAATATTGTAAGCTTGTGGCCCAACTATACACCATGGAACTAACCTTCACTGGTACTCACATGGTGACCTTTCTCATAGTTGATGTAAGACATTACAATCAAGTACTACATAACATGGCATTTCATTTCATGGAAATAGTTTACAGCTAACTGAAATTTAGATTAAAGCAATAGAATAAATCACTATCATGATTCCAATACATATAAGTGAGGCGATCGATACATACATTATTTTATTTCTTATACCATTTACATCTTTAATAGCCTGCCTAAGTACTAGTTCGAAAGGTGGATAACGGGAGCAATGGATACCCGAAGGTATCAAACTATGGATATCCGAAGATATCAAACAATGGACCTAAACGGGGTCAAGCAATGGTTCCAGTAAGGAACAAACTATGGACCCAAATGGGGTCAAACGATGGTTCCATTAAGGAGCAAGATCCAAATGGGGTCAACTATAGCATCTTCGATTATAACCCTCTAGGCATGCCTATCTAATCCATAACTGAACTAAGACCCATAGGCTTAACTTTTTAAGACATCTTTACTTTAATATGTTCTTCTTTACTTAGCTCATAATTTGACCTAAGGTCAATTTTCATAAAAGAATGCATATCATTCTTATCATACATCAATGCTGAGCGTTAAGCTCCATTACATATGGATACTATCATATGATCATATGCTTGCATCAGTTTTCTTTCGTTCATATCATAATAGTTATGTGCTTATGCAAACAATAATAACATGTCATCTTTCATGATTAGCATTGTGCGTATCCACCTACACTCATACATATACATATTAAGCCAAGCCACTCATCATAGCATGCTCAAATCAAGTATACCCTATAAAACTTACATAACTCATAAATAGTTCTCAATAATGTACCTTGTTACTGCTTGCCATGAGTAGTTTCCTTATTCTCATAATTAATCGCCTTACAACATAATCATATATAGCAGCATTCAAGCATTCATGATCTATATTATAGGATAAATAGGTTCTCTTATAGCTTAAAGTCAACACTTATTCATCTTTAGCCCTTTTTGCTTACTTTTATAATCTATTATATCATAGGAACAAACTACCTACCTTAACATTATCACATATAACATGATCATCTTATTTGTACTTGCTATTTTATAACATTACTTTCCTAGGTGAGTTGTATAAGATTATATCATCTTAATCATTACAACATTACTTGAAGACTTGCAACTTTCATTTTACATCATAGGGTATGAATAGCAAATGAATAGGATCCTTTATATCAAGGTTCACTAAAGTAGAAACAACAAGTTATACACTTTAACATAGTCGTATATACTTCAATCATCTTACTTGTATTTTTCATCTTATAACATTTTATGCTTAAGCAAGTTGTGTGAGGTCATTTCATCTTAGTCATTAACACACTACGGATGCTCTTGTGCTAATCATATTGTATTACAGGCATGAATAAATAATGAGCAGGTTATTACACATTACTGCTAATCATTAATTCTTCTTGTGACCTGGAGTATAACCAAGCTTCTATGATTTCATAATTTAACATAGCATGTGATGTTCCCTTTCTTTTAACTCGGACATGAAACCTTGTACCTATTCACTTATTATCACTAGGCTACGTTCTAGTATTCTCATATCATTGTAGAGGAATTTCAATGTGAAATATTTTGGGCAAAGCCAAATCACATGTGTATAATCATTATAATATAATCAATTACAAGTAAACACTTTCATGTATTCCAATGTTAGTGTTCATTTACTACCTTTATTCCTATATATTGCTTCATTTAATCATATTTAGTGTCACAACTTATCTTTATTTTATGCTTAAAATGCTTTTAAGTTACTTAAAAAGGTTTAGACAAGCTTTGGTTATACAAAAGGGCTTAAAAATCATGTTTGGATGAAGTAAAGAAGTGTACAAGTCATGAGGGGTGTCACTACTCATGAAAGGAAGCAAACTTCATGACTCGTGCACTTGTTCACGAGTAACATATGTCACGAGTGGTGATCGGAGTTACAAGTCGTGAATAGTCATAGGCAGTTTTCTGAGCTCGATTTGTGAGCGGTTTTTGACATATCAAAAGCAATTTTCAGCAAACATGGTCTTCTACAAAATTATTCCATTATGTTTCTAGTTTCTGAAACATTAAAAATCATCTTGATATCATTTCTATACTTTCTGATATTTGCAAAACATTGAGGCCTACTCCTAGTGATTGGGCAGCAAACTGGTCGTGAATTCAAGCTGAATTATGGCCTATTTAGGGACAGATTTAAGACTTGGTTTATTCATATGAAATATAGGTATGGAAGTCTATTTTCAGACTAAAAAAGAATCACTAAATTTGAAGTTCTCTATCTCAACTTATAAGCAAAACAGTACATATAGGTTTGTTAGAAGTGTCACACAAGTGGCCGTGTGTTTCCAAGAGGAAACACACACGTGGGAAGAAGGAAAGCTTCACGTAGCCATGCATTTTTCATGAAAAGGGAGTGAGTGGCCATGTGTTATGAAGAACAACACACATGGCCGTATGTTCTAAAGGAGAACAAGTGTACGTGACCGTGGGAAGGAAGAAGAAAAGCATCACGTGGCCACGCATTCACAAGGAGAAAAGGGTGAGTGGCCACGTGTGGGAAGGAAAGAAGAAAATCCAGAGCCCCGATCATGAATAACATGGATTTAAACCCTAAATTTCACTTTCCACATACTTATATGATTATTTAAGTAACTAATCATGTTATACTCATCAAAACACACTAGATTAACCCTTAATCTCACAAAGAAACACATACAACAAGAGATGGGAAATGTATACAGTAACTTTTCCAAATAAATCCCGTGCCTCAAAATCAAGCTTCACCACCTTTACACATGGTTCCTTTCTTCTCTTTCACTTGATTTACATGCTTCTCTCTCATTTCCTTACACATGATGAAAACAAGATCTTGTAATCTCTCATCAAACATCACAAATTAAAAGAAAAGATGAAGAAATCTTTAAGGGAAACATTACCTTTGATGTTAACTCCCAAACCCTAGCATCCATCTCCAAACTGTGATTTTAAAGAGAGAGAGAGAGAGCCTTCAAAATGCCGATCTCTATCTCTCCCAAACCCTAATTTATAGTGGGATAAATATCTCACCAAGGGAAATTCCCACAATACCCTTACACACAATAATCTTCTAAATTTCCATTCCTTACACTTTGACCCCAAGACTTTCTAATTCACTTCAATTGTATCCTTTTCTTTAATTATAATTTAACTTAACTCATATACTTATATGCTAAAATTACCAAAATACCCCTCTTAGGACTTAACCTCGATAATTAAAAAATAATCCAATTTACCTTAATTAACGGTAATCCTTATTAATTAACAATAATCCTATTAGGGCCATGATTGGGTCCTTACAGATACATTAGAGCAAAGGATATAGGTGTGAATTTTGAGGACAAAATTTCTTAAGGATGAGAGATTTGTAAGGATCCTAAATAGGCCCTAGTAGAATTCAAGGGCAATTATACATTATTAAAGTCTAATTATGCATTATTGGATGAATTATTAGTAGTTATGAACTAATGAATTCATGGTCTTATGTGATAGAGTATATAATAGTCAATTGATATTATAGTGTATAGTGTGCATAATTGGAGCAAAATATAGTTAAGATATTGTTTAGGGCATAAATGTTATTAAGTTATCATTAATTATGTGATAAATATGTGAATTATATGGTATGAATTTTATAAAGGCATAATTAAATTATTATTGTTGGTTTAATAATATTCAAGGGTGTAATTGAAGTATAAAGTATTATTTTAGGGGTTAATTTGTAAATTCGGCATCTTAAGGGTCAAATGTAAATAAAAGAGAGATTTGAGAGGTTGATTTAAGAGAAAGAATAATTGGTAGACCAATTTACAACATACAAGAAGATGAGAAGCAAAGGTGTAACAAGCAAGAAATTGAGAGAAGTTAGTGGAACATGCAAAATTTTGAGGGACCAAGAAAGAAATTTACCTTGCCACTATATATATATTATAATTCATAAGAAAGAGAGAGAAGTGGAGGGGGACGGCATTCTAAAGAGAGAGTTATATAAATTTATTCTTCTTCTCATTGCTTATATTCTATAGTTAATCTTTCTCTAAGAAAGATCTTTGAAGAGAAATTCATGCATGTTTAATTAATCAAGAGAAGTTAGTATGTATCATTAAGGTAAGATTATTAATTAGTAATTCTTCTTCTTCATCTTCTTGTTTTGTTTGATAGTAGATTGAGTTAAATG
Organism: Excoecaria agallocha; assembly: GCA_037975025.1. NCBI lineage: Eukaryota > Viridiplantae > Streptophyta > Magnoliopsida > Malpighiales > Euphorbiaceae > Excoecaria > Excoecaria agallocha. The sequence goes on along the minus strand of CM075806.1, from coordinate 43,383,292 downwards.
CTAGAATTTTGTGTTAATGGATGAAATTGTTGTGAAAGGAAAAGAAGGAGAAAATTAGGATCTTGAAAGAAGAAAATAGTGAGAGAAAAAGGAGAATTTTGAAGAAGATTTGAGTCGTATGTCCAGGTTTGGGAACTATTATTTATTGCATGCATTAATACTTATGTTGATTATGGATTTTATAAGCATATTGACTTGAATTAAGATATTAGGCATTAATGTGAAAGTGCTGTCCAGAAATTCGGATTAACCTCCAATGACTATTTTGATCATATGTTGAGTTTTTCAACTCTAAATTTGATGATTCTAGTTGGGATAGAACTGGTACTTTTGTGCCTACAAATGTTATAGAAATAACAATAATGATATTTTTCCTCTAAAGTCCTCAAAAATTCCTAAAACAGTAGCCCTTTTGCATTTGATGCGACATTGGAGCAGTAGTTGTTTCTTATTTTATAACTCCTAGGATATACATCAAAATGACATGAAATTTTTATAGTTTATAGTTAAGATCTTAAGTAACAATTTTTAAGAGAAAATCTTCCTGAAAAATGTCATTTTCCATGTGAAAAACATTATGCAAAAATCGGACAGTGAGCAGTAGAGAGTGAGTATGTTTAATATGAAGGAAAAATTGCAAATACAATGTTAATCACTTAAGGACTCAATTAACAAGTTCTCAATCAACAAGCTTACTAGGATGAGCATGTTAATGGATAATTATAATATCTATAAAGTAGGAACTAAGGGTTTTTAGATTAATTTAACTTAATAATTTAATCTATAGTATGGCATAGATATGTACATAAATGAAATTATATAATTGAGCTTAATGATTATTAATAGCTTGTCATATTATGAGAGTAATTATATGCTGATGTCTTTATTTATCAAATTAGAGTCTAATGTCATAGCATTAAGTATATATAGATAAGTTCCATAAAATGATTTAGAGTTTAAATTACTTGACAATGTATAGAAAATATAGATAGCATAAATAATATACAATGTTTAGGAGTGCAATATAGTAAATTTGATTTCATAATAAAGAGAGATGACGATATATATATAAGATAAGTTGATATTAATAATAGATTATGTTTTTCATTGGCTTAGAATTATGTGAAAAAGTAGAAACAATATAATTTCGGTCATCAAAAAGAAATGATAGTAGCCATATTCATAGGGTATCAACTTTGATAATATTGAATGCAATTTATTTTGTAATTGTATTTTATCGATATTGAAGCCTCTATAGCTACCTCACGTGAATACTATTGCCTTACTATGACTGGGGTTGGAATAAACGTAATTGTGTGCTTAACTCCTATTATACCATGAGTTTATCTACAACTTAAATTTAATGTAATTGCAAGTGTCTATTAAAGAAACATCCAACAAGCTAATTATGGAACAGTTTATGGTAAAAATGAGATATCTTTATGTACAATAGTCTGAATGCTATGAGATTAATTCCTATGCATAATAGACTCCTAAACACATTTTGTTTGTAGGAAGTATGAATTAAAATTATATACAAGCATGTCAAATGTTGACTTGAAATTCATAGGGACTGGATGTACTGTTAGGGAACAAACCTTAGTAAATTAGGTATAAATTTTGGTAGAGTTGTTAAAATGCTACAAAGTAAAATTTTGGTAAAACTAGAGACATAAAAGCATAACTTTGATGCATAAATGTTGGTCTAACTCCTCCTTAATTTTATTATATGAATTTTTATAAGTGGTAACAAACACTATTTTTGTTCTATGAATAGCCTATAATTTTTCTCCTATATCTTGATCTATAGATAAGATATTAAGGTGAATTTTGATGATTAGGAAACTAGAAACATAGGGAAAAAGATTGTAAAAGGTCATTTAGCCTAAAAATGATGTATTCAAAATCGTAAGTGGCTCACAAGTTGAGCCCAGAATGCTGCCCCTATGCAGATTTGTGTACGCAGAATTTTAATTTGTTTTCTATATTTGCTTAAAATATAGTTATGTTAAATATGTGTATATATGATAACACATTGGATTGGATATAGCATGTGATATGATTATTCATAAAAGTCCCTAAATATATATACATATATACATGTTCACATATGTATTTAAGTAAAGATTGCTGACGATTATATCAAATATGCATATGTGATTGAAATTAAATACTTGCTTGTTATTTGCAAAACTATTTATATGTATGTACTCCTATAAAGGGTAAATGTGTATTTCAACATTCACTTATACTATGAAATAAAGAAATACAATAGTATGATCATGTTCACATATAGTGCCTTATTGATAACATGTTAAAGTACATAATGTGATGACACATGCTTAATAGTAAGTACTTGTCTTGTTATATGCCTATATGAATACATGTGTGTGTGTGTGTGTGTGTGTGTATATACTTGTGATTATGAATCTTTTTACATGATCAGATCCATATGATGTGCTATAGTAAAAATTTCTTATAACAAGGCATGTTTTATGATGAGAACTTGAACAGGTAAAACACATTACATGATTGTCATAGTATGATCATGTTAATATGTGAAATCTGATGATAGCATGATTAATAAAGTATGTGAAGCATTATAGGAACCTTGCATACATAATTATGCCATGACAATAATATGTCTATTTTATGGTTATACATGTGCAAATTGACTAGTTGAGTGCAAGCATGATATATGAAAAGAAATTAAATAGAGTATTGCCTGCAATTAGAGTTTAATTATGGACAGATAGACGCCTATAGGAATGTTGCAGCTGCCATCATTGACCTTTTTAGGTCTAAAGTACAGTTGATCCTATTGGATCATACACAGCACTTTTTGGGTTGTTAGTTGATCCCGTTTGGATCCATTTGACCGGTCCACCATACAGTCGACCCTGTTTGGGTCTATAGTTTTGATGTCTTCGGATATCCACCATTTTGATACCCCCGAGTATCCACCGATTCTGTTATCCACCTTTCAAACTTGGGCAGGCTAAATTATAAGTACAATATGGACATTGAAGTATAAAGTATAAAGCAAGCATCATATAAGAGTTAAGGATATTACTTGATTACATGTCTGACATGATTTGCTTGTATTGTTTCATAAGTTTAAATAAATAGAGGTTACCAAGTAACACATGATATGTATGCTATTTATAGTTGGTTCCAAATGTTTGAAATCTCTTAAATAAGTTAAATGCATGAAGAACTCTCAGTCAGTATACAATACAAGAATGCTAAGTTAACTGTTAAGCTTGTCAAATGCTTTTATTGTTTACTACATGAAGTTGTTAGACTTTTCAAGATTTTCTAATCCGTTGATTACATGTTAAATAAATAATATATATATATATAAAGTGTGCTGAGTGTGATTACTAATGAAACAATGGTAATATCGAAATGCTTTAAAAGTTGAAAATATACAAGGTAAAGAAATAATAGTTTAATAAATAATAGTAAGTATTCAAATGACTAAGAATGCATCTTATACATGGAATATATTATACATATGTATAAGGAATATAATTTATATGAATACAGTGCCATGTTTCTAAGATAGTTAAGTGTATCAAAGTGATCACTAAAATCAAAATGTGGGAACTCATAAAGTATAGATGAAATATATATAAATATTTCTAAATAAGTGATATAAATATGTCATAGTTATTAAAATGTTTGGCAATTGATATTAATACATGAATAATATAGTTATCAATGTTTGACAACTATTAATTCAAAGTAATTGGTCAAGAGTAACATATAGAAATCCAGAAAGTAAGCTTGATGTAAAGGATTCAAAGTAATGAATAAATAGTGATAAAGGTAATAAATTAATAAGCAAAGGAAATATCAATAGGTATTGATATTGGTTATAAGTATAGCAAAAGAGAATATGATTATGGGAGATTATTGTGAATATTTTTTATAATGATTGGTTTATTTGCTTTAAGATGTGTATATATGGGTTTTCATCTTGACGACCTTTAAAAGGAGTCATCCATATGTTTTTGTTCCCCACTAAGCTTTATAGCTTAGCACGGGTGTTTCATCCGTGTAGGTTGCAAGTAACAATTTTTCCCTAGGATGATACCTGCAGCGGGATGGCCAACACAAGAGAGCAATTGAAAGTATAGTCTACTATTGAATGCATTTTGATTACAAGATTCTTATTTACTTTGACAAGGATGTGATGTACAGATGATTAATAGATGTAAATATTTTAGTGTTTAAAAATACTCTTAAATATGTAGTAAAGTGTTAATAGTATAGTTTATATGTCAGATTTATGTTTGAAGTTAAAAAAATATTTCGAGCATTAAACCTGGCAAGCATGCTTAATGGTATAGGATATAGTGTTTACAACTATGTAGGGGATAAGGGTGGTACAATTAGTGGTATCAAAGGTTTGGTTTAGCCATTTCTAGGCTATAGGTGTTTAGAGTTATTATCATAGGAAGCTTTGGGAGTGTTGGCCAATGCAGATATCCTAGTCTTGAAATGGTTAGATTGAAGTGTGATGATTTGATAGAATCTGATAAACAGGATATAAGGATAGTTATATGTGGGTAAACGTATATGATTGAAGTTTCATAAATTGATTATGTGTATAATAGTACTTTCTTGGGATCTTAATTTTGGATTGAATAATACATAATATGTGCATATGAAAATATACAGGATTATGAAATAGGTGTGTTAATAAAATAAGTAGTGATTATTTAATTATGATACAAGAGATGGAGTTTTGTTTAGTTGATAAAAATCCCTATATTTAAAGGTTTTGAGATATCAAGTTGAGGAGTAATGATAATTCTCTATATGTCTGTAAGTTTTTCCTTATCGAGTATGGGCAATTGATGAAACATTATACATGGAATGGGGCAAAAACATATATAGCACCTAAGAAAATGCATTTGCATCTTACTGTATATAGGAAAGTATCATTCACACATAACATAGCATCGAGCATCATATTACATGTACAGGCCCCAACTAATAAAGGAAACTGATAGGATATATGTTGAGTATAGTAATAATATAATTGTATGATAATATCTCTCCTTATGGAGATTGAGTTATAAGAGAAGTGAAATAAGTCAAAGTAAGCATTAAGGAAAAAGTTGTCAAGATAGTATGCAATGAAAGTTTATAGTGCTAGACATAGAAGTCTAAGAATTGATAGTGATACATTTGAGCAAAGGATACGGGTGTAAATTTTTAGGATGAAATTCCTTAAGGATGAGAGATTTGTAAGGATCCTAAATAGGTCCTAGTAGAATTCAAAGGCAATTATACATTATTAAAGTCTAATTAAGTATTATTGGATGAATTATTAACAGTTATGAACTAATGAATTCATGGTCTTATGTGATAGAGTTTATAATAGTCAATTGGTATTATATTGTATAGTGTGTATAATTAGAGCAAAATGTAGTTAAGATATTATTTAGGGCATAAATGTTATTAAGTTATCATTAATTATGTGATAAATATGTGAATTATATGGTATGAATTTTATAAGGGCATAATTAAATTATTATTCTTGGTTTAATAATATTCAAGGGTGTAATTGAAGTATAAAGTATTAGTTTAGGGGTCAATTTGTAAATTTGGCATCTTAAGGGTCAATGTGAATAAAAGAGAGATTTGAGAGATTGATTTAAGAGAAAGAATAATTGGATAGACCAATTTATAACATGCAAGAAGATGAGAGGCAAAGGTGTAACATGCAAGAAATTGAGAGAAGTTAGTGGAACATGCAAAATTTTGAGGGACCAAGAAAGAAATTTACCTTGCCACTATATATATATTATAATTCACAAGAAAGAGAGAGAAGTGGAGGGGGACGGAATTCTAAAGAGAGAGTTATAGAAATTTATTCTTCTTCTCATTGCTTATATTCTATAGTTAATCTTTCTCTAAGAAAGATCTTTGAAGAGAAATTCATGCATGTTTAATTAATCAAGTGAAGTTAGTATGTATCATTAAGGTAAGCTTATTAATTAGTAATTCTTCTTCTTCATCTTCTTGTTTTTGTTGATAGTAGATTGATTTAAATGTTGGAAGTTTGTGTTAATGGATGAAATTGTTGTGAAAGGAAAAGAAGGAGAAAATTAGGATCTTGAAAGAAGAAGATAGTGAGAGAAAAAGAAGAATTTTCAAGAAGATTTGAGTTGCATATCCAGGTTTGGGAACTATTATTCCTTGCATGCATTAATACTTGTGTTGATTATGGATTTTATAAGTATATTGACTTGAATTAAGATATTAGGCATTAATGTGAAAGTGCTATCCAAAAATTCGGGTTAACCTCCAATGACTATTTTCATCATAAGTTGAGATTTTGAACTCCAAATTTGATGGTTCTAGTTGGGATAGAATTGGGAATTTTTTGCCTACAAATGTTATAGAAATAACAATAATGACATTTTGCCTCTAAGGTCCTAAAAAATGCACAAATATGTAGCCCTTTTGCATTTGGCAGGTCATTGGAGCAGTAGGTGTTTCTTATGTTATAACTCTTGGGATATACATCAAAATGACTTGACATTTTTATAGTTTATAGTTAAGATCTTAAGTAACAATTTTTAAGAGAAAATCTTCCTAAAAAATGTCGTTTTCCAAGTGGAAAATATTATGCAAAAATCGGACAATGAGCAGTAGAGAGTATGTTTAGCATGAAGGAACAATTGCAAATACATTGTTAATCACTTAAGGACTCAATTAACAAGTTCTCAATCAACAAGCTTACTAGGATGAGCATGTTAATGGATAATTATAATATCTATAAAGTAGGAACTAAGGGTTTTTAGATTAATTTAATCTATAGTATGGCATAGATATGTACATAAATGAAAGTATATAATTGAGCTTAATGATTATTAATAGCTTGTCATATTATGAGAGTAATTATATGCTGATATCTTTATTTTTCAAATTAGAGTCTAATGTCATAGCATTAAGTATATATAAATAAGTGCCATAAAATTATTTAGATTTTAAATTGCTTGACAACGTATAGAAAATATAGATAGCATAAATAATATACAATGTTTTGGAGTGCAATATAGTAAAATTGATTTCATAAAAAGAGTGGTGATGAGATATATATAAGATAAGTTGATATTACTAATAGATTATGTTTTTCATTGGCTTAGAGTTATGTGAAAAAGTAGAAACAATATAATTGCCTTCATAAAAAAGAAAAGATAACAGCCATAGTCATAGTGTATCAACTTTGATAATATTGAAAGCAATTTATTTTGTAATTGTATTTTATCGATATTGAAGCCTTTATAGCTACCTCACTTGAATACTATTGCCATTCTATGACTAGGGTTGGAATAAAAGTAATTGTGTGCTTAACTCCTATTATACAATGAGTTTATCTACAACTTAAATTTAATGTAATTGCAAGTGTCTATTAAAGAAACATCCATACAAGCTAAGTATGGAACAGTTTGTGGTAAAAATGAGATATCTTTGTGTATAATGGTCAGAATACTATGAGATTAAATCCTATGCATAATATACTCCTAAATGCACATTTTGTATGTAGGAATTATGAATTAAAATCGTATGCAAGCATGTCAAATATTGACTTGAAATTCGTAGGGACTGGATATACTGTTAGGGAACAAACCTTAGTAAATTGGGTATAAATTTTGGTAGAGTTGTTAAAATGCTACAAAGTAAAATTATGGTAAAACTACAGAAATGGAAGTATAACTTTGATGATGAAATGTTGGTATAATTCCTTCTTAATTTTATTCTATGAATTTTTATATTTGGTAACAAATACTATTTTTGTTCTATGAATAGCCTATAGTTTTTCTCTCATATCTCAGGCTATAGATAAGATATTACGGTGAACTTTGATGATTTGGAAACTAGACACAAAGGGAAATAAGATTGTAGAAGGTAATTTAGCCTAAAAATGACGTTTTCAAAATCGTAAGTGGCTCACAAGTTGGGCCCATAATGCTTCTCCTATGCAGATTTGTGTACGCAGAATTTTAATTTCTTTTCTATATTTGCTTTAAATATAGTTATGTTAAATATGTGTTTATTTGATAACACATTAGATTGGATATATTCTGTGATATGATTATTGATAAAAGTCCCTAAATATATATAAATATATACATTTTCACATATGTATTTAAGTAAAGATTGCTGACAATTATATCAAATATGCATATGTGATTGAAATTAAATACTTGTTTGTGATATGAAAAATTATTTATATGTATGTACTCAGATTAAGGGTGAATGTCTATTTCAACATGCACCTATACTATGAAATAAAGAAATATAATAGTATGATCATGTTCACACATAGTGCCTTATTGATAACGTGTTAAAGTACATAATGTGATGACATATGCTTAATAGTAAGTACTTGTCTTGTTATATGCCTATATGAATACATGTGTGTGTGTGTGTGTGTGTGTGTATACTTGTGATTATGAATCTTTTTACATGATCACATCCATATGATGTGTTATAGTGAAAAGTTCTTATAACAAGGCATGTTTTTTTATGAGCACTTGAACAGGTACGACACATTACATGATTGTCATAGTATGATCATGTTAATATGTGAAATCTGATGATAGCATGATTAATAAAGTATGTGAAGCATTATAGGAACCCTGAGCATATAATTATGCCATGGCAATAATACGTCTATTTTATGGTTATACATGTGCAAATTGACTAGTTGAGTGCAAGCATGATATATGAAAAGAAATTAAATAAAGTATTGCCTGCAATTAGTGTTCAATTGTGGATAGATAGGCACCTATAAGGATGTTGCAGCTGCCATCATTGACCTTTTAGGTCTAAAGTACAGTTGATCCTATTAGATCATACACAACCCTATTTGGATTGTTAGTTGATCCCATTTGGATCCATTTGATCGGTCCACCGTACAATCGACCCCGTTTGGGTCTATAGTTTTGATATCTTCAGATATCCACCGTTTTGATACCCCCGAGTATCCACTGATCCCGTTATCTACCATTTGAACTTAGGCAGGCTAAACTATAAGTATAGTATAGACATTAAAGTATAAAGTACAAAGCAAGCATCAAATAAGAGTTAAGGATATTACTTGATTACATGTCTGACATGATTTGCTTGTATTGTTTCATAAGTTTAAATAAATAGAGGTTACCAAGTAACACATTATATGTATGCTATTTATAGTTGGTTCCAAATGTTTGAAATTTCTTAAATAAGTTAAATTCATGCAAAATTCTCAGTTAGTATACAATACAAGCATGCTAAGTTAACTGTTAAGCTTTTCAAATGCTTTTATTGTTTACTACGTGAAGTTGTTAAAATTGTCAAGATTTTCTCATCCGTTGATTACATGTTAAATAAATATATATGTATATATATATATATATATAAAGTGTGCTGAGTGTGATTACTTATGAAGCAATGGTAATATCAAAATGCTTCAAAAGTTGAAAAATATACATGGTAAATATATAATAGTTTAATAAAAAATAGTAAGTATTCAAATGAATGAGAATGCATCATATACATGGAATATGTTATACATATGTATAAAGAATATAATTTATCTGAATACAGTACCATGTTTCTAAGATAGTTAAGTATATCAAAGTGATCACTAAAATCAAAATGTGGGAACTCATAAAGTATATATGAAGTATATATAAATATTTGTAAATAAGTGATAGAAATATGGCATAGTTATTAAAATGTTTGACAATTGATATTAATACATGAATAATATAGTCATCAATGTTTGACAACTAATAATTCAAAGTAATTGGTCAAAAGTAACATATAAAAATCCAAAAAGTAAGCTTGATGTATAGGATTCAAAGTAATGAATAAATAATGATAAAGGTAATAAATTGATAAGCAAAGGAAATATCAACAGGTATTGATATTGGTTATAAGTATAGCAAAAGAGAATATAATTATGGGAGATTATTGTGAATATTATTTATAATGATTGGTTTATTTGCTTTAAGATGTGTATATATAGGTTTTCATCTTGACAACATTTAAAAGGGGTCGTCCACTTGTTTTTGTTCCCCACTAAGCTTTATAGCTTAGCACGGGTGTTTCATCCGTGTAGGTTGTAAATAAGGATTTTTCACTTGGATGATACGTGCAGCAAGATGACCAACACAAAAGAGAGATTGTAAGTGTAGTCTACTGTTGAATGCATTTTGATTACAAGATTCTTATTTACTTTGACAAGGATGTGATGTACATATGATTAATAGATGTAAATATTGTATTGTTTAAAAATACTCTTAAGTATGCAGTAAAGTAATAATAGTATAGTTTATATGTTGGATTTATGTTTGAAGTAAAAAACAAAATATTTCAAGCATTAAACCTGGCAAGCATGCTTAATGATACAAGATATAGTGTTTACAACTATGTAGGGGATAAGGGTGTTACATTGTAACTCGAGATATACAAAAAAATTACAGAAAATGCTTCCAACAATTCTTTACATGTATTGTCTCTCACAACTCCTATCATAAAGGAAAAAAAGTTAAACTTCATTCTTTTAGGTTCATTCACTCATGCCATAATCCACATCTTTACTAAAATTTCTAGCATTTGATTACATTAGAAACTAGCACAAAAACACCCATTCCCATACCTTGGTCGAACCACACCTTTTCCTCAATTCTTTACTACTTCTTTGCCTTTATTCTTCTTAGCTTCTTCCTCTAAATTACATTTCATGCATACATCAATTTCCAGCATTTTCTCTCGTTTGGAAAAGCAACATAACAAGATAAAAGGATAAAAAGAAGAGAGAAAATAAAATCTTAAACCCATACCTTCATCAAAATGCCATCCCACTCATAGAACACACCCAATGCCTTTATTTATCTCTCCTACATGCATGCTTTTAGACTATTTAAATTAGAGGAGAAGTTCCCTTTTGATTCTCTATCAATTTGCATGTAAGAAGATGTCCCTTCTCTTTTATTCCTTTCGTCAAATCAACTCCACATTTTCTTTATTTATAATTGACCTTGAATCTATTTTTCTTAATTTCAATTACAACCTTTTAAAATTGTTAATGCTTAATAACTTACATAAACAACAAAAATAAAATTACCACTCTACCCTATTTACCCAAAATTGAATTTCTCAAAATTAATTAAGCATTAACCATGAATATTACCATTTAATCATACATTTATACTAGGATCAAAATTAGGGCCTTACAAATTTCTCCCCTTTAAAAAATTTCATTCTTCAAATTCATACCTATTTTAAACAATTAGGAATAATGTTCTTTCATGGCTGTTTTTAGCTTCCAAGTTAATTCTTACATACATGGTGTTGCCAAAGTACTTTGACAAGAGAAATTTGCTTGTTCGTCAATTATCTGATCTCCCTCACCAGAATCTCTTTCGATTCTTCATCATATGTAAAATATGGTTGCACTTCAATATCTTGTATTATAATATATGAGATTAATTCGAGCAATATAATCAAAGTATAGATGTGTGGAACACATCATGAAGTTTGGATAATTCCATAGGAAGAGCCGACTTATATGCCATCGATCTAACTCTTTGAAGAATTTCTTATAGACTAATAAATCTCGAACTGAGTTTTCCCTTTTTCCCAAATCTAAACACCTTCTCTAGGAAAATACCTTCGAAAACATTGTCACTTACTTGATATTCAATATCCATACTCTTTAAATTAGCATAAGATTTTTGTTTATCACTAGCTTCTTTCAATCTTTTCTTAGTAACTTGTACCTTATCTTTTGTATCTTTAACAATATCAAAACCAATTATTCTGCATTCAAATAACTTAGTCCAATAAAGTGGAGTTATACATTTTTGTCCATACAAGGCTTCATATGGTGCCATCTCAATACTCCTCTGATAACTATTATTGTAAGCAAATTCCATTAAAGCCAAATATCTATCCCAACTTCCTGTAAAATCCAAAGCGCATCCTCTCTTTATATCCTCTGAAATTTGGCTAAGCCTTCCAGATTTTCCATCTATTTTAGGTTGAAAAGTTGTATTATAATGAAGTTATGTTCCAAATGCTCGTTGTAAACTTTTGCCAAAATCTTGATGTAAACCTTGGATCACAATCCAAAATTATTGACACCGAAATACCATGTAACCTAACAATCTTATTCAAATAGAGTTCTGCCAATTTATCCATGGAATAATCCATTTGAACTAGTATAAAATGAGCCAATTTAGTCAACTTATAAATAATAACCCATACTGAAATGTGCTTTTCTATGTAAGGGTCCTATCACAAAATCCATGGTAATATCTTCCCATTTCCATTGTGGAATAAAAATGGGGTTCAACAATCTCGAGGGCAACTGGTGTTCTACTTTCACTTGTTGACAAGTTACACAATTAGAGACATACTCCACCACATATTTCTTCATTCCAAACCACCAATAGAATTGTTTCAGATCCCGATACATCTTATTGCCATCAAGGTGCATAGTGAATAATGTGTTATGAGCTTTATGTTATACTTTTCTTTTCAATTCCCTGACATCTAGTACACATAATCTATTATGATAATACACATCCCTATTTTCTTTTACTGTATACTATGACTGAACCCCTTTATGTGAAGATTTCACAATTTATTACAACTTTTCATCATCTTTTTATGCATCAAACACTATTTGCCTCAAACAATGTCTAGCTCTTAACTAAGCTATCGAAGCACCATTTGATGCAAATTTCCATCTACACTGTTGTAACATCATAGCTACCATTATCTTTCAAATTAAAGCATCAGCTACTACATTTGCTTTTCTAGGGTGATAATCCATTATATAATTATAATCCTTAAATAATTCTAACCATCTACGCTGTCTTAAGTTAAGTTCTTTTTTAGTAAGCAAATACTTAAGACTCTTATGATCTGTATAAACTCTACATCCTTCCTCGGAGAAATAATGTTGCCAAATCTTCAAGGCAAACACCACTGCTACCAACTCTAGGTTATAGGTTGGGTAATTTTGCTCATGTCGTTTTAACTATCTAGATGCATAAGCAATAACCTTGCCATCTTGCATTAGCACACATTCCAAACCAACTCTAAAAGCATCGCTATACATGGCATACTCTTTTTCCAAAACTAGCTGCATCAAAATTAGAGCCTCCATTAACATTTGCTTTAATTGATCGAAACTTGCTTGACATCGATCAGTCTATTCAAATTTGATATGCTTTCTTAACAATTTATTGAGTGGTGTGGCAATAACTTAAAAGCCTTTCATAAAGCAACGGTAATATCCTACCAAACCCAGAAAACTTCTCATTTCAGTTACTTTTCTGGGCGGCCTCCAGTTCACAATAGCTTCAACTTTAGTTGGATCCACTCTTATGCCTTCAGAAGACACTATATGCCTAAGGAAAGAAATTTCCTTAAGCCAAAAATCACAATTGCTCAACTTAGCATACAATTTATTCTCCCTCAGAGTCTGTAGCATAATTTTCAAATGTTCAGTATGCTCTGCTTCATTTCATGAATAAACCAATATGTCATCTATGAACACAACTACAAATTGATCCAAGTAGGGTAAATACCCTATTCATGAGATCCATAAAGGTAGTTGATGTATTTGTTAACCCAAATGGCATTACTAAAAATTCACAATGTCTATATCAGGTTCTAAATGCTATTTTGGGAATATCCATATCTTTCACCTGAAGCTAGTAGTACCTTGAAGGCAAGTCGATCTTAGAAAACACTCCCGCACATTTTAATTGATCAAATAATCTTTAATTCTAGGTAAAGGGTATTTTTTCTTCACTGTTACTTTGTTTAACTATCTATAGACGATGCACATTCTCATAAATCCATCTTTCTTTTTACAAATAGAACTAGTGCACCCCAAGGCAATGCACTAGGCCTAATGAATCCTTGGTCTAGCAATTCCTATAACTGAATCTTTAATTCTTTCAATTCCAAAGGATGTATCCTATATGGTGCCTTATAAATAGGAGTTATACCTGGTGGAACTTCTATGAATAACTCTACATCCCTATCAAGGGGAAGACTAAGTAAGTCTTTAAGGAACACATCAAGAAATTCATTCACCATTAGAATCTCCTGAAGCTTTACTTTCTCTCTTCTTAAATAAAGTACTAAGGCTAAGAAAGCTTCACACCCTTTTCCAAGAAATTGCCTAGCTTGCATAACACTTATCACATTGGTTAATGGCTTAGTTCTAATACCCTAAACTATTTTTCTTTACCACTAGCATCAATAAGAGTTACATTCTTAGCTCCACAGTTAACAACTACATGATGTCTAGACAACTAATCCATACCCAGTATAATGCCAAACTCTCAAAAGGGTGATTCGATAAGATTAGCAAGCAATTCTTTCGCTTGAATTAAAATATGACACTTTTTATACACTTTTTTAACAACATTGTGATCCAATAGGTTGGTTACACAAATATCATAATCCAATTTATGTACAGTAGTCATATTTCTACCCATATCCCTATTACAAATATAAGAATAAGTATAACCGAGATCAATGAGTGCATACATATCAGAATTAAAGAGTGAAAAAAAACTAGTTATAACCTTTGGAGCATTCTGATCCTCTCAATCTATTAACTAATCTAGATATGTTTTTGGACTAGGATCCATGATGATTTGATCCTCCACATCCCTTACCTCTGCCTCTTCTAGAAGATGGTACATTAGATGCTCCTCTACTACCCTATTGTCTAAAGCTTTTATCCCTCTTCAAAGGACAATTAGCCATAAAATGATTTGTACCACCACATCTAAATCATACTCCAGCCAGTTTCCTACAATTACCCTAATGATTCTTAGAGCAATGAGGACATTCCGGTGCTTAACCCTGCTTTATCTTCCTATACCTTCTCCCTCAAACTTGGACATTGTAAAAGATCCTTATTTTCTATCTCTTTTTGCAGAACTATAGCCAGACTCGATTGGCTAATTCCCATAAGCTCTTCTAACTCTCTTTCCAGTGGAAATTCCACCTCTAGAACCACTTCTTTTTTGTTCTCTTTCTCTTTTAGCTATCTCATACTTTTGCACCTGTAAAGCTGCTACAACAAGTTGATGAAAATTCACCACATGTAGACATATAGGTCCTATTAACTTCTCTCTGATCTAGTTGTTTAATCCATCCTCAAACTATCTACACTTAAAAGCATCAGTTAGCATCTTATTAGGAACATACTCTCATAGGTGACTGAATTTTTCCTCATATTCAACAACAAATATAACTATCTATCTGAAGTTAAAAAATTTCTTTAGCTTCTCTTGCTTAAATGCCTCAGTAACATACTTCTTTATGAATTCAATTCTGAAGAATTCCCATGTAAAGGGATCTGGTAACTATGGTTGCTTTAAAACCAATTTTCACCAGTCATAGGTTGCTCCCTAAAGTAAGGGCACAGCACAGGACACCTTGTGAGTTACTAGACAGTTAATTTCATCAAAGATTTTCTCTAGCTTTTCCAATAAAAATTTAGCTTCCTATGACCGCTTTATATTAGTGCTTGAGAATTCCAATGCACTATGATTTCTGATTTTAGATATTGGAGCTTTAGGAGTTGTCATCCTTTGAAGTATTTAAGCCATATCCTAAGACATTTTTAGTAATACTTCTCCAGGAATAGCTACAGGAATCTCATTCTAAATAGATGATGAAGATCTTGGATAGTAAGATTCATTCTAGCTGGCTTACTACTTTCAACCGATTCCTTAATAACATCTCTAGAATCATCCATATATGATCTATAAGAAAAATAAGAACTTCTGCATTAGGCCAACAAGACTCTATACCACATTATAGAATCCTAGGTTCTTATTTCCCAAAAAAGGCTAAACCAGGCTCTAATACCAAAATTATCACACCCCCATACAATTAGCTTATTAACTTTATCCAATTAGTCATATTGATCATTCTTTCCATCATTACCATGCTTGATGTTATTAATCATTAGATCATTATGCTATTATTACTCATATCATGCTATGTCATATATATTCATATGTGTGTTACTTTAACTATTTGCATGCTTATCTCATGTTTAGCATTATGCATACCATGTTATATATGTGCTACTTTAGTTTTTATGTGCATACATATACTTGTTTAGCCATATCGTGAGGTGGTTACAATTCTATATACAAATATTTAAATACATGCTCATATGGCTAATAACTATAATACAAAATATTTCAAAATACTCTTACAAAATCTTCCTACATCAAATCTTATCAATCTTGTTTTGGCCTTTCCTGATACAGAGAATGTTCTTGAGCAAAAGTCTTTTCTACTAAACCTACATGGATAAAATAACCCATGCTAAGCTATAAAGCTTAGTGGGAAATAATTCATGATGGATGACCACTCACAGCTATCATCAGCATACAAAATCAACATACATCAGATGTAACATACTATATAAATATCAATGATAACAAATATGTAATTCTAGCAACTCAAACATATGAGCATTAAGGTAATCAAGATAAACAACTATCCCAACATACATAATTCATATGGTTTATTAATATACTCTGAACATTTAAACTTGAGATACAATTTATGTAGTTAGAACCAATCATATAGTACAACAATAACATTTAAGCAAATCATGCTTTAATTCAAATATTGTAGTCATGACTATAATTTGAATTTTTAGCCTGCTTAGGTTTTAAATGTGGATAACGGGAATGAAAGATATACTTAGGTATCAAAATGGTGGATATCTAAAGATATCAAATTGGTAGACCCAAATGGGGCCAAACTATACTTTAGACCGGTCAAACAACCCAAATAGGGTCAGCTAATGATCCAAATGAGATCAACTGTACTCTAGACCTATATAGGCCAAACGATGGCAACTATAATTATCCCTATAGATTCATATCTATCCATAATTAAACTCTAATGGCAGGCAATACTGTGATCACGCTCAATTTGTAAGGCAAGCTTGTATTTATTTTATTAATTAGTACATGCTTATAATCACGTAATTGATATACCATCTCTATTACATAAGTATGCATACACAGCTCGTAGCACAATTCAAACAATTTGCTCATATAAGTAATCAATGAAAAGCCATACCGTCTTTAGTGTATATACATGTATACACAGTCTCATTTATCAATGCCATCATAGACTTTACTATATTATTGTGACTAATCTTTTGACGTATAACATGTAGGCATGACATAGTCATCATATAATGCTATATTCATGTTATCTCAAATAGGTAAATAATAACTTACCTTAGCTTGCATTCACTATACATATGCTTCATCATATAGTCATGTCATATCAAAAGACTCATAGTCTCTAGCATATGAACATATATTCTTTTCCTCATAAAACCTTATGATCAATTTGTACATGAGCATTTATATCCCAGTAGTCATATCTTTATATAAATTGATGTTTTAACGTATAGACATGGCATACAACTATAACATATAAGCATGATTATGTTATGTGAATAAGGTGAATAACAACATACCTTTATCATAAATATGCTTTAATAAGTAATTATACTTATAGTTTATTATGTTACATTGTTTCATATATTCCATAAACTTATCCCTCTCTATGTATTATTTTTACACTATAAATGTACTTAATACACTTAATATCATTTCTACATAGAGATAAGAAAAAAAAACAAGTTCTAAAGATGATTAAATTCATTTAAATGCTAAAAAATGTTCCAAAAATGTATACAAAATTTATGGTAAATTCTTGCAACAGTTCTGCATTAAGATAGATTTTCAAGCTTATTTTAAAGCTATTTTTGACCTACCAAAAACCATTTATAGTTAAAGTGATCTCTACAAAAATGATTCAATACATTTCAAGTTTTATTAACATTAAAAATCACATCAATAGCATTTTTAAATTTAAAGATATTGTAAAAACATAAAGAACTATTCTTGAAAAGAGTGCTGCCAACACTTTTGGATTCAACACACAATTTAACATATATAGAATTAGAAATAAACTATTATTTCTTCATAGAAATTGTTGACATAAAAGTTTATTTCCACCAAAAATTTAACTCATACCATTACGACCTATATACAACAATTTATGCAAAAAAAACTGTAAACTATCCTCTATAATAGACTACAGTTCAATTTAAATATCAATTAAAACTTATGACTATTTTGATGCAAAACCAAGTTTATCTTTCTTCTATAAAATTGTAGATAAATAAGCTAGGTTTAATTACCAACTAAAATCAAGTCAATTAAAGGTTTGTAGCACGAGATATACTAAAATTATAAAAGCTAGTTCCAACAATTCTTTACATGTTTTATCTCTCACAACTTCTATCTTAGAGAAAAAAATTTTAACTTCATTCTCTTAGGTTCAGTCACTCATACCATAATGTACATTTTTACTAAAATTTTAGCATTTGATTACATTAAAAAATAACACAAAAACACCCATTTTCATACCTTGTCCGAACCATACCTTTTCCTTAATTCTTTGCTACTTCTTTGCCTTTATTCTTCTTAACTTCTTCCTCTACAAATTACATTTCATGCATGCATCAATTTTCAACATATTCTCTCTTTTGGAAAAGCAACATAACATGATAGAAGGAAAAGAAGAAGAAGAAGAAGAAGAAGAGAGAAAATAAAATCTTAAACCCATACCTTGATGATTCCACTTTAAACTTATAAATCACTTAACCTACAATGAAGCTTTCTCTTACAAAACTTGGAGATGAATAGAATAATTTAAAGAAGGAGAAGAGAAATGAAAAAGAGACGTTTCTTCATCAAAATGCCATCCCACTCAAAGAACACACCTAATGCCTTCATGTCTCTCTCCTCCATGCATACTTTTAGATTATTTAAATGGGAGGAGAAGTTCCCTTTTGGTCCTCCATTAATTTGTATGTAAGAAGATGCCCCCTCTTTTTTATTCCTTTCATAAATTCAACCCCACATTTTATCTATTTATAATTGAATCTATTTTTCTTAATTTCAATTACAACCTTTTAAAATTGTTAATCCTTAATAACTTACATAAACAACATAAATAAAATTACCACTCTGCCCTATTTACCTAAAATTGAATTTCTCATAATTAATTAAGCATTAACCATGAATATTACAATTTAATCATACATTTATACTATTGTCAAAATTAGGACCTTACAGCGACAAAGGATGCTATGTGGATCAAGAAGTTCATAAAAAAACTAGGAGTGTTCTCTAACATTTTTGATCCAATACCCCTATATTGTGATAACAATAGAGCCATTGCAAAAGCAAAGGAACCATGATCTCATCAAAGGTCCAAACATGTCCTTAGATGCTACCATCTTATTAAGGAGATTGTAGTAAGAAATGATATGAAGATTGAGAGAGTTCCCATGGATGATAATGTTGCAGATCCTCTCACAAAAGCATTATCCCAGAACAAGTTTGATCACCATATACATTTTATGAGTTTTAGATATATAGGTGACTGGCTCCAATGTCAGAGGGAGATTGTTAGTGATATGCCCTAGAGCCCATATGAAATAGGATTTTTTCCATGTATTAAACATTATATCTAAATAATACTAAGGCGTTCACACATTTTTTAGTACTTTTTTGTAATAACATTTTCATGTATATGACTTAAACTACTAAATGTAGTCCTTGGCATATAAACATAATACATAGATAATCATGAAGAGTTTATGATATGAAATATCTATTGTATGCAAATGTGTTAATACCTAAATTATCCCTGGTTATAGTATTAACAAGAAGCACATTGTTAATACGACTAGACTAAAATATGTTATACTTCTTGAATAGTTCAAGAAGTAGTTCTCATTATTTGTGATTATTGAGATAATCAAAGTTAACATATGGATGTTTGTTCTCATGGATACTTATACTATATTAGTGAATTATCTCATCATATTAGCTATGCAAGTATCCTTGGACTTGAGATCACCAAGGTATTTCAGCTACAACATGTTATACTTTGACTCCTGTGCTTTTACTTCATGAAGTGGCATACATAGCTCAGAGATTGGGTATAACAAGAACTACTTGGAGGTTCTTGAGTAACCAATAAAGGATTCACCACCTTAGTTATAGTGAGGTGTTCTATATCAAGTATTTCTATACATCTTTATTTGGAAAACCTTAGCCAAGGTGGAATGCAAGGTGAATGAGATTCACATGGGCATTTTAGGAATAAAGATAAAAGTATGAGAATACAATAAGTTCATCAATGAATTGATACATGTCCATATTCAATTCATGAATGATATTAGAAGAATGGTGAAAGGAGTGATTGCATGGAAACTTGATATGGAAGGGTAAAAGTTGAAGCCATTGAATTCTTGTCATTAGGGTAGTTATGATGCTTGACTAGAAGCCTCTCATAACTTGTACAATTATTTATAGAAAATATCAATAGAGAATTTATATAATTGTTTAAAAGAATTTAAATCATAAGATTTGCAATTCTACTAGGACTCTAAGTGTCACAATTCGACTAGGACTCTTAGAGTCACGGTTCGATTAGGACTCTTAGAATTATAGTTGGAATGGAATTCTTAAAAAGTCCTAATTTGATTAGAACTCTTAGAATCCCAATTTGATTAGAACTCTTAAAGTCCCAAGGTTATTAAAACTTTTTAGAGTCTCAGTTCAACTAGACCTCTTAGTTACATATTGTACTACCAACATGCATAGGAAACCCAAAGGGTCACACACATATAAGAATTAAGATATGAGGTAAAAGCAATGTATAAAACTAACATGGGATGTCATGGAAAATTATTTGATAAGTTGATAAGAGAAAATTTAGGATGTGATAAAAGGTGAAAATGTTTATTGCATAGAAAAGGCCCATAAGGCCTAAAATATGCAATAGGACTTTTATGAGTTAGTGAATTTTCTTTAGAGCCCATTTGGAATTGGATGTAGCTAATAATTAGTATGGAGATTAATCAATATGTTATAAGGTCATACATAAAGTTGAATGGGTTTGAAGCCCATTCAAATATGCAAGCCCAATTTATTTAGCCTTATATGTAAAGTTGGACTATTAGGCTTATAAGTGTTACTTAAGCCATCCAATTGGTCCAAGCTTAATTAAAAGGTACAACCATTATAACACAACTCTAATCTAAACCACGAGGAGTATAAATACATCTTAAAGTAGGAATTAAGCTAAGAGAAGCAAAAGGATAGAACAAAAGAATTTCTAGCTGCCAAACCCTAGCCTTTTTGCCTTCTCTCTTCATGCCGAATTGGCTTTACTAGTCTCTAAGCCAATTTTGACCATTATTGCACCTTGAGAAGGTTATTAGAAATTAATTCTTATATGGATACCTTGGAGGTGCCTTAAAGTAAGGACACTGGTGGTTTATGATAATGCAATGCAATGATAAATAATTGTTCAACAAACACCTATGGTAAATTTATGAACTTTAGTTAGGAAATTCAATTCTTTAGACTAGATCATGATATTTTAGTTTATAAAATTTTAGATTCCACCATTTACATTTGATGTAATGTGATTATAAACCAACAAAGTTAATAACCACTCTTCCTTTACTGACCATTTACCCCTCACTTGATATATTATAAAAAATGATTCCCCAAATACTTACATGGATTTTTCCCCCACATCCAGTAAGTCTTCTAACCTAAAAAAGCAAGCTTTATACTTACTTCATTATTTATCACTTTGTGCCTTAGTTTCTTGGCTAAAGGCAGCTTCTCTTCCTTCGAGGTTATTAGGATCACTGCTCCTCCAGCTCCTTTGTTATTCACAGCCCCATAAAAGTACGTATGGCAATCGTGTACCATTATAGCTGCGATATCCTAGTCAAGAAACACATAGGTTGTCTACTCTCCTTCTAGTGGTTGATCAGCTAGGAATTATGATATGATCCTTCCTTTAATGGTTTTCCTAGTGATAGACTCCTATATAAGGATTAACCACCTACCTATCTTCCTTAAGAGTGAGGGTGCTTCCTGCAATTACCTAAGAGAATTTTATTTAGCTATAACTTGCACTTTATAGGAATGGAAGTAATGCCTTAGTTTCTTCAAAACCCAGATAGGTGCTAAACAAATTTTCTCAACTTCTATATATTTCGCCTTATATGGAAGAAACTTTTTGCTGAGGTAATATTGTAACACCCTAATCTAATGCCTTTATCATGTACCATATTATACCTTTCAAACGCAGAATGGTAGATTACTAGCCAAAACTATAAACATTTAACACATACTCATCAACTTCCATGTTAATTATATCTATCTTAACTTTATGTATTAGTATTATCATGCATAGCATTCATCAATTGATCTAGCATAATTATAACTAAGTGTTTTACTACTATATGCATGCATACCTTAACATTCATTTACTAAACCTATTACATCACTTACTTCATATTACAAATATATATAAATTTAAGAGCCCTTGTTATACATATCAAAAGTGCAAAAGAACTTGCACCAAAATATAACAAAAAAGAATCCTACATCAACTTCTACAACTTAGGTGTTGGCCTGTCCTAATGCAAAGTTCGTTCCTGAGCAAAGGCTTTAACAATGGTACCTACACAGATTAAATAACCCATGCTAAGCTATAAAGCTTAGTGGGGACGCTAACTTTGAAAGGCAACAATTCACAACGATTGTCGAAAACATACAAGAATAACATATTTCATATAAATAAATGACAAAAAACTCATGTCATCATTAATAATCAAAACTCATATTTATATTCATATATATTTGAGAATTTAAGTATAACATAATGGGAACAGTATCAAAACATCTAATTATTACATATGCATTGAGAAATTTAGTTAAACTTATTATCTCATGTAATATGTTTTGTTTATCTAATTTTTAACTATAACATAATATCACAATAGTTTAGCCTGCTTAAGTTATAAAGGTGGATAACGGGATCGGCGGATATCGAGGTATCAAAATGGTGGATATCCAAAGATATCAAAATTATGGACCCAATCAAGGCCAATTATACGATGGACCAGTCAAAGACCCACACGAGGGCAAGTAACAACCCTAATGGGCTGTGCAAGATCCTACAGGATCAATTATATTATGGACCTAAAAAGGTCGACGGTGGCAGCTGCAATATCCCTATAGGCGCCTATCTATCCAACAATTGAACTCTAATAGCAGGCAACAAAATAATTTCTGAGTTTATTTTTGTATATATATATACACACAGACACATCATGCTCGCACCAAATCTCTTGTACTTTGCTCATGTATGACTATATCATGATACTTATTCTTTTAGTGCACAACGTATATTGATGAACACTTAAAGTAATATAAATCTTTGTGTTTGATCACACATATCTACAAGAACAAATACTTGAACGTTTTATCTTAAATTATGTCAAACATTTGTAACTTTGCTAAAACATTATTTATCTTAATACCATCTAGTATAATTCATAACATATTCTTAAAGCTTATAACCAATAACTATCATATGTATACATCACACGCCATCATTCATGTAATAATATTAGATGAAAGGACGTACCTGTTTGGCACTATTAATATCACATCAAGCCATTTAATTTCTTTTATTATATAGTATCTTGAGATTTCTTTGAATATCCCTTAACTAATTATACATATAATTCAGTATCTGATGCATGTGAATGATTGACAAAATATGATTTTATACATGGCATGTAAGAGTGTCAAAAGAATAACATAAAATGTGCAATATACCAAGAAGTCACGAGCACGATAGAAGTGAAAGTGTTTTTCAAGCTAGTAAATTGTCGCGATCGCGATCAATGTAGCGCGACATATCCAGATTAGGCAATTTATATCTAATTTCAACTTTAGCAATTTCCTGTATAAATTCCATTTTTTATGCCTAAGTAACATGCTTATATTCTACTTTAATTAAACCCCTATTTCATGTCTTAAATTTTATGATACTTCAAATTGATATTTCAAAAAAAACTTCATAAATTTACCATCCACACTTAACATGACGAAATCTTATAATTCAACTAATTCATAATATTAACATGCTAAGTTCCCTTATAACACTGAAATTGTATTAACACAAGAACTATCAAGTAAGCATAAATCTTCTTCACCTTTCACATATATTAACACATCAGTGGTTGCATCTAAAGATTTTAAATTTCAATTGTCATAAATTTCATTTGCTAGTTTAAGTGATTTTCACAACTTCCACAATAATACTTCACAACTAATTCTCTTCTTCTTTAGTTCAAAATTCCAATCAAACACAAGAAAACTAATAATGCTCTAATCCCATACCTTGGCCTAACTTCACTTTAACCAATTAATTTTCAGCAATACCATTTCCTTTATCTTTTCTATCTTTTCCTTCTTTAACTACAACACAAATCATCCTCTAATTCATCATTTCTAGCAGCCAAACCCAACCAAAATTCACATAAAGAATGAAGAAGAAGATGATGATGATGAAGATAACCAAAATTAAACCATACCTTATTAATCTATATCAATTTTCTTAAACAATCCCACATGCATGCAATTGTCCTCATGAATTTATGAGTGAATTGAGAGATGAACATGAAAATTGAAAGAGATGAAAGATAGTGAATTCTCTCCTTTGGGTGTCGTCCCACTCTCTCTCACCTTCTCTCTCATTCCACTAAAAACCAACATATATGTAGTGCTTTGGTAAATGTCTTTCTTGGTCCTTCAAAGTTTTTGCATGTCACACTAGAGACACACACTTCTTTGCATGTCATAAATTATTCCCACCAATTTAGTCTATTTCATAATTCAACCCCACCATTTACCCTTTTCTTAAATTGACCTCTCCATTATCCTTCAAATCTCAATTGACCCTTTAAAATGTCATAATTACAATTTTACCCCTAATCAATACTTTATACTTCAATTATACCCTTATATAAAATTAAACTACACTATTAAGTTTTATTTTCATGCAATAAAAATAATAAAAACATATTTTATCCCTTAACCCAAATTTATACGAATTTCTCATTAATTATTATTATTTATTTTTTTTAATCAAATAAAAACTCCTCTCAAAACATGAAATTCAATTAGGGTCATGTAAGGGGTCTCACAAATATACTATGTATTCGATCCCAAAGTTATTCTTTTTACCAATCATAGCCTCTACTGAACTTTTCTCTATGGCCAGATACAAGATCAAAGGCTTACCTACCTGTGTTCGCCTTAGTACTGGTGGATGTAGAAGGCATTCCCTAATGGTGTTGAATGCCTTCTGAAAATCTTCATTCCAAACCACTGGATGATCTTTTCCAAGCAACTTAAAGATCGGTTCATAAGTTGAAGTCAACTTGGCTATAAACCTACTTATGTACTGAATTCTACCTAGAAATTCTCTAACCTTTTTTTCCTTCTATGGCATAAGCATCTCCCTGATAGCTGGACCTTATCAAGATCTATCTCGATTCCTTTCTGGCTCACTACATGCTCTAAAAGCTTACCTAAAGTAACTACAAATATGGACTTCTTAGGATGAAGGCAAAGAGTGTACTTGTCAATCCATTAGAAAAACTTTTCCAAGGCCTTAAAGTGACCTTCTTGAGTTGTTAACTTGATCATTATGTCATCCACATACACCTCCACCTTTTTATGGATTAAGTCATCTAATATCTTAGTTAACATCCTCTAATAAGTGGTGCCTACATTCTTAAGTCCAAAAGGTATGAGCCGATAGATGTAGGTACCCTATTTAATGGTAAAGGAAATTTTGATC
Source organism: Excoecaria agallocha (assembly GCA_037975025.1). Classification (NCBI taxonomy): domain Eukaryota; kingdom Viridiplantae; phylum Streptophyta; class Magnoliopsida; order Malpighiales; family Euphorbiaceae; genus Excoecaria; species Excoecaria agallocha. Next base: position 43,357,444 of record CM075806.1, on the reverse strand, counting down.
CTATCTATAATCTTATTCAAAATCTTATTATATCCGGCATACCTATCCATAAAGTTGTAAATAGCACAAGCGATTGCACTATCTATGAAGACATCTATGTGAGGCAAGGGAAAGTCATCATTAAGGTAAGCTTTATTTAAATCTCTATAGTCCACACTGACTCTAACCCTTCCATCTCGGTTCACTACAGGAACTACATTTGCCAACCATGTTGGGTACTAGACCTCTACTAGGAACTTGGCTTCTTTTCCTTCCTAACTTCATCTTTGACCTTTTTAGCTCATTTCGGCCTAAATCTCCTAAGCTTCTATTTGACTGGCTTGTAACCTATATAGGTTGGGATGGCATGTTTGGCTATTTCTTGATCAATTATAGGCATGTCCTCAAATGTCTAGGCAAAGACTTTCATATTTTTCAATATTCTCTCAAATTTTTCTTTCTCTTCTAGAGCTATGTCTAATGATAATAATATTTCTTTGGGATTTCCTTTAATTTTGAGATTAAAGAAATATATGTTTGTTGAGTTAATGTCAAATATGAATGATTCATTATCATGATTAGGCATATTGAAATCAAAAGAAATATTATACAAGTAAGCAAAATTGTTCATATTATTAATATAGTCAAAAGAAGCATCATTGTTCTCATCAAAAAGTTCTGAAACATAAACAATATCAATGAAAGTATCATCATCTTTAGTATCGGTGGTAACAAATGCCTCTGTGACTTATAGGTTTGGATTAGGTGGATCTTTAGCTTTAATTTTCTCTTTGTCCTTCTTTTGAATAGTAAGCAGTTTCTCAATCATGATCTGTCTAAGCACTTTTTTTTCTAAGCTAAAGATGTAAAAAGATCTCCTCATCCTAAAGTCTTTCAACTGGCTTGATACTCCCTTATTCCTAACCAAATACATCATTAATTAGCTCAAACTCAAGTACTATCTTGTCTCCCACCAACTGAGGCTCATTCTCTCTACAATAAAGGCACACCCTTGAAGGTAGCACAAAGCTCTTAGAAATATGAGGGATCTCCTTCACCATTTCCTTTCCTTTGCCTTTTTGACCAGGACTAGTGCAACCCAACCCCTTTTTGTCCTTCTATCACTTAGCAATGATAGTAGTTTCCAACCCTTGAGAATTCTTATCCAAACTAGCTCCAGGCAAGAAATGCATATTTTTCAGCATGTTGATTACATATGGGCTAATAGAAAAATCACCCTTATTTTCTTCATCATTGATCATAGACACGTGGAGGCCACTTAAAGGCTACTTAGCTATTTCCATCACACATACATAATTCTCTATCGTAGCTTCAATGGTAACTACTTGACCATCATGAAGTATCTTGATCATTTGATGTAGCATAGAGGGTACTCGCCTTTACTTATGGAACCATAGCTTTCCTAGTAGCACATTAAAATTGGCAAGAATAGATAGCACCACAAACATAGCTTCAATCTTAATCGGCCCTATCTTCATTACAACTTTGAAGGTCCCTTTAACTTGTCCTTTTGAATTATCATAGGTAGAAATGATCAAATTCCACCTGTTTAGCATACTCTTATTTATTCGAAAAGAAGGGATTGCAACCCAACAACATACATTGATAGAAGACCCATCTCTTATCATCACATATGTTGTGTACTTACTATTCACTTGAGCTTTGATGTAGAGAGGATGATTGTGATTTCCACCGTAACACCCATAAACTATTAACCTAGTTCTATCATTATTTATGTTACATTAATCATGTATTACTCTATTGACATGCCATTAAATTAATTATCACACATCTATCATATTACTCTTAAAGATCACATTCTTTATCTCTTATACAATATCATACACTACAAGAAAGTAGCCATTTAGCAACAAAAATTATCAATTTTCTGTTGATAATTAAAAATAGTAATGAAAATTAACAATGAAACCAGTAATTGCAAATTTGACGGTTGCTATTTTTAGCAATGGAAAATTTTTTTCCATTGTTAAAATTAGCAATTGAATTCCTATTTTCATTGCTAAATCCAACCGATGTGAGATTTGGTGAATTGATCAAAATTACAAATGGAATCACATTTCCATTGCTAAATTTAGCAACGATATCGATTTCCATTGCTAATTTCACCCACCAATAAAAAAAGTCACGACGGTGTCTTCCATCTTTAAAAATTATTACAATTTTTTAATTATTATTTTTTGACAATCCCTGAAATAAGCACAAATAACCAAATTTCACAAACTATTACATTCCCACCTATATCTCTCGAAAACAAATAACAAAACTAAGTTAAAAGTGGACAATGCTTAAAATTTAAGATGAGGAGAATAATATACAAATGCAAATTATTACAAGTTTTTAGATTCACAGTATTGCCAATTCAAATATAATATGCATATATCGCAAAACATGATTTGCATCATAATTGAACACCTATAACTATGAAATTCATATCTCAAGCTGGACTAAACACAGAAGTGTGACTGAACAAGATGAAAATGTTGAAATAGTTGTAACACCAATGTCTTATAAGTCTCAACTAAGGGATTATAAAACTCTTCTTCCAAGACTTTCAGCAATATTTATAGACACAACAATCTTTCTTGAGTTCCATATAGTCCTGATGAATGCCATTAGCATTTAAAACAATGATTTCAAGTCTATCACCATGTAAATAAATATGGAACAGCTTAAATGAAATGGATAGTATAAATTTTGGAAAAACACTGTTACCTAATTTTTATCAACAAATTCAATAGCAAAGTGGCCGGTGGTTATCATAAAATATAGTAATAAATTGGATAAATAGAAAAGCTACAAAAAAATTTCACCAAAGAAAAAGTCATGAAAAAAATTTCAATCAAATCAATAAAATAAATATTTAAGGATTCAATAAAATCTAATAAAAGTAATAAATAAAAATTTAAATAAAACAAGTTAGAAATTGAGGGATAAGATTTTTTTTCTTGAATTTTATAGTTTGATATCCACGTTGATGGAAGCGCGTAAGGAGTTAAAGATGTTATGTATACACTCTAAGAAAAGCTGCACATGCAAAACTTGCAAGAAGTATGTTTATGATCTATTAATCTTAGCATCATATATATATATATATATATATATATATATATATATATATATATATATATATATATATATATATATATATATATATATATATATATATATATATATTTACAATCAATTCCACCAAATGGAAATGTTACATATATGTATGAATGTCATAAACCTGCGAGCTAATCCACAAAATCTTTCCGGAACTTTGTTTCTAACTCAATCTCTTGAGCTACCTGCAGCATAAGAACAAGTAAGATACAAAAGAACATTGCAAACATTGAAACACATGTAAGGCCAATGCTATGTTGCAAAAAAGGAATCTACTGAAGCCATTGAGTTAGATGGATGATCAAAGTCAGTCATGAATGAATGATTTCAAGAATGATTATCATCATAAAATTGACAAGCAAGCAAAATACATTTCACCAAGTAAAACAAACATCTAGGACTAATTTAAATCACATGATGACAGGCCAGATATTATCTTACCCAAGCAACAAAATTCTATTCATTACGATCCTTCCTTTGATCAATCGCTTTCTTGCCTATAATGAGCTCCAAGAGAACTACTCCAAAGCTATAAATGTCTGATTTAAAAGTCAGCTGACCCATCATTGCATAGTCTTGCGCATAATATCCATATATATTATGAGCTGCAACTCAACAATGATTAATTAGTTATATTGAGCATAAGTAGTTAATTAATTAATTATGAAATACTAAAAGTAGATGTAAGAATCTTATAGATATCAAAAAATAAGGTTAAATCAATATTAACATTTCTGTTATGTAATTCATGCAACATAATTTGATGAAACAACATGAAAATAAAACAAACCATTGTTAATTCAAAATAAAATCTAATTCATTTACTGTAAAATAGCATGAAAATAAAATAAGCCATTGGTAATTCAAGTTATATATATATAGTATACTATTAAATATAAGTTTTACCTTCAGGTAGTATAACTTTAGTGTCATCAACAGTAGCATCTTCTTGCCCATGACCTGAAAATACAAATTTCAATGCAAGTTTATAGTATCATAACAAAACCTTCCATCTACAAATATTTAGAATGCAAATCATATTTCAAATATTTAAAGTAGTTATTTCCAAACATTTAAAGTAGTTATTCCAAATGCTTCTTGTTTAAGCATTGATCCCACTATCAGAGAAACAATAGAAACAGGACCTATTGCTATGTCTCTTGAGCTTCTAAGAACAACATATACTAGAGGTGGAACAAAGCTTGAATCTATATATTCAATATTTCAAATGATTAAAAACATATAAATGATTTGAAAGTAACAATAAAGAACTCATCAAGAATGAAAAGATACTCAACAAATATATAGATCAACTGGATTTGCATCAAAATTTAACTAATCCCTTCCTCTCACCACTTCTCTCTCCCAGATTAAAAGAATTAACTTCACCAAAATAGAAAAGCATAAACATAGAGCCAGAATATATATATATATATAAAGATACCTGATCTTGAACAGAGAAACGAGAAATAAAGTTGGAGAGTTGTGGTTGCTGAACTGGTTTTGTAGTAGGAGTATACCAAATAAAATATAAATCGGGTTGATTAAATTACTAAGTTTCAGTGTTACTTTAATATCTTTATTTCCTCTGCTTCCAATCCTACATGTAAGCTATATTGTTTTGTCTTTCAAATGGCATTATCGATTAAAAAAAGAGGCAGAAAAAATAAATATAAAATAGAGAAGCATGAAGATTCAATAAATAAACATGTCTTCTCTAACCAAAAATGAGATTAATTAGGTATATATATCTAGGTGCACACACTAGTTTTATTAGAACAAAGAAAATATGAAATAATGAGAGAACGCCATAAAAAAGAAAATGAAAAATGGCACTTAATGATGTGATATAATTGTAAGAAAGGGCATGAAATAGTACAAAGTTGCATATATTAATTAACACAAAAAGATTATAATCTAAAATGCTTAAAAATCGATTGCTCTATGTTCTTTCTACGATCTTAACATTGGACGCCTTGACATACAGAGAAAAACAAGACAATATTGGAAATTTGGAAAAGAAAAAGGCCAAAATATCAAACCATTCTCTCCTGCACAAAGATAAGAATGATATTTTCTCAAAAATGAACAAAAACAAATATGCTAGAGGAGGTCCTTCTTCAAAGAAATTACTATCGAAAGATTCCAAGACCTAAAGAGTGAAATGAGATACCAAACTAAAGCTCAAGTGAACCTACTCCATTGTACGTTATATTCTGATCCTTAAACTAGAAATGATGGAAACGAAACAATTGCAAGAACCTTACTGATGGAACCTCGAGTTCTTGCAATCAGCAGCACAACCATCATTTTGATTCTTAGTTAATTGCCTTTTATATTAATTATTGTAAACAATAGCAAATACTTAACATCTTAGTCAATAGTCTTTTTTTTTTTTTTTTAGTAAATAAAGTTAGCAGCAATTTCCTATTTATATACGATAGGCACATCAAAAGTAATTTTGATCTAAGATAATTAGAACTGCTAATTACAACAATAGCAGACTGACTTTGATTTTCACCTAAGAGAAACAGGGCAATAGAACTCTATAACTGCCATTTAATTGGGTGACACAAGAGCATAAACTTTTACTGCTAGAGTTCTTTATCTAGTCCAGTTTTTTCTAAATATGAGATCATGACAACCCCAGCGCTTTTCTAACAACCTTAAAAGAATTTAATACTTTAAAAGATTTGTTTGAAAATAAAACAAAATAGTACTATATGTAAGCCAACAATTTCCTATAAGTTCTACTTTTAAAATCTTAAATGTTAGCACCATCGATACATATTGTGCAAGTATTTTGTGATCATTTACAAAAATCACTCATGAGCAGAGCATTTCATATTAGTTTGCAAGCATGCATGCATTCTTTTCCAAAAATTACCTGATCTTCAAAATTAATGGCTTAAAACAACTAAAAACTCAAACTTGAATATGCCAACAAATTCGTTTAGTAAAATAATGCACAACATTTTACAAAATACATGATAGAATATTGTAAGCATTGCCAACTGTTTGAGTGTAAGCATCTCAGTCAAGACTAAATATAATATTTAAGGTCTAAATGGATAACTAACAAAAGAATATTGTATTACACTAGTTACAATATTAACATTCAATTTTCCCATATCCCGATTAACTAAGAAACATTAGCTAGCAAGATATGCATCTAACATATTTTAACTATAACGAAAAATATTTAAAAAAAACACGTCAGATGGATTAAGTAACTATATAATAAAAATAAGGCGCATAGATACCCTTAGCACCACCATCTACAATATATTATTAATAAAACAAACAATGAAGTTAATCTCCAATCTATATTGCAATTATATTTTGACACACAAAACCAAATTTATTTTCCTTTTCTTTCTTTTTCTCTTGAACTAATCAAAAGAAAAAGAGAAATTAATGGGCTCACCTTGGGCTTCAACTGAAAGGCCAATGTTTGGTCACCAGACACCATCTTTCAATCTCAGAACCTGAGTTTTGTGAGTTGAAATTAGAAGTTCTCTCTCAAATTCCTATTCATTCTCAAAATTATTCATATAGAAACATGTGCTTGAATTCATTGTTAATGATTTTCATCATCAACTGAGCTGTTAATATAATTTCAGCAATTATATTAGAGTTACAGTTAAATGCTTGACAGAGATGAGATTGTTTGGTCGTTGGTAATATGATATTGAACCCAAGGAACTTTCTCATCTAGACCAACTTTTTCCTCTATAAATTTTGGCAATAAAAGAGAAAGATAATAATATGTATGAAAAACTTCATGAAACACAACCCACAAAAAAAAAAAGAATCAGATAAATACTAATTTTAAGTGATACTTTAATATAATAACACAAAAACTCACTAGCACAGCTAGATTCTGAAGAGGCTGTATGCTCGAGGAAACAACATTTGCAGCCTCTACAAAATAGGTAATAAAAAAAATTAATTAGTGATTAAATTAATAAATATCATACACAATCATAAATAAGAATAAACAAATGTAAGGATAAAAATTCATCCTAGAATCGAGGGCGGAGACGAGAAATGGGATATCCGCCCGGCAAAAAATAAATTTTTTTATTTTAAAATATAATATTTTATAAATAAGTAAAATATAACTTAATTTTATAATTATTAAGTTTTAAATTATACTTAATTTTAAATTTTATAAATGGTTAAAATTTATATTAATTTAAATTATTATTGATTTTAAATTTTTTATTTATTAAATATTATATTTTAATTTTAATTATTTATAAAATATTATATTTTAAAATTAAAAAAAATCGGGGGACGAGGATCCCCGTGGGATAGAGATGGGGAAAATTCCCTCCTCGATATTGGTGACAGAGGCAGGAGCGTAAAATCTGTAACACTCTACTCTCATCCATAATTTTCATAAATTTTACAGAACTACTATTCAAACATACCCGTATACTAGCATCCAACATTATATAATAATACAATAATAACTGAAATTATTAAATGCTAGTCAATAATTAGAAATCATTCTACCTCAGTTTATACGATCCCAACAGTCTTTATGTACATGCCCCTTGATCCTACTTCATATCCCGAAATTCTTTGTTTCTACACGCAGTCAACAAATCGCATGCTAAGCAACATTGTTACCTAATGGTGAATACAATTACACAAAATTTCATCAATACAAATTTTTATCTTCTTTTGCTCTTATTATTATTATTATTATTATTATTATTATTATTATTATTATTATTATTATTATTATTATTATTTTGCTCCCTTTATATATATATATATATATAATCATTTAATCATTTTGACTGACTTTAATATATTATAGTTCCTTCTTTTGTTATCTGAATTTCATATAACTTTATACTTTTGTCCTTTCCTTTCTCATATTTGCTTAGATTCTAAATTTTTTCTTACCTAGACTAATTTACTTTTATAAAATTTTTAAACTAAATTTTATTTGTTGTCTCTATCATATCTTAAATCAAATTAAATGAATTGTAATATGTTTGCCAAGCAACTTCATTTCTAAATTAATTATAAATTTTCTTGCTTGTTAACCAATTGGTAACTTATTACATTTTATTCGACTATTATTTTGAGATCCTCATCTTCTCTACTAAATCGATGTAATTACTAGCTTATTTCTCACTTTCCCTTTAGTATTTTTAGCTATGAAAATTTTTACATACCTTTCAATTTAATCTTTAATTATGTTCTCTTGACTAGACCCACTAGTTCATCCTTTATTTATCCACCTTTACCACAGTATAATTTCACTCATTACTTATTTAAGTTTGTTCAAATTTACTTCTTCTTTTTTTTTCCTTATTCAGGTTTTATTACCTCAATTGATACCAAATTTCATTTTAATCTTTGGTTCGTTCATTCTTGCATAATTAACTTTACTAAATTTTGAATTCACTTCTTTTTCTTTACTTTCTTTTATATTTCATTCCTTAGTACCGAATCCTATAGAATTTATAATTGGATGTAGAGTTATAGTTTAGCCCCTGTGCTCATTATTCTTTGCTTTTAACTTTATTTAATTTCTCACTTGAATTTGTTGGCTTTCATTTATATCCCCTTTCATTACATGAATCCATGATTTATTCTCATTGCTAAAATTTATCTTCAATCTTTCTATCATTAGTTTTCTTACTAAATTCTGACATTTTCCAAATTTAAATGGAAAACTCCAATTTAATTCCCCAGTTTGACTCTTCCATCAATTTGTCCAATTTGACTTCAGTTTGTATAATTTGACTTTCTTTGACTTTTAATTCAAGTTAGGTACACAAATTATGATTTAATTCCTGCAATTCTTCTTATTGATGGAAACTTACTTTTTTTTTTGCCCCTGAACTTTAACTTATTTACGATTTTTACCTCTTTTTCACCTACTTACTTAATTTAATTTCTTTAACCACTATATTAGTGATATAATTATATTTTTGCCCTTAATTATCATATTGATCTCATTTTTCACCTTATTTATTTCATATTTATTAACATAGCATAAATTTCATCATAATTATTCTTTTATTCCAGTTTTTGTGCAAAATTACCCTTTTGCCCATAGGTGACACCAGTAAAGAACCACGAACTGGATAAACAGGACATAAATATGGTGTATCGAAGGGATCCCTCCACCAGGTGCGACACCAAAATCCCAGTATTGATGCATATAATACGCCGGCTATCCTGTCTTTTATTTCATGGGCATTTTTTATAATAAATATCTCATATACTCATGGTATCCTGCGGAATAAATTTTTATGGCTAGCCATACTTTTCAAGAGCTGGAATTACCCACTGTACACTAAGGGCAATATTAAATTTCATATCATATTACATTATTAGACAATTATGCTTCATTTGTGTACACAGATAGGCTTATTAAGCATCAAACATCTATATATATTTAATATAAAAGAAAATATCACAAAACATATTATTTATTATACATACATTATAATTTCTCCTTCATTTTTTTATGAAAAATATATTTTTATCTTGATTTTAACCATCACTAGGATTAATTGTACTTAACTTATATTAAAATTCTTAAATTGTCTTTATTTCTACCATTATGTCTACATGTACATAATTTTGTACATTAGCTATTTTTCATTTTTATCATTTATATTACATTATTCATGCCTGATGTTGTCTAATTCTTACTAAATCTATCTTAAATTTTTTAGATTTCACTATGCTAAATATGGGAACATGGTTCGGCCTCCATGGTAATTTCCAATTTCAAATGGTTTTATTTACTTAATTATAATTATATTACATTGTTTCATTACTTTGTTTAGTTATATCAACTTATTCCAAAGTTGTACTTAATTATATATCTAATTCCATAATGTTATGGCATTATGTTTCCATAAGAAATATTATATGCCTATATTTATTCAAACTCAAATTATATCAATTTTGTTCCTTGAAATTTATATAACATTTTTTTATACTAATTATTACTTAACATCAATTAAGTCTTTACATCTCATTATACAAATTCGGCCAACATGAAAGTTTTACAAATAATAAATCTCTTCATGCTCTATTTATACTATTTATATTTTTTATATCAATTTATATGAATATATGCTAATTAACCTTCCTTTACCTTAATATCTACTAATTATCTATATAAACATCATTATGTTTCATACTTAATTTCATACTCATATGTTATTTTTAACTCAATTTCACCATCCTACATTTATTTATCATCATAGTATTACAATTGCATTTAATAATTTTTAAATCATTAAAATTTCACTTAATACATTTTGGAAGTCCATTCGGCCTCACATAGTTTCATAACTAAATATTTAATTTCTTCCATCATTTAAATTTATCACATATTAAATCATCGTACTACATGGTTGCTTCATTTTATTTCTTATTGATTTTATCTTTTATATTGTTACATAGTATAAATTCCATCTTAAAATTTGAAAATTAATGAAATTAAATGTAGTTTATATCCACATACCTCTTAGTGGCCTAAGATCCTCCATTCTTCCTTTCTCTTTCCTTACTTCTCCTAGCTTTCCCCCATTTCTTAAGCTTCCTCATTTGGCCGAATTTCTCATGGTGGATTTTTCTCAATTTTTTTCTTCCTTTATGCAAAATAATCATATAAATACACTCTAACCACCCTAATTCACCTATTAGAATCCTTGAATTAATTTAAAAATACCAAATATACATACCTCAATTTTGGATACATAAGGTTTGATTTTTGATTTCTATCACTTCCTTCTCTCCAATAGAACTCTTGAGGGAGTTAGGAATGAATTTAGGCCAATAGAATTATATAGGACATGAAATTTGGTGGATATTTGATAGAATTTAGCTAGAGAAGATGAAAGAAACATAAAGGAATTGAGAGAGAGAGACACACGGCTGGAAAATGGGAGAAGGCAGCGGAAATTGCTGGAAATTTTTGATATTTACAGCTTATACAAGCATATGGATTGGGCCAAACCAAGCCTAACCACCCAAGTCCACCTAACTAGCCCATTTCCATATAAATAACCCAAATTTTGGCCCAAATAAATTCATCCACTTCATTTCCATGTTCAAATAATTCTCTAATTAGTTCCATCCTTTTTAAAATAATAAATTAAGCCTATACTTAAATTTTCATATTAAATAGAGTTCGTTTTCAGCCCGATTTATCCAAGGCATTTCGATAAGAAAAATTTCAACGTGATCGAAAAATTATTTTTTTACACCAATATATTCTACATATAATTTGGGGTAGAACTTGAAATTTTAGTGATTTTTAGAAGCCATTTGCTATTTTTAAATTTCAATCGAAACTTTAATTAGTCCTTTTTCCTAGTTTCTCGACCATTTTTTCAAAATCAGTGTTTCCAGTGTTAGAATGCTACAAAATTTTACCCCGCGTGCACTAAATTACTCAAGAACAAATGGTTAAAATTTCGGATAATTTCGACATCATTTCGATATTCTTTTGATTTAGACAGTCTACATAGTTAATCCGAGATCCAAAATTTTGTAATTACCAAAATACTTATTGTCCTTATCACATAGTTTACTTAAGTTAATAATAACATATTTATTCTATCGGAATAATTTTCGAAGGTCGATACACTTATTCAGAGTTCAATCAAACTACCAGTCAATCCTTTTTACGGTTCCGGATAAAAACATTTTTGTCCCCTTTAAGGGTCAATTTAAGCTCATTTTCATTTCAAATTGTACCATTGGAATCCATGTAACACCAAATTTCATAATTTACTCTAAAAAAAACTATTCGTCGGGTCACCCATCCTAGAATTTTCCTGGCCCGAGCACGTTCAACCTTTACACATTTTCCAATTTCCCTATCTTATTCAATTTCGATTATTCTGAAATTTGTTCTAAGATAAATACTCATGCTCTATGTCGTACCGTCTATAACCGATGCAAAAATTCACGGTGTTACAATACTCCCCCACTAAATAAAATTTCGTTCTCGAAATTTATCTGAATGGCAAAACTATAACTACTACTATTTATAATTCTTCTAATTTTCCAATTATTTTCCCTATGTCATGATGTGTTCAGAAAACTTTAATATAACATATGTTTGTTCTCTAACTGATTGCTTCATCAGCCCGAGTGATCCATAGTCTTCCATCAATTAAAAAAAATCCTTTATCTAATGATAGTTGATCTCTTTTTAACCTTTTTAACAACTTTTTTTCTTGACTACATTACTCTTCTTAACTCTTGGTTATCCTTACTTCCATTGCTCAACTCTATTATTTAATTTATGCTTGTCGTGGCAAGCAATACAATACATCAATATTTGAAAGCACAACTTATTTATAAATTTTATCAGAATATTTCCTTTATCTGCCGTATCATTTAATATACATATCTTCCTTAATAAGAGAAGGTTCATGTTTACTATCCACTCCTGATTGGTTTTGATAACTAATAGAGATCAAACATCTCATTTATCTCAATAGGGCCTTTATTCAACGTAACTGATGAAATCTATATTGGGTTTCAGCTATAACCCATCACTAGTATAACAAAACCACCACTAACCATACCAAATGTAAAGCATGTAACTGAATGACTATGCAATGACAAATGCATATGTGTACTGTGAAGCAAGTGACCATATGACTGAACTGTATGTATGTATGTCGTAGGTCTATGCATGGACGAAAACACAAATATAATCATGAATAGCTGATGCATAATAATAGTGGAGGTGTATACTAGCTGGGTTAACAAAATCGCCCAAAAGAGTTACCTCATAAATTATCAAAGGATTAAGAGTCTAACTCTCATCCTCAGTTGCCAACTTATTTATTTATACTCAAATTATCTGAAGAGACAGGTAATAGTAAACCGCCCTTCCGTAATCACTCAATCAATATGGCATGTACATAAGTACATGTAATAATTCCTTACTCCTACATACCCACTCCGATCTTAGGATCACCTAAACTGGGCTCTGATACCATTAATTGTAACGCTCTACTCTCATCCAAAATTTTCATAAATTTTACATAACTACTATTCAAATATACCCGTATACTAGCATCCAACATCATATAATAATACAATAATAACTGAAATTATTAAATGCTAGTCACTAATTAGAAATCATTCTACCTCTGTTTGTACGATCCCAATAGTCTTTATGTACATGCCTCTCGATCCTACTTCATATCTCAAAATCCTTTGTTCCTGCACGCAGTCAACAAACCGCACGCTAAGCAACATTGTTGCCTAGTGGTGGATACAACTACACAAAATTTCATCAATACAAATTTTTATCTTCTTTTGCTCTTATTATTATTATTATTATTATTATTATTATTATTATTATTATTATTATTATTATTATATATTAAATCATCAAATCATTTTGACTGACTTTAATATATTATAGTTCCTTCTTTTGTTATTTGAATTTCATATAACTTTATACTTTTGTCCTTGCCTTTCTCATATTTGCTTAGATTCTAAATTTTCTCTTACCTAGACTAATTTACTTTTATAAAATTTTTAAACTAAATTTTATTTGTTGTCTCTATCATATCTTAAATCAAATTAATTGAATTTTAGTATGTTTGCCATGCAGCTTCATTTCTTCATTAATTATAAACTTTCTTGCTTGTTAACCAATTGGTAACTTATTGCATTTTATCCGGCTATTATTTTTGAGATCCTCATCTTCTCTAACTAAATCGATATAATTACTAGTTTATTTCTCACTTTCCCTTTAGTATTTTTCGCTGTGAAAATTTTTGCATACCTTTCAATTTAATCCTTAATTATGTTCTCTTGACTATACCCACTAGTTCATGCTTTATTTCTCTACCTTTACCACAGTATAATTTCACTCATTACTTATTTAAGTTTGTTCAATTTTACTTCTTCTCTTTTTTTTCCTTATTCAGGTTTTATTACCTCAATTGATACCAAATTTCATTTTAGTCTTTGGTTCGTTCATTCTTGCATAATTAACTTTCCTAAATTCTGAATTCACTTCTTTTTCTTTACTTTCTTTTATATTTCATTCCTTATTACCGAATTTTATAGAATTTATAATTGGATCTAGAGTTATAATTTAGCCCCTGTGCTCATTATTCTTTGCTTTTAAATTTATTTAATTTCTCACTTAAATTTGTTTGTTGTCTTTTATATCCCCTTTCATTACATGAATCCATGATTTATTCTCATTGCTAAAATTTATCTTCAATCTTTCTATCATTAATTTTCTTACTAAATTCTGACATTTTCCAAATTTAAATGGAAAACTCCAATTTAATTCCCCAATTTGACTTTTCCTTCAATTTGCCCAATTTGACTTCACTTTGTCTAATTTGACTTTCTTTGGCTTTTAATTCAAGTTAGGTACACAAATTACGATTTAATTCCTGTAATTCTTCTTATTGATGGAAAATTACATTTTTTTGGTCCCTGAACTTTAACTTATTTACGATTTTTACCTCTTTTTCAATTACTTACTTAATTTAATTTCTTTAACCACTATATCAGTGATATAATTATATTTTTGCCCTTAATTATCATATTGATCTCATTTTTCACCTTATTTATTTCATATTTATTAATATAGCATAAACTTCATCATAATTATTCTTTTATTCTAGTTTTTATGTAAAATTACCCTTTTGTCCTTAGGTGACACTAGTGGAGAACTATGAACTGGATAAATAGGACGTAAATAAGGTATACCGGAGGGATCCCACCACCAGGTGCAATACCAAAATCTCAGTACTGATGCATATAATACGCCAGCTATCCTGTCTTATATCTCATGGTCATTTTTGATAATAAATATCTCATATACTCAAGGTATCTTGTGGAATAAATTCCTATGGCTAGCCATACTATCCAAGAGCTGGAATTACTCACTGTACATTGAGGGCGATATTAAATTTCATATCATATTATATTATTAGACCATATGCTTCATTTGTGTACACATATAGGCTTATTAAGCCTCAAACATCCACATATATTTAATATAATAGAAAATATCATAAAACATATTATTTATTATACATACATTATAATTTCTTCTTCATTTTTTATGACAATTATATTTTTATATTGATTTTAACCATCACTAGGATTAATTTTACTTAACTTATATCAAAATTCTTAAATTGTCTTTATTTCTACCATTATGTCTACATGTACATAATTTTGTACATTAGCTATTTTTCTTTTTTATCATTTCTATTACATTATTCATGCCTGATGTTGTCTAATTCTTACTAAATCCATCATAAATTTTTAGATTTCACTATGCTAAATATGGGAACATGGTTCGGCCTCCTTGGCAATTTCTAATTTCAAATGGTTTTCTTTACTTAATTACAATTATATTACATTGTTTCATTACTTTGTTTAGTTATATCAACTTATTCCAAAGTTGTACTTAATTATATATCTAATTCCATAATGTTATGGCATTATGTTTCCATAAGAAATATTATATGCCTATATTTATTCAAACTCAAATTATATCAATTTTGTTCCATGAAATTTATATAACATTTTTTATACAAATTATTTCTTAACATCAATTAAGTCTTTACATTTCATTATACAAATTCGGCCAACATGAAAGTTTTACAAATAATAAATGTCTTCATGCTCTATTTATATTTTTTATATCAATTTATATGAATATATGCTAATTAACCTTCTTTTACCTTAATATCTACGAATTATCTATATAAACATCATTACGTTTCATACTTAATTTCATACTCATATGTTATTTTTAACTCAATTTCACAATCCTACATTTATTTATCATTATAGTATTACAATTGCAATTAATACTTTTTAAATCATTAAAATTTCACTTAATACTCTTTGGAAGTCCATTCGGCCTCACATAGTTTCTTAACTAAATATTTAATTTCTTCCATCATTTAAATTTATCACATATTAAATCATCATACTACATGGTTGCTTCATTTTATTTCCTATTGATTTTATCTTTTATATTGTTACATAGTATAAATTCCATCTTAAAATTTGAAAATTAATGAAATTAAATGTAGTTTGTATCCACGTACCTCTTAGTGGCCTAAGATCCTCCATTCTTCCTTTCTCTTTCCTTACTTCTCCTAGCTTTCCCCTTTTCTTAAGCTTCCTCATTTGTACGAATTCCTCATGGTGGATTTTCCTCAATTCTTTTCTTCCTTTATGCAAAATAATCATATGAATACACTCTAACCACCCTAATTCACCTATTAGAATCCTTGAATTAATTTAAAAATACCAAATATACATACCTCAATTTTAGGTACATAAGGTTTGATTTTTGATTTCTATCACTTCCTTCTCTCCAATAGAACTCTTGAGGGGGTTAGGAATAAATTTAGGTCATTAATATTATAAAAGACATGAAATTTGGTGGATATTTGATAGAATTTAGCTAAAGAATATGAAAAAAAAAACATAAAGGAATTGAGGAACTGAGACACATGGCTGGAAAATGGTAGAAGGCAGCAGAAATTACTGGAAATTTCTGATATTTCCAGCTTATTTAAGCATATGGATTGGGCCAAACCAAGCCCAACCACCCAAGTCCACCTAACTAGCCCATTTCCATATAAATAACCCAAAATTTGGCCCAACTAAATTCCTCCACTTCATTTTCATGTTCAAATAATTCTGTAATTAGTTTCATCCCTTTTAAAATAATAAATTAATCCTATACTTAAATTTGCAAATCAATCAGAGTTCGTTTTCAGTTCGATTTATCCAAGGCAGTTCAATAAGAAAAATTTCAACGTCATCAAAAAATTATTTTTTACGCCAATATATTCTATTTATAATTTGAGGTAGAAATGGAAATTTTGGTAATTTTTAGAAGCCATTTGCTATTTTTAAATTTTGATCAAAACTTTAATTAGTTTTTTTTCCCAATTACCATTTTTCCAAAATCAGTGTTTCTAGTGTCAAAATGCTACAAAATTTTATCCTGCATGCACTAGATTACTCAAGAACACATGGTTAAAATTTTGTATAATTCTGACATCGTTTCGATATTCTTCTGGTTTAGACAGTTTGTACAGTCGGTCCGAGATCCAAAATTTCGAAATTGCCAAAATACTTATCGTCCTTATCACATAGTTTACTTAAGTTAATAATAACATATTTATGCCAACAAAATAATTTTTGGATGTCGATATACTTATTCAGAGTCCAATAAAACTACCAGTCAATCCTTTTTACGGTTCCGGATTAAAACTTTTCTGTCCCGTTTAAGAGCAATCTAAGCTCATTTTCTTTTCAAATTGTACCACTAGAATCCATGTAACACCAAATTTCATAATTTACTTAAAAAAAACTTCTTGTCAGGTCACCCATTCTAGAATTTTTCTGGCCAAAGCATGTTTAACCTTTACACATTTTCCAATTTTCCTGTCTTATTCAATTCCAATCATTCTGAAATTTTTTCTAAGATAAATACTCATGCTCTACATCGTACCGTATATAACCAATGCAAAAATTTACGGCATTATAGAATCCCTGCCAATGGCAGTGGAGTGAGTGGGGGTAAATTTCTCGGTCCCATCCCGTCCCGTGATCACCCTTAAAAGGAGGAGGAGTAGGAAAAAATAACAAGGGCAAAAGTTTGACTGCAAAAGGACTAATTTATACTAAGGCAAAAATGAAGATAGTAAAGGAAAATTATTCTATTGATATTTTAGCAACGGAAGAATATTCTGTTTCAAATAATCAACCTTAATATAATTCAATTGTAAATTAATAACAGAATTATGTTTCCATTAGTGATTTTCATTTTAAATTTTTTTTGCCATTTGTTGGCATTTTATTTTGCAATGACATAAGTATTCCATTGCTATATTTTAATACTAAAAGTAACCTCTATTTTTAACTGTGAAAGACAACCATTTTTATTTCTGTTTCAAAATTTAAAACTTCAACAAATTTTAACAATAGAATTTGATTTTTGTTGCTAATTTATTTTTTATTGCTAAATTAGTAACAAAAATTATTATGTTGCTATTTTAACATTTTCTTGTAGTGATACAAACCACATACTATGATAGTTACTTCAGTTTGCCAGCTTATACATATACTATGTACTCACAAAAGTGAGCCTATTATGACTTAAGATTCCATTTAAATACATCATTACACACAAATAATCCTTAATACAAAAGCTATAAAAAAATATCAAAAGATAACTTCCTACATCAATTCTATCTCAGACTTGAGTTGGCATTTATGATGTAGAAATACATCCCTAAGTGAAAATCTTAGCTACCAAACCTACATAGATAAATAACCTATGCTAAGCTATAAAACTTAGTAAGGAACATAAAACATGTAGTTAACCCCTTTTGAAAGTCATCAAATTAATGCACACACATATATACATATCTTTAAGCATATAAACTAATCATTTAAAACAATGACAATATAATCTAACATTCTCCAATAACTATTCAATTTTCATATCATTACTATTTAATTTTCATATCATTACTATGTTCAATGCCAAACATTTATTAACTATTCCACTTATTTAAAAATTATGTACTATTACTAATATTTATATACCTCAGTTATACATCTCTTGATTCTATATTTTACTCTTGCCTAACCTCTTTTAACTAACTAGTCATTCTTGAGCATAAGTTAATATCAATTTAGTTATATATAAAGTTATACTCATTTGAATATCATAGAACTATAGGTTAATAAACTAAATCTCTAAGCATTATTACATACTAAATGATATATATACAATATAAATATGTATATCATTGTCCATATATCAAAATGTATGTTAACATCCCTAACTAATATAAGTATGTATATCATAGTCCATATATCAAAATGTATGTTAACATCCCTAACTAATTATTATCCTTGTATTGCCACTTTATTCTTTCATGGGTTACCATGTCGATTCCTAATGCAATTGATTATTAGTTTACTTCTATATTAGGCTTTAAATCTTATTAGGTTCACCAACTATAAGTCCATAACTCAATTAAGTTTATAGGTAATAAATCACACATATCATTAGTTAATGTCAAGTAGGAGCATATAACTATAAGGAAATACATATTTAGCCAATATAACATTTTAAAGATATCACAATGTGTTAGTGTGTGTGTGTGTGTGTATCTTTTATTTCTAGGTATAAGAAAAGCAATGAAATTCGATCAATGATTTATTTATACAATACTAAGTTAATCTTTCACTCTATGTCATGTTTTCCATGTGTTATACATGGATGCATGTTGTTCTATTATATATATAAAATCAAATAAGAAACATATGACCATAAAGAACATGTATTCACCAATATATTATTGACAAAGCATCCATATTGAGTATTTTCATATGCAGAACTTATATATATAAGTTGTACATATGATTTGAAAATATTATATATATAAATGCATATCAAAAGTATACTTCTCCAAATGTCAAATAGGATTCTTATAAAAATAATATGTAGACTAATTTAAAAACTATCATGCTTTTTTATCTTTAAATTTAGTATGATACTTTTCTTAACTTTATGTTAAGACTGCATTTTTCTAAAGAAATGGATAATGGGTGAAACATATGGTACCCAAATAAGGATTTCATTATGAGTTTTGAGGATGGGAATTTGTCAGTCCAAGTTTTATTAATTAACATCCCATGTTATTTAATTATATGTAAAAATCTTTTACATTCTAAAGGCTGATGTTTACATGTGAGCTTTAAGGCAAGAAACATGACATTGTTATAGTTTTATTAATGAAAATCCAATTTATTATATATATATATATGTATTTATTTATTTATACAACATTTTCCTTCGACAGTCAAAAAACATCTTCATAATAAAATAGAAGAGATGCAGACTTACCTCTAAAGCTCACCCTGCTTTATATATATATATATATATATATATATATATATGTATATATATATATATATATATATATATATATATATACAACATTTTCCTTTGACAGTCAAAAAACATCTTCATAATAAAATAGAAGAGATGCATACTTACCTCTAGAGCTCACCCTGCTTTACTCATAAAACGGTTACCCATGGCAAAATAACAACAACAACAATAAGAAGAATAATAATAATGATGATGATGCCATGCCTTAATACCCTTTAAAAGGATACAGGGGTTCCCAGAAACAATCAATTGACATAAAAGTCATCATTTAAAAAAATTGGAATTATTTTCTTAATATAGTTTTTATAGCTCTTTACAAAATACACCTATTGGGTACATAAATAAACATAAAGCTACAATTGTCCTAATATTAGCCTTTGCTTCAGTAATTTTGATACCTGCATGGATAAAGAGACAACGTGCTAAGCATAAAGCTTAGTATATACTAAAACTTTCTCAGGTAATAAATAACCTATATCAAGTAAAGCATAACATTAAATATAAGAAATAAATTAAGAAACATTAAATGCTTGAATACATAATTCAATAACCAATTAAAGTATAACTCAAAGCAAAGTAATTATTCAAGTATTTCCTGGCATAATTAAAACCCGAATGGAGTATTACTAGGTCATATCAGAAGTGAACAAGAGCAAAACATTATTAAGTTTCCTGCTCTTATCTAAAAGGAAATTTAAATAGAAGATATTGTAGGCATTAAAATGGAATAGATATTGTCTCAAAATCAAATTAATATAGGTATATAATAGAAAATACTCTTATTAAACATCAAACAAAAAGAGGTAATAACCTCATATATCATAAAATCTGAAGGTGTTGTAGCACTAATAACAGAAGATATCATAATGTCACAGAAGCATATGCAAAACTTATCAAATATGGCTGATTACCTGATCCTAAGATTTACAAACCATGATTTTATTAATTTAGTTTTAGACTTTTAAAACCCAGACACAAAAGGAATATATCCATTTACAAAATCAATGGCGAAAGATATACAATTAAAATCCCTACAACATATCCTAATAGAAATCATGGTCATAAGCATCAATTAAATAACTTTCTAAATCTAAATTGGGTTAATAACAAACTAATGTAGCTTAGGAAGCATTGGAATGAATTCAGGAAATAAAAGCAGGTATTTCAAATTGTACAAGCAAAA
This sequence comes from Excoecaria agallocha, assembly GCA_037975025.1. Classification (NCBI taxonomy): domain Eukaryota; kingdom Viridiplantae; phylum Streptophyta; class Magnoliopsida; order Malpighiales; family Euphorbiaceae; genus Excoecaria; species Excoecaria agallocha. Next base: position 43,336,151 of record CM075806.1, on the reverse strand, counting down.
CAGGAGGATACCCAGCTAGATTGAGGTTCAATCCCCATCGAGTGACCCCCATTCTATATCAAAAATGCATATACAACCCAACTGGATTGGAATTAATGCAGTCAAGTTATCCATATTCTGAACAGATAGAATACATACCACCCAATTGGATTGAGTCCTAATCCAAATGTGTTGATTTAAGTTTATGGTTTTCTATAGAATGTTCCTTGCATTAATCTGCAATATTCATTACACAAAAAAATGTAATTTCATTAATTGTTTTACTAACTCAACTTCCTACCATGGATCAAGCTCCATAGTCACAAATTTATTCTATTATATGATTCATCATAAGATGAATTGAGACCCCTTATACTGCTCAAGATCAGTAAAGTAACCATTATACATCTATTTTCAGCCTAATCTAGGGAATCGTATAGACAAACCCCAACTTGTTCCTTACTTAATAATATAGACTTTTACATCTCTTTCATTTATTTTTGATTTCGAACATGTGAGAATGAATCAAACAAGCTATACAACAACTATTTCTGCATATCCTAAAGAACTTGCAGCATAACTCTATAATGTTTATTCTTGTATAAGTGTGTGTGTGTGTGTGTGTGTGTGTGTGTGTGTATTTGTGTGTGTGTAGTTACATCTTAGTTGTTACTAGTTCATTTCCTGACATTAAAATCATCATAAAAGAAATCCAATAACTACAAGGTCTCAGTTAGCATAAGTTTAATTATCTACTTACTATAATTATATCTCTATCAGTAAGATCAACCTCTAGCAATCATATACTAATAACCGTACATAATTTAATGACTCCCTTTCCTAATTACCCATTACTTGGACTCTAAAAAGCCCAAAATCATATAAGCAAATAATAGGTTTCAAAAGCATAACTCAAGCTAGTCGGAATCATCTATTATTTCAGAATTGTGTAAATTTTATTCAATTACAATTATATGCTTTCTTAGAGCACCAAAATAATTATACATTATTATTACCACATATTATATATACTTATTCAAGTATGCATTAGAATAAATTTTAAAACATATTTGTTAGCTTACAGCAAATTTACTCAATTTGGCTAGCATTAACATTAGAAAACACTTATTATGTATTTTCTCAAATTAATATACCTTATAATTATATTTCTCAATGGTTTATAAACGAATCCATAGAGGTGTATACAAAAAACATACATAATAAGTCTCATTTCACCCTTAAAAATGTGTTTTCAAGGTTACATTAATGTCCCATAAGGGTTAGATGAAGTTTGATAGTTTTCTAAAGAGGTTTGACATTTTTTAAGAATAGTATGTAGGGTACCCCTACTAGATTGGCACTTAACTCGACTGGGTTGGTTGTATTCTGCCCATCTAGAATGTAAGTAACATGACTAGATTGGGCAATCGGGTGTATTTTATCCATCTAGAATGTAAGTAACCCAATCGAATTGGTCCCCAATCTAGTCAAGTTTATTATAAAACCTAAAATTTAGCAGATAGATTTCCCTGGTGTAACTTGCACAACAATTTTGACCTAGCAAGCATAGTTTTTAAGCAAAAAATCCTTCTAGAAAAATTTTCCCCTATGTTTATAATTTCCATAAATACAAAAATAATGCAATTTGGACAACTATCAATGAGATATGCACAAAAATATACAGACTATTCTAATTGGCAGGGCAGCAGCCATCACATAACTTCAAGCTAAAATTCAACAACTTTATAGGCAAAATCCATTTTTGGTTTCTTCTAAAAACTTTTAGATATATGTCTTAACATTCTTATATAACTAGTATCACTCTATTTAAAGGCTCATAGATTAAGATACAGCCAAAATTCCAAAACTAGTTCAAGTGACGTTTCAACAAAATTTTACTAACTTATTAACCAAAGCTAAATTACGATTCAACACGAAATTTAACCTTAATTCCAATTTTCATAAACATCATCATGTTATAATTTATTCACATACATATTTAAATTATAACTAACATGCACAAAAATGGGGTAAGGGATTCTAATACTTTGTTTAATAGAGAATCCTCTTCTCATGCTTTAATTTCTCCTTTTCCTTCACTTTGCTAGTTCTTTCTCCTAGATCACAATCATACATATATATAACAATTTCAATTCATAAATTCTAGCTCCTTAAAAGGGATAAGATAGAGAGGAAGAAGGAATTAGGAGTCCATATGAACTTACCTCTTTTTACTTTTAAAATCCAACTTAATTTGCCTTTTCTCTACTAAACCATTGGGGAGCAAATTTTTATGTGTTTTTAGGAGATAAAAAGTTCAAGAAAATTTGAGTTTTTAGATTCCAAAGTGGTCGGCCAAGTTTCAACCTCTCTTTTAATTATTTTCTTGCTTTTTCTTGCAACCTTCTATAAAGACACATGTTGACTTTGCATTGGTTACAGCTTTTTGACTTTCCTTTATTTGTAAATTAGCCCCTAAAATTTCTTTGATTACTTAATTACATAGAATTCTTAATTTACATAACATGTAAATCGATAATTTCATGTATTGCAATAATTTTTACTCTGTTATCCAAAAAAAGTGCTTAAGAGTAGAGCTAGTAGCCACTTAGAATTGTGTGATCAGAGTAATCAAATGTATACAGGTCAGAAGTGGATACCCTTAAGTAAAAAGAATTTCTACATTCCTTGTAAACATTTTAATATTTCTTAGGCAAGAAAAAATAGGTTTATGCAGGTTAGAATCGAGTACCCTCGTGTCCACTACAAATTGACAATAGAAAAGAAAAAATAATAAAATCATGGTTTCTTCTTTACTTTATCCATTGAAATGTTTGTAAATATTGGGCATACTATGGTTTTGTAATACCTTAAGCTTTCTAGATCCAAATACTATTTTATCATGATCAGGTTACCCATTTGAGTATTATATTTCATTATTGTATCTTATTCTTATTTTATTACCAAATAATTTGAAATCAGATTTATTTGCCATTTTATTAGTTCGTTACTTGCCAATTATAAATTCATTGCAAATTTACTATTTATCTGGTAAAATTACTATTCATTTAGTGAAAATTTTGGCAATATAATGGCTATAATATTAACCTATCCTTCCTACAAATGTTCAAAATTCACACTCTCAATTATTAAATCTCCAACTCCAATACTCCAGGCAAAAACACAACACTTGTATAATCATCATATCCAACGCAATCACAAGCCATCAATATCATCACGTTCACATACATTATAGCTTATATATCCATCCAATATATACATATACATGCCATAATATCTTAATGTCATAAGTACATTACATATACATAGTCTTTTCTCTAAAGTAATAAACATACATAATATACTATATACTACTTCAAAGTCAACATTTCTTCTTCATTCATCCAACCTTCTACAATTTGAGAACTTGTCCCTGCTCGTAGCAAATAACTACGCGCTAAGCATAAAGCCCAGTATTGGATACCCAACTAACTAATTTCAACACCATATACTATTTAACTTAAATAAAATACTACGTGCTAAGCATAAAGCCTAGTGTTGTAAAGATTCCTAATACATAAAATTTAGTTTGCCTTCTAATTGTGCCTTCGTACTGCAATTCTAATATTTGTTACAAAATTAACTAAGTGGAATAAATAGAAACCTTCATGGAGGATGTACAAAATTGGCCAATGAGAGTATATAAAATCAAACATGAAGAATATGGAAAATTGACTAAGTAGAGTACTTCCTGAATCATAAAATACTTTTCAAACATTATAGTACACAACTCTTTAGGATCAACGATCGCTTGATCCGATTGGCGTGAGTCATGACAAATTTATCACTTCAAGCGCAGTAGGTGACTTTTCAGTTTTTGGTTTGATCGAAGTATTATTCGAGCAGATATAAAGACCAGCTATTCATTAGAGAATCATATATTGTTTTGAGGATTTAGCAATTTCATACATTAAGTACGAAGGAGATACAACTGACTCAATTGTTGTCTTTTGCATTTTGGGTTCAGGATAGGCGTCGAACCTAGCAAATGAGTTGGTGGAGCCTCGTCAAGTCATTTTTAAGGCCTTCCAAGAGTGTTCGATTGAACACCTCGGTCATCCCATTGCTTTGGGGATGGATGACAAAGGTGAACTTAAGGCTAATATTGAGGTTTTGGCAAAAGTTTCTGAAGATCGAGCTATCGAACTGTTTACCATTATCTGTAATAAAAACATTAGGCAAGCCATATCCTTCCATGTAAAATTTTTTACCTTCTCCGTTGTGATCGTAGCTAGAGGCTCTGCTTCGATCCATTTGGAGAAGTGATCGATGGTGATAAGGAGGAACTTTATTTGCTTTTTCCCTTGGGGAAAGGGCCCTAGGATGTCCAGGTCCCGTTGGTCGAATAGCCAGGAAACTATGATCGGCTGCTAGTCTACTGTTGGTTGTCTGATGACTCTCCCATGGACTTGGCATTGTTGGCACCTTCTCACTTTTTATTGAGCGTCTTTAAAGATGCTTGGCCAGAAGTATCCAGTTTGGAGTACTTTCCTTGCCATGGCCCTACTAGCCTCGTGTGCTCCGCAAATGCCTTCATGAATTTCCCTTAGGACGTAGTCTCCTTCCTCCATCGTCACGTATTTAAGCCAGGGGTGATTGAAAGATTTTTTGAACAATTCACCATTAATAATAGAGTAATTAAGGGATTTTCGAGATACCTTTTTGGCTTTCGCTTTATCTTCAAGCAACCGCTTGATGGAGCTCATCCACGTTTCTTGAGCTAACTCAATTTCCATCATTTCTAGTTCATCTAAGGAGGAGGTTGCTCAACGATGGTTATATTTTCTTCCAACATCCCTTGCTTTGAAGCAGATATTTTGGTGAGCCGATCGATGGCTAAAGTTTGATCTCTTGGCACCTTCTATAAGATCTATTCGAATCCATATTCTTCCAGCATCTTAAGTGTCACCTTGACCTTTGCCAGATATTGTATCATGTTGGCTTCTCTGGCCTCGAGGGTGCCTAAGACTTGGCTTGTCACAAGCTGGGAATCACTTTTGATGATGATCGACTCCATTCAGATGGCATGGAGCAGTCTTAGCCCTTGCAGAAGCGCCTCGTACTCTGCCATATTATTTGAAATTTTAAAGTTGAGTTTTATTACGTACCTTATAATGTGCCCAAGGGGCCCATTATTACAATGCATGCACCTCCTCGGTTATCATTTGTAGTTTCATCCACGATCATCTCCCATTTTGTAGGTTAGGGCTGACTGGTTACTTTTTTGCCAGCATATTCAGCGATGAAGTTTGCCAAAGCTTGAGCCTTGATTGTTTTTCTGGGTTCGTACCTCACGTCCTATGATTGGAGCTTGATTGCCCATCCTATCATTTTTCCCTCCAAGTTCGGGATGTGGAGAAATTTTTTGATTGGTTGACCCAATCGAACTACAATCATGTGTGCTTCGAAATATTGTCTTAGCTTCCTTGTGCACATCATAAGGGCAATGATGAGTTGCTCAACTGGACCTTTCTTTAATTCTGGACCCCTGAGCACTTGGCTTACATAATAGATGGGTAGCTACCGTTTTCCTTCTTCCCTAACCAGGACACCCGCAACAGCTTCACCAGAAGTTGACAAGTATAAGTACAAACTTTCTCCTGGAAGCAGTCGACTGAGTAACGACAGGTTGGTGAGAAATTTCTTTAATTCATCGAAGGCTTGCTGGCAGTCAGCATCCTAATTGAAAGCTTCATTCTTTCTCAATTTCTTGAAGAAGGGAGTGCATCATTTGGCTAAAGAGGAGATAAACCGTCCAAGGGTTGTTATTCTGTCGTTCAACTTTTGAATGTCCTTCACACTACTTGGTGGTTGCATCTCCAAGATTGCCTTTATTTTTTTGGGGTTGGCTTCAATGCCCTTTTGGGAGACCATAAAGCCCAAAAATTTTTCTGAAGGCATCCCAAAATTTCTTTAATTCATCAAAGGCTTGCTGGCAGTCAGCATCCCAATTGAAAGCTTTATTCTTCCTTAATTTCTTGAAGAAGGGAGTGCATCATTTGGCTGAAGAGGAGATGAACCGTCCAAGGGCTGTTATTCTGCCGCTCAGCTTCTGAACGTCCTTCACACTGTTTTGTTGTTGTATCTCTAAGATTACCTTTATTTTGTTGGGGTTAGCTTCAATGCCCCTTTGGGAGATCATAAAGCCCAAAAATTTTCCTAATGGCACCCCGAAAATGTACTTCTCAGGATTGAGCTTCATCCAAAATTTATTCAGCGTGTTAAAGATCTTTGCTAAATTGACAGGATATTCCTCGGTGCTTTTGCTTTTGATGATCATGTCATCCATGTAGACCTCCACATTCTGCCCAATCTGATCTTTGAAAATCCTTTTCATCAAATGCTGATATGTGGCACTTGTATTTTTCAATCCGAAAGACATGGCCTTTTAGCAAAAGGTGCCATCATTCGTGATGAAGCTGGTCTTCTCTTGAACCAACAACCACATCCTAATTTAGTGGTATCCAGCATACATATCGAGGAAGGAATAGATGGCGTGACCAGCAGTAGCATCCACCAGTTGGTCTATACTTGGCAGGGGGTAGTTGTCTTTTAGACACGCTTTGTTAAGGTCCGTGAAGTCGATACACATTCGCAGCTTCCCTGACTTTTTCTTTACCAAAACAACATTGGCAAGCCATTCGAGGTAATCAACCTCTTGGATTGTACCTGCTTTTAATAACCTATCTACCTCCTTAGAGATAAATTTCCTCTGATCTGGAGCATGCCTTCGTAACTTTTACCTAATCGGTTTGCAAGCTGGATCCATATTGAGTTTATGGGTGATCACGCTGGGATCGATTTCGGTGATGTCTTCCGGCTTCTAAACGAAGGATGCATGGTTGATTATCAAGACTTACAATCAAGCCTCCTCAACCTCCATATTCATGCTGGTGCCAATTTGAACAGCCTTTACTTTTGCAAGTGTCCTTCTCTTGACTTCCTCCGCAGGATCCATTCTTCGATTCTCCGTCTACTCAAATTGCTCTAGACCTGGTTCTACCATCATGTCCTCTTTATGGTATTTAATCATGGCAATGTAGGCCTCTCTCGATGCCTTTTGGTCACCTCTTAGGATGGCGATGCCTCTCCTGGTCAAGATTTTCATTACCATGTAACGGATGCTGGTGACAGCTCTAGTTTGAAAGAGTAGAGGCCTGCCAAAAATGATGTTATAAGCAAAAACCATATCAATAACCATGAATGTTAACTTGGAGGTATGGGCGAGGGCTTCCTGGCCGAGCTCGACGAACAGATCAACCGATCCTACCACCAGCACTGTGGCATTGCCCAGTCCAATTAATGGCGTGGCATTTGGCTTGAGCTCTTCGATCGGCAACCCCATTACTCTGTAGGCTTGCATGGTAAGCACATTCACAACACTTCCATTGTCCACCAGTATCCTTTTTACATCGAAATTATTGATCCATGCCCTGACGACAAGGGCATCTTCGTGAGGGAACATTACATCTTGTGTGTCCTCACTGGATATGATGATTGGGGCTAGCCGTTCGGATGTATGGGAGACATAGACACCCTTTCCCTTTTTTTTCTAGAGAGATCCTCTCCATAGGATGACCCATCAGTGATCATGTTTATAACACCGACGTACAATTGGCGTGGATCCGCATTTTTTGGTTTTCTCCGCTTATCATCGTCGTCGAAATAATCTTTCTTATGGTCCGACTATCTACAGGGACTTGTCCTTCGGGTTGGACCTACAAACCTCTTTAGGTACCCTCGTTGTAAGAGTCGTTCAATTTCTTCTTTCAGCTGGTGACATTCGTCGGTTGTGTGACCGACATCCCTATGGAACTTGCAGTACTTATTATGATTTCGAATCCTTTTGATCTTCTCGTCCATCTTCTTGGGCTAGTTTACCTTTTGGTGATTCTTCTTAATCCACATCAACACTTGTGTGGGATTAATGTTGAGCGGAGTGAAAGTTTGAGCCTGCTGACCAATATCCCGATCGGACCTGGATCGTTCTTCCTTCTTTCTTTTTCCCAAATTTCTCGAAGTGAAGGTCTCTCGGGACTCCTTGCAATCCGTATGGATATTGGAGCATGGTTAAATGACCATTCTTCTGGGTGTTGTAACCTATCCATAACATTGCTCTTTCTGCCTTGGCTAGACCTCAAGGCGTCATCCAGCTGAATGTGTTGCCCAACTCTTTACATTAGATTGGAAAAGCTAGTTGGCGGCCTTATTGTAATTGACTCAAATAATGGCCTATCAACAGTGCCATTGGCTAAGGCGGTGGATGCCATTTTCATACTTACATTCCTCACCTCTGACATTGTGGCTTGGAATCTATCGATGTAGTCTTGAAAACTTTCATCAGTCCTCTAATAGAGGTTACACAGATCGCTCATAGATTTTGGCGCTCGCGTCTGTACAATGAACCGTGTAATGAATAGCTCCTTTAGTTTTCGAAAAAAGGTGATTGACCTCTGCGGGAGCTCATGGAACCATGTAAGAGCATCTCCTCCCAATGTGGTAGGGAATATCCTGTAGAAAATCCTTTCATCGTAGGTGTATACCTGCACTTTCGTTAGATATTCTGCAAGATGAGTGGCAGGATCAGTCTTACCTGTATACCTGTCTATTATCACATCTCTCACCTGGGAGGTAGCTCTAACTCCGTGATTTTCCTACAAAACAGGAAGGCCATGTTGCTGCAAGTGTTGTCCTCGAACACTCCTTTTTTGGTGCCTGTCAAGCCAAACTGCTTGAGCTTCTGCTTGAACCATTTGTTCTCCCTGCTCATTGCCATTGTGACAAATTCATCTCTCTGCCCCTTCGTATGGCTACGATTTGGTATGCACATGAAAGACAAATCATCCCCAATGGACTAGGTGGAAGATCTACTGGGGATGTATAGAGAATATTTGCTTGAGGACATTGTTCCCTTCCCCTTGTCATATCTACCTGGGGTTCTGGCCCTTATCTTCCTATTATCATGAACTCTTGGCTCGTTGATGGAAATCCCCTTGTTCCTTCTTCTTTCGAAGTCTTGGATTTCATGGCTTCTTTTATAAGTTTTGGGCATTTTTTCCTTTTTCAGAGTTTGGACTATGCTTTTAGTGAAGTCACTAAGAATGGCACGCATGTCCCTGATAGTAATAGGGGTATCTTCCTATTGCCGCATGGCTACATCGTTGAATTCTGGGAAAAGGTTACCCCTAGTAGGGCATCTAGGAGACCTTTCTCTTCTTTTTTAGGGCTTAGATCTGCTCTGGCTATTGTGATTATATTCTCCAGAAGTGATGTGTTCATTGGATCTTGAATCTGCCATTTTCTCTCAACAAAAGCACCAAATGATAAAGCAAGAAACTTTTTTATCTATAAGAAGGAGAGTCGGCAGCTGGCGATTTGGTCGGATGAAGGAACCTATAAGAAGGAGTGCCCGATCGGACCAGCTTTAGCACTTCAAAGCTTAAGTTAGTAGCTTTTAGAGAAAGAGTGCTTAGAGAGAGAGAGTCTCAGATATTCAATACCTGGAGCCATTGTGTTTTAGGCTATTTATAGGAGTTCTTTGGGAGGGGTATTTGAGTACCTTGGGGCGTGATAACTGGCATTGGAGTATGTGTGCGATGATGTGACAGGGAGCAGGTGGAAGGTATGGGCACCTACTTGTGTCAGTGGACTAGACAGGACAGGGTGTCCCATCAGTCCGATCGGACACCACCCCTTTATGTCTTGTCTTCCAGCTCATACTTTGTCCTTTTTGTTTATGGGCTTTGGACCTTGCTGAGCGTTGCTGGGCCAACCTGACTGGGCCTTGAAGATATTTTTTCCATAGTTATCAATTATCATTTCAGCACTAGTTTTAATTCTCTAAGCATTTTTTGCTACATTCTACATTTTTGCCCTTAAGCTCTCATTTTCTTTCATTTTAGTCCTCAAATTCACTTCTTTTATCTAAATTACATTTTAATCCCTATTTTTACAATTTTTTTGCTAAATTACAATTTTGCCTTCCATTCATCAATTCATGCCATAATGCCCATTTTACCCTTCTTAACTACATTTTCATTATCCTTTGACCATTTTACCCTTTAATACCTAAATAATCAAATTTATTTTCTTTTTTTTAAATATTCATTTCACTCATCTTTTAATATTTGTTTTTATTTCCATTAAAATTATATTATTTTATTTTCATCCCTAGTAATTTATGATAGAAATGAAACCCTCGAATTGGGTACATAAAACGTGGACTCTACAAGTCCAAGTCTACATATGTCTCATTTTCCTTTTGTTTCTCATATTTTTCATTCATATAATGTGGGATCACCTTTGGCCTACTATTGCGAGTTGTCATGACTCGCTACCACGATAAGTGCTTTTATGGCTACTCGATTATATTATATACTTCTGGCTTCACTTTTAGGCACTGAGGACAAAACTAGTTAAAATGTTTACTCAAAATAACCCATAAATTCACATAATTTTGCATTCCCACATCACACAATAATTATATTTCACATAATATACATCATTGTCCTCTACTTATCATTTAAATTCATTTTCATGCATAAATTATTGTATTCATTCATTTACACCATCCGACCATAATTAGCTACAAACCTTTCATGATTCCTTTTATGTCATGTTTAATTCTCATCATGTTCTTTGAGTCTAAATTACACATATCTAGCTTTATTTCACCATTCCCATCATTTATACTTTCAATTTACCAAGGCATACAATCCAGCCTTAATTTGTTCACATGCATACATATTCATTTAATTTACAAAACTCATTCTAATTATGTTATTCTTGCATAATAAACATTATTCTAACTTGAACCCATTTAATTCCTTATGTATTCTTAATTTCATATACTTATATAATGGATTTCTTAATTAATGTGCTATTTCTAACCATAATTTCATGCCTCCAACATTATATATCTCATTAACCATCATTTAATTACATGAATTCACCTTGAATTTGGAATAAACCTTACATTATACTATTTTTCTGTAAGTGCCATAATATGTGTTTAACATAATTTCACATTTTTATCCATTCTTTCCTACAATTTTTCATGATAAATCAATTCTTTATCCTATAATTCCATTATTCTACCCTTAATTCAAATTAAAAAATAATATATACTAAAGCACTAAATTAACATAACTTAGATTGTTAAATGAAATTGGCTAGTTTAGGTATCCACATACCTTAATTCACTTGATTTTCTTCACCTTTCCTTTTCTTTCCATTTCTTCTTTCTCTTTTCTTCCTCCTCCTTTTGTTCTTCACTTAAACCAAAATGGACATAATGTAATTCCAAGAGATTTTCTTCAATTCTTGACCCAAAGTGATAAGAAAACACTAATCTATAAAATTCTCCATCTAATTCTAACAAAAATACATAAATTCACTTACTTGTTCAATTTTTCTCACTAATATTCCTTAATTTTCTAGGCTTGAATTTGCTTCCAACTTATTTATTAGGGTGAGAGGATGATATATTTAGAAACTAGAAAAAAAATTGAGGTAGGAAAATGGTGGAATTAGAAAGCTTAAAGAAAAGTATGGTAGAGAAATGGTAGGAAAGAAATTTTGGTTTCTTATGGAAATGGGGAGGACATTTGGAGTTTTGGGAGAGTTGGAAAAAATTTTGCAACTCTCTATTTTTTCTTTTAATGGGGATAAAATAGATGGCTAAGATTAAACACTTACTATTCGATCTAAAGGTTCATATTTAATCACTTGTTATCCTCTCATTGGATACTTTTTTTAATTATTATTTCAACTTAAAAATAAGTCTAAAATTATGTAAAAATATTATCTAAGCCATGTTTAAAATTTTAAGTCAATCCAACTTCGTTTCAGTATAATTCAACCTTCGAAGGGTAAAATCCATCGGTCCAAAACTTAAAAATTCAAAATTGTCAAAAAAATTATTTTTCATCTTCAAATGTTAAGTAATATTATTTTAAATATGTTCATGAAAGTGAAATAATTTTTGGAGATCTGTGAAATATTTAAGGATCGATCAAAATTGTGGTCAAACACTAAATACGATCCAGCGATTTTTTTCTCAATCTATTTTAAAGGCCTATTTGATCTCAGTTTATACCACCCAACTCATCATAAATTTTACTTCCTAATGGTGATGAAAAAAGTTTTATAGGTTTCGACTGGTACTATTCACCCTAGTTTTACCTGATATCACTATTCATCCCAACAAGTACAATTCTAATAACCCGGATAGTGAGGGCATCACAGGTTTGATGAGTTTCCTTTATACGTTGACTTAATTTAAATTAAGATAATAAATTTTTGCATGATTAATGTACAAAATGTTGTTGTTTCTAGTTTGAAAAGGTTATTGAGGAACCCATGTTTTGGTATGAAATTGTAGGAACTTGTTTTGGATTCTTTTATCTAATTTTCCTTGCATTTTGATTTGGTCAAAACTTATAAAATTGGAATTTTTTCTAGGAGAAAGAGCTTTTTACAGGAATGATTATGTGGTTTAATTCATGCTTGAGGATAAACATAGGACAAGTATGACAAAATTTGTTAAGCCACTAAAATTGCATACTTTTTGTTGATTTTTACTTATCTGTATACAATAAATTTATGTCAAATTAGGGACTTTTTACTTATTTTTATGATTTTGATTATTGTAGGATCAAATTTGTGAAAATGAATATTTTTATGCCTGATTGGAACTTATTTAGAGAAACCTAGAAAAGTTAGAGCAATTTTTGTGCAAAAAGAGAAATATGGGTAGAATTTGGAGATTGGCCTTGCCTAAGGCTAAAGCTAAAGGGCAAGATGACTACGCAGTTAACTTAAGCAAACCTAATGCTGCGATTTAAACTAGCCATCCAAGGAGTTACAGCTGAAAAATGAAGATTATTTGGCCATAATTTAGGAACTAAGGGGTAGTATTTTTAAGAAATTTATTTTTTTAGTTTGGATAGGATTAAATTATTTTCCTTAATTCTAGGAATTTGAGGAGGAGAAAACTTATTAGGTCAACTTCTTCCTTTATGATATTTTATTCAATCTATCATAGAGATTTTTCTTTAAGTTTTTAATTTTATTGTGTGATATTTCCATGGCCATGAGTGGCTAAACAATTTATTTCAGTTAAAGGTTAATTTAAGGGCAGAATTCAACCTATTACTATGAGATTGTTCTACTTCATCTTTTTTTCTAATTATTATGTAATATTCATGTTATTTACTGTGATTTAAGGAAATCACATCTCTATTGTTATTTATTTTATATGCAATAAAGCTCTTTTTCATTTAATTAAATAATATTAAGAATTGAGATTATCAAATCCATATTTGTTTGATAGAATCAATAATAGGTGGCAATTAGTATAATAATGTTAAAAAGGATTGTTGTATTAATTAAATGCATAATTTAGTTTGAATCAATCTTTCTAGGAACTGGTTGGCTTAGGTCAGATCTTTCTAATTTATAAAACTATCATTAAATTGAATTCTTTCACTAAGAAATGGTTGTTTATTAGTTAGGGGTTAATTATATTATTACTTAATTAGCCTATTAATACGGAAAGTTTGGTCGAGAATGTTAAGCTGACGACTATAATTAATCCATTGTATGATTTTAAAGTTATCTTTTCATATGTAATCAGTAAATTGAACTTTGTACCATAAATACCTTTAATTGCAATTTCTCATCCATTGATTTAATTTTAATTAATTTTTTGAATTTTAATTTTTTAGTTATTAAGTTACAAATCCCCTATTTATTTTTATTTTTTTAATTTCTAGTTTTCTCAAATTAAATTAGTACTAATCTCTATGTATTCGGCCTATACTTATCCTATTTATAATTTATTTTGTTAGGAAAAGTTAGAAATTCTTTATAGTGCCTTCAACACCCATCACCCTTTTGGAGCTTTGTTTCTCTTAGCACTTAACTTACATAATAAATTGGCTTTTGTTGGTTTTCTTCCTTCCTCATAAAAAATAGCTGCAACTACTTCTCCTAAGGTTAAGAGGTAAAGGTAAACCTTCTTGCCTTGCATTGGCTAACTTAACAAGGGAAGCTCATAGAAGAAATGCTTTAATTTATCAAATGCCCTTTGATAGTCCTCTTCCCATGAAAATTTGTCAATTGTTTGAAGAAGGAAATGTAACTTTTCATTCCAAAAGAGATAAAGTTTCCTAAGGTAGTGAGTCTCCAATTAAGCTTCTGAATCTCTTTTAAATTTCTCAAGGGCTGCATGTCAAAGATGGCTTTAATTTTCTCTAGATTTGCCTTAATTCCTTATTGAGATACCATAAATCCTAAGAATTTTTCTGAGGATACCCTATAGGCACACTTCATGAAGTTAAGCTTTATTTAGTACTGATTCAACATTGTAAACGCCCTAGCCAAATCTGTTATAATCTACTCCTACTCTTGACAATCATGTCGAAAACATAAGCCTCAAAATTATGTTCAATCTGATATTTAAAGATCTTATTTATCAGCCATTGGTACCGTATTTTTCAAGTCAAATGGCATGACTTTGTAGCAATAACTCCTTTTATTTGTAATAAAGTTTATCTTTTCCTCATCAGGAGCCACATCATAATTTGATGGTAACTAACATAGGCATTAAGGAGGGAATAGATGGCATGACATGATGCTGTATCGATGAGCTAATCAATGTTTGGAAAAGGATTGATATCTTGAGGGCACACTTTGTTCAAATCGGTAAAGTCAATACACATCCTCAATTTCCCAATTTTCTTTTTCAAAGCGCTACATTTGTCAACCAATCTAGATAATGCACTTCCCTCATTGTTCCAACTTTAAAAAGTATATCCTCTTCTTCAGAGATGAACTTATTCCAATCAAAGGCATGCACTCTCAACTTTTGCTCAACTACCATCCAAATAAAACTTTCTTTTCATCAAATACATACTAGAATTTCACACTATTCAATTAAACAAAGATAAGACAAACAAAGGAAAAACCAAGATTAAGCCAAATAAAGAAATTACAAACCACATTAACCCCTAAAGAAAAAGCAAAACACCAGCCTATATATATAATAAGTTCTTATATATGGGCATCTAACAATAACAAAAGTAGAAATTGACAAAAACCCATTTGCTAAAACAATGAAAAATAAAACACCCCAAAAATCACAAATTAATTGTAATAAAAAACCAAAAACTAGATGTAAAAGGAGAAACAAGAAATAAGAGTTAACTAATTGTTATCCCGAATTAAGAGAAGCTTAACCAAGTAATCTTAATCAGCACAAGCCCTTGTTATTGGTGCAGCCATCGTTAAAAGTAATGGTTGAGATAAGTACTGTTAATGCAATGAAGTATATATATCACCTTAGTGCTGCTAAAAGTTTTAATCTCTCATCATCACCAGAAAAGCATTGAATCTAATAGTTCAAAAACCAAAAGTGAATCATTCAATATGTTTAAAAGAATATTACCAATGGTTACCTAGCATCTGTTGTAAACAGCCCAAGATACTTTATTGTACCTAATTTTTTAAATAACCTAATAATTATTAACTGAACAAAGAATTTTTCTTTTGTTTAAAAATCATTTCTTTGTAAAAAATTTCTCAGTTTCCAAATAGATTACTCTGTAGATTCAAATATAAAAACCCCCAAACCCTCCCTTCCTCTTAAATACTTAAAAAAAGTAAGATAGAAATCATTATTGACTCTTTATTCATGCATTTTGACCAATTTAAAACAAAAAAATTAAGGTCCAAAATAGAATTAAAAAATGAGAAATATTAACAGAAAGCACATTTTGAATAGCAAATCTCAAAGCCCTTTTAACTTGAAACCTTCTTCTTTCCATTTTCTTGATAGCAAAACAAAGCTAAGAAATAATTTCTCCTAAAAAATTATCAAATTAAGGTAAGAAATAAAGAAAATAAAATAAAGTGGGTCAGACCTTTCCAAGATCAGCTCGAGCGAGTTTCATAGTGGTAAGAGACTAAATCCTCATACATACTCTTTGTGAAAAGTCAAAAGAGCTTAAATTTTTCATTCCACTACAAATGAAGATCGATGATTGAAGAATGTAGACAATGATAAACCCCGAAAAATCAGAAGAAGAAAAATATATATAAAGAGAAAAAATAAAAGAGAACTTAAAATGTGAAAAGGCACAAAGCGAAAGAACCAAAAATGAAAAAGAGATGCAACTATATGTGGATTGAGATGTTACCCACAATGATGCTTGGTGGTGAAGGATGCAATGGTGTGAGTCGGGCAAAAGGGAAAGAGGAAGGAAAAAAGCATAAGAATCGGTAATTTTTTTTAATTTCTCTCTCTTATTTTTTATTAAAATATATCATAGTGAATTAAATACTGCATTTTTTTGCACTCAAATGAAAGGTTTCAGGGACCAAAATTTGAAGGTTTCAAGACCAAATTAAGTTTGATCTTACAAAAACTAAATGAAACTTGAGGTCGGGGACCATATGAAAAATTGGTTTGTATTTGTACATTTTTAAGAACTAGATTTTCATCTCATCGTTAAAAAGCAGTCCTTAAAAGCACTTTTTCTTGTAGTGAGACAATATTATCTTATTATTTAATAAACATTCAAAATCTTAAGTAAACTATTTAAAAAGGATCAGGTCCATAAAATTCAAGAGCGAAAGTATAAATCTAATCCTAGTAGAAATTAGGTTAGGAATATAAAGACTTTACAATATTACCTTCAATTATTTTCTCAAAATAACAATAGAATTCTAGTATTTTTAGGACTCTCTTTTATATTTTTATATAAAAATATATATTTTTTGAAAAGAGCATGTGATGAATAGTATATTTGAGAAAAAATATAGAAAATAAAGAAGAAAACTTAAAAAATCACCCTTTCTTTTCCCTTTCTTTTTTCTTTCCTTTCTTTTCTCTTTCATTTCCCCTACCAATTTTCTAAGTGACCTAAAGAATATAAAAATTTAGGTTTTTATAGCCAAATGGTGAGTCACGGGTGGGAATCAAACCAAGTTGGCCGAGTAGAATGACAAATCCATTAGCAGGCTCTCTAAATAAAAAATGTTTCTATCTTTTTAACCTTAAAAATAAACTTTTAGGCCAAGATGTCTTATTAACATTGTTCCCTTTTTTTCTTAGCTTTCCAACAAATTAAGAATCAACCAATTTGGATTTGTAAAATAAGACTTATGGCCAAAACATTGTTAACTGCTCCTAAGGACCCTTTAGGAAAAGAATTGTTATCTTGACCTTGAAAATTGCTGGGAACAATAAAGATAGAATTAGGTTATATATCCTTCATGAAAATTTCTCCAATAGGAGTTTAGTTTTTAACAAAATTGGATTCACCTCAAAAGGAGTTCTATAGAAAGATTTATGTCCAAATCATTATAAATTGCTCTAAAATAAGGGACAAATTTAGATCATCAAGGTTTGGGCTAAATTTTAAGTGCCTTAGAAATAGAACTAGGTTCTATTCGCTTATGCAAATTGTAAATCTAGGTCTTAAGTTTCATATGAAATTGGAATCACTCAATATGAAGGTATGTAGATTGAGATATGGCTAAAACAATTAAGGCTATTCAAAATTCCCAAATCTATTTGTTTCCTTCCTTTTTCTTTCTTTCTTCATTTGCAAAACTATTGTTAAAAACATATAAAAGAGAATAGAGGCCCCAGGACTTTAATTTCTTTGTATTTTAAGAGAAAAAAGTCATTCTCCTTAAGTAATTCTAACAAAAGCTGACTTAGAACCTAGTATCTACAAAGGAAACTTAGGTATAGGACAATTAGTCGTTTGAAAGAGATCCACTTTTAAGGTTAACTAATCAGAGTTTTCCCACCCGAATGATCATTCATTTCACAATGATCAAGGAATTCATCACAATTCACTGAGTCTCAAGCCCCAAAAAGGCACAAAATAACATCTTGAGGTACCCATATCCCGTTGTTGGCAATTGATCATATAATGCATCTTGTTGGGCATCATAAGGCAAGTACAAAGAAGTTTCCATCCAGTAGAACATTGAAAAATAGCGTTCCAACCTTATGATACCAACATCAGATCTAGAGGGTTCGGAACCTCACTTTAATTTATGCTTTTAATTAGTGCAATATAATTAGGCTTTTTAAATTAATTATTTTATCCCTCTTCTCATGCTTATAATCATGCAAAGGAAAATAAAGGCGCACTTTATCACGTTTGTAAAGCTATTTATTATGGCACATAAAGAAGCAAAACATGGTATAAAATATCCACTTGGTAATAAATAAATATCATAAAATGGGTAGTTCATTATGATCTCTTTTTAATGGAAACATAGGTCTCTGCATTTTTATGAAAAACTTTTTTAATTTGTATTTTTTTATAAAAATATGGATGAATGGTACCTAGTTTATTTAGAAAATTTCAATATTATTAATTATGTGCAAAATTTTTTACATTAATAAAAAAAACTTATTATTTACATATGATTTTTAAGCATAAAATAAGAAATTAGTCCTGTTTGAATAATGAAAGTTTTAGTTATTTTAATATAAATATTTTATGCAGCATTTTGCATTTAAACGGTCAAAAGATCCCTTTTTTATCACATCACTTGTATAATGAAAGTAAATAATATATATAGAAATAAAATAAATCTAGAGCACAATGTTTGCCAGAATGCACTTACAAACATTGGTTAATGCTAGGGATGAGCAAAAAAAATCGAAAATATGATTAACCGTAAAATTGGTCCAAAATCGATCCGATTTTTATGGTTAACCGATTCGATGGACTCGGTTATGATTTTTAATTTTTATATTTTTTGTTAATGGTTATGATTTGGGTTTTTAGGTACCGGTTAACCGGTTCATATATATAATTTTTATATCTTCAATTTTTTCTATTATCTCTAAAATTTACATAAAATAATATTTTAAAATATATTTAAATTATATTTTTATTTTTATTCCTTAATTTATATTATGTTATTCTCTTTAATTATATAGTAGTATTTATATATAGTATACGATTAACTTTTATATATATTATTTTTTGCCATATATTGGTGTTCATATTTTACTTAATAGCATGTAATTACATTTTCTTATATTTTAGAATTTATATTATAACATTTAATATTATTCAAATTTTTATTTAACTTAAAATCAAACATATTCTAATTTTCAACAAATATCAAATCTATTTTATAATATCAACTATTAATCTATATAACATGAATTTTGACTAGTAAATTATGTTTGTTTCGTAATTTTTATATTAAATTACTTTACACATTTGAAATTGAATTGAACTTTGTCTAATTTTTTTAATAATTTTGTGTTATAAATTTTAATGGTTAACCGAAAAATATTGGTTAACCAAATCGATGGACTGGTTAACCAAATGCAATGGACTGATTAATGGTTAATGATTTTAAAAAATCGATATTAATGGACTGGTTAATTTTTTTTCTAATGGACCGGTTAACCGGTCCATGCTCATCCCTAGTAATGCATAATGTAAAATAAATAAGAATAAATACAACAAATGAAATAAGATAACATTTATATATATATATATATATATATATATATATATATATATATATATGACATAATAAATCAATATATAGCATAATAAATGAATATATATAATAAATATATATAAATATATGTATAAAAATAAATATAAATGTAAGTAGCAAATAAGCATAATGAATAAATTTATGTGATATATATATATATAGGACAACAATAAAATGAACAAATAGATATGTAATGACACAAAAAAAAAAACAAACATAATATAAATAAATAGCACAAAATAAATAATTAAGCACACATAAAATAAGAAGATGTTTAATTGATAATTTTATTCTGTGACTCAGTAAGTTATAGGTGTGGCTTGGATTTGACTTAAGACTACAAAGTCAAAATCACATCGAATTAACTTTTTTTTTTTTTGCAAATCCTTAACAAGATGTGAACTTAAAATCCAAACAAAAAATTAAAGTAGAAGAAAGAGAGGTAAAAATCCTAAAAAAAACAATTAAAAAGTAATTTTTAAACAATTTAACATTATATACAGAGAGATGATAAAAATATATAATAAATAAACATAAATATGAATAATATAACAGAAATAGAAATAATATAAATATACTTAATATAATAAATATAAATATATTATATAGGACAACAATAAAATGAACAAATATGTAATGACACAAAAAAAAACATAATATAAATAATGGTACAAAATAAATAAATAAATAAACACACATAAAATAAGAAGTTTAATTGATAATTTTAATATGTGACTCATACAAGTGTGGCTTGGATTTGACTTATGACTACTAAGTCAAAATCACACCAATTTAACTCATTTTTTTGTGCAGATCCTTAACAAGATGTGAGCTTAAAAACCAAAAAATAAAGTAAAAGAACAAGGTAAAAATCGTAAAAAAAACATTTAAAAAGTAATGTTTAAACAAGATTTACAAAAAAGGCAAATTAAAATTAAGAGCTAAAGAAAATATTTTTAACACAAAAATCTATAATATCCTATCACATAGCAAATACCCTTAAAAAAAGTTTCACAACCTAAATTTAAGAAAAAAATAAATAAATATATATATATATATATATATATATATATATATATATATATTGTAAATAAAATGGAGGTTAAGTTCACAGCATTCAAGAATGAATGTATAAACTTAAACTGATAGAAAGTGAGTCAAGAAAAGAAAAATTTTTATAACATTACTCTCAATTAGTTTCTCAAATAGACAAAGGAACCCTAGCATTCCTGGAACTCTCCTCAACAATATTATCAGTAAAGAATTTTGAAAAACTAAATACTAAGGGCTAGACTCGATTGAGTCAGTCTAGGAGGGCCTAAACTCACTTAAGTCTTAGGGACTTGGCTAAGTCCAAAGGACTGAGTCAAGACCTAAACTTGGGTGAGTCACACCCTAGAGTTGACTTAACTTTGACTTTGATTTTAACTTTAACATTTTTTTTAGGAAAAGATCCTAAAACATGAAGAGATTGTGAAACTTCCTATTCTGTCTTTGTAAGAAAAATACTTTTTCTAATTAGGTAACTCTAACAAAAGTTATCTCAAAACCCAATGTCAACAAAGATATTTCGATATATGGCACGTCGGATCTATTTTTCGATATACCTTGGCATTTTTACCTTTTTAAATCTTTTTGAAAGCTCAGCTTCTTAAATCTCTAAAGAGAAAGGGAAAACGGTATTCTCATCAAACATGGGCTTTCTAGGATAACATAACTTGAACTTCTTAATGGTTTGAAGGTAATATTTTTCATCTTTGTTCACCACAAGTTCGAAGGCTTGCTCTTTTATTCTTAATATTTTTTCCTTGGGGTGCACATGAATGACATATCACCTCTTAAAGAAACTGATGGGAAACGCAACAGTACATATGCCTTATCAGAAGCATCATACTCATCATGTCAGGTGTAAGAGAGAAATGCCTTCTCTTTACCCTATCATTTATAAGAGTGTTCGCATGCATCTGATCGGGTGCCAAAAAGATTCCTCTTTCTTCAATCACTATTCTCTTAACTCAAGTTTTTGTTTTCCTTCTTCCTACATCATGCTCTTTTCCTGATAATCTCTGGCAGGTGACTAGGCCTTCTTGTCCTTCTTCATTGAATGCATGATCTTGTCTTATAGTTTGTTGCTAAATCCTTTCATCAAGGCTTTCAAATCTTTGTGTGTTGTGGGGTGGGAATCATCGAGCTGGTTGACAGCATTGAAGAGGCCTTTGTCATCAAAGGCTGGTAAGAGATTCTCTGGAGCTCTCTCCACGGATTGATCCATCTGCTTCTTTTAGAGTTCTCTAAGTGCTTTGAACATCACAAAAGTCTTGGATAATTTTTCATTGTCTACTCTCAACGAAAGAACCAAATGATAATCTCGAAAAGATTGAAATGAGTCAACATGGAAGAAAGCCAATTTGAATGAATGAGAAATCCTGATATGTTAACGAGATCCTGTGGAACATAAGAAAAAAGCTTTTCCTTGGTATCTAAAGGATTAGCACTTTGAAGTTTAAGCTAGCTTTTAGAAATAGAAAATTTAAAGACAGAGAGAGAGAATTTCAAGTGAATGCCTAAAAATCCTTTATCTGTTGGAGTGAATGGGCTATTTATATTGCCTATAGTTTACGTGTTTGAATAGTGATAGTTGAGTGCTAATCATGGTTGTACTGGCAGTCTCCAGGATTAGGTCTGCTGATGTCCCATCTTAGGCAGAAATAGCAAGCTAAGTGTGCTAATCGGCACATGAAGCGTCCTTGAGTTAGAATAGGCGTGAAGTGGGTTTTAGATCCTATCCAGGTTTTCACTAGGCCATGGATTTCAGAATGGAGGCCCATTAAAAGATAATATATAAGATATTATCGGGACCGATTTTGCTATTGGCTCTCCTTTTATTTTGTTTTCTCATCCTAAGCGAAAATGCTCGTTGCTAAAACAAATGCTAAAACTCTCCATTTTACCACTATTTTTAGCACTTATAAAGGCATTTTAACTATCTAAACAATTTCAGGACAAAATAATTCCTTGTCCCATGCATATAAGACTGTACTGTACACATAGTAAGTTTATTTCAAAGATTGATTTTGAAGTTAAGGATGGTGAAACGTAGAGGATTTAACCACTTTTTCTTACCATATCACGTGATGTTCAACATGGCAAAACATGTTTGTCATGTGTACAATGTTTACAACACATCAACAAATGCATGAACCGATAAATAAAAAAATTGTCAATTTTAAATTTTCATTTGAGCAAAGGTTGATTTGATTTGTTTTTGTAACCCAAGGGCAACAATACTCTTTATTTAATAAAGTTGACAAATTTACATCTTTAATAGTTACATGACATCCAACATGAAATGTCGTGCGTACAATATAATGTTAATTGTGTACATTAATGTACAAAAAGGATCAAATATCATCTAAGTAAAGGATCAAATTCCATCTAAGTAAAGGTTGATCTGATCCAAGTTAGGGATGATCACAGGATGGGAGCGGAGAATGACTCCCCACCTACTGCCATGCCCAAGGGTGGGGATTTCCTGTCCCTATCTCCGATAGTATTTCGAAGAAAAAATTTCCCTCATCCCCACCCCCACGATCCGTCCTAGCAAAAAAAATATTTTTTTAAAAAAATTTAATTATAACTAAAATATAATATTTAACAATTAATTGTAATTGAAATATAATATTTAATAATTAAAAAATATAAATTTAATTACAAATCAAATTAATATAAATTTTAACAATTGACAAAATTAAAATTAAATATAATTTAAAATTTAATTATATAAATATAATTAAATTTAAATACTAAATTTCGAGACAAGAACCACAATTTCCATCTCCATTCTGAATTCTAAATCGAAAAATATTTTTTTTCCAATTTCACCCCCACGAAGGAAATTTTCGGAGATTTTCTACCCCATTTGAGACGTTTCCCCGCCGAGACAGATTCTCCACCCAATGATCATCCTTAATCCAAGCTTGCAAATCTAAAGGCCGGCATCATTTTGCTTGTAAATTCACCAGCTTTTGAATCAAACTGGGGCAAAATCACACCTTCGACCAAATGTTTTTTCACTTTACTCTTTACACGTCCATATGTCAAAGGATTAAATTTACCCCCTAAAGTTTTTACAAAAGGTCAAATATTACCATGACAAGATAGGATTAGATCAACGTCACCCCTCAACTTGTAAAACTGTCTATTTTGTTACAAAATAAATGGATAGGTCATTAACTCTCACATGTGGTACATCAAACTAAAATATGGAAATTGAATTGCAGATAGTATGAATGATCATGGGACGAGACGGAACAAGGACAGAAAATGACTCTCCACCTACTGCCCCATGCAGAGGCAGGAATTCTCTGTCCCCATCCTTTGTAGTATTTCAAAAATTCCTCCCATCACCATAGAAATAATATTTTATTTTTAAAAAAAAAAATCTAATTATAACTAAAATATAATATTTAAAAATTAATTGTAATTGAAATATAACATTTAATAATTAAAAAATATAAATCAAATTACAAATCAAATTAATATAAATTTTAACAATTGACAAAACTAAAATTAAATATAATTCAATATTAAATTATATAAATATAATTAAATTTAATTATTAAATTTTACGAACGAAAAAATTTCGAATCGAAGATCACAAT
Source organism: Excoecaria agallocha (assembly GCA_037975025.1). Lineage (NCBI taxonomy): Eukaryota > Viridiplantae > Streptophyta > Magnoliopsida > Malpighiales > Euphorbiaceae > Excoecaria > Excoecaria agallocha. Next base: position 43,311,903 of record CM075806.1, on the reverse strand, counting down.
CCCCATCCCTACCCCGAATTTTAAATTGAAAAATATTTTTTCTCTTTCCTGCTCTTACGGGAAAAATTTTCGAAAATTTCTCATTCCATTATCATCCCTATGCATTGGTATTATAACTTATGAGGGAGTTGCATGAGACTTCAAATTTTTGGAGATCCATGCTTTAATATGAGGTAAATAGTTTCAAGAGGAGAATTATATCAATTTTAACTCATTTAAATTGTGGCAAAATTGACCTAATTTTACAAGTTGAAATGTTGTATTATATAGAGCCCTTGCCCACTGGGCAAAGCACAGGCTACGTATTGGAACATGTTGATATGCCTACTAAAAAGATGCAATTTCCAACTTGTGGAAACATTCAATAGTTTCTGCCCATGGACAACCGTGTAGTCCAACCAAAACAAGATAAAATGCCTAATTCACGGGTTACCAAGCATTTGCATTACGTGAGAATACAATCATGTAGGCGCCCTTAAGTTGGCTTACTATGCTTTCCCTGAGAGCCACCAGACGGCCATACCTTTCCTCTTAATAACTATATTGAACTGTTAAATACAAAACCCACATAGATAGATGAAATATAATGTTATTACCTCTGCAGAGACTTGTAAAGCACCACTGTGACATACTTGGATAAGAACCTATGTGTGGAACCAAGAGCCACCAAAGCAGTTGCAGGACCGCCCTTCCCTTTTTGGATGTAGAGATGATTAAGCACCACATGTTGAGGTCTTGATAATGGAGGTGGAGTCTCCATGTATGATGATGGCATGTTGAGAAGTGTCATCTGTAAATGTGGAGGAACAAGTGGTGGCTCCTTTGCAAAATCCTCATTTCCAAGTTGAAAATTGCTGTAGCTAGACTCTGGAGACTGAGGGGGTTCAAAACTAGATATACTCTCTAGGTCGTCAGGAACATAATCCTGCAAAAACATTATTAATTTCAACACAATTATCAGTAATTCTCTATTATGCTTCTAGTCAATTGCCACACAATTATCAGTAATTGTCTAGTATGCTTCTAGTCAAGGACGAATGCTCTACAGAAATCTGTTTCCATTTCAATGCCAACTAAGAAGAAAGAGTTTACACGACTAATTATGGGATGTGCTAATAAGAAAAACATTGCGTCTGATTGCTCAGAAACACAAACACAAGTAGAGGAGGTGATTAGCTGTTAACGTGTCCATGGACGAGTTTTTAAAAAGCCATTAAATTCAGTTTTACTAAAATAAAAATCTGAACTAGTCAATTGAAATTGTTCAACTGCTAAATTTGGAAATTAAACCATTAAAAAAAGAAAAGCCATAGCTTTTCAAATTACAGCTTTAAATATAAATCCTAGTGGTCTAAAATATTTCATTTTTGTGACATGTAGAATCACAAATAATAATGTATTGTTTAATGTAAAAATATAAAATAACATGAAAAATAAATACATGACAAACCACAAGTTATACAGCATTAATTTTTCTACATGAATATAAGGTTAAAAGATGTGTATTGCATAATTTAAGGAAAATCTAACTAGAAGAACTTTTGCAGTGCAAGCGTGTGTGAACACATGTCAAGGATCGTGTCACTGGGAAATTCATGGGAAAATCAGGTCCAATACACAGGTCTTTGCTTTTGTCCTTTTTCTTGTTCCTAGACTTGCCTATAGTTGCTGAATATTTGCAACTTCAAAAAAGCGAATTGCGGACCTTGGAACTTGTTAGAGAGACTTGCCCACCTCTTGTACTTCTTGCTGGAAATTCTGACTTGTTTTATTGATTATATTTGCCTCTTTATATAGAGTTTACAGCCCTAGATATATCCATTTAAAATCGAAATTCTTTTCCAACTAGGAAACTACAAATTCCTTTTAGGAAATACTAAAATATGAAGACTTTAGGAAAATATAGAAATAAACCACTAGGAATCCTATTACAAATAAAATATTGCCAAACCTTATCATAATTTAGAACCACAACAATACTCACCTCGTGGAAAAAAAAGCACGTCCTCAAGTGATGCACGTTGTCTTTTCAAATGCATCACTAAATTCAAGTATTAGCATTAAGTATAGTAGAAGGGGTAAAGTTGTCATTTGAATTTCTGCTAAGTTAGTTAAAATTGTTTTTTTTGTTGGTTGGTTTCCAGAATTTTGTTGTTTTACAGAAATTTGTTATTTTGGATGATTAGGGTGAGGTTTGCATGTGCAACTGCCTCTAATATAGCTGTAATTCCTCACCTTTTTGCTTTATATGTTAACGTTCTTTTGGGACCACATAGGATCATCAATCATTGCTGAATATTCTCCTCTCCTCTCTCTTTTGTCCTACTCTTTTCTCTCTTCTTCTTCCTCTTTCTATTCTCTCTTATTTGTAAGTTCTGGAATTAATTTTCAAGATTTCTTCCTCAAACTACTGTTATGATTTAATCCTAACAACTGGTATCAGAACAACCACAAGCCATTAGGAATATGAACAAGAACAATGCTACCAAAAAGGCCAAAGGAGGAGCATCAGAAGAATCTGCAGTTTCAGTGGAAGAAATGGAAGAGCACCTGCGATCCCTGAGTTCCAAACTGGAATAGCAAGGGGCTATGTTTGGGACTCTAAGCTCTAAGCTCCAGGAGATCCAGCAAGAGCAGATCAACCCGAGGGCTGACCAGCAGAAGTGCCAAAACCAATATGAAGATCTCAGACTTGAGAACCAGAGGTTTGTAGCTTACCAGATCAACTGATTCAAGGTAACCCACCGACTTCTACTTCTCCCATTCACCATCCATCCTCTGCTAGCAGTAGTGCTAGGGGAAAAGAAACCCAAACCCATACTTTAGCCCCGGATACAGGAAAAGGCCTATTGCCTAGACCAGTAGATAGAGAAGGAGTTGATTTGGTGGTACTAGGGAGACCTTATTTCAATAAGTTCCTCCCTAAATGTGATTTACCCACCTTTGAATGAGGGGATGCTGGTTCCTGGATCAACAAATATCAAAAATATTTTCAAATTTATAAGGTGTAAGCTAATAGACAAGTAGATCTTGTCAGCCTCTTCTTGGTAGAAAATGCTGAAGTACGGTATTTGAAATGGGGAAGGAACCAGGATAGGGTGACTTGGGAAGAGTTTGCTAGGGCCTTACATGACAAATTTAGAGAAGGGGGAGATCTAGATGTAGTAGAAGAATTTCAAAAGTTGAGACAAACCTCCACTGTGGAGGCTTATCAAGAAAGATTTGAGAAACTCAAATTGAAGATGGAGAAGATTTTCCCTCAGCATACTGACCCTTACTATGTCAATAGCTTTGTTGGTGGATTGAAGGAGGAAATTAAAAGTGTAGTGAAAATGTTTAACCCTAGAGACTTGTATACTGCCATTTCTCAAGCCAAACTACAAGAGAAACACCTCGAAGCCACTAAACCTAAAGCATTTCCTAAACCATTCATCCACAACAAAACTTACAACACACACCCCGACAGCCAACCAATACAACCCTAAAACCACTAACCCTTCCCCAAATATAAATTCCCAAGGCAGTAACCAAGGCTTCAAATCTATAAGACCTCCTGGCAGTTGGTATAAGTGTGGGAAAAAAATGTAGTGAGAAGAACCTATTAGCCTTAAACACAGCAGAGGCAGTAGACATAGAAGAAGAGTGGCAGGAGGTAGAAGTCACCAGAAAATGAAGAGAAGGGATCACAGGAGCAAGTTAGACTCTCAATACATGGAGTAGATGGAGGGTTGAGTGACAACACCATTAAGATTAAAGGTCAGAAACAAAGAGGGCCAATTATGATGTTGATTGACAGTGGAAGCACCCATAACTTTGTGGACTCCAAATTGACGAGGGACTTGAAGTTAACCATCACGAAGGTGACCCCTATTAAAGTCGTTGTGGCCCATGGCAGAAGGATTACAGTGCAAGACAAGTGCAACCACTGCACTTGGCAAATGCAAGGCTGTCAATTCCAATTCAACTTCAGGGTCTTTGAGCTAGGAGACTATAACATCATCCTAAGGGTTGACTGGATGAAGGGCTATAATCCGATCACATTTGACTTTGCCAAACCAACCTTGACCATTATTAAGGATGGAAAGCCCTTAGTTTTGAAGGGACTCACTGAACAAACCTCCCTAAAGATGTTGACTGCTAAATTAGTGGGAAAATTGATGCAGAATGGGTGCAGAGTTTCACCTCCAAACTTTTTTACATCACTGCCACCAGCAACCATCCAGCAACTCCTACAACCCTTGAAAATCACCGTCCACCACCTATACAGAAACTTCTTGTACAATATCAGGATGTATTCAACCTACCAACCACCCTACCACCAAAAAGATCTCATGACCACTCAAACCTAACACACAACCCATTAATATCAAACCCTATCAATACTCTCATAACTAGAAAAATGAAATTGAGAGGATGATTGAAGAGATGTTAGCAAACTCTATTATCCAACCTAGTTCAAGCCCTTTCTCCTCTCCTGTTTTACTGGTTAAAAAGAAAGATGGCACTTGGAGATTTTGCACTGATTACAGGGAGTTAAACAAGACCACAATCAAAGATAAATACCCCATCCCACTAGTAAAAGATATGCTGGATGAATTACATGGGCCAACCTACTTCACTAACTTGGATTTGAGGTTCGGTTACTACCAAAATAGAATGAATGACCCTGATGTCTTCAAAACAGCCTTCAAAACTCACTCTGGCCATTATGAGTTCTTGGTTATGCCCTCTAGGCTCACCAACGCTCCAACTACTTTTCAATTCCTTATGAATTCTATCTTTAAACCCTATCTTAGAAGGTTTGTCTGTCTTCTTTGTTGACATACTCATCTACAATCCCAATGAATCACTCCATTTACAGCACCTACAGCTTGTCCTAAGCCTATTAAGAAGCCATAAACTTTATGCCAAGGAATCTAAATGTGAGGTAGGGCAAAGACAGGCTTCTTACTTGGGGCACATAATTTCAGCTACTGGAGTAGCTACTGATCATAGCAAGGTGGAGGCTATGAGCAATTGGCCAATCCCAACAACCCTAAAAGGCAGAGGATTCTTAGGCATCATTGGATACTACAGAAGGTTTATTCAAGGGTATGGAGCGGTGAGTCAGCCCTTGACTTCCCTGCTCAAGAAGGACAACTCCCATTAGGAGCTTGAAGCACAATCTGCCTTTGACCAATTAAAAAGGTTGATTACTCAAGCGCCTATTCTAGCACTGCCTAATTTCCAAGAACCTTTCACCCTGGAATGTGATGCCAGCAACTTTAAATTAGGTGCTATCCTACAACAAAATAGGCTAGTAGCATTTCTTTCCAAGCCTCTCAGCCCAAGGAACCAGCAGCTCTCTGCTTATGAACGAGAATTGTTCGCCATCATTTTTGTTGTCACAAAATGGAGACACTAATTGGAGCAGGACCCCTTCATTATCAAAATAGATCATGAGAGTATTAAGCATCCACTAGAGCAAATGATGCACAACTATGTTCAGATGAAGGGCATTACCAAGCTGCTAGGCCTTGACTACAACATTCAATATAAGAGGGGCATTCACAACAAGGTGGCTGATGCACTCTCTAGGCAATTTGAGGACCAACCCCCATCACAACTCCATGCTATTTCTATAATTACCCTTAACTGGATTGAGGAAGTCATTCACTCCTATGCTACTGATGAAAGGGTTCAAGACCTAATCAAACAATTGGCACTCCTATGCTACTGATGAAAGGGTTCAAGACCTAATCAAACAATTGGCCATTTCCCCTACAAGTATTCACAATTACACCCTACATGGAAGCCTTCTACGGTATAAAGTTAGGCTGTATGTTGGTTCCAGCACTACACTAAGGCAACAACTACTCACTATTTGCCATGACTCTCCCTTTGGGGGTCACTTTGGAATTAGAGGCACTTTAACAAGGCTTTAGCAGAATTTTTATTGGCCAGCTATGCAGAAACAAATTGCGAAATGGGTCTCCAAGTGTGACACTTGTCAACGGTGCTAGAAAAAATCTATAGCAACCCCCAGATTGCTTCAACTCCTGCCAATTCCGAGCCAGGTTTGGATTGACATTTTTATGGATTTTATTAAGAGATTGCCTAGATCAGGGGGTTATGATACCATACTGGTAGTAGTCAATCGGTTCTCTAAAATGGATCATTTCATACCCTTGGCTCATCATTTCAATGCTACCACTGTTGCCCAAGTCTTTCTAGATAACATCTTCAAGCTACATGGGATGCGAACCACTATTGTATCCGACAGAAACAGATTATTTATTGGGAGTTTTTGGCAAGAATTGATGAATTTGTTGGGGGTCAAGCTACACTTCACAACTGCCTACCATCCCCAAACAGATGGCCAAACAGAGAGGCTCAACGGGAGCTTGAAATGCTACTTAAGATGCATGACCTTCCACAAGCTAAGAAAATGGCTCAAATGGTTCAATTTGGCTGAATATTGGTACAACACCAGTTTCCATATAGCCATTAAAATGAGTTCCTACCAAGTAGTTGATGGACAGCCCCCTATCCTACTTGTTGAACCCTCTCTTCCAACCTCAATGGCAGCTGTAGAAGAATACCTACAGTCTAAAGAGTCTATGAATTCCTGACTCAAAGAACAGCTGGCAATCTCCAAGAATAAGATGCAGTAGTACGCCGATAGAGGAAAGACTGAAAGGGAGTTTCAATTAAGGGACATGGTATACCTAATAATCCAACACTACAAACAGATTACTTTAGTTGTCCGGAAGTCCCTTATGCTGACAGCAAAGTACTATGGACCCTTCAAGATATTAGCTAGAATTGACCATGTTGCCTACAAACTGGAATTTACCCCCCATCTGCAGAGTTCACCCTGTCTTTCATGTTTCTTTCCTTAAAAAAAACTTAGAGACAACCTCCACCCCTTACCCTCACTACCACCCCTTATCAATGGGGAATTCTCCCTCCATCCAGAAAAAGTCTTGAATACTAGAACCATCTTCACTGGTAGTAACCATATCAGGCAGCTCCTCATCAAATGGCAAGGCCTACCTCCCATCGATTCCACTTGGGAAGATGCTCGCTACATTTGACACTAGTTTCCAAACTTTTTCACTTCTTAAGGACAAGAAATTTCTCAAGTGGAGGGTATTGTTAAGTATAATAGAAAGGGTAAAGTTATCATTTGAATTTCTGTTTTGGTTTCCAAATTTTTAATGTTTTACAGAAATTTGTTATTTCGGATTATCAGGGTGAGGTTTACATGTGCAGCTGCCTCTAGTACAGTTGTAATTCCTCTCCTTTTTGCTTTATATGCAACTTCCTTTTGGGACCGCAAAGGATCATCAATCACTACTAGATATTCTCCTCTATCCTCTCTCTCTTTTCTCTTCCCAAATCTCTCTTGTCTTACTCTTTTCGCTCTTCTTCCTCCTCTTTCTATTCTCTCTTATCTGTAAGCTCTATGATTAATTCTCAGGATTTCTTCCTCAAACTACTATTAGGATTTAATCCTAGCAACAAGTTGGACCAACTTATTGCCTTGTTTCATTGGTTTCAGTAAGCAAATTTTCTTGTTGAGAACTTTTTCTCCAATTGCAATGGATACACCCAAATTGGAAGAAAATTGAAATTAAATAGTTGTACAACTAATGGATATATGGGTACTTTTCGAATCCAATAGAAACCTGTTAAGTATACTAGGAGGGGTAAAACTGTCATTTGAATTCCTGTTAGTTAAGTTGGTTAAAATAATTGTTTTGTTAGTTGGTTCCAGGATTTTTGTTATTTTATAGAAATAAGTTATTTTGGTTTGTTAGGGTGAGGTTTGCATGTGCAGCTGCCTCTAGTACAGCTGTAATTTCTCTCATTTTTGCTTTATATGTACCATCCCTTTTGGGACTACAATCATCATCAATCATTACTGAATATTCTCCTCTCTCATCTCTCTCTTTTGTCTTCCCAAATCTCTCTTTTGTCTTACTCTTTTCTTTCTTCTTATTCCTTTTTCTATTCTCTCTTATCTGTAAGTTCTGAGATTAATTTTCAGGATCTTCCCTAAATTACTGTTAGGATTTAATCCTAACAACTGGTATTAGAGACTGGTTCCAATTCCCCGAGACTATGAGCAAGAACACTGCAGCAAAGAAGGCCAAAGGAGGGACGGAGGAATCCATAGCAATCATGGAAGAAATGGAAGAATACATGCATACCCTAGGTGCTAAGCTGGAAGAACAAGGAGCCATATTTGGATCTCTAAGGGCTCAACTACAAGAGATGCAGTAGGAGCAGTTCAACTTGAGAGCCGACCAAAAGAGGTACCAGAACCAATATGAAGAGCTCCGGCTTGAAAACCAGAGGTCTGTAGCCTTCCTGGCCCAGGTCATTCAAGGTAATCCACCAACTTCTGCCTCACCAATTAACCATTCATCACCTGCTAGCAGTAGTGGTAAGGAAAAAGAAACCCAAAAGCCGGCTCGAATCCCTGAAGGAGAAAGAGGCATATTACCCAAACCAGTAGATAGGGAAGGGGTAGATCTAGGGGGATTAGGGAGACCTTATTTCACTAAACTCCTCCCCAAATGTGAGTTACCTTCTTTTGAAGGAGGGGATGTTGATTTCTGGATCAGCAAATGTAGAAGGTATTTCCAGATTTATGATATTCAGAGTGATAGGAATGTAGATCTGGCCAGCTTGTTCTTGGTGGGAAAGGCCGAAGCCTAGTACCTTAATTGGGGTAAAGGTAGATAATGGACAACTTGGGAGGAATTTACCGAGGCTCTACAATCCAGGTTCGAAGGAGGAGGAGAATTAGATATAGTAGAGGAATTTCAGAAATTAAAGCAAACCACATCTGTGGAAGCTTACCAGGAGAGATTTGAAGTTCTTAAGCTGAAAATGGAGAAGTTATACCCTCAACATACCGATTCCTACTACGTCAGCAGCTTCATAGGGGGACTAAAGGAAGAGATTAAGAATGTTTGGTCCCGGATACTTATACACTGCTATTACCCAAGCTAAGCTCCAAGAGAGACACCTTGAAGCAACCAGGCCAAAATTATACCCTAAACCCTTCATCCAAAACAGATCCTACAGCAACTACCAGACACCACACCACCCATACAACCCAAACAACCAATACAGCTCCAAATTCACCAATCCTACCCCAAACATTAATTCCCATGGCCAAACCCAACCACCAATACACGAAGGAACCCTAAAAGTTGTTATAAGACTGGTGACAAGTATTTTCTAGGGCATAGATGCAGTGAAAAGAAGTTATTGGCCATACAAGCTCAAAAACAAGAAGGGGCAGAAGATAGGAAAGAATGGCAAGAGGTTGAACTTGTCAATGGAGAGGAAGAACCTCCAAGGCAGATCCAAATCTCCATAAATGCTGTAGATGGAGGCTTGAGTGACAATATCATCAAAATTAGAGGGCAGATGCAAGGCAAAACCATTATGTTACTCATAGACAGTGGGAGTACCCATAGTTTTATAGACTCCAAACTGGTTAAGGAATTCAGGTAGCCAATTACGAAAGTTTCTCCTGTCACTGTTACTGTGGCAGATGGAAGAAGAATTCTAGTTTAGGATAAGCGTCTGGGTTGTTCTTGAAATATGCAAGGGAGCAATTTCAATTTCCATTTCAAGGTATTTGATTTAGAGGATTATGATGTCATCCTAGGGATGGATTGGCTGAAGGGATACAACCTCGTAACCCTTGACTTTGATAAGCCTGCCATGACCATACTTAAAGAGGGGCAGCCCTTTGTGTTAGAAGGCCTCGCAGAGCAAGTTTCTCTCAAAATGTTGTCTACCAAATCTGTATCTAAATTGGTGCAGCATGGGTGGAGGGGGTTCACCTCCAAGTTATTTCTTGTTTCAATACATCACTCACCACCTCCTGCCACTTGTCCTTCCTAGAAGCCCATTCCCAAAGCAATCCAGCAACTCCTATCTCGGTATAAAGATGTGTTTACTATCCCAACCTCACTCCCACCCAAGAGATCACATGACCACTCTATACCCCTCAAAGCCAACACCCAACCTGTCAATATAAGGCCCTATAGGTACTCTCACCATCAAAAGAATGAAATAGAACAATTAGTGGATGAAATGTTGGCAAATTTTGTTATTAGGCCCAGCACCGGTCCCTTTGCTTCCCCAGTGCTGCTGGTCAAGAAAAAAGATGGGACTCGAAGGTTTTGCATTGACTGCTGCGAGTTGAACAAGGTGACGATCAAGGACAAATACCCATTTACAGCCCAAATGAGACACTCCACCTACAACACCTCCAACTAATCCTTGATTTGCTTAGAGCCCATCAGCTATATGCTAAGGAGTCCAAGTGTGAAATAAGGTAGGGGCAAGTTTCTTACCTAGGGCACATTATCTTAGCAGCAGGGGTTTCTACTGACCCAGGTAAGGTTGAAGCCATGCACAACTGGCCAATTCCTAGCAATTTAAAGGGGCTATGGGGATTTTTGGGGCTGACTGGCTATTATAGGAGGTTTATTAGGGGGTATGGTACAATGAGTCAACCATTAACTACTCTACTAAAGAAGAATAAATTTCATTGGGGACCTGAAGCCCAATCAGCTTTTGACCAGCTGAAGAACCTCACGACACAAGCTCCTATCTTAGCCTTACCTAACTTCAATGAACCCTTTACACCGGAACCAACTAACAAAACAGTAATTTTAACCAACTTAACTAACAAGAATTCAAATAACTTTACCCCTCCTAGTATACTTAACAAAACCCAAACATTTAGAAAATCAGAAAGTAAAGCTTTGTTTCTTGCAGCACAACCTCATTCTCTACCAGCTAATCAAATAGATTGTCGGCTCTATATGGCTGGTTTACATAAGTATTATTGATACTCATACTCCCATCTAATCTCTCCCACAGTTTTGCTTGAAACCAGTGAGAATTTCCTGCAATTGGAGAAGGAATTGTTGAATCCGAGTGACCATTCTCAACTCCAATTGTGCGACTATCTTTCCAGCAATTGAAGCAAAAATTGTTGAATTCAAGTGACCATTCTCAACTCGAATTTTGCGACTATATCAATAGCAGCTTGCACCTGTTGGATAAGGGCCTTCACCTTGTCATTCTTGTCTCTATTGCTTATGGTGTTTGGCTCTGATGCCAAATGGTTATGAACACATGTCAAGGATTGTGTGACAGGGTGATTTACTAGAAAATCAGGTCCAAAAAGCAGGCTTTGCCCTTGTTCTTATTCCTAGACTTGCCTCTGATTGTTGAATATTTGCAACTCATTAAAAGGGAGTTGCGGACCTTGGAACTTGCTAGAGAGCGCTGCCTATTACTTGTACATTTTGCTGGAAATTTTGATTTGTTTTGTTGATTAAATTTGCCTCCTTAAATAGAGTTTGCAGATCTAGAAATATCTATTTAAAATAGGTTTTTTTTTCTAACTAGGAAACTATGAATTCCTTTTAGGAAATACTAAAAGAGGTAGACTTCATGAAAATGTAGAAAGAAACCACTAAGATAGGAATCCTGTTATAAATAAAATATTGCCTAAACCAAATCCTAATTTAGAACCATCACAATATACAAGAAATGACTCAACTGAAAACTGAGTTTTTAAAACTAAAAGCCAAAAATCAACAAAATCAGTAATAGAAATCTAAAGCTCAGCCTTCACCAACTTTTTGGTTTGCTTTCAGTTTGATTTTTACAGTGTTTTTTGCCAGCCCTAATAAGAAGCATGTAACCCTACGCAACTGTAAAAACATTTCACAAACCAGCTATAGGCTGCTTATAAATCTCAGAAGAAAGCTGCTCATCTATCTGCAAAGTCAGCAATGAGAACCAGCAATGTTATAAGTCGATTGACAAAGAGAGAGAATCTCAGATGAGAGTCATCAATCTACAGTGGCAGCATATGGTAGAGAGTCATGGATTAACAGTGGTTGTATCATCTTAGTAGAGGTTCATGGATTATCAGTGGTGGTATAATCTCATACAAGAATGCAGAGGATGCTTAGACTGAGATATGACACATAATTGAAAGCTAAAGCAGGCAAGTGCAGGATAACATTGTTTTCTAAAAAAGTATGTTCTTCAAAAAGAATATTATCTTGTGTGGTCACTTCAACGTTAGCTCATAGGCAGTAAAGCATAGTGTTGTTGATTTTTTATTTTATTTTATTTTTATTATTTTATAAAACAGCATTACATAACTTATCCTGAGCAATCAAATGTCCTTAGATTACAGGTCAGGAATAACAAGGCTATGGGCAGACTCAATATCAAATATCACCATGGCACCAATACAACTTATATAGAAGCTAATGGAAAAGAACAAAGAAGCTAAACTAATGATAATAATGTCAGAGCTACTCTAGTGATTAATCCAAATCAATGTTTCATTGTTCAACATAATTTCATGCTCTTACCTATTGAGCTCAATATACCCTACCACTTAAATATAGATCCTGCTTCTAATTCTTGACCATATTGAACAACTCTAACTTTAAAGCTAATTAAAATAATTTTAGGTGTAAAATTAGTGTAGCCATAATTTGCATAGAGATAGTAAAATCATAGGTTTGCAAATCACAGTATAGTTATTCATCAGATCATCAACGCACAAACCCCTTGGTTCCCATTTGAATTTTCATTTCCTAACAATTAATCCAACATATAAAGGCACTAGATAAAGAAAAGGAACTGACACAATAACACGTGTTAAACATAATTTCAAGCAAATCATAGAAAAATCACTACTCAGCTTTTGGATAAAAAACCTTTGAGTGATTAAGATATTACTCCCAACAACCTATATTTTTTGCATGTACCCTGGACTTCAGTAAAATAATATAAATTCGTTCATTATTTATTTTCCAACAAGAGAAAGAAATGAATTGTGCAGACCTGTCTAGTAGGAATAGTCTGATATCATCCAATACCAAGAATAAACTTTTGTTTCTCCATGGATTGATAAATCAAAGGGATAGTGCTCTGAATAAAATAACAAATCCTTAATCAAATGCCATTTTCACATTAAGTCCCAGTATTATTTGAAGTTAAAGACACTCTCTACGTTTATTCATATTATTCTTAACAGTGAACATTAATCCCACCAAAGGATTGTTTGTTTCCTTTTCTTTTGAAAGAAAAAAAGAGAAAAATATATTTTTGGCTGTTGTTGTTGTTTTGAAAGAAATATCAAACCCTTTATAGAGGCAGAAATGACTTGAGGTCATACAAAATTGCATCTAATTCACTGCCTATTAATCATGGCACCACCAAGAGAAACAGCCTTGTGAATGGGCATGATGACAAGACTACAAGGCACAAATCATGCTATGTAAGTATTGGAATGAAAAATGTCAAAATTTTGTATAATTAAGTTGTACCCAACATTCTAGTTGTTAAAATACAAAAATATTGCATCGTTATAATTTAATATAATCGTATTGTAGTGTCAGACATCAAACGATAACAAAGGATTGCTGCATCCTACGGTCTCACCCAAGTTGTTGAAATAAAGGTCACAACAGTGTTGCAAATAAAAAAAAAAAAAATCACATTGTTAATTTTTTAATGGGAAGATAGCTATGCTCATAGTTGTCACGTTTGTGTGTCAATTCATTCATAGGAAAATTACCATAGAAGATATTACACATTATATTTTAGACCAAAAAAAAAACACAGTAACAGTTGTATTCATGAATCTAATGTCATCATACCATTGATCCATGGCCGCATTTCAATTCCACATGAGAATATTGATGAGGAAAGATCAACTGTAAATCTCACTTACAACATATGCATGCAAAATACAGAAATTAAATAACAGAAATGGAAGTGAAAAGTTTTACCTGCAAATCCAAAATATTGTAAGTATTTCCAGAATCGTCTTGAGCCCAAGGCAGGTCAGGAATGTGCCTCCACTGCCCATCAACAATAAACCTATATTGGTAAACTCCAGAAGGCAGTACTTTCATTATAGTGTAATCTTTGCCAGATTTCTGCAAAGAAATTCTGACCAAAAAAGTGAAAGGATATTCATCAGAAGCTAGAAACACAAGTACTAGCAGCATTGAAACAGAGAAGGCAAAAATGAAAATCTATAACCTAATTTTCCAGTTATCCCATGATCCCTCAACAGCTACATCCCTTCCACCATAACTCCATGTGATCATAGTTGGAATTCCTTGCTCATTGCACATTTCATCATAACCAACACTACTTGGCACCCATGAATTGTTCGGAATTTGTATCTCATTGGGTCTCTGTAGAGGAACCACTGGGACCTAGAAAAGAAAAGCACTGAAATACACTTAGAGGACAACCATTTTTATGGCTTTGTTCACAACAGAGGATCCGCACAAAAGCTTGCTTAACAAAAGTGAACTATAGGTCTTGATCTGAGAACAGCAAGGAAAATAATAAGATTAATGAAGTGATCCTCAAGCAATGAAGTGGCCTACAAATAAGAAGATTCAGTTTGTTGACAGATTAATACAACCCTCACAATTTTCTTATCTGCTGAAAAAATCAAAATCAGCACTTCACGTAACACAGATGGCCAGCGCTTTTCACAGGTAATCAACATTCAAAGAGGTAGATGAAGCCGAAACCTCAAATTAATAACAATTGTAAATATTCCAGGAAATGACATGAAACTACGTGCTAACAATAAAATTGAAGCACGTGACAATGAAAGAAACAGGGTCAATTCAGTATCAACATGAAAAATCTTCAAGAGAAAAAGAAAAAACTTTTATAGAATTGCATGCTAGAATTAAAGTTTTCATAGATACCCATATAATAATAATAATAATAATGACTGACCTGGGGAGCGAACATGAGAGGCGAGTGAGGGGCCCTGGGACTGTGAGGAGGGGACTGACCCATAGGAGGCGGCGGAAGATAGCCAAGGTGGGCCTCATCCGGCGAAACCATGCCGTCGCTGCCGTTATTGACTTCTCCGCCTTCATCAACCTCTACTCCAACCCCTCCTCCACCTCCTGATTCTGATGGGCTATTAGACCCTTCTTCTTCACCCCTTCCATTCACATTTCCCATTTAATCAAGTAATTTATTATCTATCAACTTCGACTCAGAGTTACAAAATTATAAAGCTTATTTTTCAAAATTAATAGTGATTAGATTCTAATTACTTATTTATACTCAATGCCCCATTAATAATTATCAAAAACCCATCAACTACCAATCAATTCAGAAGAGCCCACCAAGCAATCGACCACAAAGATGCCCGATTTGAAGAATCCTGGGGAGAAACAGATGGAATGAAAAATTTATATGGGAATTCATAGCAGGGGTAGAACTAGAAAAGCATGAAGGGGGAAAAGAGAATAAAAAATAAACGAACCAGAAGAATGAATGCAGATGAAAAAGTAAAAAGAATTTTCCGATGAATTTGGAAAATGGGATTTGAGAATTGAAATGAAGGGTGTGGGTGCGGTGGTGGGCGCGGTGCAGGCCGTGGGCCAATCGAAAAATGAGTACATATAGAATATGATGTTTTTAGTTTTTAATTCTTGTTTTTTATATCGGCCAAGGCCTAAAATATCCCTTAAACATTTCCAAATAATCAAATAAATTTATTTTTTCATAAATTTTACTTCATTTTTTTTATTAATTTGACAATTTTTTGAAAAATTCACAAAAATTATTAATTTTTAATTTTAAAAAGCTTAATTATGATTTTTTATTTTTTCTTTATATATATTAAAAAATTAAAAAATAGTATTTAATAAAATAAAAATATATAACTGTAAATAATTGATAAGAGAATATCTCAATAAACTAGAATAAAAATTTTACAGAATCAATGTTGATTTTTGGTACCTGAGCAATTAATAGTTGTCAAAATTGAGTGACACGGGTGGATGGAGTATCTTTAAATAATTATAAAAATATCAAACAGATTTTTAAAACATAAATTTCAATTAACTTTTAATTAAAATAAAATATTTTATTTACATTTGCAATATGAACACGTCAATATTAGTTTTTTTTTTCTAATTAGCAATTTTAATTTGATACAATTTCAATCATTCATAATTATAAGATAAACTAAATAGTTAATTATAGTAAAATTTATTTGATCTAATGGTCATTTAAAAAAAATGATACAATCAAAAATAAAAGAGCATCAATTCTATATACTGAGCACTACATACTATCCAATCTAGACTATTTATAGTGTTCGGTGTATATGTGTATTTGGTTAAATTTACAACCAGCTTATTTAACTATTGAAATAAATTTATTTACAATTTTTATCATTTTTAAAAATTAAGGAAGAGAGGGAAGGGATATGGTGATCACGTCATCATTTGACAAAGTCTCTTTCTAGAGGTTAACTAATCTGTTACATTCGGTTAATCAATCCGTCGATTTCAATTTTTCTGTTTAATTAATCAATATTTTTCGGTTAACCATTAAAATTTATAAAATAAAATTATATAAAAAAATAGATATAGTTCAATTCAATTTTCAATATGTAAAATAATTTAATATAAAAATTACCAAATAAAAATAATTTACTAGCTAAAATTCATGTTCTATAAATTAATAGCTAATATTATAAAATAAATTTGATATTTATTAGAAATTATTATGCTTGATTCTAAGTAAAATAAAATTTTGGATGATATTAAATGTTATAATATAAACTCTAAAATATAAGAAAATATAATTAAATACTATTAAGTAAAATATGAACACAATATATATATATATATATATATATATATAAGTTAATTAGATACTATATATAAATATTACTGTATAATTAAAGAGAATGATATAATATTAGTTTAAAGTATTATATAAATTTTATAGAAAAATATAAAAAGATTAAGATATAAAAATAAAAATATAATTTAAATATATTTTAAAGTATTATTTTATATAAATTTTAGAGAGAAATAGAAAAAAATTAAAGATATATATATATATATATATATATATATATATGAACCGGTTAACCATGGACTAACGGTTAACCGGTACTTAAAATATAAACTGTAATCAATAATCAAAAATTAAAAAATTAAAAATCGTAACCAAATTCATCGAATTAATTAACTGTAAAAATCGGTTCAATTTTGTTAGAGAGTATGCCCTAGAGCCCATGTAATAGGGATGTCTTTCATATGTATAAATTTTATATTCTTAATAAAAAGCATCATTCATTTATCAATGCTATATTTAAATAAATGAGTTTGTAAATTTTAAATTAATGAATGAAGTCCTAGATATTATAAACACAGTGCAAAGGTAATCATGAAGATGTTCATGATGTGAGATATCTATTGCATGCAAATGTGTTAATATCTAAATATCCCTAGTCATAGAATTAACAAGATAGGACATTATTAATTCGGACAGACTAGCATATGTTATGTTTCTTGAATGGTTCGAGCAATGGTTCTCATAACTGTGATTATAGAAGATAATCAAAGCTAACATGTGGATGCTTGTTAGAAGAACAAGTTCATTGGAGACCTGCAAAGAGAATCCTCACATGGATATTAAATCTATGTCAGTGAAAAATCTCTTCATAGCGGTTGTGCAAGTATCCTTAGACTTGAGATCACCAAAGTTATCTTAAGTAGCAAGTGGTATACTTTGACTCCATAACTGATTACTTCCAACTGGGAGTGAACATAGTTAGGAGATTGGGTATATCATGACCTACTTGAAGATAGTTGAGTAATTGACAAAGGATTCACCATCCCAAATTTAATAAGAGAAGTTATCTCGCATGATTCTATAATTACCTTGTTCAGAAAATCTCTTGTTAGAGTAAAATGCCAAGATGGATAGAGATCCATGGAGGGCATTTTGGGAACAATGGTTAAATTAATACAACATACATAATTAGATTTATATGAGTTGACAGAAATTCATACTCAGAATCTAATTGAGATAAGAGTGGTGAAATGAGTAATTGCATGGTAACTGTTTCTATGGAAGGGTATAGTCAAACCATGTGACTTTCCTGATATTTGGGTAGTTATGATGCCTAGCTAAAGGCCAATCATGACTTGTATAATGATGTATCAAAAATATCAATAGGAATTGATAAAATGATTTGAAGGAGTTTAAATCATGTGAATTTTGAATAGAACTCACAATTATATATTATACTGCCAACATGGATAGAAACCCAATAGGTCACACACATATAGAGAAAAGGATAAAATGGTAAAATGACAAGGATAATAATATTTGATATTATTATGAGGGTAGAGAAGTGAATAAGATAATAATTAATTAAAGAGTTTAATTAATTATGATCAAGTAAAATTATCCGCGGAACATTTGAGAAATATTCTGTAAATTGGATCTAATTGAAATAATGTATTTCATGATTAATTATTATTATCTTATAAGTGTTATAGGACTACTATAAGTGTTATTGGACTGATATAATAATTAATAAGTCCATTTGAGGAGTTAAAAAGGGGTCAGAGGAATGGAGCTGGTGTGAAAGCCCTTCTGTAGAGGGCCACACGCCAACTCCATACAGAAGGCCTTAATGGCCTATTTCTTGGACCAAATTAATTTATATATATTACATAAGTATTATGGAACCTACATATTTAATTTTGTTGGATTTGGAATTCATTTGAGTATTTAAATCCAATTAGTTGCACAAAAGGCCTAGTTTGTGGGTTTTGTACATAGTCTTTTATGAAAAAGTTTAATTTGAATTTAATTAAGCCTAAATGATTATAATTAATTTCAGAGGCCCAATTAATAATTCTCCATCAATTTTAAAGAGCCCAATCTCATTAGAAGTTGGAATTTTAACCTGACTATAAAAGTCCAACTAATGAGGAATTATGGTTAAGTGATTAAACACATAAGAAAGTATTTCTTCTAATTCTCTCTCCCTTTTGCGCCACTTCCCTTGCTAGCTCTTGGGAATTTCGGTCACTCCTAGTTATACACCAATTGTTGATTCAATTTATCTTTCTCTAGTGTGGATTACTCATTGGAGGTGTTCGATTTTGGACACTGTGGTTTGCGACAACCCGGTGCGAAGTAAAATTAACTGTTCAACAAAAATCAAATGTGATTTTTCTTGTTCTCATATAATTATATTGTATATTCATGGCAAGATCAGTAATATTGGTTAAAAATTTTAAAATTTCGCTCATGTATGCGATACATGTAACTGATAAATTCAAACAAATTTCATACTGGTTTTACGGTTAATCATATTTTCAAATTTTTTTGCTCCCCCTATCTCTTTCTAACAATCTATTTTTTTTTCTTTCTAGGTTCCAATTTTTTGAATATTATAATTTATAGCTCAGTTATTTAAATAATGAATTAGGTTTGAGTATGTTTGGTTCAATTCGAAGATAAAAATATCTTCAATATTATCTTCAAATTTTGGAATTTAATTATATTGAACACATCTTGTATTTTTCAAAAAATTGGAACAATTCAATTTAGTTTTTCCATGTTTTTAAATGCAAAATGATTTTGTATTTTTAGTAATTCAAACTTTTATAGAATCATGTGATAAAATATTATAATACTATTAAAAAAACTAAATAAAATATCTTTTTGAAAGTGAGTGCTGCTTCTATACCTCCGTACAAAACATACCAAACCTACATGCCCTTTATCCAAAAAGAATTTCATCTTGTCTTTAAGGGTAGCAAATTTAAATTAAAATTGAATCAAAATTATTGATTTTTTAATTTAATTCGATTTTTCAGTTTAAAATTTTAAAAAATTTGATTATTTCGGTTTGGTTCAATTTTAGAAGAAGAAAATCGTAGAAAAATCGAATCTACAGAAACTCTATTTAATTAGATAAGTTTTTGAATTTTTTAATTAAATAATTATTTTATATATAAAAATTATTTTATTTTGAATTACAAATAATATGAGTAAATTTATCAATTATTAATATTTATTTTTTAATTGATAATTTGAAATTTTGACGATTGAATCGAAGGTCGATAAAATAAAAAAGTTTATTCAATAATTTTTGTTGTATTATTTATTATGTATTTTGATATTTAATTTTATCTTTAATTTAAACTTGTATTTTTATATTTTGTACAATTTGAATGTTTTTATTTTGGTATATTATGATTGAACTGAATAGACCGTTGGACACCCCGTTGGCCTTCCATTATTATTCTATGTTGTACGGGCAACCTCCTTGCCAAGTTTTTATTGCTTCTATACAATTTTTGCATTTATTTGACCCCATTGGTGCCGTTTTGATTAAATAAAGTATTTATTGTTGCGCATAAATGGCCAACCACGACGCCGTCGTTTTAATGTTTAAGAGACGGGGGATTAAAATTTCCTCGGCCTTTTGTGCAAACCACTGCATCCTCAGCGTAAAGAATTTGCTAGAAGAATTAGCAAAGCCCGAACAAAATATTTTGTATTTCGGCAAGAAACTATCTAATCCAAGGTGGATCCTTTAGGAGCTAAGAAGGTTAGTTGAGATAAATTCAGTTGCCTTCATTCAATATCGATTATAATGTTGTCTCATGTTTGAAAATTTGAACTTGGGTGGTGATTTTCCAGAAAAATGTACTATGCAACATTTCTAACGGTTTTAAATTGTTTTTCTTTTTCTTTTTCTTTTATTCTGCAATATGTAATTGTGCATAACGGTAATCATGAAAATTTAGTCAAAATTCATGCAAATGAGTGTGAATGCACATCTATTGTGAGACTGTTGGATGTCAGTAGTGAATTGAGTTTTGGAATAGGTTGTGCGATTGTTGATAGGAGCAACGTTGCAGATGAATGTAATACAGGTGGTAAGCAAATTGATCTGATGGTTTGGTCAATATTTTCAAATTTTAGTGAAGCTAGATTTATACTGACAAAGTTATATACGAATATATTTTTGATGTTAGGTATGTAGAAAGAAAATATTTGATGAGGGTATGCAACTCGATTGTAATTTGTAATGTTGCCAGCCTCTAGATATGTACACCCGGAAGATTTCTTTCGAGTAACATGTCAGATCCAGCAAGGAAAAAGACGGTCTACAAGTTCATCATTTAAGAACAACTATATATATATATAACAATAATTGCTTTTGAGGAGGCACATTTTGAATTTATATTGTAAAAGGTTCACAAATGCGAAGGTGCAGGTCATAAGGAAGAATAAGTAGCTAAGAACGATTGTCATTCAACGAAATGTTTGATTCAATGATAGAAAAAAAAAAAAAAGAAGAAGAAGAAAGGAGGACCTAGTTGAATCCTTTGGTTTTGTAGGATTGCTTAGATTGAAGGGTACCGTGCAAAACAAAGCCCTCATTATAACTTTGATTTCTATATTTGGTTCAAAGACAAGATCATTATACATGGGTGCAAATATTGAAGACACTAAGTCTTGAATCGGCTTTTGTTCGAATTGTCTAATTATAAAAACACTTTTCTCATAAAGACAAGGGATCAAGAGGTCCAAGGTCTCTATGCATTTTCGTGCCTTTTCAAAATGATTTTGGGCTTCTGGACCCATCAGATCACTTGGTGGAAGCAAAAACTTGGTTTTGGATGGCTGAATTCCAATCACAGTCGTGACTTTATGAATGACATCCATGACTCCATGTCACATCCCTTACTAATGTTTCACACCCCAATGGACTAGAAGAGCCAAGTCATGCTCGTGACTTGGGGACTTCCAAAAAAAATCTACTAATGGAAGGAATTCAAAGTAATGGAAAATGGGGTTCTTTTTTTAGTTCTTGGTTCTTTGATATGAGCCTAAATAGCTCATATTTAATCCATGTTTTGTTATCAAAATAATATTTAGTTATATTAAATTGTGCTAGAATTAGGTATGTTTAATGTTTTGTCAAGTTTTGTGTATGTAGGAGGACGAGAGAGAAAAATGTGAAAAAGGAGTAGAAATGAGTGAGAAAGGACTGTTGTCGCGAGCGCGACATTGAAGCTAGGTCGTGACATGTTGCGGAAGGCACAAAGGTAGGCAGCGCGAGGAAAATGGAAGCAAGGAGGGACCGTACTCTGTCGCGAGCGCGACATAAGCCGCTACATTTCCTCAAAAAATGTGTGTTTTCACCAAAACTTGCAATCTTTTTGAAGAGACATCTCAAGGGACATATCTTTTGGAGCCTTATAAATATTCATCTCAATTGAAAAATGAAGAATCATCAAGGAGGAATCATTAGATGGATTAAATATTTATTTTTTCTAACTTGAAAACAATAGTTTTACTTTTTAGTTTAGTTTATGTTTTGAAGAAGAGACTTACAAGGAATAGGAGTCATCATACATGAGTAAAGGATGAGAATTCTTTTACTTAATTTCTTGTTACTTCCTTTCTTTGTTATTATTATAAATACTTTTTAGAAATTTGAATGTTGCTATTCATATTTAATCATTTCTCTTTCATTTATCTTATTATGTAGAATTTGCTATTAAAACTTTATTAGTATCATTATAAGTTAAGGAAAAAGATCTTAGATGGCAATTTCTTCTCTGAAAATCAACAAAATGGTTCAAAGTAAGAGAGTTGGCGAGAGCAATCTCTTTTTGATAGTTAATAGAAAATTCATTATCAAAGCATAGTCTCATATGGAGATAATTGCTATAGGTTGGTTTTTATTCTTTGAATGTGCATTTATGTAATTCTAGTCTAAATACGAGAGCTGCGATTTAGAGCCATAAATGCATGTTTAAGGTATAATCTAGTCTATATGCGAGAGCTGTGATATAAAATATTATTCCAACTTGACTTGCATGATAAAGATTGAATTATAAATAAGAGAAAAATATCAAATTCCATATTTATGTATATGTTTCATTCATCATACTTATAAGTTTTCTCTAACTATCATTAAAGTAAAATAATATTTAGTTTAGAGTAGTAAGTATTAGTTTTAACTTGCAAATTAATGATCATTATAAACAAAATAAAAATTGAGTAGTAATAGTGAACAATTTTAATCAAAATTCCTCATGAGATCGATATTTTTTGTACTATAATCGGTACACCGTATGCTTGCGGAATTGATGCTAAGAAAACGCACAACAAGTTTTTTGCGCCGTTGCCAGGGAATGCTTGATTAAATTTCTTGTCATTATGAATCTTGATTTATGATTTTGGATTACAATATTTAATTAGTTTTGTTTTGTGTTTTTCTTTACAGGATTTGGTAGTTCGAGTCTATGCCAAGTACAAGAAGCTTTCAAGATGAACTTGAACCGTTGAATCCAGAAATAGAAAATTTATTTCGAGTAACCGTAAATCCAACAAAAAGGAAAACAAGAATAGATGATTAATCATGGCTGAAGAAGAGAATCCACCGAGGTTAATGGATTTTGCCACACCAGCATTGAGTGCTGCTCAACAAGGGGTGATAAGACCCACGGTAAATGCTAATCAATTTGAGATTAAGCCTTCTCTTTTGCAAATGATTCAAAATAGTATTCAGTTCTATGGTTTGAAAAATGAGGATTCTAATGATCATCTGGCAAATTTCTTAGAAATTTGTGATACCTTAAAAATTAATGGAGTTTCGACGGATGCAATTAAGCTTAGGCTTTTTCCTTTCACATTGAAGGATAAAGCAAATGTTTGGTTGAATTCACTAACTAGAGGATCCATAACAACTTAGGATCAATTAGTCCCAGCATTTTTATCCTCTTGTGAAGCTTTTCATCTTCTTGGCCTAGTTTCTTACTGTTTGAGTTTATACATTCATTCTTAAATGTTGCAAACTCAACTTGTAGTTGTTCTTAAAGCATTTTATATCATTTTTAATAGATTATAGTTATGAACCCTCTTGAGGGTATTTGCCGTGTGATAGAAGCATTGTAGGTTTTTTGTGTTAAAAGCTTTGTTCTCATTAGTTTTAAGTGGTTTTGGATCAAAACTCATTTTAAAAGATGTTTTCTCAAAAATTTTGAGGGTTTTAGCCTCATTTTCTTCATCTACAGTGAATGGTATAAGAAGGAAGAAAAAACACTATAAAAAAATTAATTTTACTGACGGATTTTACCAATGAAAATTTGCATTTTACTAATGAAAAAAGCCTTTATTGATGGTTTTTTAATGGATTACCAATGGAATGCTTCCGTCGGTAAAACATGTGTAGGTACAAATAGAGTAAAAAAGAAGAAGAAGAAGAAGAAGAAAGGGAAGAAGTTATTACTGTAGGAAAACCCAATCATCGAATTCTCTCTTACAAATGTTATAACAGAAGATAATGATGTTAATTGGATGTGGAGAGGCCATTTTTAGAAGAGAGAAGAGTGGCAATGCCAATTTTTTTAGAGGGAGAAATAGAAATAACAAATTTTTAGAGAGAGAAGAAAGTGGATGATTTGCTTCCTTTTTCCCTTAGGATGGCCGACCCTCAAGTCTTTTTATACCCATATTTTCTCCTTCCCTTTCCCTCCTCACGTGAGAGTTCTAAAGAGTGTTGAGTGAAAAATGATCTCATCCTATGACCTGCAAGATAAATCTTACTTAACCCCCTTATCTTTCTTATTTCATATTTTCACTCCAACTTCCTTCATTTTATTTGAAATTGACCACTAAATTATATTTTTATTTCAATTATACACATATATATCTTGATATAAAATAACTATTTTACCCTCTTTCATTTTAAATAATTATCCTCTAGGTCTAAATCTAAACTCATAATGCACCAATTAATCAAGCATAAATTAATCATAGTATCATTATATGTACATGGATTCTCCTAGGACCTATATTGGGGCCTGATAATTCTCTCCCCCTTAAATAATTTCATTCTCAAAATTCATGCCTGTGACATTTACCAATTTTATGTAATGTACATGTTTTGCCATATCCCATTTAATAATGTTTAGTCAATTGGCTACAAATATGAATTTCGATGATGAAATTCTCTAAAGGGAGGAGAATTTTCAGCCCCAAAATAGATCCTAGGAGAACCCATGTATATTATAATAGTACTAGAGTTAATTTATGCTTGAGTAATTGATGCATTATGAGTTTAGGCATAAAGGATAATTATTTTAAATGGAAGAGGGTAAAATAGTCATTTTATATCAAGACATATATGTGTATAATTTGAACAAAAATATGATTTAATGGTCAATTGCATTAAAAGAAAGGAAGTTGGGATGGATATATGAAATAAGAAAGAGAAGGAAGTTAAGTGAAATTTATTTTATGGGCTATAGGATGAGGTCATTTTGCACTCAACTCTCTTTAGAACTCTCGCATGAAGAAGGAAAGGGAAGGAGAAAATCTGGGTATAAAAAAGTGAGAGGGCTAGCCATTTCAAGGGAAAAAGGAAGCAAATCATCCACTCTGGTCACTTTCAATAACTAAGGGTGCATTCAATAATATTATAAATTTTTTGTTTTTTTTTTAAATCCAAAAATTATTTTAAGTTTTTATTTTATATTTTTTAAAAAACTATTTTATATATTTAAAAATTATATTATTTTTTTTAATTATTCATGTATATTATGATAACAATTTCAGCAATGGCGATGATGGAGGCGGTGGTGACAGAAGTGGCGGTGTGGTGGTGGTGGTGGTGATAGCAGCAATAGGGGTGATAATGGTGGTAGCAGTGGTGTTATAGTGCTGGTGGTGGCGACAATGTGGAGGTGGTGGTGGTGATGGTGGCGGCAGTGGTGGTAGTGGCGCCTGCAGTAATGGTGATGGCGGTAGCGACGGCAACGGTTTGGTGATGGTGGCAACGATGATAATAGTGGTGGCAATGTCGATAGTTGCGGTATGGTGATGATAGTGATAGCGGTGTGGTAGTGGCAGTGGTGGTACTAGCAATAATGGTGGTGGTGGTGGCGATTAACGATACTAACGGTAGCAATGGTGGTGGCAGTCTGGCGATGGCAGTAGTAACCGTATTAATGGTGGTGGCAATGGCAATGTGATGGTGGTGGTGATAATGAGAATAAAGTAGTTAAATTATTAACAAAAACAAAATTCTAAAAATCACATTGTGAAAATTTTTAATTTCTATTTTTTGTATGAAAATCACTTATTTAAATTTTTGCAAAAATCAAAATGGAAAAAAATCTGTTGAATATATTTTAATTTTATTTTTAAGAAAAAAAATCAAAAACTGAAAATAAAATTTTCCTCAAACGCATCCTAAATAATGGTATTTTTTAAAACAAAAAATTTTAAAAATGTATATTTAAAAAAGAAAAAGAGAAAAAAATGCATTAGGATAAGATATTCTTAACTCTAGTTAGAAGTTTATTATCTTTAACCATAGTTTACTCATAGTAGGGGTGTTCAAATTTGGTATAACTCATTTAATCCATCCAATCTAGCTCACTTAATTCATTTTTCTTATAATTATAGTGGATTATTATAACTCATACAATCCATTTTAACATTTTAAAAATATACATGTGGGTTATGGGTTATTATATAATCCAACCAATTAACCCATATTACACTATTCTTTAAATACACTCTCATTAATACTTTCTTCTTTTATTCTAATATGGGATTTTAATGACAAATTAGTAAAAAAAAAAATAAATTACGATTAATTCAATTAAATTAATCAGATCGGATCATTTTTATAGCATTAAATATTATTAAAAAGAACTAAATCAATACTTTTTATACTTTTTTATTTAATAATGATTGATATCAATTATTAGAGTTCAATCTGATAATCAATTTTTAATTAGATGAGATTTTAATTTGATTCATTAATTTGGAATTCATAATTATAAAATATGTCCTCTCTTATAATAATTTAAAAAATTTGAATTATGAAAAAATCTACAAAGTTAGTTTATAATTTTAAAAGTAAATGATGTTGTAACTTATTTCCAATGTTTTAAAACTCGGTTTGACTTGGACGGTCGAACCAATTGGACCGCGACTGGATCAAAAAACTGAATTGGTCCAACATAAAACTCGAAAAATAAAAAAATTCAAATTGAACCGAAAAACTCGGGTTGGATAGGATTGAACGGGGGTGAACAGAAAAATCGGTTTGAACTTCAAAAATTTCAGGAAAATAAAAAATAAAAAATAAGAAAACGGTTTGCTTATTTTTTTATATCTCATATGTGTAGTTGGAGAATTATAAATTTATATAATTTGATTTTTTTTTCTTATTATAATCAATCAAATTTGAATTATAGATTTATATAATTTGATTTATTTTTCTTATTATAATTAATCAAATTTTAATTTTTACCCCATTCAATCAAGCTTGTAAAATATTTTTGCACTAAATTATACATTTTTCTACATAATTCAGTATTATTAATTACATTTATTCAGGAAACTTGTTTTAGTTTGTACATATGTTAAATGAATTTATTTGAATGTTTATTTTTGATATTATGTGGATTTATTTGGATATTTATTACTTAAGATAGTTTATTTGATTTTTATATTTACATAATTTATTGGACTTAAAATTAATATTTTTATATTAATATTTGGTAATTAATAGATTTTTGAATGTATTTTTACATACTCATTTTTTATTTTTTTGTAAATAATTAATTTAAAAAATTAATAAAAATTTCTAGTCGATCCGGTCGAATCAATTGACCCATGAATGAGTCAACTGCTAGGCCAAATTTCAAAACATTGCTTATTTCGCACCATTTGACTGCAAGAAAACATTGATGTTTGACTAATGCAAGTAAAATATGTATTATAGTTGCTATTAAAAAATATATTATTTTTTCAATATGATCTATTTT
The DNA here is from genome assembly GCA_037975025.1 of Excoecaria agallocha. Lineage (NCBI taxonomy): Eukaryota > Viridiplantae > Streptophyta > Magnoliopsida > Malpighiales > Euphorbiaceae > Excoecaria > Excoecaria agallocha. The sequence continues at coordinate 43,284,181 of CM075806.1, read as the reverse complement.
TTAGTCCGTTTTTTTATAGTTAGACTCAGTTCAAATTTGTCTGAAAAAGCGATTTGAATGAAAATAATGATATGAAAAGTTGAAATTGAAAGAAATTTATCCGAAATGATCCAACTTAAAGTTATATAATTCGATCTGATTGATAGATTTAGAAATAATATATAAATACATTTTCTTGTTAAATAGTCGAGAATTTTGGTTCTTATTTTTTTTTACCCTTTGAATTTCACATTTGCTATGTACAAAAGCTTTTTCTCCATGATGATTTGGCTGAATTTACTTTTACAATATTTTTATAGAAAAAGTGTCTTCCCAAAGATGCAAAAGTGACAATATCTGCATAGAATTAAAAACATTTATGCATTTAAATTATTTTTGAGTAGTTAATTTTCCATATTTTTACAATAAAAAGAATTAAAAACCCATTTAATTTATTAAATCCTCATTAATAAAAAGAAGCAATTGATTTTATTTTTTATATATTCATGTGTTTGCTGGGTGCTATTGATTTTATGGGATACATATCGGATCATATAATAATCTATTTATATATTTATAGCAGCTCGAATCATACAATAATTGATCATATCATATATAAACATCGAATATATATATACAGATTGGATCGTACAAGTGGAACTAAATGACATGCTACATATCCACTTAATAAGTAATTTTAAATTTTAGGACACTATTAATTTTTTTTTATGAAATTAATATATAATTTAAAATTTTATGATCCTATAAATTTATATGTATGCAGTATTTAAAAAAATATGTATAAAAATAAAATTAATACTTTATATTTAAATATATATATATATATGAATAATTTATAATTTATATGTTTATAATAAAATATACAAAATTAATATAATCCATATAATCCGCATAAAGCCAACAAACCCAATATAAACAAATTTAATTAATAATCTAGCTGGTTTGAGTTGGATTCAATCTATTTAAGAATTTAGATAAGTTGGAGGAAAAATTAATTATAATTCACCCAATCCATATTTGAACACCCTTAACTCATAGCAACCTTTTAGACCAAAGCCTACAAATAGACCAATATAGAGTAAGTTTTTTTTCAATGTTAATTTTATCCGTGATTACTCAAATTTGGCGATTGTAACATTATAATCACTATACTACGATTTGTAACGAAAAAATTACTTAACTTTTATTTTATAATAAAAAAAATCACAAAAGTAGGATTTTCAATTTTTTGGTCACCTAAAAATCGAAAATATGAAGATAAATATACATTTTACTTGTTCGATATCCAACAAATGTTGATGCTGTCAATGATTTCAAGATCTTAAGATAGTGTATTTCTTGTTGCTATCAATAATTTTGGTGGCCAAATTTTTAATTTTTTGGCTTTTATGATTTTTTTTATTATAAAATAAAAATTGAATGATTTTTCGTTAGAAATCATAGTATAGTGATCATAACGTTACAATCGCTAAACTTAAATTACCGCATATTAAATTAACTCTTTTTTTTTACTATTACATTCTCATTCTTTATTTTGTTATTTCTCGTATTGGGACCTTATTGAATTATCAAGGTGCTATCCCGGTGATTTTTGGGAACATTTCTATAATGTTTTAAGGATTATTGAGAGCCATTTCCTAGAATTTGAACTATCGGACAACTAGTTGATTCATCTCTAGGCTTCTAAATTCTCGAACTCTTTATTTGATGCTTTTACTGAGAATGAAATGATAGAAACTATCGAAAATCCAAACACGCAAGAGGTGCTAGCTAGCGGCTGCTATCTAAAAGTAGCAGCTATTGATCCAGTCATCAATGACGGACCACCGGTAATGGAGACTCCAATCGCTTTATGGGTGCCATTAGGTTGCTAGCCCAAGGTTTGACATACAACATTAAATATTGTTTTTTTTCATAAACTATGGACTGAGCGTCCTCAAGAGGGGAGGAGAATGCAATCTCAAAGAAGGCCATCAAAAATACAAAGTGGGATATTCGAACAAGCCAAGCAATAATGGCAATGTGGAGAGCCCGGTCGAAAAGTCTATCTCACTAAACTGTCATTTTATAAAATTTAATATAAAACTTATTATATGCACTTTACGCTTGTTTTTTTACCATCAAAATATTTAATAATCTCAATATTTTTTTCTACACTTTGCTTGACTGTTTTTATCCTTTTAAAACTCTATTAGACAATAGTAACATTAAACAGTAAACATCTCAATTCAAGATGCGAACACTTTATTTTTTTTAATATAATATTTTATAATCTTTTTTTTTTAAATTGAAGATTATTTTAATATTGATAAATAGGTAAAGTATCAATTAATATTCATAGAGAACTAATATACAAGGCATAAAATTAATTGAACTTGTATTATTAACTTAATAAAAAAAAAAACCAAAATACTAGTCTAGCAGCTGCAGCTTAGCTATTGAACTGTATTGTAAAGACTATATGTAGCCTCAGAAGGCGAACGAATCATAATCATAGTAAAGATTAACACAGTGGAAATGCATAAATCTTTTATAAACATAATTCGATTTCACTATCAGTATAAAGGAAACCAAAAAAAGAGAAAAGTTCGTGCTTGTATACAGCACTTATCAAAAGAAAAGCATCAAACATACCAAAACTAAGCCACAAGCACGAAAACATAATTGATGAGACCACCTCAGTAAATATACAATAGGTAAAGACTTATTTAAACTTCTTTTTTCCTTATCTGCTTATCTTTCCATCCTTCTACTAAAACTAAGTCACACCACCTCAGTAAATATACAATAGGTAAAGACTTATTTAAACTTCTTTTTTCCTTATCTACTTATCTTCCCATCCTTCTACTAAAACTAAGCCACTTCCGCATTTTACTAAAAGATTGGACATCCTGTAACATTGATTCCAGGTGCAGTAGGACATGTTGCCAAAGGGCAGTGATCAAGCTTTGTACCCCACCATTTCAAATCTACACCTTCATTCTGGAAGGCGAAGAACAATAGTACCCCCATGAAAGCTGTACCAGCATCCAGTGCTGCGGAGAGAACATAGTTATATTTCTGCCACCATCGCTTATGGTATCTGAATACAAAGTAGTTGAAGATTGTTCCTGTGATAAGCCAGCTTGCTATATTGGTAGGAGTTGCCGGTGGCATGCCGGCAAAACCATAAGATATGACTGGTATGTTTATCAATGGAATCCATTTCTTCTCCGGGAACATTTTGCTCAGTATCCAAATAGGTACAGGCAAGAAAGCTCCTATAAGGAATAACCATACCAAATTCCTGTACATTCCTCCAGGTCCAAAGAGCCGTTTTGGTCCAATTAGACCCCAAATGACCGAAGCATCAAAAGTGACTCTGTATTTAGGACAGGTCCATGGACTCTCAGGATGGAGAGCTTCAACGTCGCAGATGTTCTCCACATTCTCCAGCATCCACCATGCAACTGCAAGATTGACAGTACCAGCAACCAAAGTCCCAACCAGCTGAGGAAAAAAAGAATATCACCTAATTGTAAATGTTTCACATTAAGAAAACAAAGGTTTCAAATGGTCAATTTCACAAGTTTCTGAACTACAATACCTGAGCCACATACATACACTGCGGTGGTATTTTCATGTAATGCCCTAGTTTAAGGTCAGATAAGAAAGAGAGGGCATGGATCGTACTAATGCGTCCATAAATCTTGAAAAGCAAGTTTGCAATTGGTTTTCCTGGTAGGATATACCCAATAATGAACTGTGCTATTATGTCATATCCGGGTTGCTGCATGTGGGACACAAGAACTTCATTAGGCGAAAGGACTCTGAAATTTGTTTCTCATTTTATTTCCAAGAAGGAAGAGGAACGAGCGTAGAAATTGGAGAATTGGATAAGTCACCTGGTTTGTAGTTGCTTGAATAACTCCAATTGGAAGAGTAACTATCCAAGCCAAGCCAAAGGCAAAGAGCATACCCCACCATTGCAGCTGCACATCTTTTTTCCACACAAAAGACATCATTAAAGATAGCACTGTGCTCCCTATCAATAGAATGTAGAACCAGCAATCAGGTACTTGTTTGTAAGCTTTCATCAATTTTGCATGAACATCCAATTTTGTGTTCTTCATTGCTGACCTACTTTGCCTCCAAATATCACTACAAATTGAAAATCACTCAGTGCCACTTTCAAGATTTCCATCTTACGAGCATTTACACTTTGATCAAGAAATATGCAAGTACGCATTCTTCAACCAAAAAAAAAAAAAAAGGGCCAAATGAAACTAGAAATTAGTAGCAGCATACCTTCCATGAAATAGTGCCACATGAGTGAGAGTTGCTGTAAACCTAGCAAAGCCAGATCCAATTGACAGTGCAAACAGAGGGCTAAGATAGAGCTTACTGTAACTATTGTACGCAGCAATATTGAGGTCATAATCTGAAGTCAAGATCTTGGTGGTGTCATATTTGTGTCCACTAGAGGTGAAGAGTTGGTTAGAAAATATTGGAAACTTTCGAGCATCAAAAGTGTCATACTTCCAATAACAAAGAGGGACTATTATGTAGATAAACATGACAAAACCAATTCCAACATTGAGAATGGATGACCAAGGAGTCACCAGGGGGCTTCCATGATATGCAGAAATCCCAGCCCAATCAAGGGTGAAAGCACCGATTCCTAGCCCATGGTAACCAGAACCTATTTGTTGAGCTGTGATGCTGCGAGGCCATGCCCAGCAAACCCATGAAAAAAATGTCAAAATTGGGAATAAGTAACCTGGGAATACATAATAAACAAAGCTCAATGTCATCGCCACAAGGAAGAATCGCATCCGCGTCATGCCTTTACCATTGGTTTCCTTTTCATGGAGTGCTCTGCAGAGACAAAGTTGACATATGATTAGAGAATAATTCCCATGGAAACAAACTGCCATAAGCTTTTATATATATTATATACTAAACGCATTAATGTTTAGCTTTATTCACATGAGTTATATTGCTTCACCCACAAGCCTAAGCACATTCATCCAGTAACCAACAAACAAATCTCGTTGTCCACTGTCAATATTTTAACGACTCTATATTTTCGAATGCCACGTGGCACCGGAATTTTCCTCAAATGTCCACATAAACATTATTACCAAAAAAAAAAAATCAGTTTATACGAATTTTCTGCCTCAGCATCGAGTGTTTATTTTACAAATTATATGAACTTGATTCTTTTGAGTCTTGCGATCTATGCATATTGCTTTACCAACAAAGATTTAAAATTTAACCAAATTCATATAGCCATGTTACAGTAATCATGATACATGTTGCGGTTTTAAGGTTCCATAACAAAAAGGACAATGTTCTGGCGTTTTCTACCAAACGGATTTTAGGAGAACTTTCAAAGTAACAAAGGAGCAAGGGAAGAAAAGCAGACCTAAATAGAGAAACCTGAGCGAGATTGGAAGGCCACCACATCTCAACAGGATCAACAAGATATCTCCTAAGCATTCCAGCCCATCCATACCCCCAATATCTGCACAAATCATGCACAGGAAAGGAAATTAAGACATCAAAGCAACTCAAATTCTAATTTAGAAAAGAAAGAATATGCCCCAGAGAAATAAAGAAACCCAACTTCACAACAACAATAAGTAAAATAAAGCAACAATTAAAACAGAATTTTCAAAAAGAAAGAAAAATTTTCTACCCAAAAAGAAGAAGAAAATTCAATTCAACAAAATCTTTAAATTGAAATCAAAAGGCTCAACCTTTAGCCTTTTAAAAGTTTAACAAAACCAAAATCAGTATAAACAAAGAATGGAAAAGGCAAAGGAAAGACATAAAGAATAATTAATACCTGAGTAGTCAAGACAATAAGAAGCGCGCAAAGAAAACTGAGACTTTGCTTATAATAAGCCTTCATAACAGTAATGGCACCAATTGAGTAAGCGTCACCCCCACCGAAAGAAACACCACAATTAGCGAAAATAGTGATGATAACATGCTCTTTGACATTAAAAGGTCCAGGATTCAAACTAAAACCCCAACCAAAAATCTTATACTGTTTAGTGGGTAAAGTCCTAGCCATTAACTTCCCGATGGGCAACACACCAATTTGCATGAGAATAGCCGAGATAGTGAGTGGCTGTGTGCGGTAAGTGAAGAAAGTGTTGAGAAATATCAGAAGTACACATGATACTAAACCCAGAAACCAAGCTCTAAATGTCATTACTGGCATTGTGGTATCATCAGTTTCAGGCACAACTAGAGCTACTTCTTCTATGGGACACCTTTCATGCTCTGTTGATGAATTTCCATTTGCCTTCTCACTTTCAAGAGAACTGCTTTCATGGGTTTGGGTCTTGCTCGCCATTGAAGAACAACAGCGGAAACAAAAAAAAATTAAAAAAAAAAAAACACAAGGAAAACAGAAAAGGGTCAATTTTTCCACCGGCTGCTGCCAGGAAAATGGTGCTTTCAATTGAGGAGTGCAAGAAAGAGTGAGCTTTGTTATACAGAGAGTAAAGATGGTGATGTTTTCTTTTTTACAAAAATACCGTTGAATTTATCTGCTATTTTAATTATCTAATAATTCCGGTTGGGTTAGCTGTTTTGACTCCGTGACGCGATGACTTAATTACTGTCAATTTATATGCCTATAATACCCTTTTTATATTTTGGCTGTATCATGATTCATGAGAGTAGTTATTTAATTATTTAAGTAAAGTTTATTCTTAATTATAATTCGAAATTCAATACAAACCGTCCAAAAAAATATTCAATCTAAAAAATTCGAAATAGAAAAAAAAATAAAATAAAATTGGTCTAATTTAGATTCATCTGATTGAATTCGATTGTCAAATCTAGTTACAAGTGAGTAATTATTTAAGGAGAACTTTATTTTTGTAATTACACAAAGATTCCAATGTTTGAAAAATTTTTAATTTATACCAATTTTTTCTTTTTGCTATTATTGACATTTTCCAAATATTTTTTTTAAAACGATAGAAATCTTTAAACATATAATTAATTTTTAAAGATTAAAAAGCTGGTAAAAAAGTAGATTAAGCTTTGATTATTTAAATTACATGTTAATAGAGCTGAAATTAGACATTGATAAGCACCATCCAAGGACAATTAATGTTAACTAATTAAACATCACCATATTATAATTGGTATATAAGTAACATACAAATAATTTTAAAAACACAATTAACTTTGTTGGTCTTAATATTTTTACATTGATATTTATTAATTAATTAATTTTTCAATGTATTTTGATATATTATATTTTTATTTTTTTATAAATAATTATATTTAATAAAAAGTAAAAACTTCGAGTTAATTCGATTCAATCAATTGACTCTTAACTCAATTGGTAGACCGAATCGATCTCTGAGTTGCTTATGAAAACTTTGGGTCATATTAATATCGTCTGCCTTAATGAACTTAGAAAGAAATATAAATAGCACTATATTTTTTAGTTTTATGTGTAAAGTGCAAGTTAAAAGCAGTTTACGGTAATATATATATATATATATATATATATATATATATATATATATATATATATATATATATATATATATATATATATATATATATATATATATATATATATATATATATATATATATATATATATATATATATATATATATATATATATAGACACACACACTGCTTGCCTGAGAACAATTCAAACAGACACACTTACTTGGATAAATAATTTGATATTAGCTACAAAATATTACACGTTACACATATAAGATTTTGATTTGGCTTTAATTTTTTTTAAGATTTAATTTACCTTTCGCTTTTTATTTTGCAGCTTATTTGTTCTTAATATTTTAATATTGAATAATAATTATTTTTCTGTTTTTTTAATTTTATATTTTTACTCTAATTCAATTTTATATTTTTTTTCAGAATTTATATTTTCTTTTAAATTATTTTTAAAACTTATAAATTTACTTCAAAATATTTCTATTGAAACTCTAATACCATTTAGAACGAATATGCTCTATATTAAAGAATTTTAACTATTCTAAATGAAATTATAGAGTTATTAAAAATAGTTAGATAATTCCGTTTCATATAAAAAATAGTTAGATAATAATTTTAAAATCTTTAAATAATTCTATTTACAATATTTAGAAATTTTCTAAAATAGATTACGTTCACTTTAATTGATATCAACTCTATCAAAAGTTTGATAGATGTATTTTAAAGTGATTTCATAGGCTTTGAACATAATTTAAAAAGAAAAATAAATTTTGAAAATGAAAGAAATTAAATTTGAGTGAAAATATAAAATTAAAAAAATTAAAAGAACATCAAAGGACATTTTTAGTAACCAAAATTAAACGTTAAATGTAAATTAACTCCAAAATAGACGTTAGAGGATAATTAACTTTTATTATAACATTTTCCCAATATTATACTCACCTCTATGTCTGGATCAATCTTTGTGTGCTTATAAAAACATTGAAATTTAACAACGCAACCCCCTCTGTATGTCTTTGGCCAATAAAAAACATTGAACCGATAATAGTTTGGATTATTGTACTGTTTTTTTTATCAAATTTTGATAATTTTTTTTAAGATTGCCTGAATATTTGAAAATCAAGAAATCTGGCGAGATTTTAGATAAGAGAAAGTTTTGACAGTCAAATCAGAATAATACTTTTAAGAAACGATTTAGGATAAATATAATAAAAGAGGGAAATACTTGGAACATTATACCTATTTATAGAGATACAATTCCTACCTGCGGTAGGATTTAGTTTCCTTGTTAGGATGAATTCCGATCATAAATAGGAATCCCACTTAGTAAAATATCTTCGTTGACCAAGAAACTGAACTGAAACTTCCAAATATAACCTTTTTCCTTTTTAGGTAACTGAATGTCCTTGTCCTAATAGAACTCCGAAAATGACTAATATCTGTGCCTAGGTATGAGTTCGGATCCGGGATGAACTAAATAATCAAGTGACCAGGGTACTCTAGAGAGCCCGATTATGGAGCTCGGATATCAGAAGTTTCCCCTCAAAGTATCAGACATTTATTTCGAGAAGCATCAAAGTCACTTAGTTAGGGCGACAGATCTAGCATGTGCTTAAAAATGAAGCATCTCTTCGGTTTTTTTTTTTTTTTGCTGTTAATAGCTATTTCTAAGGTTGTCTTGATTCCCACATAAAGCAATTAATTTAGGCAGCCTGTCAACCCATAGTCCATTATGGTTGTCCAAATGTCAACCATCTCGTGACTCAATCTTGCTATAAAATCCTTCTTCAACTCTATATTTCCACCTTTTCCTCATTTTGCTCTTCCTCCTGTCTCGCTGCACTTCATCCATTTTTTTGTGTTCGTCATGCTCTCGCATTCATTTGCTTTTTTTTTTTCTTGACTCCATCTTTCAAACTTTTATAGGTTTGTAACTCAAATCTTTTTCTGTGATTTATGCTTTTATTTCTCTATTTATTTATTTATTTATTTATTTATTTGTACTTTTATTTATCTATTTATTTACCTTGAAAATGAGTGAATTTGAGAGCTCGAGTGATGGAGTTAGGATTAGTGAGGGTTTTTTAGATGATAGTTCTCTGAGCACCTCTACCGGTAATCTACCTTCAAGAAGGACAGTTCAAGCCAAGCCGAAAAGGAAAGAACCACATTGTCTCCTAAAGGTAGGAAGCAACGGCTCCATTATCAAGACTTTTGACCTCTTTAACTTGAGGGAAAGGTTGAAGATATCTGACCAGTACGATCTCTAAGCTGACATAGAGGTCGGAGTGAACATTTCGCTAACCTAGTTTGAAGTAGCTTTCCTAACTTACTACGACATCAGAGTAGGGTAGCTTTACCCCAATGTCTGGCAAACTATCTTAGCCCCACAAATCTAGACAGCCGAGCATGATATAGATCTCACCGTCAGGTTGTGGGCAACACATATGGTCAGCTTGTGAATAGCCACGAAGGACCATCATTATATCTAAGGCTAAACACTTATACTTGTTAAGATTTAACTTGTTAATGCTCACCATCGACTATGCCTTAATGGCTTTCTTGAGGATGAGCTCTCTTACTCGAAATATTTTCAGTTTCAACTTACGATCATGGTAGGATGCCATGCATTGATTGTATGCTACAGCTTGGAGCTGAATGAGCTCTCTCTTTCCTTTTAGAATGTTTAGATGATGCAATAACTAATCCTTGTTGGTTTCTTCATCATATTGAGAAGTTAGAATGTTTGACATTTTAATTTCATAGGGGATGACTGCTTCAACTCTATAAGTTTGGGAGAAAAGCATGACACCTATTATCGACTGAGGGTATGCTTGGTATACCTATAGAACATTGTCCAACTCATTTACCCATAAATCTTTAGCTTTATCAAGCCTCTTATTAAGCCCTATTAAGATGGTTCTATTTGCTAGCTCGATCATACCATTAGATTAGGGGTGATAAATCAAAGTGAATTTGATTTGGATGTACAATTATTCACAAAAGTTCTTGAAAGATTGGTCATCGAGTTGCTTTCCATTGTCAGTAATAAAAGTGTGCAGAATGCTAAAATTGGTGATAATAGACTATTGTACAAACTTGAATATGTTAGCCGGGGTGATTGTTGCCAAAGGCCCAGCTTTAACCCATTTTGTAAAATGGTCTAGCGCCATGACAAAAAATTTTCATTATCCAGTGGCCAATTAGAAGGGGCCTAATATGTCACTTGCCCACTATGTGAAGGATTATGGGCTGTATATCGAAATTTCCTGGACTGACTTTTGGTGAATGATTTTGCTGAACCACTGAAATTTGTCACACTTTTAAACTAATTCTTTTGTATTGCTCTTCATTTTTGGCCAGTAATACCCTTGAAGAAAAGCTTTTCAAGCCATTATTTGTGAACCCTTATGTGCACGTAAATGCCTTTGTGTCTTTTTCTAATGATATAGTTACCTTTTTTTTCAAACTTAAGCATAATGACCAAGGCAAAAATCATTTGTATAGCTTGTCATCCAAAATGGTATAAAGACTAGATCGCCAAACTATTTTCTTAGCCTCATTTTGATCCTTTGGAAGAGCACTTATATCCAAGATTTGGTATATCGATAATTGCTAACCATCCATCTACTCATTGAGCCAAACTGAATAAGTTTCATATGATAGTTGTGTGATGATAGCCCAAACTATATCCATCATTTATATAGTGCTATTGAGGGATGCCTGCCTTGTAAGAATATTTTCTCCTTTATTTTCCTCCCGAGGTATCTATTCAATAGCCTATGAACTTCCACTTTTTTCAAGTTGAGATAATAAATTGGCCACCAGATCTTAGTATCTAACCATTGTCTGATCTTTGGCTTCAAACTTGCCGAGCAGCTAATTGACGAACAATTAAGAATAACAATGGATAAGTAGAGATTCTATCTTTACCTTTAGATCAAGCTATAATCCAAAGTATAAGGCTTTATTATTTAGCTCTGTAACATTATTGGTCATAGGGAATGATATCTAAGCCATTCCTTAAATAGAGATTCTATTAGGACTCATAAAGAGTATTCCAACTCCAGCTCCTTCGGAGGACACTACCCCATCTACATATACGTTCTAGGATGCTTTGTCCAGTTCGGGTGGAGGAGCATGTAATTTGGCTATAAAATCAACTAGGATTTGAGCTTTAATTGCCAATCAAAGATCGTACCAAATGTCAAATTCACCTAGGTTCGCTGCTCATTCAGTTATTCTTCCTTATAGCTCTAGGCTTTAAATAACTTTTTTGAGGCTGGTGTTGGTTCGAACTATTACTGTATGTACTTAAGAGTAAGGGCGTAACTTTATTGCCAAAGTAACGAAGGGTAGGGCTAGTTATTCTAGAATTAGGTATTGCATTTTAGTGCCTCTAAAAACCTTACTTGTGTAATAGATAATGAATTGTTGGATATTTTCTTCTCTGATTAAAATTGAGCCAATGGCTCCTTCAAAAACTACTAGGTATATAAACAATGTTTCGCCTAGTTATGGCTAACTAAGTAAAGGAGATAAGCTGAGGAATTGCTTAAGTGCTTCAAAAGTCGATTAGCACTCCGATGTCTATTCAAAATTCTTCAAGTTTTTTAGTGTTTTATAGAATGGAAGGTAGCACTTAATCAAGTAAGAGATGAATTTTCCAAGAGCGGTTATTTTTCCATTCAACTTCTGCACCTCTCTTATCGACTTTAGCGGACCCATTTGCAATATGGCTTTAATCTTGGTCGGATTGACCTCTATTCCTCTCTTAAATATCAAAAACCCTAAAAGGTTGTCAAGCTAGACTCCAAAGGCACACTTCGCAGGGTTGAGTTTGAGAATGAACTTCTTAAGGGTTGTAAATATTTCTTTAAGTTCTTTGGGAAAGTCTGATGAAGTCTTACCTTAACGATCACGTTATCGATATAAACCTCCATGTTCCAACCTATCTAACTGGTGAGTAACTTGTTCATTAACCCTTGGTAGGTTATGCCTGTATTATTTAGGGCAAAAGGCATTATCCTGTAATAATAAGTTACTCAGTGAGTGATAAATGCCATTTTTTCTTCATTAGTCAAACTCATATGGATTTGATGATAGCTAGCCAAGGCATTAAGAATGGCATACTCTTTGAAATTGGCTATGGAATCATTAATAGATCAATGTTTGATAATGGATTGCTGTCCTTAGGCAAACCTTATTTATGTTGGTAAAGTCAATGGACACCCTCCACTTTCCATTAGACTTCTTCACTAGCATTACATTGAATAACTAGTCTGGGTAGAGCACTTCTTTGATGAACCCATTTTTCAACAAAGTATTTATTTCCTCATTTATTGCCATTTGTTACTTGTATGCATGGCTATGGTTTTTTTGCTTAATAGGTTTATAGTTCGATTGTATATTTAATAAGTGAGATATGACCTCAAGGGAAATATTAGTGATATCAGAAGATTGCTAGGCAAACATGTATGACTAGGAAGACAATACTGCTCATAATCATTTCACATTTGAAAATGGTTTTTTGAAAGCTATCTTTACCACTTTTTTCTAGTGATAGCTCTAGCTCCTGCAGTGAATCTACAAGATTTACTTTTCGAGCTGAATTAATTAAGATGTCCATCATATCTACTAGTAATGTTTGACTTGCTTCCTTCAACATTGTAATATATGTCGCTTAAGCTATAATCTGATTTTCCCAGAGTATCATCGTTCCTAGTAGGGCAAGAATCTTAAGTATTAGCTTCTACATTAAATTATAGGCATTCACTGAGGCTACAAGAGAGCTGTCCAAAGATTGCATTGTATGGTAGCAGCATGTTTATCACTATAAAAAGTCATACAGTTTCTGACTATCGAATCATCTCCGAGCTATATGGCTAGGGTAACCAAACCCTCAACTTTGATGGGCTATCCTAAAATACTGATCAACGGTATAATCATTACCTCCAGTGGACTTAGCATTCCCAAAGCTTTATAGGCTTGCAAATTGATAAGAACATCAGGCTACCCATATCAATTAAGATTCTTTGAACTAAGTAATCTTCAATAATTGCTTCAATTACTAGTATGTCATTATGAGGTTGTTAAACATATTTTCCATCCTGAGATGAAAACCAGATGACACCTGTTACAATAGATGGGTTGGTCCATAAGGAGAAAACTTTCTTAACTTTGCACTTTTTGGAATCATCAAACATATTATAGTGTTTTCCTCTTGCAATTACATAAATGATCCTGCCGAGGCTTTCTTGCTTTTACTATCTTCCCCCCTGTCTAATTTTTGAGGTGGTTAATACTTCCCTCACTCTTACCTCTTAACAAATTGCTTCAGTCTGCCCTTCTTGATTTGATACTCTACCTTTATTTTGAGCTATCTATAATTATTGGTTTTATGCCCTTTATCTTTATGAAAAGCATAGTAGAGACTCTGGTCCTTATTCGGATCTTTCTTTATAGGCTTCAGCCAAGCAACTTGATCATTCTTCATCATCTAAGATAAAATTTACACCGAAAAAGCATTTAGTTTGGCAAAATTTTTATCATGAATATGTCTTTATGATAACATATGTTCTATTTGATCTCCTCATAGCTTAGAAATCAGTACTCTTAGAACTACCTCTATCTCTGCTTGAGCCTTTGGAATTCTCACCATCCTCTTTTGCTTGGGTGCTATACCTCAACCGTCGAGCTTTATCCATTCGAATGTATTTATGAGTTTAGGTTATTAGGTCAGTGAAGTCACAGGGTGACTTTTTACTCAGGGAATCACTAAAGTCTTAGCATTTTATTTTTCTATCGAGAGCATTAATTTTGACCTCTGAGTTTAGATTCTGAATACCCATTACTATGGCATTGAATCTCTCCACATAGATACATAAAAGCTCCCATTTCTTCTAGATGAATTTATGTAGATTGACTGAAACCTTGATAGGATGGATAACAACTGCAAACTTTGCAATGAACATGTCACTAAACTGCTGGAAATTATCTATCGAATGTTCTAACAAATTTCTAAACTAGATTCAGGTGGACTCGATCAAAGTTTGGGGAAAGAATTCATAGAGTGTTGCATCCTCTATTGTGTGAATTAACTTAGTGTGGTAAAATTGGTCCAAATGAGTTTGGTGATTCATGCTTCCGTTGTACCTTGACAAGTTGGGTAATTGTATGCTTGGGAAAGGTGTTGCCAATATTGCTTTGGACAACGGGCAGTAAAATCTCCCTTGATACTACAGGATATTTCTATTCTGGTGTTTCAATAGTCTCTTTTCAAAAAGCTTTTTAAACTTATCCATGGTCATGGTAATTGTAGGGTTCGATGTAGGTAGGGGAGGTACTGTGCTCTGAGTGTCAGTGTTCGGGTTTTCACTTGTTAAGGTGGTTGCTCAAGGTGATGGGAGAGGTGTTGCTTACGTTGTTAAGTTTAACAATGTTGCTAAGATGGTTTAAGCCATCTGTGGGATGAAGCCATGTAAAGGGATTATAAGGGTTGTTGGAGGTAGATTAGTTATAAGAAATCTAGTGGAGGTACCTATCAGGGTAGGTTCCAGGAAGGGAAAGACAGGTAGGTATGGAGGTGATAGGGTATGGTTGTTTCCAGCTTTAACATTAAGTGTGTCTCGATCTTGAGGATTCATGGTGTTGGGGGATGGAGTCTATGCTCACCTCACCAAATGATAACAGTTCGGATTACCAAACTATTTTTTGGGTTAAATTTTGATGAAACTTCCTTCAAAGCCATTGGATACCTAAAAACTAAGAAATTTAGTGGGGTTTTCGATGAGAAAAAGCTCTAACGGTGAAGTTAGAATAATGCTTTTGAGGAACAATTTAGGGCAAATATGCTATTTGAAATACCTAGAACATTATACCTATATATGGGGATATGATCCCTACCTCTGATAGGATTTAATTTCTTAGTTAGGGTGGATTCCTGTCATAACTATGAATCCCACTTAGGAAGATATCTTTATTAACTTGAAGACTGAATTGGAATGCTTAAATATGACTTTTTCCCTTTTTAGGTAACTGAATATTTTTGTTCTAATATAACTTCAAAAATAACTAATGTTTGTGCCTAGGTATAAGCTCGAATTTGATGTGAACCAAATACCCAAGTGACCGAGCTACTTAAGGAAGTCCGATTATAGAGCTCGGGTATCAAAACCCATTTTTTTTGACATTGTAAGCAAAGAATGAAAAATAAATTAATTACAAAATTAAAAAATATGAAGATTTCTAATTCGTAAATAAAGATTCTAATTTTCAATCAAATAATTAAAAAACCACTATAAGATTATTTCATAACATATTATCAGTCAAAATTTCAAAAACCACTCCTTTAGATGTTTGGTTATACACCTTAAAGCACAATATAGGAAGAGCTCTCAAATCAGTCAACGAGCATTAATCGCTTACTCCAAATTCTCCCTTTTTATTAATTTTCAAATCGTAGACACATTAGCGGTAATTTTCTCATTTACTTACACTAGGGGTGTTCAAATATGGGTTGGGTAGGTTACAATTGATTTTTCCTCTAACCCATCTAAGAATTTAGATGAATTGAATCCAACCCAAACTAATAGGGCTATGGATTTAACTTTTTTATGTTGGATTGGTTGGTTTATGTGGGTTATATGGATTATGTTATTTTTTTTAAATTATAAATTATTAATAATGCAATAAAATTTAAAATTACATATAAACATAAAAATTTAAATTTCATAGTGCCACTTGCCCTTGTTGTAAGAATACTAGCTGAGAAAAAGAAGCCGGGCTAAGGGGTAATGCACTAATAAAAACATTTAAAGGGAGAAAAAGTAACACATAAGAAGAACAATTACAAAGAAAGGATTAGAACATCAATAAAACATATACAAATCAAATGCAAATTCAAAAAATCAAATAAGAAATCTGAATGCAAACTGTAATCCTTCAACTACCTCAATTATTTGCACCATATAGCATTATTTCATCGAACGTTTGTACACATATAGCAGCATATATCAAATCATTTCAACAAAAATTAAACGATCAAGCAAACAAAGATTACGAAATAGTATGAGATTAAAAAAAGGAAGATAAGTAATTCAAAAGGAAAAAAGAAAGAGGAGGGAGATAGTACAAACCAAAAAGATGATTAGAAAAATGAGAATTGCCCAATTCGTTCTCAAAAAGCTAACCCAACGGTGATAAAAAACTATGATGAAATGAGAGAGAGAAAGAGAGAGAGAGAGATAGAGACAACATATCTTGTGATGAAAGAACTGCTGGTGATGACCCGACGATGAAAGTGAGAGAGGCAATCAAAGTGAGAAAATGAAAGACAGAGAGAGATGGCATAGGGGATTTAGGAGATTTGGAGAATTTAAGGGATTTGGGAAAATTTAGGCTTGGGCTGTTAAAAATAATGGATTAGATGGTTGGGTTATATAATAACCCATAAACCATCTATACTTTTTTAAAATTTTAAAATGGATTATATGTGAAGGAGTTTGGGATACGTCCATAACTAATGAGATGATAAATTGGCCCCGATATAATAAAGATAATATCGAAACAGGAAATAATTTATATGGAATTAGTTCCATATTGGTTTTTTCCTTAATTAGAAAATTTACCATTTATGTCTGCATTAATATGGGCAGTTACATATTAATTTCGTAACTGCCATATTTATTATTTCCTTATTAATATTATAACTACCAATTTAATTCATCATTATTAAGGAAATTAAGTATTCCTTAATTAGAGCCCTATATAAGGGCTTAGTTTCTTCATTTGAAGGAGAGGAGAAAACTTAAAGATATCGAAACTCTATCGGTTTGTCTCCTCACATATTCTCTTTGTCTAAGGGGCTTTTAGTTCGTGAATCTATGCTTTCATCCCGTAGTTCATGACACGTGGGTGATAGGCTTTGCCGGTAACGTGAAACAATCGATTTCTACTTCTGTTTCAACGATCTGTGCTTCTAGAGGTATTTATGTCTACTTCTCGAAATATATCGTGATATATATAATATTTCTTATATTGTTATCAGAGCCATATTTTTGCATTCCGGCATATCTATAATGTAGATATGATTTTTTTGTGAAAATTCATACATGTTTATAGGCTGAATTGATATGCATATTAGATATGTTATCTATGTAATTCTTTTTTAATTATGGTCTGATTTTTTTTTTGTGATTTTTGAACATCAAAATTAAATAATTATTTAAAAAATCCATAATTAAAATTTTGAGTGGAAATTTTTTAGTTTTGACCACACCATTAGACTCAGGGACCTCGAAAACCCTACCCTAAAAAAAATATAGAGACCTGAAATCACCGGGAAGGCGGCGCATGGCTTGCACGCGCCACCAGTGTACGGGTGCATACCAAAGGGCGCGTCTCCAGCACACACCTGGCCATACGCGCTGAGTGAAACGTCACTCAACCACATGGCCCAATAGGGAAGGGACACATGGCGTTATGGTGAAGCACTACGTGTCAGCTGAAGTTTCAATGGGGTCCACATGATGCCATGTGGCACCATATGGACCAACCATATGATGACACGTGTCACCACGTGGCATCCTGTAGGGCTGACACATGGCATGAAGGGGGAGGAGGGGGTCCTGCCTCTTGGCATCCACATGGCAGTCTACGATACTGACATGTGGCAGCATGCAGTGTTGACACATTGCTTATTGAGTCATGCCACGTGTCGACATGTAAACCAATGACTGGCTGACACATGGCAGATCGTGGTCCTGCCATGTGTCAACTTTGTCAGTCCAATTGGCACCATATAGGATCCACGTGGTCCAGTTAGTAACTGCCACATGGCAGTGGGGGTCATGCCAGTTAGTGCCATATCGTCCAGTTAGGATGCGCCACATGGCAGAATGCCTCAGATGGTGTGTGGTGCATTTATCGTGCATGTGGACCGTAAGGCTTACCATCCCCGGTGCGTGTGGCCTTCTTCGACCTCCAAATCAGCTCAATTTTTTTAATATAATTTTCTCAATTTTTCTGATTTTTGGTCATTTTTTGAAAATTTTTTGAGGACCAGAAAATATTTTTTGGATTTTATTCCTATAAAAATTATTTTAAAATTGATAAAAATTGAGAAAATTATTTTTCCTGCCTTCTTAAATTTTCAAATCTGTTTGAAAATTATATTATGAGGATATTTCATTGTTTATTGATTGAAATAAGTTTCAATCATATGTATGTTTGTACATGAGTGTACTGACCATTTATATTCTGTTATAAGTAACAATTTGTCTTTATCTTTTGGATTAAAATGAGTTTCAATCATACATGATTGTGCATGAGTGTACTTACTATTTAATTTTCTGTTATGTGTAAAAGAAATGGTGAAGTTAAGGAGTTCTAGATGTCCATAAATTTCTCAAGGAATTGTAGAAACTGAAGCAAAAGTGCAAACAATTTGCAAAATAAGGATGCATAAGAAGGTTCGAGTTGATGACATTGATGCAATAGTGCATCATATTCTGTGTATGCATGAAAAGATGCAAGAGTGCATTTGGGATGATGGCCTGGACCGAGGAGGTATTGACAGGACCTTATTTAAGGTGATGAAAGACTCTTTTGATTGCCATCCAGATATGGGAAACTGGTTGGTTGATGTCTGGATCAAGGAAAATGGAATTTATAAGAAAACCATTATCTTGTTTTTCTATTTATTGACCAAAAGATGAGTGCTGAGAAGCAACATTAAATTTGAGATGGTGCTCAGAAGCGGACATTGTTTGTATCGTCCATGGCTTCATCATCGATTTTATGGCATATCTCTCGATTTGTTCGAAAGGGTCAAGAAATTATTTCTAGTGACGAGACTAGTTTTGTCACATTCTAGGTTCCCTGAGTTATTGACATGAGTGTTAAGTTATTAATGGTTAATGGATTTGTGGTTAGGATTTATGTTTTCTATTACTAGATTAAAGACAAGTGTGTTTTTATCTTATTTTAAATGTTTCCTCTTTTTGAGATTATTGGATATTTAGTAATTGATTAAATAAATGAGTTTATTTATCTTTTGGATATTATATTGGCATTTAACATTTATTATGAATGTGTTTATTTTATTATTAATTGCTTAGTAATATTTTATAAGTAAAATGATTGCATGATAATTGAGTTAAGACTTAGATTATCTTACATATAATATCCTGAATTAAGTTTAAGAACTCAATGACTAAAAAAATGCATTTTACCGACGAAAAATGACCTTACCGATGGTTTTATATTATTTTACCGACGGAATGCATCCGTCTGTAAAACGCTCGTAGGTACCAAATAACCGGTGGATAATTCCATCGGTAAATATTACCGACGGATTTACCGATGGTTTTATAAAAAATATTTCGTCGGTAGATTTATCTAAAATTCTTCGTATGTTTCTTCGTGTTGACCGTTTAGCGACGGAAAATTTTGTCGGTGAACCGTCAGTAAAATTTAATATATAAATTATAAATTTATTTTAGTATAAACTGCGACAGATTCTTTTGTCAATAATTTTGTCGGCAAATATATTTAGTATAATTTTTTGCAGTGACTGATTTTTCCGTCGGTAATTTATTGGTAACATATTATTTTTCTATTTATTTTTTTATAATTTTTTTTTCAAAAATTATATATTTCATATTTGTAATCCCAAATTAAACACAATAAAGTCAATATAAAAGTATAAAATCTAAATTGAAGGTATATATTAATTAATAATTTTAATATATAACAAAAATAATTTATACAATAAGTTATCTAAAATTTATACAAATATTGTATAAATTACAATGCCAAAAATATAAAAGTCAACATTAAATGCACTTAGAACATTTTTAAAAATAATGAAAATTTTAAATTATTAAACCTGTCCTAAGCACGCAACACCGCGTTAATCAACCTTTAGTCTAAAATTTAAAACTAGAACGACGATCAACTATAAAATATCTTGCGTAAATTCCAGATTAATCTGCTTCAAGTTTTGGTATCTAGGCTATAAAACACAAGAAACATACAGCCAAAACACTATTTAGCTATAGAAAAATATAGCATACAAATATCACAAAAAAAGCCTCTTTTCACTATTCAATTCTAACTATAGAAAAATGTTCGCTTAATTAGTACCTCCTGATAGTAGAAGAAGATTCGAAAAATGATAGCCCACGTATCAAGTATGAGAATAAAAAGATTGAACATTGTGGCTCCGCTCAACTGGCATGCACAAAACTCTCATCAAACACATTATCCATACTATAAAGTAGAAAGAGTTAATTGCTTTTAACTGAACTTATATGAATAGGTTTATTAATATAGAACGAAAATAAGAAAAAAAATAGAAATCTCGCATGCCACTTACAGAACTAGCAGCAACATCGGAGTTATATTATCTTCAGTTTCAGCATTATGACAAGGATAAACTTCCTGACTATCAAGTAGCCATCTAGCTACATCGATGCTCTCAAGCTTAAATATACGCAGATCCCATCTTTATCATACTGATACAAGTTCAAATAGCACCATATAAAAAAAATTCAGTTAACAAGATACGTTGATATATCATTGTTGGTCAACAAAGGTAGATAACAATCCCAACCATGGACACACACACACACACATTGTATATGCCCATGCAAATATTTTCAAATACAAGTGGTCGTGTAGGTTTTAGACTTATGTCACAAGCAGTAGCCACATATATTGAAAAACTAGATGATAACCAGGTGTGGAACAAAAGGAAACCAATACATATATATTACTATTGTGATGCCATTATCTAAAAGACAGACAGTACCTATTAAGCAGCAAAAGAGAAAAGTTCACCATTTATAGGATGGCCATGGTTTCCTAGCTCAATTGTTTGTCCTATCGATTTTCTTCTAAGAGTTTCCTCAATGCTACTGCAACAATTATTTGCGACAATTCTTCCTGCAGCGTACATATAAATTGGAATAAATGAGACCAAAAAATTTAAATTTTCCAAAGACATATTGGTTTATGAAAGCTACAAACCTTTTACTTGATTTGATAAACTAATTACTGGAATATTTCTATGTATGACTGTAAAAAATGTTCATTGGTCCCATTCTTTTGAACTTTGAGAAAATATTTCTATATATGACTATGTAAAAAATGGTATTGATGCTTTTGATATTTGAGAACACAAGTAAAAAATGGGGGATAAATTTAAACAAATTGTGTCTGACAGCCAAATTGAGAAAGATTCTGAGATTGCTAGGCTTAAAACTAAACATGTTTAAATTAGCAACTTGTAGATTTCTTTATAGTTAACTTGACAGACCAACAAAACCAATTAACATAACAACTATTTTTTTTGATAATTAGCTGGTGTTATTATAATTAATAATTAAGTGGCAATACATGGGAATTGTCATTTCATCAGATATAAAGATGTGTTAACTGGTATTCTTCATTCAACAAAAGACCAAATTAACCCCCAATCATAACCCAGTCTCCAACTAGCAAACCACCTATAATAGAACTAACTACAGCCAAAACACTAGAATCCTCAAAACCGAAATAAATGAGAACAAAACAAAAGAGCCCGATGCCAACTACCGAAAGCTCAACAATATGATCTTTGTTACTTTTATAAGTGTGTGTATGTGTGTGTACACACACACTCACTCTTATAAAAGTAACAAAGATCAGATATATATAAAATAGCAACTGACAGCCACACATATATACAGCTGTATGCATATGCAAATGCATCTCTGTTGGTGTAGGTTCTCGGCTTAATTTTTTAGTCTACACATTGGAATGAGCATCTCTCCCTTCATCATTAGTTAGAACTGATGAGTGGCTCTAAAAGGACCAGAATGTTTAAATTTGTTTCAGTTCCATTCAACTCTGACAAATATATATATATATATATAATATATATATATATAGCGTAAAAGCGCCATGACACATGTAAATAAAAATAGTGGATCAGGCCTGACTGTCACAATTCAAATAGAAATTCTATACAGATTTTTTTTCCCAAACACACAAGAATAAAAAAAGCTGTAAAACAAATTTTCCTGAAGAGATTATAGGGCTTATAGAAGAGCCATCCTGATACTTAAAATCTCTTTGGCTAAGCGACCTTCTAATCCTTGTCTATGATTTGGAGCAGCCATCTTATTTGATAAAGGCACCTGTTTGCTTCCACCACTTTAAGTTCTTCAAAAAAGCATGGTTGCTTAAATTCTCAGAAAGGTCCAAATCACTCCGCCATTTGTAGGGTAAAAAAAATAGAGATCATATACAAAAAGTTGAACTATTGGTTTTCTAGTTCACAAGAACCTAAATAGTATCATCATGTCTGTAACACCCCATAATGATGCTATCTACTAAAATGAGCACCATAATGCTTAACTTTATTACTATTTAATTTCAATTCATCATCGAGTAATAATCTACTCAATAGTCACCTCATTCAAAATACAAATAAGAATTTTGAGACCATACTTATGCATTCATCATAGCTTGAATTACACATGTTACCCAATAATCATTTAATAATATGGTAATATTGTTTATTGGTTCAAAATATTTTAGTAATTATGCTTAAAATGACAAATAGGAAAACTCTACCTATTACAGCAAAAGATTACTTAAAGGGACTATAAATATAGTCTACAACAATTAAAGTGTTATTCTCTGCCTTAAAAGGATTATTCCTATCAAATGAAAGCTTCACTATCGATTAAATATTATTTTAATTCCATTGCTTTCAAGAATTATTCTAAGCTAATACACTTCAAGCTTAACTAGTTAAGAACATTGCATTTATGTTATTTTAACTCTGAGTTTGGGTTTCATTAATTATATTCATAGTATAAATATTTATATTTATACAGTGACATGATAATATTAATACTTGTTTTACTAATATTATTACAATTATCAAGTACATTTAAATCACCTTGTATCAATTATTCATTTCATAACACTTGCCATTATTTTTTTCCTTTTTATGAAATAGCTATACGGTAATGCACTTGTTATTATTAGCTTGCTGTTACACTAATAAGCATATTGCTGTAATTTTAAACTTCATAATATATTTTTTTTGTCAATAAAATCATAATATCATATTTAAACACTATATAATAATTCTTCCATAACCTAGCAGCGTAGTTTGGACACAACCTTTATTTCGTTCCAATAGCAACCTTTAGTTTGGATAAGAACAATCCCCTAGAAAATAGAGTATCCTTTTCACAAATAAGAAGAGAAAAAACACTTCAACCCAACCGTTCATCATCAGTAAATAGAGCTAAATTCAACTTCATAAACTGGTAATTTAACTTCCTTGAAATTGAAATTACACATGCAGTATTTTTAAATTAAACCATCCAACCAAGGTTATATTCTCACCTAAAACCAACAAAACCAACAATCATGCACGACTTCAATTCTAAATCATTACCCAGCAAAATCACATACAGAAAATTGAAGTTCCCAAACCTATTATTGAACCCCAAAACCTTCAAAATCTCTTGCTAATGGTTCTTCCCAAGAACTTTCTTCAACTCAGTCTCCCCAACTTCCCGACATGCTCTTCCGTTCTTTCATACCCTCTTCTCCCATTCTATTTCTCCCCTTTTTCTACCTAAAAGCTAATAAAATATCACATATTTTACAATTGAAAACATATGCATAAACATAGTATAATGCTCGTTAAAAATCAACAAAAGAAGAATCCAACTTGGCATCATAATCCTGGAAAAATCTAATCGTTTAGTTTTCAAAATGCAAGATCCATTTGGAAGTAATTTGCAATAACAACTACGATAATAAAAACTTCTGCTTGAAGATATTCTCTCACCAGGAACTTCACAATTAATTAGCAACATAATTTCACATCAGTCAAATTATTTAATCTTTTACCAGCGAAGAAATGTTTAAAAAGTTAATAATGCAATCTTACAGTTCGCCACGTCTAATGCAATGAATGAAAAACACTGAATGTTTAACAAACAAAATCTAAAATCATTTTTTTGATAAGCTGTAAATTTTTATTGCAAACAGCAGGGATAAAGAGTATAAAAACAACCACTGTCAAAGAACTCGAACTAAACCAACAAAACCCAGAAGCAGCCCTAAAAAAGTAGTTAAGGCAACCTAATATTAAAGAAACAGGGGGTTGACAATCATAACCAGACAATATCCCAATCTCAAAATGAAAACGAAGAGGGAAGAAGACGAAAAAAACTCTTGATACCATATCTCCAAAAGATAAGCCAACCAAGATCAGTAGATGAAGAACAGAACCTTGTTGCAACCCAATGAATATAGTCAATCCAAAACTGAAGATCATTAATGAGACAAGGAAGGTCACCAAACTAGCAGGGCAGTAGGGCTTACGACAACTCAAAGAGCCTATCAGCCCCTGAAAAAAATCGATACTAAGAAGGAACAACCCAAAAAATGTCAGACAAGCCCATTATAAATTCAAGAAGAGCTTTATCCTATAAAGATAAAATAAACCCTTCGTAGGAGAAAAGCTCTCGCCAAATCTGATACAGCCCGCATTCCTTGAGTGAAAATTAGGAAAGCACCAATTTAAAACAAACTCATAGGAATTAAAGAGAATACAACCAATTTTTCACCTCAGTATCACTAATTTGGTATCGAACCACCGACATGGAGTGCCTCCGCCTCGAATTATTTTTCGAATTCACCCGCTCACCACCATAGCCATTTCTAACATTACCTTTCCCTTCACCAACTCTCGAACCATGCCTTGACACAGACCTCCCTCTTCTCTGAGACTTAATCACCTTCTCCTTTGGGCTGACGTCACCGTTCCTCAAAGGAGAGGGAAGAGAAAAGGGGGTAGATTGAAAGAGAAAAGGGGGCAGCGGCTTTTTGGGTAAAGGAAAGAGAGAATTGAAATAGGGTTTGGGTGTTCTTTATATATATATATACATAAATATATATATATATATCATTGCATATCGGTCATTTTAGATAGTAAAAATAAATGTGCCAAACCACTAGCTTTTTCATTTTGTTCTTAAATATCAATGTTTAAGAAGTAAGCAATGGTAGGTGGTTGCAAAGCTCCTGTATACTTCCACATAAGTACACGCATAAGGATAAAAAGTTAGAATATATATGTTTTCTTCAATTTTATATATTTTTGATCTCTATCCTATTTAATTTATGACCTTAAATTTTTAATTGCATTTGATAATTATCTTAAGTTTTATAATTTCTTATCACATAATTTTCATTTATTATTGTATTCGATAATTCATGTAATAATTAATTTGATCTTTTAAAAAAATAATATAATTATAAATTTTGCATATATAATTTATCCTATACTAATTAAATTAACCTTATTGATAATATATCAAAATTAAAGGATATTTAGGAACCTAGAAATATAATGGCACGCACACATTGGAGTGAAATGAGTCAACAATAATATGAAAACATCAATCTAAAATTTATATAGAACTTTAATATATATATATATATATGTGTGTGTGTGTGTGTGTGTGTGTGTGTGTGTCAAGTTCAACTCTTTGTTTTTAGATAGTAAAAATGTTATAGCTTTAAGTTCCATGAGGCTAATTACATCATAATAAATAACATTTTGTGTGAGTGCGCTTTAAGTTTCAACTTGCTTTAAAAATCCAGTCATAAAAAAATAGTCATTGCGTACAATTTTAGAAGATTATTTTTACTCTTTTACTTTATCACACTTGAAATATATTTTTTAAAATTTAAAAAATAATTATATATATATTATTAAATATTTTTTATCACTTTTTAACTTTAATTAGAATTTAAAAAATTAAAATATAAAAATATTTTTATCAATAATTATAATTTTTTTATAAAATTGATGTATTATAATTATTTCTTTGATTATCGTAAAAAAATAAAAAATTATCATTTAAGGTAGAATAATATTTAATAATAGTGGACTCAACATTTACGCTCTGCCAGTAGTAGTAACGTATCACTATTGATCTCCCTGCATGTCCTTATCCTACAAATTAATTACTACAACAATGAGCATGATATACTACAATATGTTCAAACTGTGGACCACTGATTTTTTCAAACCGTGGACCAAAACCAAAAATTCCAAATTTTATAAACTTTAACCATTTATTTTGGTTCGGTTCCTCTCACAAATAATATAGACTAATGTCTGCTATAAAAATGTATTTATATATAAAAAATATTTTATTAAAAAAATAAAAAAATTAAATTTTAATAATTTATTTTGTATCATTAAAACAAATAGCGATTCGTTGCTAAAAGCCGCCAAAATATGTCGCATTTTTTACTGACGGATTAGGACTTCTGTTGCTAATCTGTCGGTAAAACATTTAAAATAAAAGCATACATTATATTACCGACGGACTTTCTATCGGTGCATAGAAAAAATGTTTGATATATTTACCAACGAAATTTACTGTCGCTAATCCTTCGCTAAAAAATGGCGCCAAGACTTTCTGCCAATTTTACCGATCATTTTTATCTTCCATCGCTAAAAATTTTGCCATTTTGCAGCTTTTTTATTTTTACCGATGCATTTACTGTTCTATAGTTATTCCGTCGGTAATATCCCATTATTAGCGACGGATTTTAAGCCGTCGGTAAATTTCGTCGGTAAAATAATTTTTTTTTTGTGGCCTAACAATCGACATTTACTATGCATAAAATTTTAACCGATAAGGTTAGATATTAGGACTTAGAGGGTAATTGAGAAATTTAAGTAACCTTTTCGTATTTGGGCCTAATAGATATCTTTATTAGGTTAATTTTTCAGATGTATAATAAATAGCATGTATTGCTTGATCTCCTTAATATTGTGCAACAATTACTCCATTAGTGATCAGAGGATCCAAATGAAATATGTACATCCAACATGTGCTTGAAGAGCAAGAGGTTTTGAAAACCTTAAGTTTGATTATGATTGAATCTAAGCATGGCACCATAGTCTAGAATAAGCAGGATCGAAATGCCTATATGTCATGGAAAAGAGATGTTCCACTGCTCGTACCATATTGCTAAGTGCAAATGGATGATGATATTGCTAAGCAAATTTTGCAAGTATCAAAATGCAATAGATTTGTGGATTTCTTTGCAGAAAAATTCGAGGATACGTTTGTAACTCAGTTTCGATCATTAGTGATCAAATTTTGATACTAATCAGAAGAGTCTGATCATATAATATGGGAACATCTAAGAGATGGATAAGATAATATGTGAGCTTAGTGAATCTGATCATAAAATGATCAATGAGCAATAGGTCCAAGTTATTATCCATTCTTTACCCTAAAATTGGGAGCATATGAAGACGCAACTAACTCATATGGACAAGATTAAGACATTTAGGAATGTCGTTTGTCATTTTGAGCTTGAAAAGGACTGTATGGCGGTGATTAAGATCAATATCGTAGTGCACGTGGCACAGTTCTATTCTAGTAGAATAAGTTCTAACCAAAATAAGAATAGAAGTTTTAGTGGTAAGGGTAAAGGAAAGGCTTGAGAGTTTAAAAGGCAAAAGATAAAATAGAATCACATAAGGTTCAAAGGTAATAAAAGGATAAATATTTCAAGAGTAAAATATTTCTTCAACTGCCAATAAAAGGATCACCGTGTAGGAGACTTTAATGTGTCCCAATAGGTACACTATCTTGACTCATGAGTGAGTGATATCTGTGTATCTAGTCATATCTTTTTACTAAATTTCATCTTTTGTGGATGATAGATCCAGAAGTAATGGACCTTGTGATAAAAAGGATCAAGATTCGTTTGTCTAGTTAGTTTCTATTTTTGCTTTAATGAAACTAGGTTTCATTTACATTTTAAGGATAACAATGCACACTTATCTTTAGATGATGCTTAATGTGGTTCTGGTTTTGTTTTGAACTTTTTCATTATCATAGATATTGATCATGATTATTAAAATACTACTAGTTTTTCATTAATTTCTTCTTTTATTTCACATTTTTATGAACATAATGTGAAATTATGGCATGCTAGATAATATCACATTAGCCAAAACTGAATGAGTCAGTTAGCCAAAGTAGGATTGATCGGTGATTTGAATAAGCTTGAATTACCTACCTATAAGCATTGCTCGAAAAGAAAACTAGTGAGGAAACTGTTCAGAAAAAGGGAACTATAACCAAAACTCCATTGCTATTGATCCATTCAATTGTTAGTGATTTAATGAATTTTACAACAAGGAATGGGCCTATTATTATTCATCACTAATATAGATGACTATATTAGGTATGGTCATGTCCATTTGATTTCTAACAAGTATGAAGCCTTTAGTTGCTTTAAAACTTTTATAAATTTTATTAAGAATCAATTGGATAAGAAAATTAAAGTTTTAAGAATCGACCGTGGTCGAAGATATCTTTTTGATGAATTTAAAGCTTTATCTGATGAAAAAGGGAGTGGATATCAGTTGTCTATTCCTCGAACTCCATAATAAAATGGTGTTTTAAACTGTATGCCCTCCAAGTTTGTTGCTTCCACTTCTTATGAGTTGTGAACTAGTTGGTAATTCGACCCGAGACATTGATGACCTTAGGGTTGTGTTGCTTATATCCATAATACCTCAAATAAATTTGGTAAATGCGGACCATGAGGTTAAAAAGAGTATTTTTGTGTGATATTCTGATTTATCAAAAGGATACATATTTATGGGTGAACAAGCAAATGTCTCAATTAGTAACAAAATCTGAATCACGAGACATAATATTTTTGGAAAATAAGTTTCCTAAGTTGGGCGAAGTAAGTTGAGACTTTAATTTTATGAAACTCAAAAAGATGAACTAATCGGATCTCTCCATCTGAGTGGGAGGAAAATTGAAGAAGAAGATCAAGACTCTCTTCTCAATGATTTGGATGTTCGGGATCCATTCTCCAGTGGGAGGATGAGCATGCCTAATTCCAGTAGGAGTATGGATATTTAGAATCTTTATTTGAGTGGGAGCGTAGAGCTTAATTTAAGTGGGAGCATTCCGAACTATGATGAATATATGAGACATGTTTATCAAGAATTGGAATTACAAAAAAATCTAAAAGGAAAAGTGTTCTATATAGATCATTTTTTAATTATCCCACAAGAATACCCAGTAAAAGATAAATGGATTAAGGTAATAGAAGAAGTAATGGCTTCCATGAGATTGAACCATGTTTAGGAACTGGTTGATCTACCTGAAAGACATAAACCAACTGGGAATAAGTGGGTTCTTAAAATAAAGTGAAAAGCTGACGGTAGTATCGAAAGATGCAAGGCTCGGCTAGTCGCTAAGGGGTTTATACAATAGGAAGGAATTGACTATGAGAAGACTTTTTTACCTGTTATTAGATTTACATCGATAAGGTTAATTCTAATCTTGATAGCTAGTTTGGACATATAGCTACATCAAATAGATGTAAAGATTGCTTTTCTCATTAAAAAAAGGCAGCGAACATAAGGTTTATCGATTGATGAGATCAATCTATAGCCTAAAGTAGTTTTTGAGATAATGGTATTTGAGATTTCATAAAGCAATCATGTCAAATGAGTTCAACATGATTGATGAAGACCATTGTGTTTATCACAAAAGCTTTAAAGATAAATTTGTCATTTTGACTTGGTATGTAAACGACATACTGATACTAGAAAATGACATAAAGTACGTAAATCTTATCAAATACTGGTTGTGATCCAACTTTGAGCTGAAAGATATGGGTCAAGTAGATTATATCCTAGAAATTAAGATTTCAAGGGATCATTCGAGAAGATTATTGTCATTGTCTCAAGTGACATACATTAACAAAGTTCTTGAATGATTTAATATGTAAAATTGTAAACCCATTGACAACCCCATTACAAAGAAACAATTTTTTTAGTAAAAGTATGTGTCCTAAGACAAATGAGCAGATTGAACATATGAAGAAAGTTCAGTATGCCAGTGCCATGGGTAATCTGATGTACACAATATTGTGTACCAAACATGATATATGCTATGTTATGGGCATATTAAATAGATATTAGTCTAACCCAGAAAAAACACATTGGAAAGCAGTAAAAAGAATACTTAGATACCTCAAAGGTACTAGGAGTTATTCTCTCTATTTTTTAATAAAATGATCTGTAATTGAGAGAATATTCAAATGTTAATTGGGAAAGTCATGTGGATGAGTGAAAATTCACTTCAAGTTATGTATTCTTGTTTGGCAAGGGTGCCATTTAATGGAGTAGTAAGAAATAAATCTTTGTAGCCCATCAATATTAAACGTTGAATTTGTTGCTTTCTCAACTGCAGTACAAGAGGCAGTTTTTGTTGAAACAGTTTGTGAACCATTTGGTATTAATTACCTTAGAAGAACTAGTGACAGTTTATGGTGACAGTCAGTCGTTGATGGATGTATCAACATTAAGTATCAATAAATTGAAGATATTGTTGTATTAGGAGAACTGAACTTACAATATCTTTTCTCGCTGGATGTGATTGCAGATCTATTAACAAATCCTATATTGAGAGATGTATTTTGATAGACACATTAGATCTCAAAGGTTGCATAGGATTTGACTTGTACTGTTTATGTGATCCCTTAATATTATTATTTATGAATAATAATAAAGTTCATTATTTGGCAATACATGAGTGTCAATGTTTATATGTGAACATTTACTGTTATTTATTATATGATTGAGCATATCTGACAGAGAAGTAGCCTACTCACACGGGTGTTTATCTTAGTTTTGGTAATGAGTTAAGAAAAACTAAGATGAGGCAATTTTTGAACACAAAGTGAATTTCGAGAACCTGTTCAAAATAAAAGTGCTGTCTTGCAAAAATTACAAGATGAGTCTTGTTAAGGTGCAAAATAAAGACATACATGAGGTTATATGCTTTGGATTGAGATCTAAATTGGATTAAGTGTAATCTTATGATAAGTTAAACTTAACTATCATGTTCTGTCTTAAAAGCTAGAAGTAGTTCTAAAGTGGGAGAACTAAAGTTGAATGCTTCGGTGCATTGCAACCTTATGCTTTTATATGGTGTTAAATAATGATAAGATATGCGTTCCTTTAAGGGAAAGAAAAGAACATCATAACACATGCATCATACCATGTGTGCTTGAGTTGACCAAGGAAAGGAAATTTTATGTGAATGATCTCAAATTTTCCCTAGTGTGAGACCCTAATTTTTCCAACCCTTAGGACTCTTAACATATACCTGAAGTATATTTTAGTGTGGCTAGCTAAGTTAGTCTCCAAAGGGTTATGGAAAAATTTCGATCCGGATGATCTAACTAGAAAAGTGAGTTAGACTATGATGGAAGGTATATAGAAAAAGGGAAAGATATTTTTTTATCACATTCGGTAGTTTCGTGCTTCACCGGTATACCTATTGTAGTCTTTATAAGTAGAGACACAATAGTAAACACGAAAATTGTTGTTATGAGATCATGAGATAAAACAACGAGTGTGAGAAAACTATATAGGATTTGGCATACAATTGTGAGAAGATCTTATTTCTCGAGATGCTATATATCCTTAACAGGTATATAGTATTAGTGTTCTTGACGTATGCTAGTCACACGAACTATCTGCCTGTATGATAAGAGAGAATGACTAAAAATTGTTTCGTCATGTGCGAGTGGGAGATGAAGGAGTTTGGGATACGCCCATGACCCATGAGATGATAAATTGGCCCCGATATAATAGAGATAATATCGGAACAGGAAATAATTTATATGGAATTAGTTCCATATTGGTTTTTCCCTTAATTAGGGAATTTACCATTTATGTAAGTATTAATATGGATAGTTACATATTAATTTCGTAACTGTCATATTTATTATTTCCTTATTAATATTGTAACTGCCAATTTAATTCATCATTATTAAGAAAATTAAGTATTCCTTAATTAGAGCCCTATATAAGGACTTAGTTTCTTCATTTGAAGGAGAGGAGAAAATTTGAAGATACCGAAACTCTGTCAGTTTTTCTCCTCGTATATTCTGTTTGTCTAAGGGCTTTTAGTTCGTGGATCTATATTTTTATTCCGTAGTTCATGACACGTGGATGATAGACTTTGTCGGTAATGTGAAACAATCGATTTTTGCTTCCATTTCAACGATCTGCTCTTCAAAAGGTATTTATGTCTACTTCTCGCAATATATCGTGATATATATAATATTTCTTATAATATTAATTAGATTAGATGGATATAATGGGTTAGGTTGAATGGATTGAATGGTTTACACCATTTTTGAACAGGCTTAACTTGCACTAATTTGTCATAACAATTGCTTTGTACTTGGGATTTAGATAAAAGAACATAAAGAGAAAAATAATATTTTGATGAAGTTAGAATGATTTGTGCGATATGGAGGCGCATGAGAAAGAAATTTTAGGATTTTTTTTCCTTTTTGATCTTGTTTCGTTTGCGATTTGCATCAAGTCTCATGTATTTTCATTACAATGGTTCAAATACCATATAAGTATTGTTGGGTGTCACACACTTTTTAAAAAGTACTGCAAATTTATATCCATTATTTGTGAAATTAATTAGTATAGCTATTTGGTGGTTGATTTTTAAGGTTTGAATGAACTATAAAGTTAATTTAGAGTTACTAAAAATAATAATTAAAATTCTATCACAATTCATATTCAATTTTTTGATCAGTAATTCAGTTCACGCATGCATGTTTGAACAATTAGATTGTACTCATTCATTTGATCCAACAGTTTAGATTCATGCACACAACTTATTCCATCCTCAATTGTTTAAGTGTTATTTTAAATTA